>OX424567.1:31955684-33268684 GCA_949152475.1 Terebella lapidaria | reverse complement strand
ATCTAAGGCAATCCATCGTTACACACAAAATTACTGACCCCAATTATCATGTCTTGAAAACAATAATCTCAATAATATAATAATCTCGATCAGTTTTTATCAGAGGATTGATATACATTCTTTCCATCAGCATTTACATTATATTAGGGTTCATAATAAGATTCATTTCCACATGCAATAAGCTTCATTTGTTGTCGGGCGCGTGAAGTTGGTCTTCTATAATTGGCTGAAAACATAACACTGGATTGTGGGAGTGAAGCTGGTTTCTGGTTCACTATATACACTGTCAGGACCTTCATTACCATAACGCTTTGTACACGAGTATTTCATAGGTTATCGACAAAATTACAAACTACAAGTCTGAATCTGTGAACGATCATTCAATGTCAATGACAGAAAAAATCAACTAAAAAAACATATGAACAACGATATTTTAAGCAGTAAAATAATAAAACAATGATATACTAAGTGACCGTAAATAGTGCTTTGATTACAAAACATATTTCTTCAAAGATTTTTGTATATACGTTTTTATGAATAATACAACACGGCACACCTCTTTTCACAAACGTTTTTTGTTAATAATTAACACTATATGCCTTCCATTTATAACTAACTTAAAGTTGCATTCGAATAGGCTGATAATATTCTGATGAACAGTATCAAGAACAATAAATGGACATGCAACGACCGCTTCAAAAAATACATTAATATCAACTAAAATACATGGTTCAATTGACACATTGAATCGCTATAAAATAATTCCGAAACTGGAAACCTTATCACATATCAATACGTGAATATAAAACATCAATGACTAGAATTAGCATCATTTGTTACGATCTTAGATGTATAGAGCAGGCTCAGTGCATTACTCATGCAAAACATTTTATAAAACAAAACATGATTAATGATATAAACTTGAACAATGGCAATTTCACTTCATACCATCAAGAGATACGGCCACCGATATTTTTTTTCAATTAAAATATTAAACAAGTAGATAATGGCGAATATTATTTATTAAAAACTACAACTAAAATTAGACACTAAGATTACAGAGTAACAGAATGAGACGGTATACAAAAATACACCCATACATGCAACATTGAAAACAAAAATATTACAAAAAAATTAGCCCAAGGGCTAAGAAAGGTTACCGGACAATATACATTTTAGATATTAGCCTTTTGTCCAGTGACCTTGAAAATAAAGTCACTGATAAATTCAAGGCCATGAAATTTTCAACAAATATATCACTTCTAGTATGTCCACAATAAATTCCTCAGCTGTAAAGTCGATAATAAGTGAGACATTAGCCATTCTGTGATGTGACCTTGAAAATGAGGTCAAAGTTCAAGTTCAAGATCATGAAAAGATTCAGTATATATCATTCCTCTATATTCGCAATTGATTCCTATGCTGTAAATGTAAGTATCAATCTATTACCACCAATACAATCAGATTTTGATGATGCCAATAAGAAACGTAAAATACTACATTTTGCAATAGAAACAAACAAAGCCCGACCAAACAGTTTATCCAAAGACACACTGGCGTCTTCAGCGGCAGACAATGTGTTAAATGTACTTGTTTCTACTGTACACCAGATGGTATTAGTATACAACTGCCCAAAAACCTATGAAAATAATTTAGAAATCCGAATCTAACCCCATGGAATAGATACATGACAAGTACAAAAGTACCCAATCACAAGCCCGAAGGCTACTGAGTTGATGGTATCCTCGGGGACAGATTTAACGTCCGCCAGCAGTGACACCGACTCAGTGGTATAAATATAAGTATCAATCTAATACCACCAATACAATCAAATTTTGATGACGCCAATAAGAAACGTAAAACACAACATTTTGCAATAGAAACAAAGCCCGACCAAATAGTTTATCCAAAGACACACTGGCGTCATCAGGGGCAGATGTAAAGATGATAATAAGCGATATATTAGCCATTTTGTTCTCTGACCTTGAAAATTGGATCAAAGGTCAAATTCTAGATCACCAAAATATTCAGCACACATCATTTCCTATATGTTCACTATGGTCCCCTAAGCTGTAAATTTGATAATAAGCGAGATCTAAGCCATTTTGCATTCTGACCTTGAAAATAAAATGACTAACCTTGAAATTTAGGTCAAGGGTCAAATTCAAGGTCACTAGAATATTGAGCATATATCATTTCCTATATGTCCACAATTGATTCCTTAGCTGTAAAATCGATAATAAGTGAGATATTAGCCATTTTGTCCTGTGACCTTGAAAATGAGGTCAAAGGTCAAATTCAAGGTCACGAGAATATTCAGCATATATCATTTCCTATATGTTCACAATTGATTCCTAAGCTGTAAAATCGATAATAAGTGAGATATTAGCTATTTTGTCCTGTGACCTTGAAAATGAGGTCAAAGGTCAAATTCAAGGTCATGACAATAATCTGCATATATCATTTCCTATATGTTCATAATTGATTGCTAAGCTGTAAAGTCGATAACAAGCGAGATATTAGCCATTTTGTCCTGTGACCTTGAAAATGAGGTCAGAGGTCAAATTCAAGGTCATCAAAATATTCAGCATATATCATTTCCTATATGTCCACAATTGATTCCTAAGCTGCACAGTCGATAATAAGCTAGATATAAACCATTTTGTGCTCTGACCTTGAAACTGAAGTCAGAAGTCAAATTCAAGTCACGAGAATACTCAGCATATATCATTTCCTATATGTCCACAATTGATTTCTAAGCTGTAAAATCAATAATAAGTGAGATATTAGCCATTTTGTCCTGTGACCTTGAAAATGAGGTCAAAGGTCAAATTCAAGGTCATGACAATAATCTGCATATGTCATTTCCTATATGTTCATAATTGATTGCTGAGCTGTAAAGTCGATAACAAGCGAGATATTAGCCATTTTGTCCTGTGACCTTGAAAATGAGGTCAGAGGTCAAATTCAAGGTCCCGAGAATATTCAGCATATATCATTTCCTATATGTCCACAATTGATTCCTAAGCTGTAAAATCGATAATAAGTGAGATATAAGCCATTTTGTGCTCTGACCTTGAAACTGAGGTCAGAGGTCAAATTCAAGGTCACGAGAATATTCAGCATATATTATTTCCTATATGTCCACAATTGATTCCTAAGCTGTAGAGTCGATAATAAGCGAGATATAAGCCATTTTGTGCTCTGACCTTGAAACTGAGGTCAGAGGTCAAATTCAAGGTCACGAGAATATTCAGCATATATCATTTCCTATATGTCCACAATTGATTCCTAGTCTCTAATCTCAATATCAAGTGAGATATTAGGCATAATGTGTCCCATTATAAAGCATAGGAGAATTTAACATGGGAAATTCCCATTTGGGCCGAGTTTGGGCCAAAATGGCCCATTTCGAGCAATTCAAGCGCAACGAAATTTATAGACATCTTAGGAGTACATATTAGGAGTCTTATGTATCAAAAAGAAAAAAAGTTACTGAACAGATTTTGAGAAAATGGCCGCCAAAGTCCAAAATTGGCCGATTTTCGACAAAAACGGCCGCCATTTTGAAAAAATTGCGAAAATAAAAAAACTAAAAAATACTTCCTTCTTGAATTATTTTTGTGCATTTTTGTGCAAAATTTCAGAAAGATTGGTCCGTAAACCAAAAATTATCCCAAGGGCTAAGAAAGGTTACCAGACAATATACATTTTAGATATTAGCCTTTTGTCCAGTGACCTTGAAAATAATTTTTCAACAAAAATATCACTTCTAGTATGTCCACAATAAATTCCTAAGCTGTAAAGTCGATAATAAGTGAGATATTAGCCTTTCTGTGATCGGTGATGTGACCTAGAAAATGAAGTCAAAGTTCAAGTTCATGAAAAGATTCAGTATATATCATTCCTCTATATTCGCAACTGATTCCTAAGCTGTAAAGATGATAATAAGCGACATATTAGCCATTTTGTTCTCTGACCTTGAAAATTGGATCAAAGGTCAAATTCTAGATCACCAAAATATTCAGCATACATCATTTCCTATATGTTCACTATGGACCCCTAAGCTGTGAATTTGATAATAAGAGAGATATAAACCATTTTGTATTCTGACCATGAAAATAAAATGACTGGCCTTGAAATTAAGGTCAAAGGTCAAATTCAAGGTCATGAGAATATTCAGAATATATCATTTCCTATATGTTCACAATTGATTCCTAAGCTGTAAAGTTGATAATAAGCAAGATATTAGCCATTTTGTCCTGTTGACCTTGAAAATGAGGTCAAAAGTCAAATTCAAGGTCACAAAAATATTCAGCATATATCATTTCCTATATGTTCACAATTGATTCCTAAGCTGTAAAGTCGATAATAAGCGAGATATTAGCAATTTTGTCCTGTGACCTTGGAAATGAGGTCAAGGTCAAATTCGAGGTCACGAGAAAATTCAGCATATATCATTTCCTGTAAAGTCGATAATAAGCGAGATATTAGCCATTTTGTCATGTGACCTTGAAAATGAGGTCAAAGGTCAAATTCAAGGTCATGAGAATATTCAGCATATATCATTTCCCATTTGTTCACAATTGAATCCTAAGCTGTAAAGTCGATAATAAACGAGATATTAGCCATTTTGTCCCGTGACCTTGAAAATGAGGTCAAAGGTCAAATTCAAGGTCACGACAATATTCAGCATATATCATTTCCTATATGTCCACAATTGATTCCTAGTCTCTAATCTCAATAGTAAGTGAGATATTAGGCTTAATGTGTCCCATTATAAAGCATAGGAGAATTTAACATGGGAAAGTCCCATTTGGGCCGAGTTTGGGCCCAAAATGGCCCACTTCGAGCGATTCAAGGACAACGAAATTTATACATGTCACAGAGGTACATATGAGGAGTGTTATGCATGAATAAGAAAAAAAGTTACTGAACAGATTTTGAGAAAACGACAGCCAAAGTCCCAAATTGGCCATTTTTCGACGAAAACGGCCGCCATTTTGAAATAATTGCAAAAATCAAAAAACTAAAAAATACCTCCCTCTCGAAATATTTTTAAGCATTTTTGTGCAAAATTTCAGAAAGATTCGATCGTAAACTTTAAAGATAAAAATGTAGACGGACGACGACGGACGACGACGACAGACGACGGACGCAACGCCACGGCAATAGGTTATCGGACCAAAGGTCCGGTAACCTAAAAAATTAGCCCAAAGGCTAAGATAGGTTACCGGACAATTTTGGTTTGGCCATGGCAGCATTGGCAGGTACCAGACCTTGAGATTTACCAATTAAGGTTCACAGTGTGAACATATGACCTTGAGATTTACCAATCAAGGTCATCCGTGTGAACTTCGATGTCACCATTACATGTATGTGTACGGCATTTGATATTCTATATGTTCATGATATATAGACATTTGGCACTCAAGGTCATCTGACGTCAAGTTCAAGGTCATCATTGGTTGTGCCATATATGTCTTCCTATATGTTCATAATGCAAACATAAGCTCTAAAGCATTTCATCTATAGAGGCAAATCTGGGCATTTTTTGACCCCAAAATGGCTGTTTTGACCTTTCAAGTTCATCCAAGGTCAAATTTAAGGTCACCACACAAATCGCCATATATGACTTCCCATTTGAAAGTGCCAATTTCTAAGCTCTATCTTCGAGTGTTCTATGAGTACAGTTCTGACAGCTCCCATTATGAAGGAAAAAAGTGCCGAAAATTCTCTAAGTCCAAAAATTTTACAAAGGGTGAAAAAAATTTTTTGCCTAGAAATGGCCCAAACTGGATAGTAATGCGATTTGGGGTGGAAAAATTTGTTTTCGCCTACTTGTCAAAAATTCAAAATGGCCGCCACACGGAGCTCGGTGATTCAAGGGCAACAAAACTTATACACGTCACAGAGGTATATAAGAGGAATCTTTTTAAACAAAAATCTCAAAACTGATCAGACAGTTTTCGAGAAAATACAGACCAGGTGCAAATTTGGGCATTTTTCGACCCAAAAATGGCTGTTTTGACCTTTCAAGGTCATCCAAGGTCAAATTCAAGGTCACCACACAAGTCGCCATATATGACTTCCCATTTGAAAGTGCCAATTTCTAAGCTCTATCTTCAAGTGTTCTATAAGTACAGTTCAGGCAGCTCCCATTATGAACGAAAAAAGTGCCGAAAATTTTCTAAGTCCAAAATTTTTTTCAAAGGGTGAAATTTTTTTCGAGAAATGGCCTGAAATGGATAGTAATGCGATTTGGGGCGAAAAAAATTTTTTTTCGTCGACCCGTCGAAAATTCAAAATGGCCGCCATATGCAGACCGGTGATTCAAGGGCAACCAAACTTATACACTTCACAGAGGTACATAACGAGAATCTTTTGAAACAAAAATCTCAAATCTGATCAGACAGTTTTTGAGAAAATGGCCGCCAAAGTTCAAAATTGACCGTTTTTCGACGAAAATGGCCGCCATTTTGAAAAAAATTGAAAAATAAAAAAACTAAAAAATACCTCCTTTTCAAATTATTTCAAGGTATCTTTTCCCAAATTTTCAGAAACATTGGTCCGTAAACTTTAAAGATAAAATTAGCCCAATGGGCTAGAAAGGTTACCGGAGAAATATACAGAGTTAAGCCGAGAAAGTTGAAGGTCAAATTCAAGGTGACCACTGAAATCGCCAGATCTCTAACCTTGAAAATGGGATCAAAGGTTAAATTCTAGATCACCAAACTATTCAGCATACATCATTTCCTATATGTTCACTATGGACCCCTAAGCTGTAAATTTGATAATAAGCGAGATATAAGCCATTTTGTAATCTGACTTTGAAAATAAAATGACTGACCTTGAAATTTAGGTCAAAGGTCAAATTCAATATCATTAAAATATTCAGAATATATCATTTCCTATATGTTCACAATTGATTCCTAAGCTGTAAAGTCGATAATAGGCGAGATATTAGCCATTTTGTCCTGTTGACCTTGAAAATGAGGTCAAAAGTCAAATTCAAGGTCACTAGAATATTCAGCATATATCATTTCCTATATGTTCACAATTGATTTCTAAGCTGTAAAGGCGCTAATAAGCAAGATATTGGCCATTTTGTCCTGTGACCTTGAAAATGAGGTCAAAGGTCAAATTCAAGGTCATGAGAATATTCAGCATATATCATTTCCTATATGTTCATAATTGATTTCTAAGCTGTAAAGTCGATAATAAGCGAGATATTAGCAATTTTGTCATGTGACCTTGGAAATGAGGTCAAAGGTCAAATTCAAGGTCATGAGAATATTCAGCATATATCATTTCCTATATGTTCACAATTGATTCCTAAGCTGTAAAGTCGATAATAAGCGAGATATTAGTTACTTTGTCATGTGACCTTGAAAATGAGGTCAAAGGTCAAATTCAAGGTCATGAGAATTTTCAACATATATCATTTCCTATATGTTTACAACTGATTCCTAAGCTGTAAAGTCGATAATAAGCGAGATATTAGCCATTTTGTCCTGTGACCTTGGAAATGAGGTCAAAAGTCAAATTCAAGGTCACGAAAATATTCAGCATATATCATTTCCTATATGTCCACAATTCATTCCTAGTCTCTAATTTCAATATTAAGTGAGATATTAGGCTTAATGTGTGCCATTATAAAGCATAGGAAAATTTAACATGGGAAAGTCACATTTGGGCCGAGTTTGGGCCCAAAATGGCCCAATTCAAGCGATTCAAGCACAACGAAATTTATACATGTCACAGGGGTACATATGAGGAGTGTTTTTCATCAATAAGAAAAAAAGTTACTGAACAGATTTTGAGAAAACGACCGTCGAAGTCCAAAATTGGCCATTTTTCGACGAAAACAGCCGCTCTGACCTTGAAACCAAGGTCAGAGGTCAAATTCAAGGTCACGACAATATTCAGCATATATCATTTCCTATATGTCCACAATTGATTCCTAGTCTCTAATCTCAATATTAAGTGAGATATTAGGCTTTAATGTGTCCGATTATAAAGCATAGGAGAATTCAACATGGGAAAGTCCCATTTGGGCCGAGTTTGGGCCCAAAATGGCCCACTTCGAGCGATTCAAGCGCGACGAAATTTATACATGTCACAGGGGTACATATGAGGAGTGTTATGCATCAATAAAAAAAAAGTTACTGAACAGATTTTGAGAAAATGGCCGCCAAAGTCCAAAATCAGGCATTTTTCGTCGAAAACGGCCGCCATTTTAAAAAAATGCGAAAATCAAAAAACTAAAAAATACCTCCCTCTCGAAATATTTTTAGGCATTTTTGTGCAAAATTTCAGAAAAATTCGATCGTAAACTTTAAAGATAAAATTGTTGACGGACGACGACGGACGACGGACGACGACGCCGGACGCATCGCCATGCCAATAGGTTACGGACCATAGGTCCGGTAACCTAAAAACAACAATATAAACTGGGTGGGCGGGTGGGATAAAATTGTGTGTGTAACCCGGCCGGGGCAGAGCAGAAACTGAACACACTGCAGGCCTGTGTGTGTGAGCCACGGATAGAGCAATACATGGTTAGTAAGGGGTACGACTCAAGAGACTGTACATATACAGGACAAAGCTAAAGGGTAGAGTTGTAGGATAAACAATGAGAGCTATGCATATGTAGGAAATATTTTAAATACTGTTTACATACAAACAATCACGTTAATAATATACCTTAGGCGTGTTGTATTATTGTGTATTTCAGCATACTTCCGATTAATAAGTAATTATGTATGGGTATGAATTTATATACTATGTGCTGTATATTACATCTTTAATTAATTTGAATTGCTGTTAAGGTTGTTATAATGAATTATTTGTTCAGCTTTGTACATTATATGTAAATAGGTGTTGTTTTGTGCAAGTATTCGATGTGTGCGGTTGCTGAACGAATCTGACCATGAATATTCAGCATTTGCGTAATTCGTTTTTAAGGATTACTATTGATATATGACAAAATTATGCGTAAATCCATGGATTCCAAAACTGGCTGACAAGTTTGATCCCTGGCATCGAAAACGATTCATCATAGTGGTAATGTTTTTCATTGTGTGCTATATATTTGAAAATAGGTATGTTCTGTTAAAATGTATAAAATACCATACAATAGGCTTTAAAACGACAAGCTAAACAAACATTACCTGTTTCATATGTTTTATACAACACATACATTTGCAGGAAATGTGTCAAATGTTTGCGAATACGATCTGGAGGTTCCAGATATTGACAGGAATATCAAAACATCCAGAATATCGAGGATACCTCTTTCACTGAATATCTGCAGGCGAGCGGAATATATCACGAAGTCGAAAGCCATATACGACCCATTGATATTTCTCACCAAATTGATGACTGCAGTGATCACCTGCACATCGAGAACGACAAATGTTCAACCTTGTGTTTTGTGATCGCACCTTGCATTTTGTGATCAAAACGTATCGTTCATACATCGGTTTGTTGTGATTCGTTATTCCAATACATGACTAGATTATCATAGTAGGTTATTGTGAATAAACTACATGTACTCCCAATAATCTACTGAAAGAAAATAATCTACTATCGACAGTAGATTCCGGAAAATAGTCGACTGCAAAAGACAATAAGACCGTGTACTAAATTGCGGTAAGTTTTATCACACATGTGTGTCTCAAAAATCAATGTCGTTTGAGAAAATTACTAGCGATATACAAATACTTTCATTTTGATGATGGCATCAACAATCCTAATACGCCATTTTAGGAATGAGAAATTTCAACCAAACATTCACATCCAGAGCTATACTGGCATCACCAGGGGCAGACAGACTATGGAGCAGTTAGTGTGTATGTACAGTGAAATGGGTGGTGCAGTAAATGAGACGTCGGACTTGTGATCAAAATGTCATGGATTCGAGTCTCAGGCAGCACTGCTGCGTTAACAATCAATCAATCAGATTTATTTCAGATATGCAATCAGCACAAATACAGGACTCAGTCCAGTGTAAATTCCTTTCGATGTAATACACTGTATCTGCGAAAAGCTTTATATAAGATATAAAAACTTTAACTCGTGTATCTCTTGGTGGCTCTTGGGGTACATAGTGTCACTGTAAAAAAAAAGTATATAACTGAAAACATAACCATGTATGAGTACGTAAAAACATAATAGATGACTAGCTTTAAGAAATATTCATTCACGACAAAATACCTCATGAGTCTATTGTATCGTGTTGATTTCCGTCTTATAAATGGATTCAATTGGATCTACACTGTTGTTACTATGCTTTCTTGGTATGCATAGTAGTCGCCTATAACCATTCCTAAAATTTACATCAGACAACCCGTACACGATACTGTTCAAACTGGAGTTCATGTGAGCCAGCATGATAGAGAATAGGTGCACTTCTAGTGGAAAAGTGTCGTTTTTATCCACCAGGATGATAACGGTATAGGAGGCCCAACAGGCAACAAAAATGATAAAAATGATGAAGAGAGTTCTTGCCAGTTTCATGCTCTCTCGGTTTTGCAATTTCAGATGGGCGTTCAATCTTTTCTTCTGTTTCAGTACAAACAAGTATATTCTCAGGTAGCAGATCGCTATGATGACCACCTGGTTGGAAAAAGAGGATAGTCATAAAATTGGTAATACTTTGCAGTCTTTGTGTTTCAAATAACAGAACTATTTTTCCTGTTAGAATTGACCCACTTTCATTTGTTCTTTCTTGTTGATTATACGACAATTGTCATGAAAGGTGAATCATTATTACCTTCCCTGGTAATTGACAACTCCAATTATCTTGAAAGCCGAATTTCTTTGCCTTCTGATATTTCTAACATACCTGTGTGGTGACGGTCATTGCAATGAAGATAGTGTAAGAGAAGTCTGCCGTTCTATCCCAGACACAGCTCAGGGTTTTCCAGTCGTAGACGTTGTCTCCCCATCCGACGAAGTTTGGGAAATCCATGAAGAAGCTGATGATCCATATTGTGAGGCACATCAGGATGCTTTTCGGCATAGTATAGATCCTGAATACAATAATTACTACACACATACGGAAGTGTGAGGGGAGTCTTTTTCGTATCAAAAAGAATTTCGCTAGTTTGCGTGTTTTTTTTTCTCAGTAGTTTCCAATCGAACATTGATATTATTATGACAAAATACTGGTGTGAGCAGGACATACTTCCCTAAAATATATCCATTTCGTCTTCTAGTTCACGTTTATTACCAAGTCATTGTGACGAAAGTAAAGATCTCTAATAATTTTAACTATTCAACAATATCTTACCTATCATAATACCGGTTGTGGCAGATGTGGATGTAGCGATTGAAACTGATGCACCCAATCGACCACAAGGAGCATAAACAGCTTGTTCCACAGACAGCAGCCACAAATTCACAAACCCAGTGACGGCCATAGAACCAGTTACGACCCAAAACAGCGCCTGAAAAGTATACCCAGCATACTTCTAATATCAGTGATGAACATATTCTTACATTGCTCTATCATACTATTACCACCATTACAGCCATATGATGATGGTGGTTTTAGAGGGTTTACTTCAAATTTGATACAAATCTGATAAGTTGATACATACATTTATACTTATCACACATTCAACATGTTTGTATGTGTGAAAATTTGTATTTGATAATGCAATTTGAATTTAATAATACAACATTGGGAAATGCAAGACTTTTTTCGTATACCTCCAAATCAGTTGCCTAATTACTGAAGTGCAAATGATTCCAAATTGTTGCTTGAGTTCTGACTATGTGGTTGGATATTTTTGACTCTTGGAGAAATATACCACACAACCAATCATATTTCTGGCATGACATGTTAGTATAATATAGTGTACTTGGTACATTAGTGACGTAAACACTGTACGAGTTAACCAATAATTATAAATAAGGTATTAGCATAGACACAACTATTTTATTCTTCTGAAACACCTCTTGCTTGGCATCACCTTTAACAAATAAAATCCAAGAAAAATTATGTTCAACTGTCATAACTAAATGGTATTTTGTTAGGTGATAACTTGTTTTTTTTATTTGTTTCTTACCAATAATACTGAACGGATCGACTATGGTTGTTACACACAAATCTGCAATTGCCAAGTTCACGATAAAGATGTTGCCCACTTTTCTCAGTTTCTGAAACAAATATTCACTTGGAATATTAGTGATGCCACAGTATGGTAACATTCATTAGAAATACAACTACATCCCTCTTTTTTGCATCACCATCACCTTATTATAAAAAAACCATTACCTTGTTCACGAAAACAGCGCCGATGATCATTATATTTCCAAAAGTGCCCATCACGGTTGCCAAACAAATCATTACAAGGTACGGAATCTTTATCTGAGGCGCAATATCTTCCTGGATAGAGAGTGTATCATTCATCCTTGGCGATTGCTGTTCCATTCTGTGCCAGTTCAGTTTCGGCCTTTCGAATATGAATAGTTTGTCTAATTTCCAAATATTTAAAGCCAACCGAAGGCCCACAATTTAACTGTCACTGGGTATCCTTGTATGAATAGATGTTGGATTTTCTCCTACGCAGTGATACTTCGTGTGGTCGTTTAGATTTGTCAAATTTCATCATCACCATTCTCATCAACTTCGTGCCCGTTTACGCCACACACGCCGAGATGACACCACATCTAAACTCTCTGGGTAAAGTCCAACCTCATTCAAGTCGTGCGACTATGAAATGGCCGATCAGAATGCCCGCACCAAACGTGCATACGCTCATATTTGGAGTCAAATTTCATGTGACATTTCCCATAAAACAAGAGTGTTTACAATCTGCACGTACATGAGCAAGTCAGATCAATTGAGGAAGCAGGGACAACAAAAGTAATACCCATAATGTTCACACTGTACGGTTCTCTAGTCAATATTTATGTAATGTACACGAAAAGCTCCAGTACAATGCATTTTCCAGATGTATTGTTGTAGGTGCATTGGTTTTCTTTTGTCAGTTCACGAAGACATCATCAATGTCAAATAGTTGTTCATATAAGCAAGTGTCAGAAAATGTAGTAGAAATCTTATGTCGTCTCAGCAGTGCTTATCTAATTCCGTTTCATGGCACCAGGAAATGTCAATGTGTTCAATTCCGAAATCATGATCACTCGCGGAGATATAGCCATTCCAGACATCATAATTCCAGATCCATATAAATTTCTATAAAAAGTTTCTCTCAATACGTTTACCCCATTCAGAACGAAGCAATGCGTTCTTGTCATTCGACATTCCTGGATAGGAGGACCGGAGCCGCCCATAGCTCGACACGCCGTTTCTATCGAGTTATAATATAGCGCCTATAAACGTGCACGTAAACCATATGCAACGTGATTATATATTCAGGCAGTAGAATGGATATCGGCTCAAACCAAGTGTATAACAGGCAAATATTTGTCTTGAAGTATAACGTGGCAACATTGATCTAAGGACACCACACGTCCATGAAAACATGGAAATAAGATATACATGTATGAGCTCAATATGTTATATCATGAAAACGCAACAATGCAAAGATAATGGATAGAAGAGTTGAATGATATATATCACATTTCAGTACACATCAGGAGAAAGTTTCCAACATCAGGGGGTGGCGAAGAAACACTTTAAGGACACCATACCTATGGTACATTGTTAGAATATCATACCTATGTCCAATAACCTATTGCCCTGGCATTGAGTCCGTCGTCCGTCGGCGACTGTGTACATTTTCATCTTTAAAGTTTACGGTCGAATCGTTCTGTAATTTCGCGCAAAAATGTCTGAAATATTGCAGGCTGAATACGCTCAATTTTGGACGGCCATTTTCTCAACAAGTTTCTGATCATTTTTGAGATTTTATTTTAGAACATAAATGAGGTTCAGAAGACTAAAAATTCAGTTTTTGGCTGATCAGTTCTGAGATTTGTAATTCAAACCATGCTAATTGAGGTTCTTGACATTGTGTATGAAGACAGAGTGCCTCAAATCGCTGGAAAAGCCTAACCTGTGGACTCGAAAGCAACAATCAAGTCAACCGGGTGTATAGAAATTGATCGAAACACAGATGGGTGAATAGCATCATGTTTTTTTTGTTCTTCTCCGGAGTGTTTCCCTAACAGTGCATCTCTAACAAGGAACACTCCGGTGTGTGATAGTATGGGGTTTGGTTTGATAGAAAGTTATTACTAAGAATAAGAGTCAATCCTGTGTAGTTTTAAGGTTGGTCAGTGCAAGCTCCAAACATTATTTACCAGAACATGTTTACATTATGCCACTGCTTTTCTTCTGGAGTGCCTAGAGTAATATGTAGAGCAACATCTTGCGACAGCACTCTAAAAGGTGGATAGATTGCAACTATTCTTCGTTTTGCAATGTCTACTAGTCAATGCCCCATTATATACTCGGTTCTATAAACAAGCCTGTGTCATAAATGTTACACGTGGGATCCGTCCCCGAGTGTATTGTCAACTCAGCGTCGTTCTGTCTTGTGTTTGGATACTTTGACATGCAATTGTTTCAATCGACTATTGGGCTTTTCTATGATAAATCCACACAGTATACGATAGAACAATTATATTTACACACTGTCTGTTTTGATGACGCCAGACTCAGAGCACTACCAAAATTTTATGAACTGTGGTCAGTAACCTTTAGTATCTGATACAGAAACTGACGATTTCTGTTGTCAGTAACACCTACTGTATTCGAATTTGAGAACGAGTTTATTTGAAAACCCAAAGACACGTTTTCGCAAAGCAATCAGAATTTATCAGCTCAATTATTTATGTATTTCTATCCGTATAATAAAAAATAAGTGTGTATCAGTACACTAACGAACAGTAAATTCATCATCGTATTCGCGTAGGAATCGCTTGACAGGGACATTCTGACGAGACGATAAAGAAGGAAGATTTCATGTGAAATGAGCAATAAAATCCATATTACATGGCTGATATGGCACATGTTATTACATGGCTGATATGGCACATGTTAATATCGTAACTTTTGACGACTACATAAACCGTCACAGTGATGCACCCGTAAAAGATGCTAAATTGAATGTCCGATATAGATTAATCTATGTAATGAAATCAGTCATATTCCAAATCGCACCTCCGACTTCGCTCCCTTTTTCCGCTTGGGACGAGGAGTTGGCACCTTATCCTTCTTCTGAACAGCGTCAATGATATAGAGAACATCCGTGGCCATGATGAGTCCAAAAACTGAACCAAAGATTATGATTGCACCCATCCCGAACTCCTGTGCATGCTCTGCCTCAGCTGTGGGTATGGCATAATCAACTGG
Organism: Terebella lapidaria; assembly: GCA_949152475.1. NCBI lineage: Eukaryota > Metazoa > Annelida > Polychaeta > Terebellida > Terebellidae > Terebella > Terebella lapidaria. The sequence continues at coordinate 33,253,353 of OX424567.1, read as the reverse complement.
AGGCTCTGTTGATAGAGAATCGACCGAGGTTGAAACGTCATGAGCTATGGTAATATTGTTTTCTAAAAACGTATTGGTAGCAAAATTATCATTGCCAAGGTCGGTTTCTTCTTTCCGGTTAGGAATTGGTTATTACATTATAAAAGCCAGTGAATCGAGTTAGTTGACAGTCACAACCAAAATTGAATTATTCAATTCATTATCATAGACGTTCAACACCTTACAAAGACATACCTATACAAGTTGGAACGTCCGGCACCCAGGTACCATAGTCATCACACCTTAGCTGCACCCCTTCCAGTCCCTGGCTCCGCCCACTCATACTGAGGGTGGAGCCATTTGCACACGTGACATGGATCCCAGTACCCGGATGTGTGCTAGAGTCATTGGTCTGCAGCCCGTTCCAGGTGGCTATGGGTGGGCAATATGCTCCTACGTGGGAAATACGTAGTTGTGATTTATGTCATTAATGAGCTCCTTTGTATTATTTCATTAATGGGAATCCCATCACAGTAATTCAATTTTAAACATCACTATGCAGAAGAGGGAATAACGTATTCAGAAATACGCATGCGATATAATACAACAATATTGCTCAGTGAGTTTTTGGCTATCTTCTATAAATCTTGGTATGTATATCAGATTTCCTCATAACCTTCCTAACTATATTTTTATGATATGTACTTACTTTCACAGTCGCGTGGTAACCCGTCCCACTTCCCATCAATAGTACACGTGATGCTGATGGTATGTACACCGCGCTTGATCCAGAAGCCATTCAGACACTGGTACACCACCGTGGTGTTGTACAAGTAGTCGTTCTGGATTGGACGAATGGCTGAACCGACGTCCGGTGGTTCTGGGCAGGTTATATCTTGGGGAAGAGGCGCAGTGAAACTTTGGTGAAAGTGTCTGATAATGTCAGATTATATGAAAAGGGAACGTAGGCTGAAAGCAGGTGTGAAGCCAATTTAACTGACAAAATATTCCTAGGGTTCACTACATATAACATGATATACAAGACAATACTACCTCTGCAACTTTCAGGATCTGGTGACCACGTCATATTAGCTGTACACTTGGCAATAAAGTGGGTGCTGTCGTGGTGATGGTAACCATGGTGACAGGAAATATTCACTTCTGAGCCATACGTGTAAGTATTGCTTGGTGATAAAGGCACCACATCAGCATTTGGCACGTTGGAGTCTTGTAACTCAGGACACACAACAACTGAAAGACAAATTATTTGTATTGATTTGAAAGTTCAGGTTAGTAATATCTCATGTACAGTCCCATATGTATTCCCATTTTGATACATTCCCATATGTATCAAAATTGTCGAATTTTCATGATGATGATGTCATCGATATCCACAAGAAATCGTACCACGACATGAATAGCTCCTCGGTAAAATCCACACTTCATTATGGCAGACTCGCGTGAAAGATGTATCGGCGTTGTCGAGTCTGAACCCCTTGAAGCAGGTGTACTCTGCCGTGGTGCCCGGCAGTGCTAGGGCCGTGTCCACTACGGCGTTCGTCATCTCCGGTACTGGCGGACAGCGGTCAACTAGAACAACATTGTAGACATAGAGCGATTTGTATTTATGATTATCGTTATGGTTTTTGGTACTTTTAGTTGACAACCAATGACTCATTGATATTTGAAGGATGTTCATATACTCTAAGGAGATATAAGCGAAATCATAAGACGTCCAAAACCATAGTTTTAGGTGTTGAATGTTACAGTTTGTTTTCCCACAGATATATGCCTATGGAGGTGTCTTCAAACAACCTTTGAAAATATGACACAAATAGTTTAAAAGGCGATGCTATAGAATAGATCATGATTTATGTACTGGATCTACTGTTAGACCTACTTACGTTCACAAGACATTTCCACTATCGACCACAGGGCGGTGTGTAAGCAGGCGATGGTTTTATTATCATAACCGTCCACGTGCCTGTATCCATGGTTACAAGTATATGTGACCGTTGCCAGGTACCGGTGGTCGTCCCCTAGTCGCAGGGAATTTTCAACTTGTGGGAAAGATCCACAGTTCAATTCTGTTGCCAAAAAAATTAGGGTTGCATATCACAAAACTGTTATTGTAAACCGTGAGAAATTGTGAGGTCATTTCAAGGCATCAAACCTCTGCATTCCGGTATGGAAACATTCCATGTTAAATTGGCTGTGCATGTCACAAATATGGATATAAGTCCCACTTCGAACATATATCCAGGGTCGCAGGTGACTTTGACAACGGTCCCAAGGGTCGCTGCACTAGATGATAGAGAACCATTGGCCGGGGCGGCCAGGGACGAGCAACGTAACCCTGGCAACGTAATTACACCGTGTGTCATACCATTGAAAACAGGGGGTAATGCCCCAATGTCATCTAACTGTATTTAAACACTGTTGTGTCGGATCTAACAGTATTGAAACACTTTTGTGTCGGAACAATTGCGCGTCGGAATAGTGGACCCCGAAACGGAGACAGTAGAAACAAATTAAACAAATTTATCTTACTTTCACAAGATTGAGTCACACCCCACCCCGTGTCTGCTGTGGCATTGCAGGTGTATCGCTTAGAGACGGAGCCGTCCTCAAACTTGTAACCATAGTGACAAACAACCCCCGCCTCGCCAAATATCCCGTCATTTACGAAATCTGTGACGTCAGCATTACCGATCCATGGGAATGCAGGACAAGCTCCTGAAATACAAAGTTATGGACCAGCTATTAACGTAGTCCGCTACAAACAGTCAGGTAACAGAGAGTCAAAATTTAAAAGTCATTTCTTGAATATTATCTCGTCAAAATGACATTATTTTATAGAGTAAATGATCAGCATCCTAATATTGAAAAGAAAATAGGGGGTCACCGTGCTCGTTTCTTCTACTTATTCCATCAAAATCACACATATTTACCTAAAATGACGTAAATTCTGACATTTTTGCACGTTTTTTGGTCCATATCCACATCTTGCATCGTGTTTTCCATGCGAACGGATACGGTGACCCCCTATTTTCTTTTTAGTTTTAGGATGCTGAACAGTTACTCTATAAAATATATCATTTTGAAGCTCTAGATTTTGTTGATACAGGTATTTATTTTAAAAAAAAACCTTTGACCCCCTCCCCTCACTGTCTGGAGCGGAATACCTTAACTACCCCACGATAAAGAGGTATTATATAAATACAGCCCTGTTTGTATATTGGTACCGCGGATTATTCCCCGAGGGAGAAATATGTGATAGTAATGTCTCACGAGGGGAACAATCTGCGGTACCAATATACGTACAGGGCAGTATTTATTATATTATACCGAATATCTGTTTGATAAAAAGTCAAGACGAATGATGCTGCCATTATTAATTGCCAACCGGTTAGTATATCGATTATTGCGGTCGGCTCCAGAAGAGCATTTCACGTATATTGTTGGCCAATCACAGAGCGTGACTCTTACACGAGATATAATATACCCAACCAGGCCATGTTGTTGTTTTTGTTTCCAGTCAACTTTTGTTTCGAAAAGTGCCAGCCAGCCAAGAAAAACACAAATGCAGGAAGAAAACACAGACATTCATTATCACAATATTCATCATGCCAATAATATAAAATAAATGGTATTATTCTATTAGCTGAGCTATTAAATACTTTATTGATGAATAACAGACGAGAAAACAGCAAAATGGAAATCATTCAATATCCTCCTAGATGGCCGGTGTTTTTCAGGACAATAAACATCGGGGGGTTTTTTTAATGAAAAATGTGTTGTTTTCTCAAATAATTGTTGTTTTCACCAGCCCGCTGACGGTAAACAAAGGAAAACAATAAACATGGCCTTACTGGAGTGTTGCCGACTTTCTTATTAAGCCAAACCGTGATGATACCAAGGAGACGATCCTTGGTAACGCTATTCTGGAGCCCCAACCCGTCAAAACCTATCTGGTTGATTTTCTCGCTCTCGTAGTATACCCCAGGCATACACGTATCTCCTTAAAATCACGTCATATTACTTCCGGGTCACATATTGAAATAGTAGTACACTACAAAGACAATAACATACAATACATTGAGACTGTGTTGTTTGATTCATAAGATGCTCACTGATACACGATCCAGGCACGTCTGTCCAGGCCTCTCGGCTCGTGCACTTGATGACGTGGACCCTGGAGCCGCTTGGGAAGACGAGGCCCGCTTGACACCGATAAACCACCTGGTCGCCTGCATTGACGCTACTGTAAAGAGCTGTAGCACCGTCCACTGAGGGTGGATCGGGACACGTCTTGGCTGGAAAGATTGACATCTTTTCCCGTAAACGACAGATAGTTATCCGAGAGACTTGTTCTGAACTTCTTTATTTTGCGAAATTTATTTACTTACTTGTTTGTGTTGCAAAAATAAGAGTATACGTCTTTTGATATATAATCTAGTCAGTATTTCCTAAAGTTATATTTACCCATCAGTGAAACACGCTTTTTGGCCGTAGTTTTGTTTTGGATAAGCGGATCAACCTGAAATTTTGTGTTTCTCAATTGGATGTCATGCCGCAATTTTTCACAAAATTTCAGAATTCTATATTAAAAATTGAAAAAGTTGGCAATCTAACCCAATGTTAAATTTCAGTCGGAAATGATATCAAGTAAATTCCAACAAATTGAGGACTTTTGTCGTGTTTATGCCCATACAAAATAAACCGAATGTGTTGATTTAGAGTCGGAAGGCAAATATGTTTATTCTGAATCAATATATAACTCGTACACCGAATAAAAGTTGTTTTTTTGTGCAGACTCTGAAATTCCATGTTTGCCCGAAATTTAACATTGGGCTATATTGCCAACTTCCTCAATTTTTGAAAATAGAACTCTGAAATTTGGTGAAAAATTACGGCATGATGTCCAATTGATACACACAAAATTTCAAGTTGATCTGATTATTTATAAGAACACTACGGCCAAAAAGCGTGTTTCACTGATGGATGAACTTGAGTATAATCAACATCAGAGCGAGGCCATATGCTTGAATGATCAAATTTCAATAAATTGCAGATCTATGCTTATCAATTGAGCGAACATTAATTATCAGCATTTTTTTCTCCAATGTGGAGTTTTTCCTAGAGGTACGACTCACGTTTGCAATCTGATACATCTGTCGACCACTTCCCGGAATCGAGGCACACGGTTGATCGAACTATGCCCGTCTCCATGAAACCGTAACCATGGTTACACCGGAAGTCGGCCGTTGATGGGATAAAGTTACCATGACTGTCGTAGACACCATATTTGATGGATTTGGGGTTTGGACATTCCCTGATTAGCGGAACTGTAGGGTGAAGATTTGATTGAAAAATCAATTCTGTTATGTTATCGCGAAATAACATTTTCACCACGTTTCAGTTCAGCTGAGCTAATTCGCTTCTGATATTCCTATAACTATCGACTGATCTCGATCATCCAGATCACGAGGGTCACACCTTCAACAAGGGCTGTCACTGTCACCGGTTGTACGGTTGTCTCAGCTGTAGGTTGATCAGATTAATACATATTATTAAAATCATAATGTACGTATCCATTTGAGTGTTTGAAGTACTTTTCAATTGAATTGAAATAATTGTTTGAGATTTCCCCTCTCAAATGTTCACCTGCACAAGTGGGAACCTCGCTCCAATACGCATGTAATGACGTCACATCTAACTGACACGTGACCTCGAGGAATACCTCGAATGATGGACTTCCCTCGATGTAATACCCCACATCACATTCAAACATGAGCACAGATCCCAGCGTCCTGCTATAGGGCAGGTGATGCCCATTGATGACCGCTGGCGCTTCATCACAGTAGATTTCTGGAATTGATTATTATCTCTTGAAACAAAACTTCACTAACGCTTCATCCGTTTCACCATACATATGAGTGGGTATGATTCAGTGTTCTTTGCTATGACTACAGGTGTATGAATGAGGAGGAATACCTTCACAGCCCGATGGTTCCTCCCAGTCAGCCAGCAAGGATGTCAGATTCAGCAGACATTCTACACTCTGGCTCGCCACACGGGGTACACTCCCAGATACAAACCACCCTTCATGACACGTGTATGTTAGTAGTGACCCGATAGTCGGACCAATGTTGAGGATTTCGCCATCAACGACGGACACATTTGTTGAGCAAGTGATTTCTGGAATACAATATTCAATTACTTTTGCATATATATCCAGAGTAAAAATGAACAACTTAAAAAATTAGCCCAAGGGCTAAGAAAGGTAACCGGACAATGTTTTACATCTTAGATATTAGCCATTTTGTCCCATGACCTTGAAAACAAGGTCAAAGGTCAAATTCAAGGTCACAAGAATTTTCAGCATATATCATTTCATAGCCACAATTGATTCCTAAGCTGCAAAATCGATAATGAGTAAGATATTAACCATTCTGTGCTCTGACCTTGGAAATGAGATCAAAGGTCAAATTCAAGGGTAATGAGAATATTCAGCATATATATATATATCACTTCCTATATGTCAACAATTGATTCCTAGATTTTAAAGTTGATAAGAAGCGATATATTAGCCATTTTGTGCTCTGACCTTGAAAGTGAAGTCAAAGGTCAAATTCAAGGTCATGACAACATTCAGCATATATATCGTTTACTATATGTTCACAATTGATTCCCAAGCTGTAAAATTGACAATAAGCGAGATATTAGCCATTTTATGCTCTGACCTTGAAAATGAGGTCAAAGGTCCAAGGTCATGACAAGATTTAGTATATATCATTTCCTATATGTGCACGATTGATTCCTAAGCTGTAAAGTCGATAATAAGCGAAATATTAGCCATTTTATACTCTGACCTTGAAAATGAACTCAAAGGTCAAGTTCAAGGTCATGATAATATTCAGCATATATCATTCCTATATGTCCACAATTGATTCCTAGTTTCTAATCGCAATATTAAGTGAGATACATGTATTAGCAATAATGTGTCCCATTATGAAGCATAGGAGAATTTAACATGGGAAAGTCCTATTTGGGCCAAGTTGGGGCCAAAATGGTATACTTCGAGCGATTCAAGCGCAATGAAACTTATACACATCACAGGAGTACATATGAGGAATGTTATGTATCAAAAAGAAAAAAAATTACTGAACAGATTTGGGGAAAATGGCAGCCAAAGTCCAAAATCAGGTATTTTTCGTCGAAAACGCCCGCCATTTAAAAAAAAAGCGAAAATCGAGAAACTAAAAAAAAACCTTTCCTGGAAATACTTTAAGGTATTTTTTTGCAAAATTTCAGAAAGATTCGACTGTAAACTTTAAAGATAAAAATGTGAAGGGACGACGGACGGACGACGGACGCCGGACGACGGACGCCACGGCAATAGGTTATTGGACCAAAGGTCCGGTAACCTATTAAACAAGAGATGTACCAAAACATCTCAGAAATGAATGCCAAATTTCACCTTGATTACAAGAAATATGATCACACTATGGTCACGAATCAACAATGACTGACATCGAAGAGAATACCTTCGCAAACGACTTCATCACTCCAAGTCGCCAAATGTTGTGTGTCATTGAGTTGACAGTGGATCATACTTTGAGCAGACCTAGGTGTGGTCCCACCGACGAACCACCCTGTATCACACTCATAGACCACCCAGGAACCAGGACTGGTGCCGTTAGAGATCCAGTTACTATGAGATACATCTGGTGGCGACTGACAAGTGATTTCTAGTGCGAAAAGTTGGATCATTATCATTTATTTGGGCACAGGGATGCATATCTGTCGTACAAAGTACTTATATGTTGCACTACGAAGCAATGTGTTTCTTCCAATCAAAACTGCAGAAAATAATATCAGACTTAACACTCGAGCTAAACAGGCACCTGATAAATCTTTGCTTTCATTTATGTCCACATACCTCTGCAGGTTGGCTCATCACTCCAGTTGGCAACGAGAAGCACATCGTCCAGCAAGCACTGTACCAGCGCCAGACGAACCTCAGGAAAGCCATCCTCCATGGCCCAGCCGTAGTCGCAGCTGTAGACAGCTGTATCACCGATCTGCACCCCACCCCATGTCAAACTAGCCCTCGGACTCTCGAGCGGGGTCGCACAAGTTATTTCTGGACAATACGAGCATTGTGAAACAAGCTTATTGTGGATCGGACGGTACAATTCGTCAGTATAATTGTCAGTTTCATTCAGTACAGGTACATTGAAATGTCATAAGACTCTCATGCAAAAACTAGTATCATAATGTGTCAAAGCCAGGAATTTGTATTGGATTACATAAACCGGATGTTTTCTGAACTTCGTTTCAAATTTCCACAGGTTCTATACCTTCACAAGGAGCTGGAGCTGACCAATATCCATCAAGTGAACTGTCATCAATCAAGCACGTCGATGTTTGTGTGTGTTCTCTAGGATTTGTCCCAGAGACAAACCAGCCGGTGTCACAGGAATAGACCGTGGTGTCGTCGGGAAAGTGTCCGGTGTTGGTTTCTATTTGGGCGTTGGTGATCATTGCTGGTGATGTACAAGTGATTGCTGGAACAAAAAGTGGAACAAACGTGCAATATGTTTTTTTTCCAGTACGAATATCAGTACCCTTAATATATCTGGTTTTTTTTTTGGCAACGTTAACCACCGTAAAGGTTGTCACATCAATAAACTGATTTTTATTTATTTTTTAACATTTAATATCGAACAATGGAAAACAACATTTATCATAACGCTAACAATATCACCAGACTAATACCTTCACAACTTGTCAGTGTTTCCCATGATGCTGTTACATTATCTGTATTCAATACACATGACACCTCCTGAGAGTCCACTCTGGGCACTGACTGGGACACAAACCACCCGTACTGACAGACATAGCTCGTTGTGTCGCTGATGCTGTGACCGGTCGTGACGTGATCGGCATTGCTCAAGGCAGGTTCAGTAGGGCATAGTATTTCTGCAATTTAAACATAAATAAGAAATAGATGTGGTTCTTTTTTGTTTATGTTATTATGATTTGTTTAGATGCAATATGCAATGTATTCTGATATATATATCGATGTGAAATTACAGCAATACATCGAAGTTACCTTGGCAGTTCTCTGTGTGGGACCAAAAGCCTTCGAGTACACTTTCATCAATCGAACATGTAGATATTTGTGTAAGTTCGCGAGGAATAGACCCAGACACGAACCAGCCCGTGTCGCATGTGTACGTTGTTGTGTCGTTGGGCTTATTTCCCGAACTGGCGAGCAGTCGTGCATGGGCAACAATGTTTGGAGACGGACAAGTGATTGCTGCAATCATCATTTATTCATGCTATGTACCTTTGGAGCATTATAGATATTTATGATGCATACCTTTATTTATTTATTTTTGATATTTCTTAAGATTATATTTTTTAATATTTGATTTATGATGCATACCTTCACAATCGGACGGGGTTTCCCAGTTTGCCGTGACAGTATCATTGTTCAGTACACACATGACATATTGTACGTCACTCCTAGGAAAGGACCCGGCGACAAACCACCCATAGTCGCAGACATATGCTGTCATGTCACCTATAAACTGGCCGCCCGTTGTGTGCGTAGCGTTTCCCAATGCAGTTACAACTGGACACATTATTTCTGCAAAAATAAATATTAATTTCTTTCTGCACGCTATGTAATTTCAGATCTGTGTCGCCTGTTTGTTGGATTCGTATCAAAGATAAGTTCTAGTGAAATAATAAATAGTAAGGATCATGCATATGATGCATTATGATAACTGATATTATGCATTATGACACAATAGACCGGCTTATACCTTCACATGAGTCCGTTGCTGACCAATAGCCATCAAGTAAAGTGTCATCGATCTGACAGGTTGATTTTTGTGCCCGTACTCGTGGGCTTGTCCCGGACACAAACCAGCCCAAATCACACTCATAAATAGTCGTATCATTTGGTAGGATACCCGAGTTGCTGATCATGGTGGCGTAAACGAGTGCTGGACTGGGAGGGCATACTATCTCTGAAAGCGAAAACATGCTCTGATTCGGTTGTTCGCTTTGTCAAAATAAAGTTGTGTTCCATAATGAAGTTGAATTGGAAATTGAGAAATCCTTGGAAGAGGAAAAAATTGAGGAATAATGTCACATATTATGTGTATCTATCTGGAAGTTGTTATTATTGCTTCAGCAGGTGTTGATCCAGAAAGGATACACATACCTTCACATGCTGATGGAGTTTCCCAGCTGGCAGTGATTCCAGTTGGTTCCAACAAACATGTTACTACTTGGGTAGGAGTTCTGGGGTTCGATCCAGACAAATACCAGCCATGTCTACACTGATATGTGGTTGTATTGCCGATGTTGTATCCAATGGTGGTTTTCATTGCATTGTTCATATAAGTGGGCTCTTGGCATAAGATTTCTAGGCAGCATGAGTATTAGAGACATCAATATATATTGAAAGGTAAGTATAATAGGGATACGTACAAAACTTGGTTATTAGCGGATATAGTCATCTATTATCGCTCTAGCCATAAACAACATTTCAACAAAATATTATATTGGCTACAGGATATTGACGACAGGTAAAAATAAAGTCCAATATCATGATACTGTGTAGTAGAACGAATGGCATAGCTTGCACAATGATAATCGGTTTGAATCGTGGTTTATCGAAGCTATATACCTTCACAAGGGGTAGTTGGGGACCAGTGTCCTTTGAGTGTGGTGTCATCAAGCCAGCAGATTGATGTCTGTGTCAGTTCTCGCGGATTTGTCCCAGATACAAACCAGCCCGTGTCACAGGAATAAGTTGCAGCTCCATTGAAATTCAACCCAGATACTTGTGTTAATTTGGCATTTTCGATGGCGGATGGAAACGCACATAGAATTTCTGAAAACGTGAAGTCAAATTAATGTAGATGGATATACAGCGTGACGAACATGTATTTACGGTCTGCAGCCGCAAATAAAATACACAATTCACTACCTTGGCAGTCAGATGGGGTTCCCCAAGTAGCTGTCACGTTGTCTCGGTTCAGAACACACGCAACAGATTGCGAGTTGCTTCTAGGGAATGATCCGGAAATATACCACCCATAGTCACATGAATAGGTAGTGATTTCACCAATGTGGTGGCCCACCGTGGTCAAACTCGCATTACCCAACTCCGAGGCATTTCCACATAACACCTCTGAAAATTGAAAAAAATTAAATGATATGTTTTCCATACATAATGTGATATATGAGTGGCATCATGGGATCAAAGTATCACTGAAATAGAAGGGGTAGCATACAGCTGATATCATAGGTTTCAACTAAGTTAAACCAATGAAAACTTGTTCTAAAATTGACAACACCTTGACAAGGAGTTGTTGAGGACCAATATCCTTCAATCACAGTGTCATTGATCAAGCAAGTGGATGATTGTGACTGTTCTCGTGGGTTTGTCCCAGGCACGAACCACCCAGTGTCACAGGAATAAATCACTGTGTCATTGACACTCAATCCCGATGTATATGTCATCGTAGCGTTAGCAATGTCGATTGGAGTTGTGCATATGATTTCTGGAAACATTATATGTGGATTCCGAAGTAGTTTAATGCAATATGAGGCTAATATGAATCTGATATAGCATTTAGCAAGTGCAGTCTTCGAAACCCCAGTAACTGCATTACCTTCACAATGCGATGGAGTCCCCCAACTCGCTGTCACGTGATCAGGATTGATGACACATGAGACCAACTGGGTGCTTGTTCTGGGAAGTGATCCAGACACGTAGTAACCATAGCTACACGTGTAATATGTGACGTCGTCAATGCGATGGCCCAGTGTCGCAAAAGTCGCATCATCTAAAGCACTGGCGTCGGCGCACAAAATTTCTGCAAAAATAAAAAATTATATTGTATGCCAATGTATGGGCATCATTATGATATGAAAGACATCAGGGCTTTAATTTTTCGCACCTGCTTCCATTTCCAGAATAATAAAAACGCAAAACACATTTGGGTGCATTCGGCTAATGACAAGAACATGCAATGTAAGTATCAGTCTTAGGAGAGAATAATACTACTTTTTTGTGACAGATGAGCAGGGACAATTCAAAGTCGTACCATCACAAGTTTCTACTGTTGACCAATATCCCGTGAGGGAATTTGTGTCAATTAAACATGTGGAAGTCTGATTGGTTGTTGGTGGGTTTGTTCCAGAAACAAACCATCCAGTGTGGCAAGAATACTCAGTCGTATCATTCACATTAGTACCAGAACGGGAGGAGATGGTTCCATTTCCCAGAAGTGGTGGCGTCGTGCAAATAATTGCTGGGGGAAAATTAAATGAAATATGCATTAGAGCGATTGCAAATTGTCCTTAGTTAGGTATTTACTTAATGGGCGAAGGATGAGTTGGTGTATACCTTCACAAGCAACAATTGTAGTCCAGTAACCAACCAGTGATGTTCTATTGATCAAACAGGTTGCTGTTTGTGTCTGTTCTCGCGGGTTTGTTCCAGAGACAAACCAGCCAGTGTCGCAGGAATAACTGGCAGTGTCATTTGCATTGAGACCAGTGTAGCTCTGCAGTGTAGCATTGGCCACATCGGCAGGAAACGAGCAAATGATTTCTGGAACATCAAACATACACATGAGTGGAAGATCTATGCATTTCTGTGTTGCAATGGAATATACAATGGTCCCATATTTGTGTATAATTTTCCAATTACCATCACATGGTGCCAAGTACGACCAAGATGCTGTCAGTGTGACGCTATCAAGCAAACACGTGGATACTTGTATCTGTTCACGAGGTGATGTCCCGTTAACAAACCAGCCCACATCACAGGAATATGTGGTTGTGTCGTTCACGTTGTTGCCGTCAGTTGACAAGACACTTGCGTTATACAAATCCGGTGGTGGGCCACATACAATATCTGAAAAATAATGATATACTTAGTTGTATTCGTGTAGCAAGCTCCCGATATATGGACAAGTGAGATGCAGTGGATGCATAACTATCAAAAAGGGAATTATGGTCTTGTTATACCTGTTAGTGTATATGTACTCCACATATATATTAGGGCGACATTGGACAAAAGTGAACACAGTCACAACAGATTGAGGTACACATTATTATTATTATTATTATTATTATTATTACGTCGTCTTTTATTAAGATGCTTTCAACATTGTCTGTACTCCTATAAATAGACTGCACACTTCCATACCTTCACAAGCATACACTGTCGACCAATATCCCGTGAGGGAATTCGTGTCAATTAGACAGGTGGAAGTCTGACTGGTTGTTGGCGGGTTAGTTCCAGAAACAAACCATCCAGTGTGGCAAGAATACTCAGTCGTGTCATTCACATTAGTACCAGAATTGGAGGAGATGGTTCCATTTCCCAGACATGGTGGCGTCGTGCAATTAATTGCTTGGAGAAAAATAAATGACATGTGCATTAGAGCGATTGCTAATTCTCCAACTGTCCATATGCCTAAGTCACATTTGCACCGATGCCTCCTCGGTTGTGGTTATGATGCGTGAAAAGGCTGAAATTTGGCCATTTCGGCCGGTCACCCACCGAGCGCCGGAGGGTCATCCGTGACTATCGGGCAGCAATCGGACATCATAGACACGTCGGTGGAGGCATCGGAAGAAAATAACGCAGAGTTATTTTCTTGCTGCGACCGGTGGAAAAAATGACATCGCCTGTTAATCGTTATCACACCTGCCGGCGACCGATCACAGCTCCTCCATGTGCCCAACGGGCACCGAGGGGATAAACCAAATTTATCGGCCAATTGACCTATCGCCAAAGCCCCTAAAAGTTGTCCGAGTTGCACATTTTACGTCAGCAAATTTCTCTTTGGCCAATAATGACGTTTTGCAGAATGCGTCGAAAATGTCGTAAAAAGACTCGGACAAACTGGTTCTGTGATAGGTTAATTGATATGGGTACCTTACCAGGCGGTCACCGTAGGATATCCTGTCATGTGCCGATGGATGTGCGGTGAGTGTTTTTGAGATTATCGATCGATTTTGAAATACGAGAAGGTCAACTCAGGGTATCATGCCAGGCACCGATGGATGTGCGGGAGGTGCTTTTCCGATATTCGGCCGATGTGTACATACGAGATGGTCACCTAGCAGGTGCAGGAGGAGGAGGGGAGGGTTGCTAGGGTGCAACGTCGCAGCCGCCGGAGATGGTGGATCTGGCCGTGGCTGATGAGACGCCCTGCTATATGGCCATTTTGATACTTCGATGGCAGAGCTGGAGAGGGAGCATCATGCAGACTTCAAGTATTTCCAATCTATGATGAAGTTCGAAGAATTCTGTAATTTTGCATGGACACTCTACGCGCCATCTAATGTGTATCTGGCGAGCAACCACCGACTGCATTTATATATCGGAGGCAGACTGCCCGGCACCCGTCCGGCAATCGGCCAATGTTTCGGCCACCAGGGAAGAACCGTCTGGAAGTCAGTTGGTCACCGGCCGATGCCTGCTAGGTGACTGGTTGGTCTCCCGTAGGCATCAAGGTACACATTCTCTCCCCATCCCTACGTATGCCGGCTGGTCAGTGTACGATGTCTGGATAGGTGTCCTGCCAATGTCCGGTGCTTTCATGACCACTTGAGAGATATGTAAAAGATACCTGAAAAAAGCTACCGGCGGCCGGAACATCGGTGAGAACCACCGATGTATTCGCATCGGCCGGCGACCGGTGCAAATGTGAACTAGGCATTAGTTAGGTATTTACTTAATGGGCGAAGGATGAGTTGGTGTATACCTTCACAAGCAACAAGTGTAGTCCAGTAACCAAACAGTGACGTTCTATTGATCAAGCAGGTTGCTGTTTGTGTCTGTTCTCGTGGGTTTGTTCCAGAGACAAACCAGCCAGTGTCACAGAAATAACTGGCTGTGTCATTTGCATTGAGACCAGTGTAACTTTGCAGTGTAGCATTGGCCACATCGGCAGGAAACGAGCAAGTGATTTCTGGAACATAAGACATACAAATGAAGAGAAGATCTATATATTTTTTGTAATGCAATGAAATATACAATGGTAGCATATTTGTTTACAATTTTCCAATTACCATCACATGGTGCCAGATACGACCAAGATGATGTCAGTGTGACGCTATCAAGCAAACACGTTGATACTTGTATCTGTTCACGGGGTGATGTCCCGTTAACAAACCAGCCCACGTCACAGGAATATGTGGTTGTGTCGTTCACGTTGTTGCCGTCAGTTGACAAGACACTTGCGTTATACAAATCCGGTGGTGGGCCACATACAATATCTGAAGTATAATGATATATTATGCCTCATGTGAGAATCACGCTCTGTGATTGGCCAATACACGTGAAGTAATACATTCTACCAGTCGGTAATTTGATATATTATACCTCATGTAAGAATCACACTCTGTGATTGGCCAATACACGGGAAGTAATATGCTCTGCTGGAGCAGACCACATTAAGCAACATACTATCCGGTTGGTAATTAGATATACTAACCGACATGACGTTTTGTCAAATCAGACATTCGGTATAATATAATAAATACAACCCTGTATGTATATTGGTACCGGGGAAAATTCCCCTCGTGAGACACTACCACCCTAGGCTACCGCCTCAGGCAGCAATCTCTCCCTCGGGGAATAATCCGCTGTACCAATATACATACAGGTTTGTATTTATATAATACTTAATTGTATCTGTGTAGTAAGCACCCCATATGTCGACAAGTGATATGCAGTGGATGGATAACTATCAAACAGGGAAATATGGTCTTGTTATAGCGGTAAGTGTAAATGTACACCAGATATATATGGGCGACATTGGACAAAAGTGAACACGGTTACAACAGATTGAAGTACACACAATGTTTTCATTTTATTAGCGAAAAGGTTGACGGTGCTTTCAACAATGTCTGTACTCCTATAAATAGATTGCACACTTCCATACCTTCACAAGCATACACTGTTGACCAGTATCCCGTGAGGGAATTTGTGTCAATTAGACAGGTGGAAGTCTGACTGGTTGTTGGCGGGTTAGTTCCAGAAACAAACCATCCAGTGTGACAAGAATACTCAGTCGTGTCATTCACATTAGTACCAGAATTGGAGGAGATGGTTCCATTTCCCAGACGTGGTGGCGTCGTGCAATTAATTGCTGGGGGAAAATTAAATGAAATATGCATTAGAACGATTGCAAATTCTCCAACTGTCCCTAGTTAGGTATTCATTTATTGTGCAAAGTATGAGTTGGTATATACCTTCACAAGCAACAAGTGTAGTCCAGTAACCAACCAGTGATGTTCTATTGATCAAACAGGTTGCTGTTTGTGTCTGTTCTCGTGGGTTTGTTCCAGAGACAAACCAGCCAGTGTCGCAGGAATAACTGGCTGTGTCATTTGCATTGAGACCAGTGTAGCTCTGCAGTGTAGCATTGACCACATCGGCAGGAAACGAGCAAATGATTTCTGGAACATCAAACATACACATGAGTGGAAGATCTATGCATTTCTGTGTTGCAATGGAATATACAATGGTCGCATATTTGTGTATAATTTTCCAAGTACCATCACATGGTGCCAAGTACGACCAAGATGCTGTCAGTGTGACGCTATCAAGCAAACACGTGGATACTTGTATCTGTTCACGAGGTGATGTCCCGTTAACAAACCAGCCCACATCACAGGAATATTTGGTTGTGTCGTTCACGTTGTTGCCGTCAGTTGACAAGACACTTGCGTTATACAAATCCGTTGGTTGGCCACATACAATATCTGAAGTATAATGATATATTATACCTCATGTGAGAATCACGCTCTGTGAGATTGGCCAATACACGTGAAGTAATATGCTCTACCAGTCGGTAATTTGATATATTTTACCTCATGTAAGAATTATACTCTGTGATTGGCCAATACACGGGAAGTAATATGCTCTGCTGGAGCAGACCGCATTAAGCATTATACTATCCGGTTGGTAATTAGATATACTAACCGACATGACGTTTTGTCAAATCAGACATTCGGTATAATATAATAAATACAACCCTGTATGTATATTGGCATACCGCCTCGGGCAGTAATCTCTCCCTCGGGGAATAATCCGCTGTACCAATATACATACAGGCTTGTATTTATATAATACTTAATTGTGTCTGTGTAGTAAGCACCCCATATGTCGACAAGTGATATGCAGTGGATGGATAACTATCAAACAGGGAAATATGGTCTTGTTATACCGGTAAGTGTAAACGTACACCAAATATATATGGGCGACATTGGACAAAAGTGAACACGGTTACAACAGATTGAGGTACACATAATGTTTTCATTTTATTAGCAAAAAGGTTGACGATGCTTTCAGCAATGTCTGTACTCCTATATATGGACTGCACACTTCCATACCTTCACAAGCGTACACTGTCGACCAATATCCCGTGAGGGAATTTGTGTCAATTAGACAGGTGGAAGTCTGACTGGTTGTTGGCGGGTTAGTTCCAGTAACAAACCATCCAGTGTGGCAAGAATACGCAGTCGTATCATTCACATTAGTACCAGAATTGGAGGAGATGGTTCCATTTCCCAGAAGTGGAGGCGTCGTGCATTCAATTGCTGAGAGAAAATTAAAGAAATATGCATTCGAACGATTGCAAATTCTCCAACTGTCCTTAGTTAGGTGTTCACGTAATGGGCAAAGTATGAGTTGGTGTATACCTTCACAAGCAACAATTGTAGTCCAGTAACCAAACAGTGATGTGCGATTGATCAAGCACGTTGATGTTTGTGTCTGTTCTCGTGGGTTTGTTCCAGAGACGAACCAGCCAGTGTCGCAGGTATAACTGGCTGTGTCATTTGCATTGAGACCAGTGTAACTCTGCAGTGTAGCATTGGCCACATCGGTAGGGAAAGAGCAAGTGATTTCTGGAACATAGGCATATATAAGAAGAGAAGATCCATGCATTCTTGTAATGCAATGGAACATACAATGGTAATGTATCTGTAAGAACGTTTTTAATTACCATCACATTGTTCTGGGTATGACCAAGATGCTGTCAGTGTGACGCTATCAAACAAACACGTGGATACTTGTATCTGTTCTCGAGGTGATGTCCCGTTAACAAACCAGCCCACGTCACAGGAATATGTGGTTGTGTCGTTGACGTTGTTGCCGTCAGTTGACAAGATACTAGCGTTATACAGATCCGGTGGTGGGCCACATATAATATCTGAAACATAAAGACATAATTAGTTGTATCCGTGTAGCAAGCACCCGATATATCGACAAGTGAGATGCAGTGGATGGATAACTATCAAAAAGGGAAATATGGTCTTGTTATACCTGTAAGTGTACATGTACTCCACATATCTATTAGGGTGACATTGGACAAAAGTGAACAAAAGTGAACACAGTCAAAACAGATTGAGGTACACATTATAAGTATTATTATTATTACGTCGTCTTTTATCAAGATGCTTTCAACGATACCTGTACTCCTGAAGAGACTGCACACTTCCATACCTTCACAAGCGTACACTGTCGACCAATATCCCGTGAGGGAATTGGCGTCAATTAGACAGGTGGAAGTCTGACTGGTTGTTGGTGGGTTCGTTCCAGAAACAAACCATCCAGTGTGACAAGAATACTCAGTCGTGTCGTTCACATTAGTACCCGAATTGGAGGAGATGGTTCCATTTCCCAGAATTGGAGGCGTCGTGCATTCCATTGCTAGGAGAAAATTCAAGGAATTCACATTCGAATGATTCCAAATTCCTGTCCTCAATATTCTATTCATTTATTAAACACAGTATGTGTTGAATCATACCTTCACAAACAACAATTGTAGTCCAGTAACCATACAGTGAAGTTCTATTGGTCAAGCAGGTTGCTGTTTGTGTCTGTTCTCGCGGGTTTGTTCCAGAGACAAACCAGCCAGTGTCACAGGAATAACTGGCAGTGTCATTTGCACTGAGACCAGTGTAACTCTGCAGTGTAGCATTGGCCACATCGGCAGGAATCGAGCAAGTGATTTCTGGAACATAGGCATACACATGAAGAGAAGATATATATATACTTCTGTAATACAATGGAATATATAATGGTAGCATATTTGTGTATAATTTTCCAATTAGGCCATTCTTGTTCGTGATGGAATTTTTGATTTTGATGAAATATTGAGAAAAACAAGAACACTGAATATGTAATATTATCAACATAAACACAGTTTGAACACAGGAAAACCCACCAATCTCCGGCACGCTTAATTATCTTGGAATCACAGAACTTACCAAACCAAAAATAGAATTCTAAAATTAATATAGAACTATGTGAGGCATTATTAACTGCTCAATGACATACCACAACATCGTTTGCATTAAGAGATGCATTACAAAGTATATGCTTTTTATTTGAGAGTTTGTTTGTTTCTTCCGCCCTCCCTCCTAGCTTCTTTTTTTAAAGGACAAGAAAAAGAAAAATAATCAGGATTGGCCTCACCATCACATGGTACCAGGTACGACCAAGATGCTGTCAGTGTGACGCTATCAAGCAAACACGTCGATACTTGTATCTGTTCACGAGGTGATGTCCCGTTAACAAACCAGCCCACATCACAGGAATATGTGGTTGTGTCGTTCACGTTGTTGCCATCAGATGACATGATACTAGCGTTATACAGATCCGGTGGTGGGCCACATACAATATCTGAAGTACAGAATTGTAATATGACAAATTACAAGTGGTCAGAGTAATATGTATCTGAAAAAATTAACATG
Source organism: Terebella lapidaria (assembly GCA_949152475.1). Lineage (NCBI taxonomy): Eukaryota > Metazoa > Annelida > Polychaeta > Terebellida > Terebellidae > Terebella > Terebella lapidaria. The sequence goes on along the minus strand of OX424567.1, from coordinate 33,233,559 downwards.
GAACCATTACCCAAGAACATAGTATTCCAAGTGAACAAAACCAAGTTCGTTATCCAATCTCAGAGTCAAGTGTCAGGCAAAATCGAGACAATTGTATGGAATTTCAAGAACCTCCATGATATGGCGCCAAAGAGGTGAAATCAGGTGTCCCAGGAAGAGTTAGCATTTCCTGCCCCACTTGTGGCTTCCGTCGTGAATGCCAAAACATTAAGATATAAAAAGGTCTTGCTGCAGCCTGGTGACAGATTTTGCGTACTTATCAACCAGACTTTGATGACGTTCATAGAGTTTGTTAATGTAGCTATCAGTCTTGGTAATACATATCCTTGGCGCAGCAATTTAGAGACTGGCTGGGAACTTTTTAAAAGTATTATTGAATTATGAAATAACTCAAAACGTGTACTCAACATGTGCTACGTATGCCACTGTTTTTCTAATTATTCAGATATTGAAGAGTTCGGAATATTCCTGTAGTGCTGCACACAAATTCGAAGTTGTTTCACATACTGGTTGCCCGTTCATGGCAGATACATATACAATGTTATATGCCAACACTGAGGACTTAGATAATTTCCAATATACCTTGACAAGTTTCCACAGTTGACCAATATCCCTCGAGAGTGTTTGTGTCGTATAAGCAGGTGGATGTTTGGTTGGTGGTTGGTGGGTTTGTCCCTGACACGAACCATCCGGTGTCACAGGAATAACTGGCAGTGTCATTCACACTGACACCAGTGTATGCAACCACTGTAGCATTGGACACATCAGTAGGAAGAGAGCAGGTAATTTCTATAACAAAAAGTTAAAGGGTGAAAATATTGGAGGGTTTTCCAAAATACATCCAGTGGAATCAGGAACATTGTGTACTGAGTACGAATACCGTCACATGGTGCCAGATACGACCATGATGCTGTCAGTGTGACGCTATCAAGCAAACACGTGGATACTTGTATCTGTTCACGAGGTGATATCCTGTTAACAAACCAGCCCACATCACAGGAATATGTGGTTGTGTCGTTCACGTTGTTGCCATCAGTTGACAAGATACTAGCGTTATACAAATCCGGCGGTGGGTCACATACAATATCTGAAAAATAAAATCGTCAACGTGACAAATTTACAGGTCATACCTTTGTGTATCTAAAATGTTAAAAAGAAATATGTAAAATTTATTAACAAATGACACGACAGGGATACATATGCTACTGTTATACGAAATACCCTATAAAAAATTTCGGGTCAAGGTCAAAGTTCATCCAGAATACGACTGAGACATGTTTGCCTAAGTTGACTAGTCCAAAAATAACGTCCATTATGCTCTACGACGCACCGTTTCCGAGATACTGATGAAAACAAAAAATGCCGACTCGGCAAAAAAATTTCGGGTTAAGGTCAAAAATCATTCATAATACCCCTTAGACATGTTTGACTAGGGCGACGAGTCCGAAAATAACGTCCGTTTCACTCTACGATGCACTGTTTCCGACATATCGAAGAAAATGAAAAATGCCGACTCGGCAAAAAAATTTCGGGTCAAGGTCAAAGTTCATCCATAATACCCCTTAGACATGCTTGCCTAAGTCGACTAGTCCAAAAATAACGTCCATTTCGCTCTACGACACACCGTTTCCGGGATATCGAAGATAACGTCCGTTTCACTCTACGATGCACTGTTTCCGACATATCGAAGAAAATGAAAAATGCCGACTCGGCAAAAAAATTTCGGGTCAAGGTCAAAGTTCATCCATAATACCCCTTAGACATGCTTGCCTAAGTCGACTAGTCCAAAAATAACGTCCATTTCGCTCTACGACACACCGTTTCCGGGATATCGAAGATCAAGAAAAATGCCGACTCGGCAAAAATATTTCAGGTCAAGGTCAAAGTTCATCCATAATACCCCTTAGACATGTATGTCTAGGTCGACGAGTCCAAAAATAACGTCCATTTCGCTCTACGACGCACCGTTTCCGAAATATCGAAGGAAATGAAAAATGCAGACTCGGCAAAAAAAATTCAGGTCAAGGTCAACGATCATCCATAATGCCCTTCTCTAAGGCGATGAGCCCGAAAATAACGTCCGTTTCGCTCTATGACGCACCGTTTTCGAGATATTGACGAAAACGAAAAATGCTGACTCAGCAGAAAAATTCAAGGTCAAGGTCAAAGTTCATCCATAATACCCCTTAAACATGTTTGTCTAGGTGACGAGACCGAAAATAACGTCCGTTTCGCTCTACGACGCACCATTTCCCAGATATCAGCAAAAACGAAAAATGCCGACTCAGCAGAAAAATCCAAGGTCAAGGTCACAGGTCATCACTAATACCCCTTACACATGTTTGTCCAGGGCGACGAGTCCAAAAATAACGTCCGTTTCACTCTATGATGCACCGTTTCCGAGATATCGACGAAAATGAAAAATGCCGACCCTGCAGAAAAATTCAAGGTCAAGGTCAAAGTTCATCCATAATACCCCTTAGACATGCTTGCCTAAGTCGACGAGTCCAAAAATAACGTCCGTTTTGCTGTACGACGCACCTTTTCCGAGATATTGACAAAACGAAAAATGCCGACTCAGCAGAATAGTTCAAGGTCAAAGGTCATCCCGAACATCCCTTAGACATGTTTGCCTAGGGCGACGAGTCCCAAAATAACGTCTGTTTTGTTCTACGACGCACCGTTTCCGAGATATGCAGGAAACCTCAAGAATGACTGAGCGAAAAATCTTCCGACCTCCAGGTCAAAGCTCGTTCGACGGATTGATCCCAAAATCGATAGGGTTCTTCCCTGTTGATATATGAACCTCCAGGCAAAGTATTGCAGTCATTGCCTGAATAGTTTTTGAGTTATCGCGCGGAAACGAAGTCCAAAAAATGACCTCAATTTCATCCTCACGGACCTCACGGACCTCGGATCCGGCTTCAAAACTATACAGCACATATACATGATATGTCTGAACCGTGGTGAAAATTTCAAGTCGATCCGTGGAGGCGTTCTCGAGTTATCGCGCGGAAACGAAAACGGCGGGAGAAAAAAAATAAAAAGAATGCCTTAATAATTTCCATATATACCTTGACAAGTTTCCACAGTTGACCAATATCCCGTGAGGGTGTTTGTGTTGAACATGCAAGTGGAGCTTTGGTTGGTGGTTGGTGGGTTTGTCCCTGACACAAACCATCCGGTGTCACATGTAAAGCTGGCAGTGTCGTTCTCGTGTAGACCACTGTACGTCATTATCCTAGCATTGGACACATCAGTGGGAACCGGGCAGATAATTTCTACAACCAAAGAGTTGAAAATTGAAAAGAGTTACGAATTGTTTGTGCAAAATTACATCAAACAGAAGCAGGAACTTTGTGTGATGAGTATATTTACCATCACATGGTGCCAGATACGACCAAGATGCTGTCAGTGTGACGCTATCAAGAAAACACGTTGATACTTGTATCTGTTCACGAGGTGATGTCCCGTTAACAAACCAGCCCACATCACAGGAATATGTGGTTGTGTCGTTCACGTTGTTGCCGTCAGTTAACAAGATACTAGCGTTATACAGATCCGGTGGTGCATTGCACAAAATTTCTGAAATATTGAATAATGGAAAACATATAAACACAAAACAATGCAAATTTGTTTTTTCATTGAGCAAAGTATATGTTGAACAAATATACATGGAGTAAAGGTTTTTGAATATATTTGCTTTTATTGATAATTATTATGGATCTCTTCAGCAAATTACCTTCACATGGCAATGTTTGCATCCAGTCCCCAGTAAGCAACCAGTCGTTTATTAAACACGTAGACGTCTGTGTCAACCGCCTTGGGATTGTCCCAGAGACGAACCAGCCCGTGTCACAGACATAAGTTGTTGTGTCACTGCCACTGACTCCAGTCCAACCTACCAAGGTGGCGTTGGGGATATTGGATGGTGTGGGACATGTGAGAGCTGGAACAGTACAGCACATTATGATATCAAGAAGATTTCACAATATGTTACCATTAAACCAATCCAATAAACAACACAAATATCAGAAAGATCACTAATACACACACTGGATCCATTCCCTGCATTACGAGACCAACTGCAGTGCTATTTAAACTCGCCTGATTGGATCCAAAAATGACCTAAATAAGTATTTTGCTCTTATTGTTGACAAAACACCATCTGATCTTTGTTGCTGAGAACCTTTCTCCTTTGATTAGTAACTATGCTTCGTTGTCCGTCTACTGCACGAAAATGATTAGGGGTGACTTCTTATGTTCACTATGTTTTGTTTTGTGATCCATATTTTTTTTATTTTTTCGCAGCTGTATCGAAATTTGATTACTACGCTCCAATAGAAACATTCAACTGATCCCTTTTGTAGTGCCATCAGTTATAAGATCCGTGTACAACACTGATACAAAATCTACTCCGTCATAGCATGTACTCTAACCTTCACATGCTTGAAGAGATGACCACGCAGTAACTCCAGAAATAACATCTAATTCACATGTTATAAATTGACGCCGATCCTGTGGATTTGTTCCTGATACGAAATAACCACTGTTGCAGAAATACAGGGCACTTTCTCCAGGTGTAGTCCCAAGATTTGATACCATACGGCCGTTACCGAGGACTGGAGGAGTGGGACACGTTGCAGCTGAAATTAGAATTCAACAACTTATGTCATGATTGAAGTTATAATCACTCTTAGAATATATTCAGTCGGCATTAGCTTTATTTTGTTTAAAGAATGAGAATTCATGCAAATTTTGGTCTGAAAATATGTATTTGTGCCTGAATTGAGTTGCCAAAACCAAGATTTCCTCATCCATTTTTTACTTAAAGCGGCCCGCGTTGCGTGCTAGTTCTACACACAGTCTTATGACGTCATTGGTATTAGTCCAGATACTGTGGCAACCGCCAATGAATGCAGGCCGATCATTCTCTATCCGATGTTTTCATGCACAGTTATCGGCGATTTTCTGACTGTTGTCGAATTGTGCATATTTCCTATTTATTCCAGACAATCCCGAGATGTACTTGGTTACAAATTCAAGCACTGATATAACTTTAAGCACTGATAAGATTAAATTATATAAGTGTCTCTAATGACCTTCACACGGGGAAAATGCAGACCAGTAGCCACTATGTAGTGTGTTGTCGAGTAGGCAAGTTATAGTTTGAGTGGTTTCGGTGAAGTTGGTTCCTGAGATAAACCAGCCCGCGTCACAAGAATAGTCAGAGGTGTCATTCAGGAGAATTCCCGAACTGGCGTCGAGGTTCCCATTGGAAAGTGTCGGTGGACTGGGACAGTTGATCGCTGGAACAGGAAGAGACGAATTATCTTCAAACTAGAGTCTAATGAATTGTCACACATATACAACTATTCCAGGGGATATTACATAAAGGTTATTGCCTTCACAATTCGTGACTGCTGTCCAGTCCGCGATGAGTGTTGTATTGTCTACCAGACAGATTGATGTCTGAGTTAGAACTCTTGGATTCGTTCCAGAGACGAACCAGCCAGTGTCACAGAAATATACAGTTTCGTCGCTTGGCAAGGTGCCAGTACTTGTGAGGATGGCTGGATTTCCAAATTGTTTTGGCGTTTCACAACTTATTTCTGAGAATACAAATACATATCTTAATGAATAATGTACGTTTCGGGAGACATCGTATACAGATGTGTGACATTGGCAGTTGCTATTGTGGATGAAGTTGAACAAACAGTGGCTGAAACAAAATTATTGTGATGTGCATTTCCATGTAGATAATATACATGTACATATTCAGTTATTTCCAGATGCCACATATCGGGAACAGGATTTGGTGGTACTATAGGGGTGACAAATGTCAAAATATATACAAGGGATATGACCTTCACAGTTGATTAGAGTTGACCAGTATCCAGTGAGGTTTGGCCTATCTAAAAGGCATGAGACGGTTTGCGATTGTATTCGTGGATTTGTTCCGGACGCGAACCAGCCATAATCACAGCTGTATGTCGTGTTATCGCCAAGGGATAAGCCACTGGTCGATGTTATCACAGCATTGCCCAGTAGTGGTGGGGATGGGCAGGAAATCTCTGGAATTAACAAGCGTATCGATATGTGGAAGGTATCACAAATGTAACTGAACGTTTTCAGTGACATACTTGAAGCAAATTACGTGTAACAGGTGTATCGATTTGTGAAATGTGAAGTCTTCTGGTTTGAGGCAAATAAGCAGATACTAAGATTTCCCTAAGTTTTTATTGATATTATTAAGGAAAACTAAACCTGCTTAAAAACCAGCACACTAGTGTAATGTTTGAACACTCGTCACAACAAAAGTGAATACACATACTACAAACAATAAATTTCACATTTATAATCAACCCCAACCATGCCAACCTTGACAAGACAAGACGGGCGTCCAATGGCCCGTGAACACCCCCGGGGCGAGCGTACAGGTGGACCACTGCCTCCTCGTCCGTGGGGAGCTCCCACTCACGTACCAATCAGAGTCGCACGAGTAGAGTGCCGTGCCATTCACGCCCAACCCAGAGAGCCAGATGACACTAGCATTAGCCAGGGGAGGTGGGTCTAGACAACTGATCGCTGCCAATGTAAGGAAATTCCCGTGTATACACGGTATATGGAGTTGAGTTATTTTCCTTATACGGACGCTAGCCTATCCGTAAGGTGTTACTAGTGATGATGAGGTGAAATTTATGCTGAGTCTGCTGTTAGGAGTGATGCCCATGTTCAACGCCTGCCACCATATTCCCAGAGAACCTCAGTGTGAAAACAACTAGGTATGGGTCTTCAAATATCATACAGTTCAGAATGGTGTTCTTGATATCTGGCATTCTTTTTGTGGCGGAATATGTGTGGAAGGTTGGATTTGTGTGCCTGTTACTCTAGAATCAAGATCGCTGTCACTACAAAGGCACATAATTATATCACAAAGCGCGACAGGAGGCAGACTTGTCAGTGGGATTCAAGAGACACCAGACAGTAGTAGAGGCTGCTTCAGCCAATCAAAACCAAATTCGAGTTCCTAGAGCATCTGGCACATACTGACATTTAACATCAACGCCACAATATCGAGAAGCATAAGGAAGAGTGATGGAATATATGGTAGTGATGAGAATTATAAATGTGGTTAATCACATATTGCTTTTCATTTGATCACTTGATTAATTCATTTATTTTATTATTTCTGAAAATATTGATTTCCTACACCACATGTCGGACCCACCAGGGATGAATAGGGAAAAATACAGAGAGACACTGAATCTCTCCGTATTAAAAACTATATATTGATGTTAAGTCACCATAATAGCGTGACGAAAATAATATTGGATGAACAATTAATTACCTGCACACCATCGTGTGGGCGACCAAATCCCTCTAAAACTAGGAGGGAAAAGCAGACAAGTTCTGTTTTGAATGTCGGTGTTGGGATTGGGTGTCCCAGATACACGAAGTCCGGGGTCACACTGGTATATGGCCACTCCTCCAATGTGCCGGTCGTTGTTGTAAAGAATCGTGCTGTACCCAATAGGACTTGGCTCAGAGCACAGGATTTCTGGACAAGTTGAAGATCAAGAAGACAGAACGTTTGTCGTTCTCAACAAGTTATAACTGGCTCCTAGTGTGAAGACGTTCGAATTTCTTTTTCCAAAGATCGCGTTCATATAGAATAAGTGAGACATAGAAGTCAGTTGTGCTTTGGAAGAAATCGACACTCAAATTCAGTTTGCAGTTGAGAAGAGTAGCAAGTGTTACCACGTAAAGAAGAGCATTTCAGGCAATCAAATTCACATCCGCCATCCAAAGCCACAAGTTAGGAGAAGACTGTATATTGAAAACAACGGCACAGATAGCCTGAGGACAGAGCAAAGAATGGAAAAGCAAAGATCAAACAAAGGTTACAATATCTACCAGCATTAACGTTATGGTCATTTGCATATAAAGACATCCAACAAAACTTACAAAATTTCATGATAGGTACTCGATCATGAAGGATAAATATCACACACACGATAATACAACACAACAGAAGTAGAATTAATTTCATAAACACAAAAACAAAATATATCCATACAAAGCTTCAAATGCGTGAAACTGTAGTTTTCAATATTGCAATGGATTTCGGAGCTGGTTTTGATTGCATGAAAAGTCGCGTTTTCATAATTTTTTCATAAATTTCAATAAAGCTCAAACTGCACGTCAAATCGACTGAAATAAATGATCCAAATGACGATTGACTATTGTTTTTCTTAGTGGCCTTAGCGATCTTGTAAGAGGTGGACCAACACAATGATATCACTAGCAGTGATAATTATCGGAGTTTACTTCATACTGTTATATCAGGAGACCCAGAAACATCACATGCACAAGTGCGTGTTAAGAACCTTCGCATTCCTCTAGTGCGCTCCACGTCCCACTGTATAGCGCCGGGTCTGTCTGACATGTGCTGGACTGGAGGTCAGTCCTGGGGTCAGTTCCGGACACGAACCAACCAGAGTCACACACGTAGTCGGCTTGCCCGTTGTCATGGTTATCGTAGGAGAGCAAGGTGCCGTTAGCGAGAAGCGGAGGCGCATCACACGTCACTTCTGACAAATGAAAGGCAATTTGAAGGAAAGTGATTCACAGCTGAATTATTCATAAACGATCATATTGTATATTAAAACAGACACAATTGTTTTATCAACACTACCAGAAAATTACTTATTTTAGATCATTTTTGGACCTAAATCAGACAAACACTGCGGTTTGTCTCATAATTCAGAGAGGTGACACGTCTTATGTCCAGTGTGAGTATTTAACAACTTGAAAGTTAACAGGTAATAAGAACCCCCGGAAATTCATATTTTTCCGAGACCTTATGCCTACCGATACAGGGGCTGAATTTCCACACGCCCTCGAAGTTGACGGCTTTACACTTGGCAGTCTGTTCGTCTGTACGCGGACTGCTCGCCTCCACGTAGAAACCGGTGTGACATTCGGCAATGAAAGTGTCGCCCACGGAGAGGCCGGTTGTACTGGTCACGGTACCATTTTGGAGGGATGGAGTCCCGCACTGGATAGCTAGGTCGAGCGGTTATTATGGAGTATTGAGGTTAACTAAATAGTTATTCAATCGGTTCAGTAACTGGGAACCTCGTGGCATTGTATTTCGTATTGGTACTTCTGAATTCGGTTTTATTTCAAATACAAAACACAATAATGCCAACATCTGTATTTTTCCTGATTAATTTTTTTCGGATTTTTTTTCTTCTAAAGATCTTATAGAGCGTATATAGAGCGTATCTGTATTGATGCGTTCATTGCTAAATTGGACCACAGTGTATTGGGATTGAGATATTGTGATAAATGTCTATACTCTGATTTTTCTCGTTTACACCTTTTTTGCTGATATTTTTGCGATGCTTTCTGGTATCGTTCTTTAACTTTGCATACTTTACTTGGGAGGCAAACGGCAATTTTCCACCGAATTTCAGACGTCGATCGCGAAAATTGAAAAAAGTTGGCAATCTACCCCAATGTAAAATTGAGCCCTGCCACTTTTTTCAACATGCTTGTGTAGAATACATCCCAATGTGTCTTCTGGCTCAAAATTACAAAAAATACTTCGAATCCTGATGGATGTAAATAGGACCAATTGCTCGAATATTCTCAGATTCTCGAGATCCCGTTTTGGTCTGAAACTTGACATTGGGGTAGATTGCCAAATTCTTCAATCTTTGCGATAGAAGTCTGAAATTTAATAGAAAATTGCCGTTTGACTCCCGTGTGAAGTATGCCAAGTGATAGAACGATACCATTTAGGATCGCCAAAAATATCGCCAAAAACCGGTCTAAACAAGGTAGAAAAATCAGAGTATACATTAATAGACAACACCCTTCGCTATCGATGAATCTACTTACGCACACAAGATGTCAGGGTGGACCAACTCGCGGTAAGGGTGGACTCATTTAGTTCACAAGTGATCACTTGAGTGTCAGATCTTGGCAAGGTGCCAGACACATAAGACCCGCTATCACACTGGTATGTAGCCGTGTCATCTACATGGGACCCAGTGGTACCAACAACACTACTACCTATAACCCCTACCGAGTTTCCTGGACAAACGATTTCTGAAAAAAAATAAATGCACTTAACAAAGTTTAATTTGGAGTTCATAGAAGAAATGGTAGGAAATATATATACCCGTATTATCATCTTTCTACCATAATATGATTCTTGGAGAACAAAAGCGCGTATTGCGGCCAGGTCTGTTTCTGTAGCATCTAAAAATTCCTGAAGGGATTGTTTTTCTCCAATTACTCGCTCAAAATATTTCAAGATATTTCGACATTTCAAAACAAACATATTGAGATCCTCGAGTCGAAATCGAGATTTCTACGAAAAAAATTATGAAACCTTATTGCATTATTCTTCATCTTAAGAATCAATACTAATATCAAAGCTGAAACTTAAAAGCAGATGACAAGTTCCCTCACCTTTCTGACAGAGGTAGCGGTGTTGTGCGTTACAGAAGTGGTCACTGAGACCTCCAGTCCCGTAGGCCACACAGTCCGCCCCGCCCCCGGTGTCCCACCCAGCTCCCGGCGTCCCGGCGTTGTTAGGTTCTGGCGGGGACCATGACAACCAGGACGGCGTGCTGGCGTCCGAGTGCACGTACTGGCCCTCTGAGTTAAGGGAGGGGGGAGGGGGTAGTAGGCATTTGCATTTATATAAGTAGCACTGAACTTTGGCTAAATCTCATGATATATGTACATGTAGTTAGGTACGAAACTGACCAGTTATAGTGTCAATCAGATCCACCCAAAAACTAGTTGATGGTAAGAGATTCTGTTGAACGGAACTGGCCATGGCCCCACTACCAAAACGAGGCAGGGTTGCCAAAATGACGTCACACTGGTCTCTGGCATCCTGCCAATCACGTTCCGTTGAGTCATTACGGTCTACGAACGTGTAGTCGCCATGTACGTAATATGCAGCTTCTGCAAAAAATGTGTTATATTACAAGGCTGTGTTACAAGTATTATTTACTTTTGAATTTAAGGCTAATGATTGCAAGCAATATTGGGAAATATGGACCATTTACGACCACCCCTTTAGACCATTTAGACAGAAATTGAAAAATCTATTACTATGTAAATATATGTGATATTTCGCGGTACAGATCGTATTCAAACTTCAAAGTGATGTTTCAGGGTATAGTTTATCGAATATCTAGTGTCTTTATCATAGGAATAACTCGAATATCACTAAATATTCATTATCAGAATCGGACATAATGCATTTTTTGGAAGGAGAGTGTGCACATCATGTGAATTGTTTCAGGAGAACTACTGAAATTGTGGGGTTGAACACTCAACAGCATACCATTTTTCTCGCTACATATCACGTCACCAGGTAATCTTTCAATATGTTCTAATTTCTTTAGATACCCGTTGGGTTTTATCGTTGATGTATGAAACCTCGCTTCGGAAATTGCTGCTTACGACTTTTACATACCTCCCCGCCGACTTTCGCGAACCTCCCCGACCATTTACGATCTTCTAGATTACCCCCCCCCCCCCCCCGGGATATCACGACAAGTAATACGGCTGATAATCAGAAGACTTGTTTGCCCCGAGCAATTATGATACGCGTGAATTCAAAGGATGCACCGCCTGTTGTGACATAATGGACGTCTCAAACTAATGCCAACCAGTTAAATATGGACATATAAATAGCTAGAGCGAAACGAACCAGTAGTATCATGATTTCTTCTGTACAAGTATTTGCCGTTTGACTTTAACTAGCAATGCAATGTGCCTCCTACTTAAAAATCAATCTCAAACTCATCTCAACAAATCTCAAAACTCATTCAACAGTGATTTCGTGTAATTTTCTTTGGCGAACATCACTAAATGGACAAATTTGCCTATTTCCACGAAGATGATGAATGGATGCGAGGTGGGAAGACGCGTGTTCCTCGCTGTGTGTGACGGAAACACGAACTGACAGTTTTGTTCTTTCAGTTCCCTGTGACGCTTGGTAAGTCCTTGCGAAGTCCCATTGTTGAAAGTGTCACGAGTTGGACAGGAAACCAGAGAAACGCATCCCTTCCATTTTTCATATTCATAGCCAATTGGCAGCCGATAACAGACGGACATTTCCGTGAAAGCGCGGGTTTTGCGATGGCAACAGTCCGCAAAAACGACGTATTGACAGCCATGTTGTCAGTTCTAGCGCTAATAACTGCCCCATGAAATTGATCCACCACACAATAGTACCAATGCAGAATTGCTCGTGTTTGCCTTTGTTGACAAAAGAAATGACACCACACAATGAAGTAAATGTACCAGAACCCAATTCATCATTCTCGATTGTGATGAGCAAAAAAACCCTTTTCACTTCACCTCCATTATAAGTATAATCAACGAACTTATAGCTACGAAGATATTTAACTCCAACCAAAATGTACGTGTGCGTGACATACGTGTGCGTCGATTTCTTGTTTTTATCCAAATAGTTCGTTAGTCTGACGTCATCAATATAATTTAGTAGGATTATTTTTCCCACCTCTTATCCGACATTTCTGCACATGATAGTTCGACGTCGGCATATGGTATCACAGGCGGATTGAACAAATGTACGAAATCGTGAAAACATGATGGGACTAAATTTGTTATTCACATACATTCAGTCATTCACATACATGTAGATGTCTGGAAAGTTACATCATGATACCATTTTGAAGGTAAATTGATAGGCCCTTTCAGGTGTTATTTATACACGGTTATTAATACCCAGCAACACTCTTGATCGCCAGATTGTTTGTCTACAGCTGTACACAGTAGTGAAGATTTCGCGCGCTAGACATCAACAAAATGCGCATGCCGGACAAAGGTATCCATGCATTCAAAGCAAAACAGGGAAAAGCCCATTATACATGACACATTTTCAGATTATCAACTCCAATTTGTGAACTTTCCCGCAGTTTCGACGGTTAGCGTATGGCATAAAATATAGTTTCATCATTGTAGTTGACAACGGACAGATGTAACTTCAGTTAAGTTTAATGAATGGACATGAAGGCCAGTAATGTAGTGGGTGATGTACATTGATAATGTACCTTTCTCAGGAAAATTTTCCTTGAACGATTCATGAACAAATCCACTTTTTAGGTTACCGGACCTATGGTTTGATAACCTATTGGCATGGCGTTGTGTCCGGCGTCCGTCCGTCGTCCCTCGTCCGTCCACATTTTTATCTTTAAAGTTCACGGTCGAATCTTTCTGAAATTTTGCACAAAACAGCTAAAAATATTCCCAGGAAAGTTTTTTTTTCGATTTTCGCATTTTCCTCGAAATGGCGGCCATTTTCGTTGAAAAATGCCCAATTTTGGACTTTGACGGCCATTTTCTCAAAAACTGTTCAGACAGTTTTGAGATTTTTTTTTCAAAAGATTCCCCATATGTACCTCTGTGATGTGTATAAGTTTGGTTGCCCTTGAATCGCCGATTTGCGTGTGGCGGCCATTTTGAATTTTTGACGAGTCGGCGAATTTTTTTCACCTCAAATCGCATTACTATCCATTTTGGGCCATTCTTTTTCACCCTTTGAGAAAATTTTTGGACTTAGAAAATTTTTGGCAATTTTTTTCCTTCGTAATGAGAGCTGCCAGAACTGTACTCATAGAACGCCTGAAGATAGAGCTTAGAATTTGGCACTTTCAAATGGGAAGTCATATATGGCGACTTGTGTGGTGACCTTGAATTTGACTTTGAATGACCTTAAAAGGTCAAAACAGCCATTTCTGTGTCAAAAAATGCACAGATTTGCCTCTATAGATGAAATGCTTGCAGATAAAGCTTGTGTTTGCTTTATGAATATATAGGAAGACATATATGGCACAACTAATGATGACCTTGAACTTGACCTCAGATGACCTTGAGTGCCAAATATCTGACTTGCACCCAGACGTATGTTTGTATTATGAACGTATAGAAAATCAAATACCACACCCATACATGTAATGGTGACATTGAAGTTCACATGGATGACCTTGATTGGTAAATCTCAAGGTCTGTTACATTCCATTATCCAAACCAAAATTGTCCGGTAACCTATCTTAGCCTTTGGGCTAATTTTTAGTATTGAAGACACTTCCAACAAGTACCTTTTGCGCTTGAAATTACTTGCAAAAAAATAAACGCAACATCCAATATAATATGTGAAAATGCATGGAGATTTTTAAACGCAGCGATAAAAATTTGGAAATAGTTTTTCCCGTTCCGCAGTTTGGGCTGAAGTCATACACTACTGCAAGTATACATCCAAAGGCGATTCCACATGTGATCCCAGTAATACTTTAAAACCTGGATAATTTCGTCCATTCAGAACATTTCCGCTATGACAAATGGATAATAAGCTCATTTCATACATGAACATTGTGTTTCGGAACAGCGTTAAAACCCAAAATACTCGCCATTTTTTGCGGTTATCAGACATAAGTGAGTTGTACACCTAGATTGAATGCAATCTCTGTATTTTATGGCTATTGTACACCCTGCAACATATCTTAGGGCAGTGACGACCTAGTTCTTTTGTCTAGGGGTCAGGTCATGTTATTGTCACCGACTTGAGCTCAGACTTTTTGGACAGAACATCGACACTCCGTAAGAAAAAATTCAATTTCTGCAACTTGATGCATATATAGAGAGAAACTGAGGGGAATGATACGATGTCCGAGATACTACTGACCGTTTATGTCATTTACAAATGTTAGTAGCGGTTGATATTCCCCAGAATTAAGGTTTCTTCTGCCGATATTTACCCCTAATTTTGACACGGTGATCACATTCATCGTCATTTTCAAAAACTTCCGGACAATCTCTACACAGGAGCTATGATAATCATCTAATCATTTCACATATCCACATATATTTATTCACATATATTTCACAAACTTAACAGTTTCACTATTAAGTTTGTTTCCTGCTAGTATCCATTTTGTTTCCTTTATGAGGGGGGTGACAGGAAGACGACCAACTGTATGTCTGTGTTTATTTATTTATATATTGTATGATCTGTTGAAATAAATTACTACTACTACTACATATCCTATGCAAATGCACAAATATATTGTAATTTTCCAGTTATTCCCAAATTTCTTCACATGTTTGTCGTGTCACAGAATTGAGTCAAGCGTCACGGACTCAAGATGTTAGTACTTGTGAAAGTAAAGGTAACAAAATCCCCAAGACAATACACTCCTCAGACCCAAAACTTGGCTATCACAAACACATATACTCATGGATGATGAACCGAGACATGGTTTCATAAATAATATCACGGAAGCTGTGCAATTTGATGATTAGATAAAGTTTCAACAAAACGAACATTCGTGTCTCTAGCTTGACAAACACTGGCTGCTGCGTGTATGTATACGTTGTTGTGGTCAAAATAATCAGAATATATAGGTCTATATTTTCTGTGAGATGAATACAATGAGCTGAACATTTATAGTCCCAAACATCTCGTGGCACCCGAGTGCATATCACCCATGAGTATTACTAGCATCACTAGCTTTTTGGGCCCATGTAGCGTAGCTTACTATTTCTTCTAAATTCAGTGAAGATTAAAAATGTGCCAGACGGATCAAGTATGGTATACATTCAGTGGGTGAGTAGTATTAACAGAGTAAGGTGCGCTACTTGGGCCGCGTTTGGCTGTAGAGCGTAATCCTTTCCCTCGCCCTGTTGTGAGTGTATTTTGTCTCCTGAGAAATAGGTCGGAAAATGACATATGAAAACGATGATATTACCAAATTTAATTTTATTGAATAAGAAATGGAATCTCGGTTGGTAATCCTTGATGGCTAAACAACGAGAAAGGCAAAATTTCACCTTGCTTGGAAGTATCTAAAGTTATGAATTTGTTACCTATATATTTACATTATAAGTGAATGGGCAACTGATCAGTTCCAGGTTCATGATTATTACACGCAATCAATCCTTAAGCGAGACAGCGAGTTTGTGTTCTTTACATTATATTCTAATCGGTTCCAGAGTTTACAAGCCAGATAGCAAAGAGAATTATAAGTCTTAGTCTTAGACTTATATTTAGGAATGATGAATTGGCTTGGATCCCTCAGACTATATTGAGAAATATGTTCTTGTAACAAATTACACAGATAGGTAGGTACAATACTATGACTGATTTCGAAAGTTTCAACTGCTAATACATAAATACAACTTAACTGGCATATACTCGCATTTTTCTAACTCGTTAACACAGTTTTTTCGCTAATATTTTTGTGATGCTAAACGTTATCGCTCTATAACTTGGTATACTTCATCCGGGAGTCAAATGGCAATTTTCTACCTAATTTCAGACAGCTTTCGCGAAAATTGAAAGAGTTGGCGATCTACCCCAATGTTAAATTTAGCCCTATTATTTATTTTCTGGGCCCGCACACAATTTTGTGCATTTGCTCGGTTTTGTAGTGGAGCAATGTTTCAAAATCAACATGTTTGTGTAGAATACACCCCAGTGTATCTTCTGGTTCAAAGTTACAAGAATATTTCGAATCCTGATGTATCTAAACAGGACCAATTCCTCGAACATGCTCAGATTCTCGAGATCCCGTTTTGGGCTGAAATTTAACATTGAGGTAGATTGCCAACTTTTTCAATTTTTGCGTTACCTGTCTGAAATTTGGTAGCAAATTGCCGTTTGACTCCCATGTGAAGTATACCAAGTTATAGAACGATAGCGTTTAGCATCACAAAAATATTAGCGAAAAACAGTGTAAACGAGTTAGAAAAATCCGAGTATATGTTTACAGGCAGATAATGCAATATATGCCCCCATCCAATAACCTCTTCTGGATCGGCCGATGTATAGCAATACTCTTGCTAATATGACGATGGTCGCTACCCGTCATTATAATACATATCATACCGTAGATTGCACAGTAAGATCACGATGAGCTGCATACATAAACATTACTAGTACTTGGATACTTGAACTCGACCCTTAACTGCCATCAATAACATAACCAAGAGGACATGACTGGCGTGAAGTGAATCTCCTCATCATAGACGCCAAGTTCTCCTTCACGTCTACATGGTCTATGATACCCTCGAACCAAGGCGTTTTGACTATCAGTGACCCGAAATACCACAGAGATTGATATATGTCCTGATGACACGGTAGCCGAGTGGATACATACATAAGAATGCGTGTCGATAGGATGATAATAGATAAAATATAGATTATCTTGTATACAAGAAAGAAACATTCTTACACGAACAATAGATTATTTCGCTGTTTAGTTTGGCAGAAGATGTTTTGCCATTCGTTTTATATCGTGGTTAAGGACGAAACGCGTTGTTGTGACACCGACGTTCAAAAGTCAATCATGAGCATACATACCTGCTTTGTTGAATACGATTGTGCTGAGTATGATATATCCGAATACAGCCATAGTCGCTTCAATTCGTTCTCCCCAATGCATTATTCATTGACTTCCGGGAAGTTGAACTGTTCAACTATTCTTGCCATAGACTCATTCACTTCCAGATACTTTCACTTTGAGCTCGTTCGAATCAAAATTCCCAAAATCAGCCTATTCGAAATAACAGGAAATCTGAAAACTTTCTGACAAACTGTGAATATCTTGCGCTACCTCCTCCTCCACCCCAAGTTTCGTTTCTCACCGGCGTCGCACAGTTATGTACAGTGCATTTCCTACGTTCTTGTTTCCATGCCCAGTGCCCAGGGAAAGCAGAAACAAAACGACCACTTTTAGATGCGTGAGAAAATTTGACTGTTGCATGTCCAACGTCACCTGTGTCGCATTAATTTCCACGTCCGATGTTGCGCATCCGACCAGATCGTTCAAGGGCCGTTCCCTCATTGATTGAATGCACGTAGCGAGTGTCACTGACCAAATGCGGAGACGTTCGATATTTGATCGGAGGAAAACGGGCGTAGATTCCGTGATTCGTTCGATTTGCTAAATGAATCATTGTCGAAGTTCAAACCTGGTCAGCATGAAATCTATAACAAAAGGAATACCTCGGCGAACAAAAAACAGTTTCCCGATGCATGGGGAAATATTTCGAGCAACCCTGCACTTGGGCAGACTGCGAGAAAAGCTTGGATATTCTCATGTTAAGGGTGGGAAGTGGTAAACACAATTTCGAACTAATCGTGGGTTGATCCATGTTGTACGTGTCATCCATAACATCGTTATATTCAATCATTAATATTTTTATATAGCTTTCAGAAATATTATCATGTCAACAAAATCACAGTTGGTGTGAATAATCTCTGGAAACAGACGTGACCAGGTACATCTCCAATGGTTTGCGCGCTTCGTGGTATAGTTGATTTGACACAAAACTAATATTGACCTTGCAGCGGGCCGCACATATGTACAATATTCAACCAATATTCAGGAGCCGGCATAGGCTCCTTTTGCATCATACAGATACAGGGAGCAACAATTTTATTCCACCGATCCTGGCGGATAATACTTTGGGAAATATCATGACAACGTTGCTTCATCATCTAGCAGTATAGTTCACGATAACTCGCGTTATTTGACATGATTTCTTTATCTGATCCACTTCTGTGTTTTATGTTCGTTTTTTATATCTGTATCGTGTCCACATCTGGTGAATTCAATATTATGTCCGTAATTACGAATATTATTTCCGTAATTGTCTGTAATCTAGAAGATAAGATCTATGTGATAGTAATGTAGTGGACATAATACTGTTTAGTAAATGCTATGACCATAAACTGGCTTGCCATTGGTCAGGAGCGGTCACATGGTCGAAATATAGGAATAGCTATGACCCATCTGCTTGTTTCGCCGGGCAATATAACGATGTTTCAGCACCCGGGTAACAGAACGGGACTAGTGACCGCTCCCTATGAAGTTGGCAAATGACGTTAGTTTCGAACGTAAAATTATCACTTGTTGTGCGGCGTTAGCCGTACTATATCTGTTAGTGTAATTTTGACCCCATGGTACTACTGGTGAGGAGCTTGTCCATGCGTGGACTTATTGCTACCGAATTAAGTCAGCGATAACATTATCCATATTTTATGTCACAATCTCAGATTATAACAAAGTTAAGTAGCAAATATTGAACAAAGAAAACATACACCTTGGTCATTTGTGGAAAGTGCAACTAAAACACATTTTGGAAAGAATAATGGACGAATCGACAAACAAATGCGAGTAATAATTAATTTTCGCATGGACAAGCTCTGCACCAGTATTGGAGGTATTATGGTAGTGTAAGACCATCTACGAGAATTGTTCTCTGTGAGAGGGAAGTAGAGAGTTATTACAATATGAGTCCGAGTTACATTACGATTCGAGTTCATTGTTTCATATTGTTATCAAACTAATCAATAGACTTTAAGTTGATTTGCAAATATTGAGCAAGGAAAACACACACCATAGTCCTTTGTGGAAAGTTCAACCAAAGCACATTTGAGCAAGAATAATGGGCAACTCAACAAAAGAGCAGGTGAGAATCAATTTACGACAGGTTGTCATAACGTTCAGGTTCACGATTATAATTTTCATATCAAATGGAAACAACACCCACAATATTTTGTTTGGTTGTTTAACCAAGAAATGGGTTTCGTGTCTACTTATCCTTGATTTTTTTCGTGTTCACTCAGCCTCGAGTATTGGTTCTACTCTCCTTTGTCCCTGTGGCCGCACACGTAACCTCAAGTTCTGCTGTTGTGATGCTTGTAGTTCCTTATATTTACCAGCTGAAAATTATCTTGAGCCGTAAAATGTACCTGAGACATACTATTATAAAATTTACTAAAACGAATATTGACTGATGCCCCGTGTAACAGACAAAACTATTTGACCCGAGGGAGAGGGGGTGTTCAGATGATCTATTGCCCGCGGCCGAACCGGTCAATATTTGTATAATATCAAGTAAGATGTATCTAACACATAATTATACACTTGACCTATCTTGTTTTTTGGTCGAATGATAACTACAATTTGGTTTTACGCTATTCAATTCATTAGCTTTTCGTTTCTGATCCCATGTTCAAACACCACAGATATATGACAAAGAAACAACGTGATCCACAATGTCTAATCTAGACCCGAGGTCATATGTACACACGCGTCCATAAACAAAGTTTTGATCAAATGCATTATATATGATTGATTGAATTTATTCAGTTAAATTTCAATGTATACAAAAAATTGTAAGCATTAAAAAAATACAAGCATGACACAAAAAAGTGAACAATTCACTCATTTTCGTTGTGGCCCTTTATATATTTATCAACAAACTTGTATTTCGAATATTTCTCAATGGCCACAAGTAACACTAGTTCTCAAACATGCCTCGGTCACATTTGCACCGATGTCCCGTCGTTGAGGAGACGACGTCCGACAAGGCTGAAAATTGGGGATTTCGGGCGGTCATTATCCTTGACCATAGGGCAACTCTCAAACAGTTATTTTCTTGCGGCTACCGGTGGATAAAATGACATTGATAGTGAATCGCTAGCACGCCTGAAGGCAACTGGTCAGATGCCCTCCTGATGCCCATCAGGCGCCGAGGGAATCTAACTTCTCGGCCGATCAATATTGACTTCGAGGCGATCACCGCATGGTATTCGGCCGGCGCCGATGGATGTCCGGAAGGTGGCCGATTTGTACATACCGGACGTTCATCGAGCAGGTTCCAATAGAGTAAGGCGCTATATCCAGTAGTGCGTCACTGATTGACTGGGTTTTTTATTTCAAATTCTTGAAATTTGCAGGGACATGGTCAAGACGTGGTGAATCTGGCGGGCAGCCGCCGGACACTGGCAGATCACCGGTAGGCAATGCCCGACGGTTTACCAAATGGTCGACCTGAAAAACCTCACCGACGGCCGGGAAGTCGATGAAAACACCGATGTCCCAACATTAGACGGTGACCAGTGCAAATGTTACTCCGACATAACCTTGGTGGCCCAAGTATCGTATATTCATATTCTCATTGTGCAACAAGGATTAAAAAGGTGACAGACGGATTGAATGGCATTCATTTAGTGAACGAGTAGTATTGAGGCGCAGTGCATGATACTTGGGCCACATTGGTTCTACATTCATATACACAAAGAACTATGGTCCAAGTAATTTGCACTGCTCCGTAATACTACTCGTAAACTTAAAACATACCATTTAATCCGCCTCGCAGTTTTCTTAAATCCTCATTGGATATACAAGAATCAGCAGCACAAGTTAGTTGGGCCATTACTTGTATAATGCTGATACCGGTGTTCATTTTACTACGAGTTCACAATGCAAGTGACTGTATCAGTTTAACGAGGTCGTAAGATAAGAAGGTCGTAAGATAACGAGGTCGTAAGATAAGGAGGTAGTGAAGTATAATAATCTTTCACGTGAAATGAGTTTGGGGAGCACATGTACAATTTTGTGGGCAATCCTGTTTCTCCATGATAATCAATGACAATGATGAGTTAATCAGTGGCACAAAATGATAAATACAGATAAAAATAGCATCCAGTTTGTAATAAAGAACAATTTCCTATCATAGCCAATTGTCATTCCGGATCCTAAATATGGGCAACTAGTTCATAATAAAATCGCCCACGTTATTGTACATCCTAGCCGAGTTGGGTGTTGCATATACCCCTGACCCGTACACAAACTTCAAACAAACTAAATTTATCACATCAAAAGTTATCAGCTAGTGCAATATTTATAGTAACCATACTTGATGAAGTGCTAATTTATACGGATGGCAACTATTTCAGTGCTCTGGGCTTCTCTCTAGCGAGTCCCAATGCTAGTACTATATCATTCACCCAAACAGGCAGGTAATTATTGAGGGCGACCAATACTTTAGCTTGTGTGCCGGGATAATAAGCTGTGCATGGCCACCTGGCGAATAACGCATGCTCTATGTCGTCAGTTACTAAGGAAAGATTGACAGAAGATACTGCGAATAGGTCCGTCATCGCTTCCATTGCTGCAAAAACAAGCAACGAATTTCACTGAATTCGCTAGATAAAGGAAAAATTTGCAATTTATTCACGGTTGAAGTGTGAAATAGAAAATAAAACACACATGAATTGATCTGTTTTTCAAAAATAAAAATATATAAGAATACTTAGCAATTTGTTTTTACTTCCAAATGATAGTTGGTTTCAAACAAGTGTAAGAGCTGCACTTACACTTGTTGACGTATTCGATTCCATAATCGTCCTTGACGTTTTGACTGAGGTTCTCCCAGCGAGCGTACATCAGGGATTTGAAGTTATCCATGTTCAAGATGTTCGTACGGAAGTAGGCGGGGCAAATTGTGGCGACTTTAATGCCCCATTCGGCTTTTTCTCGTCTGAACCGTGGGAACAATTACCATGGTGATGTTTGCTGACATAAACATCTCAACTCTTCAGTCAAATTAGGACAATTGAATGTTTGCTAGTAGATCTATGTGTAGGAGCTTGAGCAATATCGCATGCAGTTTTATCAACTACATGCGGGAAAACTTGATTCATAACTCCACTCACCTCAGCGCCTCAGAGAAAGCTCTCAGTGCAAACTTGCTCGTGGTGTAGGGGTTTACAAAGCCTAGAGGAATCTCGCCAGCCACGCTACACATGTTAACAATGCGACCCTTCGAGCGCTTGATGAGCGGCAGGAACTCTCGGGCCATATCTACCATCCCAAAACAGTTGACCGCCATAGCCTCCTCCATGTCACGTCGGGTTGTGAACTCTATCGGTCCGGGCATCCCGCCAATCCCAGCATTGTTGACTAGGCCCCATAGCTCTGGGAGTATTGTGCAAAGTGTCCGTATATATCCAAGCAAAGTAATCGCACGATTAAATGTCCGTATATATTTGAGCAAAGCAATCGCATGATTAAATATCCATATATATTTAAGCAAAGTAATCGCATGATTAAATGTCCATATATATTTAAGCAAAGTACTCGCACGATTAATATCCGAATATATTTAAGCTAAGTATACGCACGAGTTTTATCGTGGATTTTGTTCACTCACGTGTTCCTTGTGGTAGATTTTTGCAGACAAATTCGTACGCCTCCTTGACGCTGTCCGGGTTAGACACGTCCAGTGAGAAAGTCCGAAGTCTTTCTCCAGTTTGTCTCTGGAGTTCAATGGCTCCATCTTTTGTGAAGCATCCCGCGAATACATATACGCCTTTCCTGTACAGATTCTTTGCAAGTGCATTACCAAAACCTGAGTCACAGCCCGTGATTACGACACATTTCTTGTGTCGTGCGGACACCCACGGTATGCGTTTAAGGTAATTAAAAATGAAGAATATTAACAGCAAGAGGCCGCAGTATATTGAGAACATGGTGACTAGTGATAGCTTGTGTGGAAGCGGAGTGTATGAACAGCATGTGAACCTTCAGTAGACATTTCGGACATGATAAGAAAGATAAACGTGTGCAAAGATCATTTGACTCGACTGGTTTAACACACTGATGACAATAAATCATTAGTTCATTATCACGGAGATAGTACGGAAGCCCATAGGTGACATATGCGGGAACAAATTGTGTCTCTTTTATTAGAAACCTATCACGTTCGCACGTGGAAAGTTCAAAGCTACCACGTTCACACGTGGAAGCATTTGAGGCTACCACAGCCAAATCTTTCCACGTGAGAACTATGCATGTGACTGCTACACGCTCATAACACAAACATTAGCTTCATCTACAAACGTTCTGTCTGCATCACACATTTTAAATTATTCTCTAAAATTACCAGGCAATCATCATAAGTCAAGTTCAAGCTCACCAAAAGATGCTCCGTATAAGATTTCATTCTTGATTCAATTACAAATCTGAGGTCCATGTACAAGCGTTTTGGCCCGTGATACATATCTTGCCATTTTGGGCCTTTCTGGCGTATGTATGGGACTTTATAAGGGGTTTAGGCCACTCCATCCTTTAATGCAAAAATAGGTATTATCCCGGAATGTTGTGAAATAAACATCTCAAAACTAATCAGAGAGTTTTTGAGAGAGACAGACAAAATGCAAGTGTGGGCATATTTTGTTACCCAAAATTGGCTGTTTTGGTCTTTCAAGATCATCGAAGGTCACACCCAAGGTCATCACATGAATCGTCATATATGACTTCCCATTTGAAAGTGCTACTACCTAAGCTTTACCTTCAGGTGTTCTAGGAGTACAGCGGTGACAGCTTCCATTATGAAGAAAAATAGTCCAAATTGTTTTTCAAAGGGTGATTTTGTTTACTAGAAATGGTCCAAAATGGACAGTAATGCAATTCGGACACATTTGTTTGTTACCGACCCGATAAAAAGTCAAAATGGCTGTCATGCGCAGACCGGCGACTCAAGGGCAACGAAACCTATACACATCATGGAAGTACACAACGGGAGTCTTTTGAAACAAAAATCTCAAAATTTATCATAAATTTTTTGAGAGAATGACGTCCAAAGTCCAAAATTGAGCATTTTTGGACAGAAAGGGCCGCCATTTCTATATTTCAAAAATGAAAATGTGAACTGACGACTGACAGAAGGCGGATGCAACGCCACGACAATAGGTTATCGGACCATGGTTTCGGAAAACTAAAAAATTAGCCCGAAGGCCATGAAAGGTTACCGGCCAATATATGTTTTATATTTTAGGCATTTTGTCCCGTGTTGCCATTTAGTTCTCTGACCTTGAAAATAATGTCACTGGTCAAATTCAAGGTGACGACAATATTCAGCATATATCATTTCCTATATATCCACCAAGCTGTAAATTCAATAATCAGATAGATATTAACAAATTTATTTTGTAACCTGGAGAATGAAGTCAACGTTCAAATTAAAGGTCATCAGAATATATGATTTTCTGATTCTCAAGTTGTGAATTTGTTTATGAACGAGATATCAGCCATTTTGTCCTGTGACGGTGAAAATGAGGTCAAAGGTCAACTTCAAGGTCATGAGAATATTCAACATTATGAATTCCTATATGTCCACAACTGATTCCTAAGCTGCATAGTAAATAATAAGCAAGATATCAGTCATTTTGTGCTCTGACATTTAAATAAGGTCAAAGGTCAACTTCAAGGTCATGAGAATATTCAGCATATAGAATTCCCTATATCTCCAAAATTCCTAAGCAATAAAGTCGATAATAAGCGAGATATTAAAAATTGGAAAAATTAAAAAATAAAAGAATATTTTTAGGCATTTTCGTGCAAAATTTTTCTATCGTAAACTTCAAAGATAAAAAATGTAGACGGACGACGAGGATGGATAATGGACACAACTCCACAAAAATAGGTTATCGGACCCAACGTCCCGTTCCCGGACCCGGACCCAACGTCCCGTTCCCGTTCCCTCAAGCCTGCTCAAGAGCACCAGACCATCGGCTGCAATGGACTGCCTTTGTTCGATTTAGGTTCTTTGGTCACAATTCGGGCTCTTTGGCCTATCTCCCTAAAATCCCTGGATTCGTCCCTGACAATAAAGACAGCGTCACGGTATGGGTGTTGGGCGAGAGTTATTGCATTTGGTTCTGTCTGTTTGTCCGTTCGCGTGTGTAACTACATGAGAAATGGTCCGATCGACCTCAACAACGCGCCTTAATATTTCAATGAAATTCGATAATATCATGCTATAGATAAGAACGATATGGAGGACAAGAAAAATCAAAAATACTCCATCACTCACTCCGACATGAGTAGATTTACTGCAGTGACACCCATGTACCTCCTGACTGGAGTTGGAGACATTACGGTTCTAGATTTGTGCCTGAATACATTGTATTTTAGGTTACCGGACCTATGGTCCGATAACCTATTGGCATGGCGTTGCGTCCGTCGTCTGTCGTCCGTCGTCCGTCGTCGTCGTCCACATTTTTATCTTTTTTGTTTACGGGCGAATTCTTCTGAAATTTTGCACAAAAATACTTAAAAATAATTCAGGAAGGAGGTATTTTTTAGTTTTTTGATTTTCGCATTTTTTTCAAAATGGCGGCCGTTTTCGACGAAAAATGCCTGATTTTGGACTTTGGTGGCCATTTTCTCAAAATCTGTTCAGTAACTTTTTTTCTTTTTGATACATGACACTCCTCATATGTACCCCTATGATGTCTGTAAATTTCGTTGCGCTTGAATCGTTCGAAGTGGGCCATTTTGGCCCAAACTCGGCCCAAATGGGACTTTCCCATGTTAAATTCTCCTATGCTTTATAATGGGACACATTATGCCTAATATCTCACTTAATATTGAGATTAGAGACTAGGAATCAATTGTTGACATATAGGAAATGATATATGCTGAATATCCTCGTGACCTTGAATTTGACCTCTGACCTCAATTCAAGGTCAGAACTTAAAATGGCTGATAGCTCGCTTATTATCGACTCTACAGCTTAGGAATCAATTGTGGACATATAGGAAACGATATATGCTGAATATTCTGATGACCTTGAATTTGACCTTTGACCCCATTTTCAAGTTCATAGGACAAAATGGCTAATATCTCGCTTGTTATCGACTTTACAGCTTAGGAATCAGTTATGAACATATAGGAAATGATATATGCAGATTATTGTCATGACCTTGAAGTTGACCTTTGACCTCATTTTCAAGGTCACAGGACAAAATGGCTAATATCTCACTAATTATCGACTCTACAGCTTAGGAATCAATTGTGGACACATAGGAAATGATATATGCTGAATATTCTGATGACCTTGAATTTGACCTTTGACCGTATTTTCAAGGTCATAAGACAAAATGGCTAATATCTCGCTTGCTACCGACTTTACAGCTTAGGAATCAGTTATGAACATATAGGAAATGATATATGCAGATTATTGTCATGACCTTGAATTTGACCTTTGACCTCATTTTCAAGGTCACATGACAAAATGGCCAATATCTTGCTTCTTAGCGACTTTACAGCTTAGGAATCAATTGTGAACATATAGGAAATGATATATGCTGAATATTCTAGTGACCTTGAATTTGACTTTTGACCTCATTTTCAAGCTCAACAGGACAAAATGGCTAATATCTTGCTTATTATCGACTTTACAGCTTAGGAATCAATTGTGAACGTATAGGAAATGAGATATTCTGAATATTTTAATGATATTGAGTTTGACCTTTGACCTAAATTTCAAGGTCAGTCATTTTATTTTTCAAAGTCAGATTACAAAATGGCTTATATCTGGCTTATTATCAAATTTACAGCTTAGGGGTCCATAGTGAACATATAGGAAATGATGTATGCTGAATAGTTTGGTGATCTAGAATTTAACCTTTGATCCCATTTTCAAGGTTAGAGATATGGCGATTTCAGTGGTCACCTTGAATTTGACCTTCAACTTTCTCGGCTTAACTCTGTATATTTCTCCGGTAACCTTTCTAGCCCATTGGGCTATTTTTTTAATGATAGCATGATATACTAGATGGACCTCTCTTGTCCTCCGTAATATTCCATCTAGTATATCATGCTATCATTAAAAAAATACAATGTATCCAGACACGAATCTAGAACCGTAATGTCTCCAACTCCAGTCAAATGCTTCTTTATTGAGAGTAGAGAAGAGAAGGAGGACGGTGAAATGAGTGGCTGTCGGGTAAGACAAGAGACACGAGCACTTAAATTGATATATGCACACCCAGGTCAGGTCTGCATGTATTTTTATTGGGTACAATTGTAGTGTATGAAATAAAGCTAATTTTACTACTCTCACATAATTCAAACATGTGTTTTGGTAACATTCTGTATGTCAGAAAAGCAAAGTTTGAAGAATACATTTGTGGTGTTAGTTTATGCACTACTTTGAATCTCACATTTATAACATACTCCGATCCTTTTTAATCTCTCATACGTTACATATTTTGACCCTTTTGAATCTCACATGTATTACATACTTTGACCATTATTTTCCTGGAAATGAATTATTTTCAAACTGCTGCGGCACGTACTGGTGTCATGATTTCCTTCTCGGCGTTACGAACTTCACGTAACGCACGTACCAGTGGGAATATATTCATGTCAGTGTTTGCCAGTACTATGGGGGCATAGTTTCCATTTATATGCAGAAGTGGGACACATTACCTCCCAAACATGAAGAGAAAAGCATGATTTGGATAATAATCATAATCAGGTTCCTCTCGCCTTTCAAGTTTCCGTTACGGATGTTACGTTTATCAACCTTTTTTTTTTGCGGGGGGGGGGGGGGGGGGGGCATCAATATCAAAATCCATACAACCGCTATCAGAATAATACATGCAATTTCAATATTTGTGAATTGCTCTGAACATCACGTGTTGCAGTATGTCACAACTATAACATAAAGTGATTTTGTACATGTATATCATTTGTATCAATATAATCGATATGCGTCAATATATGGCTTGCATCGGACCCATGCCAAACCTCAGATACAGCATAATTATAATATATTTATAATATTTTTAATATGATAATTATTTTTTTTCAAGATTTATCCAAGACATGATATCTATATATAGATTCATTGCATTTTCTAGACCAAAAGTCAGCACAAATGAATAATCCCTCTCAAAATCCCAAAGATAAAAACACACAGAAAAAGGAAATGTTAAAACTGATTTAAACTAATCATGCTGGGCCATCTACCGGTACATGTTAATATTAAGGTGGGGCAAAGTGACCAAACCCAATACATGAATATGTATACGGATGAAGTTACACTATGAGGCTATTCATTTTAATTGTCCTGAAAAATCTCCCAAGGATTTAAATACCTCATTTCAAGTTTAATGAACAGAAAATAGAAAAAAATTACATATTTATGCTGCTTATTCAATAACCATTTCATTACTGGCTTTTTCACTAGCATCAATCAGATCCTGCATAATTTACATGGCCATCCCCTGGAAACTAGGTAAATTCCTGGTGCTAGAGACTAAACTAGGCACCTTGTGGAAAAACTAAATATCATTCGAAAAGTTTTGGACAAAAGTTTCCAGGATATTCCATCACAAGAACAAAAACGACCCCACCCACTCATATATGTTGACATGGCAACGACTTGTATAGCCAAATTCAGGAGATATCGCATGAAAATAAGTTTTCCTTTATCGGGGCAATTATCATGCTCCAATTTTTTTTTTCACAGAAAACCTATTTCATGTGTCATCGCAACACTTTACGTAATCTACTGTGCGAAGAATGTACCTACAGCCGCCCAAGTTGCTACCATGGTAACAACTTAAGTTAACACTCGTGTGGAAAAAGTTGATTCTGCTCGATATCGGAATCATTATCAATCATCATGCCTAAATGATTTGTGAAAAATATCCAAAACCTATTCGACGTATCACCACACTACTTCACCCTTTTCATCATACAAGACGTGTCTTGAATTTAATTTAGCCTATTAAGTTAACCTGATAATATCTCTATATATTATACACTTGCAAGGAACTTCTACCATTGACAAAATTAAGGGTTGTATGCTGATCCCACACTTTGGTGAAAGGTAACTTCCAACTGAAAGTATACTTTGTTTAGGGCTCGTTAAGGCCATTCCTGTTTAATTTCCTGTTTCTCGTCCCTGCGCGGCTAGCTTTCTGCGAAATTTTGAGAAAAATTAAATAAGAAAAATATATATAATAAGATGGAAATGAGAGAGATTTTGACGCATAGATTCCGTCAAGCTTACGCATAGTGGTCTTGCAGCACAAGTTATCCAACTGGCGAAAGTATATACAAAATGTATCCAGATTTTTGCTCAAACTATCATTTCAAATAAACTATTCTTACCACGAATAAGGTTCTAAGATTCATCATAGAAATATGATATATTTTTAGATGCTCAAAGACATAGGTCCCCTATCCGGATATCGTTTACATTCAGAAAATCATTGCAATGTATATCGTTTTTTATTTGAGGGTCTGTTTGTTTTTTCCCGCCCTCCCTCATAGCCATTAATTTTCCAAAGGACGAGAAACAAAAAAAATAATCAGGAATGTCCTAATAGTATGTTTTCCAAAATTTGAGATGGTATGCCCATTGGAATTTGGATTACTACTTTCTACAGAGAACTCTTTAATCTAAAGCTCACCTACATTTCTTATACATCCCTTTTTCTGTCACTATGGATTGGTAATTCGAACCATCGAACCAACATAGTGGACTCTTTACCAAGTGTACATTTTTCTTTTGTCTGTGTGCAAATCACAAAAGAAAACATATTTAAATTTGCCGAGGGTGTTACCATGAGGCTCATCAACATAGTCTTGTAATAAAAACATTTTGTTTCATTCAGTGGACCCTGATAGACAGAATTATACCTTTAGGTCAGGTATTACCGGGCTGTACGTGGATAAACTCAGCCCATGGACTACTTGTCAATAATACACGTGTACAGTCAATAGCACCTGTATCATTACTTGCGTGAAATCGCAGTGCTATAATGAATTGGTGAGCGTTACATGTACGACTCATTGCGTCGGATAATGGGTTGTGCATCTCGATTTCATTCAATTGTTTTCGAGAATACACCTCCAGTGCAGTAAGGTGATCCATCTAGTCGGATAGTCCCAAATGTCTAAAATTCAGGAGGCTATATTAAGTGATATTTGCATCAAGTAGGCTATACAATAAAATACAAAAAATATTATAAACCATGTTCTTCATAGTTTTGTGTGTACACTTTATCGAAAGTGTTCCTAAAGGGACCTACTAGGCTCCCTTTAAATTTTTCCTGAACATCGGCCGCTGAAAGAAACCTACAAGTTCACTTTCATTGGAATTGCTTATCGAGCATGTATACCGACTCCTACGGAAAGTGTGGGTGAAAGGGTTACGGAAAGAATGGTTCAAGTGTGGGATCAGCATACGGTCCTAAGGCCTAGCAATCAGCTTTCTGTAGTGTATGTTAATAACGGCAGAAATGTTATGACGACTTTTTGTTCGTGTTTCAACTGATCAATACTCGTTAACAGTGGGAATTACATCAAAACTGCGCATGCGCACAGCGGCTCTGTAGTCTGAAAAATTATTGTCATAAAAAGTATTGCTTCTTCGATTTATCTCTGAGTGAATTAATGGCAAAATATTATTAAAATGATCTAATATCAGACTATTTTCTATATGGCATCGTCAGTAAATTGACCAGTGATGCCAAATGGCATCGTCAGTACACTAAACAGCGATGCCATATGGCATCGTCAGTAGTTAAAGGGTCAACAACTGAGAAATGAATTCAATCTGCATGTCCTCTTTGTTCAGGTTGAACATAACGCATGCGTGGCTCATGTTTTCAAAGAGGCAGTTTGCATTTTCATCTCATTTGAGTAATTTATATAGAATACATACTTTTTTCCACCGTAAACTCTGATACTCTGTGCATTACTAATTAACCAGACGGGTACAGAGAGCAGTCTTGAGAAAAATTAATCCAACCTGACTCCCGGATAACATGGCAAAAATCGCATTCAACATTAGTTTTGTGGTAGTGACTGTATCTAGAAAACATTGTCAGTAAACGACAAACGCGACAACTAATAAACCAGAGGATCTGTCAAGTCATCGTTACAGGGTGGTATGAAGGTCGTGAGAGCTCTTGTATTCATTCTCCTACCTTGATGGGGGTAAAGGTTCAAGTGTTGTAGATAAGATATCGCTATAAATTTATATGTGACCTATTATTGTTATAGACTCGTGTTAATGAAGGGTGGTTGTGAGAATTTATGCACTGATAAATCACACTTCAAAGATAAGTATTTGTTCGCGTTGTAGTGTCTATTAGTGTGTTGGTTTGCAAAAATATAATATACTACATTCGACTATTGCAAGCGTAAATACCCTGTTGTTTTTTTCAAGTCCGGTTCACCATCTTCAAGCCGTATTTCTCGTCCGGGTTTAGGGACACTTCATCGTGGTTATATATCCAGGGTCAATATACATGGTAGAGACTTTTCATGAGAGTAAAAGTAATGATTTCTAATATTTTGTATTCCCTGTAACTAGCTTAATTATTAAAGGTCTGTCAAATATTGTAAGTAGTGGTCAATGGTCCAATTTGAAGTACGAGTTTGTATCAAATAATATCAAACAATATTCACTGAATGTTGGTTATTTAATTCGTTCCAGTTTCTGGACCGCAACAACTGTCAACAAAATCATGTCAACGAGTGTCAGTCAGTGTCTACTGTACCATTAGATCTACCAACGCCATTCCATGTATGCTGATCTTATGGGCTTTGAACATTTGAATAAACCGGCACGTACAGACGGTGTCCTTATTCTACTAGAAAGCTACAGCAGAAATTTCCTGCAGAAGTCAGGTTTCATAAAATATCCCAACTAGAGCTGTAAATACCGAAAATAATAACATAAATTAATTTAGTTGCAAATCCAACTGACCCCATTCTCCTTGGGCTTCCCTGAGCAGCCTATCGAATTCCTCATCAGTCCCATAGTCCGGATCGATCTGTGTGTAATTCAGGATCTCATACCCGTAGTCCGGGTTAGATCCGGGCTGGTTCAGGTAGATAGAGCTCAGGACAATAGCGTTCACTTGTAGGTTACTGAGGTACGGCAGCTTCTGGCGCATACCTGCGGTAAAAATGCCATTTTTGTACTGTACTAAGATACTTTTACATCATGCCAACCTTATCAAGCGTTTTTTAACATTGATATCAGTAATTTGAATATTTCATTGATTGAAATGAAATCCTTAATCCCCAGTCCCACTGTCCCGGTTTGACGCCTTGACTCCCGTATCGCAACCCGGGTCTCACCGGGTCTCGCTTAGCCTCACCGGGTCTCTACTGGTTCTGAATCGCGCACACTGTGTCGATCCGAAAGGCATACCGGGTCTCGTATGGGCACTCGCGCAAAATATGGAATGCTACCCGGATCACTCCCGGATTTTTTCACTCGGTTTGGGCCGGTTGGGACCCGGTCGAATGTGACAAAAGTCGAAAAAAATTGCGAAAAATTAATTGCAGGCCCACTGTCCTAGACGACCCCCAGTCGAAGGCCTCGACTGGATAATAACTTTTTGAATTTTTTGACTCCCTGATCAGACCTGGTTACCTCCCGGATAAATCCCGGATAACTCCAAGTTAACCCCGGGTCAACTCCCGGTTAACACGGTCAACTCCAGATCTGCTCCCAGTTCACCAAAACACCCATTTTTCATCCGGTCGAGACCCAGTGAAGACCTGGTGTGGCTGGATGACACCAGGATGACTCCAGAATGATTCCCGGTCACGCCCGGTTCGGGGGTCCATTTCAGTTCCATTTTTTGGTGATCGCTCATGATCATGAGACATGTGCCAATGATCTACGGATCCTCATCACCTTGCTCCGGCAGCACGGCTTCGCCATCGCCTGGGACAGAACCATCTCGCCAATACGAAACTCACTTTATTCGGTGTCCTGCTCGACACGCAGTCGTTCACACTCAGCCTTCCAGCTGCGAAAGTATCAGCCATGTCTGATCCCTTCAAATCATTTCAAGAGCGTCGTAGGGCGTCACTACACCAGCTACAACAACTCGCCGGCAAGGTAAACTGGGCCTCCACTGTCATCCCTGCAAGTGGAATTTACCTGCAGCGAGTGCTCAGTCTACTTCACCAACTGAAAAAAAAATTAGCCCA
Source organism: Terebella lapidaria (assembly GCA_949152475.1). Classification (NCBI taxonomy): domain Eukaryota; kingdom Metazoa; phylum Annelida; class Polychaeta; order Terebellida; family Terebellidae; genus Terebella; species Terebella lapidaria. The sequence goes on along the minus strand of OX424567.1, from coordinate 33,199,888 downwards.
AGGGCTAAGAAAGGTTACCGGACAATATACATTTTAGATATTAGCCTTTTGTCCAGTGACCTTGAAAATAAAGTCACTGATAAATTCAAGGCCATGAAATTTTCAACAAATATATCACTTCTAGTATGTCCACAATAAATTCCTAAGCTGTAAAGTCGATAATAAGTGAGACATTATAGCCATTCTGTGATGTGACCTTGAAAATGAGGTCAAAGTTCAAGTTCAAGGTCATGAAAATATTCAGTATATATCATTCCTCTATATTCGCAATTGATTCCTATGCTGTAAATGTAAGTATCAATCTATTACCACCAATACAATCAGATTTTGATGATACCAATAAGAAACGTAAAATACTACATTTTGCAAAAGAAACAAACAAAGCCCGACCAAACAGTTTATCCAAAGACACACTGGCGTCTTCAGGGGCAGACAATGTGTTAAATGTAGTTGTTTCTACTGTACACCAGATGGAATTAGTATACAACTGCCCAACAACCTATGAAAATAATTTAGAAATCCGAATCTAACCCCATGGAATAGATACATGACAAGTAAAAAAGTACCCAATCACAAGCCCGAAGGCTACTGAGTTGATGGTATCCTCGGGGACAGATTTAACGTCCGCCAGCAGTGACACCGACTCAGTGGTATAAATGTAAGTATCAATCTATTACCACCAATACAATCAAATTTTGATGATGCCAATAAGAAACGTAAAATACAACATTTTGCAATAGAAACAAAGCCCGACCAAATAGTTTATCCAAAGACACACTGGCGGCATCAGGGGCAGATGTAAAGATGATAATAAGCGATATATTAGCCATTTTGTTCTCTGACCTTGAAAATGAGATTAAAGGTCAAATTCTAGATCACCAAAATATTCAGCATACATCATTTCCTATATGTTCACTATGGACCCCTAAGCTGTAAATTTGATAATAAGCGAGATCTAAGCCATTTTGTATTCTGACCTTGAAAATAAAATGACTAACCTTGAAATTTAGGTCAAGGGTCAAATTCAAGGTCACTAGAATATTCAGCATATATCATTTCCTATATGTTCACAATTGATTCCTAAGCTGCAAAGTCGCTAATAAGCAAGATATTGGCCATTTTGTCCTGTGACCTTGAAAATGAGGTCAAAGGTCAAATTCAAGGTCACGAGAATATTCAGCATCTATCATTTCCTATATGTTCACAATTGATTCCTAAGCCGTAAAGTCGATAATAAGCGAGATATTAGCAATTTTGTCCTGTGACCTTGGAAATGAGGTCAAAGGTCAAATTCAAGGTCACGAGAATATTCAGCATATATCATTTCCTATATGTCCACAATTGATTCCTAGTCTCTAATCTCAATATTAAGTGAGATATTAGGCTTAATGTGTCCCATTATAAAGCATAGGAAAATTTAACATGGGAAAGTCACATCTGGGCCTAGTTTGGGCCCAAAATGGCCCACTTCGAGTCATTTAAGCGCAACGAAGTTTATACATGTCACAGAAGTACATATGAGGAGTGTTATGCATCAATAAGAAAAAAAGTTACTGAACAGATTTTGAGAAAACAACCATCAAAGTCCAAAATTAGCCATTTTCGACGAGAACGGCCGCTAAGATCTTGAAACCAAGGTCAGAGGTCAAATTCAAGGTCACGAGAATATTCAGCATATATCATTTCCTATATGTTCACAATTGATTCCTAAGCTGTAAAGTCGATAATAAGTGAGATATTAGCCATTTTGTCCTGTGACCTTGAAAATGAGGTCAAAGGTCAAATTCAAGGTCTTGAGAATATTCAGCATATATCATTTCCTATATGTTCACAATTCATTTCTAAGCTGTAAAGTCGATAATAAGCGAGATATTAGCCATTTTGTCCTGTGACCTTGAAAATGAGGTCAAAGGTCAGATTCAAGTTCACGAGAATATTCAGCATATATCATTTCCTATATGTTCACAATTGATTTCTAAGCTGTAAAGTCGATAATAAGCGAGATATTAGCCATTTTGTCCTGTGACCTTGAAAATGAGGTCAAAGGTCAGATTCAAGGTCACGAGAATATTCAGCATATATCATTTCCTATATGTCCACAATTGATTCCTAGTCTCTAATCTCAATATTAAGTGAGATATTAGGCTTAATGTGTCCCATTATAAAGCATAGGAAAATTTAACATGGGAAAGTCAACAGCATGTGACGACAGCGATCAATAGCGGGAATCACCGTGCATAATTGGCGTTGAACAATCGACCGGTGACATCGCTCATGTGACTGGCGCTCATACATAGGGTTATCGTAGATTGCGGACTGCAAATCAGTGGCGCTCGGCGCCGTTGAGCAGGTGTATCGCATTCACAGTACATTTAACATGGCAGAGGGATCGGGACTTTGAGAAAACGTCTCGCTTGGGCAGGTGTCGCCCATATAAAGGTGTATCGTTCACCAGGTTTGACTGTATATCATTTCCTATATGTCCACAATCGATTCCTAAGCTGTAGAGTCAATAATAAGCGAGATATAAGCCATTTTGTGCTCTGACCTTGAAACTGAGATCAGAGGTCAAATTCAAGGTCACGAGAATATTCAGCATATATCATTTCCTATATGTCCACAATTGATTCCTAAGCTGTAGAGTCGATAATAAGCGAGATATAAGCCATTTTGTGCTCTGACCTTGAAAGTGAGGTCAGAGGTCAAATTCAAGGTCACGAGAATATTCAGCATATATCATTTCCTATAGGTCCACAATTGACTCCTAGTCTCTAATCTCAATATCAAGTGAGATATTAGGCATAATGTGTCCCATTATAAAGCATAGGAGAATTTAACATGGGAAAGTCCCATTTGGGCCGAGTTTGGGCCAAAATGGCCCCCTTCGAGCGATTCAAGCGCAACGAAATTTATAGACATCATAGGAGTACATATGAGGAGTGTTATTTATCAAAAAGAAAAAAAGTTACTGAACAGATTTTGAGGAAATGGCCGCCAAAGTCCAAAATCAGGCATTTTTCGTCGAAAACGGCCGCCATTTTGAAAAAAAATGCGAAAATCAAAAAACTAAAAAATACCTCCTTCTTGAATTATTTTTAAGTATTTTTGTGCAAAATTTCAGAAATATTCGCCTGTAAACAAAAAAGATAAAAATGTGGACGACGACGACGACGACGGACGACGACGGACGACGGACAACGGACGCAACGCCATGCCAATAGGTTATCGGACCATAGGTCCGGTAACCTAAAAACACCACAAGCTTTTCCTCACCCAGGACTTCCAGAAGGACATCACTTGGTGGCTGTACCTCCTGCGGCTCCACATTACCAAGCAATCCACAAGCCCGAAGGTCCGATAATCCCCATTGTGTCGGACGCCTGCACACACGATGGCGGCATCATCACCCCCAACGGACTGGATGTATGTTAACTGGGCTCTGGATATGCCAGAAATGGTTCCTGCCGACATCAATGTGAAACGGACAATGACCATTATTCAGGTCATATACCACTGGGCCCAGAACTGGCAGAGACTCACCATCTGCATATTCACGGATGACTGTACAGCACGTGCCGCCATCAACCGTGGTATTAGCAAGGACCCGCGCAAATGTTCCCACGCTCCCGGAATTACTAATGTGGAGGCAGATGTTGTATCCCGCCCGCATCAGCCAGGGAACTTCCAGTTTTGGTGTTCTCTTATTGGACAGGGATTCCCACCATCACGTATTCAATGTGTAAAGTTTTACGTCGTCCGCTATCCCGGATCCTCGCGGATAAGCCACTCACCGAGGGTCACTGCGGGTGCAGTATTTACTTCAGAACGTTAACCAGATGGCAGCCCGCCCAGCAAGCCAAGACATACGGATACCACTCAGATACAGGATGATCACCGTGGTGTTAACTGTGGCCGGCTCGCCGACGGTCCGCTCGGGGGACGGAACCCCCATACAGCCTGATGGTCTGTCATTGTCTGTGTCGCACCATCCCGGGAGACCGGTGATCACACGGACGAGCCCCGAATCAGCACGGCACCCCTCCTGGGCCCCCTATGAGAATTGTCCCCTGGGCCCTCGCGGGCCTTAGCCGGTGAGTGAGGACGTAGAGCTCATGGCCGAGCCCTCCGTTGTCCCCTCGCCTTGCTCAGCTCTGAGACAACTCCACTGAACAACGCGGCTTCAGGGTATTTATAACCCCAAAGCACGAGAAACGAGGAAGTGACGTAAGACCATTGTTACAGTACAAACGGGCGAGAGGATTAGAGGGCGTTGCTATGCAGCGCACGTGCTTTGAACACGAAGCGGCCAGAAACAAGAGTAGTGCTCAGAAAGAATCTCCTGCCGTGATCTTTGGGCGAAATCGCCACAAATGTCTAGTATCTACCGATGTTACAACCTCACATGTCAGCTAATGCCTTATGTTACTGTATCTCTCAGATACTGCGCCTGATGCCATATCACCAAGTTTCAACTTTACATTCTAGGCTCTCCTACATCTAGACATGCAGGTGGACTCTTGGACTCAGTTTACATATTATTACTGTAACGGGTTTGCACCCTTCTGTGACGTCTTGATTAACCGGTTTTCTTGGGAGGTGGGTGAGTTGTTATTTAACCGGAGCTGAAACGGTAAAACTCCGGGATACTGCTACTGCTGTACGGTTGAACTCCGGCTAGAAGTCTCTGAAGGTTGGTAGCGTGGTCTGGAATGGACCTCTTAACCGTTGTCCGACTGCTAATCTGCAACTGCACCTGTAAAGTAAGGATCCGGAGGCGTTTCCGTCTCCGGGTACTGCAACTGCTCCGTCGGGATACCGCTTTACTGCAACAGCTCCGTCGTTTTCCGTCTTACTGCAAACTGCGACTGCGCCTGAAATAAAGAATCCGGGAACGTTGCCTTTTCCGAATACTGCAACCGCTCTGCCAGGTTCCGCCGCACTGCAATCTGCTCCGGTTGGCTCCGCCTCACCGCAACCTGCGACTGCACCTGAAATGGAGTATCTCGGAAGTGTTCTCACTTCCGGTTACCGCAACCGCTCCGTCAGGTACTGCCTCTGCAACTCCGTCGTCCGGTACCGCCTCTGCAACTGCTTCGTCGTTCCCGTCTCTGCAACTGCTCCGTCCGATACCGCCTCCGTAGTTGCTCCGTTGAATTCCACCTCCGTCTCCGTCTCCGTCTCCTTCCTCGGTGATCTGGGTTCTTAGATCACCCTAAGACGTCGTTACAACTTGGTCTTAACCGACTGTGGTCTTATCTCCCTTTTCTCCGTATTACTTTCTTTTCCGGTGAACTAACTTTATTATAAATTCCAGTTCCCTAACGAACACGGAAAAACAACTCGGTTGAAGTTTTCATGTTTATTCTCCAAGTGCACAGCCAGAAGACTTAACTGCTATCATCTGGATGACTCTATCCGGAACAAGGGAGTACTCTGCTATGGGAGAAGGGGTCTGCACAGGTCGACGTCAGGACACCAACTCCGCCGTCCGCTGTGAAGCGGGGGCTTTTATAGACCTGAGACCCACGTCACGTGACCAACCTATTGTGACGTCATAGTCCGCCAAAACACTGAAATTTTCCGGATTTCTGAAAACACTCTAGGACCAATCAGTGGCTGACACGTCACCTTTTAAACCGAAAACGAGGCTGATCACGTGACCTTCCGGAAATAACGTCATTACGTTTTTGTACTCCATTGTTCCGGCTCCGTCTCCGGTTCCGTCTCCGGCTCCGGCTCCGTCTCCGGCTTTACCAACATCACAAATATACCAAGTTCCGAGACGGAAAACCTTTTGAATATTAACAATACGGAACCGTATGAACCTTTAAACACATATACATTTTAATAAACGGTTATTTAACCATAATATCACAAAACACTAACAGAATTACCTAGGGGAAACTTCTAGGTACGCCCCAGAACCGTTACACTCCCCCTTCCTTAGACTCTGTTCGTCCCGAACAGATCAATATCACATATACATAAATACAAATTGTCAACCGTTAAACTGTCCGTAAAATCAAACACAACTTGTTTCCGTGATCCGGGTACTGGTATCTCTTAACTAGTTTACCGTCACTGTACCCGGATATCTTGCTTGTTCCGTTTCCCACTTTTTAACTCTTAATTATACTAGAATCCGGGAAACGGTTCTTCTTTCTTCTCCTTGCGCCGACTTGACTTGCGACGACTACTGCCCACCAGTATCACGGCGCGAACTGCTCCCCGACGGCGGACGAGGTGGAATGGTATTTGGTACCAACGGTCGTCCGAAGCTTGTTCCTCTGGCATCAACCGGGAGAAGATCGGGATCATGGAGACTCCACTGAGGCGGGACGTAGAACCCATTCCTGAGGCGTTCGTCCCGGATGGACCAATCTGGTATCCGGACGATCTGACGGGTCGGGACGAGACCAAACGGTGACTCTCTCTGCTCCATGATCTCCACGTAGACGCCGGAGTCTCTCATCTCGGCTGGCCCCCACTGCTCCGGTCCCCAACGTACTGCATAGTATCTGGCGTGCTCTAGGACTGCAGGTGCAAAGACGGAAGCGCTCCGTCCTCCAATATTCACCGGGAAACAATGGGACGGACACGGTTGAGTTGAAGGACCGCCAAACGGGTAGAATGTGTAGGGTGGACTCTGGGTTGGTGCTCGGACTTGGCTCTTTCCGGACCGCTCACTGGAAGACTGTCGAGGTCGGGTTTCCACCGGAGACAGGATTCCGGGTGTAGCTCTGGCTTGATCTACCAGGATACTTCTCCGGGCTCTCTGCACATCCGCATGGCCTCGGTCAGACGCGGAAGACTCCATTCCGTCATCCCTAGCCGCTGAACTGGTTCTGCTTCCGGCTACTGCTTGAATGGTTGCCGGCAAAGTTCTCTCCGTGGATCCTCGGGTCTCCGTCTCACTGCCAGCTCTGCTCCGGGTTCCGCCTTCCGCTTTGGTCTCCGATCTGCCTCCTGATCTGCCAACGGGTCTGCTGTCCGCTCGGCTATCTGCTCTGCTATCTGTTCTGCTATCGGCTCGGCTATCTGCTCTGCTATCGGCTCGGCCGCTGGATCTGCTTTCTGCTCCGCCTCCGGGCCGGACAATCACGCTGCTCACTGCTCTGCCACTGCTAGTCGTTCTCGGAGGTGGGCTCCGGAAAAGGTCTTCCTCATCGTCTCTGCTCTGCATTTCCGCAATGTCCGCCACTCCAACTTCTGCCGTTGCTCCGCTGGAACCTTCCTCCAACAGCCGGAACTTGTAGTCATACACCCCCTTGCCTTTTCCCTTGACGCTGCCTCAGGAAGACTTGGGTGGGGTGTGTTGTTTCTCCTCTCGGCCACGTTCTCCGCCTCGGTCCTTGGCTCGCTTCGGGCTCTCCTTCCTATATTCTCGGCGTTGATGGCGTCCAGATTTATCCGGCGAACAGCTGCGACTCCGCTTCTTTCCGCGGTCTCGATCTGCTCCGGTACCTCGAGATGGGTCTGGGCTGTTTTTCCGGGAGGTGTTCTGGGAGGAACTACGGGTCACCGGCGGCTTAACCGGCTTCGGGTCTCCCGGTTCTTGCAACTCGTCTTCGCTTGCCATGATTTTCAGCTCCGCTTCCTCTTCCGAACTGCTCTCCGCCTCCGTGGACGAAACGTCGGCTGCTAGTGTGGCCACCGACTGGGTACCGGAACGGTACCTGGTCCGGGACGAAACCGAACCTCCCGACTCCGACTCCGTATCCGACAACTGGTCAAACCGTGTTACCGGTTTCTTGCTTTTCCGCGGAGTCATCTTGGACCGGAGGCTTTTCTCCTCAAACTGCTCTCTGCCAACCCTTAGTCGAATCGGGTTCGCGTCCATTGCGTGTCGGGACTGCAAATGCTTCTGTGTCCCCTCTTTCCGTCTGCTCCAATGGTCACACTGCGGACAGGCGAAGACGGTGACTTCGCTCGTGTGCTGCTCCGTGACATGCCGGAGCAACGTGTGCTTGCTCTTGAACTCTAGGTTGCAGTCTCCACACCGGTGAGGGCGGGGCTTGCGGGGTGTTGTCTTTACTTTCGGCATTTTGATTCTCTGCTTTGTGTCGATGTTGACTCAGCTACAGCAAACTGCCTTCTGCATCCGGTAACAGCTAACTGCCCCTTTCATAGTCTCTGGAAGTCACGTGACTGGCTTATCTGCTTGATGATTGGCTGCTCAGCAAACTGCAACTCCTCCTGGTGGTCTTCTTGGATAAATATTTTTTTTTTTTTTTTTTTTTTTTTTTTTTTCCGTGTTGTTGCTGCTAACTGCCACCGCTTCTTCTGTCTCCGCCAAACTGCCAACCGCCTCTGTCAACCGCTACACTGCCAACCGTCTCCGTCAATCGCTACCCTGCCAACCGTCTCCGTCAACCGCTACTCTGCCATCCGCCTCAGGGTTCCTCCTCATCCGCGGTGTGGTACTCGGAAGTTTCCGATTCCGTGTCCGGGGTGGGAGAAGGTGGTGTATACTCCCACACCCGGATCTCTGCCTCCCAGTCTTCCGCCGGCTGAACTTCCTCTTCCGGTTCCGGAAACATCTCTCGCTCCCAGTCTTCTGGAGGTGTGTCTTCCGCTGCCCGAAGACAGCCCTGTGGATCCGGAACCCATCCTGGCGGGTCAATCGGTTCCGGCTGTTCGATGGGAGCGGCTGCTCCGGCATCCCAGTCTGTTCCGTACGGGAGTTGATTAAGGGATGGAACAGGAACCGGAGGCTGTACCGGGGAACGATTCAGGAATCGGCGGAAGCGGTTCTGTCGGGACTTCGTAGCAATCCCTCTCCGGGCTGAGTCGAACGTTCCGACCCGGTTCAGTGTCCATTCGTCCTGAGGAGGACGGTATTCTGCAGGGTACGTCCATCCATGCGCCTCCCGGAGATGTCTCCGTAAATCACAGGCCCGATTTCCGTAGAAGGAACACAGGCAGCAATAATACTTCTGGCCCGGGCAGACGTGTCCTCTCTTGTCTCTCGCGTCCGCAAACGTCCGGTCACACTTCTTGCAGTACCGCCACAGCTCTTTCGTTCGGTTGTCCATCTCCGTCCCATTGGGGCCGCCACCTCGCCTTTGCTGGAGCGCCATCCGGAAAAGCCGGGAAACAAAAGTTGTCGATCTACTGCACCGCTTTTACTGCACCGCCTCTGCTACACCGCTTCTCCGGACTGGTGGTCTTCCAGGAAACACTTAGTCGTTTTTCACTGCAAAATCTGCCGCTGCCGGAAAATGCTGGACTTGATTCGATTCCGCCAAACTTTAACAGCGATGTGCACAGCTCGAGGTCTGCTCTTCAACTGCTCTCAGAGCCCGATTTCAAGGCCCTTTTATACCCTTTCTGCTCACGTGACTTGAAAAGCTCCACGCTGATTGGCTGCCTCAGGAGTGACGTCACAATTATGCAAAAACTCAACCGTTAACCGAGAGGTGTCCGTCTCCGGCTCAACCGGCTTCTCCGGGTTTTTCCGGCTCCGTTTCAACTGCTTCTCCGAGCGAAGTATCTGCAATTTTGAAGTATCTCTGCCATCAGGAGGGTTGAATAGAGTCTCAGCCAGTTGAATCTGCCTGTCAGACGAACATCTAGACTGCAAGTTGGGTGTTTCCGCCATCTGTACTGTTTCTTCAACTGCATATCTGCTCACTGGTATTACTGCTTGTCGACACTGGAAACTGCATACATTCTTGTCCAGAAGGAGGCGCCTTCCTATCTGGGGTGATGTGTCTCCGTTTCTGTCAATCTGCAGTCGGTTTACTGTCTCTGCTAAGTGGAAACTCCGGTTGGATGTCTACAGCCGGAAAACTTTTCCGTCTTAATTCTCTGAATACGGAAGACGTGTAGCTGCTTCTCTGGAGATACTAGACCGCTAACCCAGGTTCTTCTGGACCCCTGGCCGCTACCCTGGACTGGTTGACTATGCTCTCAACCCAGTCAGAACCTCTAGGATGTCTCTATCCGGTCTCTGCACCGCTTTTCCGCTCTGCTTCCTTTCTCCGCCCTGTTTCCGGAACCAGCACTTGCTCACTGTTCCGACTTCTTGCGGTCGCTCTCTGCCGGAACTCAACGTTTTACCAGGGTCTCAGCTATCTCCTTCTCCTGCTCTACAGCTCACTCCGTCTTCTCATATTTCTGCGTCCTCTGCGGCTTTACTCCGAGTCCGTATCTGACTCAGAGACCGTCTGTTCCGTCTCCGGAACACTACTCTGCTTCGGCGGCTCCGTCTGCCTCCAGGAATCCGCCATTCTCTGCCTCATCCATCTCGGATGCTTGACACCATTATACGGTTTCAGCAAATCGAAGTGAACCACCTTCTGCCGAGTTTTACTCTCTGCAATCTCGTAGGTCACGTCAGTAAATCTGCTCAGCACTAGCTTTGGACCGCTCCACTTCCTCTGCAACTTAGGTGCCTTGCCCTTCTTCCGTGTTTTGACCGCCATCCACACTCGGTCTCCTGGCTGGAACTGATTGTCGACCTTCCTCCGGTCGTACAGCTTCTTCTGCCGTTCCATCTCTCTGCCAGATTTCGCTCGAACCGCCTTGTATACTGCTTCTAGTCGCTCCCGGAGCTGACTGCCATACTCTGTTACTTCTGCTGTCGATTCGCCCGGCGGCCTGCCAATCAGTAACTCTACCGGAGTGTTGACTTCTCTGCCCAGCATCAGCAAATTGGGACTCTGCCCGGTTGTCTCCTGCGGGGTACTCCGGTAAGCTGCCATCGCCAACGGTACTAGCTGATCCCAGTTGGTCTGCCGCTCGCTTACGTACAGGCTCAGGATCTGCTGCAGCGTCTGGTTGAATCGCTCAATGAAACCGTCCGACTGAGGTCGGAAAGCGGTTGTCCGTGTCTTGTGAATCCCCAGGATTCTGCAAACATTTCTCAGCAAGTCGGACTCGAAATTTCTGCCTTGGTCGGTGTGTATCTCCATCGGGATACCGTACCGCGCTGCAAACTGGTTGACGAATATGTCCGCAACCGTCACCGCTTCCTGATTCGGCATCGGGTAAGCCTCTACCCACTTGGTGAAGTAATCACCGATTACTAAGATGTACCGGTTCCCCCGGGTGGATTTAGGTAACGGACCCATCACGTCCATTGCCACCCTCTCCATGGGCGCTCCAACCCGGTATTTCTGCATCGGAGATCGTTTCAAGTTCTGCATACTTCTTGACGCACATTCGTCACAGCTCAGCACCCACTGCTTTATGTCCCGCATCATAACCGGCCAGAAATACCGCCTCCGAATGCTAGCCGCCATCCTTCTGCTTCCGAGGTGTCCTCCCGTCCGGCTCTGATGGGCCAGACGGAAAATCTCCTGTCTCAGCTCCTTCGGGGTTATTAACTGCATTCGGCTGGTTCCTTCTGCCGTTTTCCATTTCCGGTAGACTACTCCGTCGACTTTCAGCAAGGTCTTCCGCATCCCGTACAGCACCTTCTCCTCGCTGCTCATGCTGGAAAAGTCTGCACTGTCAGCTGTACCGCTCCCGTCGATCAGCGACGACACCAGTGGGTACCAAGGTTCTGCTTGCTGCATTCTCCGCAAATCATCTGGTCGATATTTCTGCCCCAGCACAGTATCCTGGTCCGCATTTTCCGCCAGCCTAATCTGCTCTGCAACCGCATTCGCTTTTCCTGGAACTGCCTTCTCCGTCACCGCAACCGCAACCGGCTCCCGGGACGCTGCTTTCTCCGCTACTGCAACCGCCTTCCTTGGGGCTGCTTCCTTCGTCACCGCAACCGCAACCGGCTTCCGGGACGCTGCTTTCTCCGTCATCGCAACCGCAACCGGCTTCCGGGACGCTGCTTTCTCCGCTACTGCAACCGCCTTCCTTGGGACTGCTTCCTTCGTCACCGCAACCGCAACCGGCTTCCGGGACGCTGCTTCCTCCGTCACCGCAACCGCAACCGGCTTCCGGGACGCTGCTTTCTCCGCTACTGCAACCGCCTTCCTTGGGACTGCTTCCTCCGTCAGTTCTGCTTCTCCGCCCGATCTTCGTGACCGCTTCCGGCGTCCCCCCTTCCTTGGCTTGGGCTGAGGAGTTTCTTCACTTCGTGTCTGCCGGATCCTTTCTCCGTAGTTCCAGGCGTCTATCTTGGCTTGTTTCCAGTCGATTTTTCCGCATTGGCTGCATGGGGATCTGGACAAGGCATCTGCGTTATTATGGATTCGCCCCGGACGATGTTCGATGTCGAAATGAAACTCACTCAGGAGCTCAATCCACCGGGCTACCTGCCCCTGGGGCTCCTTGAAATTCATAAGCCAGGTAAGACTGCCATGATCTGTGCGAAGAAGGAAGTGTCGTCCCAGCAAGTACTGCTTATTCTTCTGTACCGCGAACACAACCGCCAGGAGCTCCTTCCGGGTGACACAATATCTCCGTTCTTCTTTGGTTAGGCTGCGGCTCAAGTAGGTTATCACCCGCTCCTGGTTGCCCTGCTTCTGTGACAGTACTGCTCCCAGCCCGGTGTCACTGGCGTCCGTGTCCAGAATATATCGGCCTTGCTCCCTTGGGTACCCGAGTATCAGTGCCGATACTAGTCGGTTCTTCAGCTCTGCAAATGCCTGCTCTTGCTCCGTCTGCCACCGGAACGGCACCCCTTTTTCCGTCAAGTGATTCAGCGGCGCTGCAATCTCGGAAAACTTCGGCACGAACTTCCGGTAATAGGAGCAAAGTCCCAAAAAACTGCGCAGCTCCGTCAGGTTGGTGGGTGTCCGCCACTTCCGTACTGCCTCCGTTTTTGCCGGGTCGGTGCGGATACCGTCTCTGCCGACTATGTGACCCAGGAAAGACACCTCCGGCTGGAAGAACTTGCATTTTGACGGTTTGACTTTTAGGTTTGCCTCTCTCAGCTTGTTGAAAACCTCCTGAAGATCACGGATGTGATCCTCCAGGGTCTTGCTGTAGACTATGATGTCGTCCAGATATATGAGGCAGGTCTTCCAGGACAATCCGCCTAGCACCTTCTCCATCAATCGCTCGAACGTACCCGGAGCATTGCACAAGCCGAAACTCATTACTTTGAACTGGTAAAGGCCGCCAGGAACACAGAAGGCCGACTTTTTCCGGGCGTCTTCATCCATCCCGACCTGCCAGTAGCCACTGGTCAGGTCGAGAGTGGAGAACCATTTGGCGTCTGCACAGGCTGCTATGGTGTCGTCTATTCTCGGCAACGGATAAGCATCTTTCTCCGTGACTGCATTTAACCGCCGGTAATCGACACAGAACCGGGTGGTCCCATCCTTTTTCTTCACGAGGACAATCGGGGAAGCCCACCGACTGCTACTTTCTTCAATGACGTTCTTGTCTTTCATCTCCTGAATCAGACTGCTCACCAGCTCTCTCTTGTCTGGCGGAATTCGTCTGGTTGGCTGCTTAATCGGCCGGTGACTGCCCATGTTTATTTGATGTTGTACCTCGTTGGTCTGCCCCAGTTCTCCGGCATCATTACTGAAGGTCGGCTTATTCCGAAATAGGAGGTCGGTTACTCTCTCGCGGAAATGACTCGGCACTGCATCCTGGGTCTGCTCTGCTAACTGCCGCAGCTTCTCGTACCCGCTCCAATTCCGCCCGGCCTCCGACTCCGTGGAAATCTGCACCTTCCGGCTCCGCTCCGCCAACGGCACAACACTGCAACCGGCTGCTAAGGTGGTCATCGTCGCCAACTGCGCTCCTTTCTTGATGATTACCGGCTCCGCCATCACGTTGATCACTCGAACCGGGACTGTTCCTTGCTTTATCCGGGATAAAGTTCTCCCGATCAGCCAAGGTCTTTTCTCAGTAGGCTCCTGTGGCATTTCTAGTACTCCTTCTGCTTCACGGACACTCTCTGCTTGTCCTATTATCAGCTGTTCCGTTTCCGGCGGAATTTGGTAATCTGCTACAGCGTTGATCGGAAACGGCTCCCTGGTCTGCTCAAACATGGTGAGGAACACCTCCTGGCTGCCCATCTGCATGGTCATTCGGTCGAAATTTATGCCGGATATCCGGGAACGGATGAAATCCATTCCCAGTATTCCTTCGTCTTCACAATCTGCAATCTCGAACGTCACGGTCTCAGCTACTCCTGTGATGTTGAGTGGGAGTTCTTTCCGGCCATGCGTCCGTATGTTACATCCGTCAACCATTGAAAGACGAATCGGCGACCGCTTCAGCTTCATTCCGGGCTTCCGGATCCGTTCCCAGGTTTGTAGGTTGAGCATTGTGACAGTGCTGCCGGTGTCGATTATCAGCGTTACTGGCTCTCCGCATACTCTGGCTGTCACACACATGCCCACCTCGCCCCTGGGACCGGGTCCGTGAACCACCTGCCGGTTATGGGGGTGTCCTCTCTTCCGGGTCCCGGATTTCCCCTTTTCCGCGACCCGCTCTAGTTTTCCGGCTGCTGCTGCTGCTGTCGTGGCTGCTGCTGCTGCTGTTGTCGCGGCGACTGCTGCTGTTGTGGTTGACGCCGCTGCTGCTGCTGCTTCGGCTGCCTACAGTCTCGGGCAAAATGCCCTTTCCGGCCACAGTTGAAGCATTCTAAATCCGCTCGGGAACTGCGCTGCTGCTGCTGCTGGCTAACCGCTTCCTTGACCTGAGTCATCAGATCCGCCAACTGCTGCTGAGTCTGCTCGGCTTGCTTCCGCAATTCGTTCACCTGCTGGCTCCACTCCGGCTCCGTGTTCAGCTGCCTCGTCCGGTGTCGCTCCGCTGGTCTGCTGTTGTCCGTCTTCATAATACTCTCATACTCGGTAGCGAAAGCCAGGGCCTGCGACAGCGTTTCCGGGTGGCTTTTCAATACCGACAACCGCATATCTCGGTTAGTCAGACTGTTGCAGAAATGCATCTTCATGAGCACTTCTGTTGTTGCCGGATCTGCTTTTGGGTAAGCTAGCCGCGTCTTGCTCCGTATGTCTCTGGCCAGCTCGGACAGCTCCTCCTCCGGCTGCAATTTCCGCGTCTGCAATTCCGCCTGGAAAACAAATGTTTTCTCCCCCGGACAAAACTGCTGTTTTAATGCCGCCACAACCGTATCAAAGCTGCGTCTCTGCTCCGCGGACAGATCCAGTAGTATGCTGCGGGCGTTACCCCTCAAACTGACACATAAGTTCAGCGCCTTTTCCTCTGCTGTCCAACGGTAGTACCGAGCGTATTCAAGGAGGTGAGCCTCATACTCCGGCCACGGATCAGTTCCGTCGTATGTCATTAATCTGGCTACTCCTGCCCTTGGTGCTGGTTGTTGTACTGCTTCTGCCTGTTGCTGCTTTCCGGTCACTGCCAGGTGCTGCTGAAACACCTCCATTTGGGTCGCCAATAATCTGGTCAGGTTGTCGACTAAATTCTCTCCGCCTTCCGGTTCCGCATCCGGTTCCCGATCGCCAGCCTGGTCCGGAAAGTTAATTTCCGCCTCTGCTAACTGCTCTGCAGGCTGTACTCCTTGAGGAACCCGAAGGGGCTCTTCTGCAACTGCTTTCTGCATTTCCGGCTGCAACAGCTTTCGCTCGGCAGGACGAACTGCTTCCTTTTCCGCAATAATAATCTGGTCAGGTTGTCGACTAAATTCTCTCCGCCTTCCGGTTCCGCATCCGGTTCCCGATCGCCAGCCTGGTCCGGAAAGTTAATTTCCGCCTCTGCTAACTGCTCTGCAGGCTGTACTCCTTGAGGAACCCGAAGGGCCTCTTCTGCAACTGCTTTCTGCATTTCCGGCTGCAACAGCTTTCGCTCGGCAGGACGAACTGCTTCCTTTTCCGCAACCGGCATCTGCAACGACTCAGCTCCTACTGCTCCTACAGGCTGCTCCGTGTCCGACACGGCTGTCTTCAGCTGCTGTTCCGCCAATTTGCCCCGTCTAGTAGTCATATTGCAGATGATCCCACCGCTGCCACCAAAAAGTTGTAACGGGTTTGCACCCTTCTGTGACGTCTTGATTAACCGGTTTTCTTGGGAGGTGGGTGAGTTGTTATTTAACCGGAGCTGAAACGGTAAAACTCCGGGATACTGCTACTGCTGTACGGTTGAACTCCGGCTAGAAGTCTCTGAAGGTTGGTAGCGTGGTCTGGAATGGACCTCTTAACCGTTGTCCAACTGCTAATCTGCAACTGCACCTGTAAAGTAAGGATCCGGAGGCGTTTCCGTCTCCGGGTACTGCAACTGCTCCGTCGGGATACCGCTTTACTGCAACAGCTCCGTCGTTTTCCGTCTTACTGCAAACTGCGACTGCGCCTGAAATATAGAATCCGGGAACGTTGCCTTTTCCGAATACTGCAACCGCTCTGCCAGGTTCCGCCGCACTGCAATCTGCTCCGGTTGGCTCCGCCTCACCGCAACCTGCGACTGCACCTGAAATGGAGTATCTCGGAAGTGTTCTCACTTCCGGTTACCGCAACCGCTCCGTCAGGTACTGCCTCTGCAACTCCGTCGTCCGGTACCGCCTCTGCAACTGCTTCGTCTCCTTCGTCTCCGGCTCCGTCTCCGGCTTTACCAACATCACAAATATACCAAGTTCCGAGACGGAAAACCTTTTGAACATTAACAATACGGAACCGTATGAACCTTTAAACACATATACATTTTAATAAACGGTTATTTAACCATAATATCACAAAACACTAACAGAATTACCTAGGGGAAACTTCTAGGTACGCCCCAGAACCGTTACATTACTTTGCATTATTATGTAATAATGTTTATCACATCAGTGCTCTATTATTATGCAGTTTTGGTTATACAAATGACATTATCACTTATGATATATATACATTGTATCATATTAATAGGAAGTTTTAACTTGTTTAAAACCAGTATTTATTACATACCTACCTCTATAATAAACACTTTGGGTAATCTTACCTTGACATTCAAAGAAGAGGAGAGGATCAAATGTCACAAAAGAATTTTGAAAAAATTCAAGTGACATTTATCCTTAATTTCTTTGAAAAAATTGAACCAAAATCCCCTCAGGTTCCATGCGGTGATGTTTTACATCCGGGGTCACATGACCCATGACCGCCATTATTTTTGCCCCGTTAAGGCGGGGAGGCGGGAGGGCACTCCTCGTGTTTATTATAGAGGTAGGTATGTAATAAATTAAACAAGTTAAAACTTCCTATTTATGTCCATACTACTACCTCTATAATAAACACTTTGGGTTATATCAGAATAACCACCGGCGGAGGGCTTAACCCTCCACGCACACGTGCTCATCATAGGGGATTTTGGTCAAAATTCACCAAATTTAGCAATGAAATGAGAATATTTGGATATTATTAATGGTGATTTAACAGTTTTATAGGCAGCATATGTGAGAATTCACATAAATGCTGAACAAATATTCGTATTTACATGAATTTAAGTGTAAATTACATGAAAAGACGTTATAATGAAAAGCAATAATCACCTTAGATGCACTTAAAGGCGAACAGGGGTCTCTGGAGGTGATTTTTTCTCCAGCAGACGAACCAAAAATTTTCTCGCAAAGAAGAAGGGCAAATCCGTCCCTGTTCCGCCGAAAGGTGGTGCATCTGTACAGTTGTGATGTATGAACAATATTTACAGCCGGACTTCATGCTCCGCGGCTACCAGGCGTCCGAGATGATAGCCGGAGTCGGACTGCCAAGCTAAGTCCCTGAGATAGAACGAAGTAAATGTATTCTGGGAACTCCAGGTACATGCAGACATCACATTATTCAGAGAAACTTTATTTGCGAATGCGAGTGACGCCGCGAGAGCTCTCACATCGTGCGCTTTAACTCTGAAACCTGACGACTTTTTTGCCTGCGACTTTTCATAGCAGAAAAGAACGCACTTTTTTATCCAAGACGAAATCGTCGCGGGACGGATATCGTTTTGAAAGTTTTTGAGGTACGAGATGAATAACAAGCGTTTACCCAAGTGAAGCTCCCTCGTACGCCGAACGTAAATGCGGAGAGCTCTCACGGGACACAACTTATCGTCTTCCTCCAAACCTGGCCCCAAGGAAGGGGAGAAGGCGGGAACTGAGAAACTCAAAATCGGTGTGCCTGCTAATTGAGTTTTGGCAAGAAAGGAATTGATAACGCTTAACTGAACTGCGGAATCATCCGCCTTCCATTTGACTTTGGAAAACGAGAGCGTGTGAAGCTCACTGCGTTGCTTCCCGGAAGCCAGCGCCAGAAGGAAGACCGTTTTTAGCGTGAGAAACTTGAGCGAAGTACTCTCGAGAGGCTCAAACGGTTCGGATCTTAACAAATTTAAGACGAGCGATAGATCCCACTCGGGCACGGGATTTCTAGTCTTAGGTCTTTCAATCTCGAAACTGTTAAGAAGGGCGGTGAGACATTCGTCATGCCCGAAATCGATATTTAACTTCGGCTTCAGGGTTTTGGCAATCGCTGTCCGATAACCCGCTAACGTCGAAGGGGCAAGCCCTTGATTAAATTTCTCCAAGAGAAACTCTGAAATCAAGGGAGCAGTGGTTTTGAATGGACTAATCTTCCTGCCACGACACCAAGCACAGAACGCGGTCCATTTTGACTGGTAGTCTGCCAGAGAAGATTTTCTATTTGATCGGGCGATCCTAGCGCACACCTCCTTTGAAAATCCCTTCTTTCTGTAACAACGCTCGACAATATCCAGACATGAAAGTTCAGGCTTGCCGGTACCTGATGAAACACGCTGGATCGAGGTTGCTTGAGAAGATCCCAACGATCCGGGAGCTGACGTGGATGATCGACTATCAACTCTAGTAGGTCCGGGAACCACGACTTCTGCGGAAGACACGGGGCTATCAACATCAGTCTGCACTGATGAGAACGAAATTTCGATAGCACCTTCTCCAACAGGACGGCTGGCGGGTACGCATACGCAAACATCCCGTCCCAATTCGTGGACATGGCATCCACCGCTAGCGCATTCGGATCCGGAATTGGCGAAACAAACGATGGGAGTTTGTGATTCCATCGGGTCGCAAACAAATCCACCATCGGCGAGCCCCACAGATCGCATAGGGAGCGAAAAACTTCCGGGGAAAGACTCCATTCCATTGCCTGAATTTGGCCTCTCCTGGATAGACGATCGGCCCACACATTCATGTGACCGGGAATATGACGGGCCGAGATCTTGATGTCGTTTTGACGACACCATTGCAGGAGATCGATAGTCGCTCGGCATAACGTCACCGACTTCGTTCCGCCCTGCTTGTTGATATATGCCACGACCGTCGAGTTGTCCGTGGCTAACAACACTGTCTGAGCGCGAAACTGCGACTGCCAATGTTCGAGAGCGAGCGCTACCGCCTGCATTTTGAGGAGATTGATATGACATTGACGTTGAAGTGGCGACCATGTGCCTGACACTTCGTTGTCGTCCCAATGTGCTCCCCATCCCTCCAAACTGGCATCCGTAAACAGATGTCTGGAGGGTAGCGGCGGACGGAATGGGGCCCCCCGCAATAAATTTGCAGGGTCCAGCCACCACTTGAGCTCGGCAATCACTTCGGCGGACACTGGAATCAAGTCTGACATCTGACCCGTTGACTGAGACCAGTGGGATTGGAGATGGAGCTTAATGGGACGCATATGAAGGCGACCCATTGGGACCAACTTTTCCGTCGCCGCTAGAATTCCTAACAGGGACTGCCACTTGCGGGCCGATTGAGGAACTCCCTGCAGGAAACCTTGCGACAGCGCGGATAATTTTGATTGACGATCCGCCGTTGGCAACACAGTCTCTGAGATAGTCAGAAATCGATATCCCAAGAAGATGAAGTCGCGCCGCAGAGACAAGTCGGACTTTTTGTGGTTGATCTTGAAACCCATACGGGTGCAGAAATCTACCACCCACTGAGCTTGTGAGCGTAATGTGTCTGGGCACTGATGCCTGATCAACCAGTCGTCCAGATACTGGTATAGGAAAATACCCTGTTTGTGAGCAAGGATCTGCACCTCGCGAGCTACCATGGTGAAGATCCACGGCGCTGTGGACAGGCCGAATGGGAGAGCCCTGAACTGCCACACTTGGCCCTGATATAGGAACCGGAGGTAAATTTTGATTGAAGGTTTCATGGGAACATGAAAGTAAGCGTCTTTCAGGTCGATCGTGACCACCCATGCACCGCGGGGCATCACGGACCTGATCTGTTCCGGTGTCTCCATGGAGAACGTGGGAATCTGAAGAAACCTGTTTAGGGGAGAGAGGTCGATCACGGGACGCCAACCCCCTGAAGCCTTCGGAACTACGAATAGAACACTGTAAAATCCGGGAGATTTTGGAGCCGGTTCTACCACTCGTTTTTCTACCATGGCCAAAATTTCCTCGTGTAACACGCAACGACGTTCGGCGTCGTTTGACAGAGAAAAGCCTCTCGGAGTACTTGAGAGAGGAGGAAACTGGTCTTCGAACTTCAGACCGAACCCTCGTCTGAGCATTGAGACGACCCAGGGGCTGGCCCCGAGCCGCTCCCACTCTTGCCAAAAGAGTTGGAGACGTGCGCCTACTGGCTGGTCTATGGTTGGAACCACGACGGGACCAACCTCTGGGCCGCCACAGTGCTCTGGAGGAGAATTCGGTCCAGAAACGGCGGAAATACATACCCTTAGGTTTTGTTTCCCCTGCTGGCTTGGGGCTGGAGGGGCGACCTCGTCCACGACCGCCACGACCTCGCCCGCCTTGGGATGAACCGGCAGGGGCCCCGCGAAAGGGCAGGCCCGAGGCACAGCCCTTGCCCTTCCCGGTAGCCCCCCCACGCTGGGACTGCTGAGGTAGAGCCTGCTGGGGACGCTCCATTGCCGCAGCAACGGACTTAGCTAACTTCTCAGTGCCTGAGCAGATAACATAGCAGCCTCCGAAAAAGACTTCTCGGTGGCCTTCTTGTCGCTGGCCGTCTTAGCCTGCTGTAAGTCCTCCGACAGGTCTGGGAGTAGAAGTGGAGTAGCCGGGCCTGACTCCGGGATGACTGGCGCCAGTCTCAGTTTCGCGAGGAGGTCCTCTGGCATGTCGAAGCGCACCGACTGAAGCAAAGCGTCTCGCCTCCACAGCTCCGAGACCCACACAGCGTGAGAGTCCAACGAAGCCCGGTCTGCCACGCCTAAACCTATGGACGTCATGAGAGAGACACAAGCTTGAAGAGTGTCCGCCAGCTCGTCTCGATCCAGGTCCGGATTGTTCAGGACCTGATCAATACATGACTGAAGCGACGTCCGCGCTGCCATGGATAACCAGTCCAAGGTAGAGTCTGCTGCGAGGCCCATCCGTAGGGAGTGCTGCACTTGGGCCAAAGAATCCCACGGAACAGCAACCGACTTAGGCTCCGTGAAAAACTTGGCATGGGCCGCCTGTTTGCCTAGTTGAGTAGGCCTCGACTCGAAGAGTGATGAGGAATAGAAGTCCCCTACCGCAGGCCATGGCGGGAAACTTCCCACACGAACACGGCCAAGCCTCTGGGAATCCTCCACCCTCTCCAACATAGCATTCCGCACGCCCGACGTCAAGGGAAAACGGTAGGAGTCCCTAGTAGGCCTGGGTCTCTCTCGTTGCCCCGCGATCATAGAACGGGCCCTCTTCCTTGGTGGCTCGAGATCAAAGTCAGAAGGCCACTCCATGGGCAAGAGATCACGCACGAAGTCCCTCTTCTCCGTCCACGTGAGAGGGTCATCCTGTAAGGGCGGAGGTGCCATCGTGGACGACTCGTCATCCTCTCTCGGCCGCTTGGAAGGCCTGACCAGTCCTGAAGGTCCCGGCTGAGGGTCCCGAAGGTCAGGGCCCTGTGAGTGGGAACCGGATCCCTCCTGCGGAGACACTCGTTCCCCGTCCTCCTCTTCCGAAGACAGAGAAAGGGGTTTAGTGTGCTGGGCCACTGGAGGCACCGTCTGCTGCTTCTGCTGCTCACCGAAGCGGCTCATGAACGAGCTCCACTGGTCACAAATCTCCCGCTGAAAGCTACGCATCTCACTCATGATCCTCGTCTCGAACGACGATCGGGTTGAAGATTCCGGAGACTTCGGCCCGGCCCTCGCGGGCGACGCTACGGAAAGCGGGACCGACAGGGAAGAGGACCCAAGGGCTCCCACCTCAGATGGGGCCGAAACTGGCAGTGAAACATCACCGGACTCCGGCTGGTCGACGTTCAAATCCTCAGCCATCTGAAGAAAACAAGGCTTGAAATTAGCACATGAAAACAAATCATAATGCACATTAGCCTTTGCTACCCCCTTTGGGTTGCACACAATTGGCTCCCGGGACTCCCGGGACCCAGCCACCGCGGCCGGGACCCGGGCACCAGTGCCCAGGTGAAGGCCCGATTGCGGGAACCGTCCAACCTGGACAGAACATCCAACGGGCGCTTGACTCTCGAAGCATGGATCATCCTCGAGGGGTAGCACCCTCAAGGAACTCACCACGGCCTCAACCTTGCCTAGAGTTTCCCGGGACCCGGGAGCCACATCGGCGGCTCCCGCAATCTGCGAGACAACACCTAGAAACTGGGGCCCGAGTTGCTCGGCCATGGCGACGCGAGAACCGGGAGCCACCAGGAAAAGGTGAGCCAAAAAATGGTCTGGACGAGGAAAACGCACACCCAAAGGATGAGCGCAAAGGCCAGACACAAAAGATTGGGTCACGGGAGCCGCCGAAACGGCGCCCGGGACCCGGGAAGCTGTGGGAGAAAAACATAAATCAAAACTCACATCAGCTATCACTTTCAACAGAACTACGTCCTGCCTATGCCATCTATCCAGGGATTGGCGGTGACGGGATTTGGCACTAGAGCTGGTTCCAGGACCAGCAGACGGGGGGCCATCAGACACGCGCTTGGCCCGGATCTCCTTCAGACCGGCGAGAGCGTCCTGCCAAAAATCGTCCGGGACATCCGCACAAAAGGCGCAGGTGGAGGACGGACGACAGAAGGACATCCTACATGCCCAACACGTTGCATGACACTCCCACTTGGGAAGAAAGTGATGGCAACCACTGCACTTCATCTGCAAAAGAGCAACAAGCAGTGGGCGAAAATAGGGGAAGAAATGGGCCTGGGGAGGACTACACCATTTCCTCCCAAAAAACACACTAAAGTATCTGTAAACTACTCTAAAAGTAACTACAGTTGATTTTCCTGAGAAAATCCAAAACGTGATCGTGATAAAGACGATCAAAACTCCTGACAACTTCCAAGAATGTCTCAGCAAGACAGCTCACAACCATTCACAAGATGGAGGAGCAGAAATAATGGCGGTCATGGGTCATGTGACCCCGGATGTAAAACATCACCGCATGGAACCTGAGGGGATTTTGGTTCAATTTTTTCAAAGAAATTAAGGATAAATGTCACTTGAATTTTTTCAAAATTCTTTTGTGACATTTGATCCTCTCCTCTTCTTTGAATGTTAAGGTAAGATTACCCAAAGTGTTTATTATAGAGGTAGTAGTATGGACAAAAATATACGTGTTAATATTTATGCATATACATATAATATGTTTGTAATTTGCCTGCTGGAATAAACTCCCTGAAGTCCATCTTGGTGTATTTGTATTTATACATTATTCAAATTTACACATGTCACTGGACATTTGAATAATATACATTCAATTATACAACCCTGAAATTGTATGCACACTAATTTGCATACATGTCAACTAAGAATACGAATGAGCCAAAGCATCTCAACAAATATTGTAGTAAGGATCTGCAGTGATTTTTTGTAATTAGCGTATCTCAACACTACGAGATTGCTCGATCAATGACCAAGATCGTGTCGCTAATATGCAACCGTAGTTTAGGTGTGTCGTACGTGTACATATACCTCCTGCTCACTGCAGCTCAC
This sequence comes from Terebella lapidaria, assembly GCA_949152475.1. Lineage (NCBI taxonomy): Eukaryota > Metazoa > Annelida > Polychaeta > Terebellida > Terebellidae > Terebella > Terebella lapidaria. The sequence continues at coordinate 33,176,126 of OX424567.1, read as the reverse complement.
ATACAGGAAATGGGACACCAGGGACAAGCAGCAGGCACATGTAGCGTTCGTGCTAACAAGGTAATTATTGTATCAACTCAACCTTCACCTGCTGGAAATGTTGGTGTTGATATGATACAACATTGCACGCCACGTTGACTACACACGTTCAGATATTCACTGCCAACGTGATGTATCAACCCACAGTTGATTTTCACCATAAGGCATATGCAGATAGTTTTGATATCATAACGGTCAGATATATATATCGGGTCAAACGGTTGGCCATGTACGGTGGCTCATATATTATTTTATCATCGTAACATTTGGTCCAAAACAGAATATAAACAAATAAATAGGGATGTACTATATTATATTAGTAAGGTCATATATTATTCTTTAAATCTTATGTTTCCGCTCGAAACGCACAGGTGATGATTCAGGATAGTTCTTTCTCAGCTCATGCTCACAGGACACACCCGGTATCGTGATTCTATTGGTATATTATTCTGGGAGCAGGTCCCGTGATTCTGGGGGCAAGGTTTCGTGATTCTGGGGGCAAGGTTTCGTGATTCTGGGGAATAATCGTGTTAACACATGTGGGGTGTCCTTGAATATTGAGCAAAAATGATATAGATTCTGCAAGAATCAAAACAATATTTATTCCATCAATTGGCTCAATTGTTGGCGAATGCACGCAAAAGGAGACTTCATTCAGGGTGTCTCCTATATTCACGTATTTAGCTCCGCCAATTCATGGTCGGCTGTCAAGGCAACAATAAGTACCCAGGAACCATATATTCCGAAGCATTTGGTCATATTTCAGAGGGATTTCAGATGACAAAGCATCACTTTTTGGTAATGAAATTACCACGAGAAAATGCGATGGTTTTATGTAAATTGGATTTTTCAGGGAAATAATGTTTCTAGAGGCAGCCAACCATGATTCTGCCTTATTTGTCCTGTAAAAATAATAAGTGTATAGATTTTTACTGTTGAATATCCAATCTGCGTGTGGCGACCATTTTGATGTTTGACGGGTCATCGAAAAAAAAAGCTTGTTCGTGAATAGGTCACTATCTGTATGGAGTCATTATTTCCAGCCCATTTTCTTTTCGCCATTGAAAAATATTCCGAACTTTTTTCTTTAGAATGGGAACTGCATGAAGTTAAATCCTAGAACATTTCAAGATAAAGCTTAAATATTGGCACATTCAAATGGGAAAACATATATCGCGGTTTTAGTGGTTACCTTGAATTTAACCTTCAATGACCTTTAAAAGTCAACACTACGAGACACGCCCGATTTCGAACTTTGGCAGCCATTTTCTCAAGATCTGTTCGAACATTATTTTCTTTAAAAAAATTCATAAGATTCCCTTTATGTACCTTCATGACGTGTTTAAGTTTTGCTACCCTTGAATCGCCGGTCTACGTGTGGCGACCATTCAGATTTTTTAACAGGTTGATAGAAAATATTTCTATTTCAAATCCCATTAATATCTATTTTGGGCCAATTCTGGGCAGAAAAGAAAGCATTCGTCCTTTGAAAAAGAACGTAGACTTTGGAAATTAAAGCCATTTTGTTCCTTCATAATGGGAGCTGCCACCACTGTACTCATAAAATGCTTGAAAATAGAGCTTAGATAATGTCACTTTCTGATTTGTGTGGAGGCGATTTGTGTGGAGACGTTGAATTTGACCTTCCATGACTTTGTAAGGTCAATACAAGCACTTTGGGGTAAAAAATTGTCCCCATTTTCACTTTGTCTCTTCTCATAAATTATCTGATCCGTTTTGACGGATCTTAGGAGGCCCTTAATGTCTCATAAGGTCCGATAAATAGCTCAGAAAGGCCCAAAATGGCATGCTATGCATAAATTGGCCTCTGGGGGTCAAAACGCTTGTACATAGAGCTCAGGTTAGTAATGAGTTTTTTTACCTGTATGGAGCATGTATGGACCTTGAACTTGACCTATGATGACATGAAACATTTGGTGTGAATAATGTAAAATTGTGAATTGACAGAATGCTTTTAGAAGCTTGGGTTTGTATTATGAGTATAATAGGCAGTCACATCAGGTGGTTAATTTGTTGACCTTGAATATGACTTTTAGTGAATTCGATAATATACGTTAAAATGGCAGGATTGTCTAACACTTTATGTCTTACACTGTACATCACTCCTGTAACCTTATTTAGCTTTTGGCAAGTTTTTTTATCACTAGTTATGCACAGGACTCTCCAGATGTGCCTTTGTGATGTGTATAAGTTTCGTTGTTCTTGAATCGCCGGTCTGCAGTGAGCGGCCATTTTGTTTTTTTGATGGGCCAGTGAAAATAACTTTTTTTTTCTGTCCAAAATCAAGCCCAGGGGCTAAAAAAATTAGCCCAATGGCTAAGAAAGGTTACCGGACAATAGATGTTTTATATTTTAGATATTAGCTATTTTGTCCCGTGACCTTGAAAATGTCAAAGGTCAACTTCAAGATCATGAGAACTTTCAGCATATATCATTTGCTATATACCCACAATTGATTCCTAGGCTGTAACGTTGATTTAATCAGCGAGATATTAGCCATTTTGTCCTCTGACTTTGAAAATAAGGCCAAATGTCAAGTTCAAGGTCATGAGAATATTCAACATATATCATTTCATATATGTTCACAATTGATTCCTAAGCTATAAAGTCGATAATAAGCGATTTATCAGCCATTTAGTTCTCTGACTTCGAAACTGACGTCAAGGTCAAATTCAAGGTCACCACAATATTCAGCATATATCATTGCCTATATGTTCACTATGGATTCCCGAGCTGTAAAATTGATAATAAGTGAGATTATAGCTATTTTGTGCTCTGACCTTGAGAATAAAGTCAAAGGCTGAGTTCAAGACCATTACAATATTCTGCATAATTATATCATTTCCTATGATACAACAATTGATTCCTAAGCTGTAAAGTCGATAATAAGCGAGATATTAGCCATTTTGTTGTGTGACCTTGAAAATGAGGTCAAAGGTCAAATTCAAGGTCATGACAATAATCAGCATATATCATTTCCTATTTGTCCACAATTGATTCCTAGTCTCTAATTTCAATATTAAGTGAGATATTAGGCATAACATGTCCCATCATAAAGCATAGGAGAATTCAACATAGGAAAGTCCCATTTGGGACCCATCGAGAAAATGGCTGACACACGCAGACCGTCGATTCAGGGGCAACGAAACTTATACACATCACAGAGGTGTGTGAGGCCAATATTTTGAAATAAAAATCTCAAAACTGTCTGAAGAGATTTGAGAAAATGGCCGTTTTTCGTCGAAAATGGCAGTCATTTTGAAAAAAAAAATGCGGAAATAAAAAAAAAAAAAATATATCCCCTTTTTAATATATTTTTAGGAATTTTTTTTGCAAAATTTCAGATAAAAATGTGGATGGACGACGATGCCGACGCCTACCGACAGACGACGGACCCAACGTCATGCCAAAAGGTTATCGGACCATAAGTGCGGTAACCTAAAAATTGGACTTGAAATCACACTTTTCCCTTGTAATAAAAGCTGTGAGAACTGAATGCTCCTATAATGCCAAATTAGTTTTCATTTGAACCCCGCATTATTTGTGCATAGTCATAATCAGTGAGATCGGACATCATGCGTTCTTTTAAACTCCAAATCGTTAAGGAATACATTTTCCGAAATGTTTTGCCGGTGTGACATACTAAATTTTTGAAGCCTATGGTATATTGGTGCCGTGCCTTTGCAGTAAGTAATGGTTTGATGGGACCCCGCCACTGTTGACTCATATCACCCGAATATATCGAGTTCCTACCCCATGACCGCAGATAGGTGATTCACTTGTCTGTGGAAACCCACATAGGTGATAAGCGTGATCAGGGTGATGTGGCGTTATGACGTGTTAGAGCTGCGCCAGTAGTGACACCATGCTGCTGCAATCAATTATAACAAAATCGGCGACACTCCAGTAATGGTGTATGCCACTTAGTCGTGGGGCCTTCGATCATATTTATACACTATTTAACATTTTCACTCGATATTTTTTGCCCGTACTACTATATCAAGTGTCATTTGCAGATATTCAGCATTTTAAATATATTTCGGTTCCTCTGTATTTTTTGTTTCAGATCGTCAACAATGGGTTTGGAATGTCCAATATGTCTTGAGCTGTACAACTTGAACACCAGACAACCAAAAGTGCTTCAGTGTAGCCACAGTCTCTGTGACTCATGTGTTTCGAGGCTAAGATATGGAACAACCGTAGACTGTCCAACCTGTCGTCATTCATCCCAAATGAAAGAAGTCAAGGTCAACTTCGGGCTGCGTGATGAGGTAGTGGAAAAATGCGAGGCGTGTCTGCAACACAAACGACACGAAAAGTGTCACCACTGTCATCAAGAACTATGTGATGCTTGCCTAAAAGAGCACGTTGGTTTTTACCATGATCAGCTGAAAGCAAAGATCGACAAACTCCAGAGGGATGTGGTAACTGCAGCAGGTCAAACCATTGACCAAGCTGTAATGGACTGCGAAACACTAGCACAAGAGCAAACCCTCAAGAAAATATCTGAGGCGTATGAGCATCAGGCACAATGCCTGAAAGACGAGATGGCACGACTGACGACCGAAGTGACGAATGAAAGTGAAACCAACATTGGGAAATACCAGGAATGGGAAGAACATCTAGATGTTCAGTTGAGACAGTGTAAGAATTTGATCAGAAAGTTTCGTGCGAACTTGGCTTCGAAACACGTGACATCACTGACTACAGGACAGATGGCAGAGATGGAAGGAGAGGTCGATTGCGCCACTAAAGAGCTCGCTGTTGTGATGACTGGTCAACCTACAGCATCCACCCGCGTCTTTGCAGCGAACAAAAACCAAATTTCTCTTGGAATGTTACAAGCCCACGACACTGACGAGACAAACACTATGACCGAGTCTTTAGCATATCTGAAAGTCTCGAACTTGGGGAAACCAGCAGAGTCTCCCCGTGATGCAGAACTGTATAGGCGTGTAAACCACGTAGCTACGATAGGAGCAGATTCTGGACCTGACGAGTTGGGAACATTCGTGTGTCTTGCATGCATGAAAAGTCGCATTTTTATTCTCGATGTTAAAAACCACGGACTGAAAATGTTCGATACGGACCTTCAGTTACTATGCATAATTGGTGAAGAGGGTCTTGACAAGTATTGCTTCAAACACCCTAATGGAATTTGTTGCATTGAAAATGAAGTTTTCATCAGCGATACAGGGAATAACAGAATCAAGGTGTACAACAAGTATGGTCAGCTTCTCCGCACGTTCGGACCTGAATGTCCAGTTGATGTAACAAACGACTACGGATTGTTCCGCCCTTTGGGATTAACGGGTGGTCCTGACAGGCTTCTCTATGTTTGTGACAAAGTGGCCTCTGCTGTGCAAGTCTTCCAGCTTGATGGTACTTATGTTCGAAGCATTGGGAATGCGTCTATTTTTAGTGGGGAACCCCATTCAGTGGCAATCTCATCAGTGGGGACGACATTTGTTCTTGATATGTGCCGCAATGGTGTTCACATGTTTACATGCAATGGGCAACATTTGAAGATGGTTTCCTGCAATGACGCTGTATTAGAGGAAATGACTATCGATAAGCGTGATAATGTAATATTGGCAGACTCAATGTTAAAGAGACTAATCGTCCTTAGCCCGAATGGCGACATCATCTGTACGACTCGGCTAAATGATATTACACCAGGCGATATTATTAGTGACGAAGATGGGGGCCTCCTCGTTGGTGATCTTAGAACACAAAGAGTACATCGGTTTACATTTGGTCAGTGAGCAAAAATGCACTGAAGCCTTGGAAAGATATAATTATATCAAATACATATGTACTACATAATTTGTTTCTTTGTATATTCTTTATTATGTATATATAGCTATATCCACAACCCCTGTTTCATTAAAAAAAAAACACTGTTGTGCAAACAATATCAAATAATTTTCATTTTTGAAATTGTTGGCATTTCCATATAACTCCATAATTGTGTTTCTTGTTGGTAACTGAATTTTCACAATTTTTTTGTTCCAAAAGGTCTGTTTCAATGATTTCCAAAAACATTTGAGTATTTTACATGTACCGGAAAAAATGTTTTCTAATATTGTACATGTACATTATATAAAGTAGATCTGTTGCAGATTTTGTGTAAATATCAGTAAATCTCATTCACATATTTTTCATTGTTTTATAAGTTATACGTTTCGTTGTAAATTTACGTGAGGATGGCCAGGAGTACTGCAGGTGTGGTGTATTTCAGATGTACACATCCCAAGTAATCACATAAAAGGGTGTAAACTGGTAAAGTGTTAGTAAACTGATACACTTTACACTATGTGCAAATTGTGCATATCACTAAGAATTATGTGATATATTTCTCACGAGGAAAATTATGCGCTCTTATATATTTCTGTTTAAATCCGTGTTTCTCTTTTTATGTTGTAGTGTTTTGGTTGTTAGATAATACTGATTCTTGTTGTAAAATGCTAGGTCTCATTGTTCTTGAAGCCGTTCTTTTTGTATACGAATGTTACTAGTTATATGTTTTGTTCAATAAATACGCTAGTAACAACAATTCTACATTACTGCAGACACTTTCACATCATTAAAGAGGAAATTGATTCCGGAACTATTAGCAAATCAAGCCTTGTGAATTGAAATCATGTGTAACACATGACTTCAATGATTTATTTCTAGAGGCTTGATTTAGTTGGGCTTGAAACCTCTTGGCCGGGCACCTTGGCACAACTGCCTGGTGTGCCATCTTTCTAGGAGTCAGCACAGACAGGATAATTCTGTGTACTAGTAGTATTATCAAAACCCGTCAGTTGACAATAAATTCCAAGGATGAGTAATTATGGAGAACCGTTCTAGTAGTTAATATGTCCATTGAAGTATACATAAGGAATATAGTAAATCAATTCATGATCACAATTTTATACGTATTATTACATACACGTAACCACATAGAATAACTGTTTTTGAGAACTGGTAGCGTTTGTCTCATTTACAGGAGAGTGAAAACAAGGAGGTAAGTTAAATATATGCCTTAGTTGCATGCTGTGATTCGGTGTCTCGATCATTCACTATCCTCAAAATAGGGGCGGGAACACTTTTTATCTTTTATTTGAGAATCGCAAATAAAAAAAAATCCGGGAGGCTGCTTTTGAACACAGGCGGGCGGGGACGAGAAACAGAAAATTAATTTTTTAGGCCTTAGTGAACACAACGGGTGTGGAGCAAATATGCAACCGTTGTTGTCTTGTTTCATATATGTACATTGTACAAGCCCTTCCTGCTCACAAACCAGGAAAATTGTGACAAAGAATAGGCTGTGTATGAGTTCTTCATAACAATTAAGGTAATTATTCCATTATTACAGCCCTTTTTATCAGAAAACTAGTTGACATTTAAGTATTGGTGATAGTATTGTGTTTAATATTGGTTTTAATTGTTGAGTGACAAATTGTTTCCCGGCAAGTTGACTGTATGATATCAGATGATCACTGTATTGAATAACAATCTTGGCGTTAGGTATAAAACCTCAGTCTCACAGTGTGTTGCGAATATCTTTGTGAACAAATACGTATGATGGCGAATCGGCCAATACAAATATTCTTGGTGGTTCGTGCGAACTTGGCTTCGAAACACGTGACATCACTGACTACAGGACAGATGGCAGAGATAGAAGGAGAGGTCGATTGCGCCACTAAAGACTTCGCTGTTGTAATGACTGGTCAACCTAGATCATTGACTGGACCCCATTCAGTAGCAGTCTCCTCAGTGGGAACGACATTTGTTCTTGATATGCGCCGCAATGGTGTTCACATGCAAAGGGCAAAATTTGAAGATGGTTTCCTGCAATGACACTATATTAGAGGAAATGACTATTGATAAACGCGATAATGTAATCATGACTCAATGCTAAAAAGACTAATCATCCTTAGCCCGAATGGTGACATCATCTGTACGACTCGGCTGAATGGTGTTACACCAGGGGATATCATCAGTGATGAAGATGGGGGCCTCCTCTTTGGTGATCTTAGAACACAAAGGGTACATCGATATACGTTTGGTCAGTGACAGAAATGCACTGAAGGCTTCGAAAGATATAATTATATCAAATACATATGTACTACACGCTTTGGTTCTTTAGCTATATCCGTACCCCCGGTTTCATTAAAAAAAGCACTGTTGCGCAAACAGTATTAAATAGTTTTCATTTTTGAAATTCTTGACATTTTCATATAACTCCAAAATTGTGTTTCATGTTGATAACTGAATGTTCTCTTTTGTTTTCAAAAGGTCACCTTCAGTGGATTTTCAAAAATATTTTGGGTATTTTACATGTGCCAAAAAATGTTCAGTTTTACCTAGTATTGTACATCTCTTGCAGATTTACACATTTGTTACTGAGAAAAATGTAAGCTACTTGCCACAAGGAAAATTATGTGAACTCATATATTTCTGATGAAATCCGTGTTTCCATTTTTGTGTTGTGGAGTTTCAGTTTGAGGATACTAACCCAATTGTTGTTGTTGTAAAATATAACAGAACTCATTATTCTTGTAACTGTTCTTTCTGTATACAAATGTTACTAGTTATAGTAGTTTTGTTCAATAAATACCCTTTTTACAACAGTTCTACAGTACTGCATAATCTTTTCTTATCATTAAAAGGGAAACTCATTTTTGAAATATGTCTATTTATTTTTATTTAGAATTCGCAAGTAACTTTTGAATCCAATATTCAAAGTAGGTTAAAAATAATAGATGATGCCGAATCCATATGCCCTGTATTGCGCGTAATAAATTTTGCGGAATGTTTCAAAGCGATATTGGCAGGAAGTTATGGATTTTGCCATACGCTTCTGACCGAAAAAATAAAACACACTAGTTATATGCACCTGATTTGTTCAACTGATGTCCCTTTTTCATTGATTTCGTAGCTAACAGTGTAGAAGTGGGAAAGTCATATGTTCGAATGCTATTGGCAGAGGTAAATTAGCCCGAGGGCTAAGCTAGGTTACCGGACAATTGCAGGTGACATATGATCTTGACGTTTACCAATCAAGGTCATCTTTGTGAGCTTCCATTTCACCATTAGGTATGCTGCATATTACTTTATATATGCTCATAAACACAAACATATAAACTTTATCAACAAGTATTTTGTCTGAAGAGGCCAATTTCAACATGGCAAGTTCAGGCAAGATGTTGAGATTTGGCCTTCAAGGTCATTTGAGGTCAATTTTAAGGTCACCAAAACTTATGCCATATATACATGACTTCTTGTAAGCTTATACATAATCCTAGCATGTATGTACAAGTGTTTAAGCCCCAGTGGCCAATTTACATCTTTCACATTAGACATTTAGCATTTGAGGTCAACTGAGGTCAAGCTCAAGGTCATCATTAGGTGTTCCACATGTGACTTCCCATATGCTCATAATGCAAACTCAAGCTTTATCTACAAGCATTCCATCAATAGCGGCAAATTTGGGCATTTCTTTTACCCTGAAATGACCGTTTTGACCTTTCAAGGTCTTCAAAGGTCAAATTCAAGGTCACCACACAAATCGTTATATATGACTTCCCATTTGAAAATGCCAATTTCCAAGCTTTATCTTCAGGCGTTCTATGAGTACAGTCCTGGCAGCTTCCATCATGAAGGGGAGAAAATTGCTGAAAGTTCAGAAAAAAAATTTTCAGAGCGGGATTTTTTCTGGTTAGAAATGACCCAAAATGGATAGTAATGGGATTTGAGCAAAAAAAATAGTTTTCCGCCAACCGATCAAAAATTCACAATGGCTGCCACACTTATATACATCGCATAGGTACGCGGGGGGAACCTTTTGAGACAACATCTCAAAACTGATCCGACAGTTTTTGAGAAAATGTATATGCCAAAGTTCAAAATTGACCGTTTTTCGTCAGGAATAGCCGCCATTTTGAGAAAAATAAGAAAATCAAAAATTAGCCCAAGGGCTGAGATGGTTTACCGAACAATATTGGTTTAAAGTATTGCAGGTGACATATGACCTTGAGATTTACAAATCTAGGTCATCTTTGTGAACTGCAATGTCACCATTAGGTATGCTGCATATGACTTTGTATATGTTCAGAATACGAACGTATAAGCTCTATCAACAAGTATTTTGTCTGTACAGGCCAATTTACACATGTCAGGTCAGTTAAGATTGTGAAATTTGACCTTCAACGTCATTTAAGGTCAAATTCAAGGTCACCAAAAAAGTGCCATAAACACATGACTACTTGTGAACTTATACATAGTCCTAACCTGAATGTGCAAGTGTTTAAGCCTCAGTGGCTAATTTACACATTTAACGTCGGACATTCAGCACTTAAGGTCATCTTAGGTCAAGCTCAAGGTCGTCATCAATTGTTCCATAAATGACTTCCTATATGCTCATAATGCAGAATTTAAACTCTAACTTAGATCTGGGCATTTTTGACCCCTAAATGGCTGGTTTGACCTTTCAAGGTCATCAAAGGTCAAATTCAAAGTCACCGCACAAATCACCATATATAACTTCCAATTTGAAAGTGCCAATTCCTAAGCTCTATCTTCAAGCGTTCTATGAGTACAGTTCTGCCAGCTTCCATTATGAAGTAAAAATTGCCAATTTTTTTTGCAAGGGGTGGAATTTTTCTCTGGAAATGGCCCAAAATGGATAGTAATGCGGTTTTGGGCAAAAACAGTTTTTTTCGCCGACTCATCAAAAATTCAAAATGGCCACCACTACGAGAATGGCGATTCAAGGGCAATAAAACCTATACACGTCACAAAGGTATTAATCTTTTTAAACAAAAATCTCAACATATCACCGTTACACTTCCACTATCAAGTTCATTACACACCTGATATTATTAATCCCTCGAAATCTATAATATTCACATTCTAACATTCTGCAAACTGTGGCCACTGTGTTTCAAATTCAATTGTGCTAAAATTAAGATTTTCAATTTCCCTTTCTACCAATGAAGTTTTATCAAAATGTGCAATAAAACCCGTGATTGTTGAAAATATTCCTTTACATCTTTGTGCATATATAAAATGTTTTGTGAGCAGTAGAATTTTGTTAATCATTGTTTTCAGGTTGGGAATACCGAAAATTATTTCTTCGTTTGTAAAATTAATATGCGGGTTTATTTTTGTTGTCAACCAACATTTGATTTCTGTCCAAAAAAATAGAGCCGTAGGGCTCTGCGCTTACCGACCCAAGATATATGTTTCAGTTTTATGTAAGCTGAAAGCAATGTCAAGAAGTCATGAGGATAATTGCACATCATTCACGCCTAAAACTTGCTCTACGTAAGTCGATCGTGTTAGGGCCTAATATACAATGATATGAAACTAGAATGGAACTGACTAGTTCTGTCAAAGATATTCTTTGCTTTTGTATCGGTTTCAGTTTATTGAGGTCAAAGGTCAAACTTAAGCTCACAAGAATATTCGGCATATATAATTTCCTATATATCCACAATTGATGCCTATGCTGTAAAGTCGATAATAACCAAGATATTAGCGATTTTGTGCTCTGACTTTGAAAACGAGGTCAAGTGTCAGGTTCAAGGTCATCGAAATATTCGGCATACATCATTTCCTATATGTTCACAATTGATTCCCAGGGGTAAACTCAACTTCAGCCATCAGTGAAACGCGCTTTTTAGCCATAGTTTTCTTTTGGATCATCGTATCGAGTTGAAATTTGATATGGTTTAATTATGTATCATGCCGAAATTTTTAACGGAATTTAAGAATTTTTTTTTAAGAATTGAAGAAGTTGGCAATGTAACCCAATGTTAAATTCCATCCCCTACATGGAATTTCAGTCTGGCCCCAAAAAAGTTTTTTTTCGAGGTATGAGTTAAATAATGCTTCAAAATTAACATATTTACTTAATATACATTGACTAAGCCTTCAAACTCCAAAATCAGCTCGGTAATTCATCAGCTCAATATGTTCATTCTGTACGGGCATAAACACGATGAAAGCCCCGAAATTATTTGAATTTATTTAATCCCATTTTGGACTGAAATTCAACATTGGGGGTATATTGCGCTCGAAATACGGTTCTCGTCACGAAATGAAATCAAATGGGACATCATCCCGATTGTTTCACTGGTAGATCTAGATAGTATTCTTCATTAAAACATTTTTGCTTCGAATTCGATCGGAAAATACCATTTACAGTTAGTTTTGCCGAAGTTCGCCAGGTGGGGCAAAAATAGTGAATAATCACGATGTTTCTTTCAACCGCTAGGGCGCGCCACCACTCACACAATTGCACAATCAATCAAAATTTGCATGACGATATGTTTCCATGTAGGCGAGCGGGGCTGCCATAGTTACCCTCGCCCCGATAGGGGGAGAGGGTATTGCAATTGGGTCTGTCAGTTTGTTTGTTTGTCTGTCCGCGCGCATATCTCAAAATGGTCCGATCGATCTAAAACTTATGGGAATGAAGCGGTATCGCCGTGGCTCGGTCCTCCTCAAATTTTGTACAAATCGGATAAAAACGGTTGCCATGGCAACGGAAAAAGTGAAAATCACATAATTGGCTCTAACTCCGGTTCTACTCGATATTATTTTTTCCACCTATTTTTGAATTTTTCTGTGGCCAATTCCCGATCGTATGGTGTACAGCCGATAGTCGTAAGACGAAAACTCTCCATTTTCGCCCGATGTCGAAAAATGGGGGGTCACGATTTCGTTATTTTTTGCCAGCGACTTTTCAGTGCAAATGTGAGCGCTCATAACTCAAAAGACATGCCATCCGATCGATCTGAAACTTATAGGGCTAAAGCCTCATAGTAGTAGCTCGATCCCTATCAAATTTTGTCAAAATCGAATGAAATCGGTTGCCATGGCAACGGGAAAATGAAAATCACATAATTGGCTATAACTCCGGGTCTACTTGATATTAATTTTTCCAACTATTTTTGTATTTATCTCTGACCATTTCCCAATCGTTTGGTGTACGACCGATGGTCGTAGGACGAAAACTCTCCATTATCGCCCGAGGTCGAAAAATGGAGGGTCACGATTTCGGTTATTTTTTGCCAGCGACTTTTCAGTGCAAATGTCTGCGTTCATAACTCAAAGACAAGCCGTCCGATCGATCTGAAATTTATAGGGATGAAGCCTTATGGTAGTGGCTCGATTGCTGTCAAATTTTGTCAAAATCGAATAAAATCGGTAGCCATGGCAACGGGAAAATTAAAATCACATAATTGTCACTAAGTTGGGTTCTACTTAATATTAACTTTTCCAACTATTTTTGTATTTTTCTTTGGCCAATTCCCAATCGTTTGGTGTACGACCGATGGTCGTACGACGAAAACTCTCCATTATCGCCCGATGTCGAAAAATTGGGGGTCACGATTTCGGTTATTTTTGGCCAGCGACGTTTCAGTGCAAATGTCTGTGCTCATAACTCAAAGGCAAACGGTCCGATCGATTTGAAATTTATAGGGCTGGAGTGCTATGGTAGTGGCTCAGTCCCTTTCAAATTTTGCCAAAATCGGGTGAAAACGGTTGCCATGGCAACGGAAAAAAGAAACTCACATAATTGGCTATAACTCCGGGTCTAATCAATATTAAATTTTTCAACCTATTTTTGTATTTTTTCTTTGGCCAATTCCCAATCGTATGGCGTACAACGGATGGTCTTAAGACCAAAACTCTTTAGTAATTTTAGTGACTAAATCTGAAGGGCGAGGGTCTGCAATCTCTGATTGTCTCGTTTAGTGTTTTTTTGGTCTCATATTTCATGAGAAGCATGCAGAATACATAGGATGCCACCTAAGAAAACACTTAAATTGCCTTATGGCAATATTCGTGGTATGTTCAGCAAGGTAACTGAGCATTGTAAATAATAATTATAATTGTTGATTCATATCAACTAATCAAGTAAAAAATATAATAAATAGATTCCAGATATACAGTGAAACCTCAATATTAAGGTCAGTGAGCAGACTGACCCCAGATGACCTGATTAGTGGGGTGACCTTATTAGTGAATACAACCTCCGAAGAGATATTCATAGGAACACACTCAAGTAAAGATAATCATCAAATTTTATTAAAAGGAAATTGTTGCATTACATTGTTTGTGAACGAAAAAGCAATTACTCCAAAATTGGGCATCGATTGCTTGCACGAACATTCAGAAAATTTACACTTCAAAACAAAACAAAATATTGTTAGATTGGCACTCTGAATGTCACTTGATTTTCAAGAAAGAGTCCATCTTTGATTGCTTCCCCTGGCTTTTCACCTTGACACTTTGTCCCGCGAGCTGGTCCTCTGCATTGGCGAATGTTTGCCACAAGTCGAGTCCCTTTGAAACACAAAACAGTTTCAGTCTGGCAGCCATGGCAGTGGCGTCTTCCAATGTCATGTCATCTCTTTCGGCTGGAACACTGACATCCTCTTCTCCTTCAGAGTCGGGATGCACATCTGAGGTCGTGCTGCCTGCCACAAAATCCCTCACCAGGCGCTCCTCTCAGTTGTCCTCGAGTGTATCACCGGTGGGTGTATCACTGTCGATGTTGACATACTCCAGTGGGTCAGTGATGACGTCAGTGAGGTCAGATGAGCGAACGCGAGCCAACAGTTCTGAGAGGGGAATGTGGTCTTCATGGTCATCGTCAGCTGGAGGTGAGGGTGCCGAGGGCGAGGGGAAGCCAGCCTTCACGAAACACTTGGTGATGGTTGCCGTTTTGATGGCCTTCACGGAATCTGCTATCCAATGGACTGCATCGAGCACATTTATGGCCTTTACCAGTTGGGATGATGTGAGATTTTTGTCCATCTCAATCAAGAGCTTGCGGACCACACGTTGCCGGTATTGCAGTTTGAAGGCCTGGATTATCCCTTGATCCAGGGGCTGCAGTACTGATGTGGTGTTTGCTGGGAAAAACACTAGCTTGACATTTGACAAAGTTGTCATATCGCGAGGGTGGCTTGGTGCGTTACCCAGGAATAGCAAAACCTGACGTTTGTATTTTACACAGGATATACGGATTGATATTTTGAAATTTATAGTTATCAATGGATTTGAGATCGTGTCAGTAATAACAAACGAATGTGTTATGTCTCATTGAAACTTGGAATGTCCCATTGCTTTGAATGTCAAGGGGCCAATTGACCCACTGTTCAGATGCTCTAGCCCTATCCCTGGATTCCTAAGCTGTAATGTCGATAATAAACGAGACTTTAGCCATTTTGTCCTGTGACCTTGAAAATGAGGTCAAAGGTCAAATTCAAGGTCACAATAATATTCAGTATATATAATTTCCTATATGTGCACAATTGATTCCTAATGTCTAATCCCGATATTAAGTGAGATATTAGGAGAAATTTGTCCCCATTATAAAGCATAGGCTAATTTGACATGGGAAAGTCCTATCTGGGACACGTCGAAAAAATCAAAATGGCTGCCACACGCAGGCCCGCGAATCAAGGGCAACGAAACTTATACACAGCACAAAGGTATATCAGGGGAATCGATTCAATCGACGAAAAAAAAAATGGTTCGGAAATATGGGCCCATAGAACATATTCTGTGAATTACAGCAATATTCATCGAACAGATTTTTCCCAGCGTTTGACAACGCCGACGCCGACACCGACGGACGGACGCCGGACGCAACCTGACGACAATAGCTTATCGGACAATAGGTCCGGTAAGCTAATAATTTCTCAACCGCTCATTCCAAGAAAATATGTGGAATTGTTTCTATTTCTTCATCGCACCAACAACAAATATCAGATTCTTTCAGCTTCCATTCATATAGACGTTCGTTAGTAGTCAGTATGGAATGTTGTAATTAGAACTGAAAATCTAGAACTTTTGTATATTTTGTTAATTGATACATATTAATTATTCCTTCAGTCCAGTCTGTGGTATTTAAGTTTCCCCAATAGTACGATTTCCATTTCTCAATACCCTTGATTGCTGTCAAATCGATTTCTTTGGTTTTAATTTCAGTGTATACTGTCTTACATACTTTTTCTGTAGCTAACAATGTGTTTATATTATCCAGATTTGTTGTATGGATAAACAATTCTTCTCGATTTGTTTTTTCCACTTTTGGGGAATCGCTGATAAGATGCCGTATTATTTTGTAAAATCAATTTTGATGTCGTACTGAGCAGTAAAATTTTCAAAAGATTTTTTCCCGCCTGAATTGCTGAAAAAATTCAGCAAGTTACTATGTTTAGTGTTTGCAAGTCCATTCATAAATATAGGCTTATTATTTATCCGGACATATGAGTTTCTTATTACTTGTTGGGATTTGAGATCCGATATGGTGTGGACTTCATCATAAGTGAATTCGAACCAGCAAGTCAATATATCCTTTGATAGGTATATATCAGTACACTCTAAAGATAAAAATGTGGACGGACGGACGGGCGTACGACTGACGAAACGCGACGGCAATAGGTTATCGAAACATAGGTTCGGTAATTAAAAAAACAAGGCTCAACTCATTTGAGATCTTAAATATTCACATTTGGTTTAAACAATTTCTGCCATAATCGATGTCACAATATTTCTGGAGTCGATGCGGATAACAACTCGCTCGCATTGAGTCATAAATATTTCAATGTCCAAACTGCAGCACCCAACCCCTCACTACGGCCAATTCTTGGATCCGCCCCTGTCATAGTGGTAAAAGAATGTCTCCAATGTTATCTTCTCGCAATATGTCGATTGACATATCTATGTCCATAATCTAACCTCTATACTAAACACATTCTAGTAATTTTGTTTTCAACTCGACTTCAATTGGACTGAACGTATCAGCTTAGTACAGCCAATATGACCAGGGACGATCGATTATATTTGCCGGCGATCGTGATTTCAAACTTCTCCATGCTATATTTACACTGCCCTGTGCTACACACTACACTAGATTCAAGATGTACACTTTTGAAAGGCGACATGGTATACTCCTTTCAGTCCATGGCTCTATATCGTGTTCATGCCTTTAGGGGTAAGAAGAGGCCCTTGTGATGCGCGCGGAGCGTGTTCTACGATGGCTGGTTGTCACACACGGAGAATATTTCGTTCTGTGCTTAAATAATGAAATAGGTAGAGTAGTGTCTGGGAGTGGTGGAGACGTGTCCAAGTAGCCAAGGAAAATGGGTCACCTCAACAGGAATCATTCTGTTGACACTTGTCAGTTCTGTGAATCATATGTTCCCATTCATAAATTACTATCTATTATACTTATGCCATATATGCAGATGTTAAGAAGACAGATGAAAGAATATATACTGCGCAGATAGGAATTTCTCGCGTAATTTCGAATAATTTCATGACAAAGTATAACTGGAAGAAAATGTAAATGTTCGTGTGTGTTAAGGCTTTACCTATGCTGTGCTAATTTAAAATTCACACTGTCCACGTCGTTTTGCACTCCATTATGCTGTCGCTAGTTACTGGCATATCCCTCAAAAAGGAGATAAAAGCTATGATCTATAACGAACTATAGTAACTATATACTAACTAACGGGAAATTTCCAGTATACTAGCAAAGTATACATCCCTGGTAAAAGGGTGATATGTGAAAGTATATCTCGAAATTCTGAGTAACAGAGACCAGTGACCCAAACGCTAGGTCGCAAAGGTGCAACCGTAGTTAGTTAGTTTTACATTGCGTGTACTTCCTGATCACAAAACCAGGACAATTTTGGCACAAGGAACAGATAGCATACGTGCTCTACAACAAGGTAATTATTTCATCAATACAATATATTATTTTATCAATACAATATATAGTTTCTTCAATACAGTATATCTGATTCACTGACATAAACTGTAAATGTTGCTCGGCATATTAATTATACAGTGTTGAGTAATTGCCCGTATTCGTAATGTCGAAGCATATATCAACATATAACGTACTGTAGCATATCAGTGTGAATATTTAGCCTGAAGTGTACAGCAGAATATGTACATGAAATATGCTATATATGTACACAAGACGTAAAATTTCCGAATATTTAACCATAGAAAGTAATCATATGAATATCGTAACTCCCAATCATACCATGCATATATTAAAATCAAGTAATTAAAGCAAAACATGTCGTGTGTATGTTCATCTATAAACACCACTCGGCGAAGGCTCTTCGTCACTGACTACTACCGAGGGCTAGTAGGGCCTATCAATCATAAGCGATTGTCATGCTCGACTTCCTCGCTAGTTTGTTCATGAGCACGTAATCCCGCAGTTATGCATCTATATGTACGCAAGTTATATCAGAAGGGATATCAGAGACATATCTTTATATTCCAGATCAACGACAATGGGGTTGGAATGTCCGATATGTTTGGAGTTCTACAACTTGAACAACAGACAACCAAAAGTGCTTCAGTGTAGCCACAGCCTCTGTGATTTATGTGTCTCGAATCTGAGTCGTGGAACAACCGTCGCGTGCCCAACCTGTCGGCATTTATCTCAGATGAATGAAGTCAAGGTCAACTTCGGGCTGCGTGATGAGGTAGCGGAAAAATGTGAGGCGTGTGTGCAACACAAACGAAGTGAAAAGTGTCACCACTGTCATCAAGAACTTTGCGACGCTTGCCTCAATGAGCACGTTGGTCTTTACCATGATCAGCTGAGAGCGAAGATAGACAAACTCCAAGGCGATGTTGTGATGGCAAACAGTAAAACTATGGAACAAGCAGTAATGGAAAGAGAAATGACGGCACAAGAGCAAACTCTCAAGCAAATAGATGAAGCCTATGAACACCAGGTGCAACGCCTGAAGGATGAGGTCTCACGACTGAAAACTGGCGTGGTGAGCAGGAGTGAAACCAGCATTGGGAAATACCAGGAGTGGGAAGAAAATCTAGATACTCAGTTGAGCCAGTGTAAGAATCTTATCAGAAAGGTTCGTGCGAACTTGGCTTCGAAACACGTCACATCACTGACAACAGAGCAGATGGCAGAGATGGAAGAGAAGGTAGATTGCATCACCAAAGAACTCGCTGTAGCTATGACTAGTCAACCTACAGCATCTACTCCAGACGCTGCGAAGCACATCGAAAATTATTCTCTTGGGGAATTGCTACAAACTGGAGACACCACAGGAGCCAACACCATGGCTGAATCTTTATCGAATCTGAAGATATCACATTCGGGAAAATCACCAGTGTCTTCCCGTGGAATAGAATGATATAGGCAGGTGAATCAGGTAGCAATGATAGGAACAGATGCGGGACTCGAAGGGTTTGGATCAATTGTATGCTTAGCGGCCATGAAGGATCGGTTCTTCATTCTGGATGTTGAGAACCACAGACTGAAAATGTATGATACGGACCTGAGGCTGCAATGCATAGTTGGTGAAGAGGGAGCTGACCAGTCAGGTTTCAAGGAACCATTTGGAATATGTTGTGTCAAAGATGAAGTTTTTGTAAGCGATACAGGAAATCACCGAGTCAAGGTGTACAATAAGTATTGTCAGTTTCTCCGTATCATAGGGAGTCCAGCAAAAAAGAAATTTAAAAAAGATTCTTCTGGACATCGCGGATTTTTTCGTCCTCAAGGAATGACGGGTGGTCCTGAAGGGCGTCTCCTCGTATGTAACATGGAGACCTCGACTGTGAACGTCTTCCAGCTTGATGGTACCTATGTTAGAAGCATTGGGGATTCATCTATATATGTTGGAAAGCCCCATTCAGTGGCAGTTTCATCAATAGGGACCACGTTTGTTCTGGATCAAAGCCACACTAGAATCCACATTTTCACGTTTGATGGACATTATCTGAAAGAAGTTTCCTGTAATGATGCCATCTTGCAGGAACTTGCCATTGATGAAGAAGATAATGTTATCGTGACAGACTCAAAGTTTAGAAGACTAGTCGTTCTCAATCCGGTTGGTGACCTCGTATATACGACTGAGTTGCACGATGTTACGCCAGGAGATATTATTGTTGACGAAAATGGGGGTATCCTCGTTGGTGATCTTGGAACACACAGGGTACATCGGTTCACATTTGATCAGTGAGTCTGTTTAAATGCGTTGAAGGCTGATTATACTATATAGGAGAGTAGGTGTAATGTATTGGAGACCTGCATGAAATAACGTGCTTTACTGGCGAAAAGAACCTAACACTAAATGTATATATATTATAATTCATAATACACATACCCGGTAATCGAATAACATAGGGATAGTCTTTTAATATGATCAACTGGAGGTATTAAAGCGATACTATACGAGAGGATATGTGTGTAGGTGTCTGATATAGCTGAAAGCAATACTATGTGTATTTTTCTCATATGTGTTTCCATTCCTGTATTTTTATTAAGCAGTAACAACGGCTGAAGTTGTGTTTTTTACATTGATGTATTGGGCGTTGGTGAAATAAATAAATAAGTTCTCTATGTCAACAGCATGGTCGTTTTGCTTTGCGAATACATGTACCAGAATGTTTTGCTTTTCACGATAATTTGTGTGTACAAGTATATAGTTGAATTTTAGCCTGGGATTTTTCTTTGATAAATTAATTTTCTGTCAAATCATTGTTGACACACAGAATGGAACCATATTGCCAGTACATAGTTGTGGATAGTATTTTCACTGCGGCATGCATATTCAGTGCCTCACTCAGCATTTTCTGTTTGTGTTTGATAGGCGGGAGGTGTTTTCTGAATAACTCAGTATTGTTGTGTTTGTTTGCTATTGTGCAAAATTGTCAGTGCAAAATTGTCGGTGTTGTGTAACTTAACCTTGAATCCAGGTTGTAAACTAAATGTTTACTATTCTTCTCATATTTTATGTTACTACTTGTTTATTATTCCAATGCCCTACTGCCGTTATTTTATCTTACCATTAACTGGGCACCTTGTAATGTGCTTCACTGCTTGGGCAATCAAATTGGATCAATAGAATATATTCTTTTCATATACAATTTAGAAATAAATTACTTACTCTACTATACATTGTGTGCTGCACTATTGTAATGGTCTGGTGTGTTGTTGAATTATACTTTTACCGAGGAACGGAATCACACATGCACATAATCCATGTTTACTCCATGTTTACTTGATTGATTACTTGATTTGTGACTATTTTCCAATACATTAGTCCGTTTACAAAATATGATAAACATAGCATGATGTGCACATGCATTCATTCTTCCCACGGACTATAACAGCTTAGTTGATATAGGCAGTCGCTCCTATATTTATTCTCCTGACATCTACCTTAGTGATTCATTTTCTGCTGTTACCCTGACAATGGCAAAATATTTCAATGATAGTGTTATTATTATTTATATTATTTCATTATTGATTTCCCAGCATATACCACTTATTATCATATTTTAATACATTATTAATTAAATTTCTGACAGTGTTCTTTTGTTCTACAGCCAATATTTAGTGAGATACATTGGCATGACCTTACACCCACCTCCACAAATTTATCTTCAAGGCATAATGTTGATGCTCCCTGAATTTTCGAACAAATATACTTGAAAAATAAACCGAGAATGAGGTCTTTTTATTTTCGCTTTTTTCCAAAATGGTAGCTGTTTGCCGAATCCAAACGTTTTCTCTGAGACATTTCGATGGAATCATTTAAAGCTTAGTGTGTTGATACTATCGGGAAGTCCCCAGAAACTGAACTTCTTCACAACTTTGAATATTTTAAACTATTTATTTCTGTGAAATAATTTACTCATAATGCCATTTACTCATAATGGGAGAAATACTAAATGTCGTCTCCTCCGACTTGATGGCATCTTTTGAAACTTTCTATGGGAATACCATTGGATCAATATTCACTGATATATACCATATTTGGTGATTAAATGGGCAATAATCAAATTGAAAGTATAGGCTCTTGGCGTTAAAAGTAATGATAAAGAGGATAAAATAAACTTGTCATCATGCTGAGCTCATTTCCTATCAAAACAATTTCACTTCCGGTTTGCCCTTCAACCCCATCAAATAGATGACAGAAATAATCTGGCTGCTGACATCATGCGCAGCTCATTTCCTGTGCAAATTATTACACTCCTGGTTTTGAACAATTTTTCACCATATTGTAATCTGCATGATACCAAACCAATTCTCTGATGATGAAATTCATCCATTGGGGTCGAAATTACCTTCCTGTTCCATCAAATATACAGTGATATATATTCAGATAGGCGATATTATAGAAATTGCAATTCCGGATTTGTTTCTGACCTTGACTTCCGATTTATATTGAAATGATTTCGAAAATCCCACTACCAAAGGTGAACCATCAGGATCCAATCCGGATCAATTTTAATGTAAGCCTACTCAAATTATTTTGGTTGATGCAAAATTTCACTGTAATCGTCCGCCATTCCCCATTTATTCGAAACATTATGTTAAATGACATTTCTGATGTCCAATCATAGGTTGTGCACTTGTGGGTATTTTTTTATATTTCACATTGTGAAATTTGTTCCTTCACATTTATGATTGGAGGTTTTCTTTCAAATTTGTGGTTGATTGTCGAAATTTGATTTCAATATGACGCGGGATTTACTGTCAGGCATTTTTTCGTTACGTCTGTCTGAAATATGTGTTATTTAGTTATTTTCCACACAGATTGTTTTGATTTCGATTTTAACAATGTAAAAAATTATTCATAAATGAAATTGTCCAGGCATAAAAAAGAAAACATCATGAGACCTAGGAGATTTAAAGGACAAAAGCTATTTTTCGTGTCTTTTCAATAGTGCCTTTTTTCAGGCATGACTTATGTATGACTTATGTATCGATTTAGACATTTTTTCCACAACATATAGCGGAAGGAATAATTAATAATTTTAATTTTTGATTCAAATTGTGCACATAATTGATAAAAAACAGAAAAATTAGGTACATTATTATTTGCAAGTGTTTAAGACGTAACGCTTCGTGTCCTTTGTGTTACGTCTTGGCAGTTGCAACAGAATGGACGATTTAAATTGAAATATATATAACCTCAAATATATTGGAAGAAATTCGAGCGATATTCATCATTTATACACATACAGTATTATCACCAGGCAGATGCTGTGTTCACAGAAGCACATACATGATGATCGATTATTTATGTCTGCATAGATCGTGATTTCAAACTTCCTGAAATACATTGCCCGGTGCTACATACTGCAGCCATGATTCACACTCTCTACCAGGTGACACAGTTCTTCCAGTCCATATCTTGTCAATATTTATGTGTCGTGTTTATTGGTCGCCGCATCAGCGGCGGCCTATATCAAATACAAACTCTCTTTAACTTCCGGTGCCGCTTAGCACAAGGTACTGGGCTGTTCCGCTTAGCACAACAGGTCTTTCAGGACAAATTGTTCATCTATTTCAGTCGAATGATAATCTTGCAGCGTGAGTTATAGCTAAAGAGGGTTTATTTATGTTTGTATATTTTTGAAAACTGCAAAAATCCACGAGAAATGCACGAAGATATTTTTCCATATACGGTATCATTTCTGATACGCTGAACTCGTTCCCAATGCATTAGCAAGGAGCGCTTTGGTCGATTGCCGTGTATGTTGAATATTCATGATCTTCAAAAATAAACTCCAGAAATTATGATTAATGTATTTGTTGTTCTCCAATACACAGAATAACTGCAACATGGGTAAATTTGTTAAACATATCCGCTATTTCCTGAACTCGTAACCCTTATGAGTATTATCGCGTTTCTTTGTGTTTATTTTTTACCATATTATTCAGAATACAGTGAGTAATAAAATATGTGATGTGGCCAAATCAAGGTTGCACACAAATGGCGAAAGGACATTGTTTCCATTTTTGAAAATGTTTTTCACTGCCATATTTCTCAGTAGGAACCCTCAAAATGGATGCATGTACACTGTAGTACATGAACTTCCATATATCACACAGAAGAAGAAAAAACTGTTCAATTTATTTCAATAGCTCATATAAAGACTATTATTGGGACTAATACATTGTTTTCATAAGGCGACCACATTTGCCAATCTCAATTCCTGACGTTTAATTGTGCCTCCAGGAGTAAGACAATGCGTGTGGGATGCGTGCGCAGCCTGTTTTACGTTGGCTGGTTTTCACACACGGAGAGCCCTTTTTACTGTGCTCAAACAATAGGCCTATGGTTGTCGTGTGGAGCGATGAAGATGTCCCAGTAGTTAAGTAAATTGAGTCATCACAAGATAAATCATCCTGTTATCATCATTTGTTTCCATCTCAAAATTACGATTTTCATAGACCGGTGCCAGAAACGCTTGGTCGCAAATGTGCAACCGTAGTTAGTTGTACGTTGCCCATGCTTCCTGTTCCCAAACCAGGAACATTTTGACACAAGTAACAAGTAGTATATACGTGCTCAACAACAAGGTAATTATTTCATCAATATAATTTAAATCTCAGTGGTTTAATAGTACTTGTTTTTGATATAAAATCTTAATGGTAATTGGCACTTTAAATAAATAATTATCACCCGTATTTATATTGTCGAGGCATATATCAACATATAACGCTAAATATCAGTGAAATATTTCCTGATATTCAGCCTGTAGTGTACAGCAGAATATGTACGTGAAATATACACAAGAATGTTCCAAAAGGTCACTTAGTAGCCATTCAGCTAATAATTGGCTTCAAATAGAAAAAATCACAGGAGTCTGCAATTCGTTAAAAAAATGCTGTATGAAGCCTGCTAAGTATCGTGTAGGATTGCAAAAATATCAAGCAAATATCGATGTAAAGGAGTTAGCGAAATCAGAGTCACCATCATGAAAGTGGAGGTTTAGGGAACCCCATAGCTCCCTACGTTTTCACTTAAAATCCTGGCTTCGGAAGAGCTACTTTCTCAGATAGTAGGTTGTCAGCACCAGAAAAGTGCTACTAAAGTTAAACTTTCATGAAAGTACTATGGCTGAAGTGAAGTATCAGCACTCGGCCCTGACTGCTACAGAGAGCCAGTAGGGTCTATGTAACCGAAAGCGATTGTCATGCCTCATTTTTAGGCTACCGTAACTCTAGTCCAATAGCCTATTGCCATGGGTTGCTTCCGTCGTCGTCCGTCGTCGTCCCTCGTCGTCTGTATACATTTTTAGGATACCGAATTTCTGGTTCGATAACCTATTGCTGTGGCGTTGCGTCCGTCGTCGTCGTCGTCGTCCGTCTACATTTTCATCTTTAATGTTCATGATGAAATCATTTTGAAATTTTGCACAAAAATGCCTAAAAACATTTTGAGAGGAAGATATTTTCCAGATTTTTCTTCGCAATTTTTTTTCGAAATGGCGGCCATTTTTGACGAAAAACGACCAATTTTGGACTTTGACAGTCGTTTTCTCAAAATCTGTTCCGTAAATTTTTTTCTTACTGATGCATAACACTTCTCATATGTACCCCTGCGAGGTGTATGAGTTTCGTTGCCCTTCAATTGCTCGAAGTGGGCCATTTTGGGCCCAAACTCGGCCCAAATGCTTTATAATGGGGCACATTTTCCAAAAGTCTCACTTAATATTGAGATTAGAGATTAGGAGTCAATTGTGGACATAAAGGAAATGATATATGCTGAATATTGTCATGACCTTGAATTTGACTTTTGACATCATTTTTGAGGTCACAGGACAAAATGGCTAATATCTCGCTTCTTATTGACTTTCCAGCTTAGGAATCAATTATGAACACCTAGGAAATGACATATACATATTATCCTCGTGACCATGAATTTGACCTTTGACCTAAATTCCAAGGTCACGGGACAAAATGACTAATTTCTCGCCTATTGTTGACTTTACAGCTTAAAATGATATATGCTGAATATTGCCACGACCTTGAATTCGACCTTTGACCTCATTTTCAAAGTCAGAGCACAAAATGGCTAATATCTCACTTATCATTGACTTCACAGCTTAGGGATCAATTGTGAACATATATAGAAACATGATATGCGCTGAATATTGCCATGACCTTGAACTCGACCTTTGACCTCATTTTCGAGGTCACGGGACAACATGGCTAATATCTTGCTTCTTATCGACTTTATAGCGTGGGAACCAATTGTGGACATAAAGAAAATGATATACGCTGAATATTCTGATGATTTTGAACTTGACATTTGACCCTATTTTTGAGGACAGAGCACAGAATGGCTAATATCTCACTTATTTTCGATTTTACATGGCTAATATTTTGCTTATTATCGACTTTTAAGCTTAGGAATCAATTGTGCAAATACATGTATAGGAATAATGTATGCCGAATATTTTGATGACATTGAATTTGACTATTGACCTCAATTTCAAAGTTATATAACAGAATTGCTAATATCTCCCTTGTTATTGAATTGACAGCTTCACAAGCACTTACGGACATATGAGGAATGATATATATCCTTCACATATATGATGGATATTCTTGTGAACTTGAATTTGACCAGAGACCTTATTTTCAAGGTCACGGGGAAAGATGGCTAATTTTTAATATATATAACATATATTGTCCGGTGACCTGTCATAGCCTTTGGGCTATTATTAGGATGAGGTCTCACGACTGAAAACTGGCGTGGTGAGCAGGAGTGAAACCAGCATTGGGAAATACCAGGAGTGGGAAGAAAATCTAGATACTCAGTTGAGCCAGTGTAAGAATCTTATCAGAAAGGTTCGTGCGAACTTGGCTTCGAAACACGTCACATCACTGACAACAGAGCAGATGGCAGAGATGGAAGAGAAGGTAGATTGCATCACCAAAGAACTCGCTGTAGCTATGACTAGTCAACCTACAGCATCTACTCCAGACGCTGCGAAGCACATCGAAAATTATTCTCTTGGGGAATTGCTACAAACTGGAGACACCACAGGAGCCAACACCATGGCTGAATCTTTATCGAATCTGAAGATATCACATTCGGGAAAATCACCAGTGTCTTCCCGTGGAATAGAACGATATAGGCAGGTGAATCAGGTAGCAATGATAGGAACAGATGCGGGACTCGAAGGGTTTGGATCAATTGTATGCTTAGCGGCCATGAAGGATCGGTTCTTCATTCTGGATGTTGAGAACCACAGACTGAAAATGTATGATACGGACCTGAGGCTGCAATGCATAGTTGGTGAAGAGGGAGCTGACCAGTCAGGTTTCAAGGAACCATTTGGAATATGTTGTGTCAAAGATGAAGTTTTTGTAAGCGATACAGGAAATCACCGAGTCAAGGTGTACAATAAGTATTGTCAGTTTCTCCATATCATAGGGAGTCCAGCAAAAAAGAAATTTAAAAAAGATTCTTCTGGACATCGCGGATTTTTTCGTCCTCAAGGAATGACGGGTGGTCCTGAAGGGCGTCTCCTCGTATGTAACATGGAGACCTCGACTGTGAACGTCTTCCAGCTTGATGGTACCTATGTTAGAAGCATTGGGGATTCATCTATATATGTTGGAAAGCCCCATTCAGTGGCAGTTTCATCAATAGGGACCACGTTTGTTCTGGATCAAAGCCACACTAGAATCCACATTTTCACGTTTGATGGACATTATCTGAAAGAAGTTTCCTGTAATGATGCCATCTTGCAGGAACTTGCCATTGATGAAGAAGATAATGTTATCGTGACAGACTCAAAGTTTAGAAGACTAGTCGTTCTCAATCCGGTTGGTGACCTCGTATATACGACTGAGTTGCACGATGTTACGCCAGGAGATATTATTGTTGACGAAAATGGGGGTATCCTCGTTGGTGATCTTGGAACACACAGGGTACATCGGTTCACATTTGATCAGTGAGTCTGTTTAAATGCGTTGAAGGCTGATTATACTATATAGGAGAGTAGGTGTAATGTATTGGAGACCTGCATGAAATAACGTGCTTTACTGGCGAAAAGAACCTAACACTAAATGTATATATATTATAATTCATAATACACATACCCGGTAATCGAATAACATAGGGATAGTCTTTTAATATGATCAACTGGAGGTATTAAAGCGATACTATACGAGAGGATATGTGTGTAGGTGTCTGATATAGCTGAAAGCAATACTATGTGTATTTTTCTCATATGTGTTTCCATTCCTGTATTTTTATTAAGCAGTAACAACGGCTGAAGTTGTGTTTTTTACATTGATGTATTGGGCTTTGGTGAAATAAATAAATAAGTTCTCTATGTCAACAGCATGGTCGTTTTGCTTTGCGAATACATGTACCAGAATGTTTTGCTTTCCCCGATAATTTGTGTGTACAAGTATATAGTTGAATTTTAGCCTGGGATTTTTCTTTGATAAATTAATTTTCTGTCAAATCATTGTTGACACACAGAATGGAACCATATTGCCAGTACATAGTTGTGGATAGTATTTTCACTGCGGCATGCATATTCAGTGCCTCACTCAGCATTTTCTGTTTGTGTTTGATAGGCGGGAGGTGTTTTCTGAATAACTCAGTATTGTTGTGTTTGTTTGCTATTGTGCAAAATTGTCAGTGCAAAATTGTCGGTGTTGTGTAACTTAACCTTGAATCCAGGTTGTAAACTAAATGTTTACTATTCTTCTCATATTTTATGTTACTACTTGTTTATTATTCCAATGCCCTACTGCCGTTATTTTATCTTACCATTAACTGGGCACCTTGTAATGTGCTTCACTGCTTGGGCAATCAAATTGGATCAATAGAATATATTCTTTTCATATACAATTTAGAAATAAATTACTTACTCTACTATACATTGTGTGCTGCACTATTGTAATGGTCTGGTGTGTTGTTGAATTATACTTTTACCGAGGAACGGAATCACACATGCACATAATCCATGTTTACTCCATGTTTACTTGATTGATTACTTGATTTGTGACTATTTTCCAATACATTAGTCCGTTTACAAAATATGATAAACATAGCATGATGTGCACATGCATTCATTCTTCCCACGGACTATAACAGCTTAGTTGATATAGGCAGTCGCTCCTATATTTATTCTCCTGACATCTACCTTAGTGATTCATTTTCTGCTGTTACCCTGACAATGGCAAAATATTTCAATGATAGTGTTATTATTATTTATATTATTTCATTATTGATTTCCCAGCATATACCACTTATTATCATATTTTAATACATTATTAATTAAATTTCTGACAGTGTTCTTTTGTTCTACAGCCAATATTTAGTGAGATACATTGGCATGACCTTACACCCACCTCCACAAATTTATCTTCAAGGCATAATGTTGATGCTCCCTGAATTTTCGAACAAATATACTTGAAAAATAAACCGAGAATGAGGTCTTTTTATTTTCGCTTTTTTCCAAAATGGTAGCTGTTTGCCGAATCCAAACGTTTTCTCTGAGACATTTCGATGGAATCATTTAAAGCTTAGTGTGTTGATACTATCGGGAAGTCCCCAGAAACTGAACTTCTTCACAACTTTGAATATTTTAAACTATTTATTTCTGTGAAATAATTTACTCATAATGCCATTTACTCATAATGGGAGAAATACTAAATGTCGTCTCCTCCGACTTGATGGCATCTTTTGAAACTTTCTATGGGAATACCATTGGATCAATATTCACTGATATATACCATATTTGGTGATTAAATGGGCAATAATCAAATTGAAAGTATAGGCTCTTGGCGTTAAAAGTAATGATAAAGAGGATAAAATAAACTTGTCATCATGCTGAGCTCATTTCCTATCAAAACAATTTCACTTCCGGTTTGCCCTTCAACCCCATCAAATAGATGACAGAAATAATCTGGCTGCTGACATCATGCGCAGCTCATTTCCTGTGCAAATTATTACACTCCTGGTTTTGAACAATTTTTCACCATATTGTAATCTGCATGATACCAAACCAATTCTCTGATGATGAAATTCATCCATTGGGGTCGAAATTACCTTCCTGTTCCATCAAATATACAGTGATATATATTCAGATAGGCGATATTATAGAAATTGCAATTCCGGATTTGTTTCTGACCTTGACTTCCGATTTATATTGAAATGATTTCGAAAATCCCACTACCAAAGGTGAACCATCAGGATCCAATCCGGATCAATTTTAATGTAAGCCTACTCAAATTATTTTGGTTGATGCAAAATTTCACTGTAATCGTCCGCCATTCCCCATTTATTCGAAACATTATGTTAAATGACATTTCTGATGTCCAATCATAGGTTGTGCACTTGTGGGTATTTTTTTATATTTCACATTGTGAAATTTGTTCCTTCACATTTATGATTGGAGGTTTTCTTTCAAATTTGTGGTTGATTGTCGGAATTTGATTTCAATATGACGCGGGATTTACTGTCAGGCATTTTTTCGTTACGTCTGTCTGAAATATGTGTTATTTAGTTATTTTCCACACAGATTGTTTTGATTTCGATTTTAACAATGTAAAAAATTATTCATAAATGAAATTGTCCAGGCATAAAAAAGAAAACATCATGAGACCTAGGAGATTTAAAGGACAAAAGCTATTTTTCGTGTCTTTTCAATAGTGCCTTTTTTCAGGCATGACTTATGTATGACTTATGTATCGATTTAGACATTTTTTCCACAACATATAGCGGAAGGAATAATTAATAATTTTAATTTTTGATTCAAATTGTGCACATAATTGATAAAAAACAGAAAAATTAGGTACATTATTATTTGCAAGTGTTTAAGACGTAACGCTTCGTGTCCTTTGTGTTACGTCTTGGCAGTTGCAACAGAATGGACGATTTAAATTGAAATATATATAACCTCAAATATATTGGAAGAAATTCGAGCGATATTCATCATTTATACACATACAGTATTATCACCAGGCAGATGCTGTGTTCACAGAAGCACATACATGATGATCGATTATTTATGTCTGCATAGATCGTGATTTCAAACTTCCTGAAATACATTGCCCGGTGCTACATACTGCAGCCATGATTCACACTCTCTACCAGGTGACACAGTTCTTCCAGTCCATATCTTGTCAATATTTATGTGTCGTGTTTATTGGTCGCCGCATCAGCGGCGGCCTATATCAAATACAAACTCTCTTTAACTTCCGGTGCCGCTTAGCACAAGGTACTGGGCTGTTCCGCTTAGCACAACAGGTCTTTCAGGACAAATTGTTCATCTATTTCAGTCGAATGATAATCTTGCAGCGTGAGTTATAGCTAAAGAGGGTTTATTTATGTTTGTATATTTTTGAAAACTGCAAAAATCCACGAGAAATGCACGAAGATATTTTTCCATATACGGTATCATTTCTGATACGCTGAACTCGTTCCCAATGCATTAGCAAGGAGCGCTTTGGTCGATTGCCGTGTATGTTGAATATTCATGATCTTCAAAAATAAACTCCAGAAATTATGATTAATGTATTTGTTGTTCTCCAATACACAGAATAACTGCAACATGGGTAAATTTGTTAAACATATCCGCTATTTCCTGAACTCGTAACCCTTATGAGTATTATCGCGTTTCTTTGTGTTTATTTTTTACCATATTATTCAGAATACAGTGAGTAATAAAATATGTGATGTGGCCAAATCAAGGTTGCACACAAATGGCGAAAGGACATTGTTTCCATTTTTGAAAATGTTTTTCACTGCCATATTTCTCAGTAGGAACCCTCAAAATGGATGCATGTACACTGTAGTACATGAACTTCCATATATCACACAGAAGAAGAAAAAACTGTTCAATTTATTTCAATAGCTCATATAAAGACTATTATTGGGACTAATACATTGTTTTCATAAGGCGACCACATTTGCCAATCTCAATTCCTGACGTTTAATTGTGCCTCCAGGAGTAAGACAATGCGTGTGGGATGCGTGCGCAGCCTGTTTTACGTTGGCTGGTTTTCACACACGGAGAGCCCTTTTTACTGTGCTCAAACAATAGGCCTATGGTTGTCGTGTGGAGCGATGAAGATGTCCCAGTAGTTAAGTAAATTGAGTCATCACAAGATAAATCATCCTGTTATCATCATTTGTTTCCATCTCAAAATTACGATTTTCATAGACCGGTGCCAGAAACGCTTGGTCGCAAATGTGCAACCGTAGTTAGTTGTACGTTGCCCATGCTTCCTGTTCCCAAACCAGGAACATTTTGACACAAGGAACAAGTAGTATATACGTGCTCAACAACAAGGTAATTATTTCATCAATATGATTTAAATCTCAGTGGTTTAATAGTACTTGTTTTTGATATAAAATCTGAATGGTAATTGGCACTAAATAAATAATTATCACCCGTATTTATATTGTCGAGGCATATATCAACATATAACGCTAAATATCAGTGAAATATTTCCTGATATTCAGCCTGTAGTGTACAGCAGAATATGTACGTGAAATATACACAAGAATGTTCCAAAAGGTCACTTAGTAGCTATTCAGCTAATAATTGGCTTCAAATAGAAAAAATCACAGGAGTCTGCAATTCGTTAAAAAAAAATGCTGTATGAAGCCTGCTAAGTTATAATACGGTATCGTGTAGGATTGCAAAAATATCAAGCAAATATCGATGTAAAGGAGTTAGCGAAATCAGAGTCACCATCATGAAAGTGGAGGTTTAGGGAACCCCATAGTTCCCTACGTTTTCACTTAAAATCCTGGCTTCGGAAGAGCTACTTTCTCAGATAGTAAGTTGTCAGCACCAGAAAAGTGCTACTAAAGTTAAACTTTCATGAAAGTACTATGGCTGAAGTGAAGTATCAGCACTCGGCCCTGACTGCTACAGAGAGCCAGTAGGGTCTATGTAACCGAAAGCGATTGTCATGCCTCATTTTTAGGCTACCGTAACTCTAGTCCAATAGCCTATTGCCATGGGTTGCTTCCGTCGTCGTCCGTCGTCGTCCCTCGTCGTCTGTATACATTTTTAGGATACCGAATTTCTGGTTCGATAACCTATTGCTGTGGCGTTGCGTCCGTCGTCGTCGTCGTCGTCCGTCTACATTTTCATCTTTAATGTTCATGATGAAATCATTTTGAAATTTTGCACAAAAATGCCTAAAAACATATTGAGAGGAAGATATTTTCCAGATTTTTCTTCGCAATTTTTTTTCGAAATGGCGGCCATTTTTGACGAAAAACGACCAATTTTGGACTTTGACAGTCGTTTTCTCAAAATCTGTTCCGTAAATTTTTTTCTTACTGATGCATAACACTTCTCATATGTACCCCTGCGAGGTGTATGAGTTTCGTTGCCCTTCAATTGCTCGAAGTGGGCCATTTTGGGCCCAAACTCGGCCCAAATGCTTTATAATGGGGCACATTTTCCAAAAGTCTCACTTAATATTGAGATTAGAGATTAGGAGTCAATTGTGGACATAAAGGAAATGATATATGCTGAATATTGTCATGACCTTGAATTTGACTTTTGACATCATTTTTGAGGTCACAGGACAAAATGGCTAATATCTCGCTTCTTATTGACTTTCCAGCTTAGGAATCAATTATGAACACCTAGGAAATGACATATACATATTATCCTCGTGACCATAATTTTGACCTTTGACCTAAATTCCAAGGTCACGGGACAAAATGACTAATTTCTCGCCTATTGTTGACTTTACAGCTTAAAATGATATATGCTGAATATTGCCAAGACCTTGAATTCGACCTTTGACCTCATTTTCAAAGTCAGAGCACAAAATGGCTAATATCTCACTTATCATTGACTTCACAGCTTAGGGATCAATTGTGAACATATATAGAAACATAATATGCGCTGAATATTGCCATGACCTTGAACTCGACCTTTGACCTCATTTTCGAGGTCACGGGACAACATGGCTAATATCTTGCTTCTTATCGACTTTATAGCGTGGGAACCAATTGTGGACATAAAGAAAATGATATACGCTGAATATTCTGATGATCTTGAACTTGACATTTGACCCTATTTTTGAGGACAGAGCACAGAATGGCTAATATCTCACTTATTTTCGATTTTACATGGCTAATATTTTGCTTATTATCGACTTTTAAGCTTAGGAATCAATTGTGCAAATACATGTATAGGAATAATGTATGCCGAATATTTTGATGACATTGAATTTGACTATTGACCTCAATTTCAAAGTTATATAACAGAATTGCTAATATCTCCCTTGTTATTGAATTGACAGCTTCACAAGCACTTACGGACATATGAGGAATGCTATATATCCTACACATATATGATGGATATTCTTGTGAACTTGAATTTGACCAGAGACCTTATTTTCAAGGTCACGGGGAAAGATGGCTAATTTTTAATATATATAACATATATTGTCCGGTGACCTGTCATAGCCTTTGGGCTATTTTTTTCTTTGGAGTTTACGGGTGAATCTTCCTGAAATTTTGCACACAAAAAACCTAAAAAATATTTCAGGAGGGGGGAAGGGGGGTCGCATTTTTTCTTGGAATTTTTGTCAAAAACAGCCAATTTGGGAATTTGGAGGCCATTTTCTGAAAAACCTGTCTGACCAGATGTCAGATTTTTGTTCAAAAAGATTTGAATTTTTTCCGACGTTTTATTCGACGGGTTCCAAATGGGACTTTCCCATGTGAAAATCTCCTATGCTCCTATGAATTTGAACTTTGACCTCATTTTCAAGGTCAGAGGACAAAATGGCTGATATCTCGTTATTATCGATTTTACAGCTTGGGAATCAATCGTGAACATAAAGGAAATGATATATGCTGAATATTGTTATGACCACTTCAGGATATAACTTGAATGTTGGCAGTATCAAATGGGAAATCATGTATTGCAGTCTCAATGGTGATCTTAAATTTGACCTTCAATGACCCAGACCGGTCAAATTGTCAATTATGATGAAAAAAGCTGTGCTTTGAAAATAAATATTTATCCGGTAACCTTTCTTAGCCCTTGGGCTAATATTTAGGTTACTGGACCTTCAGTCCGATAACCTATTGCCGTGGCGTCGCGTCCGTTGTCCGTCATTGTTCATTATCTGTCTACATTTTCATCTTTAAAAATTAAGGGTAAATCTTTCTGAAATTTTGCACAAAAGTGCATAAGAATATTTCAAGAGGGAGGTATTTTTCTAGTTGACCTTGAAAGGTCAATACGGCAATTTTGATGAAAAAAGTTATGGTTTAAAACTAGTCATTAATCCGGTATCTTTTATTGGCCCTTCGGCTAATTTCCTTCATTCAGTTATACGTGTCTATTTGAGTTATATTAAAAGGAAAGTCAGACATATATTTATTTTCCAGATCGTCGACAATGGGGTTGGAATGTCCGATATGTTTGGAGTTCTACAACTTGAACAACAGACAACCAAAAGTGCTGCAGTGTAGCCACAGTCTCTGTGATTTATGTGTCTCGAAGCTAAGTCGTGGGAAAACCATAGACTGCCCAACCTGTCGGCATCTAACCCAAATGAATGAAGTCAAGGTCAACTTCGGGCTGCGCGATGAGGTAGCGGAAAAATGCGAGGCGTGTGTGCAACACAAACGAAGTGAAAAGTGTCACCATTGTCATCAAGAACTTTGTGACGCTTGCCTAAAAGAGCACGTTGGTCTTTACCATGATCAGCTGAGAGCAAAGATAGACAAACTCCAAGGCGATGTTGTGACTGCAACTGGTAAAACTATGGAACAAGCGGAAATGGAAAGAGAAATAACGGCACAAAAGCAAACTCTTAAGCAAATAGATGAAGCCTATGAACACCAGGTGCAACGCTTGAAGGAGGAGGTGTCTCGCTTGAAGACTGGCGTGGTGAGGAGGAGTGGAACCAGCATTGGGAAATACCAGAAATGGGGAGAAAATCTAGATGCTCAGTTAAGCCAATGTAAGAATCTTATCAGAAAGGTTCATGCGAACTTGGCTTCGACACACGTGACATCACTGACAACAGGACAGATGGCAAAGATGGAAGAAGATCTCGATCGCATCACAAGAGAACTAGCTGCTGCTTTGGTTGGCCAACCCACGTCATCTACTCATGTCTTTGCAGCAAACAGCGATCAATATTCTCTTGGAGAATTTTTGAAAGAGGAAAGCTTCAACGAGACGAACAACATGATTTCATTGAATCTGAAGGTATCACACTCGGGCAAACCACCAGTATCTCCCCGTGGTGTAGAACGATACAGGCAGGTGAATCACGTAGCCACGTTAGGAGCAGATTCTGGACCTGAACGGTTAGGGTCGATTGTATGTTTAGCGTGTATGAGGGATCGTTTTTTCATTATGGATGCTAAAAACCACAGACTAAAAATATATGATGCAAACTTGAGGCTCCTATGCATAGTTGGTGACGAGGGTACAGACCGGTTACGTTTCAAGCAACCCTGGGGAATATGTTGTATCAACAATGAAGTATTTGTTAGCGATATGGGCAATCGTAGAATAAAGGTTTACAACAAGTATGGTCAGGTTCTCCGGATTTTCAGACCTGAAAGTCCAGACGAAGTAGCAGTACGATTGTGCGATCACGAGATGTTCAATCTTTTGGGAATGACGGGTGGTCCTGAAGGGTGTCTTTACGTATGTGGCGGTGGGACCTCTACTGTGAAGGTCTTCCAGCCAGATGGTACCTATGTACGAAGCATTGGAGACTCATCTATATATACCGGGATTCCCCATTCAGTGGTTGTATCGTCTGTCGGAACCACGTTTGTTCTCGATTCAGGTCACGTTTCTGTTCATATGTTTGGAAATAGTGGACATTATCTAGGAGTCCTCGCCGATTTCCTTGACTCTCCCATTCGCTTAGAAGAATTAGCCATTGATAGAGAGGATAATGTTATCGTGGTAGACTCAAAACCAAGGAGACTAGTCGTCTTCAATGCGGAAGGGGGGCTCATATGTACAACTAGGTTGAACGGAGTTAGGCCGTGGGATATTATTGCAGATAAAGATGGGGGTATCCTCGTTGGTGATTCTGAAGCATGCAGAGTCCATCGATTCACGTTTGGTCAGTGATTGTTACAGATGCATTGAAGGGTTCGGAGCGTATATACAATACAGATGGGTGGGTATAGTGTATCTAAGATGTGTGTGATACAACACATTATTGTGAATAGCACATAAATATTAATTTAGATTAATATCCTTGTACATAACTATTTTATATTATATATACAGATACAGGATGATCAAAAATATAGAAAGGGTCTTATCTGTACAGGGTTGACGTTTGATATGGAATGTATTTTCTAATTTTTTTATTTTCATCAATTTTTTTGTAGTTTTTATTTGCAAGAAATTTGTCTTGCCTGGCGTTTATAAGCATCTAACCTCATACTTAGTGCAATCTTTATCTTGTATTTTCTATCTGGTGAACACTATGATCCAGAACAAACAACCCAACGCCAAAGTGTGCCAACAATAGATTTATACTTTATATCTCCAAATTTAATATCTCAACAACACGCAACGGCAGATACATGAAACCTTACAATATTGAGCGTCATCATGTCATCTAGCACCAACAATGTTCAGCATCGCGTGTGACCTCCCCTGGCTGCTTGTAGCGCCATCACACGGCGGGGCATACCCTCAGACATGGTCCTCGTGGTGTTCAGGGGTATATTGGCCCATGCGTCCATCACAATCACAGCCTGTCACAATTCATCCACACTGGTTGGTTGTCGAACCAGGTTGTTGATCGACGGCTTACTTCAGCCCATAGGTTCTCTATGGGTTTCATATCTGGTGAACACGCTGCCCATGGCAAGTGCTCAACTCCCTGATCCTGAAGGAAAGACCCCTGTGTGCAGTAGCATTGTCATCCTGGTACACTGGTGTCCTGGAAGGCCCCACGAGCGAATGGCAATATTGTTTGGACTAGGATGCATATGTTCTGGTGTTGATCCAGATTGCCGACCAAGATCACGAGGTCACTTTTTCCACCTGCGTGGAAAGCTCCTAATATGGTTATCCCATCGCTTCCAGCCTGCACCCTGGGTAGTATGCAGGCTTCATGGTAAAGTTCTCCAACTCGTCTACAAACTCAGATACGTCCATCTCGCCTCGTCACTGAATATGACATGATTCCAGTGATGTGGTCCCAAATGGTGGTGATCCCTGGCCCACTGCAGACGTCGCTCGTGTTGTCTTTATAAGACGTCCTCGGCGATATCTAGGAGTAGGCACACCTGTCTCGGCGTTCCTCTTCAATATCTTGCTGACCTTCCCCTTTGTGATGCTGTCTGCTTTAGCCCATTACGTCGCAGGGCAACCACTCCGTGACAAACTGCCGCACTTAATTGACGCACCATTACTTCAGGAATCCGTGTTTTTACAATTTCGTAGCTCCAAGTCAAGGAGATCCTGGGATATGCATATGATTTTGACCAGCCCACATACTTTATAGCAGAACAAAAATCACCCCATATCGCAGTGGTCAGTTATTTCGTCACCCCATGTGCACTCCCGTGGTGTCAATTGGCATGATAATCGCCTGATCGGCAGGTGACATGCTTGGCCGAATATCAGATCATGTAACAACTTCATTGTGCTTATCAATTTGAATCGATGACATAATATTTCATCAGTTTATCCACCCAACCGATACTCCTTTACAGGAGAGGATGTAGCTATCAAACGCAATACTACGTGTGTCTGTATGTTTTGGATTATATATGTTTCCATTCCTGTATTCCGGAGTTGGTTTTATTGATTGTAAATATTGACTGAAGTTCTACTTTCCAGATATTGATGTATTTATATATTGATCTGTTGGCGAAAAAGAAGAATCCGTGTTTTATGTCAACAGGGGATATAATAGCCGTGCTTTGCAAATATGTGTCACGTTAATTTTTGTGTGCAAGTATATAAATGTACAAAGTCATAGAATTTTTCTTTGATGAATAGTTTGATATTGATGTTTTGTAAATTTATTGTTAACACACAGAATAAAAAGCATATTGCATGTACATAGTTGTGGATAGTATTTCCACTATGACATGTACATGTCAACTCGCTCAGCATTTCTGTGTTCGTGTGGGGTAGGCGAGGTGTTTTCTCAATAATCAAGTATTGCTGTCTCTCTTCTGTGTAAAAATTATCTATTCATCTATGCAAAGTTATCAGTGATGTACATTTGTGTTAAAAAGTTTGATATGGGTATTGTGTAACTTACATGTGAATCTAGACTGTAAATTCTTGCTTACTATTCTTCCCATATTTCATGTTACTCTTCGTTTATTATTCCGTCTTTTCACCTTTTATCATGTTACCATTAACAGTGCAACTTGTAATGGGCTTCGTCGCTTGGGCAATCCAGTTGGATCAATTGGATATGTTCATTTCATGTACAATTTGGAAATAAATTACTCACTCTACAATGCCTTGTATATTTCATTGTCATAATGTAATTGTAAAATTGTAAAAAAAAAAGTTCCATGTCTTCTTGATATTTTCACGTCATGACCAGTCTATGACTATTTCCCAACACTTCGTCTCGTTTAAACAATACGATTAACACAATTCATTCTCCTTACGACCTGTCACAGCTTGGTCGATATAGGCAGTCGCTCCTATATTTATTCTCCTGACATCTACCTTAGTGATTCATTTTCTGGTGTTACCCTGACAATGGCAAAATATTTCAATGATAGTGTTATTATTAATTATATTATTCCGTTATTGATTTCCCAGCATAAAACACTTATTATCATATTTTAATACATTAATAATTAAATTTCTGGCAGTGTTCTTTTGTTCTACAGCCAATATTTAGTGAGATACATTGGCATGACTTTACACCCACCGCCACAAATTTATCTTCAAGGCATAATGTCGATGCTCCCTGGATTTTCGAACAAATATACTTAAGAAATAAGCCAAGAATGAGGTCTTTTTAGTTTCGCTTTTTTCCAAAATGGTAGCTGTTTGCCGAATCCAAACGTTTTCTCTGAGACATTTCGATGGAATCATTTAAAGCCTAGTGTGTTGATACTGTCGGGAAGTCCCCAGAAACTGATCTTCTTCACAATTTTGAATATTTTAAACTATTTATTTATGTGAAATAATTTACTCATAATGCCATTTACAAATAATGTCGGCAATGCTGAATCATTTCAACAACAGCTAACATTTCTCTATATTTCGTACAATAATTCTGTTGTGTGCGGGACAGCGTCTTGCTTGCAAAGCCAATCGGTATTTCTTTTCCATTCACACGCTGTGAAAGCGCGCCTCCGATGGCGTAGCCGCTGGCGTCCGTATCAAGGATGAAATAATCGTCCTCGTCCTGTGACGGATGAGCGAGCTTGGGGGCCTTGATAAGTGTGTTCTGAAGCCTCCGTTGGGGTGATCCTCATGTAAAGCGACATTCACCCCGGGTGAGTGAGACCAAAGGTTCTGCGATTTCAGCATAGTCTTTTATGAACCTCCTGTGGTAATTGGCAAACCCCAGGAAAGCTCGTACATCCGTAATTTCACAGGGAGACGGCCATTCCCTAATAGCCTTGACCTTGTTCGGGTCCACCCTGATACCTTGTCCACTGACGATAAATCCCAGCTACAGGATTTCACGTTGAAAGAGTTCGCACTTTTTGGGTTGCAGACGTAACCCGGCAGTTCGTATCCGATCTAGGACCGCTTCCAGATTGGCAAGCGCCTGATCAAAAGTGCGTCCGTATGCTATCACATCATCCAGATAGCACATGCATCTGGTCCACAGATATCCACGTAAGATTGTCTCCATGAGACGTTCGAAGGTTGCTGGCGTGTTACTCAGTCCGAACGGCATGACCTTGAACTGATATAGGCCTTTCCTGGTGGCAAAGGCCGTCTTGGGTCGGTCCGTCGGGTCCACCTCGACCTGCCAGTATCCTGAGGCAAGATCTAACGCCGAGAAGTAGTTCGCTCCGGCGAGTGCGTCATGGGTATCCTGGATGTTCGGTAGAGGGTACGAGTCTTTCCGTGTTACGTCATTGAGCAGACGATAGTCCACACAGAATCTGACTTGTCCATTTTTCTTTCGTACCAGCACCACTTGTGAACTCCATGGCGATTCCGAGGGTTCGATACACCCGAGCCGTAGCATTTTATCAACTTCCTCATCTATGACGTGTTGCTGGGCCTGGGGTACGCGGCGTTGCCACTGACGAATTGGGGCACTGATACCCGTATCAATCCGATATTGTACCACATGTGTCCGTCCGAGCTGTCCATCGGGCACATGAAAGTGTCTTTGTACCGATATACCAAATTGGCGCAGCACCGTTGCTGTTCAGTTGCTAGTCCGGCACGGTCCACCATCTCCAGTAGGTGTGGCGGGAGGTCTTCGTAATGGTTAACGTTCGTGTGGGGAACTTCCGGTTCCTCTCCTGACTTCGGCAAAGCGCCCACAATACTGTCAACTGGGCTCGCTATGGCTATCGGGTCTGAGCGGGTCAGGGTTACACCCGTATCCGCGGGATTCACCACAGTCACCTTAACACACTTCCGGTTCAATGAGGTCAATGTGCGACCCATAATTAAGTCCGTTTCTTCAGGAAAGTTCATCATAGGCTGGATAAGCCGGGGGTGTTGGTGTACTCTGACCTTCGAGGTTGGTACAAGTTCGACTACAGCTTCACTGCGTGGCGGTACCGTAACTGCTCGGCGTACAGCAATGCGCACAACATTAGCTTCGAAGTCCTTGTGTGCGAACAAGATTTCCTTATTAACTTCGACAGTTCCTTCACCCTAGTTAACGATTGCGCTTGTTTGTCGGAAGAAATTCATGCCCAAGATCATCTCGTCATGAATTGCCGCTACACAGAATGTCACTGTTATTTCTTTTGTTCCGACCTTAATCGTGAGGTCCAGGAATCCGTCGATCGGGCTGGAATCTCCGTTGACGTCCCGGATGGTTGCCGTGGTCGGGCGTAGAGTGCGCTGTTCGGCAGGTACAATGTAGGTGTCGTAACAAGTCCCTTCGGAGCAGAGAAATCTGCACTCCAGAGTCCAACACTGCCTTAAAAGTCCGTTTTCCAACACGTGCCGACAATTTCCAGCACTCGTGGGCAGCCCGACTATTGCTGATGATGAGCGGTCTGTCGAGATCCTCCTCAGGTGGCAGGAGCGGAAGTTTCAGTGTCGCCGGCTTGGTTTCAGGTCCCGACGGAAAGGCGTAAAAGCCTCCATCATCCGACACCCATTCGATTTCAGACATGGAGTCCGTTCCGGTTCCGTCGGCGGTGCGTGACGACACCCCTTCGTGATGATTAGTCTGTGATGGCCTGCGTGGCAGTGGTTCCGACACCCCTTCGGAGAGGGATTCCGTACCCGGAGTTGACGTAGCACACTTGGCGCACACCCCTTCGCGAAGCGAACGTGTCGGTGGTGGCAGCGCCGAACTTGGTGGCACCGTATCTGTAGTTGTAAGTACGACAACTGGTGTGGAGCTATGAGCGTAGCTCGGGTTAACAGAAGGTCCTTGCTCCACAGTTCCTTCCTCCTTCAGTTTGACGACTTGGCCTGTGGTGGCTGAGCCGGAGGTGGCGTCACAGCCGGTGGCTTAAAGTTCGAGTTCAGTATACCGATCTGTCCGTTATTTCCATTTGCGCCAGGTCGTGGCGGGAATGGTTTCATTCCGTTTCGTACTAGTATGTCCTTCAAACGGAAGCACCGCATCCACCTGTGTCCCGGTTTCTTACAGAAGAAACATATTCCAGTTCGGCCTTGAGGCGTGGGACGGTCTCCTCGGGCTTGAGCAGTGGCCCGTAAGACGGAATAAAGTGCGTCCTCACCATATTGTCCGTTATCATCACTGAGAGCGCACTGGAATGCTTCCGCAACCCATTCGCGAGAACAGGAAGGGACTGAATGTTCTTCACACCCTTGTAGTCCGGTCGTGTCGCTATCGGCAGGGTCGTAGTTGGCGTATCCCAATGATTTAATTGTCTGATTGCACAGGAAAGTTCGTTATCCACTTCTCCGTCTTCAGTGTACCCGTGGTAGGTAGCGTCCGTTCGGCGGGTACCGTGTGGTCGGTCTCTCTCGGTCCGCTGTTGTCAACTCTCCGCTTTCAGTACAGCCGTAAGTACATCCCTGTACGAATCAAATGTCAACACACACAGTCTATCCGCAATATGGTCAGGCTGACCATTGACAAATTGCGAAATAACAGTTCGTTGGCGGGAGGCAGGCGTGACGTCATCGAACACCTGTTCCGCTATGGCTTCAAAAACGGAAAGTCGTCACGTTTCGACTGACGTCGGGCGGCGGGTTCCCATCCTTCTAGGAGACGGCACCTAAACTCCTCTCAAGACGTATTGATCGGAAAGTTCAGAGCGATAGCTTCCGCTCGTCCTCGTAGCGTACTACGGAATGTTGTAGTTTTGTTTAAGTCCGTGTACGTAAAGGCAGCCGTGAACTGTTCGAAGCTACGGAGGTACTGGTTCAGGTTACCCTCCTTGAACGTGGCTCGCCACTGTGCTGCTTTGCCGGGGATCAGCGCTGGGGATGGTCCGACGGGCTCTGAAGGGTCCGATGTCGTAGCGCTGGCGGTCGTCGTGGAAGCGACGGGGGTTGGCGGCACGACCTCCGTGGTCGGGGCGGCTGTGGTCGTCGTGACCGGTATGACGTGAGACGTGGCGTCGGGTGCGGACGGGTAGCCGGTATTGCTTGGCAATGGTGCGGTCTGGGGGACTGGTCCGTAATCTGGCGACATTACCGGAATTCCGTATGACGGAGTTGGGTGCGACATCGGCGGGAGCGAACACACTTGGAACTGGTACTCCAGGGTTTGGGGAACAATCCCATGATTGGGCACTATTCCATGATTGTATACGGGTAAACCGTATGCTGGTATTCAGTTTGTATGTGACCCCGGTGGGTAGGCTGCTACTCCATGGTTTGGTACGGCTA
Source organism: Terebella lapidaria (assembly GCA_949152475.1). NCBI lineage: Eukaryota > Metazoa > Annelida > Polychaeta > Terebellida > Terebellidae > Terebella > Terebella lapidaria. The sequence goes on along the minus strand of OX424567.1, from coordinate 33,132,257 downwards.
CTCCCCCATGATTGGGTACTGCTACTCCCCCATGATTGTGCATGGGCACCGCATTTCCATGGTTCGATACTGCTACTCCCCCATGATTGTGCATGGGCACCGCATTTCCATGGTTTAACACATAGCCGTGTGGGGCGGGTAGCGCTGGTTCAACGATCGGTGGTCCGATGTTGGCTACCGATGGTGGTGGATACGCGGGGTGCATATTTTCGCTGGTGTCGAAGATCGGTACTCCGATGTTGCGTGGTCGGCGATCAATGGTGTCGCTGGTGTATCGGACCTCCGATCTCGGCGCGGGTGCGTAGAGTCGCGTCGACGGACCGTTCGGCTGGACAGTGTCGGGTGCGGCGGCAGGTGCGGGCGTGCTCTCCGTAGTGGGTATTCTCCGGTTCGGCAGGTGGACATCCGGCAGCTCTCCCATCACGGCTGGGTCGACCGGTACTCTGGAATACACCAGCGGGGTTCGGTCGGGTTGCGTCAGCGTATGTATCGTTACCGATGGGCGCAACGTTACAACGTCGTGTTGCGGGTATAGTTCGATGTGCTCACCCGATTCTTGCACCCATTGTTGACTACGCGACCAGACTTGGCGGGTGCGTGAACATTGATGTGTCATACGACCAGTGGTCATATATCAAGCAGTCGGGAATTGGCCAGAGAAAATCATGAGAGAAATACTAGTATGAAATATGCTGTTTGACTCTCAGTTGTAGTATGTCAAGTTACTTCATGGACGTTTTGATATCACTGAACTACAGACAAAAGCGTAGGGAAACAGGCTAGAAAAACCAGAGCATCGCAAGGAAACTCATTTGTGAAAAAGCATTCAGTCATTTTGCAACCACGCTTTTATTTTATGTTATTTTGCCGATTTTTCAAAAATCTGACAACATCCAGCATTCTCTGAAATCTTGTGGAAATTGAGCCGTAGAGTTTGTAGTCCAGTTCCAAGTGTGGTTTCATAAGTTCATACGTGTTGTTATGAATTGGAACCACTACGTGCTGTCCTGTCTTCTTCTTCAACTGTGTTCCTATAGAAACAATACAATGAGTATACTATTATGATTAATATAATGGGCAGCTGACGTTATTCTGTGATGCTGTATCATATTTTACTTGAGATAACATCATGCACCAACTACTTCTACAGTTCCTGCACCTGTGTCGATGCAACCATGTCTATGTTCACACGTACCTATGTCTCTGTAGAGTTGAGTTGCCCCATCGAAGAACTGAGGTAGCAGGTATTCCCAAACCTCCAGTACCTCTCCGATCCTGTCTGTGAGGCCGACTGACAGATAATCTCGGCGCAAACGATCCATCGCCTTCTCTAGAGCCATGTCAGTGTGTCTGCTGCAACAACGCCGAGATGTTGTCCAGACTAATTTATAATAAGTCTGGGATGTATAACTGGCTTTCAAATTGGCCATGTGTTACCATGATAAGCTAGTGATATTACATAAGCTTACTTGCACACAGGGTCGTTTCCGCACAAGTAGTGTATAGCATTCCCGTACTGGTGCTGCACACAGGTGGAGTTCCGAATGCACTTCTCGAAATCCAACTGTGTTAGACCATAACGTGTAGGAGTTAAAACAATCTCATCCATTGGTTAATCATTATCAACTGATATGTTTCTTCGGATGAGGCAACGGCTAAATACATAATAATTTTTATCTCAGGTATTTGTGAAATAAAATAGCATAGCCACAACAAGTGAAACTCAACACTTTACACACTTTACATTTGTTCCGGCTACTCCACTGTGTCAGCTACCGACTCCAGTAGACATAGTCACCTTGTAAATGCCGGGGTAGCGGTTGGCTCCGCCTCTAACCGACTCGGGTCCGAATTTCGCCCAGTTAAACCAGGACACAAACCAAGGCGCCGGCTCACGCATTATGTTGATGTAGATGGCCTTGTCTTTAAACCTGTCAAACCTTTAGATACAGATGTAGACTTACTGCCACTTCTTGTATTTTCGTACACATAATTTCGTGCACATACGTCCTGGATGGGATGTTCTGGATACAATTTTGTCCGGTATTGGAACAGATACAGATATTATTCTGGAAGGTACAGACATCGCATATTGTTTACCTTCCAAAGTCATAGTAGTACATATGTTTGAGGTAAACAAAATGATAGTTGGCAGCCTCCATTCTCTGTAAACTTTGCCTCTGAAAAGTTGACAGAAGATACTCTTTTTATTTGGATTAATTTTTTAGTATTCAGAGTTAGATATTGGCACCCTCTAGATCCAAGGATAATCGCAGAACACTGTTACGACATTAAATTAAATTTCGTTAATTAATTCACTAATCAAATGGGGGGGGGGGGTGCATTCCAATTCCCTGATGATCACTGGAATACATTTCAATTGAACTTGTAACTTACGAGGACATTGGCTGGCATTATCCATGTCCGCGCCTGCTGCATGCCCTGGATGCGCGAGAAGTGATTGCGCTTTGCCAGACGAGTGATAATTTCAAGAACTGTCTTACTGCCTGACTTGGGTTGTCTATTGTAGAAGACACATGTGCAGCTCGCTAACAGGTGTACGGGTACAACTGGATTTGATAGGTCTAGACTCAGCTGCTCTTGGAACGCTGTGAAGTTACAGCTAGACGTCGACTGGAATTCCGTTCTGTCGAGCGTATTTTCGTCAAGTGAAGCCGTCTCGTCCGACTGCAATGTAACGCTATATTATAGAACATAGCATGTTCAAAATGGAGAAAATTCCCCAAAACACTTGCCAAAATTTCATTTTCTGCTTATTGCTATTGCCTCCTCGATCAACATTTTCGATTCCCCAGCACAAGATCAACACCTTGCCGAATATCGTAATTTATTCAAACGTACTCTTTCATTTGCATCGGATTGAGCTGGGACTTCTGTCCATTTGATTTCACCTTAGTTTATTGGCCGAAGTTAGAATGAACTCAGATTGATTGATCGCTTGAGATGGACTGTCATGACAAAGTTTCAAGTCAAAATGTTCTGAATAGGTTGACTGTTGTGAGGAATGAATATCCTGAAACATGGCATGATACTCCGGTTTCCACGCACCCATACAAGATGACCACATCCTCGCCAAGCGAAATTACAGACATTGTCTTGGCGATCATGTGGGATATATTATACTATTTATCTTAACTTTCACAATATAAAGTTCCTCGCTGAGAATGACATTGTATACCGTGTATTACCGTTGTGATCGGACCGCCGCGAAACAATTGGGTGGTACCCTAATTGCTGTCAGAAGCATTCGCATAAGCTTCAATATGCCACTGCCCACACCGAATTCATGTCCAGCATAGATGATAAGCTTCCAAACACCGAGTGACGCTAGGTTATGTGTATCGACCACCGAGCCTAGAAAGAGATGACCAACATTACATTGCGGGAGGAGACTTGAACTCTCCAGACATAACGTGGGAAGATCAATCGATTGTCAGACACAAGACTTTATTAGGAATCAATAATGCACATCTGAATACATTACAAGAACAAGGACTAGAACAGTTAGTCCACTTCCCAACGCGCCATGATCCTGATAACACGCTTGATTTGATTCGCTCCCAACACGCCAACTATCATTCAGAGATGCGAACCACTCCCAGGAGGCGTCGACCATGTTGCATTTATGGCAATTACTAGACTGAAGGCGGTTCATGTTGAAACTCGTGAAGCAAAATTTCCACCTTTAATTGAGTAGAGGTGACACGAAAGTGGTCCGCGAGCATATCTTCGACTTCTCAACATCATTTCACGAACACTATAATAATGATACCCCAATCCAAAGCTGCGTATGAAGCAATAACAATCATGTTTGAACTTGTGCGATCGAAATTGACATCAACAAGGTACAGTCAACCATGGGTCACCGTGCTCATCAATCAACTCACCCGCAGGAAAAAGATGGCATTTGTCAAGTTCCGACACACCCCCAAGATAGACAAACAACGCTTAAACAGGTTGGAAAAACAGATGCAATGGAAGACACGGAGAGCTTACAACAGGTACATCATGAATATCCTCGACCCTGACACTGACAATAAATCGAAGCGACTCCACTGCTACGTTAAATTTCAGGAGAAAGAAAGCTGAGGTGTTGGACCCTCACGAGCCAGTAATGGTCAGAAGATCTCTGCAGCAAACACCTGAAGGACTGAAGGGAAGGGAACATCTTGAACAACCAATTCGCTTTCGTATTCAATGTCGAAGATGAATCTGTCATGCCTACACAGCTTTGTTGGAAATCAGTGTCCATGCTGACGGAGTGGCCGTGCTGCTACATGGGCTCAAAGCCAACAAAGATGCAGGCCCGGATGAAATTCCGGCTCGCCTACTAATAGAGACTGCAGACCAGCTCTTCTCTAAAATGACGTTGAACTCAGCGTCATACAAACAGGCGATGATCCCAGCAGACTGGCACCCAGATGATGTTGTTCCTATCTTTGAGAAATATGGCCATGCAGCTGCAGCCAACTACAGACCAATGTCCCCCACATCAATCTGCTGTGAAGCCATGGTGCATATCATCAGCTCACAGATAATGAGAAACCTGGATAAAGAAAAATTCCTCAACAATGCCCAACACGGGATTAAGAAGAGACGCTTTCGTGAAACACAGCTGCTTCTAACTGCGGACGACTTTCTCAAGTCGTTAGATCATCCTGTTCAGGTCGACACCATCCTGTTACATCGCGAAAGCATTTGACATAATAACACACAACCGCCTTCTGCTCAAGCCTCGAATTATTGGCATCAAAGGAAACACATCCACCAGACAGCCACAAAAGCAAACTGGACCCGAACCTTCCTTCAAACAAACATCCCATGTATATTAAAAATAAATGTACGAAACATTGATACAACCCATCCTTCAGAATGGCAGTGTAGTGTTGAACCTCTACACTGCCGCGGATGCTTACTAAGATCGGATGAGAAGCACTCGAAGAGTGTTGTGCCGAGGCTCAAAGAGTGGTGAGGTAGACATCCCGGCAACATACCGTCTGGTACAGGTCCCCAGATCTCGTAAGCTTAGAAAGTTCAGAGACCAAGTTCTGGTTTCCATGGAGTCCTGCCAGCGATCCTTCTTTCCTGTCGCAACCAGAATCTGGAACAGTCTCCCATGCCAGCAAAGTCGACACTGTACGATTCTCCTGGATCGTCTCTCAGGAGATCGCCTCCAACAGAAACCATCCCCATGAATTATTGCACCTTGTACTTTCTGCAGCCGATTCTAGCTGGGAACTGTTGACATCCAAGACCACATTTGCGCGCATTACGCGATGTTCATTATTTAGAAACCTGTAACTCGAATATTATGGCGTCCGTGTGGTAATAGGGTAGTTTCACCAGCCCGTCTATTCATTTAGTCGTACTCCAATAGTCGGAGTCGTTAAGTATGGCGCCCCGTTCGTGCCACAAAAAAGAGAACTTATTTTTTTTCTAACTCATACGTATGAAGTAAAAAGTCATACGTATGAGATAAAAAGTCATACTTATGAGATAATAAGTCATACATATGAGTTACTAAGTCATATGTATGAGATAATAAGTCATACGTATGAGTTACTATCTCATACATAGGAGATACTAAGTCATACATATGAGATAGTATCTCATACGTATGAAATAAGTTAGTATCTCATACGTATGTCATAGTATCACCTACGTATGACTTAGTATTTCATACGTATGTGTTAGAATCTCCTACGTATGACTTATTATCTCATACGTATGTGTTAGTATCTCCTACGTATGACTTTTTATTCCATACGTATGAGATAAAAAAAATATAACTTCCCTTTTTGGTGGCACGAACGGGGCGCCATAGTTAAGGGACCGCGCATAAAACCACAAAATTGTGATTTCCAATGTGCGGTTACACTGCCTGGGAATTGTTTCGGACCAATGGCAATGTTTTTGTATATAATTATGTTGCCCGATGCGTACGGCGTAGATACATATACTAGTACATAGAGTACGTTCTCACTACCTGTATCCTGTATTGTATCGTAATGTCAATGCGCCTGGAGAATGAAATGCATGAGTAGTACTCGTTTTGATAGTCACGATAGTCATATCGCTCATTGTGGCTACAGACGATTATATCGCACAGCTGGTGAGGATCGATGGAATTCATCTTTTACACATATTATATACTTTCTCGTGGACAACAGGCTCAAGCCAATGTATACATATTACTTGTTTGAATAACTATCTGTTCAACGTCTGACTGCCATTTTCTGATATCGATAGGCATGGACGGCCATGGTTATTTTCAGGAGAATACAACACGAGTGTCATGTTGTGGTATTGACATAAAAATATGCGATAATTTTGGCGGATATCTATGTAAATTAATGGAATTGTTGTAGTGAAAAGTTTCGATTTATGACATGAGTCTACAGTGCACGTAAGCTGAATAACCCAGTGTAGACCTAATTGATACGCATAGAAGATAGGGAAATATATTTCCATGACTTGAATGCAATAAACAAATCCAGACTCATTGACATGTATTGACTAGTCATTTTGAATATATATTTTTGCCATATATATATACAGGCGCGCCCGCAGATAAAAGCACTGGAAGCACGTGTTTCCAGTAAAGTTTTGAGAAAAAAATTATGGTAAATATATTTATTATAGAGAGCTCTTCTGATTGGATTAATGAGATGGTGAAAACTGTTAAGCTTTCTGGATATAACTGTTATTCTATCATCGAATAATGAAGAAATAAGTGGATAATAACTTGACAGATTGTTTATTGTAACGGCATTCCAGTAAAGCTCTTGTTTATGAACCCTGAAGATGAAAACTCAATAATCACTTAATTAAATCATTTAAAACCAGTTGAATTGATCAGTGAACCGATAAAGTAAAGGATCTGATATATAATTCTGTTTAATTTCTCCTGAAATATTGATAATATTTCTCAGGTTCTGGTGTATGTCATGTAGCTAAATTATTTTATCATGGTAAATATTATGGTACCAGGGCTTTACAACAATCTATCTACAATGATAATCTACAACGGTGACATCTATACAAAAATTGTAACACTGTCGAACCGTGTTGTCATATACTATGACGTATTTTGCTTGACCGACTTCATATCTAAAATATGTTGTGGACAAAACCTATGGTTCAGAAGACATATTCAGGGTCCCAATATATGAACAAAGCCCATCACAGAGCACCTAGTAACCGCCAGCTTCCGTTTAAGGTGTGGTACGAGCACATTAGTGAGCTATAGTATATTTGAGTTGGTGCTAGGGGCCTCTCTAGCCAATGAGGGGGGTTAGATCACCATGGTGAAAGTCAAATACCGCACCTTACTCCAGCTTCGGGGGCCCTGGGCGGGCCCCAGACCCCACGCCAAGATATTCTGTATGGGATAGTGACCCAGGTTGAGTGATTCGCCCAGTTAGTAACCTCCCACGAGCGCGAAGCGCGAGGGGGGGTTACTAACTGTGCGAATCACGAAACCGTTGTCACTATCCTATATAGTGCATGATTTCACCCCTGGCTATTACGATCCATAACACTACAGTTCGACCAGGCATGCACATAAATGGTCACACTTGAATGGACACAATAACTGAAAATTACAGTTAATGTACATTGCAAAACCCTGTTTTCAAAATGCGGTCAAGTGGAACCAAGATCAACAGTAGGCTAATATGCAACTGACGGCTTCGGCTCAACTCAGATATTTACATGGCGACATTCAACTCCAGAGAGCATTCTGTTGTTATGGCTACTATGCACATTTATAGTCCAACCGAGCATGTTTCTAGTGGATGTGTTTACCTGTTTCCCTAGTAACTTGTTTGTGTGTATTGCTCACCTGAACCATTATAAAAGCGAACGCGGCAAGAGGCGCGCTCACTTTACCACGGAAAACGCTACAATAACGTTCAATGGTGCGAAAATGCATAATTGGATGTTAACACTGGGGATTTCAATTCGTATTCGAACCTGTTGTTTTTGGCGGAATACAATTATTGCAAAATGTTATTTCTTTGAATGATGAGAACGATGGTGTGACCGGATATCAGCAAGATTTAGCGGGTGAGTTTTTTTACCCATTTGATTGCATTGAATTAAGAACAACAATTAGCATTCTTTTCCCTTCCGGCCCTTTGCCGTCTGCATTAACAAATGGGCTGTACCTGTATACAGAGAATTATGTTATGTCCAAACGAAATTTCTATCCGGCCATATCATGATACAGATCCCGTTCATTTCGGAAGTTACGATTTTAATGCGTCCGTCCCTCCTCCACCAAGATATATAGAAGTTGACTGAATTAAAATAGTGTGATTATTCTAACTGAATAAGCCTCGTCATAATGTAGCGGGACCTATTTAACGAGAAAGCCTATCCTGCATTTCCCTACTCGTTATCAAAAGAAAATGAATTATATATTTTCAGTTTACTCGTGAGATTCACAAGCTTAGAGATGTCGACGGTGAAATCATTAAGACTGGTTCTAAAGATTGATCCATTGCATCAAAATGCGACTGGTAAGTTAATTACATGACGATATGAACGTTCCGTTTATAAGTATATACGATATAAATGTAATTACCTAAACGAATACTGTCAAGTTTATAACATTTATATTCACAGTGCAAGAACAACGTGTGCATAGCTGCATGTTTCTCAGAGGATTTCTGCAGGATTTCGCCCCAGTTCTGGATATACATGTATGTGGAATATCGCAGGAATATTGAAAGATCCGGAATCACAAAAACACCGTTTTCACTGGATAATCGCGGATAATTTCATTAACTTAGATACCAATATTCCGTCGACAAAATGTGGATATATCGTATGGATACAAGTTACTACTAAATGATGCTATACTGTGCAAATCGATATGCATTTCCATTTGTTTTGAATGTGTTATTTTGATGTGCATTTGTGTGTTCTTGTAATCGTTGAAAATTAAATGTGTACAAAACTGTTATTTTTAATATAGATCTACACGTTTTTCCACCTACACTCGTAATTGGTATGTTCCATATCGAGAACCTGCAGGTTATTATCTGAAATATTAACCTCTCTGGAGGTTAATATTTTATTTATTAACCTCCAGACGGAGTTCCTAACATGGATAATAACCCTTGAGAACAATGGGACACTCCCCAAATCATGCACTATGTCCCAATCACATTGGTCCTTTGTGCTTCCAGTACTTCAAATCCTGGGGGCCCTAAGAGAATCTATAACAATAACGGCTAATATTAATGTAATTAACACCAACAAAAATTTGATGATGCCAATGAAAAACATATTTGGAACATTGGCCTAAGTATCATACACTGCGCCTTCCTCTATATTCAATGAGGATTAAAAAGGTGACAGACGGATTAAATGGCATTCATTTAGTGGACGAGTAGTATTAAGGCGCAGAGTATGATACTTGGGCCGGAACACTTAGCAGAATAAAAGCCCGACCAAACATGTCACTCCAGAAATACACTGGAGTCATCAGAGAAAGCAGTTATATGATGTGTATCATAACCCCTCATACTCTTACACTTGATCGAATTATAGACCAGTATACACTTGTTCAATAACTTATAAAAACTAATCCATAACAAACCCCATCAATTAAGTGTATGATAAGTCCATAAGTACCGAATCTCAAGCCAAAACGCCACTGACTTGATGCAGTGACTGACTCGGAGTCGTAACTACGACTGAGCCAATAGTCGTGTTGGTGAAACTACCATATTAGGGTGATTAAAAGGCATGATAATCCACCGACGGGTTCATGTTTCTTTCAAGGGTCCACATGCCATTTTATAATTATATCCACAACTGAATGGTCTATTCAAGAGATTCATGTTGACAACCGTGACCACACATGCACACATTACGTGATGTACTATTTGGAACCCTGCAATTTAACGGAAGGAGAAAGAGTGTTTAGGCCCTAATTTTTTTTTTTTTTTGGGTGCTTTCTAGACAGAATTTTATGAATAATTGTTACATTTTATGTGCATGGCGTGATGATGTATAGGATAATGCCCTAGGCTGAGTATTTCTCACGAATAGAGACCGAGGCCGAAGGCCGAGGTTTCTATTCGTGAGGAATACGAAGCCGTAGGCATTATCCGACATAGTGCATGCACCCACCCCCTCCCCCCCCCCCCCCTTCGGAAACAACCCCCCCCCCCTCCCCTCCCATACATTTAGTTCATAAACAACATATCACATGCATTTTACGTAATTCAATATAAACAACAAAACTGCAAATGCAACAGAGAGTCCTTGCTCAATCAAGTGTATCCGTCAGGAAAAGCGTTGGATCTATTATCCGCTGCAGAATTTACTTCACCACATGACTCAGCTCATAGATTCGTACATTCAACCCTAGACGGCATTCTGTTGTTATGGCTACAGTATACATGGTTCAAATTGAGTATTTTTCTGGTGGACTCGCACTGTGCCTTTGAATTGTTTTCTCCCCCTAGTAACGTGTTTGTGAGTATTGCTCAGATAGAACCGTATAAAAGCAAACGCGGCAAAAGGCGCGCTCACTTTTAAACAGCAAGCTACGTGACATGGACTTTTCGTAATGAAATAATACAGCACATGGATAACGCCGCATGCGGATATGAACGCGTGTTCTGACGCGCTTGTTTGTTGGATACTGTTGCAAAATCTTATTCCTCGGAATGACTCAAAATTTTGGTGTAACCAGATGCAGTACTTGAACAACATACCAGATTTGTAAACCGGTCAGTATATCACATTTTTCTTTGAATTCAAAACAAAATTAGCATTTTCTCCTTCCGCATTATCTAACGGGTTGTACCCGTGTACAAAGAATTTAATCATAATTTTTGCCCCAACAAATATCTTTAACCTGCGAGTAGTTAGGACCGCACTTTAGGCAGGTTTTTCCAGGTTTCGGTTTCGGGGGTTTTCCCGTGGTTATATGACGTCACTTCCGGTTTCGGTGGTTATATGACGTCACTTTCGGTTTCGGTGGTTATATGACGTAATAGGTGGTTATATGATGCGATAGATGACGTAATAGGTGATAATATGATGTAATAGGTGGTTATATGACGTAATAATGACGTAATAGGTGATAATACGATGTAATAGGTGGTTATATGGCGTAATAGATGACGTAATAGATGACGAAATAGGCGAATAGATGACGTAATAGGTGATAATATGGCGTAATAGGTGGTTATATGACGTAATAATGACGTAATAGGTGATAATATGATGTAATAGGTGGTTATATGACGTCACTTTCGGTTTCAGTGGTTATACATCACGTGGTTTCGATGGTTATAGGTCACATGGTTTTGGTGGTTATGCGTCATGTGGTTTCATAATAGGTGATTAAGTAATAGGGGCTTGCACAATAGGCCAGGTAATTATGACGTCACCAGCATCCCCCTTTTGAATGGACCAATCAGAGCCCCGGAATGCATGTGTGCATGTTCAGACAAGTCCCCCACGCTCATTAAATGACGTCACTACCGTCCCCCATTCGAAAAGACCAATCAGAATCGAGCATTTCGAAGGAGAAAACTATATAAGTCTTTGTACTGAGCTCTTTCCTCATTCGCATTTCGGACGCTGAAGGATCAACATGCCCCTCAAGCCGTACCTTCCCGCAGTGGATGCCTGGAAGAAATATCAACAGGAAAAGAAAGAAAAAAAGAGCCACACTGTCAATGAAAAGGCGGACAAGACAGAAAAAGTAGTGGTAAAGTTAGTCACACCAACACAACAGACTGTGGAAGGGCCAAGTTGCTGATCAAGCAAGGGAAGACATCATTTTGAAGTACACAACTGCTGTTCCCGTTCCTGAAGAGTGTAAAAGTGGCGATATCAGCTAGAGACCGTCATTCGAAGAAGAGACGTTGTAGAGGCAACATGAATTCTTGTGCTCTCTGCCACAAGACATATAATTGGAAGCAAGACCTGAAAAGACATCAAAAATTGCACCATATGGATTATCCATCGCAGCCTCAGCCACAGCCTCAGCCTTGGCAGCCTCAGCCTCAGCCACAGCCTCAGCCTCAGCCTAGGCAGCCTCAGCCTCAGCCACAGCCTCAGCCTCAGCCTTGGCAGCCTCAGCCTCAGCCACAGCCTCAGCCACAGCCTCAGCCTCAGGCTTGGCAGCCTCAGCCTCAGGCTTGGCAGCCTCAGCCACAGCCACAGCCACAGCCTCAGCCTCAGCCACAGCCTCAGCCTCAGCCTTGGCAGCCTCAGCCTCAGCCACAGCCTCAGCCTCAGGCTTGGCAGCCTCAGCCTCAGGCTTGGCAGCCTCAGCCTCAGGCTTGGCAGCCTCAGCCTCAGCCTCAGCCTCAGCCACAGCCACAGCCACAGCCTCAGCCTCAGACTCAGCCTCAGCAGCCTCAGCCTCAGCCACAGCCTCAGCCTCAGCCTCAGCCACAGCAGCAAAAGCACTGGTCCGTCAATTATATGGATCCCCTGGTATTTCAACACCCCTTCACCCTGAACGTGTCAGGACCTACTGGGTGTGGGAAGACGGCTTGGGTAAAATCCCTCTTGGAGTCTGGTCAAATATTCCCCGCCCCTACCAGGATCATATGGCTGTACAAGAGATGGCAACCCCTCTATGACATCATAAGGTCTAGTGTGCAGCCTCCTGTGCAGTTCATACAGGGGATACCTATCAATCTGGATTCCGATGACTTCGTCTCACCAACGGACAATAACGTCATCGTCCTGGACGACCTCATGTCTATTTCCGCCAAGGATCCGAGAATCACGGACTTGTTCACGGAAGGGAGCCACCACCGGAACCTGAGCGTCATTTGCTTGAACCAGAACCTCTACTACAGCAAGGTCCCGACTCAGAGGAGAAACTGTCATTATCTGACTCTGTTCAGAAACCCTATCGATCAGCAGCAAATCATGACCCTGGCCAGGCAAATGTATCCCGCCTGCCCCCAAAAGTTTCTTCAAGAGTTCGACAGAGCAACCGTCAAGCCCTACGGACATCTCGTCGTGGACCTGAAGCCGACAACGCGGGAAGATAAACGCCTGAGACCGAACCCCCTTTCGAGTCAGTCTAATGAGAGTCCAGCCCCGGACCAGCCCGCATCATCCCAAAGTATCACAAAATTCGTGGGATGGCAGTCGGACAAGACAGCGAAATGTTTCAGCTGCAGAGCCCTGTTTCCGAGTAACTACGAGCTACAAATGCATTTGCCGAGATGTCCCGCACACGATGAGGAGTCGTCGGAAGACGAGTTCCCCAGAAAAATGGACGAAAGCGCCTTCAAACGCATGCTGAAGTCTGTTCAGGGCGAAATTGAGGAAAAAGAAGTGTCGGAGGAGGAGGTCGCGCAAAAAACGAAAGAAGAATTGATTAATGCCTACCAGAGAGTGGCGAATTGCATCCATCTGCTCCAGAGAAGTCGGATTCATGCTGAAATTGAAAAGGCAGTTGAAGAATACAGAGCGCGAGGTGCTACATTCAAAGATGCGCTCAACATGGCTATCATGATGAAACATGACTGGTTCGATCAAGTCGTAAGCTGGTTCCAAAATGGATGCAAGGGAGTCCAGGACCATGACATATGCGAAACGGCCTTCGAGTACCTGCTGCATCGCGTCATGGAATATACACCCGAGTTGCCCGAAGATGAGGTGAAACTGGAAATGAAGACGGGGTTGATGGAAATGTACAAAACCATGGTAAAGATGAACCATTTGTTGCAAAGAAGCATGATCCACACAGAAATCATGAAAGTTGTGGAAAAATATATGGGACGGGGAGCCAACTTCGAGGAAGCCCTTAATTTGTCCATGGAGAAACTCAATCATCTCTTCGACGATATCGTTCAGCCGGAAGAAGAGGACTCCATGGATGAGGACATTGAATATTAAGAAACCCTACCCCATATCTGCCATGATAACTGTATATTGTGCATGCGTAGTTTAGCGAACAAAAATACAAAATTTTGCGAAAAACTAAAAAAAAAAAAAAGTGTGTAGAAATTGTAAATATTGTGTGCTGTGAAATAAAAACTGGAAAAATTACTCGTTTTCTTCATGTATGATATGTTTTACATGTTTTCTTCGCGTTAGATAAAGCATATATAAATGAAGCACGTTGGATAATAATGCACGCTCAATGTGATATAAACTGTAAAATAACTTACAATGAAGACGCCATAATCACTAACCATAAATACAAAAATGAAGACCGTCTCTGAATTATGGGACAACGCATACAAAGAAAAGTCTTGCGCGATAGCACAACGTGTATCAGTTTTAAAACTTTCCCGAGGCGTAGAATCGCCTCTAACTAATCCCCCCCACCACCTATACTATCACCGCCGTGTATCACTCTGCCCACACCCAATGCCGCGTGTATTCGCGCTGACACAGGTTCCACAAGTCCGCCCCTCCCCCCCGCACGCTTTTCTCCGATGAACATACATGCTCGCAAATTAATTTTTCAGACCATAATATATAACTGGTTCAAATTATCAGTCAAAATCCTTATATGCTATTTTCGATCAATATTTTACACCTCGAAGGATAAATGCGCGACCTGCGTTATTATTACCAATGATTAATAATGATATAGCGCAGAAGGAGAACAAACCATTAACTGCGTTGTCCCAAATTGAGATGGTAATGAAATGGTGTAACTCTATGGACATTCCGGGGTTGATACGATACATATATTTATTGTAGAATTACTATTTTACCCCGGCTGGGTGCAACTATATACAGTCCGGTAGCGGGGGGAACTTCATTCGAATTCGGCTCGAGTTATATGAATAAGCATTATGGAAGGATTTCTATTTTTAGAGCATGCTGGATCCAGAAAACTGGATTACACTCGTAAAATGTTACTATTGGTCGGAAGTACGCCTACCGTATTTGTCCACGTTACTTCCATCTCACTCCCCCACCCGACGCTTTTGCGTGCTATAGTCTATGAACCCCGGGAGTGTATGCAACTGGTACCCGCGTCCCCCCACCCCACGCGACGCGATATTTTACGCCAGGATAGAGGCATTCTCCCCCACCCCACGCGACGCGATACTCTACGTCACGGCTTTGAGCGTGGGTATATAGAGTAGTGAGAAGCTGGATAAATTCATTCCAAAGTCTACGAGAACGCGACAGAATGAGGATATATTTTCAAAATATAATGTACCGTTTGGAGAGTTAATGTGCCGAGAGAGTTTGACTCGGTCTCGCCGAGAATACGCGGAACACGGGGATACAGATTTATAACGCATACGGATCTACCTGAAGGCCTCAAGAGTTTCCAGCCCTAACAAAGAAAAATCGATATTCACAGCGCACACGTTCTACCAGCCAGCCAGAGGATCCGGCCCACGCCTGTCTGGAGGTTACACCCCACACACTTCAGTACAGGGCTGGTACGCGTACAGCGGTTCCAGACTGCTAAAATAACTCTACCGCGCTGGGCATCAAAAGTTTACAGGGCCGGCCAACGCTAAATACTCAGAATACACTCGCATCGAATGACCAATAGTAGAACATTATACGGGATTAAACCACGCACTACATTCGTTTGAAAGGAGGTATATTTGATAGTTTTCGGCAGTGTAAAATGTAATCGGGCTATTCGGCGCGCGGCTGTGATAACGTTCACATCACAACTTTCCCCCACATTAATAGCCGGTGACCCGCGAGGGGATATAAAAAGTGAAAATATTACATCGTGGTGGATGCAGACTAGAGCGTGTTACACATTGTAGGGTAAGCACGGAATGATAACTTTATTTAAAATGTTCCACCCAAGTCTGATAAAAAGAATATAGCTATGCATTTATCCCCTTTTCCGCTTTTCGTAGAGAATATATGACTGGTTCCAACACGATTTAACATAATCAAATTTCCGTAATATACACGAGCGCTGGTTCGTCTGAGAGATTGCGCTGTGCAATGGCGAGTTAAATCCTTCAATGTTCTGAGTATTTTTACTTTGCATTGAGCCGTCGGTACCTGCAGACAAGGGGCTAAACGCGGATGGTAAACGGTTATCAGTAACCAGATGACGATGACGTGTGTTTGAGCCGTGAGGGTACAAGGCCGCGATAACACGCTAAGTGTCTGGTGAAAGGGAATTATATATCCCGTACCCCGATAATTCGTGTATAATAAGTGTATAATAGTGCGTAAAAGATTTATTTTGCGATATACAGTCATTTGTGAATATGAGTTTCCCAGTGTGCATATATAACTGATACAAAGTTAAAACATACATAAGTATGACCTATACAATATGGCCTATACAATAAGCTTGATTGGTCCGTTCGAATGGGGGACGCCAGTGATGTCATTTAATGAGCGTGGGGGGCTTGTCTGAACATTTACGAATTCCGGGGCTCCTATTGGTCCGTTCGAATGACTCGGCGCGGGTAGGTTATGTAATGGTGGGGACCTATCAGTGTATTTGATTTGGGAGGGGACACTAGTGATATTGTAACCAATCCCAAAGCCTATTATGTTCCTTTATTACATATCCACTTATTATTTAATCACATATTATGTACCCCTATTGTGTAGCCACCAATTATGTCACCTATTACGTCACATGACCACCACATAGTCATCTAGTACATACCTATTATGAGACATAATCACCTATTACATCATATAAGCATTATAATTACATATTATGTCATATAAAAACCATATAACCATTTATTATGTTGCATAACCACTTATTACGCTGCATAACCACTATATAATCACCTATTACGTCACCTAATACATCATATAACCATCTAAACCAAAAGAGATGTCATATAACATCTATTACGCTGTATAACCACGAATTACATCATATTATCACCTATTACGTCATTATTACGTCATATAACCACCTATTACGCCATATTATCACCTATTACGTCATCTATTACGTCGTATAACCACCTATTACGTCATATAACCACCTATTACGTCATCTATTACGTCGTATAACCACCTATTACGTCATCTATTACATCGTATAACCACCTATTACGTCATATAACCACCGAAACCGAAAGTGACGTCATATAACCACCGAAACCGAAAGTGACGTCATATAACCACCGAAACCGAAACCGGAAGTGACGTCATATAACCACGGGAAAACCCCCGAAACCGAAACCTGGAAAAACCTGCCTAAAGTGCGGTCCTAACTACTCCTGCGTTCTTTTAATCCTTATAAGAAAATAAAAAAACGATTTGTACACATGTATTTACAGAATTCCTCGTAAAATCACTACGGCGATTATAAAGTTTTGTCCATGACTTCCATGACTTCAACGTACAACTGGTAAGTAAAAGTTTTGTGTGTGTGTGCTATTAATGCATTCAATTTATATGGCGGAGTGAAATTTCTGTTCAAATTGTTCCCATAATACATATGCTGAATAGCTATAAACTAGATTTGAAGAGGAAAAATCAAACATTCATGTTTGTATATTTATTCATGTTTGCAGGAAAATTACGTTATGCGTGATCTCTGGAGGCTTCTCTAGGATTCCGGTACATTTGCGGATGTGGAATATCGCAGGATTATTGTCAAAACCTCCGGAATTCCAAGGATATTGTGAATATATACGTTTTCACTGGATTTTTGCAGAAGGCGGATGATTCCATGAACCAAATGTCCAAAAATTAAGAACTGTTGTGACCCATGGATTAAACTCGCACACCATAACGATTAGCGGTTTATGTATATCGAGTAATATAAGTCTGATATATGTATATGCTCGGCAATAAAAAATACAATCCCGGTGTGTTTACTGTGTCCACCAGTATTGATTTATTTTCATTCAATACCTGGGACAGGTATCTATTGGAAATAAATACCTCCCACAGAGGTATTTATTACAAATAGATACCTGCTCGAGACAATGGAATCATGCACTATATATTTAGAATTCTGTTTTTATATGAGAAGTTTACTGTGTCCATGTGGTAACAAGACGGACGATACACCGACGGTATCGAAATCCTGCCATGGGTCCACATGCCCATGTTATTCACAATTCAGTCTGGTATAACTTTCATTCAAATATGATATATTGGTTTCGGTTTGATGATCAACTAAGATATTCAGAGAAAATGTACTTGAATTATGAGGAATACCGGAATTCGCGTCGACATTGACAAGAAAAACAACTTGTACTGGGTTCAGGTGTAAAATTGGCCTGCTTCCAACCACTTATGGCGAAAGGGGTGGATACGTGTGATGCATGTGACAGGGTGTTGATAATGTGGGTTTTACTATCCATTAAAACATCATTATAATGTGGGTTTTACTATCCATTAAAACATCATTATTCGGACACCTATGGTCCGATAACCTATTGCCATGGCGTTGCGTCCGTCGTCCGTCCGTCGTCCGTCGTCCGTAAACAATTTTATCTTTAAAGTTTACGATCGGATTTTTCTGAAATTTTGCACATTTTTATATTTTCGCACTTTTATTTCAAAATAGCGGCCGTTTTCGTCGAAAAATGGCCAATTTTGGACTTTGACGGTCGTTTACTCAAAATCTGTTCAGTAACTTTTTTTCTTTTTGATACATAACACTCCTCATATGTACTCCTATGATGTCTAGAAATTTCGTCGCGCTTGAATCGCTCGAAGTGGGCCATTTTGGCCCAAACTCGGCCCAAATGGGACTTTCCCATGTTAAATTCTCCTATGCTTTATGATGGGACACATTAAGCCTAATATCTCACTTAATATTGAGATTAGAGACTAGGAATCAATAGTGGACATATAGGAAATGATATATGCTGAATATTCTCGTGACCTTGAATTTGACCTGTGACCTTGGTTTCAAGGTCATAGCGGCCGTTCTCGTCGAAAATGGCTAATTTTGGACTTTGATGGTCGTTTTCTCAAAATCTGTTCAGTAACTTTTTTTCTTATTGATGCATAACACTCCTCATATGTACTTCTGTGACATGTATAAACTTCGTTGCGCTTGAATCACTCGAAGTGGGCCATTTTGGGCCCAAACTCGGCCCAGATGTGACTTTCCCATGTTAAATTTTCCTATGCTTTATAATGGGACACATTAAGCCTAATATCTCACTTAATATTGAGATTAGAGACTAGGAATCAATTGTGGACATATAGGAAATGATATATGCTGAATCTGACCTTTGACCTCATTTTCAAGGTCACAGGACAAAATGGCTAATATCTCACTTATTATCGACTTTACAGCTTAGAAATCAATTGTGAACATATAGGAAATGATATATGCTGAATATTCTCAAGACCTTGAATTTGACCTTTGACCTCATTTTCAGGGTCACAGGACAAAATGGCTAATATCTCGCTTATTATCGACTTTACAGCTTAGGAATCTATTGTGAACATATAGGAAATGATATATGCTGAATATTCTCGTGACCTTGAATTTGACCTTTGGCCTCATTTTCAAGGTCACAGGACAAAATGGCTAATATCTCGCTTATTATCGACTTTACAGCTTAGGAATCAATTGTGAACATATAGGAAATGATATATGCTGAATATTCTCGTGACCTTGAATTTGACCTTTGACCTCATTTCCAAGGTCACAGGACAAAATTGCTAATATCTCACTTGTTATCGACTTTACGGCTTAGGAATCAATTGTGAACATATAGGAAATGATATATGCTGAATATTCTCGTGACCTTGAATTTGACCTTTGACCTCATTTCCAAGGTCACAGGACAAAATGGCCAATATCTTGCTTATTAGCGACTTTGCAGCTTAGGAATCAATTGTGAACATATAGGAAATGATATATGCTGAATATTCTAGTGACCTTGAATTTGACCCTTGACCTAAATTTCAAGGTTAGTCATTTTATTTTCAAGGTCAGAATACAAAATGGCTTAGATCTCGCTTATTATCAAATTCACAGCTTAGGGGTCCATAGTGAACATATAGGAAATGATGTATGCTGAATATTTTGATCTAGAATTTGACCTTTGATCTCATTTTCAAGGTCAGAGAACAAAATGGCTAATATATCGCTTATTATCATCTTTACATCTGCCCCTGATGACGCCAGTGTGTCTTTGGATAAACTATTTGGTCGGGCTTTGTTTCTATTGCAAAATGTTGTATTTTACGTTTCTTATTGGCATCATCAAAATTTGATTGTATTGGTGGTAATAGATTGATACTTACATTTATACCACTGAGTCGGTGTCACTGCTGGCGGACATTAAATCTGTCCCCGAGGATACCATCAACTCAGTAGCCTTCGGGCTTGTGATTGGGTACTTTTGTACTTGTCATGTATCTATTCCATGGGGTTAGATTCGGATTTCTAAATTATTTTCATAGGTTGTTGGGCAGTTGTATACTAATTCCATCTGGTGTACAGTAGAAACAACTACATTTAACACATTGTCTGCCCCTGAAGACGCCAGTGTGTCTTTGGATAAACTGTTTGGTCGGGCTTTGTTTGTTTCTATTGCAAAATGTAGTATTTTACGTTTCTTATTGGCATCATCAAAATCTGATTGTATTAGTGGTAATAGATTGATACTTACATTTACAGCATAGGAATCAATTGCGAATATAGAGGAATGATATATACTGAATATTTTCATGACCTTGAACTTGAACTTTGACCTCATTTTCAAGGTCACATCACAGAATGGCTAATGTCTCACTTATTATCGACTTTACAGCTGAGGAATTTATTGTGGACATACTAGAAGTGATATATTTGTTGAAAATTTCATGGCCTTGAATTTATCAGTGACTTTATTTTTAAAGTTGGAATCAATTTTAAAATCAGCCAAATTTAGCGATATTGATTGTCACGCAAATTTGAAACTACATCTTGAGAGAGTCAGGAATATATAGGAAATAGGCACAGTTCGACAACAGATACTCAGAAAATTGCCGTTAATCGTGCATGAAAACAGTGGATAGAGAATGATCGGCCTGCCTACATTGCCGGTTGCCACATTATCTACACAAACACCAATGACGTCACGAGACTGTGTGTAGAAATCGCTCGCAAGGCGGGCCGCTTTGAGAAAAAAAATGATTTGAATCTTGATTTGACAACTCAATTTAGGCACGCAATACACATTTTCAGACCCAAATTTGTACGATATCTCATTCTATAGACAAAGTAAATCTACCGCAGAATGAATAAATTTTGTCAATTCTAAAAGTGATTATAGCTTTAAGGTCACTGGACAAAAGGCTAATATCTAAAATGTATATTGTCCGGTAACCTTTCTTAGCCCTTGGGCTAATTTTTTCTCATCGGTTCAGTGAATATCATCATTTCTCGCCATGTTTCTCAACGATTCAGTGAATCACGTCATTTATCTCCAAGTTTCTCAACAGACGTCCTTAATTGCCCGAGCTGTGCTCCTGTATAAACCATGTCCATATTACTTGTTGAATGTTGTATTATGTCATAAACCCGTAGGGGTGTGATATCTGACGTAAACACTTCCCATAGATAGTTAACACTAAGTCACACATATATTGACGACTTGTTTTGTTAGCGGTATGTTAAATGCGAGTGTTTGGCGTCCATTTTAAAACATACAAGTAAACTACGTTGGAGATAATTATTTTTGTGGCCAGCGGAAATATATTGGGATGGAAAAGTTTATGTGATTAATAGCCTTAATTTATTGGATTAAATTGCTCATTATTCCCCATATAATAAACAAAGAAGAACATATCTATATATGTATATCCGAGCACAGACATTCTATGGTTTTAATGTTGCCCAGTGTTTTATATCAAATTGATAGTTTATGCGTCTATTTTGGTGTAAATAAAAATAGTTTTTATCAATTTTTTTTCATTTTTATAAATCGTAAATTATAAAAGTTGGCAACCTTTCGTAATTGTTCTGCCAAAATCAGAAATTTAGCTCAACATTTTTGTTGCGCTACTGTATGAGTATGCAATACGGTAAATCAACATATATGGCAAAGCTTTCACAGAATTTGCGTTTATTCACAAGAATAAAATGCAAAACCTCATGGAAACAATCAGAAATATTATTTTTGAAAGTGCTGTGATCCTTTTGTTGAGATTACTATATTTAACAAATGGTAGCAGGACCGGGCCCACTCATTCCCGGCCCCTCAGGGCCGGGTATATGTGATTGTCGTTGACCTCACCCTATGTATCTCCTGTCTTCCGACTCTCTCGGACGACTCTCTTAGTGTAAAATTTGTGATTTCTCCATGTTCACAAACTTCACAAGTCTGTATTTCTGTCCAGGCCGGACTGGCCAAAGCCAGCCGGCCCGGGTTTTGTGTTTGGAGACAGACAACAACGATGTGGATAGTTTGAAGTCAAATCCAAAAACTGACTTTATTGAAAGCCTTGCTGGCATATATATGGACAAGAGCACATTAATTGGATCCTGACTCCTCCCCTGTACATGTATATTGAATAAACAACAGACTAGCTGTGATTACTGATTACAGTCCCCTGGCAGGACTTGGCACCTTAATCAGTATCCGGAACAGCAGGGGTTGGAGTCACTTAATAATGAAAACACCTAGCTACATGTGTACATGCCATGCAAGAGCAGATGACCCATCCTGATCACATTTTCTGATAATAATTAACGAACATTTGAACTGAAATAATTACTGTAATGTGGATCTTACACACGCCCTCTCTCAATAAGTAAAAATTATATTTTTACTCAAAAATTGAAAAGATATAGGCCTAAGATACACATTACTCAGTTATCTGTGGAGAATAATAATAATCAGTATATCTACAGGTATACTGTTTTACGCCTAAAGATGACAAAATACAAAACATTCCACAGAGATTATGTAAGACCACATCATGTATGTGGCATTGAATGAAATTTGGACAAAATAGCGGAAACCATACTAATTAATTCGCAGAATCGACAAAAATATAAACAGAATATTTTTCAGAAAGAAATTAGTCAGTTTCTGATGTCACCATTCAACAAATATAATCGTACATAAAAAGTTATGCATATTGTCTCTCAGTACAAACTGTTTGAATAACATTTCGGGCTGCACCACCGCAACCATCAATTTACGGCACAGATCCATCACATGTTGTAAGACATGACCCCGGCAATCCCTGCGCGCGTCCATCTGCGTCGATGGGCAACATGTCAATCGCGATGATGTACGATCGAACGGTATCAACCAGTGAAAACAGTTGTCTTTATTAACCTAATATTTCTGGACTAGCAGACGACACCAGGCAGTGTCCATCTCCATATAGATACGTCCTGCGAAGTTTCGTCGGAGCTCTGTAGCATATCTGCACTCTCTGTGATTGTCGGTAGAACCGTGTCGATTCGTTGTGCGCAGTGATGTCCCTCTGTAGACATCAGATGCGCCTTCATCTGTAACTCGGTTCCTTCTGTAGACGCGGTGACACACAAAAGCAGTCGTGCCAACGCAAAATTCGCGGGTGCTG
Source organism: Terebella lapidaria (assembly GCA_949152475.1). NCBI lineage: Eukaryota > Metazoa > Annelida > Polychaeta > Terebellida > Terebellidae > Terebella > Terebella lapidaria. Next base: position 33,108,770 of record OX424567.1, on the reverse strand, counting down.
CGAACGATGAACGATGATCTCGGGGCGGATCCATCTGGTGCTGTTAGCGCAAAACAGCGTCCCTGGCATCCTCGCGACCTCAGCAGTCCTTGAATGCGCCAGTGCTCCAATATCGGCATCGTCGGTTGGTCACGCGGTGAAGGGCGATGGCGTCCTGTCTCCTAATTCGAGGCTGCGATTTGGCTGACAGCTCCGGAGTATGTCGATAATAAATAGGTCTGGCATAGGTGGGTCAGAACGGAGACCCCCAACGAGCAGAAACGGATGCCAGCCTGGGATCGCCCGTATATTCCGGAACCGTCAATTGTCTAGTTTTCAGTCTGGAGCCTGTCCACAGCTGTTGCTCACGCAGCCCCACGTCTACCGCGGCACAATTCGGACATGTGATGGTGTCGCCGTCAGCACTCCAGACGTACTTGCTACCTTTTTCGCAGCCTCTCCTCATGACTCAAGCGGCCATCACAATCACTTCCCTGTAGCTCGCCAACGAGAGAGCATGTCTCTGGATTTCTGTCTGGGCGTGTAATACATTAAAACTTCCTGCACAATCTGCCTTTGGAAATGCAGAAGATCCCAGTTTTTTCTCTGTTCAGTCCTGGCTAACGCGACGCCAGTGTAAAATTTGTGATTTCTCCATGTTCACAAACTTCACAAGTCTGTATTTCTGTCCAGGCCGGACTGGCCAAAGCCAGCCGGCCCGGGTTTTGTGTTTGGAGACAGACAACAACGATGTGGATAGTTTGAAGTCAAATCCAAAAACTGACTTTATTGAAAGCCTTGCTGGCATATATATGGACAAGAGCACATTAATTGGATCCTGACTCCTCCCCTGTACATGTATATTGAATAAACAACAGACTAGCTGTGATTACTGATTACAGTCCCCTGGCAGGACTTGGCACCTTAATCAGTATCCGGAACAGCAGGGGTTGGAGTCACTTAATAATGAAAACACCTAGCTACATGTGTACATGCCATGCAAGAGCAGATGACCCATCCTGATCACATTTTCTGATAATAATTAACGAACATTTGAACTGAAATAATTACTGTAATGTGGATCTTACATTAGATTCAGCATACATTGGTGTTGGTTTCGCGAATTTGCAATAAAGCCGATAAATTCCGCTAAACTGATTTAAAAACACTGCTAATATCATTGTACTAACAATAAGAATTTGAATGACAATGAGAAGTGCTGTTTCAAATTAGTTTTCGGCTGGTATTCGCAAGTGCAATTACCGATTCTCCTGCCGGTTATTTTGGAACTTATCATATTTGAACAGCCCCAGATATAATCACTGCGTTATATAACTACGCCAACAAGTAATCACTAAGAATATGTTGTATTGCAGCGACAGACAGTGATACATTAGGTGTAAGCATTTCAGAGAATAGTTTAAAATTATCTTTTCGAATTATTACAGTTGCATTAGGCCTGTTAGGCCATTTTTCGTGGGGCGATCAAGCGTGTAGCATAACAAAACTGAAGCATGAGAAATTTTGTTGCTTCACAAGCGCGATCGCCTTTAATAGCCAAGACCGCCATAAGGAAGCCGTGATGAATCCGTGCTTTCGACCACGGGTACTTAAAAACCCGGCAATAGGTATAACCTTTATTCCAGTTTTACATGAGCCCTGCTATGGAATTTTGTACATATGCCTAGGGCCTGTGCAGGAACGGTTAGACATCTATCCATTGTAATACGGCTGTACACATACACTTTAGGCCTATATTCATCAAATCCTGCCGCCTCTATGTGAATATTTAAACCTATGGTGATGTTTTGGGGCATATTGGGAATGTGAGATTTTGAACTAGAAGGTAGTTTCCAGATTCTCGGGCGACTTATGGAGCAGGAATTTAGTAGGATGTTTTTAACAGAGCTGCCGACGGCTAGGTCCAACGACTGACACTGGCGATCTGGCAAGGATACCGTACATCTAAGTGGACTTGGGGGAGATAAATTGGCTGAGGGTGTACACAATTTCCTGTTTCATTTAAGGGAGAGACGTGTAATATGAACCACTTAAGACTTTTAGACAATTTCGAGCAAGACTTCTCGATAATTCGATAAAACTTACACATGTGTGAATTGTATAAATAATACTTTATATGTGGCGCTGTATAAGAATGATGTCACACAGGAACAGACATCGTAACGAAAGATGTAAAATAAGCATACAAGTGGTTCATATTACACGCTCTGTGTGTAATATGGACCACCCTGTAATTAAAATGGACCACGGTCCGTGAAATTTGTTTTTCAACGAATTCAAGGCATAATCACAACTAACCGTCCAAATGCTACGTTTAGTGTTTTGTAACAAGGAAACACAACCTAGCCCTCGATATAAACAAGCGGATGACCACGCGGCACTATTTACAATTGAAAAATTACATCAATTTTAGCGATTTTCATTTAAATTTCATTCCATATACCCTGATTTCTGTGATGTTGCTCTGTTCAATGACAGAAGGTTACGAATGATGAGCGTCATAATTACGTCAATCACCATGGAGATAGATGTCATCCTGCTGCTACAACCCGGGGTGGTCCATATTACACACTGGTCCAAATTACACGTCTCTCCCCTACTTTGATGTGACTGATTGTGTGACTTTTTATATGAACTGTACAACTATTGTTGTGAGTTATTCATATATATATATATATATATATATATATATATATATATATATATATATATATATATATATATATATATATATATATATATATATATATATATATGTGTGTGTGTGTGTGTGTGTGTTGATTGTGTATTGAATTCAGTTTTGTGAGTCCATGGGAAACACGTACACATAAAAGGGCCGGGTTTTTTCTGCCATGTTTTCTAAAACATGGCGTTATACTTGTGCCCACTGTTTTTACCCAAACTTAGAAGACCAGCGCGAGGCGCTGTCCAACTATTAACGCGTGACCATCATGAACTGTGAGAAATGTTTCTCCAACTAACCTTGTAGGGAATTCCCTTATATCCTATGAAATATGTTGATCCGACAATGATGAACACAAACGTGAACATAATTCCACCCCTGGTGAACTTCTTCCGGTGTGCCATCACAGACTCTGTATCTTATTCTGGCGACTGTTAGAAACAACGGTGATGTTTATTGATATTGCCCCCTACCGGAGACGCTGTGAAACGTTCTTTCCATGTTTGAGAAGTTTTTGTGTGTTTTTATGGTCGGAAAAATCGTTACACAGAGGTTTGAAACAGGAAGCCATCAACCTACAGGGAGGTTGAGAATACCGGTAATTAGTGGTAATAGTATCAAGGGCCCTTTAAAGGTGTATACTGGGTGTTTGTTTATTGATCACCAGAATCACGCCGTAACGGCACGTGTCTTACAGGCTATATAGGGCCGCTTCGTGCTTGGAACATGTCAAAGTACATTCATTTGGCGGATCCAGAAGGGGGTCGCGTGAGTGAGAAATTCTGTGGAAGGTGTCAGTTTAAGGTATGATGATGTCACAAAATACATAGAATTTGTAGGCCTACAGTTGTAAAGTAAACCTTATACTCCGATTCTTCGAACTCGTTTACACCGGTTTTTAAAAAATTATATTATTGTTACGGTTCTAGCCGAAAATTGTGTTCGGCTGGTTATAATACATGTTTACTGAATGTTCTTAATTGTTTTCTGATGTTATTGGTCGCTTAAGGTAGTCCGCTCCAAACAGTGAGGGGAGGGGGTCAGAGAGTTTTTTTAAAATTAATAACTGCATTAACATATTCTAGAGCTTGAAAATGACATATTTTATAGCGTAGCTGATCGGAATCCTAAAACTGAAAAGAAAATAGGGGGTAACCGTATCCGTTCACATGGAAAACACGATACAAGATGTGAATATGGACAAAAAAGTGTGCAAAAATGCGATGATTTATGTCATTTTAGATAAATGTTTGTGATTTTGATCGAATATGTCGAAGAAACAAGCAGGGTGACCCCCTAGTTTCTTTTCGGTATTAGGATGCTGATCAGTTACTCTATTAAGTAGGTCATTTTGAAGAAATAATATTCATGAAATAACTTTTAAATTTTGACTCTTCGTTACATCACCGTTTGTAGCGGACTACGTTGAAAGGGTTTTTAACGAGTTACTATAGTTCGATTTTTCTAACTTGTTTACACTGTTTTTCGCTGATATTTTTTGCGATGTTAACCATATCGTTCTATAACTTGACATATGTTTCACCTGGGAGTCAAACGGCAATATTCTACCGAATTACAGATTGCGAAAATTGAAAAAGTTGGCAATCTTCCCCAGTGTTGTACGCGAAAGTTCTAAACATAAAACAATAACCTATACTATAAAAATATTCTTAACTTTGCTTTTAGCTTAGATTGCAGAATGGTAGTGTAATGTCTGGAGAAGTCATATGTTCGAATGCTAGTATGTAGACGGTGGGAAAAGGAAAAGGAGTCCTAGGAGTTTTCCATTTCTGGCATAAGCCATATTCATTTCTGGTTCCTTCTTTCACTGCAGATAAAAGCTTCGTTACGAGTGAAGAAATGGTTTTGTGGTACACAAAGTTCGGCGGAACTTATGGATTTGTGATCCACGGCCGCAGTACAGATTTTCTTGTTATCGTTCTACAATTTGCGAATCTGAACCATAATATTCCGTATATCTGATGGTTATATACGACACCTTTCCATTTTGGTTACCATAGCAACTTTTTGTCTCATTGGTGACACCATTCTACCCTCTCTGGTGACACACTTTCTGAGGAAATCTGTTCTGTCGACTCACATGCAATAATTAGCTACATGTATATCTTATTACAACTATTTATTGAGCAATCTTTTTTCGCGAATGTAGATATTAACATATCCCCTAATGTTGGGACTTGAGCAAGGTTTCGTGTTTTTCTGTATCATGTAACAAGGTTTTGCGACAAGTATTATGTCTTTGTTTGGTTACTCATGACTTTGAACAATGTTAATTTGTGCTTGATATTCGCGTTTTTACTGTATTTCTGCCATCAGTTATGATTCTATTCTATTCTATTCTTCTATTCTATTCTATCAGAATCTGAACTACAGCACTGTTTGTATGGACAATTGTGCAACTTGCGTATTAGTATCCACAACGAACCATGAAGACATATTTCTTTCTGACTGATGGCAATAACGTGGAACAACAAGACATATTTATTCCTACCACAGTATCAAAATCATCATAATAGAAGTTTTCGAAAGACATTCATAATAGAAGTTCTGCAAACAAAATACAACATTGTTAGATGCTTAGTTTGGTTGTATCACTACAAACTTCTCTTGTATACCTTCCAGATATGGCGTGATACGTCCATAACTGTGAAAAACGAATTCTGTCAATCGCCCACAACTGGGAAAAACTCATACAACCTATGATTTAACATGAGAAATGTACATTATCCTGGTCGCCTTCCATGACGTCACCACCTACTGATAAAAACATTCACCTATCTGAACATGGAAATCACTATATCTCTTTGAATACTGACTGTAGAACAAGGACGTTACATTCTACCCAAATGGATAACTGTCACGAAAGGAATGGTTGAGTGTCATGAATATTAGCCTGATGTGTGAAATTACATGCACCATACTGAAGGTAGAATTCTTTTCTAACAGAATATTAGATCAGTATGGTGCCAGTATAAATTATGTCATCTATTTAATGGATTTCAAGACAAACAACCATATATTCCAGGTTATACATCGGCGAAAGTATTATTTCAAATTCACGGTGGATATAGCAGATATACATGTACTGCTATAAAAGGAGTTGTTGTGTATTAAATGACAGTACATATTTGATGCTAAATTACACCTATTACACCCTGCTAATTATTCTACCAGGTTATAATTATATAATATATGTCATTGCTTTCAACATCAGAAAGCCTATATTTCCCAAATTTCTTATCGCATCAATTACATTATATTGGGTATTGGTCCTATAGTATCCTACACAAACTTCAAAAGATTCCGTCAAGTGGTCTCGAACGAGAAAGCATTTTACTTTTCACCAGTTACAATTTCTGACAATTACTCTATAAGTTAGGGGCCAAATAGGGTGCTGAAGAGGAAGTAAAACTATATATCGCTTAAAATTGGTGGTAGAGGCAAAAATAACTCATATTCGTCATTAGAAACTATTTTGTTTTCAAATGACACTTTGGCCGAAATAAGCCTCGAAACTGAACTTCGGCCGACTTTTTCCATGAATGGCATTTCTCGTGTTAATTTTTATGTTTAATTAGATTTTCACATTTGAGGGCAGACTATTTTTCACATCTGTGAAAGGAGTTTTTCACATTAGTGTGTAAGTGACAGAAAAAAAAATTTGTGGGGATTTATTCACATTTGTGGATAATTCACAAAATTTGTTTTCAACTTTGTGGGTTTTCACATTTGTGGGCGGTTTTCATACTTGTGATAGTATCCAAACTATCCCCCCCCCCCCCCCCTCCATGACATATTCCTGGATCCGCCACAAAATTTATAGCCAATTCTTCCATAAATAAACTCAATTATAAATAAACTTATAAGCGGTATATAGGTTTGACATCAAAATCGCACCCAGTAGATAACTAGGTATATGACCAACACAATAAAGCAGTAGCGGGTAGTTTCCCGTACAGAAATTATACTTCGCGCTTCGATGAATTAGAATGTGAACCTTTGTGGCTCGGTCCACGATACCTCACGCTCAGTTGATTTTTAAGGATTGATTGCATGTGATCGTCATGAACCTGGAATCGACCAGCTGTCCATTCACTTATAATGTAAACATAAAGGTAACAAATTCATGAATTCACACACTTCCAATCAACGTGAAACTTTGCCTTTCTGATTGTTAGCCATCAAGGATTACTAACCGAGACTCTATGTCTTACTAATACCCCCGTCACACTGGACTGGCTGTGCCACTACGGTACCACATCCGTTTTCAGTCAAAACCGCCATCACCGTAGTGACATCTCCAGTAGGGTTTTTGTATTTTTCCCCTCTCATCAAACGTGAGTGTTTCTTCACCGTACTACTGAGGATCCAGGGAGGAAGCACGGCGGCGTCACTGCGGACATGGCGATCCTACTGAGTTACCACTACGGTTTGGTTGGCGGTTCCACGGCGATCATTGGCGGCAGTACTACGGTGTTGGGGGAAGCATTGAGGGGCCACTGAGGTGCTACTACGGGGATGGCGGTGCTACCGAGGTGCTACGACGGTGGCACTGCGGCAGCATCGCGGAACGACACTGCTATATAAAAGGGAGGTGGTTTTCGGTGAAATTCATTACCTTTTTTGCTGAAGACGTGTACACTACAGTAATAATGCCGAAACGTACCACAACAAGGAGAAGAGCTACCAAGAAACGCCCTCCTACGCCCCCTCCACCCTCGGAAGAGGAGTCTTCCCATGAGGATTGCTTGCTCATCTGTCAGCAAGTTTTGCATGACGATCAGATTTCTGTTATCTGCCATTATAGTGACATTATAGTGTGGCCAGTTTGCTTTTCTGGCGGTTGCACGGCGGTCTTACTGAGGATGCATGACGGTTATGGAGATGCTAATGAGGTCCTCGTACGGTTCCACGGCGGTAATGGCGGTGCCATGACGATCCTACTGCGGATTGGCCCACTCACGGTGGCACTGCGGAAGTTTTGAACATGTTCGAAACTTCCGCCGTGCCACCGCGAAGGTCCGCAGTGTTGACAGTTTTCCGCGGTGCTACGGCGATCAAACGCGGAATCGCCGAGGAACCACGGCGATCATGGCGGTGCCACGGCGATTTACATCGTACAAGCCCCGCCGTGGCACCGCCATTCCAGTGTGACGGGGGTATTAACAATGTTAAATTTGTTAAATTCATTGTTTTCATATGTCATTTTCCGACCTATTTCTCAGTCTACAAAATACACTCACAACAGGGCGAGCGAAAGGATTATGCTGTAATACCCCCCTCACTCTGGGATGGCGGTGCCACGGCGGGGCTTGTACGATGTAAATCGCCGTGGCACCGCCAACATGTTCAAAACTTCCGTAGTGCCACCGTGAGTGGGCCAATCCGCAGTAGGATCGTCGTGGAACCGTCATAACCGCCGTGGAACCGTACAAGGACCTCATTAGCATCTCCATAACCGTCATGCATCCTCAGTAAGACCGCCGTGCAACCGCCAGAAAAGTAAACTGGCGACCCTACTGCGATCAAGTGTCGGTGATGGCGGTGCTACTGAGGTGCTACCACGGGAGCACTGCGGGTATGGGGGTGCCATGGCGTACTCAATGAGGAATTCGAGAAAACTAGGCGATCTTACTGCGATGCCACTGCGTTCACACGGCGGTGGTGGCGGTGTTATTGAGGTGTCTGTACGACAATGGCGTTTCCACTGCGGTTGCACTGAGGGTCTTACACGGTGCTACTGCGGTCAAATTTCTGCATATAAAAGCTTTGGTTTTCTGAATAAATTTCAAGTGCTCTGAAAGTTTTGAAACACTTCAGATCAATTCATTGGTAAAATATAATGGCAGATAACAGAAATCTGATCGTCATGCAAAACTTGCTGTCAGATGAGCAAGCAATCCTCATGGGAAGACTCCTCTTCCGAGGGTGGGGGGGGGGGGCGTAGGAGGGCGTATCTCGGTAGCTCTTCCCCTTGTTGAGGTACGTTTCGGCATAATTACTGTAGTGTACACGTCTTCAGCAAAAAAGGTAATGAATTTCACCGAAAACCACCTCCCTTTTATATAGCAGTGTCGTTCCGCGATGCTGCCGCAGTGCCACCGTCGTAGCACCTCGGTAGCACCGCCATCCCCGTAGTAGCACCTCAGTGGCCCCTCAATGCTTCCCCCAACACCGTAGTACTGCCGCCAATGATCGCCGTGGAACCGCCAACCAAACCATAGTGGTAACTCAGTAGGATCGCCATGTCCGCAGTGACGCCGCCGTGTTTCCTCCCTGGATCCTCAGTAGTACCTTGAGGAAAAACTCACGTTTGATGCGAGGGGAAAAATACGAAAACCCTACTGGAGATGTCACTACGGTGATGGCGGTTTTGACTGAAAACGGTTGTGGTACCGTAGTGGTACCGCCAGTCCTGTGTGACGGGGGTATTAGCAAATAGCTAGTGAGGCCAGTAAAAGTCACAGGTGATATGCACTCGGGTGCACCGAGGTGTTTGGGATTATGAATGTTCAGCTCATTGTATTCATCTCACAGAAAGTATAGCCCTAGATATTCTCATTACAACAATGAATAAATATATGCAACAGCCAGTGCTTGTCAAGCATAACACTCGAATCTTCGTTTTGGTGAAACGTGTAAAATGATTTATCTAATCATCAAATTGCACAGCTTTCGTGATATCATTTATGAAACCATGTCTCGGTTCATAATCCATGAGTATATGTGTGTGTGCTAGTCAAGTTTTAGGTCAGGGGATTGTATTGTTTTGGTGAACTTGTTACCTTTACTTTCACATTATAAGTCAATGGAAAAGTGCCTCAATGCACTCACCGGTAAGTTACGTGCAATCACACCTTAAGTATTACGTAATTGTTACTACACTCCAAACATGACATTCAATCCACCTAGCACCTTTTCATTCTTCATTGAATAAAATTACAAGCAACAAAATGGCAGCTTGGCACATTATTTTCTTTCGCCATTTCTGGTTTCAGGGTAATAACGTTAGTTTGCCTCATATGAATCTTTGCCGAATTTTCACCAGTGGTCAGAAATATAAATGTGGAAGAACCCTATTGATTTTGAGTCGGCTCCAGGATCCATCATGACGAAACCTAAGTTGATTTTGGGAATAAGTTTCTGGACAATAACTCAAAAGGTATTCAGGCAATGGATGTAGAACTTTGTAAGAAGGTTCATGAACCACCAGGGAAGAACCCTATTGATTCCGTCAACGACTTTTGACTTAGAGCTCGAAATGATTTTTTACTGATTTCACCCTTGAGGCTTCCTGCATATCTTGAGAACGCTGTATCGTAGAGCAAACGGACGTTATTTTCAGACTGGCCGCCATAGCCAAACACCAAATAAAGATATTTGGGATAAATATAATAGAATAAAATGACGAATATGGTTATAAATGATAAAATCAAAGATGTTATATTATTGCATATGTGTATATTCCTTGAGGAATATGAGGTGAGTCTAATGGTATCGATGATTTGATGTGTGAACTATCGGATATATACACGCCAAATAATTGTTTAATACTGATGGTTGATTTTAGTGCCAGAACTGGAGAATTGCCAGATTTCATGCTGGATGATAGTACTGATTATATGCCATTTCCAGATTGGATTACCGAAGATAACTTTTTATTCCTAGGCGATCTAGGGGCAGAGATGGCTCTGTAAATAGTTTTGGAAAGTCTTTTTTTGGAATTATGTAAGCAGTATGAAATAAATATGATATATAAGAAAATACATATATGTTGAATGATTGGTCTGTGGATGACAAAGAAGGTGAATTTACATTTTGTTCAGCCGCTGGGCAGAGTCTGATTAACTATTTCTGGTTTCGACGTCTATTATGATTTTATAATGAGCTTAGTGTGAGCGTTCGAGATGAATCGGATCATTGTCCTATTGTTTGTTCCGAAAGATTTGTACAAAGATGACACTCCGGCCCACCCGGTGTTACGCTATCACTCTCTAGCCAAGCGTGATCCTTACCAATTGGCTGGACCATGTAGCACACTCTACTAATACTTAGCTCATCTGTGAAATTCCGCTAAGTGATGGGAAGCTATCAAAAGTACTGCGCATATTAAAAATGATTCGAAATGTACAATTACAGCAGACTCGTGCGCTGAACGTTTCGAAAAGCTGTTCAACAGTCCGAATGATGTGGATGACATTTTTTTTATTCATATTGGTCTGTAAATAGGTATGTAGATGAGCATGATACCCGGCCGCCTGTGCTCAAAAGCAGCCTCCCGGATTTTTTTATTTGCGATTCTCAAATAAAAAATAAAAAGTTTTCCCGCCCCTTTTTTGAGGACCAAATCAAGGCATGCAACTTGGGCATATATTTAATTTGCCTCCTTATTTTCACTCGCCGCTAAATGAGACAAAGACGTTACCAGTTTTCAAAAACAGTTATTCCATGTGGTCACATTTATGTATGTAAAAAGTATGTATAAAATAGTGATCATGAATTGATTTGAATTACTATTTTCTCATGTATACTTCAATAGATGTATTAACAGATAGAAAAGTTTTCCACAATTACTCATCATTGAAGCAACATACAATCAACTGACAGTTTTCGATAACAATACTACACAGAATCATCCTGTCTGTGGATGGCGGCACACTAGTGGTGCCAAGGTGCCCAAGGGCTTTCAAGCCCAAATAAATCAAGCCTTTAGAAATGAAACCATTAAATCGTCGTTTTAAAGGTTAAAACTAGTATTATTTACTATACTTACCTCCATAATACTACACGGGTAACTCCTAACAGCCTACTTAAATTAGGCTCCCCCATAGAGAAACCTCTCATATGGGGAAGAATAAAGAATGACCCTTCCATTGCTGCCACCAGGGGCAGCACCGTAGCCACTTCCTCCATTCCCAATTCCTTGTCTCAGGGACGAGTACAAAGGAAACGGGGTTGGTTGGGTGGGCACTTTGGTAGTATTATGGAGGTAAGTATAGTAAATAATACTAGTTTTAACCTTTAAAACGACGAATTATTGTCCTATACATTACCTCCATAATACTACACGGGTAAAATTCCGAATAAACATTGGAGGTAGGATTTGAACCCGTCCCTAGAAGTCTACCCGAATAGTATCACGGAGGTCATTCTTTCATTATATATATAAATATATAAAAATATTAGTGCAACATACCTTGTGAAGGAGGCTTCAGTCTTGAGTCCTCTTCACTTCCGCTAGACTTGAATTTCCATTCCATGGTAAGAATCCACTCACTCACGCCATGCGTGTAAGAGTCAAATCAATCCAAGTCCAAGGTAACAATGGTACTTAAATTAGGAGAATCTGGGAAACTTCCCTGAACAATATATCCGAGTGTGTATATACAGTTCACAATCCTTTGCACTAATATCCACAGAACTAAGGAATCCATCCGGATCAACTGAAGCGACACATAGTCCGAACAATCCTTGATGTTTTTGTGTGGTTTTCATTGGGGGTTTTTTTTTTAAAAGTTTTTCAGTTTTTGCACAGCCATAACAGAAAAACAAAAGCTCTCAGTGGAGCAACTAAGGTAACCAAAATTCCTCAATTGGAAGATGCTTGTCCAGGGATGACGTGCTGACTTGCAACGACCGGCCCCAGATGCATGCCGTCCTCAGACGTCCAGGCTATGTCTCTGAGATAATGAGAAGTAAACGTGTTATGGCAAGACCAAGAACATGCACTCATAACCTGAGATAATGGTGTATTACCAATATAAGCCAATGACGCAGCCATGGCCCGTACGTCATGCGCCCGTACCCGAAAAGAACAATCGGTCGGCTGATCGCCAAGATCGTAACAGAGCCGACTGCACTTCTTAATCCAAGAAGAGATAGTCGGAGAGCGAATATCATTCTTGAAGCTTTTCAGATAAGAGACGAAAAGAAGCTTTTTGCCCTGTCGAAAACCTTTAGTCTTGTCAAGGTAAAAGCGCAACGCACGTACGGGACAGAGCTTCGCGTCACTCTCCAAGTCCGTGCCAAGAGAGGCATCGAGAGCGGGGATCACAATCGCCAAAGGAGGGGCCGTATAGAGCTGGGTTTTCGAGAGAAAAGACGGGAGGACACCCAGTCTGACCTGAGCATAGTTCTCCTTCCAGCTAATCTTAGACCCATCCAAAGCGTGTATCTCACCTCGACGCCTGCCAGAGGCTAGGGCAAGGAGAAAGACTGTTTTCCAAGTGACTAACGGGGCTGGGGCTGATGCCAGACGGTTCAAGACCAACGACAAGTCCCACGTAGGAGTGGGGTTTCGCGCCACAGGACGATCTACCTCGAAGTTTTTAAGCAATAAGGTCAAGGCCTGATCAGTCCCATAGTCCACACCCTGTTGTGGCAAAAGCGTCTTAGCAATAGCCGTTCTGTAGCCTGCCAGGGTAGACGGCGCCCGACCTTCCGTGAATTTTAACATTAGAAATTCAGCTATTAAGGGGGCATTGGCCATGAATGGATCAGTCTGCCTGCGCTCACACCAAGTACTGAAGACGGCCCATTTCGACTCGTAGACCGCCAAAGAAGACCTTCGATTTGGTCGTGCGATCCGAGAGGACACTTCCTCAGAAAAACCCTTTGCGCGGAACGATCGTTGGACAACATCCACGCGTGAAGGGCCAGCTGGTGTGGGTTCTGGTGAAACACCGGAGACCGTGGCTGCCTCAGTAGATCTTCCCGAAGAGGTAACGGCCTCGGAAAATCGACGAGGAGATCCAGAAGCTCTGGAAACCAGACTTCTCGGGTTGCAGAGGTGCAATAAGCAGAATCCGGCAATGTTGTGCTCGAACCTTGGCAATCACTTGCGGAATCAAAATGGCTGGGGGGTAAGCATAAGCGAAAAGGTCCTCCCAGTCCATAGACAGAGCATCGACACCCCAAGCTAGGGGGTCTCGGATCGGAGACACAAAGGTGGGGAGCCTGTTGTTCCAGCGAGTGGCAAACAGGTCCACATGAGGTCGATCTCCGCTGGTGACAAGGTCCATTCGGTAGGTTGTACCTGATCCCGCCGAGATAGCATGTCCGCCAAGACATTGAGATGGCCGGGAATGTGTCGGGCCCGGAGCAGAATCGATCGGGCGTTGCACCACTGTAGCAAGGCCGACACCTGACGACTGAGTGTCAGGGAACGAGTGCCGCCCTGCTTGTTGATGTATGCCATGACCGTTGAGTTGTCTGTGGCAACCAACACTGAGTGTCCTGCTAACTCGGATGCCCAATTGGCCAGGGCCCGAGATACAGCTTCCAACTCGAGAGCATTGATGTGCCATGACAAACTAGACACTTCCGGTCGCCTACGACCGCTTGGGTGTATCCCCCGTAGCCCTATCATCCCTGTTGCCCTAAATATATTACTGATAAGTATGAATAACTAGAGCAAGGGCTAATGAAGATTACCAGAGGAATGTAAAATCTTAAGCCACAACTGTTTTGTTTTCCACCAAAATTGCTGCATTGATCTTTCAAGATTATTGAAAGTCGAATTCAAGATCACCTCCAACATCACTGCATATGGATTTCCATTTCGACATGTTCGATAAAATAACGAAATTACAGCCAGATCAATCTTTTCACCTAAAGTTATAAGTCAACTCAGAATATTTGACAAACCTGGTTCAAAGTTGAAATTCAGAGTAAAAATTTACCAAAACTGCATTTCAAGTTGAAGGAATTGGAGCCAGATCGAACTTTTCACCATAAATTATATATAAACTCATAATATGTGCCAAACTTGGTTTCAAATTGAAATTCAATGTAAAAATTGACCAAAACTGCATTTCAAGATGACAAAATTCCAGATCAGAGATCCAGAGCCAGATCAATGTTTTCACAAAAAGGTCTATTTTCACCCGAAATATGTTCCAAATTAGACTTGAATGTGAAAATCCATTACCTGGTTCACCTCAATAATAAACGTTTCCCGTCTTAACTATTTTTTTGAGGTAAATAATATACTTAACTAGCAAAAATAATGTTAATTTATTTGGTTACAGCCGTAAAATCTCTACTGGACAGAACCTTTACCTTGTTGAGCCCAAAAATAAATATTTCTTGTCTTAAATATTTTTATTGTGGCCAAAAATAGACTTAACTAGTAAAATTAATGTCAACTTTTTCGGTTACACCCATGAAATCTGTACTGGACAAAACCTTTACTTTGTTGAGCTCAATAATAAATGTTTCTCGTCTTAACTATTTTCATTGAGGTCAATAATAGACTTAACTAGGAAAAATAATGTTAACTTATTTGGTTACAGCCTTATATTCTCTACTGGACAGAACCTTTACCTTGTTGAGCCCAATAATAAATATTTCTTGTCTTAACTATTTTTATTGTGGCCAATAATATACTTAACTAGTAAAATAATGTCAACTTTTTCGGTTACACCCATGAAATCTGTACTGGACAAAACCTTTACTTTGTTGAGCTCAATCATAAATGTTTCTCGTCTTAACTATTTTCATTCAGGTCAATAATAGACTTAACTAGCAAAAATAATGTTAACTTATTTGGTTAAAGCTACAAAATCTCTACTGGACATAACCTTTACCTTGTTGAGCCCAATAATAAATATATCTTGTCTTAACTATTTTTATTGTGGTCAATAATAGACTTAACTAGTAAAAATAATGTTAACTTATTCGGTTACACCCATGAATTTTATACTGGACAAAACTTTTACCTTGTTGAGCTTAATAATAAATGATTCTCATCTTAACTATTTTTATTGTGGTAAATAATATACTTAACTAGTAAAACTAATGTTAACTTATTCAATAATATTGTTCTGTTTTCACCCAAAACATCAGGTCTCTATTCTGAACAAGAATCCATTGCCATTTACTTTCATAATACAGGGTATTGGAGTGATCACAGTTGTCAAAGTGGGTATTTTAAAGGTCGTAATAAGTTAGTCCATTAACTAATTAATATTTATTTGATCATTCTGAAAAACAATAGGTTTCGTGTGATGGTCTTTCTCATCGAGCCTGTGCGATTTCATGATCATTCATCGAAAACTCCCACTCGTAGAGCGTTCACAAGCCATGTGTGTTAAACAGGCTAATTTGAGCATAAAATGTGTCGCGAATCGGCCAATTTGGTCGCTATGGCAACTAAAATCGATTGGTGTCGGGATCTTACCATAAGATGTGTCTGTATAAAAAATTATTAGAATCGGTTAAGATTTGCAACTTGTAGAGCGTTCACAAGAAAATCTCTACGGCGGACGCGGCGGCGGCGCGACGGAGACAAATCCATAGTATCCGCCGAACTTTGTTCGGGGGATACAATAATGGTCGCTCCATAAACCCGAAATCTCTTGGAACTCCAAGTGGGCGCCCCAACCTTCCGTGCTGGCATCCGTAAACAGATGCTTGGATGGCAGCGGCAGACGGAAGGGAGAACCTCGTGACAGATTTCTGATCTGGATCCACCACTGTACGCACCCGGGAGCCGCTGGAGACAACGTCACCATCGTAGAGTCGGGGTCTGTAGCTTGTCACCAACCCAGACTCAGGCAATGTTGCAGTTCTCGCATATGTAAGCGACCCAGAGGCACCAGTTTCTCCGTTGCTGCCAACAGGCCTAGCAGAGACTGCCAGGTGGCTGCCGACTGACTCGGATGAGCCAGGAAGGAGGCTAGGAGAGGGCGCAATTTGGTAATTCGGTCCTGAGGTGGGAAGACCATGCCTGACGTGGTCACGAACCGATAGCCCAGGAACACGAAATCTTGAGATGGAACGAGCTCCGATTTCTCGAAATTGATCACTAGGCCCATTGTCCGACACGTATTGATCCAACAACAAGGTGTCCCGAGACTGACTGCGTAGGAGCCAGTCGTCGAGGTATTGATGAAGGAACAATCCCCGCTGGTGAGCTAGGCTCTGGATCTCCCTCACCACCATGGTGAATATCCAAGGGGAAGGTGAAAGTCCGAATGGTAGAGCACGGAACTGCCACACACGGCCCCGGTAAGCGAACCTCAGATACTTGCGAGAGGCTAAGTGTATCAGAATGTGGAAGAAAGCGTCTTTCAGATCCAGCGAGATCGCCCATGCATTTTCTGGAAGCGCCAACCGAATAGATTCGGGCCTCTCCATGACGAACTTGGGAGTCTGCACGAACGGATTCAGGGGCGACAAGTCTATGACTGGGCGCCACCTGCCGGAACTCTTTGGCACCACGAACACGATACTGTAGAAACCCGGAGTTCGCGGGTCTGCGGGTTCTATGGCCCCTTTCGCAATCAATTTTTTTATCTCTACATCCAAGGCTGTTCGCTTCGCCGGAGCCGACGGCAGAGTGAATGACTTGGGGATGGGGGATAAGACAGGTTGAGTTATGAACTGAATCTGGAATCCCTTCCGGAGTATCCCCACGATCCAAGGGCTGGCTCCCATCTCTTGCCAAATAGGCCAGAAGAGATTTAAGCGCCCGCCGACTGGCGGTTCTGCGTGACCAAAAAGAGCGGGAGTCGCCATTGGTGACGCGTGGTACTCGGAAAGTTCCCTGGCACAGGTACTTACTGTCGTGACTGGGCCTGAACACCCCTGCTCCGCCCTTGGACTTGCCGCGGCGGCTGGGCCCTGAGTGGCGGCCACCACGCTTGGTTGTAGAGGCAGGTGGTTGTAGAGGCGCACATACAGGTGGGGGAGAGGGAGGGACAAAAATAACAGTACAATCAATTTTATTACAAAATTCCTGCGAGTCTAAGAGGGACATGGCGTCTAAACTCACTGGGGATTGTAAAGCTAGATTAAGCCGAACCGACTCTGTGTCGAAGCGACGGATGGCGGCGAGACGACGCACCCGGGCGGACCGAGAGCAGTCAACATCAGGTGGGGAGGGACGTGAACGTAAGTGAAGTAAATCCCTCAACGCCCCATACACTGTCGACCAGTCTTCTTGTGAACGAGATTCACACTTGTCGCACGGAAAATCGTCGATGCAGAACGAATCCACACACCGCCAACAGAAGTCGTGGACCTCCCACGCTGGTAAGAACACGTGGCAACGGCCACACACACGCGTGGGCATGGTCAGCTCAGCTCAACACTCAGGAAACCTGGGCGTGGACTACCGTCTCACCTGTTAAAAGGGACACCCCTAACACTAATAGTCCTTTCCTGCCAAGTCTCCACGAAGGTGGAACAATCCAAACAACAAAATTAAACAAAAAGTTAGAGTAGGCATAAGTAGGTCTGCTTCCTTCAATAGGAGAATTGGGAATGGAGGAAGTGGCTACGGTGCTGCCCCTGGTGGCAGCAATGGAAGGGTCATTCTTTATTAAGGCATTTCGGCAGAAATGCCTTTATGGTTTTAGCAGAATTTTTTTTTTTTTTTTTTTTTTTTCTTTTTCTTCTTCTTCCGCCACTTTTGGTTTCCGGACGATAACTTTAGATTGCCTTGACGGATCCTCGTCAAATTTTCACCACAAGTTAGAAATGATATGTGGAAGAACCCTATTCTGTTTGAGCCGGATCCGAGGTCCGTGAGGATGAAATCAAGGCTAATTTTGAGACTTGGTTTCCGGACGATAACTGGAAAAATATTTACGCAATAGTTGCAGAACTCTGCGTGGAGGTTCATATGCCACCAGGGAAGAACCCTATTGATTTTGGGATCGATCCGTCAAACGACTTTTGACCTAGAGGTCGAAATAATTTTTTGCTGATTCATCCTTGAGGCTTCCTGCATATCTCAGAAACCGTGCATCGTAGAGCGAAACGGACGTTATTTTCGGACTCGTCGCCCTAGACAAACATCTCTAGGGTGTATTATTTTTTTCATCCGGCTCCGAGGTCCGTGAGGTCCTTGAGGATGAAATCGAGGCTGATCTTGAAACTTGGTTTCCGGACGATAACTCGAAAAATATTCAGGCAATAGTTGCAGAATTTTGCACGGAGGTTTATATATCAACAGGGAAGAACCCTATTGATTTTGGGATCGATACGTCAAACGACCTTTGACCTAGAGGTCGAAATAATTTTTTGCTGAGTCATCCTTGAGGCATCCTGCATATCTCGGAAACGGTGCGTCGTAGAGCGAAACGGACGATATTTTCGGACTCGTCGCCCTAGACAAACATGTCTAAGGGGTATTATGGATGAACTTTGACCTTGACCCCAAATTTTTTTGCCGAGTCGGCATTTTTCGTTTTCGTCGATATCTCGGGAACGGTGTGTCGTAGAGCGAAACGGACGTTATTTTCGGACTCGTCGCCCTAGACAAACATGTCTAAGGGGTATTATGGATGAACTTTGACCTTGACCCCAAATTTTTTTGCCGAGTCGGCATTTTTCGTTTTCGTCGATATCTCGGGAACGGTGTGTCGTAGAGCGAAACGGACGCTATTTTCGGACTCGTCGCCCTAAACAAACATGTCTAAGGGGTATTATCGATGAACTTTGACCTTGACCCGAAATTTTTTTGCCGAGTCGGCATTTTTCGTTTTCGTCGATATCTCGGAAACGGTGCGTCGTAGAGCGAAACGGACGTTATTTTCGGACTCGTCGTCCTAGACAAACATGTCTAAGGGGTATTATTGATGAACTTTGACCTTGACCCAAAATTTTTTTGCTGAGTCGGCATTTTTCGTTTTCGTCGATATCTCGGAAACGGTGCTTCGTAGAGCGAAACGGACGTTATTTTCGGACTCGTCGGCCTAGTCAACGTGTCTTAAGGGGTATTATGGATGAACTTTCACCTTGACACGAAAATTTTTTGCCGAGTCGGCATTTTTCGTTTTCGTCAATATCTCGGAAACGGTGCTTTGTAGAGCGAAACGGACGTTATTTTCGGACTCGTCGCCCTAGACAAACATGTCTAAGGGGTATTATGGATGAACTTTGACCTTGACCCGAAATTTTTTTGCCGAGTCGGCATTTTTCGTTTTCGTCGATATCTCGGGAACGGTGTGTCGTAGAGCGAAACGGACGTTATTTTCGGACTCGTCGCCCTAGACAAACATGTCTAATTTTAATGGTAAATTTTTTTGCGGAGTCGACATTTTTCATTTTCGTCGATATCTAGTATATATTATAAATTAATCATCACACCGAAATGCCTCCAAGGCATCTTTAGGCTTTGACGTCTAGTTCTTCCCCATATGAGAGGTTTCTCTATGGGGGAGCCTAATTTAAGTAGGCTGTTAGGAGTTACCCGTGTAGTATTATGGAGGTAATGTATAGGACAATAATATCATATGTTACACATGATTTCAATTCTAAAGGCTTGATTTATTCGGGCTTTAATGTGCTTGAATAAATCAAGCCTTTAGAAACGAAATCATTAAAGTCATGTGTTACACATGATTTCAATGCTAAAGGCTTGATTCATTTGTGCAAGTGTTTTCATTTCATACGTATGAAATGTCGTTCCGCAAAAAATAAAAAGTGCCTCCCTACCCAATTTTCTCAAGAGCTGAGGACGGTATCTTTTTGCAAAATAAAAAATGAAAAAAAAATAAATAAAATTAGCCCAAGGGCTAAGAAAGGTTACCGGACAATACATATTTTAGATATTAGTAGTTTGTCCCGTGACCTTGAAAATAAGGTCATTGGTTAATTCAAGGACACGATAATATTCGGCATATGTCATTTCTAGTATGTCCACAACTGATTCTTAAGCTGTAAAGTCAATAAAAAGCGAGATATTAGCCATTATGTCCTGTGACCTTGAAAATGAGGTCAAAGGTCAAGTTCAAGGTCATGACAATGTTCAGAATATATCATTTTCTATATGTCCACAACTGATTTCTAAGCTGTAAAGTCGATAATAAGCGAGATATTAGCCATTTTGTCCGGTGATCCTGAAAATGAGGTCAGAGGTCAAATTCAAGGTCATGATAATATTCAGCATATATCATTTCCTATATGTCCACAATTGATCCCTTAGTTGTAAAATCGATAATAAGTGAGATATTAGCCATTTTGTCATGTGACTTTGTAAATGAGGTCAAAGGTCAAAATCAACGTCATCAGAATATTTGGCATTTATCATTTCCTATATGTCCACAATTGATTCCTAAGCTGTAAAGTCGATAATAAGCGCGACATTAGACATTTTGTACTCTGACCTTGAAACCGAGGTCAGAGGTCAAATTCAAGGTCACAAGAATATTCAGCATATATCATTTCCTATATGCCCACAATTGATCCCTTAGCTGTAAAATCGATAATAAGTGAGATATTAGCCATTTTGTCCTGTGTCCTTGAAAATGAAGTGAAAGGTCAAATTCAAGGTTATCAGAATATTCGGCATATATCATTTCCTATATGTCCACAATTGATTCCTAAGCTGTAAAGTCGATAATAAGCGAGATATTAGCCATTTTGTGCTCTGACTTTGAAACTGAAGTCAGAGGTCAAATTCGAGGTCACGAGAATATTCAGCATATATCATTTCCTATATGTCCACAATTAATCCCTAAGCTGTAAAATCGATAATAAGTGAGATATTAGCCATTTTGTCCTGTGACCTTGAAAATGAGGTCAAAGGTCAAATTCAAGGTTATCAGAATATTCGGCATATATCATTTCCTATATGTCCACAATTGATTCCTAAGCTGTAAAGTCGATAATAAGCGAGATATTAGCCATTTTGTGCTCTGACCTTGAAACTGAGATCAGAGGTCAAATTCGAGGTCACGAGAATATTCAGCATATATCATTTCCTATATGACCACGATTAATCCCTAACCTGTAAAATCGATAATAAGTGAGATATTAGCCATTTTGTTCTGTGACCTTGAAAATTAGGTCAAAGGTCAAATTCAAGGTTATCAGAATATTCAGCATATATCATTTCCTATATGTCCACAATTGATTCCTAAGCTGTAAAGTCGATAATGAATGAGATGTTAGCCATTTTGTGCTCTGACCTTGAAACCGAGGTCAGAGGTCAACTTCAAGGTCACAAGAATATTCGGCATATATCATTTCCTATATGTCCACAATTGATTCCTAGTCTCTAACCTCAATATTAAGTGAGATATTAGGCTTAATGTGTCCCATTATAAAGCATAGGAGAATTTAACATGGGAAAGTCCCATTTGGGCCGTGTTTGGGCCCAAAATGGCCCTTTCCAAGTGATTCAAAAGCAACGAAATTTATACATGTCAGAGGGGTACATATGAGGAGTGTCATGCATCAATAAGAAACAAAAGTTACTGAACAGATTTTGAGAAAAGGACCGTCAAAGTCCAAAATTGGCCAATTTTTCACGAAAATGGCCGCTCTGACCTTGAAACCGAGGTCAGAGGTCAAATTCAAGGTCACGAGAATATCCAGCATATATCATTTCCTATATGTCCACAATTGACTCCTAGTCTCTAATCTCAATATTAAGTGAGATATTAGGCTGAGTGTTTAACATGGGAAAGTCCCATTTGGGCCGAGTTTGGGCCCAAAATGGCCAACTTCGAGCGATTCAAGCGCAACGAAATTTATGCATGTCACAGGGGTACATATGAGGAGTGTTATGCATCAATAAAAAAAAAAGTTACTGAACAGATTTTGAGAAAACGACCGTCAAAGTCCAAAATTGGCCATTTTTAGACGAAAACGGCCGCTCTGACCTTGAAACCGAGGTCAGAGGTCAAATTCAAGGTCACAAGAATATTCAGCATATATCATTTCCTATATGTCCACAATTGATTCTTAGTCTCTAATTTCAATTTTAAGTGAGATATTAGGCTTAATGTGTCCCATTATAAAGCATAGGAGAATTTAACATGGGAAAGTCCCATTTGGGCCGAGTTTGGGCCCAAAATGGCCCACTTCGAGCGATTCAAGGGCAACGAAATTTATACATGTCACAGGGGTACATAGGAGGAGTGTCATGCATCAATAAGAAAAAAAGTTACTGAACAGATTTTGGGAAAACAACCGTCAAAGTCCAAAATTGGCCATTTTTCGACGAAAACAGCCGCCATTTTGAAAAAAATGCGAAAATCAAAAAACTAAAAAAAACCTTTCCTGGAAATATTTTTAGGTATTTTTGTGCAAAATTTCAGAAATATTCGACTGTAAACTTTAATGATAAAAATGTGGACGGACGGACGGACGACGGACGACGGACGCAACGCCACGGCAATAGGTTATCGGACCAAAGGTCCGGTAACCTAAAAAGTGCCTCCCTACGCAATTTTGAAAAAAATAGGATGACGAGAAACAGAAAATTCATTTTTATAGGCCTTACTGAAAATGAGATTAGAACGGTGGGGCACAAACTACCGAAAGGAAAATTACCCGATATTGATGGAATTGTTTACGAGTTTATCAAGTGCACATCTTACGTTGATCCCACGTATTTTTGCTCATGGGACCAAGGTTGGCTCAAGATTGTCACTTGGAAATCAACAACCAACTTTGGCCCAACGATTCATACCTCTGCTGGAGGTCTTGGTGGCAGACCCGGCGGCCGCAGCAACGGCAGTGCTGTCGAAAATACCCCGTCTCTGCTGGAGGTCTTGGTGGCAGACCCGGCAGCAGCAAAAAGGACAGTGCTGTCGAAAAGGTCCTGGCTTTGCTGGGGGTCTTGGTGGCAGACCCGGCAGCCGCAGCAACGGCAGTGCTATCGAACAGACCCTGTCTCTGCTGGAGGTCTTGGTGGCAGACGCGGTAGCAGCAGCAACGGCAGTGCTATCGAACCGACCCCGTCTCTGCTGGGGGTCTTGGTGGCAGACATGGCATCCGCAGAAAGGGCAGTGCTGTCGAAAAGGTCCTGGCTCTGCTGGAGTTCTTGGTGGCAGACCCGGCAGCCGCAGAAAGGACAGGTCTGTCGAAAAAGTCCTGGCTCTGCTGGGGGTCTTGGTGGCAAACCCGGCAGCCGCAGAAAGGACAGTGCTGTCGAAAAGGTCCTGGCTCTGCTGGAGTTCTTGGTGGCAGACCCGGCAGCCGCAGAAAGGACAGTGCTGTCGAAAAAGTCCTGGCTCTGCTGGGGGTCTTGGTGGCAGACCCGGCAGCCGCAGAAAGGACAGTGCTGTCGAAAAGGTCCTGGCTCTGCTGGGGGTCTTGGTGGCAGACCCGGCAATCGCAGAAAGGACAGTGCTGTCGAAAAGGTCCTGGCTCTGCTGGGGGTCTTGGTGGCAGACCCGGCAGCCGCAGAAAGGACAGTGCTGTCGAAAAGGTCCTTGCTTTGCTGGAGGTCTTGGTGGCAGACCCGGCAGCCGCAGAAAGGACAGTGCTGTCGAAAAGGTCCTGGCTCTGCTGGAGTTCTTGGTGGCAGACCCAGCAGCCGCAGAAAGGACAGTGCTGTCGAAAAGGTCCTGGCTCTGCTGGGGGTCTTGGTGGCAGACCCGGCAGCCGCAAAAAGGACAGTGCTGTCGAAAAGACCCCGTCTCTGCTGGAGGTCTTGGTGGCAGACCCGGCAGCCGCAGAAAGGACAGTGCTGTCGAAAAGGTCCTGGCTCTGCTGGAGGTCTTGGTGGCAGACCCGGCAGCCGCAGAAAAGGCAGTGCTGTCGAAAAGGTCCTGGCTTTGTTGGAGTTCTTGGTGGCAGACCCGGCAGCCGCAGAAAGTACAGTGCTGTCGAAAAGGTCCTGGCTCTGCTGGGGGTCTTGGTGGCAGACCCGGCAGCAGCAAAAAGGACAGTGCTGTCGAAAAGGTCCTGGCTTTGCTGGGGGTCTTGGTGGCAGACCCGGCAGCCGCAGAAAGGACAGTGCTGTCGAAAAGGTCCTGGCTCTGCTGGGGGTCTTGGTGGCAGACCCGGCAGCAGCAAAAAGGACAGTGCTGTCGAAAAGGTCCTGGCTTTGCTGGGGGTCTTGGTGGCAGACCCGGCAGCCGCAGAAAGTACAGTGCTGTCGAAAAGGTCCTGGCTTTGCTGGGGGTCTTGGTGGCAGACCCGGCAGCCGCAGAAAGGACAGTTCTGTCGAAAAAGTCCTGGCTCTGCTGGGGGTCTTGGTGGCAAACCCGGCAGCCGCAGAAAGGACAGTGCTGTCGAAAAGACCCCGTCTCTGCTGGAGTTCTTGGTGGCAAACCCGGCAGCCGCAGAAAGGACAGTGCTGTCGAAAAGGTCCTGGCTCTGCTGGGGGTCTTGGTGGCAGACGCGGCAGCCGCAGAAAGGATAGTGCTGTCGAAAAGACCCCGTCTTTGCTGGAGGTCTTGGTGGCAGACCCGGCAGCCACAGAAAGGACAGTGCTGTCGAAAAGGTCCTGGCTCTGCTGGAGTTCTTGGTGCCAGACACGGTAGCAGCAAGGACAGTACTGTCGCTCACAGGGCTGTTGGCGTCGATGGAGAAGCAGGTTCCTTACGGCAGATGTTTCAAGCAGCTGATCCAGTGATGCTTGGCCACTTAGCGGAAAGTAACTTTAGACACACTGTATTGCCAAGTTTATGTTTGTCGATGGCTTGTCGATGGTGGGCATATCAGTACAACCTGCGATGGGAATGCCTCTGGAGACTTATGCCTCACAAGACATTCTTCACGGATATGTCCCAGGTAGCCTAGGGAGCTCAAAAGGAGGCAGTCACTGTCCAAACTGGGGCAATCACAGCCTGACAGAGACACATCAACAATCAAGGACGCAACAGGTCTTTGCATATAATATATATTTCTAGTTAGAGAAAAAGTCGTCGGATCAAATACTAGTAATTCCTTCCCAAATGGACTTAGAAATGTGGTATTTTGTCATACATTCTGACACTAGCGAATGAAACAGTATGTGATTGACACACATGAATGAACATATCGTGTTGAATGTCTGCAACAATTTAAATACGGTCACAAATCCATAGTTTCTACTGAACTAGGGTCACATATCTGGTACTGGCTTTCTTTTGGTGACATTTAATTTCACCAAGTCATTAGCACAGTGAGACAATTTTTTCACTAGTAACCTAGAGCCTGTGGTCCTCTGGTGCTGGAGGGATAACAGAAGTGTTTATCAAGGAGATGTATGGATATGAAACCACACCCATTCAATAACGAATACAAATATATACGCTTTTTATTTGTTGCTTTTTTACATACATACATGTATGTACATACATTGGTAATTGTACCTATGTCAGACAAAATACCAGGTTCAATGACCACACACCCTTCATGAATTTCCACCAGTCTCTGATTGAATTCGGTGCCTATGTCTCTTCAGTCTTTACAGAATCATCAGTTTCCATCTGTTCGGCATTCGATGATTCCTCAGTTTTGATGACAACATCTTGCTGAAGTGAAGAGTCTGGCTCAGTCTGTGTGGTGCTCTCTGCACCATCTTTAGATACAGAATCAGTTTCCATCTCTCCAGCAGTCGATGACCCCTCAGTTTCGATGACAACATTTTGCTGTTGAATTGAAGAGCCCGGCCCAGTCTGAGTAGCACTTTGTCCACCATCTTCAGATGCCCCATTTCCCTGATCTGTATCCTCATCCCTGGATTCTGTCTTAGTGACTCTCACAGATCCAGACTCAGGAGGCTGCGTGGAGCCACTGCCATCCGGATTGGTTTCCTTGGATCCTCCTTGGATGTCACTGTTGAGTGTACAAAGTATTTGGGTAATTGATGACATTTTCCGGGGGTGGGGGGGGGGGGAGGGATCAGAAAGTTACAGGTATTGAGGTCATATTTCTGATCAGAAAGGTGTCTGTACCTTACTGAAAACTGACTGTTTATTCAATAAATAACTCTACATATATATAACTGGTATAATAACACCAGGACAGGCCATAGGCACCATATCAATAATTCACATGACTTAAGTCCATTACAAACTGAGACACCAGACTAGACATTGATCCAAGTAGTACCAGGGCACGTTTATTGACTCACCCGCCGCCCTCGGTGTCACTATCGCTGTCGACTCCTGGATGTTCCTCTGTGTGATCCTGGTCATATCGCCGTTGATGACGCGGCACTGAATCCTCCGCCCGGGGCTGACGGTAACCATGGCTGCCACGGACTCCACCCTGTAGTGGCAGTGCACCAATAGTTTTTTCTGTTAGTGGTTAACTGATCTGTGATATATCTTCACATGTATGAGGTTTATCTATTAAACAGTTAACTGTTGATTTCGGAAAAGGTCATTGTGAATATTTTTTTTTAGTTTGCAGGTCATATCACTCTATTTTCTTCATCGTAAAAAGCATTAAGCATTTTAAATATTAGTATTATATATTCAATCGGTTTCAACAATAATTCCAGGCTGCCCTTTTTACAGTTTACAGTGCGTATTATTTTGGCAGAACCAACCGACTGTTGTGACATCATGTGCTGTACTTTCTCGCGGTAGAAATCGTAGACAAACTTTGCCATCTGAGGCATGTCGTTGATGATGAGCGGTTGATCGGGTGGCGGCGCATCACACTGGAAGGAGCGGGAGAGAGTTTGGGCAAATTTAGAATCTTTGTTATGTAGCAGGAGAGAAATTTGTACAAATAAATCTTGAAAATTATGCGTTTGACAGTTCATATTTGCATGTATCTCTCTTGCGTATTATTTTTTTTTTCTTATAAAATCCAAGTATAATACAGAATATGAGAATTTCTGAGAATCAAGGCAAGAAATAACCTTTCTGGTTGTGGGGTAAGTTTCGTGTGGACAGAGATGCAGTTTCAAAGGTCGAGCCATCAGTTGGGTGAAGGCGGGTGTCAACTCAAAGCAGTTCTGGAAGAGTTCCACCCTGGCGAAGACGTAGAGACCCAGCCTTGCCCTCGACATGGCCACGATCAGACGTCGCACGTCTCTGCAAGGCACACAACCGTATGAGTACAGATTTCACACTATTTAGATGTTTTTCTTGAGTTGATCACCATGGTTACAAGGAGTTCAGCGGAGGTAAATTGGGCTGTACCTGAGATGTCCAACAGCTCGCGTACGGACCAACGACAGAATGATGTAGTCATTTTGTTGTCCCTGGTAACGATCCACTGTTGTTATCTGGAAGTAATGTAACATATTCTTCATTATTTTTGTAGCGCATGTGATCTTATATTGGTATAGGCCATTCAATATCATATAACCAGATGAACATGGAGAGGAAAACATAGTTCATGATCAATAAATTGAATATAAGTATAAGAAACTCTGAAGTTGGATTGTCATAAAAGGATCACGCAAAATCTTGTATTATTTGATACACAACCCACAAATTGATTCACCGTTCATCAACACAAACAAAAAACAGAGTCAGCACACCTTGTGTGGTCGGCCAATCATGGGGTTGTCCACACACCGCTGGTCAACCACGTCACGGATCAGGTGCTTCTGACCATTGTACGTGGTCAAGATGGAGATCTTGTCGGCCGGGTAACCAAGGAGTCGCATGTACATGAAGAGCGCCACGGCATACTCAGCCTCCGCCAAGTTCTGGTGATGATAGATAGACAAGTAATTTTTATTAAATTTGTGGTGTTTCTGAGAATATTCCTGATTTGTTTTGTGAACTGCTGATTCTGTTTAGTTTTATATGGGTTGAAAATATCATAATGGAAATTTACAATCTCATATAACCGAGGCAGTCACTGAAACGGTCACTAAACATAGTTTGAACTGTGAAATACATTCATTCATTAATCTAATTTGAATTCCCAGCCAGTATTTGTTTCATCTACACAAAGCAAACTTTCAGTACATTTTGACAAATTCTTCACTTTACAAAAAAAACGTTTTTACCTGGTAGAAGAAAGGGTTGGGCTCAGATTCGCCCCTCCCGTTGAAGTCTTGGACATCGATGAGCTGGAAATCATAGCAGAGTCCAGGATTCGCGACTCGATACTCGGGCCACATCATGACATGGGGCAGGTTTCCGAGTTTCCGATATCGCCAATTGTACAGGCTACAGATGCTGGAAATGGTAAACACAGAACATATGTTTACCAGTCAAATATGACTCGGAAGAGTTATTGATGGTTTTTTTTTCACTTATCCCAGTTTTGTTTGGAAAAGTCTCAACAATTCTATAACTTGTAGCTGAGTTCAATTCTGGTAAATCTGAATATATTCTCTTCTATCTTTCTGGATACATGGTTTCAACATGATTGTTACAACCATTTTCACATTCAAAACCAGCCTGCCTTAATATTATCTTTACCCAACTCTGCAGCCATGTGCCTGATCCTAGCTAACGAGACCAGTCTATGCCACATCATACCTTGGTCTTGCTCTGCCCTGGGCGTCTAGGTCCACCGTCGGCACGGCAAGTCGCACGAATCTCGTGAACAAGGATTGCTCCATGTTGGAGAACTTCTGGAAAGCCATGTTCTTGATGACTGGGGGCAGCTGATGGTGGTCTCCAATCATTATCCATCGCTTCAGTCTGTGGTAGCCATCTTCAGGTTTCTACGAAAATATGTTGGTCGGTCATTGTTTGATATCCGGGCGGAATATCAATGTTTCGTTGTTTTGTTATCGTCGTTACTATACGTTCTCTGCCCGGTCGAGATCAAAAGACTTATTTTTTTACATATATAGTTTTTACTCAGTCACTTAATTACATACCATTCAGTTTTCATATTTATCAAGTGTATGAAAGGCATGGAAACAACATAGATGCTAGTTCATTCTATCTGAATATATTGGAGTTGTGTATCATTATTCCCTTGTAAGATTATTCTTACACTTACTTGGAGCAGAAGGGGAATGAAGGTTTCAATTTCAAGAATTTGAGCTGACTCTTCCATCAAAATGTTGTCATACTGAGAGAGAAACAACGGCATGAGGAGTTAATTAACAACTACAAAATATTTCACGCTCACACCAAATGAATGTTCACTGTACAGTTACAGTTAATATGATTGCATCATCAGGAATACAAAATGCATTCAAGGCACATGAACACCAGAAAACCCTCACCTCAAAACTGGCTTCGACCAAGTCGCGACGCTTCAGGGCCGCATGTGTGCAAGTCATCGCAATGATCTTCGCCTCCTTTACGAGAAGGTATCTCGTCCGTTCTGCTCCACTTCGCAGCAACTCAAATGCTCGGAACTCCTGCAAACCGATAGCTACAGCATAAGTTTTCATCCTTTCGCAAATTATTCAAAAGAAGCATGGTATTATTTTACATGAAGGGTTTGGAAACATTGAAAACAATGATGAAAAAATATGCAGAAATCAAATCAAAACTGCAATTTGTAAGTCATCAGGGTATATATTTGGATGTGAACTCATAGCTCAAAGGCATCAAATCCTGAGGTCAGAAAGTGATCGACAAAAAGTTTGTAGTTATCATTTATATTTATTTATTTATTTATTGTACTGAATTTATAATTTATATACAGTGTATATTTTGAATGAGTGTAGCTCTGGCCTACATCAAGCTGCTCGAAGATCTTGCGGATGTGTCGGAAGCAGCCCTCCGCTATGTCCAGATCCTCCTCGTACGTGCGGCCTTTGAACAGCGGCTGAGGCGCGTTCTCAAAGAACTTTAGGAAGGGGAACTCGTTCTTGATCTTGGAGAAATCTCCCGCCTGCAAACAAGGTATCAATTTGAGAAGGCATAGTCAGTAGATACTAGATAACATTCAGACTTGGTCAGATCCAGAGTTCTTATAGCCAGAAATTTTATCATACAAAAATGTATCACGGAACCTTTCGCAGTATCACAATGTATTGACAATCAATACCCAGAACCTACCTCTCCATTTGCTGGTTTGATTTTGCTCATGAATTCTTCCCACCGAGAGAGAACCTGCAACAAACATTAACAAGTAGTTGAATAATTTTGACAACAATAATCTCCTCAAAAGAAGGAAGTATCCAGTAGTGTTCAGAACATATCACCACCCAAATCCAGATTCTGATTACCATGGCAACCAAAAGTACTACTATGCTTATAGGCCACTCCGACACACCTGGTACAGGAAGAAATGTCCGGCTGTCTCGCACGTATACGAAACATCCCCAGGGACACCCAGACTCTCCTGTAGCCTAGCGACCTCCTGTAGTAGCTCCAGACGCTGAGCCAGTACATAATTCACACGGCCGTACCTGCCAACATGGAAGGGGATATTTCATATGGCACGATTTATCAATTTTTATAACCCAAAGTTTGAGTGACTCAAATACATGACTTTTTTTCACATAAATAGGAATTAACGATTGCAACAAGACAAAGAAAGTTTTGATTGAGAGACTCTCCCCAATTCCATTAGAAACTAGAGATTATATCCCCTACCACATACCGACTGAAGTCTTTCTCGGTTTCGAGCGCCTCCTCCCCATGTCCAAGACGCAACAAGTGACGCTCATCAATGTCCAGTGCGATGATCTTCTCAAACAGTTGATTTAACGCCTGGAAAGTTGATAATAAATTTAATTATTTTTAGCTGTTCGAACTAATTGAATAATTACGGTATATCCATTAGGCTAACTGCCCGCACACTCACCTGGTTAGAATGAGTGACGATCAACGTTCTCTGATCGGGGAAGTTGTGATAGAGATTTGAGATTATCTGCACAGCGACGTCAGTTTTACCAGTACCCGGCGGACCTACAACCTGAAAAAAATGTAATATGTGCTCAGTACAGAATCTCCGAGATTCTGTTCTTTCCATACTGTATGGAGAACTTTCAATACTGGTAACTTTTTATTAGCTCGCAAGCGTATGTGGAAGCTGTATGCCAAAGACCATGGAGAGGCAGGAATGAACAACTGACCATTGTCAAACCTGGCTGCATTCCGGCCCGGATGGCCTCTACTTGTGTGGGAGTGAAGGCCACTTGGTTCCTGAAAGTAGCACAAATTTATACTTTAAGCAAGTTCTAAATATTTTTTTGTCAAGATAATGAACGAATGTGCAGAAACAAAGAATAAATTATAACTAGACATAAAAGCCTATGGGTTTGTGGCATCCCCCAATTTGTTCTATCATTTCAAATGGTAATACTGGACTGAGAAAAAAGGATACATAGGCCATTGTATGTGGGTAAGAGTGAGAGCTCATCAGACAGTTTCTTATCATCGGATTGCTGAATGTGCGCGATCCTGATTGGTCAATTCCCCAACAATACCACGCTTTATCATCGGATTGCTGCGAATGCGCGATTTTGATTGGTCAATTCTCCGACAATACCACGCCGTATTTGGAGAGCTGTGACGCAACCCCACGATATTTTCTGTATCGTGGGCTTCAGGCGGGTAATACGGAATGACGTTTTGGAGAGCTCCATATAATCCAATGATAAAATCGTTACCATGGACTTCAGACCCCAATACGGCAGGATATCTGCCTTCAGTCAGCATATCCCACTCGGCCTGCGGCCTCGTGGTATATGGTGACTTCAGGCAGATATCACGCCGTATTGGGGTCTGAAGCCCATGATAACTTATAGTATTTGGAGAGCTGTGACGCAATCCCTCGATATTTTCTGTATCGTGGGCTTCAGGCGGGTAATACGGAATGACGTTTTGGAGAGTTCCATATAGTCCAATGATAAAATCGTTACCATGTACTTCAGACCACAATACGGCGAGATATCTGCCTTCAGTCAGCATATCCCACTCGGCCTGCGGCCTCGTGGTATATGGTGACTTCAGGCACATATCACGCCGTATTGGGGTCTGAAGCCCATGATAACTAATTTTATCATCGGATTGCTGCAAATGCACGATTCTGATTGGTCAATTCTCCGACAATACCATGCCGTATTTGGAAAGCTGTGACGCGACCCCACGATATTTTCTGTATCGTGGGCTTCAAGCGGGTAATACGAAATGACGTTTTGGAGAGCTCCGTATAATCCAATGATAAAATTAGCCCAAGGGCTAAGGAAGGTTACCGGACAATGTATATTTTAGATATTAGCCTTTTGTCCCATGACCTTGAAATTAAGGTAGTTGGTCAATTCGAGGTCACGAGAACATTCTGCCCATATCATTTCTAGCATGTCCACAATTGAATCCTAAGCTGTAAAGTCGATATTAAGTGAGATATTAGCAATTTTGTGATCTGACCTTGAAAATGAGGTCAAAGGTCAAATTCAAGGTCATGACAATAATCTGCATATATCGTTTCCTATAAGTTCATAACTGATTCCTACACTGTAAAGTCAATAATAAGCGAGATATTAGCCATTTTGTGCTCTGACCTTGAAACTGAGGTCAGAAGTCAAATTCAAGGTCACGAGAATATTCAGCATATATCATTTCCTATATGTCCACAATTGATCCCTAAGCTGTAAAATCGATAATAAGTGAGATATTAGCCATTTTATGGTGAGACCTTGAAAATGAGGTCAAAGGTCAAATTCAAGGTCATCAGAATATTCAGCATACATCATTTCCTATATGTCCACAACTGATTCCTAAGCTGTAAAGTCGATAATAAGCAAGATATTAGACATTTTGTGCTCTGACCTTGAAACCGAGGTCAGAGGTCAAATTCAAGACCCTGAGAATATTCAGCATATATCATTTCCTATATGTCCACAATTGATTCCTAGTCTCTAATCTCAATATTAAGTGCGATATTAGGCTTAATGTGTCCCATTATAAACCATAGGAGAATTTAACATGGGAAAGTCCCATTTGGGCCGAGTTTGGGCCCAAAATGGCCCACTTCGAGCGATTCAAAGGCAACGAAATTTATACGTGTCACAGGGGTACATATGAGGAGTGTTATGCATTGATAAGAAAAAATTAGCCCAAAGGCTAAGATAGGTTACCGGACAATTTTGGTTTGGCCATGGCAGCATTGGCAGGTAACAGACCTTGAGATTTACCAATCAAGGTTCGCAGTGTAAACATATGACCTTGGGATTTACCAATCAAGGTCATCCGTATGAACTTCTATGTAACCATTACATGTATGTGTGCGGCATTTGATATTCTATTTGTTGGGTGGAATCGTTTAGGCCGCTCAGGTCAATTTACACATTCCAAGTCAGACATTTGGCACTCAAGGTCATCTGACGTCAAGTTCAAGGTCATCATTAGTTGTGCCATATATGTCTTCCTATATGTCCATAATGCAAACAGGAGCTCTATCTGCAAGCATTTCATCTACAAAGGCAAATCTGGGCTTTTTTTGACCCCAAAATGGCTGTTTTGACCTTTCAAGGTCATCCAAGGTCAAATTCAAGGTCACCACACAAGTCGCCATATATGACTTCCGATTTGAAAGTGCCAATTTCTAAGCTCTATCTTCAAGCGTTCTATGAGTACAGTCCTGACAGCTCCCATTATGAAGGAAAAAAGTGCCGAAAATTTTCCAAGTCCAAAATTTTTTTCAAAGGGTGAAAATTTTTTTTTGCCTAGAAATGGCCCAAAATGGATAGTAATGTTATTTGGGGCGAAAAAAATTTTTTTCGCCGACTCGTCAAAAATTCAAAATGGCTGCCACACTGAGATCGGCGATTCAAGGGCAACAAAACTTATACACGTCGCAGAGGTATATAAGAGGAATCTTTTTAAGCAAAAATCTCAAAACTGATCACAGAGTTTTTGAGAAAATACAGACCAGGTGCAAATTTGAGCGTTTTTCGACCCAAAAATGGCTGTTTTGACCTTTCAAGGTCATCCAAGGTCAAATTCAAGGTCACCACACAAGTCGCCATATATGACTTCCCATTTGAAAGTGCCAATTTCTAAGCTCTATCTTCGAGCGTTCTATGAGTACAGTCCGGACAGCTCCCATTATGAAGGGAAAAAGTGCCGAAAATTTTCTAAGTCCAAAATTTTTTTCAAAGGGTGAAAATTTTCTTTTGCTCTAGAAATGGCCCAAAATGGATAGTAATGCGATCTGGGGCGAAAAAAATTTTTTTCGCCGACCCGCCAAAAATTCAAAATGGCCGCCACACGAAAACCGGCAGATTTAGGGCAACCAAACTTATACATATCACAGAGGTATATGAGGGGAATCTTTTGAAACCAAAAACTCAAAACTGATCAGACAGTTTTTGAGAAAATGGCCGTCAAAGTCCAAAATTGAGCGTTTTTCGACAAAAACGGCCGCCATTTTGAAAAAAATGCGAAAATCAAAAAACAAAAAAATACCTCCTTCTCAAAATATTTTTAGGCATTTTTGTGCAAAATTTCAGAAAGATTCGATCGTTAACTTTAAAGATAAAAATGTTAACGCCGGACGGACGGACGGACGGACGGACGGACGGACGGACGGACGGACGACGGACGCAACGCCATGCCAATAGGTTATCGGACCAAAGGTCCGGTAACCTAAAAAGTTACTGAACAGATATTGAGAAAACGACCGTCAAAGTCCAAAGTTGGCCATTTTTCGACGAAAATGGCCCTCTGACCTTGAAACCGAGGTCAGAGGTCAAATTCAAGGTCACCAGAATATTCAGGATATATCATTTCCTATATCTCCACAATTGATCCCTAGTCTCTAATCTCAATATTAAGTGAGATATTAGGCTTAATGTGTCCCATTATAAAGCATAGGAGAATTTAACATGGGAAAGTCCCATTTGGGCCGAGTTTGGGCCCAAAATGGCCCATTTCGAGCGATTCAAGGGCAACGAAATTCATACATGTCACAGGGGTACCTATGAGGAGTGTTATGCATCGATAAGAAAAAAAGTTACTGAACAGATTTTGAGAAAACGACCGTCAAAGTCCAAAATTGGCCATTTTTCGACGAAAGCGGCCGCCATTTTGAAAAAAATTCGAAAATCAGAAAACTAAAAAAAACCTTTCCTGGAAATATTTTTAGGTATTTTTGTGCAAAATTTCAGAAATATTCCATCATAAACTTTAAAGATAAAAATGTGAACGGACGGACGGACGGACGACGGACGACGGACGCCGGACGCAACGCCATGGCAATAGGTTATCGGACCAAAGGTCCGGTAACCTAAAATCGTTACCATGGACTTCAGACCCCAATACGGCAGGATATCTGCCTTCAGTCAGCATATCCCACTCGGCCTGCGGCCTCGTGGTATATGGTGACTTCAGGCAGATATCACGCCGTATTGGGGTCTGAAGCCCATGATAACTTATAGTATCACTTGTCAGGCATGACTGAGCAGGGCTGGCTGAGAGGGGCGGAGCCTATTGCTGTGCTGGACAGACTGGCTGATCTTGTAAGGCATGACTGAGCAGGGCTCCCATATACTGCACTGGCTGAGAGGGCAGAGCCTAGCCTCATGCTGGACATGCAGGCTGCAGTCAGTGAATACAGTAGCATGGCTCAGTTACAGTATTAACTGCATGACTGACCAGGCTTTAAGTATCTGGCTGCATGGAGAGCCAGCATCTGCATGGGTGCAGGCGAGGGGAAAAAAAAAAAAAAATACACCTAAAAAAAATTTTTTCCCCCTGGAAATTGCCTGAATCAAATTATGACATTGACAGGAATCCCCCGATTTTTTTTCCAAAATGGCCGCTGGTGGCCATCTCGGATTTCGGATCTCGACGAAAAACAATAGGGGTCAGGAGCAAAGTATTTTGGATGAGCTGTGAAAATTTCGGAAAGATAGATCAAGGCGTTCAAGAGTTATGATCCGGAAATCAAACGGCGGAAGAAAAAAAAAAGAAAAAAAAAAAACAGACAAAAACATAAGGCCTCCCGATTTTCAATCGGGATGCCTAATTAACCCTGATCATCAAAAAGACATTATTCATGTCATTTTGATATGAATAAACTGGTTTGGGGCCATATCATACTCTACAAAGCCACAAAACCTTCACTACACTTCACATATTTGGAAGTGTTTACATTTGACACTTTCATACCGTTTCGGTTGATTGTAAGAATAAGGTCCCCGGTTCGGAATCACATGAGGCTCGGCAAGTATCACATTCGGTGTCTCCTCTGATGTTGTTTCGGTTTCTTCCAGTTTTCTCTTCTTCTGTTCAGCTGGCTTTGGGAAGGTCAGTCTGCAAAATCAAGAATTTTGTTTTTACAACAGCATCAAGATTACGACTGACAAATTGATCCCAAGTTGACAGTAACCATAGTAACTCAATTTTGAGTTGACTTGTTTTAGTCTTTTTCAACAACGAATGTTTTTGAAACTCACAGCATTTATTTTCATTGAACATACTGGTACACTAGCAATGTTAAAGCATCTTGCAATTCTATACCAACCTGAAGGGACGAACCAGTGGCTGATCCGGTTTTGAGGTCTTGACTTGGACCTCGTACTCCGGGAAACTCGCCTTCAGGTGGTCGATGTCCAGGAAAGTATCGTCCCAGTCCAGTGTCAGAATCTGGTTGTTCATACTGGAGGGCAGAGAAAATATACCAGTATGAAGTGGTATATAATGTTTATTTATAAGAGCGCAAATTCAACATGACATGTTTCAATTCGTAATAATAGTTTGCGTCTAAGTAGCTCATTTTATAATTGCCCATGTCAAGTGTTATTGACATGACGGTGATTTGTGTATATGCAATACAAGTTAACAGTACATGTATTTTGCCACTTACTTGCTATAATGGGCTGACAGGATACCCATACAGGTTTGCACTATTTATCTCGACCCTTACTTGCTATAGTGGGCTGCCCCTGGGTCCCCATATCCCAGAATGATATCCTGAAGCCAGTCGGGGACCAGACACTTTGTGTTCATCAAGTCCCGAATCGTCTCCAAAACGGCCTTGAAGTTGTTCTCTTTGGGCTTGCGTCGCATGATGATGTTAAACGTGTCGTATACATCCTAGAAAATGAAATATTGCTTTCTGTGATTAATGCTTTCCGTTTTCAGCATTCTTGCTCATATGTAATAATCAATATATGTTTGATTCCTAGTAATAATCGGCACAATAATTTTGTTAAACTGACCTCGTGCCCACTCATGGTTTTCGTCATGTCGCTCTGGTACTGATTGGGATCGAGCCACACACGGAAAGTTCTCGTGTCCCCAGGGAGGCGGGGCTTCGGATCAGGGCCTGAGAGGGTGAAGTGAGTCATACTTTTGGCTTATTTGTATACAAATAAGTAAATATAACTTTATAAGTAAACAGATGTGAGACTGCTACAAACCAATATGCTACCATACCTTCCTCAATAACGCGTCCGTTTTCATCGAGCATTCCTTCGACCTCACAGCCTCTGACGTACATCAGTCCCACTTGTGGTATGAACGGCTCTCGGAGGTTGTACCGTGTTCCGATAGTGTTTGGAGGGCGAACGCTGATTAGGAACGCTACGTCATGCTTCCGCAGGTCTGGGAAATTTTTGAATACATATGTATTTTATTCCAAAGGTATATGTTTTGTAAAGTTTTGAGATGTAGAACTTTGAGAAATTATTATTTACTCAGCTGAAACTACTCGTAATAGAAGTTAAAGTTTATATGACAGGGAAAACACAGGAAATGTAGTTACATACTTTCCCATTCATTTTTGATGGTGTACCGCAGGTTCAAGTTGACTTGGACATCAGCGCGAACACGGGCCGGGTGGTCCTCTCCTAGCTTCGGCTTGGCAACCTGCCAAGTTACAACAATACAAATTTTGTGAAACATTTGCATTTTTTCACAATTTTATCGCACTAATTAGGTCAATGGATATGTAGTCTACTACACACATCAATTCAGCTATATCACCTCAACGATGTTGAATGCTATGATGGGTTGAGCCATTCGAGCCCAGCCTCCGAAATAACAGCTACCATCCTCCGCTTGCCTGGCAAAAATATCAGTGTTCAATGAATCATGTACATTTTCATAAAATATTTGGAGCCAAAGTACATTGAAATTCACAACTTTGTGGACGAATCCTGGCATATGCTCATCAATTACCAAGGTTTCATTCTGCTGACGCAATCTTCAATGTCTTGTCGAATCTCGTCTGGATGCAAAGGAAAGAAAAAACATATTTAAACAGAAAGTCAAGCCACAGATTACGTTGTTTTGCTTGATCCAAAACGAATAATGATCTATACTATGCAGTAAATCCAATAGGGGGTTATCAAACATCATTCAACAGAGGGCAGCATTGTACTATGAGTCCTTTTTGGCGCCAAAATCATAAACGGATATCGTCTGTAATCATTAATGACGTACATTTTGGCGGGAAAATTACGTTTATATTGATAACGCCAGCAAAAACAGTAAAATGACGTCATAAGACTGATAAAGCAGTGCTGCCAGCTGGTGATTGCAGATATTTCTGATAACCCCTCATTCCTATGCAGTAAATCCAACTCATTCTTACACGTTGACTCGAGACGAAACAGGTTGAAGTTCCTCAGCAGGTAATCATGAAGATTCAGAAACTGGATGTTCAACTTGGGCAGGGCCAGACAGCCTGGAATTCAAAGAACAACGGCTACTTATTCCACATTCCATCTATTCTAAGTATTCTAAGAACCAGCAAGAGCAAACCGACACCAATTTGTCTAAACTATTTTCTTAAAATATTCCAAACAAAAATACAGGGGCGCAAAACATTATGATTGTTTCGCGGCTTTTTTATTGATCAAAGTTCTCTCTCTACACTTAAAGTTGGAATCACTTTTAAAATCAACCAAATTTAGCATTCTTTTTTGTCATGCAAACTTAAAAGTACATCTCGAGATAGTCGGGAATATATACGAAATATGCACAGATCGACAACAGATGCTCAGAAAATTGCCGTTGATCGTGCATGAAAACAGTGGATTGAGAATGATCGGCCTGCCTACATTGCCGGTTGCCAGTATCTAGACAAATACCGATGACGTCATCAGACTGTGTTTAGAACTCGCCCAAAAGGCGAGCGGCTTTTAGGAAAAAAATGATCCAAATCTTGATTTGGGAACTCTATTTAGGCACGTAGTACACATTTCCATAACCAAATTTGTACTATTTCTCATTCTATAGACAAAATAAAGCTATCGCAGAATGAATAAATTTTGTCAATTCTAAAAGTGATTATAGCTTTAAAACATACCATCTCCAGAGAAGTATTCCATGGGAACGATGTTCTCGTCCCAGATGATATCCTCCGTGGGGTAAAGAGGCTGTGCGTTGAGCGCTTCAAGCTGTGACTGCCGTCTCTCATGATACGACACCTGGAAGGTAACATTGTGAACATTTCCCGATTATTGTTGCTGCTAAAAGGACATCTTCAAATTTTGAAAGAGACGTTATGATGCGTTACTGTCTGCAAACGATGATGTAGATATTTAGTCATAGATATATTACCGGGTATGAGTATAGAATCAAATGGGGAAAATGTGCAAAAATTCCCTTTATATAGAAAACCTAATATATGGTGACATCCATGTACACGCAGACAATTAATCGATCCAATAATCATGGGAATATGATGACTTGTCATTAACTCACCAGTAGTTCTGTGAGGAAGGTTTCACTCAGTCGCCCGCTGATGTCAGTCTCCCCTTCGATTGCTGGCGGTACGAGGTTCAAGGACGCAGCGATTTCTACCAACTTCTGCCAGCTGCAGAGTATAGGGATGTAATTGAAAATTTATTTCCTGCTACAGTGAACTCTAACTTGCAAGGAACTCTCATGGATGTTTAGATCTCTCTACAATTGATTCAGCAACTTGGGATACTTTTAAATTGAGTGACAATAAAAGACAAGCGAAAGTTGAACGAACCTCAAGGGCTTGAAATGCTTCCCCAGAGATTCCCGTGTGTCGATACTAGCAATGTTTGACAAAGCAAACTTTCGAAGCTCTGGGAAGTTTTTAAATGCAGCTTTCTGCAAACAATTTAGAGATATGCATTCAAGTGAATATGAGGTCATTAGCCGGCAATTGTTTTTCAAAATATTGAAATTACAAAACTGTCTAATATTCATGCACATGCATGTAATAGGCCAAATAATTCACAAATTCCACAAAACGTAATCATGTTACCTGAAGGGATGTGATGCGTTCACAGTGCATTTTTGTGATATCGACTTCGGCTAGAGCCTCGCCCCTCTGGTCGTCTATCTCAAACCCTGAGTAGAACTTGACAATATCAAGCAACTGGACGGGAAAAAGAATGATAGACGAACATTGTTATCGTGTATATACATATATTTTCCAGCACTGCTGTGAATGCTGAAAGGGTGAAGGTTAATGAACAGGGAAATTTTACAATAAAGTCAGAATTGGTTTTGGCCAATGATAATACCTGCACGAACAGTTTCCCATCGTCACGCTTTGTGAGCGCTGATAATGCAGACTTGACAACAACATGGTGATCATCCATAACAACATTGTAGAAACGTCGTGTCGGTAACTGTGAGATCAAATCAATCGTAAGCTCGAGAAACCTCTCACAGTAATGGACTTTGTCTTCCGGCACATCTCCTGGAAAAAAATTGAAACAATTGATGAGGATAATCCAAACATCTTTGTACAACGTATATTCCATCAATACTTATTACTTATCAGTTTTGGAATACATTCCACCAACCTTTGCTTTCGATTGAGTCTAGCACACGGAAGAATTTGTGGATGTGTTTTGACAGAAAACTTCGCTCAACTTGCGTCCTCTGTTTCTCATCTTCACTCAATTTGCTATCCTTTTTCTTGATGAGATTCCAGAACTTTTTGTACTTCGGTATTTCTTTGAACAGAGCATCTTTTCTTCTCTGCAAAAGTATGATGAATGAGATTTCTTTATTGTTATGTTTTATCAATAATGACAAAATGTATCATATGTAATCCAGTGTTTTCATTGTTTTAGTTATTTTTTAACCATGAAAATCGAGAAAACATCGTACTCAATACTAATGATCTTTTTACTGTCATAATATTTTTTAGTATTTACATGACATCGGGAAAGGTTCGATTATAATCATCTTAGTATGAATGATATTACATGTAAATTATTAACTAAATGGTAGAGTGTTTTCCACACAAACAATCATACATACCTCATTAATATTCTCCCAAATAGGCAGCGACACCAATTTCTGCACTTGTTCTCGAACTAAGTCCACACTCTGAAATCATGTTTGTGATAAAATCAGGAACTATGAACTGTATAAAATACATGTAGTACTATTGGTACTGAATATACATGAAATTTTGATTGAATAATACATGTGATCGAATAATTAATACTGCAGGATACAAATCCATTAGTAACTTGCATACTTTTTACAGTTGTGGCGTGTGGGTTTACCACATACTTACCTCTATAATAAACAAGTGTTCACATAGTGTCTACTATAGAGGTTAGTATCTCAATATAATTGAATATTTTGCCATTGCATACAAGAAATGTGTTTCGAAAGTCCTGATATCCAGCCATTTCTACACTTACCAAGCTGTTGAAGCAGTGAATCAGAAAGACGATCAGAACAGTTTGTTCCTTGTACGTCAGCCCGTCTTCCCAGAGCGAACTGTTCATTACTTGGTGAAAGAAGGCTGGGAAATGCTCCCTTTTTGTTTTGAAAGCCTGTAGCCGACGAGAATAATATGCTTTATATGGGCACATGAATTTATTTAGCAGGGTTTTATATACAAGATAAAATGTTGCTCCAGCTTGAAATTTTTCATACATAAGGTGATAAATGTGGTGATTTTTTTCTTAGTAGGGCAGCTTACCTCCCAAGCTGGAACTCTTTCTCGGAACTTTTCATTGACCATTGCCACTATTGACATCACATGGGCATGAGTCGCCTGTTGAAATAAAATATTCCAACATGTACATTCAGAATCAATGCGGTTGTGCTTACAACTATCAATACAGAATATCTCAAAAGGCAACAATTACTCAGTAAAAGAATTTTGAAATGAAACCAATATTTTGTTTTCTGGTTCTTGTGAAAATCACAAACATCTTATTGAGAAACTATACAGAACAGAAATAAAATTTTCTTTTTGTATTAAACACTGAACTCTCCACTGTCCTCTGATATCTCACCGTTTGTGGATTGAAGTTCGGCCATAAATAATTCTCCAGATATTGACTGAATTCAAGCAACATGATCCTTCGGATGTTGAATCTGGGGTAGTATATTTTATTGGATGTACACATTACAGCACAACTTCTCATGACAATATGCAATCGCAATATATGAAATTAAAAATTACAGTACATTATTACATTATTCATTACATTTTCCTGCTCTGAACTTTATTGGACTCACTTGGTTCCACGAATTTCCTTTTGAAAAACATCTTCTATGATCTAAAAGAAAGGGAAGTTTTAAAGTGAGTGTCTGCACTTCATCTATGAACCATGTAAACAAAAGTATCAGAAAGAAGAGACATATTCTGGAAAAGCAGTGATACATGTAGCCCTACCTTTGGATTATAAGGCTGTCGTGGTACATTGCTATACGGGGCCCAATATTGATTTGCAAGCTATAGGAATAAAACATAAACCACAATCATAATACTGCATGATGTTACAACAATTCAACATTCCAAAACCATTTCATATCAGTAATTGTATTCGTTTTACCGATATTTCAGTTACCACACAATTTGAGCTCAAACAAGCAAATGACAACATACACTGGTGATGATGTCTGCCTGTATCTTTTCAACAGTAGGTGCAGGTTCAGATTTCTTCGGCTTCATTTTGACCTAGAGAAAGTAGAAATTCATCAATATGTGATCAAACTCAGAACAGGACAATGTTTGTGTCGTAATTGCATGAATAGGAGCCCGCCCCCATTTTTGCAGAAAAATGTCATGTTCTCGAACTATCCCCATATTCAATGATATTCTTCTAACATGGTTTTATATTGTTTCAAATGTCCTTTCTAGACCATTCTTACCAAATTACATAATTAATCATTGTGTAAGTATATCTATTATATCAATGATTTCCCACAAAATTTTACCTATTTCTATACATGCTAAGGCTTGCAACGCTTTTGACAGCCTCCGCCCAGCAGATGGGGAGTCCCATAAAACCTCCTATAGCTAGCCCCAAAAACCAATTGACAATCCAATATTTAGCATAATGTTTTCGACACATTCCATGATATCACTCAGCTATCACTGTCTGCTTCCTGTCAGTTTGGCATTGCAATGGAAAATGTCATGCAGTATGCCCGAAAAAAAAAAGCTGAATATCAGATTGTCAATTTGTTGTTTTTGGTCAGTTGTGCTACCTATAGCTCCGCCCAAACGACATGGATTGCATCTCATATGGCCCACACTGGTGCTTGGGACGAATACAAATAAATCACGATTATGATTGATCTACGGACTACCGGTAGCACACAAGCATTTTGTTTTTTGAGCACTCTTATACCCGACAGGACCTAAACTACATCTGAAAGCACAACTAAGTACTTAGATATCTTGCTGAAAATCCTATCCAAACACTGTTTATCCTTCCTGGTAAAATTTGTGGTCGCTGTCAGACAGCCATGGCTAAAGTCATGTTTGGAGTGGATTTTCAGTAACATTTCAGGGTATTTAAGTGCGTTATCATAAGTAGCTCAGGTCCTCTCATGTATCTCAGTGAATACATCAACACAAGTTGGTGGATCAGTGACAAGAAAACATCATTGTGATTTGCTTGTGTTCGTCCCGAGCACCAATGTGGGCCATCCTGGACGCGCTTCAAGTCAATTGGGCTGTCTATACAATTGTAGATTTACTACTACAACGTATAGCCAAATCATAATTAGACAAACAATATCGTCTTTTCTGAGGGCCAAAGGCCCGAAGACGAAATACCTCCCAGGTCAAATTCTGTGTCGAACGAACGAATTTCCTGACATCGTTGTTTGCCAAGTGACGTCACACACATGTGCACTCGAGGGAATCCCCTCAAAAAATGACACAGGATTCCCAACAAGTGTGCACGTGTGTGACGTTACTCGGCACGCGAAGATGTCAGGAAATTCATTTGAAAAAGTATTTGAAAAAGACTGGGTTCAGAACAGTAAACTGTGAGGATAAACATGATAAGTGGATATTTCATTGGACTTTGAAAGTATTGACATCATGAACCGCCTCAGACCAAGGATGTGAGTGCCATTCCTGATTTTTAGGCAGTTAGAGCAGGCTCGGATTTCCGAATTTTTTGGTCGAAAATTCAGCAGAATTCTAACACTGGAGGCATTTCGTCTTCGGCCCATTGGCAATCAGAAAATACGATATCGTTTGTCTAAATCATAACGGATTTTCTGTTTATTCTACATCTGGCCCAGATCAAGCGAGCGGAGC
This sequence comes from Terebella lapidaria, assembly GCA_949152475.1. Classification (NCBI taxonomy): domain Eukaryota; kingdom Metazoa; phylum Annelida; class Polychaeta; order Terebellida; family Terebellidae; genus Terebella; species Terebella lapidaria. The sequence continues at coordinate 33,064,042 of OX424567.1, read as the reverse complement.
TCGCGTCGATTAGACTGCATCTGGCCTAATCAGCTACCGGTAATAATAACCAATCAACACTTGGGCTAGAGATACACCGACCGTCCCGACCACTGACAATGCAATACCAATACAATGCAATGAATTGAATGATACGGACTTACCACCGATACTGGTCATGGCACTGGTTGCGAGACTCTACCGGCTTGGGCGATAATGAAGGAAACTATTGAGCAACGCTCATTTCAGTTGATCATGATACATCTGATACCATAATTTACAAATAACTTACGTGTCCGAGTAGATAGAACTGACATCAATCAAACAATGTGGAACATTATGTTAGATTTAGTATGAAAATACAAAAACGTTGGATGCACGCACAAGAAACCACTGACACTAAACACCGAGCTCAAAAACAAATCAGCCGATCTCGGCTATCAATACCAGTTTATCCGAATATTAAGATGTGCGAGTGTAAAACTGCCGAATCTACTACTGGACTCGGGTCAGATCTGAAAAATGTGACCTAATAATTGGTTGTCTGTTTTATATCGATATTTTTATATTGAGATTTTCCAATCTTGGTTGTCAATATAAAAATATTGATATAAAACAGACAAATTTAACCAATTATTAGGTCATACTTAGGCCTGATTCGGGTAGTTATACCTAGCCAACTTTCTTACTTCCCACTTTTCCCACATACATGTAGCCCTCAAGTCGATTGGTAAAAAATCAAAATGTACTAAGTCGATGGCTTATTCATATTTAAGGACAAGCTGTAGACCCAGTCTGACATTTTACACATGGTGTTATTGCTAAACTAAATGGGCTACATTTTATATGGGCGTATTATGACTAAACAATCTGGTCACGTATGTTTGACTCAATAGTACCTGAGATTATATGACAATTTCAAGCGATGAACTTGGATGCATCATTCAACCATGAAGCCCTATTGTTTTGCAAAAAACTAATTTATTCATCACAGTAAAAATCTGATGAGCTCGGCTCTAGATCACTGCCAATTGCTGAATTCGTACAGATATTTTAATGTTTCCTCGTAATATATAGACTTCTTCTTTGCTCAGTGTCCTATCAGTGTACTCAGTTACAGTGGTCCCCCTCATATACCAACCGCACTCTCTCCCCCCCCCCCCTCCCATTTATAAAGGCTCGCCCCTCTAGCTAAAGGACCTGTGGTAACCTTGTCATGGCATTGCGTCCGTCGTCCGTCTTTCCACATTTTCATCTTCAAGTTTACGGTCGGATCTTCCTGAAACTTTGCACAAAAATACCTGAGAATATTTCAATAAAAAAAAATTAGCCCAAAGGCTAAGATAGGTTACCGGACAATTTTGGTTTGGCCATGGCAGCATTGGCAGGTTACAGACCTTGAGATTTACCAATCAAGGTTCGCAGTGTAAATCCCTATCAAGGTCATCCGTATGAACTTCGATGTTACCATTACATGTATGTGTGCGGCATTTGATATTCTATATGTTGGGTGGAATCGTTTAGGCCGCTCAGGTCAATTTACACATTCCAAGTCAGACATTTGGCACTCAAGGTCATCTGACGTCAAGTTCAAGGTCATCATTAGTTGTGCCATATATGTCTTCCTGTTCATAACATGAGCTCTCTCTGCAAGCATTCCATCTACAGAGGCAAATCTGGGCATTTTTTCACCCCAAAATGGCTGTTTTGACCTTTCAAGGTCATCGAAGGTCAGATTCAAGGTCACCACACAAGGTCACCACACAAGTCGTCAAAAATTCAAAATGGCCGCCACAAGGAGATCGGCGATTCAAGGGCAACAAAACTTATACACGTCACAGAGGTATATAAGAGGAATATTTTTAAGCAAAAATCTCAAAACTGATCAGACACTTTTTGAGAAAATACAGACCAGGTGCAAATTTGAGCGTTTTTCGACCCAAAAATGGCTGTTTTGACCTTTCAAGGTCATCCAAGGTCAAATTCAAGGTCACCACACAAGTCGCCATATATGACTTCCCATTTGAAAGTGCCAATTTCTAAGCTCTATCTTCAAGCGTTCTATGAGTACAGTCCGGACAGCTCCCATTATGAAGGAAAAAAGTGCCGAAATTTTCTAAGTCCAAAATTTTTTTGAAAGGGCGAAAAAAACAAAAAAATACCTCCTTCTCAAAATATTTTTAGGCATTTTTGTGCAAAATTTCAGAAAGATTCGATCGTTAACTTTAAAGATAAAAATGTTAACGCCGGACGGACGGACAGACGGACGGACGCAACGCCATGCCAATAGGTTATCGGACCAAAGGTCCGGTAACCTAACAACAACATTTTTTATGCTTTTTCATTTTTGAGCCTGTTCAAAATGGCGGCCATTTTTTTATGAAAAAAGGCTCAATTTTGGATTTCGACGGCCATTTTCTCAAAAACTATTTTTGTTTCAAAACCTGCTAATTGAGGTCCTTGACAATGTGTATAAAGATGGAGTGCCTGGAATTGTTCGAAAGGCCCAAAATTCAGTTTTTGGGTAGAATGATGACCATATAGAAAGTCATGAATAGCACATCTTTTGGTGACCTTGAACTTGACCTCAGATGATGCTAAATCTCAATGTCACGTCGTGAGACGAATTGACCTCTGGGAATGAGACAGTTCATATACAGCTTCGCATTGCATTATATACATATAGGAAGTCATATATGGTTCATCTTTTGGTGACCTTCAGACTGACCTCATATGATATTGAAGACTAAATCCCAAGATCACAGGGACCTGAAATGTGCAAATTGGCCTCTACAGGCAAATTGCTTGGAGAAAGAACTTATATTTTGTATTACGAACTCATACAAAGACATTGGAGTTCACAAAGATGACCTCCACTGGTAAATCTCAAGTTCATATCGCACCTGTGGTGCTTAAACCAATACTGTCTGGTAATCTATCTCAGGCCTTGGGTCAACAGGCTCTAGGATGACTTTAACATGTAAATGAAATCTCTAATACAACTTTCTCTTAGATAAGACCTTAGGTCTTCCCTATGGGGGTACACTGTACAATTTCCTTGAAATATATATTCTCTGGGATATTTTGTGGATTTACCTTTTTATAAAAATGAAAAAATCTGTCACTCTCATTACATGTTTCACAAGCAACACTTCTTGGAAAATAATTTTGAAATCATGGATAAAATCCTCAAAGTTTGAAATGTCTTCTGTTTGTTTTATTGGTCATTATTTACAAATATTCAGATTAAATCCGTAATTACAGAGGACAAGGCGTGTATTATATACATTTTATGTACATGCATAATTGTGCACTGTCATAAATTCATCCCACAATGAAAACAACATGCTCCACATTGAAAATGCCTCTTTTCTACAGACTTCAAACAAATATATCACCATCTACATTACAGAAATATCCAATAATGAACGATAACCATAAATCTCCTGCATCACATAATAATTGTGGTTGAAAGTTCCACACTTTGAACAAAATGAGCAACACCCTAGTTTCTTTGACAGATATAACACTTGAAAAATTTTCAGCTGCACAACTTCACATTCTAGCTCAACATGACAACTGCAAATCTTATTGATTATTAACTGTCAGAGACATAATGTCAAATACTCACAAAAACAGCAAATACTGCAATCATGGCATGTATTCGCATCAGTGTAGACACGCATGACGCATGTACTAATCTTTTCAGAGTTTTTGTGTTACATTTTAAATTTACATTCATAAACAACATAAATTGCAAATATTATAAGCACAAACTTTGACATGAATGATACACAAGATACATGTATACAAATATATTATGTTGTAGTCGCAGCTACAAATGTAGCATTGTGCATTCTCAATCAATGAACGTGAATCAACAATGAATCATTTTTGAAAATTACAAGAACTGCAAATGTATTAATAGGCAACAATGAGATAGCAAATGACATAGCATGTTGATATCACCACTTCATTTCAAAACAATTTTCAAGTCTGTGTGTACCGATTCCACAAAACATGAATGTTCCTAACAACTCCTTGCTTGATTGCATGAAGTCCAAACAAATGTGAAACGAAGCAAAACGCTGCATGTCTTACACTGTCAAAGTAACTTGTCAGTAAAATGCATACAATTGTCTAGGGTTTGATCTCTGGACAGTCTCACAGCTGCACACTGGGATCAAACTCTTAAACAATTTTATGCATTGCCCCCATTTCTCAGGCATTGTACAAACAACAAGGGTGAAATTGAACCACATGGTTATTACATAAAATGCCTGGGAAAGAGAGTATTTCCCGGACGTTTTTGCCTGAAAAATTCCAGTCTCTTCAAACTAGTGTGTATAAGAGGACACTGACCAGTTATGTTAAAATCAAAATCATTTGGCTATGCACATGTATTTTCTACTGCAGATAGAATAAATATATCGGAAACAATGATGCAACAGGAACCCTACCCTGAATTACAGCAATAAAACAGACAAGTTTTCACGACAAGGGTATATATTCAAACATCATGCGAAACTTTGTAATTGAATTAAACCATCTGAGACTACAAGGTTTTCTCCATCAATATAACAGTACACAACTGAATTGTATTGATAAAGTCAAATTCTACTAAGAATTTCATCAACTCAGCACTCACCGGATAAGAAAATCTATCATAACATTAAAGACACAACCATAAATACCATCATAATCAAGATATAACATTTAGATATACACAATTAATAACTCTATAGTTTTCTCGACTAAAGATATCAAATCTGTGCGTGCTAATGAATTTGCACAGTTGAATGACACGTGTCAGGAAAATGGTTATTCATAATCTTTAATTCACATGTTGAAATTCGCGAATAACAAGAAATTGCATGTTGTATTGTCTCCATGCTAATTTTGTCCGTCACAAAACACAAGGCATACGACTGTGTGACAGTTACTTAGCTTATGTGCATTCAACCATCTAACTGACAATATTATAGCAAACTTCCCTGACAAAACCGACAATTGATGGGCTGCTGCGTTATTCCTTGATTGATACGCGGTCCACTACATTTCTTGGAATTTACTACATGTAAATTTGACATGTATGATAGGGAAAATATGTTAAGATATTTTTGTTTTCTTCGCTCACTGCAATCAAATAAATACAAGCAGTGTAGTGGCACATAACCCCAACGCAGACACATTCACACTATGTTGATCTTGACGAATCAGGACACAATACAACCCCCTTTCTCGGGTACATTGCCCTCCGACTTCTCAATCTCCATGACAACGCTTGAAAACAGGTCCACAATTTTCTGTAAATAATGGGGGAAAAAAACAATAATTATTTTGTTTGATGGAAATACTTGAGCATAAGAATGCTAAGCAAAACAGTATTACAGTTGACAGAATAATTTGCACATTGAACATTACGACAACATCAATACAAGTGTGTGTTTCAAAATAAAATTTACATGTAGCAATAATGCTATTAAACTATCAATAAATCTATTATTCCAGCTCGCAGCATGAAATACATGTACAGTTCTAAAATTGGACAAACCTGATTTTCCTTGGCCGACGTTTCCAAGAATCCTGCCTTCCACTGGTCTGCAAGACGTTTGCCTTCTTCCACAGAAATTTCTCTGTTCATGATAAAACAATCATTGATAAAATTTTTAAATATGTGGAAGTATTTATCAATTGTTGAATAATTATTGCAAACCAGACATATATAGGCAGTGATCAAGCATTAAATAGAGTTTTATGTGACACATTACCTCTCCATCCTGAGGTCTGTTTTGTTACCAACGAGCACCAATGGAACTCTGAATGCAAGAAAAGTCAATTTGGTGTTCCACTTTTCTTACTTTTTTCTTTGCATAGCAACAACAATGTCAAGGAGTACATGTACTGGTTATCATGGAAACAAAACCACAGGTGAATACTCACTGTTTCTTTCCTGTCATGTCCAGGAGTTTTTCATAAATGACTTTGACAACCTCTAAACTGAAGCGGAATGGAACATCATAGCATTTTATTTCCACGAATCATACACATGTTAAATGGAATTCAAATATATACTAGTACTCTAAACCCTGAAATATTAGCGTCCGTTAAAGTTAGCGTTTTTATCTTGCCATCATATGTTGTGTTTAACAAATTATTATATTAGCGTCCATTAATATCAGTTGAACAAAAAGCTAAAAAAAAAAGTATTACAAACGGACACTAATAATTTGCGGGTTTAGAGTATTGTATGTTGATGAAACCCACCCTAAATACACAAAGATGATTACCTTTTGGCCGAGGTCACGGAATAAACAAGAACGTATCCATCAATGTTCATGATGTAAGATTGAGGCACCAAGGAATACTCATCCTGCAAACACATTCTAAAATATATACATATGATCAAAATCAAAGATATTTTCTGCCCGATCTAATATTTCTTGAAGCGTGAAGGACACACATGTGACGTACCTGACCAGCAGTATCGATGAGATCTAACTGATATTCCTGACCACGGATCTTAACACTCTTTGAAAAAGCTGTGAAATGCAACACAAAATTTGCTGTTAGTTTTATTTATTTCATACAATATCATGACAAAATGAATTGCTGATTGAAAACACATAAAATATATAGTAAACGTATCACTTCATGTGAGGTGAATATCCCACATATTCTTCCACAGACAATTCTATGACAAATACAAAATTGAGATTATACTTACTATTTTCAATGGTAGGGTCATAGGAATCCACAAACTGGTTTTCAACGAATTGTATAGTGATGGATGACTTCCCTGTAAATAACAAAAATATTTCAATCAAATATGACAACTGCACATGCTGCAGTTCATGAATAAATGTACATGTACTCTGAAACACTTTATGAATCAAGGTCAGATACTTTTCCAATGTAATGCGAAAGTGAAATGTGTTCTGTTGCACATTGTAAATAGAGCTGTCATCGTTCAGAATTCTTGTGTTGGGACATCGGCGAAAAAATGTCGCGACATGTCGCCAAAGTGTCGGCAAAATCATGGGTACCGGTCCAGTATGCCAAGAAAACATATCGCATTGGTATCATGGGTATTCAAATATGGCATTTGTCATGGGTGTTAATTGTTATGAACTTGATAATCACATTTAAAACCATATTTGCAGTACATCATAAGTGTAGTATCTGTGCGATACTCTGGGCATTTTGACTTGATTATAGCACTTACGAACGTGAATCAATGACAATCGATATTGCTGCATCATGGGAATTGTCTTCAGCTTCAAGCTCACACAAATGATGGAATGATGGAATTGCACATGCACAATTCTAGGCTTAACTGTCGAACTTAGTGCGCATTTTTTTGTTCCCCGTGTTGAACAGTGCAAGACATATTTGAGTATGTTATGATCTTCCTATGCTACAACACTGGCAGCGACAGGTGCTCCCAATTCTATTCTAAACACCACCGAAACCATGGGAATTTCCGAATAAAGAGGGACAGTCAGTCAGCGCCGAATTGTGTATTGCATATAAGTAAAGTAATCACGGCCGGGCGGAGTCCCTCCCAGTAAATTTCATAGGCTAAGATTCATGGTGAACTTACATGAATTGGGACGCGAACTGCGCATGTTCAATAATCATGTTTACATTTTGGGCGACACACGCCCTCAACTTACCAACACTTCTGAAGCCCATTATGGCAATCTTTCGAACTCGTGCTGGCATTTTGCAACTAGGTTATGTTTTCATGGGCCCTAAAAATCAAGATTCAAATGGAATGTACGGCAAAATGCCGTTTTGGAAATGTTTTTGTAACAAATTTCAAGATTTCGAGTAACCGGAAGTCGCGGTCAAGATGGCTTTGAAAGATGTTAAACACCGTCCAAACATAAACTACTACCTCGTGTTTCCAAATGTTTCTCGGGAAGTATTTGAATTTTGAATAGAATGACCACATACATGTAGGATAACCCCCAGAAGTGCACGCACTTATTGATGGTAATATCCCGCAAACCTAGGACCACTCGTTTGTAAGGAGAACAACATGCTAAATACAGAGAGTGTAGAACAGTGAGGTTTCACTCTGCAAATTCCTATTGTCTACATGTACATGTAGCGCACAGTGACCAGTTGTCATACTGGGACCAGTGCTTGTACAGTCAATAAAATAATCAAATTATGGCAAACACATTTATTTTGATTCTGCAGATATAAGAACGAATCGGGTAAATCTACATAGAAACGAAAAATTCCAATTTCACACCATTTCACAGCTCGTATGACACATTGTATTGAGTGTACGAGCACTGGTCCTAGTACGAGCACTGGTCACATAACTATAGACAATGGTTGTCTACGTATAGGATGAATGTCTTATTTACGTTAAATCATTATGAAAAAGGATATAGTTTGAAAAAAATGGGCACGTTCTATTTACAAAAAAAAACACACACAACAACAACATACACTATAGCCTATGTAAGCGTATGAAATTTATATGAATGATAGAGGCTTCGAACATTTCGATTGTCTGGTAACACTCTTAATTCACCTTTACCGACAGTAGCCATGAAACCGAATTGAACGTTCCTATATACAGCTGTAGTTGCGAGATACGGGATGGTTAAAAAAAAACTACTAACATGCTAACGTAATGCGAATAAAATTGATATGTTATTTACAAGGTTTATTCGACTGTGAAAATGTTTATAGTTGTTCAGTTGTATTTTATTAATACGCTGTACTCGTGTACAAAATAACATTTTATAGATGTATTAATTGCACTGCAGATATACAGGATCATAGTCATGCCATTCCTTGGCCATGCCTGCATTCTTAGTTGACCGGAGCATTTTTATTGGATCACCCTATACCTGACCTATTTATTCATGATCTACATGCCAGTTGTAATGTGTTTTTGGTAGTATAGAATATGTACACACATGTTAAAATATGGGGAAACAGCACACGATATATATTATAGAAATATGTGACATGACAACAATATTATACATGCATTACTTAGGGTAAATGAAAAAGTTGAAAAAATCTGTATTTTTGTACACTATTATATAATTAATATTAGACTTTTATAGCAATATTATATCGTTAATATTTAATTTATTTTATTTTTATACTACAGTCTACCTCAAAGACCAAGTCAATATAGATGCTAGAATATATCCTCTATTTTATATGATGTACGTAATTTACGTCAATCAACAACTATATTAAGCAATTCACTTGTGATAAAAAAATATTAATATAACTATAAAATAAATCATCAATATTAAGAAATTAGCCCAATGGGCTAGAAAGGTTACCGGAGAAATATACAGAGTTAAGCCGAGAAAGTTGAAGGTCAAATTCAAGGTGACCACTGAAATCGCCATATCTCTAACCTTGAAAATGGGATCAAAGGTTAAATTCTAGATCACCAAACTATTCAGCATACATCATTTCCTATATGTTCACTTCGGACCCCTAAGCTGTAAATTTGATAATAAGCGAGATATAAGCCATTTTGTAATCTGACTTTGAAAATAAAATGACTGACCTTGAAATTTAGGTCAAAGGTCAAATTCAATATTATTAAAATATTCAGAATATATCATTTCCTATATGTTCACAATTGATTCCTAAGCTGTAAAGTCGATAATAAGCGAGATATTAGCCATTTTGTCCTGTTGACCTTGAAAATGAGGTCAAAAGTCAAATTCAAGGTCACTAGAATATTCAGCATATATCATTTCCTATATGTTCACAATTGATTTCTAAGCTGTAAAGGCGCTAATACGCAAGATATTGGCCATTTTGTCCTGTGACCTTGAAAATGAGGTCAAAGGTCAAATTCAAGGTCATGAGAATATTCAGCATATATCATTTCCTATATGTTCACAATTGATTCCTAAGCTGTAAAGTCGATAATAAGCGAGATATTAGCAATTTTGTCCTGTGACCTTGAAAATGAGGTCAAAGCTCAAATTCAAGGTCATGAGAATTTTCAGCATATATCATTTCCTATATGTTCACAAAAGCTGTAAAGTCGCTAATAAGCAAGATATTGGCCGTTTTGTCCTGTGACCTTGAAAATGAGGTCAAAGGTCAAATTCAAGGTCACGAGAATTTTCAGCATATATCATTTCCTATATGTTCACAATCGATTCCTAAGCTGTAAAGTCGCTAATAAGCAAGATATTGGCCATTTTGTCATGTGACCTTGAAAATGAGGTCAAAGCTCAAATTCAAGGCCACGAGAATATTCAGCATATATCATTTCCTATATGTTCACAATTGATTCCTAAGCTGTAAAGTCGATAATAAGCGAGATATTAGCAATTTTGTCCTGCGACCTTGGAAATGAGGTCAAAGGTCAAATTCAAGGTCACGAAAATATTCAGCATATATCATTTCCTATATGTTCACAATTGATTCCTAAACTGTAAAGTCGATAATAAGCGAGATATTAGCCATTTTGTCATGTGACCTTGAAAATGAGGTCAACGGTCAAATTCAAGGTCACAAGAATATTCAGCATATATCATTTCCTATATGTTCACAACTGACTCCTAAGCTGTAAAGTCGATAATAAGCGAGATATTAGCCATTTTGTCCTGTGACCTTGAAAATGAGGTCAAAAGTCAAATTCAAGGTCACGAGAATATTCAGCATATATCATTTCCTATATGTCCACAATTCATTCCTAGTCTCTAATTTCAATATTAAGTGAGATATTAGGCTTTAATGTGTCCCATTATAAAGCATAGGAGAATTTAACATGGGAAAGTCCCATTTGGGCTGAGTTTGGGCCCAAAATGGCCCACTTCGAGCGATTCAAGGGCAACGAAATTTATACATGTCACAGGGGTACATAGGAGGAGTGTCATGCATCAATAAGAAAAAAAGTTACTGAACAGATTTTGAGAAAACGACCATCAAAGTCCAAAATTGGCCATTTTTCGACGAAAACGGCCGCCATTTTGAAAAAAATGCGAAAATCAAAAAACTAAAAAAAAACCTTTCCTGGAAATATTTTTAGGTATTTTTGTGCAAAATTTCAGAAATATTCGCCTGTAAACTTTAATGATAAAAATGTGGACGGACGGACGACGGACGCAACGCCACGGCAATAGGTTATCGGACCAAAGGTCCGGTAACCTAAAAAAACTTAGCCCATGGGTTAAGATATATGTTACCGGATAATTTTGATTTAAGCACCACGAATAAGATATGACCTTGATATTCACCAGCCGAGTTCATCTTTGTGAACTTCAATGTCACCATTAGGTGTGCTGCATGACTTTGTATATGTTCATAATACAAATATAAGCTCTATCTACAAGTATTTTGCCTGTAAAAGCCAATTTACAAGTTAGGCGTGGCCTTGAGATTTAGCTTCCAAGGTCGTCTGATGTGAAACTCAAAGTCACCAAAAGATGCACCATATATGACTTCCTATATGTGTATAATGCAATCCTAGGCCTGAGTTGTATGTGCAAATGTTTAGCCCCAAAGGGCAAAGGCCAATTTACACATTCCATGTCAGACGTGACATTGAGAGCTAGCACTCAAGCTCATCTGAAGTCAAGTTCAAGGTCACCAAAAGATGTGCTAGATATACAACTCCCCATATATGCTCACAGGGGCGGGTTTAGGGGGGGACCAAGGGGGCCTCCCCCCCCCCCAAAAAAAAGATTGAAAAAGAGAAGAAAAAGGAAGGAAAAAGAGAGAAGAGGAAGTGTTTTCAAGATAAATTACACCGGGAAGTAGCTTTACCTTTTGGGGCCCCATGTCGCGAGCAGTATATTCACTCTATAGCCAACCCACGTGTTCTCAGTGAAAACACTTTATGCTTTCACCTTCTATAAATGATTTGAGAGCATTGAATAGCCAGATGCACTTAATCCTTTGATGGGGTCCGAAACCAAGTAATGTTGTCATATTTTGTTTCAACTACAGTGATCATACATTTATGGGAGTTAAGTAATGCTTGAGATGAAGTAATGCTTCAGTGGGCCCCAGACCCCCGGCCGACAGGGGCTTGCTTTAACTTCCTTAACGACATTTCACAACTACGCCTTCCCTAAAAATCTTTGATTTGCCTGAATCAGCCATGCAAACACTCTTTATGGGAATGGGAAATGGACCAAAGGAAACCTATAAAACACACCACTGCATAACCCTTCAGCTTCTGGGGCCCTAAAGCGGGTCCCAGACCCTCGGTCTTCACCACCTTGCTTCGCGACATTTCATATCTTGGCACTCCTTCAGAACACGGCCTGGATTCACCCAAGATCAGGTATTCATAAACTCTCCAATTTGTGAAATGGGCCTTGAACGCATCATTGGGGATGCATAAACCTTCATCGTCTGGGGCCCGCTCGAGGGCCCCAGACCCCCGGCCGACAGGGGCTTGCTTCACCTGGCTTAGTAACATTTCACAAATGAACCTTCCATCAAATCCCAGATCTGCTCCGAATTAACCTTGCAAAAACTCTTAGGAGAATGGGGAATGGACCAAAAGATACCTCTAAAAAACCCACTGGGCATATATCCCTTCGCCAACTCGCTTCGCGACATTTCACATTTTGGCCCTCATTCAGAACCCTCGATCCGCTCCAGATCAGGCATTCATAAACTCTCTAAGGCCATGAAATTGGACCAAGCAGAGCCCTAGAATACACCATTGGGGATGCATAAACCTTCAGCTTCTGGGGCTCTTGAGTGGGCCCCAGACCCCCGGCCGACATGTGCTCGCTTCGCTCGCCGCTATGTCGCTCAAAGGTTTTGGCCCCCACCCTCCTACCAAAATCCTATACCTGCCCCTGGCTCATAATATAAACATAAGTTCTATATAATATACAAGGTTTTGTCTGTGGAGGTCAACTTGCACGGTTCCGTTCAGGCGAGACTTTTGAGATTTAGCCTTCAAGGTCGTCTGCGGTCAACATCAAGGTCACAAAATGCCATATAATTCTTTTTATATGCTTATAATACAAACCTAAGCCCTATGTACAACATTTCCATCTCATGTGGCAATTTGTGCATATCGGGTCTTTTTGGGCCTTTTGAGCTCGCATATAACAGGCCTTCAATCTTTACACATAATGTCAAGGACCCCAATCAACATGTTTTGAAACGAAAACCTCTCAACGTTAGAGAGATATTATTTTTAGAAAATAGCCAAAAACTGAAATTTGGGTCTTTTTGGGGCCTTTTGAGCCTAGCTTTCGGACCTTTGGAATGATTAAAGGGCCACTGTATGGGATTCGGCTTTTAGGGGATTTCCAAAATTTTTCTCCCGACGCTTCTATTTATAGAACAAAACGTCAGATGACGTTTTTGGCCTAGGATCTCTGCCGAGCCGACCTGGGCTGATCTGACAATTGGCTCGGCAGAGATTCTGAGTCAAAAACGTAATCTGACCTTTTGTTCTATAAATAGAAGCGTCGGGAGAAAAATCTTGGAAATCCCCTAAAAGCCGAATCCCATACAGTGGCCCTTTAAAGACGGAAGCCCAAAACGGTCAGCTAGTATTTTTGAATATGTCTAGTTATTTTTTCGAAATCCTGAGAAATATGTTCGAAATTTCGACTTTTTGAATTTTCGTTTTTTTTACTTTTCGTTTTTTTCGAATTGTCGAATTTTCGACTTTTTGAATTTTCGCTTTTCTCGACTTTTTGACTTTCCGTTTTTTTTAATCTAATGGATAATAGGTGATCTGTGAAGGGTTATGAGCATAATCTGATTGTGACCATGATTAATTGATTGAATGTTAGTAGAAAATATCGCAAATAACACAGACATTTCTTAGTCATAGCTAGGATGCCCTATTGAAGACTATCACATTTTCTCCATGGACTTGGCTATTGAAAGTACATGTACTCACATAGACATGATTGTAATAGTCAAAAAGTAAAAAAAAATTGGAAAAAAAACGTAAAAATATAAAATTAAAAATATCGAAAAATCAAAAAAGTCGAAAAGTAAAGAAAAAACGAAAAATCTAAAATTCGAAGAGTCAAAAAGTCGAAAAAATCGAAGTAAAAAATCGGAAATTCGAAAAGTAAAAAAGTCAAAAAATCGAAAAGTCAGAAGTCGAAAAAACGAAAATTCCAACAGTCGAAAAAAGTCGAAAAAACAAAAACAAAAAGATTCGAAAAAACGAAAAGTCGAGAATTCGAAAAGTCAAAAAGTCGAAAAAAACGAAAACTCGAAAATTCAAAAAGTCGAAATTTTGAAAATATTTCTCTGGATTCCAGAAAAAATAACTGGACAAAAACAAACTCTAAAAAAAATACTAGCTGACCGTGGCTCTTTAGCTTTAAAGGGATCATCTCACCCTATATTTCCCACCGTGACGGCAACAGCTGGAGAATCACCCCCTCCCCAGGAAAACAGAGAACCACCTACGCCCGAAATATATGCATAGACATGTCATGTAACAGATAAATAATACTAATCACAAGTCATGTGATATTTATTGAATATACTTATATGATATTTAGGCATATGAATAAAAAAAACGCACCAATAAATCTGTGAAACTTGCAGGAAATTCATTTTGCCGTTCCGAAAACGTTTAAATGTGACGTCATATGTGTGATGTAATAAGGTACTGATGACGTATAGGGGTTTCCTTATGTAAACAAACCTTTGTTACGTTGTCAGTTGTCACCGGCATCTCCAACATAACGCATTCTACAAGTTCTAGCTACAATACAGGTGTAATTGTACACCGAAACTGTGAGTGTACAAAAATCCTGTGTTTACATGTAAACTTTGGTAAAACCAGACCTCTGGTAAAACCATCGCTTCTTGGAAATACGTAAAATGACGTAAATTTTCCCGGCTATGGACCGCTCACGAGACTGACCGCAATAGCAACACATATAGCATGCGGTACCTTATTACGTCACAACGGAAATCCCTTTCATGTATGTCTAAGTGAGTGCGGAGGGAAATCTCTGAATATATACTGATATATCGATGATAAATGTTCCGATCAATATAAATTCTTTGAATGCTGGCATGTCAGTATCCATATTCATGAGTGATGGCATCGACAATCCCAGATACCTCGAATTTGGAACCCCGAGATGATACCTTTAAAACAAAAATCTTAAGGCATTCCATCTTTATACACAATGTCAAGCATCCCAAAGTGGCATTTTTCTCTTCAAACAAAAAATGTAATAACTGATCAGACAATTTTTGAGAAAATGGCCGTCAAGTCCAAAATTGAGCATTTTTCGTCAAAAATGACTGCCATTTGAGAAAAAAGCGGAAAAGAAAAAAAAATTCTGGACATATTTTTACGTATTTTTGTGCAAAATTTCAGAAAGATTCGACCGTAAACTTTAAAGATAAAAATGTGGACGGACGGATGCAACGTGTTATCGGACCATAGGGTCGGTAACCTAAAAATTCTCCTCCAGAGGAAATCAGTCTTGCAAACAAGAAAATGCAGCTAACTGCGGGAGAAGACATTAGAGCTCGAGCACATCATCAGCACCACGAAAGCTGAATGTATCTTACACAATGCCAGCCCCCCCCCCCTCCCCCCCCCCCCAAAAAAAAAAAAAAATGCTACCATATCCTAACCCACATGATTCCCATTTATTCCCGTATATTATCATTCATTTATATTCGTAATAAGTAAACTTTTTTTTTAATCGATCAACGAAACAGATACACCTGCTGAAATAATATTGAACCTCAATAAATATCCTTAAAAATACTGGAAACTAAGAGGAATATCTCCATCTGATATCATGATACAGAACACATGCCTACTACTACTAGGCAAATTAAAAGACCAGAATAAAAAGGCTTCGCATGAACCCAGCATGAAATACTTTGTCATGTGATAAAATACATCAAATTACGGTAAATGTAGCCGTGGCATTGCAGACGAATCGTTTTGTTTACTTTATAACGCCATAGAAGGCTACACGCAAGCTTACTTCTATGCATGTACGAATTGCTGAACAGAGAATTGTGTGTTCCAAAATACGCATCATTGCGGTAAAATTTGCATTGCATTCTGGGAACGTCAATTTCCATCGGCTCCGCCATTTTGACGTTTTCAAGACGACCTGAGCGTTTTTCGTATTTTTCTCAAAACTAACACATCGATTTATGCTTTATATATCTGTGGTATATTCGAAGTTTGCTATCAATTGGAGAGATTTTATGTCAAGGACGAAGATAATCCTCATTTGAAGTAGGTATCTAAACGTTTACATGCCAAAACGGGCGTTGATAAGTTGGCATGAAACCTCCATGAAAAAGTCAGCACATAGACATGTAGAGAGTTGGGGGCTTCGCCCCCAACGCTCTAATGTCAAAAACTTCCATGGTTGCGTTATGATAATAGTTCACATTCAGTGCTGCCGTCTCTCGGTCAATCTTGCAACCAGCTGTTGTGACAAGTCGACGCATGCGCCGTGTGCCGAATGGCGCTACGTGACGGAGAGTTGCAGGTTTACTTGAGTTTCCTATCACTTTCTGCCTAACCTGGATGGAAATAACACCACCAGAGTGCATTTTTAAATGCGGGAATAAACCCTCATAGGTATTTGATAGATGCTATATCCATGTCATTGTGAATTTCATTGGAAATTGGTAATTTTTGGAACGCCGGTTTGGGCTTTGTTCATCGTCGGGGCATTTAAATGGGAGTGACGCTTTTTGGGCTTGGCCATATTGGTTCGTTTTCTCAAAATTTTCAGAATGATGCACTTTTTCTTAACAAAATAAATTGACTTTCGCAGAGTATTAAGCACCCGATATAGCACAGGTTTTTAGAAAAATATGTTTGCCGTTGGATGATAGTGTTTTAAACTGCCACAAAGGAAGATTCCTCGATAATTTTCGAATTGAGTGAAGCCCCTGTCTCGTTGCTAGAGAATGTTTCTGACATTGAAAATACGTCGTGGCCAAGACACCAGACCACGTGACCATATTTTATTCAGGGAATAACATGGAATAGGCGAAACATATTATACTATATGGTAAATAACAGTATAGTTATCTAGTGTATTTGATATTTTATCATATGCACTTGTTTTCAGATGAAAATATGAATTCCCAAGTACAGTTTGGAATCTCTGAATATCATCCATATTCCTTTGTGAAATTGGATGATTCAAACGGTTATACACCTGGAAACATAAATTAACCTAAGAAGACCTCTAACTTTTTCATGATTTTCCATGATTAGATTGATAGAGACTATGAAATTAAATTCATGAAAGTAAATTGAATTTTAAATAGTCTACATGAAGATTCCAGACTACATACATAAGAAAGTTTTATAAATTAGCAGTGTGTGCTGTCTGTAATCAGTGATGTGCTACTAAATTTGATGGTTTTGAAAAGTAGAACGACCTTTATACAACAGCTCTGGTGGCTTCTTACAAAGTGTAAAATTGTATAAATTGCATATATGTTTCATTATTTTGCAGACTTAGTCCAGTTGAAAGGGAAGCTGTTTGCTTTTGTGGCGGTAACAGTCCTATCTGAAGGTAAGACACATCGAATTATTATCTGTTAATTGTTGTACTTTAAATAACAACTAGTTGTGAGGCATAAAAAAGATGAATATGACTGTTTACATGTGAAATATCAACAAAAATGTCATCTGTAGTCCATCAATCTACAGTAATGTAATTATATATTTAAGTTTTTATAAAAACAATGTCATTCTGAATTTTTAACCTTATCTGTAAATTCAACAATCGTTTGGAAAAGAAAACAAAGGGAGTCCTAACTTTTCATCTTCGATTTCATTGCAGTAGAAGTACAGAAACAGGCCAAGATGCCACCCATCAAGGGACGAATGATGGGTCGTATGGGCGGACCATCACCTCTCTCCTCATCCAACCAGCCACTACACAAGAGTCTCGGCTTTCCACGTGCGAAGAGCAAGTTCTCCGGGCGTGGCGCAAAAAACGGCCCACTCTGCACCATGAAAGATGAGCAGTTGAAACGCCTCCGAATCCCGAGCAAGATTTGCAAGTCGTTGCCTAGCGTCAAGAAGTTTTCAAACAGTAGAGGGTATGTTGACATTACAGAGGACGAGCCGTTAGGCGAATCAAGTGAGTCAACAGGAGAGATCCTTGGCTTGAAGCGAGGTCGTGGTGCAAACAACAAGTACCACATTCAGGTAACGGCCGAGCGACGATTTCAAGGTATGGTGTGGGATTTGGCATTCTCGCCCAGTTCTGACGACTCCACACTACTGGTTGCTTGCGGAGATAGTGCCTACATCTGTGACCATGAACTGAACCAGATCCGTAAACTGGAGAATATTCGCCTGGCGGGTGGTGTTAGCTTTCTGTCGGACCTCCGTATCGTAGCCATGTGTCGATTCATGGACAAAATTAACGTGTACTCGCCAAGTGGAGATTTCCTGCATGATTTCCCATGTGGCTCTGCTCCCATGACACTTGCAGTGAACTCAAATGATGAGATTCTTGTTACTGACTGTTCATCAAAGCAGATTCACTTCTTCGACATTAAAGGGAAGCTTCTCCGTGACGTCCAACCAAAGGGTCTGAACTACAAGTTAGAATGGCCACTCTACATGGCCGTCCTCAAAAACACAGACTTTGTTGTGGTCGATTGCCACCAACAGATCATGCTTGTCTTTGACCACAGAGGAATTTACGTCCGATCAATTCCAATGCGAACATACGGCGGGAACGAGGTGTTACGTCCACACGGGATCTGCCTGACATCTGAGGAAGACCTCTGTATCGTGGACAACGCTATCGACACAATCGAGGTGTTCAGCACACGAGGGGTTTACTATCAGACGCTAGTGCCATCGGAAGTCGGCGGCAGACTTCGTCCAAAGACGCTCACATGTAGCAAAGATGGACAAATGGCAGTTGGAGGCATGAAGGGTCACGTCCGTCTTTTCAAGTTCGTTGATGAGGTGGATGCTAAGTTGGAGCTTGCCATTGTGAAGGAAGAGGTCAGTAAGGAGGTCAAGGTCAACTGCAAGCCAAAGATCAAGAAGGAGAAAGTCAATACAGAGGTCAAGGTCAAGTCGGAGTTGATTGAGGATGTGACGGTGATTGTTCTTGACTAATTGTCATCGTTTGTTGTTGTATGTGAGTCTGAACTATTACTTGTTTGTTTGAATGAATGGTTGCATGGTCATTGCCCCAAATGTACAAGAATTTGTTTCGATTTGTGTAGTCTCAAGTTAAAAAAAAGTTGGTGTAGAATCACTTCATGTAGCTGGCATGCTGAGGTGTCATTGAAAGATAATTTGTGAATGTTTTTCAACGCAACTTTGAAGTATATTTTCTTCGATGAATAACTAACTAATGGTTGAGATTAAAATATGTGCGTTATCAAGCCTACTTCGTTCCCTGAAATATTTTGGTCCATTACATGTACTTAATGCCAAAGATGAAACTCGCCTCTTGTAACACGATTGGTGTATGGTGTTTCATTTTGTCTGTGAACTTGTTGAGTATTTGACATGTGCATGACATTGCACTTGTACATAAAATGAAATCATTGGAATGTCATTCATGTAAATAGAGACCCATAAATAGATATATTCATGTCATTTCCAACCACACCCTATGTTCATCACGGTGTACATGTGTAAATCTAATATTTGTATCAAATGCTTCTTCTAAAGGGGGTGAGAATGTTTGCTTTTGGTTCAAATTTATCTGGCCGTACATGGTATTCATGTACAATTGTATTGTAAACCTTGTGAATATCTAAATGATCTTGGTCATTGTAATGAACTGTACATGTAAATAGTTGACACAAATGCTGATGTTTTTTTTTGTACATTTACATGTATAGTGTTCAACATGTCTAAATAATTTAAATAACATGAAATGTATACAAACAAGTTACTAGTATACATTCAAACAGGACAAATGTCCTAACACCTCACTTGCATGGATTCCAAACTGTGGTCTCTTTTGGGTTGTCCTTGTATCTGATCTGGTGAACTTGTTTATATTGTAAATTTGGAATGTGGAATGTTTTGTGCATACTCGTACAAGTTAAATACTTGTACATCAATTTGTTATGTTCCTTCTTTGATAGAATGTAATTTGAACTACCATTATACAAATTTTCAATGTTTAAATAAGCACTAGTGCGATTCCCATATTAGTTTGAGTATTAACTACTTCAACAACTTGTCTTCAGTGATTGTACTCAACTTCCATGCTTTATTTATGGGCTTCATAAATTTATGCCATTTGTATATTTTAACATGTTCATATTCATCTATTTCATGAGGCAGCACAAACTGGGCAGTGAATATTCGCAGGAAACTTTAAAGCCTTCGATTCCGTGCATCTGATTTTCTGCCTTCAATTTTCACATCCTTTACGTTATGACGAAACATTACATGTATACTAACAACAAATACGAGGATTTCTTTGTGAAATACATGTAGAACTATTACCAATGAGCAATATACCAAATCATATGTTACTCGATGGTTTGACAGTATCCTTTTTCGTTCTGGAGGACTGATGATGGCCTGTCAATATCCTGGGTTTCAATAACGCGTAAAGTTAGTTTTGCTGGCACGTGTACATTAGAATATTAGAATATTTTTGTACAGAAATATGAAATGATTGGGTTGGAAAACGCTTGTGCTGAAATGTTATGCTGCTTGGTAATGTTTCCCAATTTGATGACAGTTTCATGGTGAAAAAAAGATTGCCATTATTTTTGACAACCCATTCTGAAAATGCATGCATAATTTTTCCGATTTCCTGCTTGAATTATAACTACGTACATACACATTTTGAGTGCAATACTGTGTGGTTTATTGAAGAATTGTTTCTGTTAAAGTTTCGACAAAAGTTTCAATAAATTTACTGCCTAGAATTCAAGTTTTCAGACAAATGGTTGAACCAGTTTTGTCTATGTTGTAAATATTATGGCTTGGAATATATATGTACTGTTTCTGTTGTTGCCACAACTAGTCCAGTGTGGCTAGCCTTGGTGTAGTATATTTAAAAAAAGCAATGATTTCTTATTGGAATAAAGCTGTTATAGATATTGTAATGTTGTTGTCATCACTATCAAAGTGTACTTCATGTTATCCATCCGGATTAAGTGTGAGTTGAAATAGGAATTGGGGTTAAAGGTCCTGTTGTATGATAGATCTGTGACTTATACACACACAAAAAAACCTGCATTGCTCATAATCGGGCTCATATACTGGTTTCGGACCCAAGAATAAAGTATTTCATATTAATGTGATGAGGAGCATTTTTCGAACTGTAAAATTGGTTTGGTACATGTCAACTGAAAAGGATTCATTCTGGGGTCAAAGTGTACAAGGGTCCGAATGGGAGTGTCGCACCATGTGTTGGGCATGCCAGATGGCCTACTGTCATTCCTCCACATGCGCATTTTGTTCAGAATGGATGAACGAGTTTGGCAGGAGTCCTTGGCCAGGCTCGAGGAGGTTCACACCAAGTGTTCGACCGACGGTTCCCGTGTGCTGATCCATGAACCAGCAGCAGTGCTAAATCCCACTACCGTCAGTCCCTTGATAGATGGAACTCGCTCTGTTACAAGTCCTAATGCCCACTCTTTGGGTTTGTGTGCCTTTAGTCCAGTATGACCCTCTCACATGCCCGTTGTGGATGATGACCATCTCGTATCACCCGTTGTGGATGATGACCTCACGTCGACCCTTGCGGATGATGACCCTCTCACATCGCCCCTTGTGGATGATGACCCTCTCATAGCGCCCTTTGTGGATGATGACCCTCTCACCTCGCCCCTTGTGGATGATGACCCTCTCACATCGCCCCTAGCAGATGATGACCCTCTCGCATCACCCCTTGCAGATGATGACCCTCTCACATCACCCCTTGTGGATGATGATTCTCTCACATCACCCCTGGTGGATGATGACCTAACATCGTTCCTAGGGGTTGATTACTCTCACATCAACCCTTTTGGATGATGACCCTCTCACGTTGCCCCTTGTGGATGATGACCCTCTCCCATCGCCCTTTTTGGATGATGACCCACTCACTCTGCCCCTTTGTGGATGATGACCTCATGTCGCCCCTTGTGGATGATGACCCTCTCATGTCGCCCCTTGTGGATGATGACCCTCCCACATCGCCCCTTGTGAATGATGAATATCTGACATCGTTCCTTGTGGATGATGACTCCCACTTCGCCCCTTGTGGATAATATTCTGACATCGTCCTTTGTGGATGATGATCCTCTCACGTCACCTTTTGTGGATGATGACCCTCTCACATCACTCCTCGTGAGTGATGAACATCTGACATCGCTCCTTGTGGATGATGACTCCCACATCGCCCCTTGTGGATGATGACTCCCACATCGCCCCTTGTGGATGTTGACCCTCTCACGTTGCCTCTTGTGGATGATGACTCTCACATCGCCTCTTGTGGATGATGACTCTCACGTCGCTCTTTGTGGATGATGACCCTCTCACCTCGCCCCTTGTGGATGATGTCCCTCTCACATCGTTCCTTGTGGATGATGACCCTCACACGCCACCCCTTGTGAATGATGACCCTCTTACATCGCCCCTTGTGGATGATGACTTTCTCACATTGCCCATTGTGGATAATGACCCTCTCACATCGCCTCCTGTGGATGATGACCCTCTCACATTACCCCTTGTGGATGATGACCCTCTCACATCGCCTCTTGTGGATGATGACCCTCTCACGATGCCCCTTGTGGATGATGACCCTCTTACATCGCCCCTTGTGGATGATGACTTTCTCACATTGCCCATTGTGGATATTGACCCTCTCACATCGCCTCATGTGGATGATGACCCTCTCACATCGCCTCTTTTGGATGATGACCCTCTCACATCGCCCCTTGTGGATGATGACTTTCTCACATTGCCCATTGTGGATGATGATCCTCTCACATCACCCCTTGTGGATGATGATTCTCTCACGTCACCTCTTGTAGATGATGACCCTCTCACATCTTTCTTTGTGGATGATGACTCTCACGTCACCTCTTGTGGATGATGACCGTCTCACATCATCCCTTGTGAATGATGACCCTCTCACATCACTCCTTGTGGATGATGACCCTCTCACGTCGCCCCTTGTGGATGATGACTCTCTCACATCGCCCCTTGTAAATGATGACCCTCTCACATCGCACCTTGTGGGTGATGACCATCTCACATCGCCCATTGTGGATGATGACTCTCTCACATCGCCCCTTGTAAATGATGACCCTCTCACATCGCACCTTGTGGGTGATGACCATCCCACATCGCCCCTTGTGGATGATGACCCTCTCACGTCACCTCTTGTGGATGATGACCCTCTCACACCACTCCTTGTGGATGATGACCCTTTCACATCGCACCTTGTGGGTGATGACTCTCACATCGCCCCTTGGAAAATGGTGACCCTCTCACATCGCACCTTGTGGATGATGACCCTCTCACATCGTTCCTTGTGGATGATGACCCTCTCACATCACCCAGTTTGAATGATGATTCTCTCACATCGCACCTTGTGGATGATGACACTCACACATCGCTCCTTGTGGACGATGACCCTCTCACATCGTTCCTTGTGGATGATGACAATCTCACATCGCCCCTTGTAAATGGTGACCCTCTCACATCGCACCTTGTGGATGATGACACTCACACATCGCTCCTTGTGGACGATGACCCTCTCACATCGTTCCTTGTGGATGATGACAATCTCACATCGCCCCTTGTAAATGGTGACCCTCTCACATCGCACCTTGTGGATGATGAACCTCTCACATCCCCCCATGTGGATGATGACCCTCTCACATCGCCCCTTGTGGATGATGATTCTCTCACATCGCCGTTTGTGGATGATGACCCTCACACGCCACCCCTTGTGGATGATGAACCTCTCACATCACCCCTTGTGGATGATGAGCCTCTCGCATCCCCCCATGTGGATGATGACCCTCTCACATCGCCCGTTGTGGATGATGACCCTCTCACATCGCCCGTTGTGGATGATGACCCTCTCACATCGTTCCTTTTGGATGATGACCCTCACACGCCACCCCTTGTGGATGATGACCCTCTCACATCCCCCCATGTGGATGATGACCCTCTCACATCGCCCGTTGTGGATGATGACTCTCTCACATCACCCCTTGTGGATGATGAGCCTCTCGCATCGCCCCTTGTGGATGATGACTCTCTCACGTCGCCCCTTGTGGATGATGACTCTCACATCGCCCCTTGTGGATGATGACTCTCTCACATCGCCCCTTGTGGATGATGACTCTCTCACATCGCCCCTTGTTGATGATGACCCTCTCACATCTCCCTTGTGGATGATGACTCTCACATCGTTCCTTCTGGATGATGACCCTCACACGCCACCCCTTGTGGATGATGACCCTCTCACATCCCCCCATGTGGATGATGACCCTCACACGCCACCCCTTGTGGATGATGACCCTCTCACATCGCCTCTTGTGTATGATGACCCTCTCACATCGCCCATTGTGGATGATGACCCTCTCACATCACCCCTTGTGGATGATGACCCTCTCACATCCCCCTTGCGGATGATGATCCTCTATCATCGCCCCTTGTGGATGATGATCCTCTCACATCGCCCTTTGTGGATGATGATCCTCTCACATCGCCCCTTGTGGATGATGACTCTCACATCCCGCTTGTGTATGATGATCCTCTATCATCGCCCCTTGTGGATGGTGACCCTCTCACATCTCCCTTGTGGATGATGACCCTCTCACATCTCCTCTTGTGGATGGTGACCCTCTCACATCGCCCCTTGTGGATGGTGACCCTCTCACATCGCCCCTTGTGGATGGTGACCCTCTCACTTCGCCCCTTGTGGATGATGAGCCTCTCAAATCACCCTTTGTGGATGATGACCCTTTCACATTAACCCCTTGTGGATGGTGACTTTCTCACGTCGCCCGTTGTGGATGATGACCCTTTCACATCGCACCTTGTGGATGATGACCCTCGCACATCGCACCTTGTGGATGATGACCCTCTCACATCGCCCCTTGTGGATGGTGACCCTCTCACATCACCCCTTGTGGATGATGACCCTTTCACATCGCACCTTGTGGATCATGATCCTCTCACATCGCCCCTTGTTGATGATGACCCTCTCACATCTCCCCTTGTCGATGATGACCCTCTCACACCTCCCCTTGTGGATGATGACCCTCGCACATCGCCCCTTGTGGATGATGAGCCTCTCACATCGTTCCTTGTGGATGATGACCCTCTGACATCACCCATTGTGGATGATGACCCTCTCACATCATTCCTTGTGGATGCTGACCCTCTGACATCTCCCGTTGTAGATGATGACCCTCGCACATCGCCCCTTGTGGATGATGAGCCTCTCACATCGTTCCTTGTGGATGATGACCCTCTGACATCTCCCCTTGTGGATGATGACCCTCCCACACCTCCCCTTGTGGATGATGACCCTCTGACATCTCTCCTTGTGGATGATGACCCTCTCACATCTCCCTTGTGGATGATGACCGTCTCACACCGCCCCTTGTGGATGATGACCCTCTCACATCGCCCTTTGTGGATGATGACCCTCTCACATCTCCCCTTGTGGATGATGACCCTCTCACGTCACCTCTTGTGGATGATGACCGTCTCACACCACTCCTTGTGGATGATGACCCTCTCACATCACTCCTTGAGGATGATGACCTTCTCACATCACCCCTTGTGGATGATGACCCTCTCACGTCGCCCCTTGTGGATGATGACCCTCTCACATTGCCCTTGTGGATGATGACCTCACATCGCCCATTGCGGATGATGACACTCTCACATCACCCATTGTGGATGATGACCCTCTCACATCTCCCCTTGTGGATGATGACCCTCCCACATCTCCCTTGTGGATGATGACCCTCTCACATCGCCCATTGTGGATAATGACCCTCTCATATCGCCCCTTGTGGATGATGACCTCACATCGTCCATTGTGGATGATGACCCTCTCACGTTGCCTTTTGTGGATGATGACCGTCTCACATCGTTCCTTGTGGATGATGACCCTCTCAAATCGTTCTTGTGGATGATGATCCTCTGACATCGCCCCTTGTGGATGATGACTCTCTCATCCACATGATGACCTTTTCACATCGCCCCCTTGTGGATGATGACCGTCTCACTTCGCGCCTTGTGGATGATGACTGTCTCCCATCAAACATTGTGGATGATGACCCTCTCACGTCACTCCTTGTGAATGACTGTCTTACATCGCCCGTTGTCAACGATGATCCTCTTACATCACCCCTTGTGGATGATGATCCTCTCACATCGCCTCTTCTTGATGATGACTCTCTCTCTCTCACATCACCCCATCTCACATCATATCATGCATGTATGTGCAGCTTGCATGTGCAGATATGTGTAGATTTGTTAGCTCCATATATATGATACGGTGGATTTTTACATCCTGGTACATAGGCTTAGGCACATGTTTGGAATATCTGGATCCATATTCATACACACATCAGCACTACCCCAATCACTACATTACATTGGGGTAGTGTTTGAAAGCATAACTATGGACAAGCACATTACGTCCGTGTGTAGGTCTACGGTTTCAACTTGACCTTAGTGCCTACTTTAAATACATCCGGGCATATCCAGGAACTAATCATACATGCTCCACCGACCAGAATAGTCACGGTGATCCTGAGGATTGACTACGGACCATCCAAGAATTTCTTGCTTGCAATAATCAACAAAAAACCTCCAAGAACCATCATTCTTCTTCAGAACAATTGCAGGACTATCTCATTGACTGCCACTGGGTTTGCTGACGTCGACAGCCACCATCTTGCCTCAAAAGGTGACCATCCACAAGATCAATGTGATTGCCAAGGAAGTGGTGCAATGGAGAAGCAGAAAGGTGCGAGTCCATCTGAAAAAAAATCGGAAATGGCCAGTTTCTCACACTACAACGATGTGGGATGGAGAATATCCGGTATATCGATTATTGAGGGTGTGAGGCTGGTGTCAGCACTAAAGAAAGCCAGTTCTATCTTCGAAAGATATTGTCCAGTATGACACAGGCATGGTAAACAAGACTGCCAGGTTTGAATTTGGAAGCACGATACCATCATTTAAAGTACACCTATGATGTCATGATTCTTGCGGTTGTGACAGTGCGACTCGTCTGCAGTACCCTGGAGTTGATTAGTACTGAGCCCAATATGATACTCCGGCAAATTAAAGAGCCATCATGCCTAGATCGCATTTACATCCATGTAGTGAAGGATTAAATGCAGCGAGCTGTATCCGGTGCTGAAACAGGAATGTTTCAGAGAGAGAGAGAATGGAAGATCCAGGACTGCCTGCTCTTGTCGAGGCTCCCAAATGAACCCGGCACACTTGTATTCAAATGTCTCATGATTTTTTTTAGAAATTGTTGATAAACGATCAGTTGGAAGCGAGCGCCATTGTCTTTGGTCGAGACCACTCTCACATGGCTTCTTCTTGGCCGGGTCAGGCAGGACACCTTTTCCATCCACCATGAACCCCAAAAGTGAAATACACTGTGAAGTACACGAGCTCCTTGGTGGAGAGAAGTAGCCACTCGAGGGAAGCTGGGGCATTGCATAATCCAAAGGGCATCACCTTGAACTGATACAATTCGACCTGCGACATCTTCACCTGCCAATACATGGAATCAAATTCAAAGAACAGAAGTAGTCTAATCCATTCAGGGCATCAAATGTGTCTTCCATATGTGGCAAGGGATAAGATTCCTCCAGCCTTTCTTTGAGCTTGCGAGATTCGCGCTTGCGGAATGGATCAGAATGGGATGAGATTCCTTCCAGCTCTTCTTTGAGCTTGCAACAATCACAAAAACCTCGTTGAACCATCCGTTCTTCATCACAATCGCAGACATCTCTTTGGCTGTCACAGGTTTGCTGATGTCGGCAGCCAGCACCTTGCCTCAAAAGGTGACCATCCACAAGATCAAAGTGGTTTTGAGTCACATTTATCCTCGTGAATGATCCGACCAGACCAGCAAATACATCCGCATAGCATCAAGAAATATCCATACAATGGCTTGGTGAGCCTCACTCAGGTGATCATTCAGATCGTACATTTCAGGCTTCGAGTAGTCCAGTGAACCAGACCAGCAAATCACTCAGCAAACCAGGCGAGTCCTAATCATCAGCCTCATCACCGAAGATATCAGTGTCGACGAAAACTACTCAGCCTCCATGCCTAGACTGGCCGGTGGTAGGAGGACCTGACCGTACCGGAGTACATCTGGATTTGTGGCTTGGTTCCATGCGCTGATGTAGGCTACCACGCTGTATGCTCATTACCGCCGTGAAAGGTTCCAGTTGGCTTCTAGGAGTACCACTACTCCGTACTGATAAGAGTGGTCATGCTTATTGTATGACACCCATTTGGCAGCATCTTCCATTCTGATCCCGGATACACACGAAAGAGTTCAGTGGCTCTTTAGAACAACTGCAGTGATGATTAGCGACCAGGGCTGAGATTATTCTAGGGTTTGGCATCAATGTGGAATATTTTATCATCCGAACTCAAGAACCAGGATGAAAACAAACTTTATCTGTAGTTTGAAGAGAAAATGTTTCAACACGCTGAAATTATCGGAGTCTCATTATATCATTTTGCGACCACACCTTAACCGGAGGATTTTGATGAGTCAATGTCAAGTTAACATTTTAGAAACCTTTGAAAAGGTATTTGGAGGTAAAATGTATGGCTTGGGCTAGAGCTCATATGGTAGGTTTGAATAATCTGGGTATCTTGAACGAATATATAGATGATCAGTAGCATGAGTCAGATACACTCTCTGTATTATTTGTTCTGTTTAGGAGGGCTTTCGGGTCGAACCAGTGCATATGATTCTGTGAGTTATCGATAGATGGTCTTGCTTCATGCATTCTGACAGCTGAGCTACTTCTTCAACAGTGGGTAATTATCACGGGTGAATGAAAGCTATAACCATGATGACCGACATGTATTACTGACATTCCAAAATATATTAGGGTGTCGGTATGTACATCAAAGAGTTATTTAGCACATGCACCCATCTTGAAAAAACTGCAATGACATTTTTTATTTTAAATTTCAATTTAGTTTAATGCTTCCTTCTTGTTGGATGAAAATTGGATCCAAGACAACATGGATTTCACATTACATCTACAAGACGCATGTTATAGAGCCGTGGTATTTCAGAAAGCTTGGATCAGTGAATACACATGTGACGGAGGCCAACCACATAACACAAACACCTCCTAAGACGGTAGAATTTGAGCTGGTAACTAGGAATTATACAATACAAATACGATTACTGGCATCGAACATTGAATCTACAGCTGTTAATTGACATCTTATTATATGAACACACAATGCTAACGAAATGTGAGGTAGTATTCGTTTATTGCACGCCTGAGTGAGCGGATATTTATTCAATATCCAGGCCTCTTGGTAACAATGGACACAGTCAACAGGTCCACGCTTGTAACCGTGACAACAACAATCCTTTTGGCATGTAATAAACGGCTTACGTCGCTACAAACACCACCGGCTATATAAAGAGTCGACATTAGTATAGTTGGATAGAGGGGGACTGCAGAAATCTGCCTAGGACACCAGAGGCAGGACCCACGGGCTCAATCATGACAGATTGGAAGTGGGTCTTGTCGCACACAGGGAAATTTTACTTAAGTCTGACGCTTACTTCGAATACTCCCGGGGCTTTCTAGTCCTGGGTAACTCTCTCGGCCTTCGGAGAGCCGTGCCGCAGCGGCCCCGCCGTCACCCCCTGTGGGTGCTAGGGGCTGGCACGGTGACCCGCTGGCCTCAGCCACAGACCCTCACCCCGGGCTTATCTCGGGGACAGGGCGCTGGCCGTGTGGGGTCTCGCGGCCGGGGCTGAGGACGGCGGGGTGACAACATGAGCGACATTCAAGGTGAGTCTCCATCAGGAAAATTATCAGTAAAATAGTTCTGTATAGGCCTATATACCGAATTTATGTGAATATATATTCCCATATTATAGTCCACTTATAAATGTATGAATAAAAACCATAAGTTGAAATCTTCCTGCAGTAAACAGTATAAATTATTTATGAACAACACGTAACAATAATAATATTATCAGCAAGGAACACGATGATTCGCGGCCAAGTAGAGGTGAGTACATGTACATGTAAAGGGCGTACCAGTTACCAAATCGAGGGAAAACATTTCAGTGGAGTGTTGGAGGAAGGTGTCGAAGACTTGTGTGAGAATTACCTGTGTGTGACAAGAACAA
Source organism: Terebella lapidaria (assembly GCA_949152475.1). Taxonomy (NCBI): domain Eukaryota; kingdom Metazoa; phylum Annelida; class Polychaeta; order Terebellida; family Terebellidae; genus Terebella; species Terebella lapidaria. The sequence continues at coordinate 33,033,716 of OX424567.1, read as the reverse complement.
TTGAATCTGTCGGAGGGCCGATGCCCTGTGACCATGGTAACATGTCCCGACTCTGGTGGTTCTGCTGGCATATATCCAACTAAATCGGTAGACTATGGTTCGGCCATCTTACCACCAGATGCGTTTATTTCGCAATTCGAGTTTTCTCGCAATCTCGCTGAAGGTCACAATTTTACTTGAAATCTTACAGAATCTCATATAGGTTTCTAATCGCGTATAAATATTCAAGGGGATCGGTCTTTTCTGCGATGTTATGAGCAGATATGGGTTACCGAAGAAATCAAGCAAAGGCTAAGGAATTTGGCCAAAGGGCTGATAATACAAACCTAAACTTCATCTACAAGCATTTTGTCTGCATCGGTCAATTTACATGTTACCTCGACAATCACCACCTGATGTCATCTTAGACTTCAAGGTCACCAAAAGGTCAAAATAAATGTCATCAAAAGATGTTCCGCTTAAGACTACTTATATGCTTATTGTACAAACCTGAGGCCTATTTAGAAACATTTTGGATGTAAAGCAATACATGTACATTTGGAGGAGAAACTGTGAGTTTTAAATAATATACCTTGATGCTCCATTTTGACCATATAAAGAAAACAATAATACTCAATAGCCTAAAGTTAAAACTTATACACGTCACAAAGGTAACGAGTGTGATCTTTTGAAGCAAAAATATCTAAACTGATCAGATAGTTTTTCAGAAAATGGCCGTCAATGTCTAAAATTCAGCGTGTATCGACAAAACGGCCGCCGTTTTGACAACAAATCTCGAAAATAAATAAAACTAAAAAACTAGACGGTTCCGGTCGACTACTACCGCTTGGGTGTATCGCCCGCAGCCCCATCATCCCTGTCGCCCCAAATATAATACTGATAAGCTTGAAAAACTAGAGCAAGAGCTGAAAAAGATTACCAGAGAAATGTAAAATCTTAACATGCTTAAGCCACAACTGTTTTTTTCCCACCAAAATTGCTGCATTGACCTTTCAAGATCATTGAAGGTCAAATTCAATGTCGCCACTGAAATGACTGCATATGAATTTACATTTCGACATGTTCAATAAGATAGTGAAATTACAGCCAGATCAAACTTTTCGCCAAAACTTATATTCAAACTCAGAATATTTGACAAACTTGCTTTCATATTTGAAATTCAAAGCAAATGGTAGCCAGATCGAACTTTTCACCATAAGTTATATTTTACCTCATAATTTGTGCCAAACGTGGTTTCACGTTGAAATTCAAAGTAAAGGTTGACCAAAATTGCATTTCAAGATGACGAAATTGGAGCCAGATTGATGTTTTCACCACAAGTTTAATTTCAACTCAAAATATTTGACAAAATTGGTTTCAAAAGGAAATTCCGATTAAAAGTTTGTAACGGGTTCTTCACCCTTCTGTGACGTCTTGATAAACCGGTTTTCTTGGGAGGTGGGTGAGTTGTTATTTAACCGGAGCTGAAACGGTAAAACTCCGGGAAACTGCTACTGCTGTACGGTTGAACTCCGGCTAGAAGTCTCTGAAGGTTGGAATGGACCTCTTAACCGTTGTCCGACTGCCAATCTGCAACTGCACCTGTAAAGTAAGAATCCGGAGGCGTTTCCGTCTCCGGGTACTGCAACTGCTCCGTCGGGATGCCGCTTTACTGCAACAGCTCCGTCGTTTTCCGCCTTACTGCAACTGCGACTGCACCTGGAATAGAGAATCCGGGAACGTTGCCGTTTCCGAATACTGCAACCGCTCTGCTCGGTTCCGCCTCACTGCAAACTGCTCCGGTTGGCTCCGCCTCACCGCAACCTGCGACTGCACCTGGAATGGAGAATCTCGGAAGTGTTCTCACTTCCGGTTACCGCAACCGCTCCGTCAGGTACTGCCTCTGCTACTCCGTTGTCCGGTACCGCCTCTGCAACTGCTTCGTCGTTCCCGTCTCTGCAACTGCTCCGTCTGGTACCGCCTCCGTAGTTGCTCCGTTGAATTCCCCCTCGTCTCCGTCTCCTTCCTTGGTGATCAGGGGTGGCATGTTCGAAATGATCGCAGTGCTAGCGACACAGCGCAACCACGTCGCAAGAATTTGATGTCTATGTTCAAAGACAGCGCAGATATTGCGATATCGTTAACCACATCGCAAATAGCTCAAAATTGCGACAAGGATTTAGCAGTCGCAAACACTTGCGACACGTCTTTTCAGTGAAGTCAGTCAGCCGTTTTCTGGGTATTTCTATCGTCGTGGGTTAGGTGAAGTGACTGAAAATAATTTTTAGATATCATTTAAGGGTTAATTTAATAAGTTGCCACAATGTACATATTTCTTATCATATAATATCAAAACCGTTACACCTAATTAAGTCAACACCATCTTTGTCTATTTATCGAAATCTGCAGTTCTAGATCTACATGCGGTATACGCACTGCAGTTTTGCTTTTTTTTTTCTTGCATTGTACAATTTTTCGACAGAACTGCAGCCTGGAGCTATATTCAGTTATATCGCCATAACTATCACAGAATTATAAGATATTCTGATAATAGACAGGACGGGATTTCGACCAGGTGTGACACGCGATACTGCTATGATTTATGTGTAAATGTGTGACAACCCCTAGTATAAACGAAACATACATTCCCGGATATGGTATGGATAATGGAAGTGGACAGGTCGTAGGCCTCGCTGAAAATGTGACACAAAAGATTAGTATACATGTAGCTTCCTATTAAATCCAGTGAAGCCTATAGATGTGGTAGGTGTTTGTCATATAGTGTAGGCTTCACAATGATGTCGATCACTGTGAGTATGATTGAGCAAGTATATTAAGGGCGTACTTATTAGTTTACTGAATTTTATATATTTATATGAAAATTTGCAGCTCTGTGCTTGTCCAAGAAAAACATAATATTGGTCGGAAAATGTTCCCCTTCCTCCCCTCCCCCTCCAACCCATCCTACCTCCCCCTCCCCAAAAGAACGAAATAGCATGCTTACCGCGTATGCATAACTTGATTTCCTTGGGTGTTCCTCATTACTTGCCGGAATTGAAAAGGTGGCAGCACAAACAGTGAGCACGGGCATGAACGTAAGACCCTATTTGTGTTCGATATTCATTCTTAATCCGGGATTGATATGGTAATCATTATCATGCAAACTATTCATTAGATACAGATATCCGTTAGCAAAATTTGGCAAATACCGCGTTGTATAGCTTTGAAAATTACGAGAACAGCAAGTGGACATGAATTTGTATTTTCATGATATAATCATGGTGACAAAGTTGGACATCACAAATTCAGACAGTGTCGCCAAAGAGTAACATATTTTACACTCTTAGGTGTCGCCCTCTGCTTCTAAGCACTGTTCAAGTGTGACAGTATAGTTGCATGTACACGCAGATTACTACTCGCAGGTGCGAGAACCAAGCCGGTGTCGACCCTCTGGCAAATAATCAACTTCCGCTTGCGGCATCGTCGATTACTTTCCAGAGGCGCTCCACCTCAGTGTTTATCCCTTACAAAATCTGTAATTTAATTTTACAATATGTTCCGATCACTGTGTTTTTATATCATGTAATGTGCTTTGATGCTCGCCGATAAAGCGCACTAATATGCCGATAAATAATTGAACCACAACCTTTTATCATCGGGGGTAGCTTCCGGACCTCTCTTGGGTATAAATTCTACTTAAACTAGACGTCAAGGCCTAAAGATGCCGTTGGGGGCATTTCGTGTGCCTAGCGATTACTAAGAGCCGCTATCAGATGCAGCATATTCATTTTGTAATGTAGATATGGTCATAAATTATGTTTATTTGAAAGCCTCGCGGCAGGTTTACTCATGCATGTATCGGTTTTAAATTGAACGGACCCCTTTCTGTTGAGGAAGCACAAATAAAAATGATCAACATGCACCTCGGCTGCGATTGATATTTTATTGATATAAATCACATGCACGAGTTAATAACAATTCGAATACAAAAACCACACAAAACCTGATCTCATCATGATTTGACGCAAACTATTCAATAACAGTTGCCATCATGGTTGCAAAAAAATACATGGATAAACCATAAAATGGATCTCTTAATTTAATAACATTGATAAGGCTTATAGAATTGATTTCAGAAACCTAATACAGTGAGCTTTTGATTTAGGGTGGGTTAACAGGCGCCACCCATATACCGACAGAATTGATTTCAGAAACCTAATACAGTGAGCTTTTGATTTAGGGTGGGTTAACAGGCGCCACCCATATACCGATACATGGTAAAACGTGCAAATTGAGCAGCACAGTTTTGGAAATGCGTGAGCGCCGTCCAGGAAAAACCAGCCGTGCTGGAAACCTGTGTCCATTTGACCAGTGCTGAACACGCTAGAATGTTGGACCGCATTCTATGTTTTTTTTAAAACATAAAATGATTGAATCACCCAGTATAATTACAAATAACACCATAAAATTACTTAATCACGATTCGTACACTGTGCGAAGTAGTGGCAAAACACGTCAGTAAACCAGTAGATCATTATACAAGAAATGCTCTTCATCTAAATGTAAATCTGACGTGGACTACCAGTCGATCCCAGACTGTACGCGGGCGACAAGAAAGCCGAGCTCCTGAATTCATGAGATGCGCTGTACATAGTTTAATCAGCACCACCAGGCGTCGTCAAACTCGTTTTTGATGGGCATCTCCTTGTCCTGCCATGGAAACCACACAAAATCTGAAAAAAGATAAGAACACACATAATTAGACTGCACACATATGGTGAACTATGGGTTCATGAATAGGCTAACGCTGACAAATAACTGAAGAATACTTAACGCATTAGCAGCACCAAGAGTCATCCACCGCTTCCTTCATGGCCATCTCCTCGCCTGCCATAGAAAATGCACTGATCTGGAAATAGATAACATAATACACAATTACTTAAAGAATAAGTAGCTGCGGTAGCAGCAACAAGGTCATCCGCCTTGACCTTGACGACTGCCGCCTGCCCCCGTCCGCTGAACTTGAAAAACTGTCAAGCTTTCAATTCCAAACTTCAATTACAATCAGCCTGTAAACCCAAGTTCTTTGATTCCACCCCAAGTTCTTAACAACAGGTGTGCTGAAGTGTGCACCCTCCTGCTCACTTGTTGTGTGGAGCTTGGCTGGAATCAAACAACTTGACTGCGGGTTCACAGGCTGAAACTAACAAATAATTCAAGAATACTTAACTGAATCAGCAGCAGCAAGCGTCGTCCATCACGTCCTTCAGGGGCTACTCCTCTCGCTGCCAGGGAAACAGCACTAATCTGGAAAGATTCAATAGAACACATAATTAATGACAGAAAATGAGCTGTGGCAGCAGTATCAAGGTCACCCTCCTTGACCTTGATGACTGCCGCCTGCCCCCGGGGCCGCCGTCCGCCGCACCTGAAAAATACAAAAACACATATAGGATTAAACTGTCAGGCTTTCAATTTCAAATTTCAATTACAATCAGTCTGTAAACCCAAAGTTGTTTGATTCCACCCAAGTTCTACACAACAGGTGTGCTGAAGTGTGCACCCTCCTGCTCACTTGTTGTGTGGAGCTTGGCTGGAATCAAATAACTTGACTGCGGGTTCACAGGCTGAAACTAACAAGTAATTCAAGAATACTTAACTGAATCAGCAGCAGCAAGCGTCGTCCATCACGTCCTTCAGTGTCTCGTCCTCTCGCTGCCAGGGAAACAGCACTAATCTGGAAAGATTCAATAGAACACATAATTAATGACAGAAAATGAGCTGTGGCAGCAGTATCAAGGTCACCCTCCTTGACCTTGATGACTGCCGCCTGCCCCCGGGGCCGCCGTCCGCCGCACCTGAAAAATACAAAAACACATATAGGATTAAACTGTCAGGCTTTCAATTTCAAATTTCAATTAAAATCAGCCTGTAAACCCAAAGTTGTTTGATTCCACCCAAGTTCTACACAACAGGTGTGCTGAAGTGTGCACCCTCCTGCTCACTTGTTGTGTGGAGCTTGGCTGGAATCAAATAACTTGACTGCGGGTTCACAGGCTGAAACTAACAAATAATTCGAGAATACTTAACTGAATCAGCAGCAGCAAGCGTCGTCCATCACGTCCTTCAGTGTCTCGTCCTCTCGCTGCCAGGGAAACAGCACTAATCTGGAAAGATTCAACAGAACACATAATTAATGACAGAAAATGAGCTGTGGCAGCAGTATCAAGGTCACCCTCCTTGACCTTGATGACTGCCGCCTGCCCCCGGGGCCGCCGTCCGCCACACCTGAAAAATACAAAAACACATATAGGATTAAACTGTCAGGCTTTCAATTTCAAATTTCAATTACAATCAGCCTGTAAACCCAAAGTTGTTTGATTCCACCCAAGTTCTTCACAACAGGTGTGTTGAAGTGTGCACCCTCCTGCTCACTTGTTGTGTGGAGCTTGGCTGGAATCAAATAACTTGACTGCGGGTTCACAGGCAGAAACTAACAAATAATTCAAGAATACTTAACTGAATCAGCAGCAGCAAGCGTCGTCCATCACGTCCTTCAGTGTCTCGTCCTCTCGCCGCCAGGGAAACAGCACTAATCTGGAAATATTCAACAGAACACATAATTAATGACAGAAAATGAGCTGTGGCAGCAGTATCAAGGTCACCCTCCTTGACCTTGATGACTGCCGCCTGCCCCCAGGGCCGCCGTCCGCCGCACCTGAAAAATACAAAAACACATATAGGATTAAACTGTCAGGCTTTCAATTTCAAATTTCAATTACAAACAGCCTGTAAACCCAAAGTTGTTTGATTCCACCCAAGTTCTTCACAACAGGTGTGTTGAAGTGTGCACCCTCCTGCTCACTTGTTGTGAAGAGCTTGGCTGGAATCGAACAACTTGACTGCGGGTTCACAGGCTGAAACTAACAAATAATTCAAGAATACTTAACTAAATCAGCAGCAGCAAGCGTCGTCCATCACGTCCTTCAGGGTCTCCTCCTCTCGCTGCCACGGAAACCACACTAATCTGGAAAGATTCAATAGAACACATAATTAATGACAGAAAATGAGCTGTGGCAGCAGTATCAAGGTCACCCTCCTTGACCTTGATGACTGCCGCCTGCCCCCGGGGCCGCCATCCGCCGCACCTGAAAAATACAAAAACACATATAGGATTAAACTGTCAGGCTTTCAATTTCAAATTTCAATTACAATCAGCCTGTAAACCCAAAGTTGTTTGATTCCACCCAAGTTCTTCACAACAGGTGTGTTGAAGTGTGCACCCTCCTGCTCACTTGTTGTGTGGAGCTTGGTTGGAATCAAATAACTTGACTGTGGGTTCACAGGCTGAAACTGACAATTAATTAAAGAATACTTAGCTGAAACAGCAGCAGCAAGCATCGTCCATCACGTCCTTCAGTGTCTCGTCCTCTCGCTGCCAGGGAAACAGCACTAATCTGGAAAGATTCAACAGAACACATAATTAATGACAGAAAATGAGCTGTGGCAGCAGTATCAAGGTCACCCTCCTTGACCTTGATGACTGCCGCCTGCCCCCGGGGCCGCCGTCCGCCGCACCTGAAAAATACAAAAACACATATAGGATTAAACTGTCAGGCTTTCAATTTCAAATTTCAATTACAATCAGCCTGTAAACCCAAAGTTGTTTGATTCCACCCAAGTTCTACACAACAGGTGTGCTGAAGTGTGCACCCTCCTGCTCACTTGTTGTGTGGAGCTTGGCTGGAATCAAATAACTTGACTGCGGGTTCACAGGCTGAAACTAACAAGTAATTCAAGAATACTTAACTGAATCAGCAGCAGCAAGCGTCGTCCATCACGTCCTTCAGGGGCTCGTCCTCTCGCTGCCAGGGAAACAGCACTAATCTGGAAAGATTCAATAGAACACATAATTAATGACAGAAAATGAGCTGTGGCAGCAGTATCAAGGTCACCCTCCTTGACCTTGATGACTGCCGCCTGCCCCCGGGGCCGCCGTCCGCCGCACCTGAAAAATACAAAAACACATATAGGATTAAACTGTCAGGCTTTCAATTTCAAATTTCAATTACAATCAGCCTGTAAACCCAAAGTTGTTTGATTCCACCCAAGTTCTTCACAACAGGTGTGTTGAAGTGTGCACCCTCCTGCTCACTTGTTGTGTGGAGCTTGGCTGGAATCAAATAACTTGACTGCGGGTTCACAGGCTGAAACTAACAAATAATTCAAGAATACTTAACTGAATCAGCAGCAGCAAGCGTCGTCCATCACGTCCTTCAGTGTCTCGTCCTCTCGCTGCCAGGGAAACAGCACTAATCTGGAAATATTCAACAGAACACATAATTAATGACAGAAAATGAGCTGTGGCAGCAGTCTCAAGGTCACCCTCCTTGACCTTGATGACTGCCGCCTGCCCCCAGGGCCGCCGTCCGCCGCACCTGAAAAATACAAAAACACATATAGGATTAAACTGTCAGGCTTTCAATTTCAAATTTCAATTACAAACAGCCTGTAAACCCAAAGTTGTTTGATTCCACCCAAGTTCTTCACAACAGGTGTGTTGAAGTGTGCACCCTCCTGCTCACTTGTTGTGTGGAGCTTGGCTGGAATCAAATAACTTGACTGCGGGTTCACAGGCTGAAACTAACAAATAATTCAAGAATACTTAACTAAATCAGCAGCAGCAAGCGTCGTCCATCACGTCCTTCAGGGTCTCCTCCTCTCGCTGCCATGGAAACCGCACTAATCTGGAAAGATTCAATAGAACACATAATTAGTGACAGAAAATGAGCTGTGGCAGCAGTATCAAGGTCACCCTTCTTGACCTTCATGACTGTGGCCTGCCCTCGGGGCCGCCGTCCGCCGCTCCTGAAAATTAGGCCAAGGTCAGATGTTAGCCAGGTCACTGGTTAAATCCAAGTTCAAGAGAATATTCAGCATATATAATATCAAGCATATATCATGTCCACAATTGATTTCTTAGCTGTAAGGTCGATAACAAGCGAGATATTAGCCATTTTGTCCTGTGACCTTACAACTGAGGTCAGAGGTCAAATTCAAGGTCACGCGAATATTCAGCATATATCATTTCCTATATGTGCACAATTGATTCCTAGTCACTTGATTTAACATGGGAAAGTCCCATTTGGGCCGAGTATGGAATATTTGAAATATTTTTAGGCATTTTTGTGCCAAATTTCAGAAAAAAAATGCCCGTAAACAAAAAAGATAAAAATGTGGACGACGAACGCAACGCCATGCCGATGGGTTATCGGACCATAGGTCCGGTAACCTAACACCACATATTTTTCCAAACATTCATCATCATGCACAGGCACGTACAACTCAAGCATTGCATATGTGCCAACTACCGGCCGGTGTACACAAAAACATTTGTTCTGATATTTCGCCTCACAGCAAAATAATCTCAACTTCGCATAGTAAATGTGCACTGTGCAGCACCCACTTGAATAACGGAAAAGCTAACACTCGGGTGCGATAGCAGGAAACCCATGTTGCAATGCGAGTATATTTTTGGAAGCATTTGAGTGTTATAATATTATATTTTGGAAGGATTGAGTGCCACTCTGGACAAATGAATGCGCCATGTGACCAGCTTTGAAAAAAATCATAGTATACATGTACATGTATATCTCAGATTGCCCATCACATGTTACTGTTCATGCAACCCATGCATTCCCATACATTCAGCAGTTGCAGAAAGTTATTTAATGCTAATTCTGTTGCAAACTCAAGGATTCTGAAATCAGTCAGGCCAATAACTCATCGTGTTCACACACTTTATCTACCATACCATGATATTCAGGCTATTCACATGAACTGATGAACGAGGTTTCGCTAATGTATTAAGAGAATAAATAATTCAAAACACATACTCACAGTATTATCCATATGCTGCATATTCACGAACCAGCGGTGCTTTCTGTGGCTAATAAGATCGTCTTTTGTCGCGTATGCCTATATAGTGCCTTAGTTGCGCAATACTGACCAACAGTGAATGTAACTTTGTTTTTCTCATTTCAACAGGGATTAAAATGCGAGTATTATTGGCGCAGAAAAATGAATACGTGTGCCGAAAAAGAACTCAAACTCACATTGAAAATTCTCTTGAGGGTTTACTCAGTTGATCCTTGGTTGATCCATGCATTCTGTAGCCTTAGTAACAGTGAAAAAGCTGAGTCATACGGAGCTGTACATGTACTAGTATTTTTTGGACGAGTATACTCTGATTTTTCTGACTCGTTTACACTGTTTTTTGCTTATATTTTTGCGATGCTAAATGCTATCGTTCTATTACTTGGCATACTTCACCTGGGAGTCAAACGGCAATTATTTATCGAATTTCATACTTCTATCACGAAAATTGAAAAAGTTGGCAATCTACCCCAATGTTAAATTCAGCCCTATTATTTATTTTCTATGTCCGCCCAGTATTTTGTGCATTTGCTCGGTTTTGTAGTGGTGCAATCTTTTGAAATCAACATGTCTGTGTAGAATACACCCCAATGTGTCTTCTGGTCTAAAATTACAACAATATATCGATTCCTGATGGATGTAAAATGATCAAATCATCGAATATGCTCAGATTCTCGAGATCCCGTTTTTGGCTAATATTTAACATTGGGGTAGATTGCCAACTTCTTCAATTATCGCGCTAGAAGTCTGAAATTTGGTAGAAAATTGCCGTTCGATTCCCAGGTAAGGTATGCTAAGTTATAGAACGATACGATTTAGCACCGCAAAGATATCATCAAAAACCGGTGTAAACAAGTTAGAAAAATCAGAGTATAGACCTGTTATGCAACGTCGTCCTGACGATACACTTGATCGAACTGACTGTATGTGTACTTTTTAGGTTACCAGATCTTGATCATCTATTGGCATAACCTTACGTCCGTCGTCCAGAATTTTAGTTTATGGTCAAATTTTTCTGAAATTTTGCACAAAAAATATTTCAAGAGGGAGGTATTTTTGAGTTTTTTTACTTTGCATTACGTATAGGATAGGGCCCCAGGCTGAGGATCTATTGCAGATAGGAACCCGACGGCGAAGCCCTATCCGACATAGTTCAGGATTCCCCCAATGATACATTTCACAAACAGAGTTTGGAATATCTGCTTCACCCATCAAATACGTTTTTAATAAAATTAATTTTGTATATTCATGATATACAATTTCTGCTATTACCAAAAGCCACGCATATATTAGTTGCTTTTGTTCACATGGTTCACGACTCCCCCCCCCCCCCCCCCCAGCCTCTTGGCCCATACAAATCCCCTCCTCTCTCCCCCCCCCCTCCGCCGATGGATGTATGGGTTGCCGGGTCGAAGTACGCTGCTCCTCTCATGTTCTCGCTTCAGTTGTTGTTATTTTGCTACACACAAAAACCGGGAACGAATGTACGTGTATTGCATTGCATGCAATCGCTGAGTTCTCCAGTGTACCAGTGTCAACAATATTACTCCAAGCACTAAATGTCAACCCAGTCTACATGCGAGTCATACAACTAAACGTGGTCACACTTGAATGACCTCAGTGGCTAACATGTGAACGGGTATAAACAAACCAATATCTATATGTCATGTCATGTACCACAGTATCGACACCATTTACATATTTGGTATCCTGGCTATCAGAGACGAATTTATAGTGAGTACCAGTACCGTGACACTTTTGGTTAAAGCCCTGGCTGTGTACTGTCCCTGTACATGAAATATTTGACGTGTTTTGCATACATTCCTCCCTGACAGGAGGACAGATAATTGTGTTCCATTCTCGGATCGTAGATGAGGCAAGCCATTCTAATGGGACAATCTTGTTGTCAATGCGATCATCCAGTTCAAAATGAATCGCCACTACATTTCCTTTTCGTGTGCTGCCAAATGTTGGTGTTATTCAATATGAACACCATCAACATTGCATGACCTGGTATCTACATAGTCCGGCACAGCGTGCAGTCTATGACGTCATCCGGATTAAATTTCGGCAATGATGAAACGACTCAAGTGAACAAACATGTGTAGTTTCTGGCATACACTGTTTGTACACTCGTAGTCTTTCCTATTTTTATATTTCTTTCAGGTTCCTATCTAGATAGGAACCTCCCTGAGAGGTTCCTATTAAAAATAGGGACTTGGCCATGACAAAAGAATCATGAACTATCTTCTTTGAAAAACGCCCATTTTGGACTTTGCACTATTCAAGCGTCTTCTCCTCCGAGACCACTCAATGGAATCTTCCAAAACGTATGTTGATATTATGGCAGAGTCGCCACAAACTGATCATGTTTTTATCTATTTTTTTTTAACTCGGGAAAAAAAGCCAATTATTAATAACTGGACAAATTTGTAGTTTTAAAGTTTACAGTCGAATCTCTCTGAAATTCAAACCAATATACTCAAAAATACTACAACTATAGATTATTGTTTTTTTCGTTTTTTTATTTTCGCATTACCTCAAAAGTGGTGGCCAATTTCCTATATGTCCACAATTTATACCCAAGCTGTAGACTCGATAATAGGAGATATATCAGCCATTATGTGCTTTGGCCTTGAGAACATTTTGTCCACATTTTCAAGGTCAAAGAACAAAATGGGTGGCATCACGCTTATCAAGTTTAAAGCTTAGGCTTATAGAACATGATACATGCTGAATATTCTCATGACCGTGAAGTTGACCATTGACTTCATTATCATGGCTGATATATCTCCTATTATCGAGTCTACAGCTTGTGGACATATAGGAAATGATACATGCCGCATTTGTTGATGGCCTTGAATTTGACCTTTGACCCAATTTTCAATGTCAGATCACAAAATGGCTAATATCTCAATCATTATCGACTTTACAGCTTAGGAATCAATTATGCACATATGGGAAATGATATATGCTGAATATTTTCATGACCTTGAACTTTACCTTTAAACTTACTTTCAAGGTCAGAGCACATAATGGTTGATATCTCTCTTATTATCAACTTTACAGCTTAGGAATAAATTGTGAAGGAAGTCATATATATGCTGAACATTGTCATGATCTTGAGTTTGACCTTTAACCTCATTCTCAAGGTCAGAGCACAAAATTGCTAATGTCTGTATTGAGTTTACAGCTTTGAAATCAATTGCGGACATATAAGAAAGGATGTATGCTGAACATTTTCGTCACATTGAATATGACCAGTGACCTTATTTTCAAGATCACGAGACAAAATAGCTAATATCTAATGTGTAAAACGTAAATCGTCTGGTAACCTTCCTTAGCCTTCGGGCTAATTTTTAGGTTGCCATGTTGGAATGACCCCGCGTCCATCGTCCACATTTTTAGCTTTGACGTTAGTTTTTCTACAAATACCAAAAAAAAATATTTCAAAAGGGCGGCATTTTTTCATCTTACATCATTTTAAAAAATGGTGGACATTTTTGTCGAAAAATGCCCCATATTATGGGATAGTCCCCACAAACTGATCTTTGGAATTTTGAATTTCTCCTTTTTCTCACCAATTTTTTGAATATGAAAAAATGCCTATTATTGATAATTGGCAAAACAATATAATTGTATCTTCAAAAGTTGCAGCCGAATCTTCCTGCAAAAGAGAGAGTTTTTTTTTTATTTTCGCAATATTTTCAGAATGGCAGCCATTTTCATAAAAAAAACAATTTGGACTTAACAATATTCAAACATTTTCTCCTCCTAGGCCGCTTGATGGAATTTCACAACACTTTGTGTGTTGATATTATGGGATAGTCCCGCAAAGTATTTTTTAGAACTTTTAATTTCCCTTCATTTTTGTTGCAATTTTTAAAATTCGATTTTTTCTCATAAGAGTATATTTTCGAATTTTTCTGATATCTTGAACCAAGATACTGAAAAATACTACTAGAAGGGCATAATCTGTTTTCAGGATTTCTCATTATTTTTAAACGAGAGGCCAGTTTCGACAAACAGCGCTCAATTTTGGACTTAATCAAACAATATTCAAACGACTTCTCATCCGATACCACTTCATGTAATCTTTTGGCACTTTGTATGTCGATACTGTTGTGTATGTATGGTTATGAAACGACGCTCAATTTTGGACTTTGCAATATTGAAACGTCTTGCCCTCCGAGGCCACTTCATGGAATTTTTTGGCATTTTGTATGTGGATACTGTGGAATATACCCCCGTCACACTGGAATTGCGGTGCCACGGCGGGGCTTGTACAATGTAAATCGCCGTGGCATTGCCATGATCGCCGTGGTTCCTCGGCGATTCCGCATTTGATCGCCGTAGCACCGCGGAAAACTGTCAACACCGCGGACCTTCGCGGTGGCATGGCGGAAGTTTTGAACATGTTCAAAACTTCCGCAGTGCCACCGTGAGTGGGCCAATCCGCAGTAGGATCGTCGTGGCACCGCCATAACCACCGTGGAACCGTACTAAGACCTCATTAGCATCTCCATAACCGTCATGCATCCTCAGTAAGACCGCCGTGCAACCGCCAGAAAAGTAAACTGGCAACCCTACTGCGATCAAGTGGCGGTGATGGCGGTGCTACTGAGGTGCTACCACGGGAGCACTGCGGGTATGGGGGTGCCACGACAGACTCAATGAGGAATTCAAGAATACTAGGCGATCTTACTGCGATTCACACGGCGGTGGTGGCGGTGTTATTGAGGTGTCTGTACGGCAATGGCGTTTCCACTGCGGTTGCACGGATGTTGCACTGAGGGTCTTGCACGGTGCTACGGCGGTCAAATTTTTGCATATAAAAGCTTTGGTTTTCTGAATAAATTTCAAGTGTTCTGAAAGTTTTGAAACACTTCAGATCAATTCATTGAAAAAGAATAATGGTAGATAACAGAAATCTGATCGTCATGCAAAACTTGCTGTCAGATGAGCAAGCAATCCTCATGGGAAGACTCCTCTTCCGAGGGTGGAGGGGCGTAAGAGGGCGTTTCTTGGTAGCTCTTCCCCTTGTTGTGGTACGTTTCGGCATAATTACTGTAGTGTACACGTCACCAAAAAAAGGTAATGAATTTCACCGAAAACCACCTCCCTTTTATAGAGCCGCATCGTTTCGCGATGCTGCCGCAGTGCCACCGTCGTAGCACCTCGGTAGCACCGCCACCCCGTAGTAGCACCTCAGTGGCCCCTCAATGCTTCCCCCAACAGCGTAGTACTGCCGCCATGATCACCATGGAACCGCCAAACAAACCATAGTGGTAACTCAGTAGGATCGCCATGTCCGCAGTGACGCCGCCGTGCTTCCTCCCTGGATCCTCAGTAGTACCGTGAAGAAAAACTCACGTTTGATGAGAGGGGAAAAATACGAAAACCCTACTGGAGGTGTCACTACGGTGATGGCGGTTTTGACTGAAAACAGTTGTGGTACCGTAGTGGCACCGCCAGTCCAGTGTGACGGGGTAAGAAACCAATCTTTTTGAATTTCTCCCCCATATTTTTTTCTATCAAGATTATTAGGGATCAAACACCCTCTTTAATGTGGAGTTAAGGGTAATTGTAATTTGGGTAATTTTCATAAAACAATTCCGACCAATCTGCCCTAGCAATATTCCATTTCGGGATCCGAAAGTAGGAAAATGATCACTGCCACACAGGTCATCATAGAAATCCTTTGACAATGACGGATGACCCAATAAGATATCACTAACTAAAAATGTTCCATATGCTATGGGGCTTATTGAAATTCAAGGTCACTACTGAAACCGCAATACACGTATATGATTTTCTATTTGAATCTGCCGATATTTAACCTCTATCTTGAAGTGTTCTAGGAGTTTACTCTGTACAGCTCCCATTATGAAGGGAAAATTGCGTGATATTTTTGGCTGCAAATCACTCAAATCGAATAATATATTGATATTTGTCTCATAAGGTGCTTTTGTTGCCAGTAAATCGAGCAAACTCTCACCTTCATTCGATTTGAATAATAAATCATTCAAAATATTATCACACTCAAGAAGTGGGCATATTAAAACTTATTCTGGTGCAAGAAAAGGTTGATATTTGTCTCAAAACCATGGATGACTTTGATTTCATTTCGTCTGTTTGAGAATTTTTTTTTCAATTCGGTAATCTTTCCAGGCATTGGCCTTTTTTTGGCTTGGCACATATTCCTATATAATGTATTTATTAATTTCGTACAAAGTACAAGTGCGAGATACAATACAACAGTGATCCAAATCAACATTAACACATGAGGTGGTGTACAATTGATCATTCAACTCGTCAATCTCAGACGATTCAAACTGAGGTAGTATTATTTGGCGACATTTGCCCAAAGAGTGTAACATCATTGATGTTGTTACACTCTTTGATTTGACATCTAACACATCTCGGTAACAGAGGCACAGTCTTCTTCATTGTGTGGTTTAAATTAACCGCGGGAGTTTTCTTGCAGTTGATGACATTACGTTTGTTGACAGAGTAAGAAGAACTTTTGTAAGATAAAGAGTTAGACACGACAGAACCGCTAATCTGAACACGCCAGTCTGGTGCATAATTGGACGAGAGCAGTACCGGTTCTTGATTTAAAAAAAAAACCTGGTGTACATTCGAATGTGCCCATTCACACCATCGACGTATAAATCAAGTAGATCTAGGCCTACTTAATACCTAGACCCCCCCCCCCCTCACCCCAAAGCATAAGAATTTGCTAAATAAACTTTTCCCTAATATGTCAAATATTAATTGTCATTGCCGCGATTCTAAATTTGACCACATTAACGAAATAAGGAATAACAACTAAAAACAGTCTAAGAACAATGTGTTCAGTCCGTGCTGACCTACGTGTAAATTCTCTTCAGAAATCATTTGCATTTTGCAATATTGTTATCAGTTTCGACCCAAGAAATTTCAACCCAAATAGTGAAGATGTTTCGAATTCAGGTATCGGATGCGCATGGGAAATTGAATCCAGTTTCTTTATTCGTCCAGTGTCCAGTGTCCTTTATTGGTCCGTGCACTGTCGCGTTCCTTCCATTCCTCTGTTTCTGTCCATTAAGTTCACATCAATTCTGAAATATCCTCGAATGTAGAAGAAAGCTTGTCCAAACGAGAAGACCCACACACGAATGCAGACGATACACCTGGTCAGGCCCAGGCACACGGATAAAGCGCATGCGCAAAGGCGGATCCAAGTGAAGAACAGCACGATGATTGGCTGAATGGCCCAGACCTGCACCGCGGCGTTGATTCCATAGATTAGGCCGCAAATCGAAACCGAAAGCCAGCCACATAGCTGCGAGGTCACGATGAAAGTCACGGCCTGTGACGAAGAAAACAACGAACGATGATTATCTGATTATTTGGTTTGGATATGTTGCTCGAATACTGTTGATAAACTGTTATGTCAGTTTGTGTATTGATAAGTATTTTGTTGCAGTTATGCATGTATATTATTATCTATGCACTTATCATGCTTATGTGGACAAACCCTAGATTTACTGTATTTTCAATTGAATGTGTCACAGTTCAGTTCAAATAATATGTAGATCAGATCATAAATATAATCAAAAGATCCAACCCTTTCCTTGTTAATCTTACGTAGGCCTATTATTAATATGCTTTAATCCCATGGAATTTTTTTTTTCAACATATAGCATTTCACGAAAAATAAAGTAGCAATCATAAAAGCATGTCATTCCAATGAAGTAAAACAGTTTTTTTAATCACGGCCTCATGGCCTATATATGTCTATTGCAAGTTTTGCTATATATTTTATTAGAATTGTTTAAATAATAAGGTTGGATAAATAAATGTAACTCAACAGCAAATTACAAGGATAATATATTTTATTCGACAGCGTTTACACGAATGACAACCCCGAATTGACTCCCGACAGAAAATATTCCGAAACATGGTCTACACACATGACACAGTTAAAATATCTGAATCCGATTTTATTGAAATGTAGACATGCATGTTCCGTGAAACAACCTAAAACTTCTTCGCTTGAATAGTACAAAATATCAAAATAGTACAAATATTTGCAACTATGTCACACATCACTTGATTATTAGGTCGAGTTATAATGTTATTTTCTGAGTCAGTTCATTGAAAAGACACCAATTATACTCGCATCGTCTCGAGTTTCGAAAGAATGTGATAATATATAACATTATCTTAAATACATGTATAGGCATGTGTATTTACAAAGACTGCAGGTTAATAAGGTCATAATGGACATTTATTACACGGATCACTCACACACCGGCTTTCTGGCCAATGTAGTCATAATGATAATCTGTGTAACGCAGGGGCGGATCCAGGAATTTGAAAAGAGGGGGTCCAACATTATATGGCGTGTGGTCTGGGGCCCGCTCAAGGACCCCAAGAAACCAAATCCTTTTTTATGTCCTGTGGTAGCTTCGTGGCATCTCCTGGGTATAAATCCTACTTCATGCCCCTGGTATCCTGGTATATAAAAAAATTATGGAGTGAAGCGAGCCTGTCGCGGTGGGGGTCTGGGGCTGTTCAAGAGAAGAAGCAACCTATAAGCAAGAGTCTTTTTCATGTTCTGTGGTAAGTTGATGGCATCTCCTGGGTATGAATTCCATTTGAATACAAAATGATCGCCATACTTTCATATTTAATGTCAAAATAGAAACGAATCGAGCTCGTCTCTTTTTCTTTTTTTTATTTTTTTTTTAAAATACTTTTGTTGGGCGAACCCATTTTTGTGTTTACACCCTGCCAAATGGCATAGAGCGTTGACCGACCTAGTTCTTTTGTTTAGGGTTCAGGTCATGTTTTTTTAACACATTGTCAACGCTGTAAGGCTAACTTTTTCTGAACTATTACGACAGATTGTAAGTAAAATATTTTTTTCTGTGAAATACTGACCATATTACTTCAGAACGAGTTTTCGATGCAGTGTGCGAGACACCAATGTACAATCCTGTGCTGTCCAATCATCCACTGGAGTCTTGTTTGTTAAGAAATAGGCCCTCGCCCACGGATGAGGCCCACAAATATGTAGTGTCAAAAGATTGATCGCAATGTATTCGATACTTACGGCCCGCCTTCAGCAACACTATATGAACTGGAGGTTTCAAGTACTCTAAACTTCAATTGTGAACAATACAAATGCACACCGTCATCTAAATAGGGCTCTAATAATGTATAATTGTGATGCTTGTGGCGTGTCAACGCTCTAAGGACATGGTTTACGCTCTAACGCTGCCTGGTGTAAGTTACATAGACCTTCTCCAGGAAGTATACACAGTCAATGAGAATGTCTTTTGGTTGTTTTGATGAAGAAGTAACCAGTTTCTGAAGCGTTTTATGTGAAGTTTCCATGAACCCGTTTTGGATATTCCACCCAAGAATTACAAATCACTGCATGCAAATCCAGACTGTAAACATCGACCAGGCAGCTTTAGAGCGTACACCATGTCCTTAGAGCGTTGACAAGCCACAAGTGATTCAATAATAAATTATTAGAGCCCTATTTAGAGGACGTTGGACCTTTATATTGCTCACAATTGAAGTTCGAAGTATTTGAAACCTCCAGTTCCTAAAGTGTTGCTGTACATGGGCCATACGTTTTGAACACCTTGTGATCAATGTTTGGACACAAAATATTCGTGGACCACATCTGTGGGCGAGGGCCTATTTCTGAACAAATCAGTTTCCTATGGATACTTGGACATTACAGACTTGTCCATTGGTATCTCTTACACTGCATCGAATCTGCGATCTAAGGTAATATGGTCAGTATTTTACAGAAAAAATAGTTTACTCCCCTTGTGTCGGCATCAGCTGCCAAAAAGTTAGCATGACAGCGTTGACAACAACATGACCTGACCCCTAAACAAAAGAACTAGGCCGGACAACGCTCTATGCCATTTGGCAGGGTGTTTATGCAGTGCAACTTAATTATGGGGTGTGATATATTTACACTTGTGGAGCTCCATTCCGGTTTGGGACTGCATGACAGGGCTATGTCACACGCTTCCTATCATACCGTTCATGGACCTGGTATGGGGGTGTCCCTACCAGACCATGAAGCTATCCTGGTGTCAATCAGGCCCGGTGAACATAGCACCTGCGGACCCTATGAGCCCCTGTAGCGCAGTGGTTAAGCTGCAGGATTTAAAGCCGGGAGGTCGTGAGTTCGAATCTCATCGGTGACCGAGGGATTTATCATGGCCGATCCCCACCCAGGATGGGTGTGTTGTGGGCTCAATGGGTAGGCTGACCACTCAGCCGTGAGTTACTCACCTACGAGTACGATATTGGGGGACTTCCTGGTGGTATGACTCAGGAATGGGGATGATTACACCATAGGGTCCGCAGAACCTTTTTTATGTTCTGAATTAATTATGTGGCCTTTCCTGGGAATAAATTGGACTTGAAAACTCACCGATGACCATGTTCTAAAAAGTTCGTAAAAATGTAGAAGGAAAGCTGCACATTTGGGCCAGGTAGGGGGTCTGGGGCCCGCTGAAAGGCTCAAGAAGTCAGAGCCATTTGTATGTTCAGAACTAATTTAGTGGCCTTTCCGCAATATTAATTGCACCTCATTAATTGCAATTAATTAATGACTATGTTCTGAAAAGTTTGTAAAAAAATGTTGAAGGTAGGGAAGCTGCACATTTGGGCTGGGGGTCTGGGGACCGCTGAAGGGCCCAAGAAATCAGAGCCATTTGTATGTTCGGAGCTAATTTAGTGGCCTTCCCTCAATATTAATACTACTGTCACGAGCGGGGTTTGGGGCCCGCTGAAGGGCCTCATATGTTCTGAATTAAGTTTGTAGCCTTTCCTGGGAATAAATTGCACTTAAAAATTATTGATTACCATGTTCTGAAAAGTTTGTAAAAAATGTCGAAGAGAAGCTGCACATTTGGGCCGGGGTTCTGGAGCAGGCTGGAGGGCCCCGGAAGTCAGCGCCTGTTTTATATTCTGCATTAATTTAGTGGCCTTTTCTAGATATAAATTACACTCATTAATGACTATGTTCTGAAAAGTTTGTAGAACAAATGTAGAAGCTAGGGATACTGCACATCTGGGCCGGGGGTCTGGGGCCCGCTGAAGGGCCCCAGAACCCAGAACCCTTTTTATGTTCTGTGGTAGCTTGCTGGAATCTCCTAAATATACATTTCAAACAAACTCACTATGATCAACCTGCTCTCGAACATGATATTTCGACATAATTTTTTCGGGATGGAGACGTGAATCCGCCTATGGAAACTCTGATATATATGGGTTTTCCGAAAAGGGGGGGTCCTGACCCCAGTAACCCCCCCTCTAAATCCGCTACTGTAACGTTACATCTCATGCACAGCCAGCATAAAAAAATAAGAGCACACAAAAGGCACGTTATACATGTAGGTCGAAATGACATTTCGGAAGTTTGAATCACAGCAAACTGAAACACAACTAAATAATCTTTACCCAATTTCGAATGTCTAATTATATATTATACGACAAGCAAAATAATTACGACTATAAGGTCCAAAAACTTAATTATCGCATTTTCCGGATGTCTATCCAAAAATTAAGTTTCCTCCCACAGTTGACCCATTTTTCATCGTCCCGTCCGTTCATCGTCAGCGCGATCATTTGTCTTCGGCGTCGGCGGTGGCCCCGTAGTTGTACGTCGACGCCGAGTTGGTGACGTTGAAGCGCCCCCTGATGTAGGCAAGACTCTGGCCGAGCGACTGGCAGCACGGGTCGCAGCAGGCGCGCACACAGGCGCGGTTACACGCGAAACACAGTCGGAACCAGGTGAACAGCAGCTTGATGACAGGCTGCACGACCCAGATCTGCACGGCCGCGTTGACGCCGTAGATACAGCCGCAGACCAGCACCGAAATCCAGCCGAAGATAGCCGAGAGAACGTAGAATACGCCGCTCTGTTGGTGTGTGAGGAAGAAATAACAACGTGAAATGATTTTCAACGGCAAATATTGTGTTCAGGTAATTAGTAACAGAGTGACTATTTATTCGATTTATGAGTTAGACGAAGCATTATGGCATCCCAATCACGTTCTGAGATGTAAAAAAAGTTGAAGATCGTGCCTTGCACTTATCCGAATGTACTAAATGCATTTTATTTCCATGCAATGAATCCGCTATGTACTGGAAATGAGCTTTAGCATATTGGCAGCTCTTTTATGATTAAGCATTGAAAGGTTCAAAGCCCAGATGTTAAATTAAACACACCTGTCAGTCGTTTTCCACCAACAATGATAAGTTCGGTATTATTGACGTTAGTTCGTCATGCTTGACGTTATTGAAAGCCATGTTAGAAATTTTTGTCGTTATTTTTGATGCATGATTGCAATTTAATTAAGTAGTAAAATTGAAACATAGCACCAAGGGTGCTGTAGCTTACCGACAATCATGTGAATTGCGTAGAATACTGAATACATCTAAATTGTTACACTGATGTTAAAATCTATATGTTAAAACATGTTCGTAAATGTTGATAGAAACACATTTTCTGTATAGACTATAATACGAAATCAAGTTACATCTTGAAAGATTTTTTTTCGTTAATGACAAATTTTCACAGACAGTCGATTCAAAGGCAACAAAACTTATACACATCACAAAGGTACATAAGGATAATCTTATACATGATTTTGAGGAAAACTGTCTGAAAAGATTTTGAGAAACTGACCACCAAAGGCAAAATTCATCGTTTTTTAGACAAAAAAGAGCGTTTTGACCTTTCAAGGTCATTGTAGGTCAAATTCAAGGTCACCACTCAAACCGCTATATATGATTTCCCATTTGAATGTGCCAATACTTAGGCTCTATCTTTAAGTGTTCTATGAGTTTACTCCGCACAGCTCCCATTATGAAGGAAAATTTGGGTGAAGTCCAATAAAATTTTCAATGGCCAAAAAAAAATTTTTTTTGTTGCTGGAAATGGCTCAAAATGAATACTGACTCGATTTGAGACCAAAAAATTTTTTTTCGCCGACCCGTCAAGAAATCAAAATGGCCGCCACACGCAGACCCGCGATTCAAGGGCAACGAAACTTATACATGTCATAGAGGTATATGAGAGGAATGTTTTGAAACAAAAATCTCAAAACTGATCAGACAGTTTTTGAGAAAATGGCCACCAAAGTCCAAAATTGCCAATTTTTCGCCAAAAATGGCCGCCAAATCGGCAAAAACGATTCAATCAAAAAAATTTAAAAAACGTTCTTAGATATTTGCCTAAGGTATGTTCTGACAAATTCATGGGGAAATTCATCATGCCAAAAAAAAGTTACAGACCCGGACGGACGACGGACGAAAAACCACGATAATAGCTTATCGGCCCAAAGGGCCGGTAAGCTAATAAAAGAGTGGTTTCCGCTTGCAGATAAAATACGATGCTAAATATGTAAAAACAAAATTGGAAATACTTATGACGTATTACAAAATGCAAGAAATAAACATCCTGACACATTTTAAGATGTCATATAAAACATAAAACATGGTTGCGCAGTTTTTTCCCATACGAAAGCGCCACATCAATGTCTAAACAGTTCATATAGATCGTCATACGATCAGTCACATCAAAGTGAATGACAAGGCAAAATGTGAACACCCTCAATCAAATTATCTCCCCCGAAGTCTACTTAGACGTGTTATATCTTTGCCTGACCGTCAGTACTGGTTTTTGGCCCTGAGCTTTCGTAGCCGTCGGCAAGTCTTTGTTTAAAAAAACATCCTACTAAATTCATGCTCAAAACCAATGTATCACTGTCCATCGCTGCAATACAACATTAATATTAATACATTAATATTAGCAGTATATTGTATGAGATTACCGGAATGTCTCGGCTTTTATTGCAATGTCGAGAATTCTACACCAATGTAGGCCTATGCTGAATCTAAAAGAGTCGTCAGAGAAGTCGGAAAACAAAAAGAAATACATATAGGGTGATGTCAACGACCATCGGTCAATCACATATACCCTAAAGGACTTTCTTCACGCTGGGAAAAACATTTCTGTTGCGTACATAATAGATTTCCAGCACACGGTTGTTATGTAGCACCATGACGCTTTATAACAGGTTAAACGTCAACATATATTAAATACTAGCACCATGACGCCTTATAAATAACAGGTTAAACGTCAACATATATTATATACTTATCAATAATACATTTAATACTATTATTACATTTTTCTTTCTTTTATAAACATGTTTTTTCTTTAAATCAATAAAAACCAATATCGTCAACTTCTCTGTGATATAACGTCAAGAATGATTAACTTGTGTAATCATACTGTCAATAATTTAACGCCGTACAAAATTGGGGATGCGTAGGTTTCCCTATTAATAACCACTTTTTCCGTATGTAACATCATTGTACTGATGAATCAAATAGTCATTACATATACTTATTGACCGGTTTTTGCGCCTTTTCAAGAGCTGGAGAACAATATTTAGAGTTAACCATCAAACGCCCATTGTATATTACTTACAATGTTGCTTGAATCCACAGTTGGACAACATATCAAGATATATATAGTATCTGTGTACTCTGCACATAACTATCACGATATTAATTGTTCCATATCAGGTTTATTACTTGCCGGAATCTGAAGATTTCGGCAAGTATGTTGATCGGTTTGTGGATGTGTTTGTGTG
Source organism: Terebella lapidaria (assembly GCA_949152475.1). NCBI lineage: Eukaryota > Metazoa > Annelida > Polychaeta > Terebellida > Terebellidae > Terebella > Terebella lapidaria. The sequence continues at coordinate 33,009,111 of OX424567.1, read as the reverse complement.
TGTGTTTGTGTGTTTGTTCGCACTCTAGCGTCCACAGTTCTTGATTAAAAGCTTCCACAATACGTGTGCAGAATCTGTAGAATACCGGCCAGAAAACGTCCTATTTTGGTGTGTCTAGGTCAAAGGTCAAGGTCAAGGTCAAGGTCAAGCAAAACGTCGAAAACACATAAGTGGCCATAACTTCGGTTCTAATGGTCCTAGAGACTTCAAATCAAGTTTATATTGTAGATAAACTCGAGTTCTATCTTTTTTGACCTTGACCTTGACATTTGACCTTGACCTTGGGAAGTTCGCCCGAGGTCGAATATTTGACCTTGGAGGTCACCTCCTCTGATTTTCGATCTGATGCTTGGAAACGATGTGGGGCCAGTCTCTTATGGTCAATATAAATTTTTAGCGCGATCGGGCAATCCGTTATGACGTAATTGACGTTTCTATGGCAACGAAATCGGTCCCATTATAAGCCAAATTGCATTTTTCAAGCTGTCCATGCTGATAAAAGCGTCAATAATGTGCGTAAAAATCCAATGATAAACCTGTTAATGAGCAACGATGACTTCTTTTGATCCACGAAATTTCAAGGTCGTAGGTCGAAAGTTAAGGTCAATATTGACCCGCAAGTGAAAACCATGTAGGTCACTATATCTCAGGAACTAAGCAAGATAGAGGCACGAAAGTAAATCCACAGTATTGCACTCACTTAGCCTAACAACTTTTGCATTTACACCTTAGGCGTATGAGCGATAGCCTTTGCAAGCGCCTGAGGTCGAAGTTGATCTCAAAAATGACCTTGACCTTGACCTTTTGCAAAAATATCGAGTAGTAGCTCGTTTGAAAGGTCTTCAAGAGTACTTTCCAAATCTGTTGTTATTTTTGGAATCGGATGTCAATTGACGTCATAATGACGTCAAACGTGATTTCAGACCAATATTTAGGCCTTTTGAGTGTCAGATGTTCAAAGTTATACCATTTACTGCAGATCTAACAGATGCAAACGATGTGGAGTCGTCCTGTGATGGTTTCTACCAATTTTCAGCTCAATCGATACATCCGTTTTGACGTAATTGACGTTTTTGTGCCAACAAATTGGTAAAATTTCAAAGGAAACTCATCATTTGTAGATATTATGATCTTGTCCGGTTATAATATAACATATATACACGATTTAATCATGCATATTTAAAAAAATTATTGACAGCAAGTTTGAACTATAGAATTGACAAAACTTAATCAGAATCCTATGAAAATTCTTCATTTAACATATACTTTTTATGTTTTCATGGTTCCGATTTTCACAAATTTACTGAACATTAAATTCTAAAGCATTTCATGCAGTCAGTTGCAGTGTTACTTCTAGTTTATGGTCCACTTTTCATATTTGGAATAAATTGAAAACTCGCCGAGATATCAAAGTAGAAATAGCAGTGGGGTGAATCTGATTCTCAATCCATTCACACAACAATAAGCTGTAGAAACGATTACCCCCTGTGGACATGTCCCCTTCTAAATATACACACTCGGTCGCGTATTAGTACAGTATATCATATATATATCCGAATGCAGATCTCAAACAATATTTCTTTTGTTTTCCGACTCAGAGGTGTCAAACTGGTATAATAAAGTCTAAAACTCATGTCTAAATACAGTCTGGGTCAAGCGACAGGCCACTTTATGTCACAACTTTTGCGGGTGACGGACCGGCGGAAGGATCAGCTCAATTCCCGGTTTTTGGTGATAATTTGTCTCATGACCAAAGGTCCTGTACATGCACCAGACATCTCTCATTTTTTTTCGAATTTTCAGAAATTCACACAGCAGTCACATTTAATCCGATACCTCTGAAATTCAACACACGGATATATTATGGTATCCTCCATCAAACTGCAAAGTTTTACGGGGATTGTTCGAACGTCAATGACGTCACGACGTGAAACGTCATTTTTCGAAATGGGGCTATATATCGGAAAGTATTTGTCGTACAGAGAAGCGGATTGCACCGTTGGAAAGCTCGTTGAATTCTGGTTTTTCGACTTTTCAGCAAACTTTGAAACATCCACAGTGCACTCAAATTTAAAGGTATTAGGCTGTAGTTATCAGAACGTATGTGGAATAATTATACCCAGCCATATATTAAGTTTCAACACACTACGTGCAACGTCAATGACGTCATGACGTAAAACGTCAATTTTCAAAATGGGGCTATATTTCAAAAAGTATTTGTCGTACAGAGAAGGGAATTGCACCATTGGAAAGCTCGTTGAATTCTGGTTTAGAAGGTTACTGTCCGATATTTTTCTGCCATGACAGATTTTCCGCTATGACGTCATAAACGTATGGCCTGTCATACCAATTTTTCGACTTTTCAGCAAACTTCCAAACATCCACAGTGCACTCAAATTTGAAGATATTGGACTGTAATTAGCAGAACATATGTGAAATAATAATACACATATTATATGATGGTCTCTATCAATTTTTAGCTCAATCGATGTATCTGTTTTGACGTAATTGACCTATTTGTGACAACAAATCGGTGAAATTGCAAAGGAAACTCATTATTTGAAGATCTTATGATCTTGTCCGGTTATGATATAACTCATATAAACGCGATTTTATCATGCATATTCAAAAACTCCATTCACAGTAAGTTTGCAGTATAGAATTGACGACAAATGACGTCATAATTACGTAATCGCTCCGGCAAGTGTGTGGCCTATGGCCTCTCGTTTTCTTATCCCCCCCCCCCCCCATCCCCCCAACTCCTTCCGTTACTGGGTTGATATGACCAATTATCGGCTGCATTTGAATCAATGTTAAATTGGGCAACTTAGGATGTGCGTTTCACCTTTCCAAAAAAAATAAGGCTTAACGGTTGACAGGGTGTGATAGTATAATCATAGTACTTCAATAAAATCTAGGTCACTATAGAGCATGATAGTACCAATTTTTCATAAAATGAAGTTGAACAGGACCCCTGTCATTCTAGCTCGTTTTCAGATCGCAATTGCCGACATAGCATACATTCAGCAAAACCTTTCTCTACTCCAATCCCGGGAAATACCATCGGGATTTTTGCTTTTCCCAAAACCAGACTTACACACGCGCAAAATAAACCAGCACGTGGATCAATATCGCTTCGCGTTGTCTCCCTAAGCAATCATACATCTGGCGAAATGACGTCACTTAAAGTACTAGTAAATATGAAAATATGATGTGAATTTATATGAAAGATCTCATTGATCTGAGCAAAATGGTTTTTACGGCATGTAAATATCACAATCCGTTCAAAAGTTATAGCATTTTAAAGACTGAAATCGGCAAATTTGCAATTCAGTTAATTAGTATGCAAATGAGATATTCATGACATCATCGGGGAAAGTTGTTTTAATTAGGTACTTTGATATGTATTTTTCATTAATTTAATGTTATGATTATTCATCAAAACTTATTCTATACAGATTTTAATATGAATAATCAATGTTTTCACTCTTTCTGTTGTTGTCAATGTAACCAGTGACTTGGTATGGCCCATAACAACCATGGTTGCTAGGGCCAGAAACCTACTTAGAACAGGGTATGCACAAATAAAAATGGTGCCAACTTGAGATCTATAATAATTTATTTCATAAATAAACGATAGAAAGTCTTTGGATAGACTGACTTGGCAGTTATTGGCCATGGCAACCATGGGTAACAACGGCTATAGGGAACGACTGGTAACCATAACAACAGTACAGTTTGTGTGGATATTGACTATGTATGGTACGTATTAATAATATGCACTAGTCAGATCGACAAAATCTTCAATCATTATATCATGGCTTGAAGTATCCTAATTAAAATTTGTTTCCCTCATGATGTCATGAATTCTCATTAGCATCTAATTTGCATATTAATGAGTTGCTAGAACTGTTCAAGTGGTTTCTGTAATGTAGTGCCGGAATGGCAGTTTCAAATGGCTGTAACTTTTGAACGGATACATATTGTAACGGTTTTGGGGCGTACCCAAAGGTTTCCCCTAGGTAATTATGTTAGTGTTTTGTGATATTATGGTTAAATAACCGTTTATTAGGGTATATATGTGTTTAAAGGTTCATACGGTTCCGTATTGTTAATGTTTAAAGGGTTTTCCGTCTCGGAACTTAGTAATTTATGATGTCGGTAAAGCCGGAGACGGAGCCGGAACCGGAGACGGAACCGGACACGGAGCCGGAACAATGGAGTACAAAAACGTAATGACGTTATTTCCGGAAGGTCATGTGATCAGCCTCGTTTTCGGTTTAAAAGGTGACGTGTCAGCCACTGATTGGTTCTAGAGTGTTTTTAGAAATCCGGAAAATATCAGTGTTTTGGCGGACTATGACGTCACAATAGGTTGGTCACGTGACGTGGGTCTCAGGTCTATAAAAGCCCCCGCTTCACAGCGGACGGCGGAGTTGGTGTCCTGACGTCGACCTGTGCAGACCCCTTCTCCCATTGCAGAGTACTCCCTTGTTCCGGATAGAGTCATCCAGATGATAGCAGTTAAGTCTTCCGACTGTGAACTTGGAAAATAAACATGAAAACTTCAACCGAGTTGTTTTTCCATGTTCGTTAGGGAACTGGAAGTTATAATAAAGTTAGTTTCCCGGAAAAGACAGTTATACGGAGTAAAGGGAGATAAGACTACAGTCGGTTAAGACCAAGTTGTAACGACGTCTTAGGGTGATCTAAGAACCCAGATCACCGAGGAAGGAGTCGGAGACGGAGACGGAGGTGGAAATCAACGGAGCAACTACGGAGGCGGTATCGGACGGAGCAGTTGCAGAGACGGGAACGACGAAGCAGTTGCAGAGGCGGTACCGGACGACGGAGTTGCAGAGGCAGTACCTGACGGAGCGGTTGCGGTAACCGGAAGTGGGAACACTTCCGAGATACTCCATTTCAGGTGCAGTCGCAGGTTGCGGTGAGGCGAGCCAACCGGAGCAGATTGCAGTGCGGCGGAACCTGGCAGAGCGGTTGCAGTATTCGGAAGCGGCAACGTTCCCGGATTCTTTATTCCAGGCGCAGTCGCAGTTTGCAGTAAGACGGAAAACGACGGAGCTGTTGCAGTAAAGCGGTTTCCCGACGGAGCAGTTGCAGTACCCGGAGACGGAAACGCCTCCGGATCCTTACTTTCCAGGTGCAGTTGCAGATTAGCAGTCGGACAACGGTTAAGAGGTCCATTCCAGACCACGCTACCAACCTTAGAGACTTCTAGCCGGAGTTCAACCGTACAGCAGTAGCAGTTTCCCGGAGTTTTACCGTTTCAGCTCCGGTTAAACAACAACTCACCCACCTCCCAAGAAAACCGGTTCATCAAGACGTCACAGAAGGGTGCAAACCCGTTACAACTTTTTGGTGGCAGCGGTGGGATTATCTGCAGTATGACTACTAGACGGGGCAAATTGGCGGAACAGCAGCTGAAGGCAGCCGTGTCGGACACGGAGCAGCCTGTAGGAGCAGTAGGAGCTGAGCCGTTGCAGATGCCGGTTGCGGAAAAGGAAGCAGTTCGTCCTGCCGAGCGAAAGGTGTTGCAGCCGGAAATGCAGAAAGCAGTTGCAGAAGAGCCCCTTCGGGTTCCTCAAGGAGTACAGCCTGCAGAGCAGTTAGCAGAAGCGGAAATTAACTTTCCGGACCAGGCTGGCGATCGGGAACCGGATGCGGAACCGGAAGGCGGAGAGAATTTAGTCGACAACCTGACCAGATTATTGGCGACCCAAATGGAGGTGTTTCAGCAGCACCTGGCAGTAACCGGAAAGCAGCAGCAGGCAGAAGCAGTACAACAACCAGCACCAAGGGCAGGAGTAGCCAGATTAATGACGTACGACGGAACTGATCCGTGGCCGGAGTATGAGGCTCACCTCCTTGAATACGCTCGGTACTACCGTTGGACAGCAGAGGAAAAGGCGCTGAACTTATGTGTCAGTTTGAGAGGTAACGCCCGCAGCATACTACTGGATCTGTCCGCGGAGCAGAGACGCAGCTTTGATACGGTTGTGGCGGCATTAAAACAGCAGTTTTGTCCGGGGGAGAAAACATTTGTTTTCCAGGCGGAATTGCAGACACGGAAATTGCAGCCGGAGGAGGAGCTGTCCGAGCTGGCCAGAGACATACGGAGCAAAACGCGGCTAGCTTACCCAAAAGCAGATCCGGCAACAACAGAAGTGCTCATGAAGATGCATTTCTGCAACAGCCTGACTAACCGAGATATGCGGTTGTCGGTATTGAAAAGCCACCCGGAAACGCTGTCGCAGGCCCTGGCTTTCGCTACCGAGTATGAGAGCATCATGAAAACGGACAACAGCAGACCAGCGGAGCGACACCGGACGAGGCAGCTGAACACGGAGCCGGAGTGGAGCCAGCAGGTGAACGAATTGCGGAAGCAAGCCGAGCAGACTCAGCAGCAGATGGCGGATCTGATGACTCAGGTCAAGGAAGCGGTTAGCCGGCAGCAGCAGCAGCGCAGTTCCCGAGCGGATTTAGAATGTTTTAACTGTGGCCGGAAAGGGCATTTTGCCCGAGACTGTAGGCAGCCGAAGCAGCAGCAGCAGCGGCGTCAACCACAACAACAGCAGTCGCCGCGACAACAGCAGCAGCAGCAGCAGCCGCAGCAGCAGCAGCAGCAACAATTGCAGCAGCCACGACAGCAGCAGCAGCAGCAGCAGCAACAATTGCAGCAGCCACGACAGCAGCAGCAGCAGTCGGAAAACTAGAGCGGGTCGCGGAAAAGGGGAAATCCGGGACCCGGAAGAGAGGACACCCCCATAACCGGCAGGTGGTTCACGGACCCGGTCCCAGGGGCGAGGTGGGCATGTGTGTGACAGCCAGAGTATGCGGAGAGCCAGTAACGCTGATAATCGACACCGGCAGCACTGTCACAATGCTCAACCTACAAACCTGGGAACGGATCCGGAAACCCTGAATGAAGCTGAAGCGGTCGCCGATTCGTCTTTCAATGGTTGACGGAAGTAACATACGGACACATGGCCGGAAAGAACTCCCACTCAACATCGCAGGAGTAGCTGAGACCGTGACGTTCGAGATTGCAGACTGTGAAGACGAAGGAATACTGGGGATGGATTTCATCCGTTCCCGAGTATCCGGCATAAACTTTGACCGGATGACCATGCAGATGGGCAGCCAGGAGGTGTTCCTCACCATGTTCGAGCAGACCAGGGAGCCGTTTCCGATCAACGCTGTAGCAGATTACCAAATTCCGCCGGAAACGGAACAGCTGATTATAGGACAAGCAGAGAGTGTCCGTGAAGCAGAAGGAGTACTAGAAATGCCGCAGGAGCCTACGGAGAAAAGACCTTGGCTGATCGGGAGAACTTTATCCCGGATAAAGCAAGGAACAGTTCCGGTTCGAGTGATCAACGTGATGACAGAGCCGGTAATCATCAAGAAAGGAGCGCAGTTGGCGACGATGACCACCCTAGCAGCCGGTTGCAGTGTTGTGCCGTTGGCGGAGCGGAGCCGGAAGGTGCAGATTTCCACGGAGTCGGAGGCCGGGCGGAATTGGAGCGGGTACGAGAAGCTGCGGCAGTTAGCAGAGCAGACCCAGGATGCAGTGCCGAGTCATTTCCGCGAGAGAGTAACCGACCTCCTATTTCGGAATAAGCTGACCTTCAGTAATGATGCCGGAGAACTGGGGCAGACCAACGAGGTGCAACATCAGATAAACACGGGCAGTCACCGGCCGATTAAGCAGCCAGCCAGACGAATTCCGTCAGACAAGAGAGAGCTGGTGAGCAGTCTGATTCAGGAGATGAAAGACAAGAACGTCATTGAAGAAAGTAGCAGTCCGTGGGCTTCACCGATTGTCCTCGTGAAGAAAAAGGATGGGACCACCCGGTTCTGCGTCGATTACCGGCGGTTAAATGCAGTCACGGAGAAAGATGCTTATCCGTTGCCGAGAATAGACGACACCATAGCAGCCTGTGCAGACGCTAAATGGTTCTCCACTCTCGACCTGACCAGTGGTTACTGGCAGGTCGGGATGGATGAAGACGCCCGGAAAAAGTCGGCCTTCTGTGTTCCTGGCGGCCTTTACCAGTTCAAAGTGATGAGTTTCGGCTTGTGCAATGCTCCGGGTACGTTTGAGCGGTTGATGGAGAAGGTGCTAGGCGGTTTGTCCTGGAAGACCTGCCTCATATATCTGGACGACATCATAGTCTACAGCAAGACCCTGGAGGATCACATCCGTGATCTTCAGGAGGTGTTCAGCAAGCTGAGAGAGGCAGACCTAAAAGTCAAACCGTCAAAATGCAAGTTCTTCCAGCCGGAGGTGTCTTTCCTAGGTCACATAGTCGGCAGAGACGGTATCCGCACCGACCCGGCAAAAACGGAGGCAGTACGGAAGTGGCGGACACCCACCAACCTGACGGAGCTGCGCAGTTTTCTGGGACTTTGCTCCTATTACCGGAAGTTCGTGCCGAAGTTCTCCGAGATTGCAGCGCCGCTGAATCACTTGACGGAAAAAGGGGTGCCGTTCCGGTGGCAGACGGAGCAAGAACAGGCATTTGCAGAGCTGAAGAACCGCCTAGTATCGGCACCGATACTCGGGTACCCAAGGGAGCAAGGCCGATATATCCTGGACACGGACGCCAGTGACACCGGGCTGGGAGCAGTACTGTCACAGAAGCAGGGCAACCAGGAGCGGGTGATAACCTACTTGAGCCGCAGCCTAACCAAAGAAGAACGGAGATACTGTGTCACCCGGAAGGAGCTCCTGGCGGTTGTGTTTGCGGTACAGAAGAATAAGCAGTACTTGCTGGGACGACACTTCCTTCTTCGCACGGATCATGGCAGTCTTACCTGGCTTATGAATTTCAAGGAGCCCCAGGGGCAGGTAGCCCGGTGGATTGAGCTCCTGAGTGAGTTTCATTTCGACATCGAACATCGTCCGGGGCGAATCCATAATAATGCGGATGCCTTGTCCAGATCCCCATGCAGCCAATGCGGAAAAATCGACTGGAAACAAGCCAAGATAGACGCCTGGAACTACGGAGAAAGAATCCGGCAGACACGAAGTGAAGAAACTCCTCAGCCCAAGCCAAGGAAGGGGGGACGCCGGAAGCGGTCAAGGGGATCGGGCGGAGAAGCAGAACTGACGGAGGAAGCAGTCCCAAGAAAGGCGGTTGCAGTAGCGGAGAAAGCAGCGTCCCGGAAGCCGGTTGCGGTTGCGGTGACGGAGAAAGCAGCGTCCCGGAAGCCGGTTGCGGTTGCGGTGACGGAGAAAGCAGCGTCCCGGAAGCCGGTTGCGGTTGCGGTGACGGAGAAAGCAGCGTCCCGGAAGCCGGTTGCGGTTGCGGTGACGGAGAAAGCAGCGTCCCGGAAGCCGGTTGCGGTTGCGGTGACGGAGAAGGCAGTTCCAGGAAAAGCGGATGCGGTTGCAGAGCAGATTAGGCTGGCGGAGAATGCGGACCAGGATACTGTGCTGGGGCAGAAATATCGACCAGATGATTTGCGGAGAATGCAGCAAGCAGAACCTTGGTACTCACTGGTGACGTCGCTGATCGACGGGAGCGGTACAGCTGGCAGTGCAGACTTTTCCAGCATGAGCAGCGAGGAGAAAGTGCTGTACGGGATGCGGAAGACCTTGCTGAAAGTCGACGAAGTAGTCTACTGGAAATGGAAAACGGCAGAAGGAACCAGCCGAATGCAGTTAATAACCCCGAAGGAGCTGAGACAGGAGATTTTCCGTCTGGCCCACCAGAGCCGGACGGGAGGACACCTCGGAAGCAGAAGGATGGCGGCTAGCATTCGGAGGCGGTATTTCTGGCCGGCTATGATGCGGGACATAAAGCAGTGGGTGCTGAGCTGTGACGAATGTGCGTCAAGAAGTATGCAGAACTTGAAACGATCTCCGATGCAGAAATACCGGGTTGGAGCGCCCATGGAGAGGGTGGCAATGGACGTGATGGGTCCGTTACCTAAATCCACCCGGGGGAACCGGTACATCTTAGTAATCGGCGATTACTTCACCAAGTGGGTAGAGGCTTACCCGATGCCGAATCAGGAAGCGGTGACGGTGGCGGACATATTCGTCAACCAGTTTGCAGCGCGGTACGGTATCCCGATGGAGATGCACACCGACCAAGGCAGAAATTTCGAGTCCGACTTGCTGAGAAATGTTTGCAGAATCCTGGGGATTCACAAGACACGGACAACCGCTTTCCGACCTCAGTCGGACGGTTTCATTGAGCGATTCAACCGGACGCTGCAGCAGATCCTGAGCCTGTACGTAAGCGAGCGGCAGACCAACTGGGATCAGCTAGTACCGTTGGCGATGGCAGCTTACCGGAGTACCCCGCAGGAGACAACCGGGCAGAGTCCCAACTTGCTGATGCTGGGCAGAGAAGTCAACACTCCGGTTGAGTTACTGATTGGCAGACCGCCGGGAGAATCAACGGCAGAAGTAACAGAGTATGGCAGTCAGCTCCGGGAGCGACTAGAAGCGGTATACAAGGCGGTTCGAGCGAAATCTGGCAGAGAAATGGAACGGCAGAAGAAGCTGTACGACCGGAGGAAGGTCGACAATCAGTTCCAGCCAGGAGACCGAGTGTGGATGGCGGTCAAAACACGGAAGAAGGGCAAAGCTCCCAAGTTGCAGAGGAAGTGGAGCGGTCCAAAGCTAGTGCTGAGCAGATTTACCGACGTGACCTACGAGATTGCAGAGAGTGAAACTCGACAGAAGGTGGTTCACTTCGATTTGCTGAAACCGTATAATGGTGTCAAGCATCCGAGATGGATGAAGCGGAGAATAGCAGATTCCTGGAGGCAGACGGAGCCGCCGAAGCAGAGTAGTGTTCCGGAGACGGAACAGACGGTCTCTGAGTCGGATACGGACTCGGAGTAAAGCCGCAGAGGACGCAGAATTATGAGAAGACGGAGTGAGCTGTAGAGCAGGAGAAGGAGATAGCTGAGACCCTGGTAAAACGTTGAGTTCCGGCAGAGAGCGACCGCAAGAAGTCGGAGCAGTGAGCAAGTGCTGGTTCCGGAAACAGGGCGGAGAAAGGAAGCAGAGCGGAAAGCGGTGCAGAGACCGGATAGAGACATCCTAGAGGTTCTGACTGGGTTGAGCGTATAGTCAACCAGTCCAGGGTAGCGGCCAGGGGTCCAGAAGAACCTGGGTTAGCGGTCTAGTATCTCCAGAGAAGCAGCTACACGTCTTCCGTATTCAGAGAATTAAGACGGAAAAGTTTTCCGGCTGTAGACAACCAACCGGAGTTTCCACTTAGCAGAGACAGCAAACCGGCTGCAAATTGACAGAAACGGAGAAACATCACCCCAGATAGGAAGGCGCCTCCTTCTGGACAGAATGTATGCAGTTTCCAGTGTCGACAAGCAGTAATACCAATGAGCAGATATGCAGTGGACGAAGCAGTACAGATGGCGGAAACGCCCAACTTGCAGTCTAGAAGTTTGTCTGAGAGGCAGATTCAACTGGCTGAGACTCTATTCAACCCTCCTGATGGCAGAGATACTTCAAAATTGCAGATACTTCGCTCGGAGAAGCAGTTGAAAGGGAGCCGGAAAAACCCGGAGAAGCCGGTTGAGCCGGAGACGGACACCTCTCGGTTAACGGTTGAGTTTTTGCATAATTGTGACGTCACTCCTGAGGCAGCCAATCAGCGTGGAGCTTTTCAAATCACGTGAGCAGAAAGGGTATATAAGGGCCTTGAAATCGGGCTCTGACAGCAGTTGGAGGGCAGACCTCGAGCTGTGCACATCGCAGACAAAGTTTGGCGGAATCGAATCAAGTCCAGCATTTTCCGGCAGCAACAGATTTTGCAGTGAAAAACGACTAAGTGTTACCCGGAAGACCACCAGTCCGGAGAAGCGGCGCAGAAGCGGTGCAGAAGCGGTGCAGTAAAAGCGGTGCAGTAGATCGACAATTTCAGTTTCCCGGCCTTCCGGAATGGCCTACTCGGCGTTCCTTGATAGACAAGATCGCGGCCGGAGCAGAGATTGGGCAACCCCGCAGCCACTGGATTATAGCCGGCTGTGTAAGCGGTGCGACCGGATGTTTGAGAGTGCGAGGGACCGGAGACGGCATGTGTGCCCAGCCCAGAGATTTCATTGCTGTTTGTGTGCCTTCTATGGCAACCGGGCGAACGACCTTAGGAGGCATCTCCGGGAGATGCACGGGTGGAAGTACCCTTCCGGGAACCGTCCTCCTCAGGACGAGGCCACCCTCAACCATGTGGGAACCTTTGATTCGGCCTGGCGGGGAACAGCAACGCAGTCCCGGCATAGGCGCTTCCGGCGATTCTGCAACCGGTCACCAAGGGAGAATACAGTTCCGGAAACTTATGCGGACCAGCTTCCGTTTGGCCCTGACTGGGATGCCGGAGCAGCCGCCCCCATCGGACAACCGGAGCAGTTAGATCTCCCGGAATGGGTTCCGGATCCACAGGGCTGTCTCCGGGCAGCCGACGACGCTCCTCCGGAAAGCTGGGATCAGGAGATGGACCTAATTGCAGAGGCGGTCAGAGCAGTTATGCCGGATCAAGCAGACGATTGGGAGAAACCCGAAGAGGAAGATCAGCCGGTGGAAGACTGGGAGGCAGAGATCCGAGTGTGGGAATATAGACCACCTTCTCCCACTTCGGAGCCGGAGACGGATGAGTCGGAGTATGAGACGGCAGATGAGGAATCCTGGACGGAAGCGAAGGCAGTGTGGCAGTAGACGGAGGCGGTTGGCAGTATAGCGGTTGACGGAGGCGGTTGGCAGTTTGGCGGAGACGGAAGAAGCGGTGGCAGTTAGCAGCAACAACACGGAAAAAAAAAAAAAAAAAAAAAAAAAAAAAACAAAAAATATTATTTATCCAAGAAGACCACCAGGAGGAGTTGCAGTTTGCTGAGCAGCCAATCATCAAGCAGATAAGCCAGTCACGTGACTTCCAGAGATTATAAAAGGGGCAGTTAGCTGTTACCGGATGCAGAAGGCAGTTTGCTGTAGCTGAGTCAACATCGACACAAAGCAGAGAATCAGAATGCCGAAAGTAAAGACAACACCCCGCAAGCCCCGCCCTCACCGGTGTGGAGACTGCAACCTAGAGTTCAAGAGCAAGCACACGTTGCTCCGGCATGTCACGGAGCAGCACACAAGTGAAGTCACCGTCTTCGCCTGTCCGCAGTGTGACCATTGGAGCAGACGGAAAGAGGGAACACAGAAGCATCTGCAGTCCCGGCACGCAATGGACGCAAACCCGATTTGACTGAGGGTGGGCAGAGAGCAGTTTGAGGAGAAAAGCCTCCGGTCCAAGATGACCCCACGGAAAAGCAAGAAGCCGGTAACACGGCTTGACCAGTTGTCGGATACGGAGTCGGAGTCGGGAGGTTCGGTTTCGTCCCGGACCCGGTACCGTTCCGGTACCCAGTCGGTGGCCACGCTAGCAGCCGACGTTTCGTCCACGGAGGCGGAGAGCAGTTCGGAAGAGGAAGCGGAGCTGAAAATCATGGCAAGCGAAGACGAGTTGCAGGAACCAGGAGACCCGAAGCCGGTTAAGCCGCCTGTGACCCGGAGTTCTTCCCGGAACACCTCCCGGAAAAACAGCCCTGACCCATCTCGAGGTACCGGAGCAGATCGAGACCGCGGAAAGAAGCGGAGTCGCAGCCGTTCGCCGGATAAATCCGGACGCCATCAACGCCGAGAATATAGGAAGGAGAGCCCGGAGCGAGCCAAGGACCGAGGCGGAGAACGTGGTCGAGAGGAGAAACGACACACCCCACCCAAGTCTTCCGGAGGCAGCGTCAAGGGAAAAGGCAAGGGGGTGTATGACTACAAGTTCCGGCTGTTGGAGGAAGGTTCCAGCGGAGCAACGGCAGAAGTGGGAGTGGCGGACATTGCGGAAATGCAGAGCCGAGACGATGAGGAAGACCTTTTCCGGAGTCCACCTCCGAGAACAACTAGCAGTGGCAGAGCAGTGAGCAGTGTGATTGTCCGGCCCGGAGGCGGAGCAGAAATCAGATCCAGCGGCCGAGCAGATAGCCGAGCCGATAGCAGAGCAGATAGAGCAGATAGCAGAGCAGATAGCCGAGCGGACAGTAGACCCATTGGCAGATCAGGAGGCAGACCGGAGACCAAAACGGAAGGCGGAACCCGGAGCAGAGCTGGCAGTGAGACGGAGACCCGAGGATCCACGGAGCGAACTTTGCCGGCAACCATTCAAGCAGTAGCCGGAAGCAGAACCAGTTCAGCGGCTAGAGATGACGGAATGGAGTCTTCCGCGTCTGAACGAGGCCATGCGGACGTGCAGAGAGCCCGGAGGAGTATCCTGGTAGACCAAGCCAGAGCTACACCCGGAATCCTGTCTCCGGTGGAGACCCGGCCTCGACAGTCTTCCGGTGAGCGGTCCGGAAGGAGCCAAGTCCGAGCGCCAACCCAGAGTCCACCCTACACATTCTACCCGTTTGGCGGTCCTTCAACTCAACCGTGTCCGTCACATTGTTTCCCGGTGAATATTGGGGGACGGAGCGCTTCCGTCTTTGCGCCCGCAGTCCCGGAGCACGCCAGATACTATGCAGTACGTTGGGGACCGGAGCAGTGGGGGCCAGCCGAGATGAGAGACTCCGGCGTCTACGTGGAGATCATGGAGCAGAGAGAGTCACCGTTTGGTCTCGTCCCGACCCGTCAGATCGTCCGAATTCCAGATTGGTCCATCCGAGACGAACGCCTCAGGAATGGGTTCTACGTCCCTTCCCAGTGGAGCCTCCATGATCCGGATCTTCTCCCGGTTGATGCCAGAGGAACAAGCTTCGGACGACCGTTGGTACCACAGACCTTTCCACCGCGTCCGCCGTCGGGGAGCAGTTCGCGCCGTGATACTGGTGGGCAGTAGTCGTCGCAAGTCGCCGCAAGACGTCGCAAGTCAAGTCGGCGCAAGGAGAAGAAAGAAGAACCGTTTCCCGGATTCTAGTATAATTAAGAGTTAAAAAGTGGGAAACGGAACAAGCAAGATATCCGGGTACAGTGACGGTAAACTAGTTAAGAGGTACCAGTACCCGGATCACGGAAACAAGTTGTGTTTGATTTTACGGACAGTTTAACGGTTGACAATTTGTATATATGTGATATTGTTCTGTTCGGGACGAACAGAGTCTAAGGAAGGGGGAGTGTAACGGTTTTGGGGCGTACCCAAAGGTTTCCCCTAGGTAATTATGTTAGTGTTTTGTGATATTATGGTTAAATAACCGTTTATTAGGGTATATATGTGTTTAAAGGTTCATACGGTTCCGTATTGTTAATGTTTAAAGGGTTTTCCGTCTCGGAACTTAGTAATTTATGATGTCGGTAAAGCCGGAGACGGAGCCGGAACCGGAGACGGAACCGGACACGGAGCCGGAACAATGGAGTACAAAAACGTAATGACGTTATTTCCGGAAGGTCATGTGATCAGCCTCGTTTTCGGTTTAAAAGGTGACGTGTCAGCCACTGATTGGTTCTAGAGTGTTTTTAGAAATCCGGAAAATATCAGTGTTTTGGCGGACTATGACGTCACAATAGGTTGGTCACGTGACGTGGGTCTCAGGTCTATAAAAGCCCCCGCTTCACAGCGGACGGCGGAGTTGGTGTCCTGACGTCGACCTGTGCAGACCCCTTCTCCCATTGCAGAGTACTCCCTTGTTCCGGATAGAGTCATCCAGATGATAGCAGTTAAGTCTTCCGACTGTGAACTTGGAAAATAAACATGAAAACTTCAACCGAGTTGTTTTTCCGTGTTCGTTAGGGAACTGGAAGTTATAATAAAGTTAGTTTCCCGGAAAAGACAGTTATACGGAGTAAAGGGAGATAAGACTACAGTCGGTTAAGACCAAGTTGTAACGACGTCTTAGGGTGATCTAAGAACCCAGATCACCGAGGAAGGAGTCGGAGACGGAGACGGAGGTGGAAATCAACGGAGCAACTACGGAGGCGGTATCGGACGGAGCAGTTGCAGAGACGGGAACGACGAAGCAGTTGCAGAGGCGGTACCGGACGACGGAGTTGCAGAGGCAGTACCTGACGGAGCGGTTGCGGTAACCGGAAGTGGGAACACTTCCGAGATACTCCATTTCAGGTGCAGTCGCAGGTTGCGGTGAGGCGAGCCAACCGGAGCAGATTGCAGTGCGGCGGAACCTGGCAGAGCGGTTGCAGTATTCGGAAGCGGCAACGTTCCCGGATTCTTTATTCCAGGCGCAGTCGCAGTTTGCAGTAAGACGGAAAACGACGGAGCTGTTGCAGTAAAGCGGTTTCCCGACGGAGCAGTTGCAGTACCCGGAGACGGAAACGCCTCCGGATCCTTACTTTCCAGGTGCAGTTGCAGATTAGCAGTCGGACAACGGTTAAGAGGTCCATTCCAGACCACGCTACCAACCTTAGAGACTTCTAGCCGGAGTTCAACCGTACAGCAGTAGCAGTTTCCCGGAGTTTTACCGTTTCAGCTCCGGTTAAACAACAACTCACACACCTCCCAAGAAAACCGGTTCATCAAGACGTCACAGAAGGGTGCAAACCCGTTACAATATATTGATATACTGTAAAAACCATTTTGCTCAGATCAATGAGATCTTTCATATGACAAAACACCATATTTTCACTTTCCTAGTACTTTAAAACGGAATCCTCAATGTGTGAGGCATCCCCAGGTCTATTCCTGGCTTCTACCCTACCCCACCCCCTCCTGCCCGTACCCTGCATAGGCCCATGCTCTCGTCTCTTGGACGCATCTTGTTTTGTCCTGCTTCGGATATCCGACCATTTTCCTGATCTCACTGACTGTCCTCTGTGTTGTTGATATTGATTTTATTTTGCAATACTGCTGCTCCATGTTTGGTCCTTCTTTATTGTACAACTATTACTTGCTTACAAAACAAAATAGCTTTTTGCTGAGTCATGTCGTCTCTCTAGCCCTCAACGCAGTTGTTTTTTCAGGGTTTTTTTCTTGATTATTCTTGGAAGATTAATCTTGAATAATCTCGATTGCTAGAAGGATTTTGCGAAAAGCAGCACGTGCTCATCGCAAACGTGCCTTTCTGCGCAACACTTGCCATGACTTCGAACATACCACGCAAGTACATCGCAAATTTTGGTTTGCGCCATCGCAAAGTGTTCGCAACTAAACTATTTTGCGATCATTTCGAACATCCCACCACTGGGTTCTAGGATCACCCTAAGACGTCGTTACAACTTGGTCTTAACCGACTGTGGACTTATCTCCCTTTTCTCCGTATTACTTTCTTTTCCGGTGAACTAACTTTATCATAAATTCCAGTTCCCTAACCAACACGGAAAAACAACTCGGTTGAAGTTTTCATGTTTATTTTCCAAGTGCACAGTTAGAAGACTTAACTGCTATCATCTGGTATGACACAAGCCGGAGCAAGGGAGTACTCTGCTATGGGAGAAGGGGTCTGCACAGGTCAATGTCAGGACACCAACTCCGCCGTCCGCTGTAAAGCGGGGGCTTTTATAGACCTGAGACCCACGTCACGTGACCAACCTATTGTGACGTCATAGTCCGCCAAAACACTGATTTTTTCCGGATTTCTAAAAACACTCTAGAACCAATCAGTGGCTGACACGTCACCTTTTAAACCGAAAACGAGGCTGATCACATGACCTTCCGGAAAAAACGTCATTACGTTTTTGTACTCCATTGTTCCGACTCCGTCTCCGGTTCCGTCTCCGGTTCCGGCTCCGTCTCCGGCTTTACCAACATCACAAATATACCAAGTTCCGAGACGGAAAACCTTCTAAATATTATCAATACGGAACCGAATGAACCTTTAAACACATATACATTTTAATAAACGGTTATTTAACCATCATATCACAAAACACTAATAGAATTACCTAGGGGAAACTTTTGGGTACGCCCCAAAACCGTTACAAGTTGACCAAACTACATTTCAAAATAGACCTGACTAGTAAAATTAATGTTAACTTATTCGGTTACAGCCATGAAATCCCTATTGGGCAGAACCTTTACCTTGATAAGCTCAATTATAAATGTTTTTTGTCTTAACCATTTCTATTGTGATCAATAATATACTTAACTAGTAAAACTAATGTTATCTTATTCGGTTACATCCATGAAATCTCTACTGGACAAAACCTTTACCTTGTTGAGTCCAATAATAAATGTTTCTTATCTTAACTATTTTTGTGGTCAATGATAGACTTAACTAGTGCAACTAATGTTAACTTATTCGGTACTATTATTCTGTTTTCACCAAAAACATCAGTTCTCAACTCTGAACAAGAATTCAGTGCCATTTGCTTTCACAGTACATGTTATTGGAGTGATCACATATGTCAAAGTGGAAATTTTAATTGTCGTAATAAGTTAGTCTGTTAACTAATTAATATTTATTCGATCATTCTGAAAAACAATGGTTTCATATGATGTTCTTTCTCATTGAACCTGTGGGATTTCATCATCATTCATTAAAAACTCCCACCCGTAGAGCGTTCACAAACCATGTGTGTTGAGTAGGCTAATTTGAGCACAAAATGTGTCGCCAATCGGCTTATTTGGTTGCTATGGCAACCAAAATCGATTGGTGTCGGGACCTTACAATAAAAAGTGTCTGTATAAAAAACTATTAGAATCGGTTCAAGTCGGAATGAATTCTAAAATCAGCTAAATTTAGCATTTTTGTTTGTCATGCAAACTTGAAAGTACATCTCAAGATAGTCGGACATATATAGAGATATGCACAGTTCGACAACAGATACTCAGAAAATTGCCGTTAAGCGTGCATGAAAACAGTGGATAGAGAATGATCGGCCTGCCTACATTGTTGGTTGTCACAGTATCTAGACAAATACCAATGACGTCATGAGACTCTGTGTAGAACTCGCCCGCAAGGCGGGACGCTTTGAAGAAAAAAATTGATGCGAGATTAACTGGCCCGAATTTGACTCTTGATTTGGCAACTCAATTTAGGGACATAATACATAAATTTTCAGACCCAAACTTGTACGATTTTTTCATTCTATAGACAATATAAAGTTACCGCGGATTGAATAAATTTTGTCAATTCTAAAAGTGATTATAACTTCAAGATTTGCAATCTGTAGAGCGTTCACAAGAAAATATCTACGGCGACGGATGCGACGCCGACGCGGCGCGACGGAGACAAATCCATAGTATCCGTTCGGGGAATACAATTAGCCCAAGGGCTAAGATTTACCGGACAATATATAATAGCTATTTTGTCCCGTGGCCTTAAGAATAAGGTCACGGTCAAAATCACGAAAATATTCAGCATATATGATTTCCTATACGTTCACAATTGATCACTAAGCTGTAAAATCAGTAATAATAGAGATATTGATGATTATGTCCTGTGTCCTTGAAAATGAAGTCAAAAGTCAAATTAAAGGTCATCATAATATTCAGCATATTTCATTTGCTGTATGTCCACGATAGTTGTAAATTTGATAATAAACAAGATATTAGCCAAGTTGTCCCGTGAGACTTTGAAAATGAGACCAAAGGTAAAATTCAAGGTCATGACAATATTCAGCATATATCATTTCCTATATGTCTACAATTGATTCCTAATCTGTGAAGTTGATAATAAGCGAGATATTAGCCATTCTGTGCTCTTTCCTTGAAAATGAGGTCAACGGTCAAATCCAAGGTTATCACAATATTCGGACAATATCATTTCCTATATGTCCACAATTGATTCTTAAGCTGTAAAGTCGAAAATGAGCGAGATATTAGCCATTTTGTGCTCTGACCTTCGAAATAGGTCAAAGGTCAAATTCAAGGTCATCAGAATATTCGACATATGTCATTTCCTCTATGTCCACAATTGATTCCTAAGCTGTAAAGTCAATAATAATCAAGATATCAGCTATTTCGTGCCTGACCTTGAAAAAAAGGTCATCAAAATATTCGGTATACATCATTTCCTATATGTCCACAATTTAGTCCCGAGCTGTAAAGTGGGTAATAAGCGAGATATTAGCCGTTTTGTTCTTGGACCTTGAAAATGAGGTCTAAGGTCAAAGTCAAGGTCATCAGAATATTCGGACTACATCATTTCCTATATATGCACAATCGATTCCTAAGCTGTAAAGTCGATAATCAGCGAGATATTAGCCATTTTGTGCTTTGATCTTGAAAATAAGGTCAAAGGTCAAATTCAAGGCCATGACAATAATCAGCATATAACATTTTCTATGTGTCCACAATTGATTCCTAGTCTCTAATCTCAATATTAAGTGAGATATTAGGCATAATGTGTCCCATTATAAAGCATAGGAGAATTTAACATGGGAAAGTTCCATTTGGGACCCGTCGAGAAGATGAAAATGGCCGCCACACGCAAGCCGGCCATTCAGGGGCATGTGAGAGCAATCTTCTGAAAAAATAATCTCAAAACTACAGTTTTTTAGAAAATGGCCACCAAAGTAAAAAATTTCGGCGAAAATGGCAGCAATTTTGGAAAAAATGCGAAAAATACCCCCCTCTTAGAATTTTTTTATGTATTTTCGTGCAAAAATTTCAGACAGATCCGATCGTAAATTTCAAAAATAAAATTGTGGACAGACGACGACGACGACGACGACGACGACGACGACGACGCCGCACCTACGATGACGGACGACGAACGCAAAGCCATGCCAATAGGCTATTGCACCATAGGTTCGGTAACCTAAAAAAAAAACCCTATAGTTTTAGGGTTTTTTTTGTGAAAAATGTCAGAAAGGTTCGATCGTAAACTCTGAAGATGAAAATGTGAACGGATGATCGACAGACGGCCACAACGCCGTGACAATAGGTTATCGGAGCATGGGTACTGTACTGTCGTTATAACGACCAGTCCATCTCTAGAGCCATACGTATAGATACCTATGGTTGCCACGGCCGCTAAATGCTAAGTCAGGCTGTCTGCAGATTTTCTGTCGATTATTTATGAAGTAAATTCATATACGGATCGAATCTGCATCATTTTTATTTGTGCATACCGTATTCTAAGTGAGTTTTGACCGTGGTTGTTATGAACCAAACCAGGTCACTGGTTACCTTGTGAACAGTAGAGGAATTGGAAACACTGATTATTCGTATTCAAAACTATATGGAATCAGTTTTAACGAATGATCATAACAATAAATGCTTGAATAATACATGGGCATAGAGGATATTTATTATGTCCATGGTTGAACCAGTACGGAGCCCCTAAGAGGACACACCTGTGAGTGAAAAAATAATTGTGTTTCGCGTTCCCTCGCGAAATTCTCGCGTTCGAACGCGATCTTTTCGCGTTCCTTCGCGTTCCCTCCCTCGAATAGATCCCTCGCGATCTATTCGCGTTCGAACGCGATCTTTTCGCGTTCCCTCGCGATCTATTCGCGTTCGAACGCGATCTTTCGCGTTCCCTTGCGAAGTTTCGCGTTCGAACGCGAAAAGATCACGTTCGAACGCGAAAACTTGATTGTGCCCATGACTTCTGAGAAGGTTTGGCTACAAGATCGCGTTCGTTTCTTAACTCTTGGTTGTGTCCCCCAAGGGCTCCGTAAACCAGTGATCAACGAGTGAAATTTAGCATGCATAAATTTCTCTCAGTACAGTGTCCCCATCCGGGGTCGGCCACCGTTGACTTTTCCATAGACGACCACTATGACATACGTACATTATACTCATGTTACACAAAAATGTACCTTCTTCAGCGTGTTTATTGATCAATATGTGTTGATCAAAACACTAGGCCTACAGCCAAGTAGGGGGTCTTTGCTACAGCGGCCGGGATGTCTGTCCCCTAGCTAGGTTCCTATAGTGAAGGCGTTGCTAGGGGCCGTGAGGCTCGGGAGTTCCCGTCACGCAGTTTGGCACCTCGCCAAAGATGCTGAACTTTTCCATACTGAAGATGATGTGGTCACCGTTCTTAGGTTCATATGTGCTCACTCCTATGTTGCAACAAAAGAGAATTTGTTTTGTTGAAAACATGCAGACACACTAGTAAAATGAACTCAAACCCTCAAACTAACATTGTACGAATCATGTTTGTCCATTTTAAGGAGTATGGATCATATCTCACCAACATCTGACAGACACACCCCACTTCCGTCATCAATCATGAACGCCCAAAATAGTTCTTCATCGGTGTTTCCGAACACTTGATTCAGACCCTCGATAAACGCACCAAACTCCGCGTGCTCGCTGAAGCTCACTCTAGAAGTAAAAAATCTAGCAGTTCAACTTAATTCATTTCAAGTAGAAATACGTTTTTGGCGGATATGTCCATTTATTTTTAATCTTTGGTTAGTCACATTCACAGACCTTGATTGTGCACTCTGACCACACCCAACCAAGGGATAGTTGGCGACTTTGTTATGTATTTGAGATGGCAGAAGGATTTGGTGAATAATTCGCATCAACGTAAAGTTGCATATTATCACGCATACGGAAGTCTAGAACGAGCACTTTATTTATTCCTTTCATTCTTTTCATTCTTTCATTCTGAGAAATGAGAAATAATTTCCACTCTGAATTTTTGACTTCATGAATTTTCGAATATTCGACTTTTTGACTGCTGTAGCGCTATCAATTCCTGCTGCTGTACAAGAACATTAGTAATAAAATCTATCACCATGTGTACAAAGTGTCCCCACTTTTTCCCAAGTAAATGTGAGACTTTTTCACATAATATTATCTGATTAAAAAAATTCGGTGTTCTTTGCAGATACATTTGATATATCAATCAACTATATATGCTCAGAACCTTGCGCAAAGCTCAGGTTCTACGACCTCAAAATGTATAGATTTATTAGATATAATATATTGTAAACCATGTACAGATATATATAGGTATTACAGAAGCACTCCACTCAATAATTAGTGTAGAGACAGAAATTTGTTGTTTTGTGTTCGGTCGAGATGAGAAGGCATAATTAGGTCGGCAAACGATGTCGACTGTAGATATACATATAAACCTGTACTTGCATGCAGCCGCGCTCCCTCGGAAAACACTGTCAAGGTAAAAAAAAGTCGGGAAATAAAAAAATATAAAATTAAAAAAGTCGAGAGTTCTTCAATTCAAGAAGTCGAAATTCCAAAACTCGAAGTCGAAAATTTGAAAGTTTGAGGTCGAAAATTGAAAACAAATTGAAATGTCGTTCAATAGTCGAAATTTAAAAAATCGAAAATATAATATATCTAGGATTCAGAAAATATCTCTGGGCTTCGGTACAGGCAGGTGACTTTCATTAAAATGAATACACTCGGGACATTAGGAGAGGATCGAACATACGCCATCTGAGGATTGCACTCCGCAGCAAGAAGCATCATGTCAAATGTGTTCGTGCCCGGGGCTATGCGCATAAACTGGCCCGCGATGAATAACGGCCCTGCCTCTGGGATTTTGTTGCGAATCTCATACCTCAAACGCACATCTGGAAAACACACATACACCCAAACGACAACAAAACGCATATAGCAGAAAAATCAACAACACAACGTAAAGAATAACGAGAATCAACTGGAATACATACTCTGTTTACTCGGTCTCCCGCATGGTCGACCCCAGGGCTGCAGACATAGTGGAAATCCATGCCCTTTACGTGCGTTGGTTGTCATAACAACCATGCATAGCAACAGGCACAATACGTGTAGCGGAGCCATAACTGATCTGAACAGTGGAAAATACAATAACGAAATCCATGCAGTGTATCTTTGGATGCATGAACAACACAAAGGTTCATCAATAATTTTTTATCGTAAATTTGGGATGAGCTATAATATAAAACTCGCAATGCAGACGTGTAAAAATCTCACACAAATAAGTCTGCGTTTTTACTAAAAACATGAATCCGTTCCACAATAGCAAGAAAAATAGGGAGTCGTTCAGCGGGTTTCTCGTTACAGCTCAATTTTCAACAGTACCCCTAAAAATTTCGAATTTTCGTCACATGCGAAACCCATATTCAGCCTGTTAGAGAGAGAGCAAAAAAAAGGTTGGCAATCTACTAAAAATGTTAAATTTCAGCTCAAACATGAAATTTGCAACCACACACCTTGGCATGTTATTTTATGTTCGAATTGCACAGACCTTCTTAAAGTGATATTTCATAGAAGAAAAAACAAAGTCTATGTGTCTTCCAACTCAAAAACTTCATAGTTGGAGCATTCTTCTTCTATCCTAAACGAGGTTATCGGCAAAAATTATTTTAGGCTTTGTGTTTATTTTGACTATAGATTTGAAAATAAATGACCTGAAAATGGGAGTTCGACGTCCGGAGGCGTCAACGGCGGAAGGTTTGGAAGATTGCCCTGGCTCAGAGAGGTCCTAATAGTAGCACGGCGAGCCAAAGCAAAACATCAGTGAACATTTTCAGTAAGTATTTTCGCATTGCCATCTAAACTTACTTGTCCTCAGGCACCATATCATATTTTATTGTACTCATCATATCTGCTTATTTGCCGTACTCTCCAAGTATACACCCAACCGTAGTATCTAACCAAAAATTATATGTCATCAAATGGACGACATAGTCGCAGAACCTTATGGAATTCTGATCCGTCCACCAAACTCAGTTAGCGCCTTAATTAATTTACACAAATTCAAATTGTACTTTTGATCGCAGGCTTTTTGCATATAATTATAGCTATGGGATTACTTATACCGGAATGGTTAATATTTTCACTTTCAATAATTCTCGATCTCACCTTGATATTTCTGTAATAGCTCTGGTCCCAACAATCGTTCGGAAACATCTGCATTTCACATGATTTTACACCATAATTTTATATTGATATGGATTATTCTTTATTTATCATTTGTTCGAAGCATCTGTGCTGTATCGTAACTTCAGACGATGCTGTTTTTGCCCACTTAGGCGTTGTTTTATTGTCCTGTTTGTCCTATAAGACACAACAATATTGTCTGTTTGACACTTTCCAATAGATGCAACTCCTTGTCTTGTAACACCGAGATGTGACCAACACTCCGAACAGATGCCGTCAGTTTCTTATAAAGAAATATCGTTAGTTTTATTTAAAACCACTATGTTATATTCAATATTGATATTCTGACAACTGTCTGATAAAAACAAATTAATTTATTACGCTGCCAACATTCACAATACAGTGATGTTTTGTTTTTAGATATAATTAGTGCATTACATTTTCTCATATATTCGGTTTCCTGTTCTGCTTGAACTCGAAAGAACACTGCTGTAAACCTGTCAGATCCTGAATAGTCCCTTGAAGTAGATTATATAAATGTTGCTCTATTTCCCTCTCTCCTAGCTGTTCCTTGCAAGTTGTTGGAAGTCCAATTACGAAGTAGATATTTTCCTTCTGTGGTGGCGCTGAAGCGAGGCGAAGATGCGCGCGCATGTGTTCTTCTAAAATCTCCCACGGGGTGTCGCCGTAGTAGTTGAAGTTATACCGCCAGGCCCGTTGATCATTGCACTCGAATCTATCGCCAAGCGACATTGCAGTAATTTCGCCCTGTTTATTTGATGATTTGAAAGCGTTGCTATTGAAGTATAGCAAACTGTCCAGATTTTCTACCTTCGGATCAAAAACATAGGCACTGTTAGTAATGACGCCATTCGGGAAGAGAGTGCTACGATTCCATTTGAAAGCTCGGTGGATGTCGTCTGGTGTAGCTTCTGTGACGTCATTTGGCGAGAATTTATACTGCTGGTCACCTTTCAACCGGCATCGGTATAACACCTGACAAATACAAGTCATTTATAAAATCATCAATGCACATTTTCAGTGGACAGACGTTGCGCGCTATTGTGCGGGCTTCGCCCGTTTACTATGCTGTGAATGGTAGTTCACAATGTCAGATGTCAGGGATGTTTGTGTGGTAGAGCGGGGGTCGCAAATATTGTCACTATGCCCAGGCAGTGATTTTTTGCATGCGCTGATATAACACTGATGTAATAGAATCATATTAGAATCGCACTTAGAATAGGATATAGGCATATGCGCATAAAAAAAACCTGGAGTGAAGACTCGAGCACTGGGGAATAATAGGTGTGATATTAATTCAATTCATGAATAAAAAAAAAACAGCAAAACATTTCCTCCGGACATATTCTTAACACTTTCCACTCCTACTATTCTGTAGCTTGTAATCTTGTGAATATACGCAAATATACTGAGAGAGCTTTGCGATATTTGTTGATTTACCGTAATACATACGTATATAGTAGCGCAACAAAAATATTCAGCTAAATTTCTTATGTCAGCAGAACAATTACGGAAGGTGCCAACTTTTATAGTTTTCGATATAAAAGTGATAAAATGTGATGACAAATATGTTTTACACCAAAAAGGTGCGTCTATCAATTTGATCTCAAGCATTGGGCAACAATAAAACCATTGAATGTCTGTGCTCGGGTATACATCTATAAATATGTTCTTCTTTGTTTATTATATGGAGAATAATGAGCAATTCAATCCAATAAATTAAGGTTAATAATCACATAAACTTTCCAATCCTAACATATTTCCGCTGGCCACAAAAATAATTCTCTCCACTGTATGCTACTTGTACTTAGTATTTTTACCCACCCGTTTGTCGAGTATGGTCACCCGACCCGCCATCTTTGTCTCGTAGAAGTTGACCGCTGTGGAGACTCCGCGAGCTCGTTCTAGCTGGGGCCAGCGTGGCACAAACTCCTCGAGAATCAACTGAAGTAGAAAATTCCGACAACTTTCATCAATGACCACTACCAACATCCACCTACAAGTACACATAGTTTTGGAAAAATGTATCGTATGAATTTATTCACAAATTTCTTTGTAGAGAAATTTCAAAATTTAAATATTTACGAGTTATTTGGACATGAAGCAAATCAATAAGGCCTGATATATTAGGAGCTAGCCAGTAAAGCAGCAAGGTGACCGTGAAATGCAACCAACACTGAAATCGCTTTGTATGAATTGTCCCCCCAAAAGAGGGCACGAGTATTTTTTTTGTCACAGAATGACTTGAAATCTCTTTTAAATTTCGTCGCAGGTCCCCCAATGACACGTATGATCACTTAATTAACATTAACATTGAGTGCGTCTCATTCGTAGGTTCACAAATATGATTCTGGATCACAAAAATTGTCTCACAGGGAATGGTATTGATCCGGGTCATGATCCTAAATATTTGGGATCACAAAAATCAGCATGGGGGACTGATTTATCTGAACGCAAATGCTGATCCATTGTGGTGGCTGAGTGATTTGTGGAATCAATGTGGTATAGGTCTACCACTTGTGGAATATGGATGACCTTAAAGCGTTTTTGAATGCATCAATGATTTTACATGGCTTTATGACATAACATATACTTTGTCACATATTTTCGCGTGGAGCCACATGTTTTTGTGCTTTATAATTGATTTTTTAAAATGAGATACCTGTTATTGAATTTCAACAAATCAGGAAAGGCCAGTTTTTTTATCATTGTCGTTACCTAGCAATAAGGATTAATCAGGTTTTGGGATCAGAAAAAAAGTATCCGAAATCTGACCCTGTTCGGCACCAGTGACCTGTACAAATGAAACGCTCCCAGTACTAGTATGTATCACCTATAGAAAACGTGTCACCTGTCGACCCGTGTCCTTGATGAAGCCCTGACCCCGGACTGTGACGTCACTCCGCCCCGCCACGGCCAACATCGTCCGCCCCCCGTCCACAGAGTAATTCACGATAAAACTCACCTGTGGTAACATAACACTTGAACATGGACCATAGCCGAATGTGAACCTTATCCGGAAACCCTTTTCTTTTCATACATTTCCGATGTAACAGTTGATGGAAGTATATAAGAACTCACGAGTTTGCCATGTAGCATGATGAGGTAGCAATGCATGTGGTCATTGTTGATGTATCTCTCATACAGCCCGTCCAGGTAGTCCGTGACATACTCCCCAGGCTGTAGGCACGCACGGCTCAGCGCCCTTACTCGCTCCCGGTCGGACAGCGTGGCACGTCGGGCAGTCACCCCGCCGTCAAACTCTAACGGTCTGGTCAATGTACGACTGAGATTGGTAGTCATTATACGTGAGGCTGTTTAGTTGACGTACAACTCAAATCATAACTCTGGCTAACGTACAACTCAGATTGATGGACGTACAACTCTGGCTAATTACGTACAACTCAAATTGATGGACGTACAACTCTGGCTAACGTACAACTCAGATTGATGGACGTACAACTCAGACTAATTAACATTTGACTCAGAGCGGTTAACATATAACTCAGACTGGTTAACAATCAACTGTTGTTAACGTACAACTCAGACTGGGCAATATATACCACAAATTGGTGTAAATTTTATACGACCCTCAGGGTGGTTAATATCGGCATGTGATATTGATAATGTGCCTCACATTTATCGCTTCATAGAGAAAGCTATAGGTTCTTTGATGTCAGTCTCAATTCATTTAACAACAAATAACGCAAAACTTACGGTACCTGCTCATTTTGATATGTTCTGTTCCTAAATGGACCGAGTATAAACAATCTCGCTACCGTCCATGTTTTGTATATTCAAGAGAGCGCTGTTATCTTTGATCGGTAAGAGATTTGTGTTATCATGTATTTCTTGAACATAATCAAGTGTCTTGATATAAGATTTACCCGATAGCTCAATCGACCGCAAGGTGTTCCGATATTGTACATACATTGGACTGTGTAATATCACATTAATATTAACGAATTTGGTTGAATAATTAATTATTGCACACCTATATATTATATATATGTTGTACGAAATATAAACAGGAAAAGACAAATAAATGTATATAATATAATTTATTATAAGAGATTACAAGGTGATACCCGTAAAAACACACAAATAATATGGAAGAATCGGTAACCCCTGATAAAAATCACTTATGAACGTCCATGTCCCGTTATGACTAGGTTATTAATATCGCTAGCTTCGATACAATATTGAGCTTTTATCTCCTGATTGCCCATTTATATACAATTGGTTGATAAAAATAAAATACACTTTTTAATAACAAACACGTCACAATTCTGTATGAAAGGCACGTTTGGGGAAGAACCTGAAGTTGAACGTAAAAAGAGCGTGAATATTTTCCGATGCAATCTTATTGTTTGCGTTAAAATTAGGTGTGTTTTCCGAGTTTTGCGATATATTAAATTATTTCGTACCTTCGATTTTCCACGCTTTCCCGCCAGTTTCCATATGCACTCCGGTCATCACGCCAGTTGAAAGTATCGAAGTTCATGTCGTTTTGTGCAGTGAACTGAACGTTTGGGTAAAATTTCTCCGGTTTGATTTCATCGACAAAAGCCGCCGCCTCGACTTGGAAATATTTGTTGACAAACGCCTCTGAGAAGAGTTACCGAAAATAAATACACTGTTAGCAAAGGAGGTATAGTTTTAGCAAATGATATATGTAGTTTTTACAACAAAAAATTATGGAAACACAATATATTTTCCAGCAAAACAAATATGGCACATATCGATGATATCCACTACTGACCATTTAGAAACGTAGTTTGATAATCATTTCTTGGATCAAGATTTGAAGGCAACAGAAGTATGCTGTCTTCAAACACATATGGGTTCTCTACGCCAGTCTGAAAATATACACATAATTCATTGAAAACATTGACAGCATGCAAACATCTCTGAACACTAAGTGTCACCCACAACGCTATTATAAATAATAACAGAGGACTATCGTTCATGGGATTTTGTTGACAAAATGATGAAATAATACGAGTAAAAAAACTTTTTTGCTTTGACCTGGTAAGCATGAACAGTCCACCAACCCGGGTGAAATGGACCACAGTTCATAGCAAGGTGGAATACCACCATCCTCGCAGGCTGGAAAACAATGATACACAACAGCGTACATAATATATGGTGCAACCAAGTGATGAGAAAAATTTAATTGTTCGTGTAAACTGGAGCTCCAGACAGGCCGTCTACCGTTTGGTCCGAAATGGTAATGACTCGTACCTTCTCATAAGGCTTTGGCGGACCGGGCGCCGTGACGCTGGAGTTGCTCCAGCATCGGACGCTGCCGTCCGGGGCCAGTAGTCTGAAGTTGAAGTGGATGGTCGTCGGGGGGTGTTTGGGGCCCGATGGGGGCTCATCTGAGGTACCGGGGGCCTGGGAGCTGGTCGAGTTATGCATCTCCCATCGAGGGCGGACCAGACCACGTAACTTCTCGCTTTGTTCTTCTCCTGACAATGGAATAAGTATGGACTGAGTAAATTGATCTGGTGGAGATAAATATTCATTTACAGATACATATAAATTTTAACAAAAATACAATACATATGTAAACAGCACAGGTAAATATAATACTGCATATTGTACCCGAACATTCAGATTGTTCTTTGCGGTTGAACTCTATGACGAACCGTGCCCAAAGAACTTTGGATTCCGCCGGGTCAAACGGGCGCGGTGTCGGGTAATTGGCTGGTCCTCTGTAAATTAAATTATCAAATCATATATCTTCACAGAATATGACAACGAAAAATTAAATTTACGAGGTAATTGAAGGTTTCATTATTATTATTATTTATTTGTATTTGTTTACGGTTGGTGGTGCTCGTTCGAACTTGTAGTGATTTCGAAAGCCCGGATCTGTCCCGCACCAGGGCAGCTGAATCTTGGTGTGTTTTTCGGCACCTGAAAGGCACAAAAGTGATGGAAGTACAAGCTAAAACCAAACCCGTCGATAATCCGTCGCTGTTTCATTGCTGTTTTATTAACGTTAAATACGAAGCATGTAATCTCACCACAGTCGCCCTGGCACTTCGCGTTTCAGCTCCAATTCTCTGATCAAGGAAAAAAGGCGAGAGAAAATCATATATTGTACTGAAAGGACATGCGGAGTTATTTAGTTAACAGAAAAAATACAAGAATGAATGAAATAACATTCCCAAATTGATAAAATATAAAGCCCAAATACTGACCAAGTTAAATTCCAATCCTATACGATACTCTTGTACAAGGAGAATCCCACTATCCAAAACTTCTTGGCAACAGGGATCACTCGATGTAAGTTTTGGGGTCACCCAGATATTTTTGTAATTTTTCAACTCAAGGTCACCTTCCAGGTCATGCAATGTCCTCATATATTCCACGAGAATTGAAGTTAAAGATCTGCAACATAAGGGATAAAAATGTCTTTGATACTGTCCTATATACGACTCCCATGCACTGTACAAAAATTGAAATGACATATAAACACACCTGACAAAAGTGTTAGGTAGGTTTAAATGCAAGTCCCTCTGGTAAGCTCGATCCTTGGCCGCTTGCACCGCCCTCTGGCGAATGGGATCGTTCTCAGAGAGGCTGAACTTACGAGCGAAGAAAGTCACGTGCGTCCTCGAGAGGGCTCTCAGATCCGGGTACTCAAAAATACCTGGACCCTGGGGATACGATTGCATTTGTTACATAATATAATGCATTATCTGTATTTACTTTATTGCGCCAAGTAATGAATCAACAACAGTACCCGTCCACATGTGTCAGTTTCCTCTCGATGACGGCACAAATTTCTCTCATCGTCACCGACAAATTCTTTCAGATGGTGAAATCCGCGAGTCGTCACATTTCCCCTGTGATTTAGAAAGTGGAATATCATGTTTACATCCAGTGCCAGAAGTTGCCAATCTGATATTCTTGTCACTCTTTCAAGTTATACATTATGTTGTATGTCATCAAGTCTGCCATAACACTTGCATGTTATTGAATATTGCAAAATTGCTACAAAAGGTTCATGCATGCATATAATTTCTAGCAAATTTTACCAAAGGCCTGCAATAGAAATGATAGAAGGCATGTATGTCTCATCCGGGATCAAACTCGTCTCTATATAGTATATGACGTCACGCGTGACGTTTCCATCGCTGATTGGGTGAATGACGAACTCGGCCATATCTCTGGAAGTGATATCTTTTGTTTACACTTCAGGGGCTCCAAAACCATATTAAATAAGAAATCGTGCATGGTAGGCTACTTGAAGGCATGAGTTGAGTTATATAGTAACAGCTTCACTTTAGTTACGATTATTAGCTTCACTTAAGCTACACTGGTCCAAAAAAGTTCTGTCACCGGCAAGACATTCTGAACACAATCCTTCAATGAACCGGAGAATTTTAATAATGTTCAGTGGGTACAGAAAAAAAAATGATAGGGCTATATCAGTCTAGTAGTCTTAGCTTACCTGGAGAGGACAGCCCACATAGATCCACTGATCAACGGGACTCTTTCGGCTCTCTGGCTGACGTTAAACAAATATCCGCCACATCCGTGCCTTAATATATGAAATGGTTTTTTTATTATTAAATTCGAAGTCTGAATTTGCAACTCAGAGCAATTTCTCTGGCTGTATGGTTTTATTGTTGCGTAATAAACCATAGAAAACCCACCATACGCTCTTGATGGGATGATCGATATCCCAGACGAGTTTTTGTCCTGAGGTGCTAAGGAAACTCCGGCCCCGGTACGGTGCGAGCATGTAGCTAAGGTCGTCTACAGACCGCGTGGGAAGGTCGGATCCGCTCAGGTTGATGACAAAATCCCACACACCCATCCTCAGGAGCTCCTCGTATGCCTTTGTGGGAATATTTTTATATAATTAATTTTGTGTTTGCATGATTTATAGCTAAGATGTATATATATCTTGATTAAGTTTTCATCAATTTGAGCATCTCCATAAAAATGAAGAATTCCGGTAATTAGCAATAATAAAAAGTGTATATTATAGTAATTAAGATAATAAATTACCTCCAGTTCAGCTCTCATCATACCAAAGCTGCCCCACGAGGACACCATCGATCTTCATTTGCAATTCCAAAATAGAAAATTAATTTACAATCGTATGGTGCATATTTTTGTTAATCTTTTTTAGAGATAACTTGCAGTTTGAGCCATCGTATTTTGTTGTTGCAATACCAGTATTATGAAGGTGTTTGCTTATTTCGGGAACGTTATGACAAATACAGCGAATATATATTGCTACGCCTACCTTTCTTTGGGCAGAATTCGGATATTGGTTACCCCACCAAATTTTACTGGTAATAAAGATTCCATTTCCTTTAAAAAACAGAGAATACAAAATTTACAGCTGTGCTCGATTTAACATACCATAACAAATCACATCAATATCATGTGTGTTTAGTATCAATTGATAAATATCGCTGTAAATTAAAAGCGAATTCTATATTGGGATCATTGTCTTTTCACCTTTCTGAAGTTGTCTAAACGTTTGTCAATATGGATAACATACAAATGTTGGCGCCGGTAAATCAATTGCAAAAGTTGCCCCTGAAAACGTAATGAATGGACAGTATATGTCAATAATGGTGGAAAGAAAGCGTTTAAGCTGTGAATAATTCAGTCCAAAATGGCAAGAAAATACCGTGTATTTCTTCAATTGTTTCAATAACAAAGCAAATATTTGCGTTGTGACAGGGACTAGCGGTACTTACCACTGCATTAGGGGAATCGTGCGCCAGAATAACAAAAGCCAAACGTGTTGGAATCAAAGACTTGTTTGGGCTCTCGGCAACTGTTAACAATTATAATATACTACCAGTAGGATTTTTCAAAATTGTATAGAAATACGTTGTGTCACTCTAAAACCATTTGTATCGACAGTTTCGAAAACTGCACTGAAATGAAAGCCACATCTTACTTTTGTAAAGTAGACTTTTATCTGGTCGAAAGCCTCTTTCCGGTAAAACTATCGAGTTAAAATCCCTGTCATTGACATCGCCTTTAGAGTCTCCCTACATTAAACACGAAATACAATTTATATATTGTCATTCCCGTGTTGATATTGTTGTTATTCATATGAAGGTACTGCCAAGTGAATAAATTATAGCTTAAACTCGTATTCAATTTTAAATTATTTCAATACGTCAACACTGTCTATGTTTCAATGATAATCAAGCAATATTAGTTTATGCGACAGGTAGGTCTACATTAAAGTATTACAATTTGGATTCTTTAAACCTCTAATCCTAACCTTCAATGGGAAAGGAGGTACACATGTCCCCTGTGGTGCCAGTTTGTACGAACAATACACTTCCAATAGTTGTTGTCTGCATTCCGCATTCGCTGCTCTATCGTGGGGAAAAAGTTTTTTAAAAAATTGTATGATATCATCGTGTGTAAAATATCGCATTCGTTAATACAGTAAATCACATTAAAATTTGTGTGACATGCCTATGTTATGACAATTCCAAAGAGCGCGGATTTTCTCATCTACAGCGTGTATCCATGGTGGAATTATCACACGCACGTGTGAAGAAGTAGAGTTTTTTTTGTCGATAGCTCAGTTTGAATGGCATTTACCGTGCGAGCAATGTCCACAATTCATCTGTAATTTTGCCAGCCTCAGGCGGCTGAGTGTCACATGTGCCTCGATACCTGTATAAGCAAACGTGACACGTTTGATCACCCGTCTTCAGCAACTGGCTGTTTCCATGACATAGATTTTTCGCAGTACATTATTTTTGTCAGATTTATACTCGGCATTTGATCACTTATTCGATAATATTAGGTTGTGTAGGGTGATTACTAGCTTAATTTTGACATCTACAGCTTTGATAGAATATAGTTTCAACAGTAAATAACTCACCCCGACTCTACCGCATCCACGGGAAGGGGGCACGTTTTCCCGAAAACATCCGAGTTCTCCACAGATGTCGTTGCTATGGACGCTGCGCCTGCGCTCTGATCTTTCTTCCCGTTTCCGCTATTAGAACTAGCCTTGATGACTAAAACTTCACCCATCGTTTTCTCGATGAAAGCTTTAATTTTACTGGATATTTCACCAGAAAATCCTTCTTCCAACCGTTCCCGATGTTTACAAGTCACGTTTAAGGACATAACTTTCCGCCAGCCTGGCAAAGGGTCAGTGAGGCAGAACTCTATACTAAGGGGAAAGAGGCATCCTTGGTATCCTAGACATTTTTGCAGGGTGGAACATGGTCCCAGATCGGTGTCATCTGCATGAATAAACATAGCATTTTGAAATGCCTATAGTGAAATTTCAGAACAGGACAGATCATATATATACACTGTATTGCATTAATTATCATTCATCACAATTCACTCTTTTTTTAAATTGATTGTTAGTCTGATATTTATAAAAAGGTTCTGTAAATTGCGGACCTGCCTAGCGATTGTTTTACGGCTGTTAGAACTTACTTGAATTTTCTGACGACGTTATGTAGATATCTTTCAGTTGTAGATGCGTTACGTTGGCAATTTTTATATCTCCGGTGTGGTTTAAATTAGTTTCGTTTCCGTTTTTCCCAGCGTTCATGGCTCTCAAATCGCGGAAATAGTAATTTAAATCCGTTATGAAGTAATTTTCCGGACAAAGTATAGCAGAACGGTACTCAATTTCATTGAAATGGTAACTCCGGAAGACATCTGATCGGTCCAAGTTCTTGTTGCCATAGTAATCGCCGGTAGAGGGAGGGTCGGGGTTTTTTCTGAACGCCATTTCCACAGTTCGGTGAAGAACCAAACTGTGGAGTATCATATAGCATAGTTTGCGAAGAGGTGATAACTGCAAGTAAAATGTAAGTTCATTTTATTATATAATCGTAGTGTCATTAGTTCAGGTTTCAGATATTGTTGCTGAGAAGTTAACATGTTTCATACGTTTTGCAGATGCAGTTTAGGTTTCGAAATGAAATTGAAAATGTGCAATTCACAATACAAGTTACCCCCAAAACGTATGGCAAACCGAAAAATCATATTTCAAGACGATTCCGAGAGCCATTTAGTTACCATTCTTTTGGACGAAATTACAATACATTTACGAAGCGTAATTTTTCGAGCACCTGCTCCCATGTGAAGGGGACAGACAATGAGTTTATCAGTTGAAACAAAGTGACTGATAGAGAAAAACCGCAGTCGGTATACCGTGAGCTTATTTTTCCATCATAACCAATCATTTCGGAATCATATTATTATAAAAAGAACTGGGAATATCATTGCCAACGAGATTCGACGGATTAACCAAAGAGCCTCTTTTAGAATGACCATTTATGGCTAACTTATTCAGTTACTGGTTAAAGTTACAGCATTTCAAATTCCACATATTTCCACACGACAATAATATGGAGTTGTAACCCACAGGTACGTTAATAATACATTTATATATACATTATAAGTCATAATGTTTAAACCCCAAGGCTTCCCCATTTAGGATTAGTTACGCTCCGTTTGGCCAAATACTTGGCATATCGAACAACCAAATCACTCGTTAAACGTTTCCCAATATTGTTATGAATTGCAAATTTGGGAAAACATGACCCTTACCTCCATATCGTTGTTGTATCGCACGGATATCTTTATCCTCTTGTTTTGGTTTATTGATATACAAGATCCTCAACTTTGTCATGATTTGACACGCGATGCCTGAACTATATAGATTTGATATATTACGATATAGCCGCCGTACTACCCATTAGCGTAGGGCCACGTGTTCATTATGGCATTGTTTGCACAGGTATGCTATTTCAACTGCCTAAGTACCAATGTTGGCAAACCTGCGTTCACGTGATCCATTCTTTACACCGGTCGCGGGGATTGATCATTGTATTAATAATTCATAGTCGTTTAGGAAATGATTCTATAGCTCAGTTTCATTGCCATTGCATGCATATGTGTATGGGTAGAGGGGGGGGGGGGTGATTGATGAAAGAGAATATATGAAGGGTAGGGGGGGGGGGGAGGGTGAGGTTGAAGGTGAGGGCGGGTGTATAATGATCGTGGACCAAGGAACCATATTGATGATATGCATTTCGATGCACCCGATCAACAGTGCTTGAATACTGAGGCAGAGTGCGTGCACATAAAACTACGCACCGTGAACTATTCAACGACTATGGATATGTTCCAGCAACATGTCAGTTGTACAGATAGCAATAACAATAACTGATCGTAAAGCGCATAATGGCGTTATTCCTGTTGTAATCAACGTGATATCACTTTATATTTTCATGTCTATAGACTCAGATAAGTGTCTAGATTTTCGTCTATTATCGGTCCCAACTGTAGTTGTTTCGTTACGTTTTCTCCCAAAAAATAATGTATAATGGTATTGGAGAGAAACAAAAATCGATAGGTTTCGGTGCTACAATCTCAATATTCCAAACAGCTGAACAACAGAAAGACAATTAACTTGAAAGTTATGTTTCTTGCTTCTGTAGATATGATAATATAAAGGTATTATTACATTTTTCGCACACTGTGCCACACGAATTTCCATATGGTGGCTGTTGAAATAAAGGGATGCAAAGCGATATTTATTTGGCATCTTATCCACTACTTGTGCTTTGCGAACAGAAGGAACTGATGGCGTGTATTCCTGTGGTTAATGTTGTTTATCCCACATTAGGGGTTTGTTTTCCCAATTAATATGGGCTGGTGACCACGGCAATCAATATTAACGTACAAATTAGGAATTTAGCTGTAATATGGCAAATTTATTAATTCAACCCACGAGGATCCCAATATCATCTTTCGTGTACGTAATGACATTACCTTTCCTGTTGAAGCCTGAAACTACACGTAGTATATCATTGAACAGGTGCTGTCACATTAACAGGTAAAGTCGGAAGTTTGTTATCTATTTTGGAATTGATATACGATTCAGATATTTGTCATGCATGGTCATTGAATTTTCGAAATAAAAACCCAATTATCATTCCTAATTTTACAGCCGAAGACATCAGACACTTAGGTTATCTTTATGAATGCAATTAAGAATCTAACTTATATTTTAATATAAATATTATATTTCGACTATCCATCGTAGCATACAGTTGTTTACACAGACTGCTGTGGATAATATGTGGTCCACATATGGTTCTGTATCGCATTGCTGACCTCAAATAAACCAGAAGGGCCCAATAATACAAGTGTTTTAGAGAAACCCGTCCAGATAATGTATACTTAGCAACCCTTTGTTTCTGGTTTCGCTGGACTATTTGTGACTGGTCTGCCTAGTGCGGCTCTCCAAGTTTTGAGTTTACTATTTTCTGACCCTTTGTTGAGTTCATTTTGTTGGCCCTACAGAAATCGTAAACAACAAACAGGAAACTAAGAATTAATCCAGTATTTTCGTTCCAGTTATTCCCTGAGCAATAAAGCAGACATCCGTTGCATGAAAATCCGTGGCAGAGGCTGCACTTTTTTAACTGCAGCATTTATTACTTCGCGAAGTGTCAATATCGTAAACTTTATACTACAAAAATTTTCACCATAAAAGATTTAGAACGCATGATAAATAATATAGGTATATTGAATAAACAGTCGAGAAAGTTTCCAATACCTGGTTCTGATAACCCTTTCAATAACAAATAATGAATAACTCAAGTTATATAAGCAACATGGCAGTGTATGTAACTGTATACCCCTTGCTTTTTTACATCCACATGTAGACACATCTATCTTAGTCAAATAAACAAATCGTGTAGGGGCAGAGGAATCGAATACGCCCTGAGCCTGCTTCCCTGCCCATCCATTTCCCGTGTTTTACATGAACCAAGATTTATAAAGCTCCTTCATTATTTTCGACATTTTTATTGAGGACTCAACTGGAACGTTTAATCATAGACGAAATTCTGGAATACCTGTAGAAAACACCAGCAATTCACATAAATAACTCCCCATATGAAAACTGAAATATTGAGAGCATGTACATTTTACTGCAGTCTTTCCTTGGTAAGTCCGATTTTTGTCATGTAGATGGAAAAATAAATATCGTTTTCTGTTCTCCGTGAACGCCTAAATGAAAATGTCTTGTCGTTAATCATCAAAAACTTCTGCTGATATAACTGTGTCGGACATCCAAAACTAGTTTTCTTTGCCACCAGTTAAAAAGAATAGATTATTTTATCTTTCGTCTCCAGCATTGTTATTCTTGGTTCTTCAAAATTGCATGTGTATGCTCTGGCATTCAGGAAGAAAAATGCAGCAAAACTGTGAATGTTTCATATTTACATGGGCAATTTAGAAATATTGCAAAACAATTAGTTGCAAATGCTTTCTGAAATTTTATCTGGATTTATATTTACTACAGGTACGAAGTAAAACATCTGGCTTTCATAGTCGATTATCTTATTAGTTTCACAATTAGGCACATCGTCGGGAGCATTAGGGCCATAACACAACAGAACAGATGGGGGCAGATCCCTACTGAGCGGTACCACCGTGCTATTAATTCAGTGGCACGTGCCAGATTAAAGCTGTGGTCCCATCTTGTTTATATGACGAGTCTCCACATGTTATATACAAAATGCCAACTGACCATCACATCCAATGAGTAGCACAGTTTTCTCCTCCCCCCCCTCCCCCTCCCCTCGCGGCCCTTTGTAGACATAACACACAACACTTGCGTTCGTTCATGATTCTATGATTCACATCACCATAGTCATCTGGATATCCAGTCTATTTATCTCTCCACATGTGATCAAACACGACGCTCCCCCA
Organism: Terebella lapidaria; assembly: GCA_949152475.1. Taxonomy (NCBI): domain Eukaryota; kingdom Metazoa; phylum Annelida; class Polychaeta; order Terebellida; family Terebellidae; genus Terebella; species Terebella lapidaria. The sequence continues at coordinate 32,969,620 of OX424567.1, read as the reverse complement.
TCCTCCCTATCCCCAATGAAATCCAAATGCCCCTTGCCCCATTGGAACCAATACCTTCCCCACCCCCTCGAAAATACCCCCTACAGCCACAAAACCCCCGAGGAATTCCAACCAAGAAAATCAACGATATGCGAATATAAGATCAATACAGTTCTGGATCAGATAGATACGGCGTCAGGATGTTATCCGGAACTGTCGATCGCCAGATCGCATCAAATACCTCCCCTCCCCCCCCCCCCCCCCCCATCAAATTCGCATCGTACACAATGTTACTCAGACCTGAACAGGTGCGCTACTGTAACGTGACTATTCATTCGGGATCGCTTTGACCTTCTAAACCCGATTGGGGAAAAAGAAGCAACAGAATCGAACCCATGATAAACAGAAACGATATCGATACCTGCCCTTCTCTGTGAAATATCACAAAGTTAGATTTTCTTTTGAAATGCTGGTTTTTATTTGTGGCCAGGAATGAGTCTTGTCAAGCAAATCCTGAAAATATGTGCCTCATTGGGCGTACACATATCCGGAATCTGGTATTTAATTTATCGATGCCTAACTCAAATACGAGAGAAATTTTCGGTGAGTTGGGGATAACAAACAATATGGACAGGAAACGGCCAGGAAAAAATATTTATTTCCATGTAAACGATTCAAACTGAAATAAACTCTGGAATCTCGGTATTCCCGCAAAACAATAATATATCACTCCACGGGATACATATGCCGCCTTAGCTTTACTCAGCAGAGAAAAAATACCCCCCGCCGAAGATGAACTTTACGTATATAACATTATCTCTCTCTCTCTCTCTACCTGGTAGTCACTGATATATTTTCCCCTTGGAAGGCAAAAAAGAACTAGTAATCATCCTGAGAAGAACACGGATCGCCGCGTGTTGCAACATGATTGAGACCAGCCATTTCCTCCATGTCAAAACTAGTTTTTGAGCGACCGAACACTCGTTCCAGGAAAATCGGTCAGATTGCTTCAATTTTCCAATGATTATGTGATTCGAGGATCACTAAGCATTGCGCAAGGTTGCCACGAATTCTCACATTCTAACACCCCTCTCCCGTCCATCCACTCCCCAAATCCCCCCCCCCCCACCCCCACCCGAATCCAGAACACAAGCACACAGTAAGACACCACGAAGATATTTTCTGGCAACCTTCACTACCCCCACTACACTCCACATAGGCTACCTGCACCTCACATAAAACAAATGCCTTACACTTGGTTCCCGCCTCTTCCCTTGCTGCTCCATCGACCCACGTGTACTGGCGGCCTCCAGCTGATCCAGAATGACTCAGTATTGACTAAGGTCCCGGCACTGATGCGGAGAGTACCATCCATTCTCTCGCCTTGGAACATCCAGAGGAGAACTTAAAGCTGTGTACAATCAAGTGAAGCGGATACATTTTAATTGCCTCGAGACGGTGGTTTTCATCTTCAAACTGTAAAGTAAATACTCGTTGAAGTTATTGATCGCATAATAGGAAATTGCATTTGTTCAACAAGCAAAAAGTCAGAACCAAAAAAAACCCCGTCTGGAACGTGCAGTGAAGGTGTATACATCATACTAGAGTTACCAGAATGATGAGTCAGGCCGGCCGGCGCGGCGGAGAAGGGGGGCGCAGGTGTGACGCTCAGAGAAACCCTATGGATGAGACACCAAGGCATATATCCAACAATCCGGATAAATTTAGTCCAAGGCGGCGGGAGCCATCCATGCGAGATTATTTAAACGGAAGCGGCGCCGGAAATCATCAGTATGATACGAACAGTGCAACTGGGACACTTTGGAATAACCTGTCGACCACCAGCAACACTGCTGGACAGTACAACAGCACAGTACTGTCCAATAACTCGAACGTAAACAAGAACTCATTACATCCAACGTCAGCTAATGATGACATAGTGTTTGACAAGGCATCTGGTGTCACAAGAATTACAGCGCAGCATCAGCGAAGACATAGTATCCAGTTTGGTGGCAGCGGGCCATCTTGTGTGGATTTAACTCGAAATCGCCCTGGAGAGACCCCTGTACCACATACAAACATTGTATCGGATAACCGCGAGCAACCAGCAACTGTGAACAGTAGAGAAAGAAGACAACGATTACCATCGTTTGAAAGGAAGAGATCGGACGGTTACTCATCTGACACTGATGTTTTGTATTCACATTTGAAAGAGCGGATACTGAATAATCCAAACGCTCCACTTTCGGGACGTAACGGACCCTTGGATACGTGGTCTACACAGCCGTCTACAAAACCATCCACGCCGAATGACGATATCTCCTTTGACAAACAGTCAGGAGTGACAAGAATTTCTGCAACAGGGCGACAGCGAAGTCGGAGTGTACAATTTGGTGGAACCGGCGTTACTAGTGGATCTATTGCAGTGACTCCTTTCCAAAGTGCTTGGTCGTCTCCGGAGTCTAAACCAGTGAAAGTTCAACAGACAATTCCTAAGATTCCAAGCATACCGGACATTGTAATCGACCCTCCTCCAGAGACACCAACTCGAGTCAGGGAAGGATATTTCTCGGATACTGATGTCCTCTACGCTCACATAAAGGACGCTCTCATAAACAACCGAAGTGCTATATCTGTTCCTGGACGGAGGAGACGCAGTTACGTTCCAGAACACCACAAAGGTACTGGCAACCAATCTACAAGCCCCACTCAAAATATTTCACAAGACTTTTCACGTGATCAGAGCTATAGATTGTCCAACCAGAAGGCTAGAAGTCAAAGTGTTCAATTTGGCGGAACAGACCCAGCATCGCTAAATCCATTGGACAGAACAAGACCTTCGTCAGCGTCGCAGCCACAAAGTACGAACTTACCCAGTCAATCAGGTAGAACACGTACCCAAAGTGAAGGTTACAGCTCTGATAGTGATATCCTCTACTCACACCTGAGAAACACGTCACTGCTGACGCCTGGAGGAAGTCAGCCGAGACGCCGTCGTTCACGTGACTACACGCCAGAGCATCAGAAACCAACATTACAACAGCAACAACCACAACAGCCACAACTACAGACTGGAGGTCTGCCCAGAAGACGCCGCTCAAGGGACTACACTCCAGACCATTTGAAGCCAACAACACAGCAGCAACAACCTCAGCTGCAACAACAACAATCACAACAGCAACAAGCTGTTGATCATAACGTCCCCAGAAGACGCCGTTCCAGGGATTATACACCAGAGCATTTGAAGCCCACAGTGTTGCAACCACAACAACAGCCTGTCAAAACTCAGCCCATACGACGCCGCTCCACAGATTGCACACCTGAACATCTGAAGCCCACACAACAACAGCAACAACAATTTGGTGGAAATCTACCAGTTAGACGCAGATCCAGAGATTACACTCCTGAGCACATCAGACTTTCACAACAGCTGCAGCAACAACAATCACAACAACTACAGTCACAACAACAACATCAGCCACAGCAAACTCTACAACAATTTGGAGGGAATATCCCAATTAGACGCAGATCCAGAGATTACACTCCAGAACATATCAAGCTTGCACAACAACAACAACAACAACAACAACAACAACAACAACAGCAATTACAGCAACCTGAACAGCAACAACAACCTGGTGCAAGCACTCTGCCCAGACGGCGGCGTTCGAGAGATTATACTCCAGACCATTTGAAGCCTAGAGCAGAGCAACAAGTGCCAACCCCAGAGGATATCAAGTTTGACAAGCAATCCGGCATAACACGAGTCCCAGCTCAACGTCAGCGACGTCACAGTGTTCAGTTTGGAGGTACTGGAAATACCTGTGGCACAGCCCCAATCAACCCAGCAGATCAAAGTTTTCTGCCAGGAAGTAATTCTACGCAGGTCAACACTGCGCCAGCATCAATAGAAAAGATGAGGGATAAAGTGGAAGGATATTCTTCAGACACTGATATATTGTACTCTCACATCAAACAGAAGTACCAACCGAAACCACAGATGACAGCAGGACAGCCTGCTAATCAGTTGGGGTACAGCAGCACCATGGGATACCCGAGATCTCAGAGTGGTGCCTCTACTAGCCGTCCAAGCAGTGCAACTGTAAATACAACATCTGCAAACCAAGCCAAATTTTATAATCAACAGAGTAGTTCTCAACAGCCCCAAGAAGACGACATCTCTTTCAACAAGTCATCTGGTGTGACTAGAATCCCCGCTCAGCGCCAGAGACGACACAGCATCCAACTTGGAGGCACTGGAAATAGTACTGGCCTTGTGTCGGGCAATCCCTTTGACAGGCGACCTCTGACCGCCCAGACAGCACCATCAACAGTCTCTGGTCAAAATGTACACAGAAGTACATCCATAGATACGGCATCCACTAGAAGGCGAGCTCCCGACGTCGTTGATGGTTACGCCTCAGATACTGAAGTCCTGAGGTCCCATTTGAAGAACACCAGTGTGAGGGAAGCAAATGGTAGGCGTCCGTCTTTAGATGATTCCTCTGACCTGCGCCATGGTACGGCTATTTTCATCAGAAGACCAAGTATTTCATCACTCACTCTAGAAAAAGACAGCTACGTACGTGACGCAGATGGCCGAGCTTTCCGCAAACCTGCTGACTCCACAGAAACACCAACCTTCCAACCAGACGGCACGATGTCTGATACCGAGGGAGATTCCTATATCCAACGGAGGATACACGTGAGACGTCACAGCATCAGTACACCAACTCTACGAGCCCCGTTCTCGGTCAGAGCAAAACCAGAACCCACCCTGCAACGTGACTTTCAAAACTGGGAGAAGTCAGCAAATGCCCCAGCAAAAGTACCGACTGTCATTCACCCAGTGCCTCAGCCAGTGACAGCCACCGCCATGCAGAACGTGCAAACTGAGCCACGTTCTTCCGTCCAAGGTGGGCAACTGATACCAGTCCGCAGACACAGTGTCACGTACGCTCCTCGAGTCGACACTTCAGACAGTGAGAGTGGCTATGAACAAGTCCGTTCTAGAACCTACCTTGCTCCAGACCAGTCCACGTCACAGAAGAGGACCCGTCGGCGACGCTGCCGACCACTGTCCATCGTCAAAGAGGATGTCTCACCACTTAGTGGCACGGATGATGATCCAGATGGTGAGTACTTTAGAGGGTTCGCCAATGGTCAAGCTGCCGGTAAGGTTCCACAAGATGTCGTCACATACGAGCCAGAGAGAGCTACAATCAACATGTCTGGAAGACAGGGACGTAGAAATAGTGACACTGAGATCAACGTAAAAGGTGAAAACAACTTGAACATTATGGCAACAGGCAATGTCAACATCAATGTCAACACCACACAGCCACTCGCGATGATGGGATCCAGCAAAGACAACTCCGGAAACTTCGCACTCTGGACGTCTGGAGCAGACCCCAGGCACACTACAGGTACGACACCCGCGCTGATGTCTGGTGACCCCTCACACCACGCCCAGACTGGCTACCCGAGCGCCACACAAGGAATGTGGCGACAGGGCAATGTCCTCGTTGACAGCATGAGCCCTATGGTTGGAGGACAACCGATGCCCTATGGAGCGCCTGTAGTCTACCCAGGGTACGGATGGTCACAGCCGAATCAGTATCCAGGACCCATGATGCTGGTGCCATGCAATCCTCAAGGTTATTACCCTGGTAACCAACAGCCAGCGCCATATCCACAAATAGAGCCAGATAAGCAATCACACACTCCCTTGTCAGTGGAGACCAGTGCTGCTCCAAGTGGTGGTATGACACAACGTCCAGATATACTACATGGTATCCACAGCAACGCCAGTGGAAACCCAGGCATAGTACAAACCGCAACCACAGGGCAAGGGCAGACTCATCTTCAGCACACGCAGAACCAACAGCAGCAAATGCAGCCATTGCGACAAACACATCAGCAACAAGGTAACGTTAGTGTACAGCCGAACGCTCAGTCACGGTGTAACGGTAGCATCCCCAGTTACAACACCAGTGCCGCCACAGTAAACGGTTCCCACACAAATGACATGAACTTTAACTGCAACAACAATAACAATTGTGCAAGTGACGACAGTGGCAACGAAACCGAAGAACCTAAGAAAGACATCAAGGACATAATCGCCAACTTTGAACAGCGACGGAAGAGCAGTGGCGGGTCCGTATCCATGCCGCAGTTTGGTACGGCCTACAAGAAGACTTCCGGTAAGCTGGGGACTGGCCCGCAGACAGAACAGAAAGGAAAGGACTCGGATCCTGGCTATGAGTTGGAAGTTGAGAAGAGAGAAGGTTGGGCGGAAGCAGAAGGAGAGGCTGGGGCTGAACAGGACCCCACAAAATTACACGCCTACATCGCAGAGATGTCCATTTCGGAAGTCAGGTATAGCGACGGGGAAGAAAAGTAAATGTACGTTTTCTTCTTCTATATTAGAGGACAAAATGCTTATATGTAATTTCGGTGATATTTCTCGACATAAAATTTGCCTCTTACTTTGTGTTGTGATTTGTAGGTCCATATGTTAAATATGTAAACCTTTACTGTAAAATGTTTTGTTGTGTTTTAAATATATTTGTATCAATTAACTTTTGTCAGTTGTTGATAATATTATAAATGTATATAAACTGGCTGTATATAATTGTTCCATGCATTGAATTATATTTGACGCTACTTTTTTTTAATTTCAAAAGGTATTGCCAATATGGTTTTTATTTATTATTTATACGGTTCTAAATTTGACTATGTTCAGAGTACGAAATAGTTTGCTTTTTATTTAGAATTTCGATGGTTAATTTGCTTAACTAATTACATATTTGTTGGTTCAGTTGGTGCTCCAAAGCTCAAGATCAGTAGTATACAGATGTTTTAGTTTTATGTACATATCGCTTGCTTCCCATTCCACTGTATTGTGTTACCTGTTATCATCATAACGTTCGCATATGGCTGGTATTCGATATTTTATAATCATTCAATTTGCGATATTTTGTTACGATTGACATCTGGTTCGAATTAATCGAGATATCAATTTTTTTTAATCAGGAAGGAACGAAGCAACCCCAGTTCTTTCTTGGCAGGTTGCCAAAGTATTTAGTATGTGATGGGTAAGGAATTTAAGTAAACCAAAGGCCTATCATTTGAAACCCAAACTGGTTACACTTGGTTAGGTGTAGGGAATTTTTCGAATTGTATAGCTGCTGAACTTTGGGGAAACAATTTGCTAATTGTCTAATTTGTAACGCCATGTGTTTGTGATTGCAAATGTGTTGAACATTTCACAATGTTGTATACAATGTAATTATTTTGAGCAAGAGTTTGTGTGTAAGGTATATTTCGTGATAAGTTTGCTGCTTTTTCAATTAATTAAACATTTCCAGGTTGTAGTTTTATATCATATTGTATAAATAGTTTCATGATACGAATTTTGCCATTATTAGTTCGCAAGATTTAGTTGCATTTGTTCCATGCTGCCAATACTGAGGACATATTTCGCGACTTACAGCAAAAAGTTTTGTTTGAAAAATCGCTGTTATTGGTGACGTAAAATAAACTTTCTTTTGAATTAAGATGGCCGTCTGTCTATAATAGTTTAACATGTTATCATCATGAAACTGTATGATTCAGGTCCGTGATGAAGACGTCTCCATATTGAAACATTCCATCATAGTGTGTACACATATAATATATATTGAATGGAATTTTAGTAGTATAATTAAAGTATTGAATACAAACGCTGATTCAGGGGAGTGTAGAATAGCTTTAAATATCTCCAATAGTTATAGATTTAAAGAGCGAAACCTTTCCGTATTGAACACTTCCTGTCCACACGTGGCACTATTTCCAAAATTATAATATCGGAAAGTCTGGTTTATTCATGGTATTTTCTGATCGGGATTTGGAGAGTTCAACACAACCAATGAAGTAATTGATATAACAGTTTTTATTCAGGAATGTCTGCCATTATTTACTGATTGGCATCGTATCATAAACACATTTTTACAAACACAATCTCGCTACAGAACATAAACATAAATAAACAACGTAACACCTAGATTGTAAGTTTTATATCACAGATAATGCTTTATCCACGTCATCAACTAATGTTAAAAACGTCATCGATTCTAGTGCTGCCAAATTGATAACCTCATTGCGTCATTGCTGAATCTAAAACATGCTTTCATAATTTGGAAGTTGATTTTGGAGGGGGTAACCCACTCAATAGCAATTTGGTAACGTTTTTTTTTTTTTGCAAAAAATATACAAAGCATGTATTATAATTTCATACGGTAATAATAGCTGATAATAGGATATATGAAATGTACACATTTGATATGTGGAACATGAAACTTGAGTATTTTTCATTTTAATGGAAATATTGATGAAACTTACATATTCGAGTATTTGATTGTACAGTGTATCTGCACTGTAAATATATGTAACAGAATACAAGTGAAAGTGAACTGCATTCCACTTTTGATTTTTTTAAAAAAGTCATTCAAATGCAATGGCTGTATGCAAACAACTGTGTCCGCGTGTGGCGTTTGTATAGACCGAGCTGGTCATGTTATTTGAAATGCACAAAACGGCTTGGAACACGATTGAGAATCATTCATTTCAAATCCATACAACTGCTCAGTAGAAGCCTGGATTTGTGTGTTCAATGATGCAGCGCTTGCAATACTTTTTCACCATCCGGTAAGCTTCCACAGTGAAATTACAGTCTTGGATGTTGAGTTGTTGAAGTCCCCTACATTTCTGAGCTAAGACACATAGACCTCTATCAGTCACTGCCTCACATGACTTGAGACTAAGCTTCTTCAACTGTTTACAGTAGAGACCCAAGGATTCAAGTCCATCGTCTGTGATGTCACACTTTCCAACGTCCAAACTGCGCATGCGCGTGCAACACCGCGCCAAAATCTCAATAGAGTCGTCTGTCACACCCTCACAACCGCGTACATTCAAGTACCGCAATCTCGTACAAAACCTGGCGATGTACCGTATCCCGACATCTGTAATCTTCTCACACTTTGCCACGCTTAGGTATCGTAAGTTCGCCCCGAGGCGGGACAACTCCCTCAAACCAAAGTCCGTGACGTTTCGGCAATCGCTGATACTAAGCTCTCGCAGTTCCGTGCAGTAATTGGCCAGGTATTGGATCCCGACATCGGTCAACCTCGGACAGCGGCGGAGGTAAACATACGTGAGTCGCGTACAATACGAGGCAATGATCTGAAGTCCCGAGTCTTCCAGCCCGTGGCATTCCGTCATGTCGAGATGACGTAGGTAGACCTGTTTGCCGTACGTGGCGGCTTGTACGGTCGCTTCAGGCGTGAGGGCGATACACGTCACACACGGGCAGCCTGAAGGGAGAGGGGAATGTTTTTTTTTTTAATGTGCGGTTTTTATCGAGCTCAAATGAGCTTTGTATATCAAATTTTATGTTTATATCCATTTATGTGTATTCAGCGTATAGGAATATCATACAAAAAAACACTTCTAAAAACACTTCTAAAAATATAGTTGTGGATCTTTTACATTGGAACATTAAAGCCTTCCAATTTAAACAGATTGCATTCAACTTAAACAATCATAACGTGCCCGAGAAGTTACATACCTGCGACGTTGAGATGTTCAAGGTTGACACAGTTGGAGAGGACCTCGTTCAGTGCGATGTTGGAGACGTTTGGGCAGCCCTGGATGTTCAGCTGTCGCAACTCAGGACATCGCCGGGCTATGGTGTACAGGCCTCTGTCTGTTAGTCGCTCACAGCCGCTCAGAGATATCGTCTCGACTATGGCACAAACCGTCGGAGTTTCGAAACTTAGTCGCTTTGTCAGCGTGCGAATTGCTCGGTCGACGTCGACGTTAGCGTCGTGAAGACGGATGCTAGTCCAGAGTAGGGGGTCCCATGCAAGCGCGTAGAAACGCTGGGAGATGCGCGCGCAACGACAAAGCTGCTCCGTGGGGAGATGGCGCAAGATTTGCAGCAAGAGATCATCCGATAACAAGTCGAAGTATGAGAGGGAAGGATGGATTCCTTGCTTCAAGGAGCCATTGTGAATCACGGGTGTGTGTAGAATGGTAGTCCGTAGTTGTTGGGCGTTGGGCGCGTGTACATTAGGCGCTACACGGTGCCCCATGCCGCCTGCCCTCTGCGAAGACACAAATGCAGATGAACTTACGGACGTACAGTCGCTTCTGCCATCACTGGCGGTTGAAGTCCGCTTACTGCCCATTGGAAACACGAAACTCCCATCGGATGAGGGATCGTCCAAGTTCGTCTCATGGTAGCCATAATCCTTGCCGTCTGAGCTGCGATTAGAACTCCGACTTCCTCCGCCTCTTGCGCAGCCCCACGGCGCCCCCAGCGCATCTCCAGCGCCCTGTCCGAAGCGAGTCCGCAGGTTGACTTTCGCCCGAGGCGGCGTCAAGTCCCCAGTCGGCGAGGTCTCCGAAGTCGCGGTGTGATGGTCGTCAGAGGCGATACCTGAGCTCGAGTCTTGGCTGGGCGAGTCCACCAGGTAACTCGTGTCTGCAAATACAGCGGGAAAATTATGAACACATCGCAATTAAATCTTGTCCGATTTCGAGAAACAAACAGTACATAAGACGCAATCTTATTGCAACACTGACAAACGTGCAGCATACATGTAGCATACCATCCACACCTAATTACTACCTGTATTATACTTCGGAATACTTTTCAAACCCTCTTAAATCACTCTTAATGAAAACAGTCGGCCAGTCATACCAATACAATCATACCATTTTACATCATACATACACCAACATTTGGATATTACTTTCCTCCGCCATCCTTAACTGTAAGGTGCAATGTATTTGTACCATATCATATAACGTGTGTGCAAACATAGACTCTTGAGAAACTCGAAACGCCCATACAAAAACAGATATTCATATTGACAAACAGAGGAAATATCTGCACAAATATGCATCAGCTTTTATCATAGACGTCTATGCTTTGTATATAAAATGCTTTGTACATAAATGTAGAGGAGAGTTGCCTTGCTGATGTCAATTATATACAAAGAATGGTCCAACCATACAGTGTACTCAGAAATGTCAAAACGGGCAAAAAATTGAACAATGATAAAAGTTCAGAACTCATGAAGATATCGGTACATTATCATATTTTTTTGCAATTCTACCGTCGCAAGCTCGTAGAGAGCACTGCAGGAACTTGTGGCCGATGTGTTGTTGCGTGCGAAAGCGTTGTTTTTATCTACCTTCATGTGTACTGATGCATGAATGATGGATCTAGGGCTTATTACCTCGGATCGTATCATCGAGAATTTTTATTTTCGTGTTTGAGGTCTTCGGCTTGATGTAGTACAAAAATATCGAGCGTGAATTTCTTTTCATATTGATGAAATTATGCACCACGAATAATGAAAACCGAATTCTGACTGGATGTTACATGTGTGATTAGCTCAAAAAAATTATGATGAACTCTTCGCATCTGACAGAATAACATAACGAAAACCATTGCATTACGCCGAGAATCAATTCAAATATGTTTACAATATTGACGTCCGTGCAACTGTGCTTAAACATGCAATTACATTTACTTACAAAGTTGATACCAGTAAAAGTCCTGGAAATCCATCATGATGTATTTCTCAAATCCAAGTTTTATCAATATTCCACAATGCTCTCCCACAAATACATGTTGGAAGGATCCCAAAATAACTGCAGAATGTAACTTTCTGGGTATACATACATGTATTCCTGTGTCACAGATATTCAGTCGAATGTCTCACATATTTTGTTATGAAAACCATTATCCAGGTAGGAAATACATGTACGTTTCGTTTATACGAGCTGCGAACAAGCCCAAGCGCAACTGGTTTCATTATAAATTTTTTACAGGCCTATCAATCTAGGTGCCTAGAAAGTCCAATAAAAATGGCACAATGTGAAAAATTTGCATAAGTTCGCCCCATGAAGAACTCATTATTCATAGAAACCCGTCCTATGAGTATTTTGACCTCTGACCGATAATGAGGAAGTTTTTTTGCATCGAGGAAATTTCACCACGGGGTCAATTCTATTCATTATTGTTGGCGGTGCGAGCATTTTGGTTATTTTTAGGAGCATACATCATATTTTTTTGCAGTCTGGTATCAAGGATATACAAAGTGTCATATCAGACATATGCCAAGATTCTTATCGTTCAAAAAGTCATTGCGAGGTGTCAACTCGACATCCAAATATTTAAGCGGAAAAATATGTTGGTCCCAACTGGATTTTTCACATATAAACACAATTTTTCAATCCCACTATATGTGTGTCATTGATGTACATATTGATATATATAAGTTGTTTATCATGGTCTCAATTGCATATGATAAAATACTGCATATCTTGGTCTACAGTGCATAAGATAAAATACTGCATAAAATACAAATGGACATACATTTAAATTGATTGCGTGACAGCCAGATATTACACTGATATATGTACATTTCAAAAAGCTATTTACGAAAAACGTTATGTTTGAAAAAGTGTTGGTGCCACTCTCAGAACTCATTATAACTTGACAACTGGTGATTAAGTTTCTGTCGTTTTCCCGTGATAAATGGCAATATTTCACGCCATCATATTCAGACATTGGCCATATGCTAGATTTTACCTTATATAAGTGTACATATATTATGTTATTCGGAGAACCAAAGAACCTAGGAACGAAGGAATTACTTTTGAAGTGTGAAATTTGTAATGGTCAAACGGAGGATAATCTAGATTTTATTATCATATATATTCAAGTCAACTCCGCAGACTGTACCTTATCGAATAACACTAATGCAAAATGCATATCTTGCAGTCAAAAAATTCAGCCAATATTTAATAAGGATCTCTAGGTGTAGAAATATTATATTCAATAGATTATCCTCCAATAAATATAAAGTAACTTACTTGCCGACTTGGTGTCCATCGCATTAGTGTAGCTACATGCATCAGCGCGAATTCTAATTCACTAGGTATCTATGTAAATGCTCGGTAATACAGTGCATTATTGTGGAACGTGGAATATCCAGAGCTGTTATTTCAAATCCCCGTTGTACTGTACAACTCTTGATTCAGCATTCAGCCCTATGTGTCTTCCAAAAAGAGCGATGGAGTGAGAATGTGTCTAACTTGGCGACCTTACATGTATATGTGCAGGACAGTGCCTGGCAGGTGTTTCCCCCCTTCAGAATCATTACCCCGTCAGTGTCAATGGAGGCTGAAACCAGCTCACAAACTGACCTGCACGTTTTTTAGTACATGTACCATAGAGGTGTCGCAACTCGAAACTTTTTATAGGTCACAAATCGCCGGCGTTGACTTTTTGAAGACTCAGAAAGTGTCAAGTTTCTAGTAGATAATGTACATGTTTTCCCCTCTGTAATTTAAAACCGAACGATTGCCGAATTGGTATATACCAAACGGAATACCCTAAAAACGTTTTGCAAAACGACTTTTAATTGAGAATGATGTCACCTCCACCCAAGGAATTGGAGGGAGGGGATACCATGAAAAATTGGTAATTAGAAAGCATGAATGAAACATGCACATTAGGACTGATTTTGAACATATATTAGGTCATTTTTGACTGCGTTTGATAGAATGCTTTTGATTGCTTCTTCATATTACTGACACAGTGGACAGAAAAAACTAAACAGATGTTGCACATATTCCCTGACACCACTGTGCATATATATGTGTACGTTCAATGGGGCAGCAAAGTCACCCACGTTGAAAAGATATGACACAAAATCAACTAAATGTACTGTGTCTGATGCAATGTTTAATGGGCAATGTCATGTCACCAAAACACAGCGGGTGAGTTGTTCACTTCATCGTAATGCGCTTTTGGAGTTCGTGTGTGAGGCAATGTTCACACCACTCGAGGCAGCCGTTATGCGTTATCTTACTATGCTATCACTCCACTCGCATGTACATGTGCCATTTTATAATATATATTTTTCCTGAAACCCCCCCCCCCCCCCCCGAAAAAAAAACACACCTTTCGAAAAAAAAATCACGCTTATCAAAATTCACCACTGTGTTACACTGTGTACATGATGAACAATAACAGTTTTGAATGGGCACATTATGTCTACTTATATACATATATACCTACACGTACCATTAACTGAGGAGCACCTTGCCATATTCGACATCATAGGTGTAACGATCTCCCGTGAAATGTCCTTGAGGCTAGATGCCAGACACTAAAAACTGGTAGAAATTCTTACTGTCTGCATACCAACATTTCCAGAGGCACCAATATTTTTACAGGTACGTCCAAAATCAGGGAATGTACTAGTAATGTGAAATATGAACTCACACCATAACCTTACAGCCAATTAAATGGACAATAAACCCAGCAATTTTGGACGGGTATATCATTGAAATAATGATGATGAAAACTCCGCCTTCCACCCGTAAACGTGAAGACGCATAAAATACAAGTGGCAACATTCAAAATCGTCTGTGAAAGCGTAGAAAAGTTCAGGTTCATGGCATACAATTATGTTTTCAGAAATTTTACAGGTATAAAAGATATAAAATTACAACTTGATCGTGATAACAAATTGTAAATATCAGTTTACATGCTAATAACATATATTAAACATACATGTAGTTTTCTCACGTTGAGGTCAACATAACAAATGCGCCACAATATTTGTCAAACAGCAAAGTGTTTTCATCATAATATTATATATTTGTTGTATCAGACTCCATATCATCCCCACAAAACACATCATTGTGTATATTAATGTACTTGTTGGTTCAATTTACGCAGGGACTGTTTCCAATTTAGCGTGCTATATGGAACGGTACAACCGTATCGACATCACGACAATAGAATGCATGTGTATTGTATTGGCAATAGCTATCGGACCAGACTTGCACGTAGTTCTTTCTGATACAGACGGGGGACAATTACAATGATTTATTTATCGCATTTCTTCTGAGTGATTGTTCTCAGTTGTGAGTGTGGCAGGTCGTTTGCAAGTTTGGAAGCTCATTAATATTCATGCGGTCTCGGAGTATTGATACGCTACTAAAATGAACAAAGTAGTGTGAATGGTTCAACTATGGGGACAGATTGCACTGAACAATAAATATACTCTAGTAACTCAATATACAACTTAAAAATGCATAGGTATTTTTGGGTTGCATTTTTGACGTATAATTGAAAACAGGCAAACATCGTCATACAGCCAAATGAATATTTTTTTTTTTTGCAGTGTGTATATTGGCATATGGAAGTTTATATCAGTGAGTCAATCCTGCATATTGGGATGTATATCTATCCAGTTTTCATAACTAACAGAGCACCCCTATGTTTGTGTTTAGGCAAATATGCCAGGTCGTGACAATAACATAAATATATCATATGTATCTTTATAGATATTCCGTAATATAATCGTTATTTCAGATGTCCAAGTTCACAAAGAGAGTAAGTATTACGTATACATGTACACACATATTCTGTTCATTCTCGTTGTCACCGTAGCATCGAAATCAATGTACAAAAAAAAAATAGATTCACATCGGCCACAAAGCTGAATGGGTGATATCACTCGAAATATTGACATTAGGTATAACATCACAGTGTGGACGCTGGGAAGTCCGTTAGCTTCGCGAAAATGGCAAACACACGAACATGTCGAGGCATTCATATTTAACACTCAGTCTGGGGACCTCACACTGAGCGCTACTGTGTAATATTTACACATCAGCGTGGCGATATCTCACAGAAAAACATTGTTATTGACTCTTTTTGATTTTTTTAGTTTTCACGTTGAGTTTCTTATCCGCCATTGATTGTTGCGGGGTATTCAGTTGAAGTCATTGATAGCAAAAGGGTAGAAAATCATTCTATTTACCAGACTGCTAGTCGCTCAGAAAATCTAGTACTTTACAATCGGAATGTGCAATATGGTTGATTGCAGATCACACTACCATATTTGTATAAGAGTTTATAAGGTAATGATCATATCGACAACTACTTTCTTCACACATTAATGTCTTGAAAAGTCATATCAATGGTAGCAGTAATCAATGCCAACAAGTTTAATCTACCATGCAGTTTTTACCTTGGGTTTGCCGAGTTCAAGCGCATATTTTGGAAGGGGTACAAAATAAACAATTTGCGCAGCGCTTTCGAAAACAGAACACAAGTGACTTCCTGCGCCTGTCCCGCATCAGGATTAACTTATTCAGCCGACACTTCCAAGGTATTAAGTTTAAACACATATAATACTCAGTGCAAATAAAGAAAACAATTTATGTTAACCTTTGCCATAAAGCTGTGATCTTTTACCCTTTGGCAGTTGAAGTTTCCAAGTGATTTCTTCAATGAAATAATCACCCAAATATTATCCTCAAGTGGGTGAATTCACGCGAATCGTACGCCAAGTAGTGAATATTTGCGCCTTGCCAGCCCAGAAGAATACCCCGAGGGCAGACACCGTTATTTTGTAGGCGGTCGACGATGTCAGTTGATGACATATGTCAAACATCGTTTCTCCTGCCAATATTTACATACTACATAATGTAAAAATGCCAGCCATTATGTCTTTACCTTTGACATGGGCACATCTTATGCACAAGGTAAATATTAAAGACATACTGCATGCGTTCCAAAGCCTGAATTCGAATCTATAGACTTTAGGTTTAGTACATGTGTACAGTACATATTTGTGTACTTTCAATGTGCGTTCAATCTTGCAGAATTACATGAAAATATCCTACTTAGGTCTTAATATCCGCTTTATATGTTTCAGTATATTACTGTAAAGTAATCGTGTTTACTGAAATGGCCAGTATATGCATCTGTGTTCGGATTACTAGTATTCCAATTACCATTATATGTTTCATACCTTACTTTCATATGCACACATTCTCCGACAGAAAGCAAATCCTACTTTAGATCTAATAGGTTTTGCATGTCTACTTTTTGGTTATTCGCCAACCTAGTCATCCGTTGAATATGCAACATCACACATGTTAAAGTTGTACCCATGTTAAGCACACGTGTGACGAGTACCTACCCATGTTGAAAAGTTCGGACATGATTCCGTTCCAATTCGTGAATCCATTCTCCAAGTGGCCTCTACTCGGGGGCCGCTCGCCCTTGATCACTTCCCGCGGCACCCTCGGGACGCCCAAACACGGCCCGGGACTGACCCCTCTGGGGTGACGGGGATACGCCGGGGGTAGGAGATTTTCCCCGGGGGTGGAGGCTGGGCCAATGACGGGAGCTCGCGATCCCGGGGCGGCGCAGAAAACCGGGAGATGTTGGGCGTTTGCGTGATGGATGTGGGCGTGTTTCTGATTCGCTGGGGTGTTCCTAGACATTGTTAAATCACTATTGCTCTCCGCGTGTTTAAATCAACACTGCTGTCAATAATTCCTTGTTCTATTTCAATATATCACTATATCCAAAGCATCGCGAAGAGATGGCAACTTGATAGCAGCTTATTTTGAAACATGATTCCAAAAAGTCGTACGCGTATGTCGAGTTCTAGTTCAGAATGCTGTCTAGATCAAGACGTATCCATTATTCCTTGCAGGAGCGTGCATATATTTACAACGCCAGGTGTACTAACGATGTCCTAATTGGTTTTTGATCAATCTAGGTGTAAAATAATTCCTGTTGTTCTATTACCCCGCGTGGTGCCTTGCCATTCCTCTCGGGGAATCAAATGTCACTAACGTCAGGTGTGAGGCGGAACTCCTTTTGAAAGGGGCAGCGCTTGATCTTTCATTCTGTGTCCTCTTGCTATAAGCATTCACGGCATACCTCCATTCTACAATTTTTTATCCTCTTCTCTCCTCACAATCTGTGTGGCTAACGGTTTTTCTCTCTCACCGTCCGTTCGCTTGCCATGCGGCTGGCAGTCAACACGCATGCACAATTGAATAAAAACAGCCATCCAACGTCGCCAACTTAATAACGACACTGTATTAATATTTGCTGTTTGACATCGAGTCCGCTGGAAGACAGTGTTTGCTCGCGTCCACGTGTAGAGATTCCAGCCTTGCCGCCTCTATATATTATGCTGATATTGTGCCTGTGCGTTCGCGGTCCGTAGCAAAACATCGGCGTGATCTTGCTGAGCGGTTACTTGTCAAACGCTAGGTGGCACTTTTGTCAATCAGAAGCGAATAATTGTCCGCAAATCACGTCTTTTGTCCATAATAAGCCATTTATCTTCCGCAGACGCCGGGGGTTTAAACGCCAAGTGAAACCGCGAGCCATTAGAAAGTCAACCCCACTGGGCGGCCAATA
This sequence comes from Terebella lapidaria, assembly GCA_949152475.1. Taxonomy (NCBI): domain Eukaryota; kingdom Metazoa; phylum Annelida; class Polychaeta; order Terebellida; family Terebellidae; genus Terebella; species Terebella lapidaria. The sequence continues at coordinate 32,951,334 of OX424567.1, read as the reverse complement.
AGTGAATTAAGCCATTAATACAGTTATGTCACAGTTAAAACCCCAATCAAATATGTGACACCAATCGCAATATGTCTGTGGTAGCTCGCGGTCAGCGCTTCATAATACCAAATATACATAAAGAAGATTTATTAACCCACAGAGTATGATATGTTTTGATGGCATAAATCTAACGTCGTGGTCATTCCGTCATAGACGTATCTAATGTCTCACTCCAATGCCTACAAACGTCGCTGATATCACTTGTTGGTTTTTCCCACGTTGTCGACTGGCGACTCACAGACAATGGATAGATATATTCCTGAGTGGATCCATGCTTGGGTGTAGATATTTACCCCCGAAACGCCTTCGTTAATATATTCATATCGTATCCGGCTGTTTCAGTCCTGGATTCTGCATGCGAATGCACATATTTTTCCACATGTACAAGAAAAGAACGTCTAAGCCAGTTCAAACAGATCATCCAGAAATAATGGTCCCACTGAAAGATCACACGTTGAATCACTGAGCAGGGAAATAAACCTTTTGCAGGTTTTCTTCCCCGGACTCGGGCCAAGTAGTCGATAGATTCATAGCATTTCGTCTTGTGGACTCAGCCCGGGACACCTTGAAACACAGAGCCACCTCCCACTAAAGCATACAAACGTGTGCTAAATCTCTTGTCGACTAATTCTAAAGGCTTCTTATATAAATCAATAGCTACTAATATGAACAAGTACTCTTCAGTTGACACTACAGCCATGCCCCTATCACCCGCCCCCCTCCCCACCCATACACTCACATATTCACCCCGATCGTTCGCGCCATTGTAGGATTTCACCTATCTACCTTATATTGAGTTGTATCAGATTTTACAAGCGTTCACCAAAGGAGGAAACGGTGTATTTGCCTTGAGTATTGACCACCACACTGGCCATACGGTGGACATAGGCCAGTCTCCTTAGCGAACTCTATTTGCCAGAGAATATAGCCAACGCGACGGACATGCCTAGGAAATCGATAGATTCCTTCCAAATGCAATGTGTGCGTGTTGGCTCCCTGACGAACCAGGTATGAGAAGTTGAGAGCCATAAAATAGGCAGCATTTTTTGCACGCTGAAGCAATTCTTCCCCAACCTTTACCGCGTCACGCAATGACAGCTCATGATAACAAACGCCACCGCACTGACGAAAAGTATTCACAGTTTTATGAAAGGTTTTGACAGGGTATTAAACCCCCATCGCGTCTTGAACCAAACAAGACAAACTTTCTCTGCTGTCATGCAATTATTGGGTAATACTCATCCCCTTCAAGATGACACGTATTCACTAAACATCCCGGTCATTAAACTAACTATTCCCCAACATCTATGCTCATAACTTCACCATAAGGTGTCGTAAACTTCCGCCTCAGAGCACAAATTACTGTATTTGACATGAATATATTCATATTTATATTTTTAGAAAATAATACGATGTATAAAAGAAGCCTAATTATTTCTGTTAACGTTTTAGTTAATACTGAAAATAACGCACTTGGAATAGCAAGGTTTCGTACATGCTTCATAAAAAGTTGAATGCATCCCAAAAGCTAACAAATCATATATAAATATATATTATTTGGCTTCTATTACTATAGCAAGGTGTAGGCCTTTTGAAGATACCATATATATATCAATTAACTTTCGCACAGGTCTGTAATCATGTGTGGCAATTAATGGCCAGGTGTGTATATTCCCCGGCCGCTGATTTACCTTCTCTATCCAAAGCAGCATAACAATATTGATAATAATAGCAGAACCACAAATAGCTCACAACGGTTAATATACCCACATGTCTGGCACCTGTATATCATATTACTTTGTATTTTTCCACGGACAATACCACGAAATCCAAACGGTCTGTAAGTACCGCCACACCTGCATGTGTTGAATTACGGTAATTTGTCGACATTGCACACGTAAAAGTAACAAAACTGAACGAAAATTCAACGCATTGACGCCTTTCGATAATTCAATACCGACCTCGACATATCAAAGTCCACCTCGACCCCTCTCTCCCCACTCACACACATAAAAATCATTGTATCATTTCAATAACTGCAAAAATCATTTCCACTAACTGGAAAATCAACACTAAGAAATAGTGAAAAAAAAATCAATATATTGCATCATCAATATATTGTGGTTGATATACATGCTATCACCAAACGATGTTATATTACATAACTACACGATGAAACACAGTTACTAAATATATACATAGCGTCGTTATGGCCATTTTCACAAATACACGCCAAAATGACCATTTCGCACCATTGATGATTGTTAAGTACAGTTCGGCCACAACCTTTACGAACTAGCAGTCAAATATGTCCTTTCAGTAATATCGCTAAGGGCAATTTTTGTTTAAAACTACTATTATTTACACGTTTGGTGTTCTCCATTGTGAACACAACATTATATGTTTGCATGCTAAATATCATGCTGATTTCATCAATAAGGCATTTTTTCATGTTAGCACTTGTAATGTACACAAAGCTAGTTCACACATGCGCGATCCCATCCAACAACTAGACGTAAATATACATATTTATTTCACCTGTGTGCATATTTATCAAGTACAATGTATATATTTCTTATGATTTTTGGTGAAAGCAGAGGATGTTTAAAAAAATTCAAAATTCGAATCAAACGAAACGAGGTGACAGAATTGGTTTTGTAGTCAACAATTCATATATTTTTTTTCACTCAAGGAGTTGATCAATTTAACCAAAATTTCTACCTGAATAGTCAACGTTCAGTACAAAAAAAGCTAAACGGTGTTGTGGAATTCATAGACTAAAGCACGGTGTATTTGAGATAGATTTATAATTCGAAAACAATGTACAAGTTGTGAGTGTATATTTCAATAAAGACAACAATACTTTTCTAAACAATACTATAAGTGAGAGCATTCTTCTACATACACACAATCGAAAACATGTCAATATTATTGACTCTATCTGGGCTGATACATCAACTTGAGTAGCTAAAACCCATCCGAAACAACAACCCTACCGCGTGTATCTTGGTTACTGCCTTGTGTGTAATCATATCACCCGCTGAGGATGTCGTATATATTCATGTCACTGTTGTCTATGAATGAGTGGATTGATTAGGGGTCAATGTGTCAGGATTTGTCACTGATTCGATCTTTATCTTTCTATGTCCTGTCTCAAATTCGTATAAGAAAAGCGTGCAGTTTTCTTATGCAAGAAATGTGTAGATTAAGAAAGGATTACCACTTCAAGTATTCTTGATATGCTTTGAAAACAAAATATCGGAATTCCAGACATACACGATCAATAATCTGCAATATTCAAATCAAACTTTCACCGATTCCAACTCACGTCCGCTAACCATCGATAAATCTTATCGGAACACGATATTCTTAGTGAGAATATCGTGTCACTATTTTTAGTGAGCTGAATGTGAAAAATTCTAACCAAAACCACATTTTATTTTTTAGGCTTTTCAATGAGGCGCGAGCACTGTTCATATGTGGACATTCGCAGCTGGGAATAAAGAAAATATATTTAGAAAATAGATAAATAATCGGCGAGTATCAAACACATGTTGAAATGAACGATGCACCAATATTTTCTAAACCACGTAAACGAAGAAATAATATCAAACATGCACACTACAATAACTGCAAATATCAAGGGGTGTGCACTTGAGTTCACAAGACTGTCCGGTACACAGCCTAACTGACTTCTATGAACTCGTCTTAACCTTTACTAAGTTTGAATAAATATACATCTATTATATGTTTTGTTGTAGAGGACGGAAAGAAAACTTGTTTGCATGAGAATTATAATCTGATCGACCAAAATAATCACTGCTCGAATAGTTTATTATATCAAACATGTTTTGTATTTTATCCTGATAGAAGGTCGAGTCGTGCAAATTCATTCCCAAATTTGCCATTTTCGTCGAAGGGGAGTCGGCGTCGCCAGGTTAGTCATACCATACATCAAATTATGAACATTTGTTGGCTTCCGATAAAAGTACATTCTACTAGTGAAAAAAGCTTTATAGCTTTTCCCTAAGTACATTATAATGTATGTGAAACTAAAGCATGTCTGTATATTTATCTTGTAAGCTTCCAGCGTGTGAACATTTTCGGAAAGTACGAAAAAGATATTTTCACTATATACACGGAGTAAAATCTAAAACATACTAGGTTCGTTAAATTTGGCTTTTGTGTTCCCACATGAGTTGTTACTGTAAATGTTTCAACTCGCCGCACTTCATACCTACCATATACATGTACAGATATATTGTCAACATATCATTCTGCAAACAATTGCACCACATCCAAATTTTAATGACATACGTTCAAGAGAAAATGGTATAATGCCCCGTTAGATTTGCCTCAACTTACACACTGAATGACATCTTCAGATTTCGTGGGAATGTGAAAATAACTACCTACAAATATATATAAACTCAAAAGACAGGAAGTGTGCGAAAAAAGGCATTGGTGTGTTTCTTATATTGGAGTGATTTTATATTCTGTATTTCTTTATATTTTTCTTCATACATTTCCACTTATACTTCTGAAGCATTTTTCAACAATTTTGTTTTTCACTGGTTGTTGTGAAGACTGCATATATGAAAAAAGCAAAACAACTCATAGCAAATACAGCGTCATAAGCACTCAGACGGTATGTGCATACAAATGTTTGCGAATTTGGAAACCGTGAAATCATAACGTTTTTCTCAGGTGCTGAAAAACAAATGGTTGCTTGATGATAACTATCATAGCGTTCCACGTTATCATAGCGCTCCCTCCGAATTACCATTATATGAATGAACCTTTGACATGTCGTCAGATACATTATGATAGGATTTCTCATGATAGTAAATTATATATATTTTTTTTCCATTGTGATAATTCCTCAAATGTTATAACTGCAGATGCGTAGGCCTACATAAAAAACGTAGCTTTCTGAAAATGATTTTTTGGTGTGCGTTTTATCATGAAAATTTACTCTGAGATTCAATATTGAGCTCAGTACAAAGTGATATATCCATAACATAGCGACTATAATATATTATATCATAAACACTTTGCAGTTGGGGTGTTGTTAGATGTTATTAAAAAATACCAATGATCAAACATACCCTATAGATATATCAATTGCGTTATTCACTTCCACAGTCACATGTACATGTACATTGTAACTCTCGACCGTGATATAGGTCATTCCTATTGATTCGGATACTAGACATTATAGCCACTAAACCCCATTGTGCACAACAAAAGGAAACACTCCTATCCCCTCGTAAACCCAGCCCAGGTATAACACTTCACTGACATCAATGAAGTATTGATGACAAAGTAAATATCGAAATCTCGCTCGAGTGCTCGATACTAACATTGATATCCGAGTTTGATTATTTCTGAAGTATTTGGTTTTCTTCCAATAGAAAATACTTTTGTATACATAAATCATACCAGATTCATGTAAAAATTGGGAAGTTGAATGATTGCATAAATTTTATATTCTTAGAAAAGGAACAGGACACAAACGAAAACCAATCATTTATAATGTATGTATTCTTCGTCAAAATGAGGAATAGCGCTATTCTATTACAACATCGTTGTACAAATAGAGGGGGAAGTGAAGTGTTTTATGCAAATTCTTCTGTTTGAATTAACCCTAAAGAAAGGCGTAACACTTTTACATATATTTTATAGCATTTACATATGGAGCCCGCTGGTAAATGTGGTTCGGTTTACTCCAATTATCGCACCAGGGTGCAGGAAGGTTTCAGGGTTGTCGTACCATTAAATGTGCCTTATTGTCAAATGTAGTGAATTTAAAGTTTATGATACACAAACCCTACCCCATGCGAGTAGCGACAAATTGAATTCAATGTACATAATGACGAAGCCCATGCGATGCAAGTATATAATTTGCACCATAATCACGCCCAACTGTATTGCTGAATACATGTATCGACATGAATATATTCATTTCACATGTGCACAGATCGCCCTTGCTGAAGTGAATGTAATCATGACGAATATTTTCTTCAGCTAAAGCACATTAAAATTCACACACCGTTAATAATAATAATTTCGTTGTTTGTGTTGTTAAATTTTCAGGGTTTTCGGTTGATTTATTTACAAAGCCTAACCCGTATTTGACCTATGACCCAACAGTATCTCTAACCATTTGCCATACGCAGGGTTCCCATGACCTGCTTTTAACAATTTCTGCAATATACCACAGTTTGTATATGGACATTTTACATCAAAGTTTCAGATCACAATCTAAGGTGAGAGGTCAGTTCTATATTTCTACACTGTCAATGACCATACACTTTTCTATGGAGCTTGTCAAAGCTGTATAATATAATATACACTCCTGCTCTTGTCACAGCGGGTATTTTACGGAGCATTTATGCCCGCCTTTTATTAACACTATGTCAATGGGTTTTATCGTCTTGCCCGCTAATTTAATGAACTGGTTGGAAACATGTACACTTTGTTTGTGTTTGACCAGGCTATATTTGACAATAACCCCACGTGGCGTGTGACTATAACCTTATAACGACCCCTAGTCTTTGAAGTTGGCATGCTTTAGCGAATGGAGTGCGTTCAGATAGTCATCTGGGTATAGTTATCGCTATTTTAGCAGGGGTGGTCCACCGGTTTAATTTTCTTTCATGTCCGTGCATGAGTCTAGTAATATTGTCTCGCCAAATCGGCTTACTGACTATCTAAGTTGTTTCCGGTGCTCTGAAATGTTACACCATTTCCAGTCAGAAAAAAAGATAACGCCATGGAACAATTAGAAGAGTGAGGGTTCTTTCCAAAGGTACAGTAGGTTAGGCTTCTAGAAAAAGCGTTTATTTAATTTCAAGTCGAATATTAACATTAGCGTTCAGCGTTCGAAATTCATTTTTTCACTACGCGGATTTAGCATTCAAAATTTTAGCAAAATTAAAAAAAAAAAGAATTTAGCATTTCCAAAACTAAATTTAATCATATCCATTTTTCAATTAGGGTAAATTGATTACCGGTCACAGTAACACTATGAACTGCCATGTTTGCATGTGGGCAGATGTCAAAAATGACAACAACATTTCTCAGTGAAATCAATTTTCGCGCTTCAACTGTGTCCACCTGTACTGAGCACTTCGACCAAAAAGCCAGAAAGACGGTATCATGACCTTGGTCTGAGGACACGCCTATTGAAGCACAGCTTTCCGTTTGGTGACATGATTTCCAGGTGTTCCTACGACTTAATGAAACTTTTTTCTAGGCAATTTCCTCACAAAGCCGGCACCTGATCGCACGGCAAAGATGACAGTTACTGATACAGTAAAGTCCCTAGGAGTCTTTTCCTACATGTACCAACAACACTAAATGGACAGGAGTTCTTACGTTGAGGCTGTATAACTCATTCCGATAAAATCGCGTCCTGGAAACGGGAAAAGGCCTACATCGCCTCAACTACAATCATACCATAAAATCTGCATGTGTGGACAGCTCAGAGCAAGGACATTCTATGTGTTGTTCTTTTAAAGAATATTCGGTATAACTTTAAAGTTGGCTGAATTACAAGTTGATCATCGCCAATGTAGCTAATTTGTTTCAGGTCAGAGTCGGATGAATGAACGCGCCCATCTGTTAGATGACATGTGTTACTATCACAATGATAAACCTCTTCTGCCTTGTAGCCTTTTGTTAACTGCCAAACGCCTGAATTAACCCAACAGTGAGCATCGTTGAACAAAGAAGCCTCATGTTCTTTACCTGGGCATGGGATGATACGACAAAAGCTCGAGTTTTATTGTCATCAAAAGCACGGGTGGATAGCGCGCGTAACGACTTCATTTGATTATTTGGACTCATCTCAAAAGAAGCTGACGGATTTGTTCTCTCTAAAAGGCCATCTGTGATTTACCTTAGTTATTTTTAGACACAGGCAGGAGGCCAATTTTAATGAAAAGAAAGATGATTTTGAGGGGAATATCTTCTCGGCAGTTTTCCGCTTATGAAAACTTCCTCAACATGTTCCTAAATGTAAGCAGAAATTATCGTGCTTTTCCATGCATTGATTAAAGTACAATGTACATATAAATTTATCGAGACACATTGCATGCAAATGGCGGAAAAAAAATTAAGGTCACCTGAAAATTACCCCTCGGGGTAGAACTTAATCCGCAGACTGCTGACAGGCCCACACGTGGAAAGTTTGACAAATCGACAGAAGAGACATGTCTTCAGATGCCGGAGAAGTGTCCAGTTTCACGGGGGACATTCGAACATTCTCTGTCATTATTTGTCTACGTTTGACCTCGGACACAGGTCAGTTCAACCTTTTTGTGTCCAATCTGACAACTATTTATCGACCGTATTGCCAGTCGCTTTCGGCTAAATATCAGAGAACAAACCACAAATTTGTAGAATCAGAGGTGGGCCAACCTGCAACATGAGCTTGCACGAGGAAAACGTCAATCAAAAGTTGTCTTATCCGCAAGATATATTGACTTACACTCTGTCAATTAAACATGTCCAGTTATCACTCTATGGATTCATATAGACACGCTCCAACCGCAAAAATCGCTACGGCTTTTATACTCGATGTTTGCCAGACATTAATCCGATATTTGTTCTGGATAAAAACAGCAGTGATCATGGGTAATTACACTATTTATCATATTTACACGCTGTTTTTTACGCTTTCATTTGCTGCCAGGATATATCTGACAACTTCATTGAGCTGTCGAATGCCTTGGGCCAGTCAATATGCAAATTGGTGCCACCTGAATGAACTCGTATGGACAAAGTAGTAGTTCATTAGGGGCGAAGAAGTCAGCCAAGTGGAAGCAAATATACGCTCAAGTGCTGATGAGTAGGGTGACAACTTGAAAAGTGATAAATGACGAAAAGACCAGCTTTGCCCCACTCTAAACTCCTCCCCGTTTTCCACAAGTGGGAAAATTACAGGTGGTTACTCAATATTCATGGATCACTGATCACCGCGTGGTAATTGATACTTTGACTGCCAGTCAGCCATACTGACACGCGTGAGGTTTCATTTCTCGTCACGAAATCCCAGTGGAATTCGAGTACGATGGCGATTTTGACCATGACACAACTTGCCTCGTGCTTCACAGTAACTGATCACATTGTAACGTGTGCATGAACTATATTCTTTCACCCATTGAAAACCTCACGCATGTATTATGGGTAGTTTCTTATTACATTTTAGGAGTTTGGATTTGTTCTGATCCCCGAGTGTTACTTAATACATTCACACCTCATGTACACAATAACATACATGTAGATCTATACACGCACATGTAATGATTAAAGAGCTTCGTCGAGAAAATTGTGAGCAATACTTTTTCAATTTACGTTAACTATACAATATAAACTGAACTTCCATGTTCATGTTTCACAGACCTTCAAAGTTACAAGCATTCGTGACGTTGTCATTTACTGAAAGATGAGTATACAACAGCTTCTTACCTCCTAGGTGAGGATGCACCCCGACACGACTGGAGTTTTGACTGCTTCCCCTGGACATGGACGAGAGGTCGCTCGTCCTTGAGGACCCGGAGGACCGCCGAGTTCGGACGCCTCCGTCCCTACCCAGACCCCGCAGGAACGTCGTACACGCCTCCTCTAACGTGGCGTACGTCTTGGCATGATTGTCTGCCAGGTGCTCGGCTGTGATGTTGTCATCGATAGCAGGCCGAGGTGCTTCGGGAAACTCTTCAGATTGGTTCATTCGTATGGCGAGAAGACCGTTCAAATGTTTCTTGAATGATTTTACTTCGGTAGGCGATTTCATGTTTTCTTCGTGGAGATGAACAGTGTCAGCGCTGTGGTTGGGAATTAAAATATCCAGTGTCTTTGGCGTCTTATTTCTCGCCTTAGGTAAAGTGTGAAAGAAAACACCGAAGTCATCGGTTCTTCTGCTATTGTCGACGTTACTCTGATTTACACCATTCACACTAACATCTTCACTTATATCACTTGTGATTTCCTGATCTTGATGACTCAGAGGAGGATGCTCGCCATCATGGATAGATTCCTGTGTGATGTTTGGTTGGCAGTCACTAATTAGTTCTGTTTTAGCACCAGAGGGAAACATCTGAACATAGTTCACATGACCATCCAGGATTGTTTGTGACGTATTATGGTCATATTCACAGGTATTGCCATCAGGTTTGAGGGAGTGACTAGTCGTGAACACTTCATCGTCATCTTCAACTGGACTGTCCGAACATTCACACGCCTTCTCAGATAGGTAACCATTTGATGCTTCAGTTGGATTTGTGTCGTATCCATTGCTATGCCTGCTTGATACATCCTCATTTGGACATTTCGATAGAAATGGCTCAGCATCGGGAATTCCATTGGAAGGTGGCAAGAAATCATCATCATCCTCTGTGGTATCCAGCTTCCTCACCTCGACATGAATTCGTTGTTCCAACCCATTCTGAAGGGAAAATTTCCGCGTATTCGATCGTTTGACTTTCCTTGACCGATCCTGGCGAAGGAACCGCCCAATGGACTGCAACATTGCTTTCTTTTTCAGGCCGCTTGATCTCCCACCAGTATCCTTTGGGCAGTCACTTGCTATAGACTTGTGTTCCATGTCAGTCAATTCTTCTTCGATAGATTCATTCGTGCCACATGTACACGCCGCTTCTGGATCGAGGTAAAGAATCGGTCCTCTACTTGGCTGTACATAAAGCTCCTCATTTGGACTACCTCCCATACTGAGACTACGGGACACTCGATATGATGGCCCTGATAGCTCTCCCGAGGTCAGGTTGCCTGATGGCGTCTCTCGTCCGCAGTAATCAACCTCATCCTCTGACGGATCCTCATCGTCTGACAGTTTGAAGGAGACCGTCCGTGAACGAGGCACTGACTGTGACCGCTTGGATCGCTGAAGTTTCTTCTGCTTCGATGACAGAATAGAGACGATAGACTTCTTCGTTGTGGGAGTATGCTTCAAGATCCCGGTATGTGCGGAATCCTTTCCATTGACCAAGAGACCCTCATGGCACTCTTCACTCGGCAGGTTGGAGTCAACCTCTAGATCCGGATCAACCTCATTCGGATTCGCCTCAAATTCTAGAGAGACAAGAAAATTTAATTTTACATATAAGATCAATGTATGTGACGCACGTGCTAAGTTTTCGATTTTATATAATTACATAAGATATAGTTGTGGTCTTGATGTTTTTGACCAAGGTGTACATAAAGTTTACCTGATGAGCTTTCACTTAAAGAGTGGAATTACATGTGCATGTATTTACTTAAAGTTGATCATAGTAAACTCAATATTGACTCGTTATTTAATTGTCCAAAACAAAGCTAAGATGTACATGTAAATCAAAACATATCAAACGTCTTGAGATTTCATCGAATGCCTTGACAGAATCTACCACGCCTTTCATGATATGTACATAAAGCATATTGCCCTTTGGGTCACATCTTTAAGTACACGACTTGCCAATAATTGGGACGTGATGAAAAGCAATCAAATTGCCGGTCGTTAATTGGGAACGCTCGAATCTTTAATTTGAAGGCGGCTCCTTGCTTCATTATGACTGGAAACCAGACTACAAAGAGTAAGTTTGTTTCCTACTGCTCAGTGAGGATGTACTCCTGACCCTTGGGTCAACACAGACTGGGAACCGAATAGTTTCCTCTGCTTGAAGGAGTATATCTTTTATTTTCATTATTCGATTTGAAGTATATCAGACATAACATGTTTTTAGCTAAACTAGTAGGTGTAACAAGCTTTGCGGCTGTATCGGTTTTAGGAAACCATACTGGGAGTATACATATATGTACATCGAATGGGCCTAATGGTGTGTTTGATAAGTTACATGTAGATAAAGATGTACATATATGCCTAATGACATCGTCACCAAGTTATCCAGTTCATAAATTCATGAGGGTTATTAAATGATTGATGCATGCTTCTATACGATACAGTTGTCTAACAGGGGCATTGAATAGGGATTATCTCGCTCATAAAATGCATTGAAGGGTCACACACATCATATTGTCATTAGTGTCTGGTCATCTTGTGCCCAGGTGAACCTCATCATGATGGTGCTTATGGCCGATGATGACCACTTTGCATGCTCGTTTGTTTCTAATATCTGCTACCGTTCTCCCTATCATGCATGTTGGGGTCGAATCCTAGAGGGATACTATTTCATTGGGACTCAATCACTGTGAATAATTCCTTGATGTGCTTACAATGTACTAGGTAGTTTGCAGGTTGCGACTACAATTAACAGAGAGCATATGGTTGATTGAAGCACTTCATCCTTATGACCTGAGGGTGTCTCACCCTCATCGGGCATAGAAAGGGGGCAAATGATACCCCTCGCGATTTCACACGGGGTTGTGTTCGTGAGTTCTGGGAATGAAATTTACTACATTGACCGTGGGTCAATGGCTTAATGAATGGGCGGGGCGTGACCTTGATGACCTGTCCCACTGCGCATGCATCGCCACGCCCACTTGCACCTGGACACGGATAATACACCCCAGTGTCCCGACCCCACCTAGGAGTTTTTGTTGCAAAAATTGTTATTTTTCGCACATGTATGAATGAAATATCCCGCCCATCAACAATGATGATAACGAAATAACGACTACACCATTTAATCCAGCCATTTCGCATTAATGATGATCTCAATCCCGATAATTGAATGTACACCTTGCAACATAATATAACGACATTATAATTGACGATTTTTGTCGAAATGTTTGACAAAGGTGTTGCAGTTTGGCGTTCGAAATCTACTCGGCGTTTCGAGCAAGCATAATGCCAGTTTTCTTGGTACCTGTAGTGTATTGATACAAATTACATGTTTCTTTAAACAAATCACAGAATGCGACTGTTCAAATATCACTGAGTACATGTAGCTTATTTGTAACTAGAAGCGTTAAAAGTTGAGACTGTTTCAATATAGCTGATAACATCGATGTTTTATCAGTGTTGGTAATGGACCTCCCATCATGAATTGAATGTACCGGGGCACACAAAGGCCCCAGCGGTACGTTTGAAAAGTTTTGCTTTAATGGAAGGCAATATTTGTAAGTACATATAGTGTCTCATTCTAAACTATTGTACATGTCAATGATAATTTAAATGTCATACTGATAATTGTTATTCAAAATGACAAGCACATACATATGAATCTTTCGTATGATCACAATGTTAACTCACATGCATATGTGTTGATACATACAATCTGCCCTCATCAATCTTTACGTTCTATCTTTATCTTTATCATGTGAAGGTTCGTTAAATGGTTAATTAATGGCTATGATAAAATACCTCCTACCCGTGAATTGGCATTGTTAGTTCGATATGGTTTACACTATTTGGAAAGACATCCAGTAAATAAAAGATATGTAAATTCGAGTATCTCTCCTGTATACGGGTATATTGTCAACTAACAATCATTCGACACCTTTCTTTCTAATTCAATCAATATGAATGTACAACAATAACACAAGATTGAATTCTGACTTACCTGTCTTGGCCTTAAGGCGTGCTCGCCTACTCTGTACCGTGAACTTCAACATGGTGCCACTTCAGACATTGTTTTCAATTTCCTAGACAAAACAAAATGTCAAAACGTATCATTAATTGAACCAATTCAATTGACATAGAAAAAGGGGTGAATTGTCCGGGGTTTGTTTACATTTCGCATCAGTGATCTATAATTAGAATACTTTTAGTTACAACGAGTAAATTGATATGTAAATATAAATATAGCTTTTGCAAGCATTCACCTCAAAGTTGGCACGGACGTTCAATGCATTTACCAAAATCACAACAACTATTGTTCCGAGGTATAACAATTGTACGTGTATAGTCCGAGTATTAAACACAGAGTCCTATTTCTTTTCTGTACCTGCTACTAATACTAATAGCTGGAAATCAGATTCATTTATTTACAATACATGTTTGCAAACTATATGTATAAAAGCTTACCATAGTACATAGTACGGTAGTACATTGGTCTTAAGTATTCAGTTAAGACGATTCCCCCAAAATAAAACCACTAATATATTTAAGATTTCTTCTTCCATCTTCAATGTAGAGAAGAAAATAAAAACGAAATAGCAACAGAATATTTTCACCACGCCCAGAACCACAGGTGCGGACGTATATCATTACTCAAACTACACTAATACTTCCGGGGTATTTTCATCAATTATCAATCAATTCGGGCAAGTCACCACGCTTACTGTACATTGACAATTGTCATTATATGACAGAAATAGGGAACCTGTCAAATGCCCATACAATTTGAGGGTTTTGTGTTAAGCGAAGCGCATGATTTTTCATAATGTGTTTTCGCTTGAATTGCGAGTTTTCAAAAGCACAGTCGGGGGTATATATAAGGAGCTATTGTCATTCAAAGGGATTTCGCAACGTATATTGCGGAAAGACGTTATTATGATTCGAGAATATCTAGCCATATTATTAATATTTCGATAGGCTCGTGTGTGTCTATTCAAAGTTGAATGATAAACAGCAAGGATTCTCACTTTACACTACAGGCAACTAACGGGTATGACAGCGAAATCATCTGCTGTATTTACCACATGAGCAGTGATTTCACACATGTATTCATGATCAGTGATATAACATTAACAGAACGGTAACCTGAATTAGGCTGCGTCCACACATACATGTATACTCATAATATGGAAACACAATATTGTATATTCCGTATACAATGTACTATTCAACAAGTAATAGTTAATTTCCCATGTGCAGAATAATTATCGCACTAAAGTGCATTATGTCAACTCCAATATTGTCATAAAAGGCAAATGAATAAACTGAAGATTTCAAAATAATGAAGCGAATTTCTTTGAAGCGGACAAGAAGTCACGTTTAACAGCTTTTTGTTTGAACACGAGACGAAACTTTAGACATAAATTTCGAGCAGCATGTCGTCTTTTTCAGCTGAGGTATGCGAAAGCCACCTGTATTGCCCTAAGCAGTGGGTTTACTTGAAGACTATGTGCATAGTATACATTGCTTAGTCATGTACTGGTAATTTATATGTTCTAGATACACATTTTGACATTACTGTTGTATATTTCAACCGTTGTTCGTCCTCAGATATGTAAACTATCTGTTAAATGTGATATTCAATGTCAACAATATATGTTTGGAGGTAGGTTTCACTTTGCGATAGTAGGTCTACATCTAGTAGGTGATCTTTTCGTGCTCAGGAGACTACAGTCTAATTCCCTCTCTTTCCATCAGTGGTCACTGATCCTCACAAATAGGACCAGCCCAACATAATGGTATATAAATGTCCCACGTAACATCAGATCACTGAACTCATGGCCTGCATTTACACGCACATCGTGTGGGATAATTAGCTATGTGCAGGTGTAGGCTTTATTATACCCGCCCTCCGCAATCACTGTATGTAATCAACTCAACTCAACAAGGATGACATCTGAATCTCCCGACCCCGTATTTGCTTATACCTCTTACAGCTGGAAACACGCAAATCACGTCACTTATGCCCCCAAGGTCAGGCGGAAATTGCCTGACATGCTCAAGTTTTGTGGTATCAATGACTATAGTCTCAAGTTGCTAATACTAGCATCCAATCACGTTACTACCATAGCCTTGTGGTATAACGTAGGGCTATCTGAAGCTCGCGAAGGTGACAAAAAAACGCGACATTAGTTTCAAATACAGGGGTGACTATGTGAATAAACCAGGTAGTTTGAAGTGTCACCCTGGCGCACAAATACGCGTGACCGACATGTATAGTGAAAAATAATATGCCATAAGAAAGAAGTGTTATTTCTAACTTTTTTCTTGCCATTTTTTCGTTCTTTTATTTTTCTCGGTATTTTTTCACATCTTTTGTAAGGTATGCTAGACATAGTTGTCAATACAACCCTGAACCGCAAAGCAAACAAAGACGCACTTTCATCAAGCAACATTCTTTACGACTGTATTCTGTGTTTTTTTCTGAATGTTTTGCTCTATATTGGTTAACTAACACAGGACTTACAGGTATGTGTCTTATAAAACATTCAAATGTGATAATGCCACCATTCGGCAATTCCACGGACCATAACCTTTCTCTATAGCTTACCTTTTATGTGTAATTGCGTTCCATTCTATAGTATATTGCTCTTATCGTAATATCCACAAAACTTGCGCAAGTAATATCCACACTGAGCTAAAGCTACAGTTAATATCCGTTATGCTGATTTTCCATTATCCAGTTTTTCCATCGATTATGTAGATAGCCATGTAAATTTACATCTTGTAACACCTAAATCGATATGAACAACGCGTCGGACTCCGCCAATATGTCACCGATAGCAGTGAAAACATGCACTCCAAACTTGGTGCCTCTGCCAAATCCAACAGACTCTACTGGTGACAACTTTCACGGGTGCTCCACGATGAAAAAACTACCTGGCCAGCCCAGCCCCTAGGTGACAGCAGCGACAGCACCACCTCTAGCTTCGGCAAGCCGCGGTGTCCCAGGTGAAGTGGCCAAATGCCCCGGTCACGTCTCAACTTCATTCATACATCCAACATGCGAGAGCCTAACGGCGCGCTCGACCGCGGCAGCCAAACTGATGGGACACCCAGCACAGACTCCTTGCTGCAGGTACATTTAGCTGTGAAGTTCTACGCGTAGAACCAAAAACCTTGGTCGTGTTTGCACTGTTCCATCGAACGCCAAGGCGATTTGCTCTACATGTGCGTGCTGCTTTCCATGTGACCACTGATCAAACTAAGTTGACCACTGGTCAAACAAGTAGAGGTGTTCAAAACCAGCATAATATTGAGGAAGACAGCACACATTTCAGTGTGTATTTCTTCTAGATTAGTTTGACTTTACGTCGTATTTTGTATTGGTGTCCATCATGCCAACACATGACTTCGCTCTTTAATCTGCCGATACCAGTTAATAATATGTTGGTAAAACATATGTAATACCCATGTTAGCATGATGTAATTCAAACCGCGAAGTTAGCAAACGCAGAGAACTTTTGACCTGATACCACCGGTGACCAGTCAGCGACATTCCAACGAAATCACATACATCAAACAGAAGAGGACAAAATGATTGATTTATGTACAAATTGACCAGCTGACCAAATTAGTGATGTTCTCAGATGATGGTAGCATTACCTGGTATCACTCATGTCCCCTGGACTCGTGGACACTCAGATATAATTAATAGGTGGGCGCACAGCTGGTTAATTGCCGGTTTGTAACACCTAATAATGACCTGTATGTATTTGGTATAGTGCATGTTGCCGAGCAGAGCTATGTTCGCAGTATGCATCTGGGTTATTTATTCAGTTCATGGCGTTTACAACATGAAAAAATATTATCATGAGGTCTGATGAAGTTAGGTTGGATGTACAATATATGTCTTTCTGCTCCTGTACTGGCTTTTACCAAGATGGTAACAGCATTTCAATTCTGACGAAATTGAGAATATCATCTTAAAGGGTGTCGTGTAGATGGTTGTACCCTTTTTACAATCAGCTTAATGTTATTTTTTCTGCAACATATTCCACTTCGGAGAAAAAATGGCATTTAATTTGTTATCATATCCCCAATTTGCCAAGCAGAGTACCAATTTTCCTTTAACAAATTGAGCAGTCAATTAATTGAGGTCGACAATTGCTGCGAATATCGGACTAAATTAGCAGAATAGCACGTTCTGAAATCCTGTCAATAATCGT
Organism: Terebella lapidaria; assembly: GCA_949152475.1. Taxonomy (NCBI): domain Eukaryota; kingdom Metazoa; phylum Annelida; class Polychaeta; order Terebellida; family Terebellidae; genus Terebella; species Terebella lapidaria. The sequence continues at coordinate 32,933,544 of OX424567.1, read as the reverse complement.
TTCAATTAGTGATTTCCACCAGTAAAACGTGTCACAATAGCTGAGCAACATTTATCTCCGTATTAAAGGAAGGGAGGGGGGTGGGGAAGCTGAGCCTCTGTCAGATTTCCGGGATAACACATGTGCAGCAATCATACAAGAGTCGAGTATTTTCCCAGTCATATAAAAAGTTGGGACAGGTAGACGCTCAAGTAACGTCTGTTTCGTTTCCCACCATAAAAAATCTGATAATTCCTTCGCAGAAACCGACCAGTAGTTGGTCAGACTACCAGGATATCGCTACCAGATCTTGGATCAATCTGTCTATTCACTGGGATTTACTATCTTCAATGGCCAAAAACGACTTAGTGTCGTGTTTTTTTTATGGTCTATGCGTGCATTGGCGAGCACTCAGCTTTTATTCGTGCTACGATATTATCAGCAAATATTTGCATGCTTCGATTCTTTTGTCTCCATTGCTTGCTTCGTTCGCCATATATTGTTGTTTTTTTGCTTTCGACCTGCCTGGCAAGAGGCCTTGCTTACCCATTTGTTGACATTCACAATTTGTTGACGTGCTGTGTTTTATATTTTTTTGACAAAATGAAAAAAAAAGTCTGTTTTCCCTATGTACGCTTTCCAGCTATGAGCATGAAATTATAACTTATGTATTATATTTTTGTTGGTGTGGTGAAGTTTTCCAGTGGTATTGTATGTTTCGTACAAAACATCGTTTTTGTCGAATAAATACCCTGGGGTTAAAATCATACAAAATTTCGAGATACGAATGTTCAAGCAATTGACAACTCTTTATTTACACAACATGTGGTTTTGTTCATGAAAAAAAAAAACGTCGCTGGTTTTGACGCCCCATAGCTAATGCTTTGATACAGTTCAACATTTAAAACTTTCCTTTCATCCAGGCCCTTTTTTACTCTTCTTCATAACGCGTGTTTGTTATGGCATAAGACGATGTCCTATTTCACACACCTCGCTGTAACATAATATCAATGATACGGCGGAGCACAATATTTCTTCTACAAACACCACGTGAATGTCTATAAACATTGCTATAGGAGTTTGCGAGACATGAACAATTCAACACTTATGGCGACCATTTTCATACCTAATACACTATTAGTTCTGTAAATATCTATATTGACAAAACAGGTATATGGCAGCAATATAGGACACCGCAATGGCAATTGCTGTTCATATTTTTTCCATACAATGTATATTAGATACTAGTTTACCCATCTTATGGTGTTACCTCCATGTGACAACACAGACTTTCACTTGAGTCGAGGATGCGGGCTAAAATAAAGGACGTATATCTCCGATACTGTTGCACGCGTGATAAACGCCTCTACGTCCACACCGGCTAAACTGGATCATCCATGCAAACATTTGAATAATGTAGCATGTCTGTCATTGCATAAATAAAAATACTAAAGTATATACCGAAGAATAGATGCCTAGTATAGCCTCATAAAGAACCATTTTCAAGGGAAACTAATTCCCCTAGTACTCACTTTATGCTTATGGAACATATTGCTATACAGATATTAGTAGACATGACTAGCCATATGCCACAATAGTTCGCATTGATATTATGTATAATAGTGACAATTCATCGCATTACTATAAGTATGACCCCATGTGCGTGATATAAGAATGATAGTATCCTCATTGTAGTCTATATTCGCCAATGCTCGCTTCTTCTATTAAAGATATATAGCATTTGCAATCACAAAACGTACGGACAATGGCACTTCATTAGATAGCACCATGGGCCATCAGGTTTACGAATACAACTTTCTACCTTGGACATCACATCACCCTTTCTACCATTCATTGTGCATAATTGATGGCCGCATAGTGCAGCTCATTCAGGGCATTGTGCGGGCATACGTATGGATCGGATGATGTGTTATTTTGACGCATTTGTCAAATGATGGATCAATTTGTTTGACACATTTGATCAATGAGCACAGTTTTATTGGCTCGCGCAAGCTTTGTCATTGAGTTGATTACTATCGATGATTGAGTTTATGATATATCACGTGAATATTTCATATCATAACTAGACACATCTCTTGCATTCATGCATTCTACAAAAATGCGTCGTGAACAATTTGCACAAAAAAACTTGGATATAATATTATTGATGATAACCGTAAATGAGATTTGCCAAATTTTACAACAAACAATGGCGAACCAGTTGTTTTTATTATGATGTCTGATTGACAAGACAATATACCGCCGTCATTCTGGTATATTGATTATCACCTGTGAACAATGGAACGTATAGTGGGTGACTTTGTTTACACCTTTCTAGACAAAACAATATCCACGCTCCGAGGGTTTTCAATTAGAGCAGGTCCGTTGTTTACTTTTAACGTGTCACAAACAATTGATGCTGAATACAGTATAAAAGAGGGTTAAAAGAATGTATCGCTTTTTTATTCGCCGGAATAGTGCGTGAAAGTTTAGGATGATTTGTTGTGGAATCTGGTGACTCATTACCATGAAAATACAGTATATCTTCAAGTATTTTTTCAAATAGCCATATTCCGTGAGCACAAAATACTACCCCTCTGATTTGACCGTTTTTAGGATTCACTTAATTTCATTATTATATGCACTTATTATTATAATTACTTATTATTATAGTTCACCAATAGTATACCATACGGCACATTAAACAGTACGATGTTTTGTTTCTTTTTATTTCTGAAGAACCCCCAATTAATGGTCTGGCGATAAAGGACACCTTATTGTCAATTGACAAACAACCATATCATATGTCTATTGCTCAGATGTAATTAGTATCAGATATCACAGATGAGATATGATGCGATAGGAAAGAAGAAAAGTGATACCATGTATTTATCTGAAGGCCTGTTGATGGAAATATAGAAGTACTAAGATCATTGGGCTTAATGAAATGAATAGTGCATACACATTCAGTGATAAATATTATAAAGGAGGTTGAAATACAAGGACATCTTGCGTGGTATCGTTTAATTCGCGTGCTTTATTAAAATTGAATATCACCCAGCAGGACATACGGAGTATCTCAAGGTTAGTATGTTTACGATGAGAAAATTAGTTCTATGTGAAGAATTGTTCCTCCAAGGTAATGGCAAGAAACACATTAAAGTTTTATAATAATATTTGATTGTGCTGTTTTAAATCAGATATTTAATACATAATGGAATATAATGAAGAAAATGTTGCTTTTCGTTATCGTCATTAATTTTAATCGTTAGGCTTAGTCTTGCTTATAAATATAAATATAGGTAGGCGACATTTCGATTATGATGTCCATGAGGTTGGTGATAACGTAATTTGTGCTAATCATGATATCTGATATAGGTTTCGGTGAAATATACTCTGCATGATGAAACATTTCATGTCTATTCCTGTACTAGTTTGCAGATTAGTTCATTAAGGTGTGATTGCACGTAACTTACCGGTGACTGCACTGAGGCACTTTTCCATTGACTTATAATGTGAAAGTAAAGATAACAAAATCACCAAAACAAAACAATCCCCTGACCTAAATCTTGGCTAGCACACACACATATACTCATGGATGATGAACCGAGACATGGTTTCATAAATGATATCACGAAAGCTGTGCAATTTGATGATTAGATAAATCATTTTACACGTTTCACCAAAACGAAGATTCGAGTGTTCTGTTTGACAAGCACTGGCTGTTGCATATATTTATTCCTTGTTGTCGTCAATATAATGAGAATATCTAGGGCTATACTTTCTGTGAGATGAATACAATGAGCTGAACATTCATAATCCCAAACACCTCGGTGCACCCGAGTGCATATCACCTGTGAGTTTTACTGGCCTCACCAGCTATTTGCTGCACAGCATAATCCTTTCGCTCCCCCTGTTGTGAGTGTATTTTGTAGACTGAGAAATAGGTCGGAAAATGACATATGAAAACGATGAATTTAACAAATTTAACATTGTTTAGTAAGAAACGGAGTCTCGGTTAGTAATCCTTGATGGCTAACAATCAGAAAGGCAAAGTTTCACGTTGATTGGAAGTGTGTAAATTCATGATTTTGTTACCTTTATATTTACATTATAAGTGAATGGACAGCTGGTCAATGCCAGGTTCATGGCGATCACATGCAATCAATCCTTAATGTTTACTTCACATGTCGCCTGCGTTATCAGCAAGATTATCACCTATTAAAATAATAATGGTTGCTCGATTCACTTCCACTCTACATGGACGATCGATACATTAATGAAACTTATCGCAGAACTTCACGAAAAAAAAGAAGAAAAAAAGTACTCTAACCCGATCGTCTTATCACTTATCCATCCAAAAGAGGGTTTATTAAATAAATAAACAGCGAAACAGCGAGTTTCACCTGCATATCTGATATAACGCGGGCGGTTAGACGAGTAAATGTCGTGTAAAATTGGTGTGTTTTATCGATGAAAAAAACGACCACGATACATAAAGCACCGAGATAGACAACCATCCAGTTTACAACTCTATTGTAGCATGCCCTGATGCCCTCCAGGCATTCACAAAATGCAGCTATCCTAATCGGATTTTAACGGGAAAGTGATAACATTTTGTGTGTACATAGTCACCAAACGTTCAATTTTATATCATGATACACTAAGTCGAGACTTGACATTTAATAAATTTACCTGCAGTACCATTTTTTTTTCAAGCAAACTTGAGGTGAATATGTGTTGTGTCATGTGTTGTACGAAGCCACGAAATTTGTTTTTCCTAAAAAAAAAAATAAATGTAACAACTTTGAGCATAACATGAAATAAATATCCGTTACTGTTACGAAATGATGTGCCAAAATTGACGAATCTCGCTCATTTACTGAGAAATGCTCTCAAAGGGTTTCTCTTGAAATAGGCAACTATTTCTTTGCCCATGACAGCTTTAATTCCGTGAACAGTTGCACAATTTATATTTGACCTTGACAAGTTTCAAATTGAATTCTCAGGGGTTTAGACCACACGAAATGAAAACGACTTTTGACTGAATAGACGGTTACCACATAACCTTTTAAAGTGTGCCTTATATCTTCAGGTGTGTTGTCATTGCGATATAACCGTAACTTGTAACATACCTTCACACCTTCACACAGTACCGTTTTATTCTTTAACGGCTTGAGTTTGGTAATTGACTTTCCTTGTGGTTGGTGGAATGCCGTCAAAAGTAAGCGGGGACCAGGTTATGTTCAAAAGTGAAGGCAGAAGAATGATAAAACGTTGACAGAACAAAGACAAAATTGTGTGTTTGAAATCTGACATTTCTGGGTTATGGATGGAAATGTATACTTTAGAGTTTGGATTACTACTGAGCGAAACATAATACTAACCTAGAACAATCAGTTATTAGCCTAAAAGATGCCATTCAAGCATTCCACACCACATATTTTACTGTCTTTTTCCTCCTGACCGACAGAGGTATATAAATTATTGTTCATTGCATAGTTCGTTCGTGTAAAGAGAAATGGATAGTTCAAAAATCAATTTAGAAATTGCCCAGGAAATTGCACGAAAAGTCACGAGCGTAGTAATTATCCCGTCATGCATTGCTGCACACAAATTTCCGGTGCAAGAACAAACGTCCAAAATAGCTGGCATACCGAAACCTCTTTCCACAAGCGTAAATTCTATCGAAAAGCTATCGTCCGTACGTGATGCTATGCTGAAGGTGATATTATTACTTTTGGGATACATTTGTGTCACTTTTTTTAATCGGTAGGCATGATTTACCTAAAAACGAACAGGATTGATTGACATGATATATGCTAATCAGTTAAGTTGCATATTCGAAAACAAAAACCAACGCACATATATTTTACATACATTCATATAATACTTATTTCCCTCGTCTTCAGGATAAGTTACCAGTTTTCACTAGTATAATACCAAGAAACACGAATGGTTTATAACATTACTGGTGCCATGACACGCTAAGGTTATTACATGTAGTCATCCACCTTGATCCGGAAAAAAGTTCAATTTCAATTTGTTTAATATTGGTTAGATTATAAATTATTACCTAAACAGTCAATATCGTATTGATTTCTTTTCATGGATCCAGTATAGGGCCTGATATGTGGATATTGTGAACGATATTGTACATTTATTGATATAATACATTGAAATCCAGTTGCAAAACATTGAAAGACAAGTTATTACACCGGCCGTTGTGATTCATTTCCCCGAAACTACAACACATCAGAAGCGAGATCCTGTTCCCTGAAGTATAATAATTGACGTGCACCCTGGCTCTCGTTTATTATTATTATCAGGCCTAATATTATTATGATTATTATTGGTGCCGATTTGCGTGAAATATCATCACCATATATTAAACATGACGTGTTATACAGATTAAGCAGATTATTGGTATATATTTATAGACTAAATACAAACATATCGATCATGCCCTGACTTGGGGACGTATCAGTATATACAAGCAAAAAAAAATCTATCCAGTTCTCTATTCATCATAATTTCTTTTGAAAGTATGGGCTGAAAACAGGCAAAGTCCACGATGTCAAATTAGGCCATGACGGCGGGGGGTTCGAGTGTTTATCGGTACACAAATATTATCTTTATTTATTACTGGAGTGCAAGGAAATATTCATTGTTTACAAATCCGCTTACATCAGATCAAAAACTTGTGAATTACGCAATTTCCCAGCCTCTTTTGGTGAAATTCTTCACACTGTGTAAATTTGTCAAGCGTACGTTCACAATTACCGAATAAATGTTGGTTTAGTCTCAAGTCTTTAGCAAACTTCACAATGAGCAATCTCTCAGATGGGCTGGCTGGGCTACAATCAAATTAGTCTGGAATTTAGGTAAAACTAGGTTTCAAGTCCCTGAAGTACAAGAAATGCTTAGTTTGCGTGTGTATTGTTCTAATCGTATTGTAACCATGCTGACTAGTGGAGTTTTTCCAAGGAAACTGAAACATGCGGCAGTGGCCCCACTTATTAAAAAGACAAGTCTAGATCCTGACATCCTGTCAAACTATCGACCAGTGTCACAACTACCCATGTTGGCCAAGCTGTTGGAACGTGTAGTGGTCGCCCAGCTCAATGATCATCTCCGACAACATAATATGCATGACACGTTCCAATTGGCATATCGAGCTCATCACAGTACCGAAACTGCACTACTTCGAGTCAACAACGATGTGCTGCAACTTCTAGATGCTGGCAAAGAAGTCCTTCTGGTCATGTTGGACCTCAGTTCAGCGTTCGATACTATTGACCATGACATTCTCTTCTACAGATTACGTGAGCGCTACAACATAAATGGAACTGTGCTTAACTGGATCAAGTCCTACCTGTTTGGGCGAACTCAATGCGTAGTCATTGATGGGGTGCACTCTGGTCCCACTGATCTCAGCCACGGCGTCCCACAAGGCTCAGTATTGGGGCCCATACTATTTTCGTTGTATGTGGGCCCAATTGGAGATGTCATCCGTCGACATGGTTTTGACTATATGTGCTACGCTGACGACACTCAGCTCTATGTGTCTCTCAACACTCAAAATCGCAGTGAAGTTTTAAACAAACTCACATCATGCATCAGCGACATTCAATCATGGATGCGTCGAAACCAACTGAAATTGAACAAAACTAAAACTGAAATAATGCACATGCATTCAAGGTATCGTAATTGTGACATGATCGGTGCACTCTCGCTTGATGACACTGTTGTTGATACAACATCATCGGTTCGCAACTTGGGATTCATTATGGATGTATCAATGACGTTGGTCAACCATGTAAATGCAGTGTCCCGATCAGCTACAAATGGACTGCGCTACATTGGGCGCCTGCGTAAATATCTGGATATGGACTCTATCAAGACACTTATCAATGCCTTTGTGACCAGCAAGCTCGACTATGGTAACTCCTTGCTATATGGTTTACCCGAGTCGTCGTTGCTGAGCCTCACACGTCTACAGAATACGGCTGCCCGGATTGTGACACTGACCTCTCGACATAAGGCCAAAAAAAAAAAATGTTTTGGTTTGCGTCCCAGTGATGCTCCGAAATCGGTGCTATGGCGCTGAGGTTTTTTTTTTTTTTTTTTTTGAGTACCGGTTTAGGTATTTTTTTTCGCATAAAAAGTGTGTTTGTACCATATTTTTCATCTGGAACAGTAAAATACAAATTTATTCAAACTCTATTGAAACTACGACGGCTGGTTTAGGACACCCCGAAAACAATTTTTACTGTTTTTTCGAGAAAATTATTTACGACAGCAAAAAAGTTTTTTATCACGTTATTTTTAGTTTATTATCTCGTTACATCAAGATAATTATGTCGTTATTTCGAGATAGTCCAGTCGTTATTTTGAGATAAATAAGTCGTTATTTCGAGATAGTATCTCGTTATTTTGTATCTCATGATCATGTTGTTATTTTGAGATGGTATAGTTGTATAGAAATCCAAAATAATACAGTTTTTTATCTCGTTATTTCGAGATAGTTACCTTGTTATTTCGAGGCAGTATCTCATTATTCCGAGATAATCATGTCATTATTTCGAGATAGTATCTCGTTATTTAGAGATAGTTTTCAAGGTAATGGCCTCGAAATAACAAGATACTATCTCCAAATAACGAGTTAATTATCTCGAAATAAACGAGATAAAAAAACTTTTTTGTTCCCGATATAATTGTCTCGAAATAACGAGATAAAACAATTTTTTGCACGTTCTAAATCAGCCCACTTATGGATCAAATAACTAGTGGAAAATATTAATTGATAACAGAATCAATACAAAATAGTAATGTAATAAATAAAATCATAAAACTAAATAAATACCAAAAAAAATGTTTACTTTTAAAACTTTGGCCGATACTCGCTACAAAATATATCAACGACATAAACTCATATTGTTTCTAAGCAAGAGGGTTTTCTTTGCACGCATATGCAACTTCCTATGTCTGTATAAAACAAATTTCTCACGAAGCAGTTCACTGGAGGTGATCTGCTGTTTTAATCTGTGACAAGTGGAAGGGGCTCGTATGGAAAACCAGGTGTTATTACTTCCGTGGCAAGGGACTAGCTAGTATCGGAAACTAAAAAATCGTTTCCCGGACGACTCTCCTTCTCTACTTGTTATCAGCCCGTGTTAATATAACGATCAACAATAATCTTAAAAACAAATCTGTAAAGTATAAGTTTGCTAATTGATTGGTTTGTACCTTTCACAGTTAAACGCCTGATTGGTTCCTGCAAGATTGCAATCCTCGATACAGTACAATCAATAATACAGTCACTTTAGGGACGCTCATCAACTTGCACAAAATGAAATGTGGCCGCTGCTTGCAAAATACTATCATGGCAAAAAAAAAAATCTGACGCGGGAGGTTTGGGACGACGCGCGCGGGAACGCAAACCAAAACATTTTTTTTTCTTGGCCTAATCACATCAAGCCAATTCTGGCTAAACTACACTGGCTTCCCATTCCGTACCGGATCCAGTTCAAACTATTACTGATCGTGTACAAGTGTCTACATGACGAGGGTCCCAGCTATCTGAAGGAACTCCTGGTACCTTACAACCCATCTCGCGCATTGCTATTTTGTGGAACAAGCTACCCAGGGACATTCGTTCTAGTCAATCCACGGAGATTTTCAAATCCAGACTGAAAACTCACTTTTACATCGCAGCTTTTAATTGAATGTTATTATTGTCGTTGGTGTGTTTTTTCATCATCATTAATTTTTATTTATTTCATACATTTCTTTTTAACATAACTTGTTTTGTTGTTTCAATTATGTAAAGCGCATCGAGAATGTCTGCATTTTATGCGCTATATAAGCAATAAACATTATTATTATTATTATTATTATTATGCTGAAATTAAAAGTATAAGAAAATTGGCGAATATCAATTCTTACTTTCTAAAGATTTGTATAATTTCATTGTATATATTTTAAAAAGAAGATTTTGCCTATTCCATTCCGGAATATTAGCATAAGTATTGCTTTTCATAATTGAATCCACCACAAACCAGTATACCTGTTGCTTTCTTTTCATTTGAAATATTGCGGAGGAAGTTACTACTCTATTTTTTCCATGCGAAAACGTACATGTACCCATGTAAACAGGTTAAAAAACTAGACGTCAAGACCTAAAGATGCCTTAATTGAAGGCATTTCAGGGTTAAGACTAATTTATAACATTCATAACGTGTTTGTCCCGGGCTCTACAACTCACAGTTTCCAAGATATCGACGAAAATGAAAAATGCCGACTCAGCAAAAAAATCAAGGTCAAGGTAAAAAAGTAAGGTCAAGGTCAAAGTTCATCCATAATACCCCTTAGACATGTTTGTCTGAAAATAACGTCTGTTTCGCTCTACGACACACCGTTTCCTAGATATGGGCAAGAACGAAAAATGCTGACTCGTAAAAAAAAAAGTTGAGGTCAAAGTTCATTTATAACACCCCTTAGACATGTCTATCTAGGGCGACGCCTATTGGATGTATGTTTGTCTATGGCACCAAGTCCGAAAATAACGTCTGTTTTGCCATACAGTGCACCGTTTCAGAGATATCGACGAAAACGAAAAATGTCGACACAAAAAAATTAGCCCAAGGGCTAAGATAGGTTACCGGACAATTTTGGTTTCAAGCATTGTAGGTGACATATGATTTTGAGATTTACCAGTCAAGGTCATCTTTGTGAATCTCAATGTCACCATCAGGTATGCTGCATATGACTTCGAATGTTCATAATACAAACATATAAGTTTTATCAACGAGTATTTCGTGTGTAGAGGCCAATTTCAGATTTTGAGATTCGCCCTTCAAGGTCTTCAAGGTCAAGTTCAAGGTCACCAAAAAATGTGCCATTTATACATGACTTTTTACACAACCTGTATGTGCTAAAGTTTATGCTTCAGAGGCCACTTTCAAGATTTCAAGCCAGACATTTAGCACTCAAGGTCATCCAAGGTCAAAATCAAGGTCATCATTAGTTGTTCCATATATGACTTCCTATATGTTCATAATGCAAACTGAAGCTCTATCTACATGCATTTCATCTGTAGAGGCAAATTTGGGCATTTTTTCACCAAAAAAAAGGCTGTTTTGACCTTTCAAGGTCATCAAAAGTCAAATTCAAGGTCACCTCCCAACTCGCTATATATGACTTCCTATTTGAAAAATAGGTTTTTGAGAAAATGGCCGCCAAAGTCCAAAATTGGCCATTTTTCGTCAAAAATGGCCGCCATTTTGAGAAAAATGCGAAAATCAAAAAACTAAAAAATAACCCCCTCTTGAAATATTTTTAGGCATCTTTGTGCAAAATTTCAGGAAAATCCGCCTGTTAACTTTAAAGATAAAAATGTGGACGGACGACGGACGACAGACGACAGACGGACGACGGACGCAACGCGACGGCAATAGGTTATCGGACCATAGGTCCGGTAACCTAAAAATTTAAGGTCAAAGTGCATCCCTAATACTCCTTAGACATATTTGTTTACATATTTGAACGATTTATTTAAGAAAAATGCGGACTCAGCGAAAAAATTTAAGGTCAAGGTCATCCGCAATAGCCCTGAATATTATGGGTTTTGACTGAAATCAATCGTTCGGAGACCAAGTCTCAAAATCAACCTAGATTTCATCCTCACAGATCTCTCGGATCCGGCTGAAAAAGAATAAGTGTCTTCCACAGATCATTTCTGATTAGTGGTGAAAATTGGGCAAGGATATATCTAGGAAAAGTAGTTATCATCAGGAAACCGAAACCAAATCGGCGGAAGAATAAGAAGAAAAAGAAGAAGAAAAATTAGCCCAAGGGTTGAGATAGGTTACAATTTTTGGTTTGACTTTGAGATTTACCAGTCAAGGTCATCTTTGTGAATTTCAATGTCTCCATCAGGTATGCTGTATATGACTATATGTTCATAATACAAACATATAAGCTTTATCAACAAGCATTTTGTATGTAGATGCCAATTTACACATGCCATGTCAGGCAAGATTTTGAGATTTGGACTTCAAGATCGTTTAAGGTCAAGTTCAAGGTCACCAAAACATGTGCCGTATATCATGTATATATATGACTTTCTATAGGCTTATACACAATCCTAGCCTGTATGTGCAAGTGTTTAAGCCTCAGAGGCCACTTTACAGATTTCACGTCAGACATGTAATGTAGACAGTCAAGGTCATCCAAGGTCGAGATCAAGGTCATCATTACTTGTTCCTTATACGACTTCCTATGTTTATAATGCAAACTTAAGCTCTATCTACATGCATTTCATCTGTAGAGGCAAATTTGGGCATTCGTTGACCCCAATATGGCTGTTTTGACCTTTCAAGGTCTTCAAAGGTCAACTTCAAGGTCACCTCACATATCGTCCCAAAAAAAATTCAAAGGGTGGGAAAAAAAGTTAAATCTAGAGAAGTTAAGTCCAAAAATGACAATTTTTCGTCAAAAACAGCCGCCATATTGAGCAAACAATGCGAAATTAAATGCGAAAATCAGGTTCTGTAACCTAAAAATTTTTCTAAAACCATAAAGTCACTTCTACCAAAATCCCTTAATCAAAGTTTATACGCCGGCGTCAAAATGCAATCAATGAAGACATCATAATGTTTCTGCTCTCTGAGACCAAAAGTATGTTTTTGTAATTTGTAAATTCGAAGTAATCATTTATTCATTTGTGCATGCAATGTTTTATCATTGATATATGTAAAATTCTAAATGCGATGTGAGTAATCAAACAACTCATATGGATTCAATCCAGAAAACTAGATGCTTACGGTCGCCTACGATCGCTCGGGTGTATACCCCGTAGACTCCATCATTCCTGTCGCCCCAAGTATTACCAGCTATTACTGGTAAGTGTGACAAACTAGAGCAAGGCATAAAAAAGATTACCAGACAAATGTAAAATCTTAACAAGCTTGAGGCAAAACGTTTTTTTCCCCACCAAAATTGCTGCATTGACCTTTCAAGGTCATTGAAGGTCAAATTCTTTGCCACCACTGAAATCAGTGCATATTCCATTTCAACATGTTCGATAAGATAACGAAATTACAGCCATATCAAACTTTTCTTTAAATGTTATATTTAAACTCAAAACTTTGACAAACTTGGTTTCAAGTTGATATTCAAAGCAAAACTTGACCCAAACTGCATTTCAGGATGACAAAAGTGGAGCCGGATGTTCAAGTTGAAATTCAAAGTAAAATTTGACCAAAACTGTATTTCAAGGAAACAAAATTGGAGCCAGTCAAGTCAAGTTCAACACAAGTTATAACTAGACGTCAAGGCCTGAAGATACCTTGGGGCATTTCGTGTGAGTTCTATTCCTAGCTAACATATACCTAAGAGACCGTGTCTAGAACCATGATGACTCTGAAACTGTCCGTGGTCAAAGTTTAAGTGACATACCCCGCCCTTAGGTATCTTTGCGTTTCGCTCTACGACGCACCGTTTCCCGAGATACGGCAAACAGGAAGTGCTGAGTCGGTGAAAAAAAATTCGACACCAGAAGTCTTCTCGACCCAAGATACCTCTAGACTAGCTCCGTTTCGCTCCACGATGCACCTTTTCCGAGATACGGTCAAACAGGAAGTGCCGAGTCGGCGAAAATAAATTCAACACCAGGGGTCGTCTCGACCCGAAATACCCCTAAGCCTAGTTTGTCTAGTGCCAGAAGGCCGAAATTGAGCTCCGTTTCGCTCTACGACGCACCGTTTCCGAGATACGGTCAAACAGGAAGTGCTGAGTCGGTGAAAAAAAATTTGACACCAGAAGTTTTCTCGACCCAAGATACCCTCTAGACTAGTTAGTCTAGTGCCAGGAGGCCAAAATTAAGCTCCGTTTCGCTCCACGACGCACCGTTTCCGAGATACGGTCAAACAGGAAGTGCCGAGTCGGCGAAAATAAATTCAACACCAGGGGTCATCTCGACCCGAAATACCCCTAAGCCTAGTTTGTCTAGTGCCAGGAGGCCGAAATTGAGCTCCGTTTCGCTCTAAGACGCACCGTTTCCGAGATACGGTCAAACAGGAAGTGCCGAGTCGGCGAAAATAAATTCAACACCAGGGGTCGTCTCGACCCAATACCCCCCTAGACTAGTTTGTCTAGTGCCAGAAGGCTGGAATTGAGCTCCGTTTCGCTCTACGACGCACCATTTCCGAGATACTGCCAAACAGGAAATGCCGAGTTGACCCATAATACCCCCTAGACTAGTTTGTCTAGTGCCAGAAGGCCGGAATTGAGCTCCGTTGCCATCTTGACCCATAATATCCCCTAGACTAGTTTGTCTAGTGCCAGAAGGCCGGAATTGAGCTCCGTTTCGCTCTACGATGCACCGTTTCCGAGATACGGGCAAACAGGAAGTGCCGAGTCGGCGAAAATAAATTCGACACCAGGGGTCGTCTCGACCCAAAATACCCCCTAGACTAGTTTGTCTAGTGCCATAAGGCCGGAATTGAGCTCCGTTTCGCTCGACGAGGCACCGATTCTGAGATACGGCCAAACAGGAAGTTCCGAGTCGGCAAAAAAACAATTGACACCAGGTGTCGTCTCGACCCAAAATACCCACTGGACTAGTTTGTCTTGTGCCAGAAGGCCGGAATTGAGCTCCGTTTCGCTCTACGATGCACCGTTTCCGAGATACGGCCAAACAGGTAGTGCCGAGTCGGCGAAAATAAATTCGACACCAGGGGTCGTCTCGACCCAAAATACCCCCTAGATTAGTTTGTCTAGTGACAGAAGGCCGGAATTGAGCTCCGTTTCGCTCTACGAGGCACTGTTTCCGAGATACGGCCAAACAGGAAGTTCCGAGTTGGCGAAAAAAAAATTGACACCAGGTGTCGTCTCGACCCAAAATACCCACTAGACTAGTTTGTCTAGTGCCAGAAGGCCGGAATTGAGCTCCGTTTCGCTCTACGAGGCACCGTTTCCGAGATACGGCCAAACAGGAAGTTCCGAGTTGGCGAAAAAAAAATGACACCAGGTGTCGTCTCGACCCAAAATACCCACTAGACTAGTTTGTCTAGTGCCAGAAGGCCGGAATTGAGTTCCGTTTGGCTCTACGACGCACTGTTTCCGAGATACGGTCAAACAGGAAGTGCTGAGTCGGTGAAAAAAAATTTGACACCAGAAGTCTTCTCGACCCAAGATACCCTCTAGACTAGTTAGTCTAGTGCCAGGAGGCCAAAATTAAGCTCCGTTTCGCTCCACGACGCACCGTTTCCGAGATACGGTCAAACAGGAAGTGCCGAGTCGGCGAAAATAAATTCAACACCAGGGGTCATCTCGACCCGAAATACCCCTAAGCCTAGTTTGTCTAGTGCCAGGAGGCCGAAATTGAGCTCCGTTTCGCTCTAAGACGCACCGTTTCCGAGATACGGTCAAACAGGAAGTGCCGAGTCGGCGAAAATAAATTCAACACCAGGGGTCGTCTCGACCCAATACCCCCCTAGACTAGTTTGTCTAGTGCCAGAAGGCTGGAATTGAGCTCCGTTTCGCTCTACGACGCACCATTTCCGAGATACTGCCAAACAGGAAATGCCGAGTTGACCCATAATACCCCCTAGACTAGTTTGTCTAGTGCCAGAAGGCCGGAATTGAGCTCCGTTGCCATCTTGACCCATAATACCCCCTAGACTAGTTTGTCTAGTGCCAGAAGGCCGGAATTGAGCTCCGTTTCGCTCTACGGTGCACCGTTTCCGAGATACGGGCAAACAGGAAGTGCCGAGTCGGCGAAAATAAATTCGACACCAGGTGTCGTCTCGACCCAAAATACCCCCTAGACTAGTTTGTCTAGTGCCATAAGGCCGGAATTGAGCTCCGTTTCGCTCGACGAGGCACCGATTCTGAGATACGGCCAAACAGGAAGTTCCGAGTCAGCAAAAAAACAATTGACACCAGGTGTCGTCTCGACCCAAAATACCCACTGGACTAGTTTGTCTTGTGCCAGAAGGCCGGAATTGAGCTCCGTTTCGCTCTACGATGCACCGTTTCCGAGATACGGCCAAACAGGTAGTGCCGAGTCGGCGAAAATAAATTCGACACCAGGGGTCGTCTCGACCCAAAATACCCCCTAGATTAGTTTGTCTAGTGACAGAAGGCCGGAATTGAGCTCCGTTTCGCTCTACGAGGCACTGTTTCCGAGATACGGCCAAACAGGAAGTTCCGAGTTGGCGAAAAAAAAATTGACACCAGGTGTCGTCTCGACCCAAAATACCCACTAGACTAGTTTGTCTAGTGCCAGAAGGCCGGAATTGAGCTCCGTTTCGCTCTACGAGGCACCGTTTCCGAGATACGGCCAAACAGGAAGTTCCGAGTTGGCGAAAAAAAAATGACACCAGGTGTCGTCTCGACCCAAAATACCCACTAGACTAGTTTGTCTAGTGCCAGAAGGCCGGAATTGAGTTCCGTTTGGCTCTACGACGCACTGTTTCCGAGATACGGCCAAACAGGAAGTGCCGAGTCGGCGAAAATAAATTCGACAGCAGGGGTCGTCTCGACCCATAATACCCACTAGACTAGTTTGTCTAGTGCGAGAAGGCCGGAATTGAGCTCCGCTTCGCTCTAATACGCACCGTTTCCGAGATACGGCCAAACAGGAAGTGCCGAGTCGGCGAAAATAAATTTGACACCAGGGGTCGTCTCGACCCATAATACCCACTAGACTAGTTTGTCTAGTGCCAGAAGGCCGGAATTGAGCTCCGTTTCGCTCTACGACGCACCGTTTCCGAGATACGGCCAAACAGGAAGTGCCGAGTGGGCGAAAATAAATTCGACACCAGGGATCGTCTCGACCCAAAATACCCCCTAGACTAGTTTGTCTAGTGCCAGAAGGCCGGAATTGAGCTCCGTTTCGCTCTACGACGCACCGTTTCCGATATACGGCCAAACAGGAAGTTCCGAGTCGGCGAAAAAAAAATTGACACCAGGAGTCGTCTCAACCCAAGATACCCCCTAGACTAGTTTGTCTAGTGCCAGAAGGCCGAAATTGAGCTCCGTTTCGCTCTACGAGGCACCGTTTCCGAGATACGGCCAAACAGGAAGTTCCGAGTCGGCGAAAAAAAAATTGACACCAGGTGTCGTCTCGACCCAAAATACCCACTAGACTAGTTTGTCTCGTGCGAGAAGGCCGGAATTGAGCTCCGTTTCGCTCTACGACGCACCGTTTCCGAGATACGGCCAAACAGGAAGTGCCGAGTCGGCGAAAAAAAAATTGACACCAGGTGTCGTCTCGACCCAAAATACCCACTAGTTTGTCTAGTGCCCGGAGGCCGAAATTGAGCTCCGTTTCGCTCTACGACGCACCGTTTCCGAGATACGGCCAAACAGGAAGTGCCGAGTCGGCAAAAAAAAATTCTACACCAGGGGTCGTTTCAACCCAAGACACCCTCTAGACTAGTTTGTCTAGTGCCAGGAGGCCGAAATTGAGCTCCGTTTCGCCCTAAGACGCACCGTTTCCGAGATATGCATGAAAGCCTCAAGGATGAATCAGCAAAAATTCTTCCGAGCTCTAGGTCAGAGGTCGTTCGACGGATTGATCCCAAAATCAATAGGGTTCTTCCCTGGTGGTATATGAACTCCCATGTATAGAATACTTGCCATTGCATGAATACTTTTTGAGTTATCGATCGGAAACCAAGTCTCAAAATAAACCTTGATGCCATCTTGACCCATAATACCCCCTAGACTAGTTTGTCTAGTGCCAGAAGGCCGGAATTGAGCTCCGTTTCGCTCTACGGTGCACCGTTTCCGAGATACGGGCAAACAGGAAGTGCCGAGTCGGCGAAAATAAATTCGACACCAGGGGTCGTCTCGACCCAAAATACCCCCTAGACTAGTTTGTCTAGTGCCATAAGGCCGGAATTGAGCTCCGTTTCGCTCGACGAGGCACCGATTCTGAGATACGGCCAAACAGGAAGTTCCGAGTCGGCAAAAAAACAATTGACACCAGGTGTCGTCTCGACCCAAAATACCCACTGGACTAGTTTGTCTTGTGCCAGAAGGCCGGAATTGAGCTCCGTTTCGCTCTACGATGCACCGTTTCCGAGATACGGCCAAACAGGTAGTGCCGAGTCGGCGAAAATAAATTCGACACCAGGGGTCGTCTCGACCCAAAATACCCCCTAGATTAGTTTGTCTAGTGACAGAAGGCCGGAATTGAGCTCCGTTTCGCTCTACGAGGCACTGTTTCCGAGATACGGCCAAACAGGAAGTTCCGAGTTGGCGAAAAAAAAATTGACACCAGGTGTCGTCTCGACCCAAAATACCCACTAGACTAGTTTGTCTAGTGCCAGAAGGCCGGAATTGAGCTCCGTTTCGCTCTACGAGGCACCATTTCCGAGATACGGCCAAACAGGAAGTTCCGAGTTGGCGAAAAAAAAATGACACCAGGTGTCGTCTCGACCCAAAATACCCACTAGACTAGTTTGTCTAGTGCCAGAAGGCCGGAATTGAGTTCCGTTTGGCTCTACGACGCACTGTTTCCGAGACACGGCCAAACAGGAAGTGCCGAGTCGGCGAAAATAAATTCGACAGCAGGGGTCGTCTCGACCAATAATACCCACTAGACTAGTTTGTCTAGTGCGAGAAGGCCGGAATTGAGCTCCGCTTCGCTCTAATACGCACCGTTTCCGAGATACGGCCAAACAGGAAGTGCCGAGTCGGCGAAAATAAATTTGACACCAGGGGTCGTCTCGACCCATAATACCCACTAGACTAGTTTGTCTAGTGCCAGAAGGCCGGAATTGAGCTCCGTTTCGCTCTACGACGCACCGTTTCCGAGGTACGGCCAAACAGGAAGTGCCGAGTGGGGGAAAATAAATTCGACACCAGGGATCATCTCGACCCAAAATACCCCCTAGACTAGTTTGTCTAGTGCCAGAAGGCCGGAATTGAGCTCCGTTTCGCTCTACGACGCACCGTTTCCGATATACGGCCAAACAGGAAGTTCCGAGTCGGCGAAAAAAAAATTGACACCAGGAGTCGTCTCAGTTGACACCAGAAGGCCGAAATTGAGCTCCGTTTCGCTCTACGAGGCACCGTTTCCGAGATACGGCCAAACAGGAAGTTCCGAGTCGGCGAAAAAAAAATTGACACCAGGTGTCGTTTCGACCCAAAATACCCACTAGACTAGTTTGTCTAGTGCGAGAAGGCCGGAATTGAGCTCCGTTTCGCTCTACGACGCACCGTTTCCGAGATACGGCCAAACAGGAAGTGCCGAGTCGGCGAAAAAAAAATTGACACCAGGTGTCGTCTCGACCCAAAATACCCACTAGTTTGTCTAGTGCCCGGAGGCCGAAATTGAGCTCCGTTTCGCTCTACGACGCACCGTTTCCGAGATACGGCCAAACAGGAAGTGCCGAGTCGGCAAAAAAAAATTCTACACCAGGGGTCGTTTCAACCCAAGACACCCTCTAGACTAGTTTGTCTAGTGCCAGGAGGCCGAAATTGAGCTCCGTTTCGCCCTAAGACGCACCGTTTCCGAGATATGCATGAAAGCCTCAAGGATGAATCAGCAAAAATTCTTCCGAGCTCTAGGTCAGAGGTCGTTCGACGGATTGATCCCAAAATCAATAGGGTTCTTCCCTGGTGGTATATGAACTCCCATGCATAGAATACTTGCCATTGCATGAATACTTTTTGAGTTATCGATCGGAAACCAAGTCTCAAAATAAACCTTGATTTCATCCTCACGGAGCCGCCTCCAAAACAATAGGGGTCTTCCATGTTATATTTCTGACCAGTGGTGTAAATTTGGACAAGATCCGTTCAGGCGTTCCCGAGTTATTGATCGGAAACCAAAACGGCGGAAAGTAAAAAAAAAAGAAGAAAAAGAAAAAAAAAAAAAACCAGACAAAACCATAAGGGCATTTCGGGCCGAAATGCCCTAATTAAACTCATAATAATGTGCCCAGTAATAAATGTTCCTCACCTTAATCATTTTTATTGTGCTCAATAAGACATGACCAGCCAAATCAAATTGTATCAAATTATTCAGTAATACCAATGACACTACACCATAAAATCACTACTGGACACCACCTTTTTCTCATTGATCCCAATACACACAAAACCATCAACTGTAAATTTGTACATGACATCAACCAAATGGAATGATCATAGATCTCAAACTGGATATTTCACATTGTTGTAATAAATTACCTCATAACCTTATTAATATTTATTCAATCTTTCCGAAAAACAATTTTTCCGAAAAAACAGGTTTCGTGCACTGCTCAACATGCCTGTTTAATATTGTAGTGATTCCTATAAAATTACAACTCTTAGAGCGTTCACAAGCCATGGGTGTTGAAATTGCTGATTTTGTCACAGAATGTACCACCAATCGGCCTTATTGGTGGCTATGGCAACCAAAATCGATAGGTGTCATGATCTCATCAGAAGACATGTCCATATTAAATATTATCAAAATCGGTTCAGATTTGCAAGCTGTAGCACGTTCACAAGAATTTGTCTGCGGACGCACGACGATCATTAATCCAACAAAGTTTGGCGTATACAATAAGCCACAGAGTAGGCACAAATATATATCAATAAAGTACATTTAAATACTACTACTAAACTGTCATATCGAGTGCATTTATATTTATTCATTCACATACATACATTCACATATATGATATTATATTTTGTTGAATATTTTCATAAAAATATAGTTCGTTGAAAATTCTTAGCAGAGTAGAAAACTTTGAACCTAATATGTGTGACCATGCTTATTTTTAGGCACATACAAATGATGATCAATTTCTTTGAAACATGCATCGTTTCATGGAAGTTGACGTAATTTTTAAACAAACCATTGTACTATTTGGACCAAGATACAAAATTGCATATCAATTACTATTTTCATCAGGTACATTATCCAATTGTAAAAGGCGAATGACTCCACAAGTCAGAAATATCTAGTATCGAAGCATTTTTGGGAATTTTTCAGCAGAAAATATCTTTCATAATAATTGTGAATTTGACACATGAAGAGCGTGGAAATAATCAAACACACAGAAAATGGAGTACAATATTCCCACAAATGAAAGCAACAATCATAATGACCCCTCCCTTCCCCCCACGGAGTCATGATGTATCCAATGCTGTCCCTAGTTCTGACATATCCACATCCTCTATGTGTTTGCTAGTGTCTGTACGGGACTTGGCCTGGTGCCAGTGCTTGTACCCGCGTCCACGGCCGCGCCCAGCGAAACCACGCTGTGATCCTGCGCCGAAACAGATGGTCTTAGGAACACTCGGTCTGTAGGTGAGAAAAAGGTGTATTTTCATTTAAACAGTCTAACTTTGATTTCACGAAACAGCATTTAGAACTAGACGTCAAGGCCTGAAGATGCCTTGGGGCATTTCGTGTGAGTTCTATTCTTAGCTAACTTATACCTAAGAGACCGTGTCTAGAACCATGATGACTCTGAAACTGTCCGTGGTCACAGTTTAAGTGACATACCCTGCCCTTAGGCATCTTTGCGTTTCGCTCTACGACGCACCTTTTCCGTGATACGGCATACAGGAAGTGCTGAGTCGGTGAAAAAAGAATTCGACAGCAGAAGTCGTCTTGACCCAAGATACCCTCTAGACTAGTTAGTCTAGTGCCAGGAGGCCGAAATTAAGTTCCGTTTCACTCTACGACACACCGTTTCCGAGATACGGTCGAACAGGAAGTGCAACTCTTAGAGCGTTCACAAGCCATGGGTGTTGAAATTGCTGATTTTGTCACAGAATGTACCACCAATCGGCCTTATTGGTGGCTATGGCAACCAAAATCGATAGGTGTCATGATCTCATCAGAAGACATGTCCATATTAAATATTATCAAAATCGGTTCAGATTTGCAAGCTGTAGCACGTTCACAAGAATTTGTCTGCGGACGCACGACGATCATTAATCCAACAAAGTTTGGCGTATACAATAAGCCACAGAGTAGGCACAAATATATATCAATAAAGTACATTTAAATACTACTACTAAACTGTCATATCGAGTGCATTTATATTTATTCATTCACATACATACATTCACATATATGATATTATATTTTGTTGAATATTTTCATAAAAATATAGTTCGTTGAAAATTCTTAGCAGAGTAGAAAACTTTGAACCTAATATGTGTGACCATGCTTATTTTTAGGCACATACAAATGATGATCAATTTCTTTGAAACATGCATCGTTTCATGGAAGTTGACGTAATTTTTAAACAAACCATTGTACTATTTGGACCAAGATACAAAATTGCATATCAATTACTATTTTCATCAGGTACATTATCCAATTGTAAAAGGCGAATGACTCCACAAGTCAGAAATATCTAGTATCGAAGCATTTTTGGGAATTTTTCAGCAGAAAATATCTTTCATAATAATTGTGAATTTGACACATGAAGAGCGTGGAAATAATCAAACACACAGAAAATGGAGTACAATATTCCCACAAATGAAAGCAACAATCATAATGACCCCTCCCTTCCCCCCACGGAGTCATGATGTATCCAATGCTGTCCCTAGTTCTGACATATCCACATCCTCTATGTGTTTGCTAGTGTCTGTACGGGACTTGGCCTGGTGCCAGTGCTTGTACCCGCGTCCACGGCCGCGCCCAGCGAAACCACGCTGTGATCCTGCGCCGAAACAGATGGTCTTAGGAACACTCGGTCTGTAGGTGAGAAAAAGGTGTATTTTCATTTAAACAGTCTAACTTTGATTTCACGAAACAGCATTTAGAACTAGACGTCAAGGCCTGAAGATGCCTTGGGGCATTTCGTGTGAGTTCTATTCTTAGCTAACTTATACCTAAGAGACCGTGTCTAGAACCATGATGACTCTGAAACTGTCCGTGGTCACAGTTTAAGTGACATACCCTGCCCTTAGGCATCTTTGCGTTTCGCTCTACGACGCACCTTTTCCGTGATACGGCATACAGGAAGTGCTGAGTCGGTGAAAAAAGAATTCGACAGCAGAAGTCGTCTTGACCCAAGATACCCTCTAGACTAGTTAGTCTAGTGCCAGGAGGCCGAAATTAAGCTCCGTTTCACTCTACGACACACCGTTTCCGAGATACGGTCGAACAGGAAGTGCCGAGTCGGCGAAAATAAACTCAACACCAGGGGTCGTCTCGACCCGAAATACCCCTAAGCCTAGTTTGTCTAGTGCCAGCAGGCCGAAATTGAGCTCCGTTTCGCTCTACGACGCACCGTTTCCGAGATAAGGTCAAACAGGAAGTGCCGCGTCGGCGAAAATAAATTCAACACCAGGGGTCGTCTCGATCAATACCCCCCTAGACTAGTTTGTCTAGTGCCAGAAGGCCGGAATTGAGCTCCGTTTCGCTCTACGACGCACCGTTTCCGAGATACTGCCAAACAGGAAATGCTGAGTCAGCGAAAATAAATTCGGCACCAGGGGTTGTCTCGACCCAAAATACCCCTAAGCCTAGTTTGTCTAGTGCCAGCAGGCCGAAATTGAGCTCTGTTTCGCTCTACGACGCACCGTTTCCGAGATAAGGTCAAACAGGAAGTGCCGCGTCGGCGAAAATAAATTCAACACCAGGGGTCGTCTTGACCCAAAATACCCCCTAGACTAGTTTGTCTAGTGCCAGAAGGCCGGAATTGAGCTCCGTTTCGCTCTACGAGGCACCGTTTCCAAGATACGGCCAAACAGGAAGTTCCGAGTCGGCGAAAAAAAAATTGACACCAGGTGTCGTCTCGACCCAAAATACCCACTAGACTAGTTTGTCTAGTGCCAGGATGCCGGAATTGAGCTCCGTTTCGCTCTACGACGCACAGTTTCCGAGATACGGCCAAACAGGAAGTGCCGAGTCGGCGAAAATAAATTCGACACCAGGGGTTGTCTCGACCCAAAATACCCCTAAGCCTAGTTTGTCTAGTGCCAGCAGGCCGAAATTGAGTTCCGTTTCGCTCTACGACGCACCGTTTCCGAGATAAGGTCAAACAGGAAGTGCCGCGTCGACGAAAATAAATTCAACACTAGGGGTCGTCTCGATCAATACCCCCCTAGACTAGTTTGTCTAGTGCCAGCAGGCCGAAATTGAGCTCTGTTTCGCTCTACGACGCACCGTTTCCGAGATAAGGTCAAACAGGAAGTGCCGCGTCGGCGAAAATAAATTCAACACCAGGGGTCGTCTTGACCCAAAATACCCCCTAGACTAGTTTGTCTAGTGCCAGAAGGCCGGAATTGAGCTCCGTTTCGCTCTACGAGGCACCGTTTCCAAGATACGGCCAAACAGGAAGTTCCGAGTCGGCGAAAAAAAAATTGACACCAGGTGTCGTCTCGACCCAAAATACCCACTAGACTAGTTTGTCTAGTGCCAGGATGCCGGAATTGAGCTCCGTTTCGCTCTACGACGCACAGTTTCCGAGATACGGCCAAACAGGAAGTGCCGAGTCGGCGAAAATAAATTCGACACCAGGGGTTGTCTCGACCTAAAATACCCCTAAGCCTAGTTTGTCTAGTGCCAGCAGGCCGAAATTGAGTTCCGTTTCGCTCTACGACGCACCGTTTCCGAGATAAGGTCAAACAGGAAGTGCCGCGTCGACGAAAATAAATTCAACACTAGGGGTCGTCTCGATCAATACCCCCCTAGACTAGTTTGTCTAGTGCCAGAAGGCCGGAATTGAGCTCCGTTTCGCTCTACGACGCACCGTTTCCGAGATACGGCCAAACAGGAAGTGCCGAGTCGGCGAAAATAAATTCGACACCAGGGGTCGTCTCGACCCAAAATACCCCCTAGACTAGTTTGTCTAGTGCCGGAAGGCCGGAATTGAGCTCCGTTTCGCTCTACGAGGCACCGTTTCCAAGATACGGCCAAACAGGAAGTTCCGAGTCGGCGAAAAAAAAATTGACACCAGGTGTCGTCTCGACCCAAAATACCCACTAGACTAGTTTGTCTAGTGCCAGGAGGCCGGAATTGAGCTCCGTTTCGCTCTAAGACGCACCATTTCCGAGATACGGCCAAACAGGAAGTGCCGAGTCGGCGAAAATAAATTCGACACCAGGGGTTGTCTCGACCCATAATACCCACTAGACTAGTTTGTCTAGTACCAGGAGGCCGGAATTGAGCTCCGTTTCGCTCGACGACGCACCATTTCCAAGATAGGCCAAACAGGAAGTTCCGAGTCGGCAAGAATAAATTCGACACCAGGGGTCGTCTCGACCCAAAATACCCCCTAGACTAGTTTGTCTAATGCCAGAAGACCGGAATTGAGCTCCGTTTCGCTCTACGACGCACCATTTCCGAGATACGGCCAAACAGGAAGTGCCGAGTCGGCGAAAATAAATTCGACACCAGGGGTCGTCTCGACCCATAATACCCACTAGACTAGTTTGTCTAGTACCAGGAGGCCGGAATTGAGCTCCGTTTCGCTCGACGACGCACCGTTTCCAAGATAGGCCAAACAGGAAGTTCCGAGTCGGCAAGAATAAATTCGACACCAGGGGTCGTCTCGACCCAAAATACCCCCTAGACTAGTTTGTCTAATGCCAGAAGACCGGAATTGAGCTCCGTTTCGCTCTACGACGCACCGTTTCCGAGATACGGCCAAACAGGAAGTGCCGAGTCGGCGAAAATAAATTCGACACCAGGGGTCGTCTCGACCGAAAATACCCCCTAGACTAGTTTGTCTAGTGCCAGAAGGCCGGAATTGAGCTCCGTTTCGCTCTACGAGGCACTGTTTCCGAGATAGGCCAAACAGGAAGTTCCGAGTCGGCGAAAAAAAAACTGACACCAGGTGTCGTCTCGACCCAAAATACCCACTAGACTAGTTTGTCTAGTGCCAGAAGGCCGGAATTGAGATCCGTTTCGCTCTACGAGGCACCGTTTCCGAGATAGGCCAAACAGGAAGTTCCGAGTCGGCGAAAAAAAAATTGACACCAGGTGTCGTCTCGACCCAAAATACCCACTAGACTAGTTTGTCTAGTGTGAGAAGGCCAGAATTGAGCTCCGTTTCGCTCTACGACGCACCGTTTCCGAGATACGGCCAAACAGGAAGTGCCGAGTCGGCGAAAATAAATTCGACACCAGGGGTTGTCTCGACCCATAATACCCACTAGACTAGTTTGTCTAGTACCAGAAGGCCGGAATTGAGCTCCGTTTTGCTCTACGACACACCGTTTCCGAGATGCGGCCGAACAGGAAGTGCCGAGTCGGCAAAAAAAAATTCGACACCAGGGGTCGTTTCGACCCAAGATACCCTCTAGACTAGTTTGTCTAGTGCCAGGAGGCCGAAATTGAGCACCGTTTCCGAGATACGGCCGAACAGGAAGTGCCGAGTCGGCAAAAAAAAATCGACACCAGGGGTCGTTTCGACCCAAGATACCCCCTAGACTATTTGTCTAGTGCCAGGAGGCCGAAATTGAGCTCCGTTTCGCTCTACGATGCACCGTTTCCGAGATACGGCCAAACAGGAAGTGCCGAGTCGGCAAAAAAAAATTCGACACCAGGGGTCGTTTCAACCCAATATACCCTCTAGACTAGTTTGTCTAGTGCCAGGAGGCCGAAATTGAGCTCCTTTTCGCTCTACGACGCACCGTTTCCGAGATATGCATGAAAGCCTCAAGGATGAATCAGCAAAAATTCTTCCGAGCTCTAGGTCAGAGGTCGTTCGACGGATTGATCCCAAAATCAATAGGGTTCTTCCCTGGTGGTATATGAACTCCCATGCATAGAATACTTGCCATTGCATGAATACTTTTTGAGTTATCGATCGGAAACTAAGTCTCAAAATAAACCTTGATTTCATCCTCACGGACCTCACGGACCCCGGAGCCGCCTCCAAAACAATAGGGGTCTTCCATGTAATATTTCTGACCAGTGGTGTAAATTTGGACAAAATCCGTTCAGGCGTTCCCGAGTTATTGATCGGAAACCAAAACGGCGGAAAGTAAAAAAAAAAGAAAAAAAAAAAAAAAAACCAGACAAAACCATAAGGGCATTTCGGGCCGAAATGCCCTAATGATATAACTACTATATTCTTAACACACAACTTCAACAAAATTCGAATGAACATAACTCCGAATTGAGGAACTTTCTCCCATTTTACCAACATATTATTACTGCAAATATCACCTATAATTTTTGTACTGTATTTCAATATTGAACATAAATTTTTAAACATGTAGGAAAGGTAAAGTGTTTTTACTGTGCATAATATGCCCCAACGCAACAATTTTCCCAAACTAGTATTATCCATGATTAACGTAGTCCGCTACAAACATGGAGGTAGCAGAGAGTTGAAATTTAAAAGTCACTTCTTGAATATTATCTCTTCAAAATTACATTATTTTATAGAGTAAATGATCAGCATCCTAACACTGAAAAGAAAATAGGGTGTCACCGTGCTCGTTTCTTCTACATATTCAATCAAAATCACACATATTTACCTAAAATGACATAAATTCTGGCATTTTTGCACATTTTTTTGTCCATATTCACATCTTGCATCGTGTTTTCCATGCGAACGGATACGGTGACCCCCTATTTTCTTTTCAGTTTTAGGATGCTGAACAGTTACTCTATAAAATATATCATTTTGAAGCTCTAGATTATGTTGATACAGGTATTTATTTTAAGAAACCCTTTGACCCTCTTCCCTCACTGTTTGGAGCGGACTACCTTAAAAGCTCCTACTGTGTGGTGTGATACATATAAAACAATACTTCAAGTTCCAAGCTCTTACTTGTAATTAAATCTCCGCATGTTGCCTGTGTTAGAAGCCTGTTCTGTAGTCACGTCCATCGCCTCTGCCCCGGGTGTCATATCCACAGAGTTCATAGCCATGGCAACAGAACCAGGACCAACACTACTGCTGGTTGCTTGGTTGCTATGGCAATGGGATCCCTTGGGGGTGGGGTGCAGGGTTGATATACACCTCTGTGCGAGGGAAGCAAGGGTCAGGGGGCCCTGGGAGAGGGGGTTATCGGTTTCCATGGCAACATCGCTAGAAATGGCAGCGTTTTTTCTGTGTCGCTGTTTCTGGGATGGCTGACTGCAGAAAGTATGAAATGATCAATACATATTAGTTTTAACTTTTTTTTCTAATACAGCACATGCTTGTCAATGAGTCCATATTCATAATTTAAAGGATCATTAATTGCATTTCACACAAAATAACAAACTTTTCATCCAAAAGATGACTAATATGAAACCTATAAGGTGGAATTTTTATGTAGGGGATACAAACAACTCACACTCTGTCTTTGGGTGGTTTTTCAAAGCGGAAGTTTGACGGATATTTGTGGACCTTGATCATGTGATCTCTACGAGTGTGGTGATTGGACAACTTCTCCGAGCAGGTTTCCAAAAGACACTGGTACTGGAACAAGAACTGAACATATTATAAAACGATCAAATATGCACTGATGTACTATGTCTAATTTTGAGTGAAATATTGTAAACAAAGTCCATATTTGCAACTTTCTATAGTTTAGGAGTAGTGCACAACAAGATGATAACTCAATCAACTGACAAGCTTTATATGCGTGTCACAACACAGTGATGAAAAGAAAAAAGGTTTCCTACAAACAATTTTAATACATTTACATAATACTATGTATAATATAATGGATATCGTGATTGTACATGGATTCAAGATAACAAAATTCAGGAAAAAGATGCTGCATAACGAACATTTTTGCATGAATGTATGGATAGAGAGCAGTTTTGCCATCTGTCTAATAACTTACGGGCAACACGAGTAGATTTGTGATGTTTCCAAACACCTCATGGTAGTTCATTCAGCAACTTATCTAAGCACTATCCCTCAAAACCATGGCAACATACCATATTCTCTTTCTGACTCTGTACTTGGAAGAGCGGATCATGCCATTCCGTCAGGTGCACCTCCAGAAGGTGGTTGGTGGGGAAAGCCTGTCGACACGCCAGGCACGGGTGGCGGTGGTTGGCGGCGTAGTGGAGCTCATATCTGCCGTGGGGTGAGGTACAGGGGGGTGTACTTGTTAACCTCAACTTTAACCATACAGATTACGTACAGTGATTCATGCTCAGCAGTGGAACGGAAAATATCACCAAAAACATTTTCTTAGATAATTTTTTTTTGGGTGTATTTCTGCATTAGGAATCTTGAAGCTGAGAAAAGTTGAGTATGTATTGTAATAAAGCATTCAATTCCCAAAATTTGAAGTGGAATCCAATTGAATTCAATGTGTTAATTGAAATGAATTACTTGACTTAATGAAATTAAATGAAATGTATCAGTAGATGCTTGGGGTAAGTTTTTGTATACAAATCAAGTACTTCACAAGATATGATGAGCGTTTTTGTGTTTCCCTAGCTTACTGTGTCACTGTGGAAAAGGTGTCGTTGCATCCCGCAGCTTGACATTCAAAAGTCTGATCAGACCTGAAATAGTATTAACATATTATTACCTATAGATTCATGAAAAATAACTGTTTAATCAAATATGTGTTTATTCAAATCCTCAGTACATTGTGCTCATGAGCATTGAAAGTCACTGATATTCGACCATCGGCTCAATATATTGTATTGAACTTGCCTTAAAGCAGCTGCCTTCGAAAGCAGTCAATATTTTTTGAGCATCAAATGTAATGAAAATAACCAGTCCTCAGGGAAATTTTTCTCATTTGAACAGACCGTTCTCGTGTAAATACAGGAACTGTATCCATCACACACAGGTGTAAACAAAGCATGTAAGTGTGAGATAGACTGACAATTCCACGCACATCATGGTATATCACTGATTATTTTCTCACAACTACACTCAGGGCTCCCGATAGCGTAAAATAATGCGTAATTACGCATGACTTTTTGAAATTTACGCAGTGCTATCACGGCCAGTGCGTATGATTACGCACTCGAAAGATTTGTGGAATCTAATTTAAAAACAATGACATCGATTTATTAGCTCAAAAAACGAAGTTCTAGAAAATAATCAAAAAGTCAATTTCCGCCCAAGTGACTCATGCGCAATGCACTCGCTGGCGAATAATTTGTGTGACACGTCATCAAAATTCGAGCACAATAAACTACAGCGCCCCCGTGCGAATGGCTGCAACATCGAAAGCCTATGTGTGCGCCCTCTTGCGAATATAAATTTAAGGATTTCCCCACTTTCGTTTCTTCAACACGACTCGACAATGAATCGACGAACTATTCGAGAGTAAATCAAGTGCATTTTCTGCAATAGAAGACTTTCAGAAAGCTACTGTGGGCAAGGGCTATCGTTGACTATTAGGATTGTGCTGAAATTTTGAGAAAAACCTGGAGGATATGGAAGCTGTCACTTTGACTGGAAAAAAAATCACTGTACATCCTTTTTTTGAAAATTACCCCTTCATTTCAAAATTTACCCCTTGTAATTTGACCCTGACACTATATATGCACATACGAACTGGAAAATGTACTCGATGTGAACTTTGTTTATTTACAAAACTGGTACAAAATGGGCTCTAAAACAGATGAAAAGACAACTCGGACGGACTGCAATCGTCAAAATCATTGAGCACACCTTTTCTTATATTGCATTAGATGTGTTTAACAAAAAATTGGTTTTGAAAAAAATATTGCATACATTCGAAGGCAGCAGCTTTAAATCAAAGTTCTGAGATATTTATTATTATTATTATTATTAGTATCTGAAATCTCTAAATCAATTCGAGTCGACAACAGAGATTGACGCAGAGTATGGAGGTTGATCCAAAATTGGCGTCAAACCTCTGTAAAGTGGTCAGACTTACTGAATTTCCTTCAAGCATGCGTCCTGTTCCTCAATGGAAGGATGCACCAATAACACTGGTTTGTTCGTTTGCCCACAATAGTTGTCGCCTTGCACAAAGAATACATCGTCCCCAGGCCTGGTGATTGGATGAGGGCGCCACGCCCACTCAGGTCGAACAAGAGTCATCCCAACGAAATGCCCACCAAATGGGCACTCACACTCACTGCTTGATCTGCTGCAAATGAATAAGGAATAGATTAAAATAAGTTGGTGTATGGTCATGTTGGAATAAATCATGATTGGTTGCTTTCATCTGATGACCAGATATTGATTGATTCATTGCTTTAAAATTGATTATTGGTACTTGAAAATCTCTGCACCCAAGAGTATAATATTTTAAACATGTTAAAACTTAATCTAAATATGGCCGGGATATTCAGCTTGAAACAATGCATGAGGTGATCCCAAACCATGTAATAAACTGCTCACAAATTTCAATATTCTTGCCATGAAGTTATGCACCAAATCTACTGCAGTTAGTGAACGAGGAGAATGTGTAGGATAAATGCCACTTTGTGCAAATGTGAGCGTGATCAATCAATGCCATGCTATCAGCTGGCTAACAGCACCATTATGACCATGTGATAACTTAGGGCAGCCAGCAGAATGCTAACCATGTGACCAGTTTTATATATAATTTGGAAACGAATTAGACTACTTGTTTACTAACCAATCACAGTCTACATCTCAGATTGTCCACTAGTGTTAGGTCGAGCACTCGAATGATCGATTAATCAGTCGAGCTTTGGCCAGAAACGAGCACTCGAGCGTCAAATTGAATGATCGATCATCAGAGGATGAGGTTGTGGGTGCTGTTGCTGCTTCTGCCTAGGGACAGCACAAGTACTCGAGTATTCGTCAACGAGTCGAGTCACAGCAAGAACCGAGTTTTAAATTGATAACCGAGTACTCGTTGAACGAAACTAAGACTTTAATTTCAGTGAATATCACGAAATGAGCGCTCAAAACCATGACAAAACGTTGAGAAAAGATAAAAATTTGAGTTCTTGTTGACATTGTTTCGAACAAGAACTAGATGCGCCACCTGGCAAATCACTTATGCTGCCTCTGGGCTCTAGTGAGTGCACTGTCAACTAAGTCACGTGATGCAAACAAGATGTCTGCGCCCATCTGAGAAGGATTGCAACTTAGCTGTTCAGTGATTTAGTGATTATATATCCAGATATTTAATTCTAAACTGCTCGCCAACATCCGATTTTACTTTCTGAATGCCCCCACTCATTAATTCAGTAATCTACTGCCAGTCCCAGTGCATTACATGGTGAATTGCCGATCTATTCGAAAAATTTTGCCAATGCAATCTACATTTGGTATTTTTTTACGAGTCCTCGGTTAAGAGTCGAGTCACAACACCCGAGTACTCGAGTTACGAAATCTGTACTTGTGCCGACCCTACTTCTGCCATAGTTTCAGTGCTGCCAACTATGAACAGTTCTGTTCACTCCGTCTTCAAGACGAAGTGAAAAGTGTAAAACCGTCAGTGTAGTTCTGGGAAATTGAGTGCATGGTTATTTCTTAATTTGTTCTGGTGGCAGTTGGTGACAGTCCGTGCACAGAACTCGAGAACGCCCATTGTCATCATTTACGGAATTCACACTAGACCCAATTATCGCCCATCAATGTCATCAATTTTGCAAAGACAATAGAATATAGATGCCATACGTTCACGGCAATATGGATGTGGTTATTGTTATTTGAGTCATACATTCTCTGGAATAAACATGAAAGACTGGATTCGACTCCTCGATTGAAAATTACAAACTTTCTCGAAAACAGGGCCAGGGGAAAATGCACTCGAGCACCTGCGATTCGCCAGAGGTCGCGTTTTGACAACATATCAAAAGACGCTAATCGCCAGATGGCAACAGTATCGATCTGATCACAGTTTTACATGTGGAACGTTTTGATGGGCGCGCTATGATTGAGTTTTTTACTCGCTAGCTGGCGCAGGTGAACCTCCAGCTTATTTTAATAGAACCCTTCCACAAGTTCAATAATTTTAATCATATTCATTTGAAAACAAAACATGTAGACTGTAACCATTTATCCATAATATGTTATTATGCAGAGCATAGAGACGCAGCGAGTGGAAAAGCAGGTTTCTCGTAGATCTCTATAGATCTCTATACCTATAATAATTATTATCATGTTGATGGGCCTATGTGTGCCGGTGTACTATGTCTATGCTGTACTGTAGCGTCAGAGTACCTAATCATCGACCCTCTCCCTAATCATCGACCCCTGCAAACGGCTGGGCAAAACTTGAATAAACTAAAATGTGAAATGTGCTGGAATGTGTATTAGAAGTACTTTCAATGTTGTTTTTGTCAGATGTCTGTTTTGCACAGCTGTTTGGCAGTGTTTGCAGGGGTCGATGATTAGGGAGAGGGTCGATGATTAGGTACTCTGACGCTGTATAGACTGCAATGATACTGGTAGGTCTAGACCCAGAATAGTGTGAAAAATAGCGAGTAACACTGGCAAGCAGTGTCTGTCTGAATCAGGCTCATGGAGTCATGGACAGTCAGTAGGCCTAGATCTATGTGTGTAACAATGAAACTAAAAAAACACTTTCATCATAAGCAATTGTTGTTATTGTACCTACATATTCGGAAAGCTCCTATTTTACTCGCTGCGTCTCTATGGTCTGCATAATAACATATTGACATGAAGTTGTGTTAAATGCTTTGAACACCCCAAAATGTTGACGAATTTAGGACAAATGGCTCGCATGCAGAGAATGCACTCACTGATTCAGCAGCACTGGAACCTCAAGACGAGATGAAAAAGAACGGGAAGATAGCTGTAACCTCAAGATGTAACAATTACTTTAGTACTACAGGAGATTAAATGGGAGTCAAATTACTCAAGACTTGAGTTTTGATAGGTAGGAAAAGTGACCGAGTATGGGCGATATTTGTCCCCCTAGATAATCAATATAAAGATTGAATTTATGAGTAACAATACACAACATCATAAATGCAGAATTTTCATCATGACCATTGTTATTTATTAACCGAACAACTCACTAGGCCTCTATATAAGATATTACCTGGGAATACATATTGTCCAAGACTAACTGCATGAGATTCA
Source organism: Terebella lapidaria (assembly GCA_949152475.1). NCBI lineage: Eukaryota > Metazoa > Annelida > Polychaeta > Terebellida > Terebellidae > Terebella > Terebella lapidaria. The sequence goes on along the minus strand of OX424567.1, from coordinate 32,899,612 downwards.
ATGGATATTATGTGACTAGAATTTCGTGAGCGAAATACACTTAAAACAGTAATTATAATGAAGTTTTTAGTTGATTAAAGAAAACATTTTTCATAATCGTTTTGATAGGAAACTAACTGCCAGGGAGTACCAATTGCCCACTGACATGAAATTCAATACGCCGTGTGTAACCCATGAGCAATTTCAGTGAACTTTGATAATCAGCGATAAGAATATATCAGTAGCACAAAGTGATAAAAGGCAGATAAAGACAACCACATACTAGTTGTGTTGTGAATAAACTTTCCAACAAAAAACTTTCTTTCATAACCAATTGTCATATTTATATCCATACACTAACTACTAGTATAGAGGAATATATGTATGGGAGTATATGACAACAATAGTGAGAACTTTATGCCGTACTCGTGCGTATATTCTAGAACTTTGGCCCCTTCTGTTCCAAAACGCACAGGGTTTTTGAATGCCTGATGTTGGATGGTGATTAGTTCAAATTATGCAATTTTCACTGAAATTACTGCTTGCAAGCACAGAAAAAATACTCGATATTCAATATTCTTCCAAATATTGAACTGGTACAATGACTTTTCTATGCTGATTAGGCGATTTATTTTTTATTTCTTGGTTTACAAACCCTCCGACCCTAAATTTTCTATTTTGACAATAAAAATAAAATTGAGATTTTGTCCTTTTTTTATTTCCTCCGATAGCAATTTTTTCATGTGGAAATTTTGAAATGTTGAAACAAGGTAATTTTTTTTTGAAATGAGGTAAATCTCTTTGAAATGAGGTAAATCTCTTTGATTTTGCATCAGGCGTTCGCGTGACGCTATACAGAAATCTGAGTATCCTGTTTACGTGAAATTACGGTAGCGGGCGGCCGTTGTCATGGAGTCGCGTTGTGATGTCTCACAGATCCAGTCTCGTTGTTTGAATCTCATCCACGACACAAAAAGACTGATAAATGTCATCTTGTTGCCGTGTCCATGTTACATACTCGTATAAAAATTGCAATAACCGATTGAAGAACGCTCGTGAAACCATAGATCTACTGCGAACGGTGCTTCGCAAAAAAAAAAATCACTGAGCGGGGAAATTTGCTCCCAGATCGCTAGGGGTTTCCTGTCTAACAATAACTTCCGGTCGAAACTCACAGAGATGAAAATTATGATCATAGCTAGTTGGGACTATCTTTAGTTTCTGCTGCTCTGGTGTTAATTTCTCGGACATGCAATACCATTAGACGCAGTTCGGCGCGCTTCGCGCGCCTCGCTGCGTTATTATTGGACCGTACATGTGTAATTTTTAAAATAACACAAAGAATCGAAAATCCATGTACCTCATTTCATTCTTTTTGCAGTTAGTGCTTAATATTTTCATTAGGCACATATGAAGTAATATTCAGAGGATGTTTTGATGATCTTGAAATTGACCTCAGAGTATTGGTTGATCTGGTCCCGGGGATCTGGTAACAGATTCAGTGGTAAATTTCTCAGTCATGATATCTGCATACGAAACAAATGCAGGTGAAGTTCGGGCTAGGTCATTACTTTGATCACCTGGCAATTGACCCGAGATGTCTGAATGTTTTGACCTATCTCTGCAGGAAAATGTTCGTAGTTGAAATTACATATACACATTCTGTGAATTGACCTCCGCAGACAGAACTATGGTGGACCATAGTCTGTGTCCATTATGATGAGCATATCATGGTGTGGTGTAACACAGCATGGGTTCATTATGAGCATATCGTGGACTGGTGGACCATAGTCTGGGCTCATTATGATGAATATCATGGAGTGGTGGACCATAGCCCGGGTCCATTATGATGAACAAATCGTGGACTGGTGGACCATAGTCTGGGCTCATTATGATGAATATCATGGAGTGGTGGACCATAGCCCGGGTCCATTATGATGAACATATCGTGGACTGGTGGACCATAGTCTGGGCTCATTATGATGAATATCATGGAGTGGTGGACCATAGCCTGGGTCCATTATGATTGACATATCGTGGAGTGGTGGACCTTAGCCTGGGTTCATTATGATGAGCATATCATGGAGTGGTGGATCATAGCCTGTGTCCATTATGATGAACATATCGTGGACTGGTGGACCATAGTCTGGGCTCATTATGATGAATATCATGGAGTGGTGGACCATAGCCTGGGTCCATTATGATTGACATATCGTGGAGTGGTGGACCTTAGCCTGGGTTTATTATGATGAGCATATCATGGAGTGGTGGACCATAGCCTGTGTGCATTATGATGAGCATATCATGAAGTGGTGGACCATAGCCTGTGTCTATTATGATGAGCATATCATGCTGTTGTGGACCATAGAATGGGTCCATTATGATGAGCATATCATGAGTGGAGGACCATTGCCTGGGTTCATTATGATGAGCATATCATTGAGTGGTGAAACACAGTCTGTGTCCATTATGAGGAGCATATCATGAGGTGGCGTAACACAACCTGTGTCCATTATGATGAGCATATCATGGAGTCGTGGACCATAGCGCTGGGTTCATTATGATGAGCATATCATGGAGTGGTGGACCATTTCTTGACATTGAACTCGAGTAAATTGAGTGAACGTTCATAAATAAAGCTTATTATATCATCATATTGTGGATCTGTTTACTGACTTTGATATACATAAATCCGGTAACCTGTCTAGCCATAAATAGACTGATTATAATGTAAAGACTATGCTCAATATACCTATTGCCACAAGTCTCGAATCACTTCTATCTGGTTTTGAAATAATTATGCTTTCGCGATAACACACAATAAATATGAGTCAGGTACTTGCTATAGATGTTTGAGGCAAGCATACAGGAGAGAAATGATATATTATTGAGTAACAGTAGTTGTGCAAATGCATTTGTTAGAAGCTAACAGTAATCATGATAATGCACAAAACGACAAACTCGCAGGCGTAATATTCAACATGTCGGTCCTCCTTCACTATGAAGACAAACTTGGAGTGTGGATGGACATGAACATTACAACTTGTGAATATCCTTCTAAAGAATCTGAAACCATTTTGCCCACATTACAACAGCGGGATCCCTAACGTTGATGACTGGTGGTCGATGGATATCAATATGCGCCAGTGAACGCAGTTTTTGCATTAAAACGCACAATTTTTCAGTAGCTAATGAGAACTTATCTGCTCTCCAAAATAATGGATTACAAACACATGAATCCTTTCAAAACATCGAGAAATTGTTTTTTGTTTGTTAGTATCGTAAAAAGTAAGCATATACTTAAGCATATACAATTATGTAAGCATATACAATTATGCACAATCATTCGATATTTGTGCACATATATTCGTGATTCCAGACTTTTAGTAATATGTGTATATACTGTACTCTACCAAGGAGTAAAGACCTGATGTTGTGTAGATTAGACACAATTAACTACATGTACTGTAGCAGGGACAACTTGATTTTGATAGACCACCTTGTATGATGTTATGCATCATTGGGCTGTAGCGATGATGAGATATTTATAACGTTGCTTTGATGATCATGGAAAGCCACACACCTTGATAGGCCATGTAAACTTGTAGGTTGTAAATTTGGTTGGTTTGTGAATATCAACCAACCATACAGTTGAGTTGGGTGACAAGCAATATCATACATCACACTCTGCGGAAAGTTTGATTTTGAACGGTGGAGTTTACAGGTAAGAAAGTTTTTTTTTCTTCAAATTTTAAAATGAGCGTAATATGGTAAATTCATTTTCGTTCGCACGAAGTAACAGCCATATAGGACTAGGCTTTTTAATCATCGAAGCTATATCAGCATGTTAAAATGCATTGGGGGTAACGTGACTTTTTGCTGTTGTGTTTGCCTTCGATTCTGTGTACATTGTGTGTGGCAAACCGTGGCGATGAATGAATATTCGTGGTAGCGATGGGCGTGGCATATAATGTCTGCAAGGCTTGTCTAGGACCACGCCTTTGAATACGAAAACACTTGTTTCCTTTCAAAAGAGGGAGCAAAGAAAGGAAAAAAACACTAGAATAATCAACTTTGGTACTGTTCAGCTCCGAGGGAAACTATACAGAGGAGGCTGAAATGCGAACGAATATTAGTTATCAGATTCAATACTTTTAAGCAAGGGTTTTTACGCTGTTTCATAGATTGTGAGAAGTTGACAAGACGAATCGAAATGTAAAAATGGCAGGTGAGTATCCCACAAAAGCAGACAAAAAATTTGTCAAGAAAGATGTCAAAACTCTTTCTTAGGTAAATCAGACATATAACTCAGATAAACATTATGAATATTGTAGAATTACTGGTAACGAATTTGTACAGAATGTGTACAATTTTAGTCAAAATATATAATCTTTAATATATGCTATTTCATTGACTAATTTTGCTTTGGGGAACATATTTTTTAGCTCGTCAAATTTTCTCGTAATTTCGCACTTTCATATTGGACAGCTGATGACTGGCTTGTGGATATCATTATAGCCGTGTCTGTTATCCTCGGAGCTCTGATCATCACACTCACGGGTATAGGCATCTACTGCTGCTTCTTCAGGCGCCGAAACCGTGACTCGTTCAGGCGACTGCCTTCAATAATCCACGACACTAGAAGCGTGGCTTCGGTTTCGTCACTGGAAAAAAGAGGCAAATATTCTTCGACAAGAAAGACGAGACCAGCAACTATTTTCGGAGCACCGCGCTGGACACGTCGTTCAAATATCGGTACACCGATATGGCGACGTAACCGGAGACAAGCTGGCGTTGCGCATCGCAGAGCACAAACGATGTCGGCAGTCGAGGGGCGTCGTGCGGCAACAGATTACAAGCCTCAACTACGTCTCTCAGATCATTTCCGGTTCCGTCCTCGGTCGCACTTGGGATTCGCCAGCACACGAGTTATGACGTCATCTTTACCCGGCTCTTCTACACCGCACGCGTGGAGTGTGGACAACACGGGACAGACGACTGTGCGTCCTTCGTTCATCAACCAGAATGCCACGGGTTTGTACAACACATACGGTCAGATGAATTCTATGCAATCGAGTGGCGACACCTGGCGAATAGTTGGTCCTATCCTCACATCACGTGGTGCCACAGGAAATGACGTCCCCACTTCTTCCCGTGTTCCTGATGGTGATGTTCTGTGGTGAACGTTCGCAATTCATTTAACTAACTATATACATGTAATAATAACAATCGTACGGGAGTCTGTATGTTTTCCATATGTTTACTATATCAATGATGATATACCGTGATGATAGAAGGTTGATTTTTCTAAAGGGGTGAAGTGTTGGGTGAGCTCTCTGAATGAACAATGATTGTGGACTTATATAAAATATTTTATATATACTTATATTTAAAATTTGATCCAAACAATAGTCTCCAATTGCTGATGAGAATCTATAGAATCCAATGTACAAGTGAACGAACTCAGTATATGTAACGTTTGACGGCCACATATATTTTAATTGTCTCCCCGCAGGGAGACTTCTTAAACGCTCTCTGAGATTCCCATGGGGGAAATACTCTTCGACTGGGGGAAAAACCTGGTTTCCAAGAGAACAAATCTTTGAACGTGTGTTCTACAGAGCTCGACGTAAATATTTCAGCTAATTAATATAATCTGACGAATATTTTCATCGAATGGAGCAAAAATTTAATCACTATTCCCGATTTACGTGAACATCAGCGTGTCGGCTGGATTTGAGAATAAATACATAACTACAGTGTGCATTCAGTCAACCGGGTATCACTTTTGTCCCTACTGCCGAGCCATCGCTCACTTCTCGCGCTTATACTTTCTGTAATTGCCTAATTTTCTTTGTTTCGGAGCATTAAAATTAGCCCATTTGTTTCGTTCCATTTTCTGACTGCATCTTTACTTCTAACAATCGTTTGTATTTATTTTTCGCTGTCCCACAACGAGCTAATTTTTCGCTAGGAAAGTGCGGAATGTTGGGAACCGTGGTACTGATCGTTGGCAATGTGTAAAAGTCGGAATGGGTTCCGAGTTCAACACCACCGACTTCCACATTGATATTTCGGTGCTTATAACTTTTCCGACGGTACTCAAACTTTGTATACACTTCTCATATGGGCATATATTGTCAGTTATGTGTACACTATTGACCAAGAACAACTTTACCAGTATATTGAATTTTTGGCCAAAATGATAATGGTGCTGAATTTTATAAATACCTTGCTATTTTTGTTGGGCGTACTCGATTCGTCCTGCATGGACATGGTATGTGCACACACAATTGAATTGAAAACAGTACGTGCTGGAAATGAGCGCGCTATTGACTTCTTTTATCCGGGGAGCACCAGGTATGCACCAGGTATGATTGTTGTTTATTTATCTTAGATTATGTATGTCTTTCATGAACATAGAGTGCGCACCTCGGTAAGCAACTTAAATGCTCCACATGTTCTGTATGTGAGGTCAAGATATGTGAGGTATTACATATTCCAGGAGATAAAGCAACATGACAACCTACGCACATAGTATTTTATCAATGAATGAACACTTTTTATCCATTTTAATTAAATAACAAAAGTGTGTAATTCGTGTGGACAAGCTTCACGATCACGGCACACATCATAACGCAGTGGAAGACTCTCTGCCTTCCTCGGAGGATCACTCAGTCACACATAACGATCGTATTTGTTTGCATTATGATTTATTGTGTCATCGTGACTCAATCATGACTCAATTTGTGCAAATTCGTATAAGTTGTCTAGTCCATGCCACACCTCTTCTTTCGACATGATAGAACAAATTGTTATCATGCAAATGACAGTGTTAACTGTATTTGGCCAGATAACATCAGTTATAAAGGACTTGTGACTGATAGATGCAGGCCATTTTCAGTCACCTCTCAGACAAAACTTATAAAACTATCCTGTTCATACAAATGATATTTACTTATGGTAACTGTGAGCTTATTATTCCAACTTCGAAATTGTGTAAATAGGACTCAAAAAATTTAAGGATATATAAAAAATAAAATAATGTTCTGGTTAACATGTTTGATGTGAGACATTTGTTATATCCCTTAGGTTGTGTTGATTATGTATTCCCACCAGATACAACCCCTTACCAGGAATGATATTTATTAATAATATCTTCTTCAAATACCTCAAATCATTTGTCTGTATTGCATTCGTTTGGTATTACTACCTCGTGTAAAGATTCTAATCTACCAAACATATATTGGATCCCAAAGTTGCACAAAAATCCACACAAACAAAGATATATTTCAGGTTCAGCATCATGTTCTACCAAAGCCCTTTCTAAAATATTAACTATTATATTGTCTAAAATTAAACAGGGTCTCCAAAAGTACTCTGAAACCATCTATTCTAGAAGTGGTATAAACCGAATGTGGATATTAAAAAAATCCAAATCTTTATTGGAATATCTACATGCTCACACACTTTCAAAAGTAACGTCTATCAAAACATTTGATTTCTCCACTTTGTACACAACTATACCTCATTCTGAACTGAAGTCTCAGCTTAAAAAACTAATCAATAATTCATTTTTCTCTAAAAAGGGACAACGTCGGTACCACTATATTGTAGTTAAATATAATACCGCTTATTTTGTTAAAGGCGACTCTGATGCCCCATACAAATATACTGAAATAGATGTGGTAAATATGGTAAATTTTCTGATTGATAATATTTTTGTGGAATTTGGTGGTCGAATATTTCAACAAACTATTGGTATTCCCATGGCTACAAACTGTGCACCATTATTGGCAGACCTGTTTTTATACTCATATGAATCAGATTTTATCCAACATTTACAAAGAGGAGGTTCTAAAAAACTAACATGTAATTTTAATTTCACTTTCCGATACATAGATGATGTATTGTCGCTAAATAATCCGAAGTTTGGTGATTATTTGGATGTCATATATCCTAAGGAACTTGAAATTAAGGATACTACAGAATCCGCTAATTTTTCCAACTATCTAGACCTGAGGTTGGAGATTGATAATGATTCTAACCTGTCAACTAGATTATATGACAAACGTGATGATTTCAATTTTTCCATAGTCAATTTCCCTTTTCTAAGCAGCAACATTTCTATGTCACCGGCATATGGTGTGTTTGTTTCTCAACTTATACGCTATTCCAGAGCTAGTTGCAAATATGAGGACTTTGTCTATCGAAGTGCCCAGCTAGTCTCTAAACTGCTACGACAAGGATATGTTTTACCAAGACTTATAGCTGCGTTTAGGAAATTCTATGGACGTCATCATGATCTGGTTGATGAATACAGCAAATCCATGTCTGCCATGCAACTAGATCTATTTTCATGTTAATTTTGGGGAATTCATGACGGGTGCCACTAGTGGGCAGGAAATGCTCACTCTTTCCGGAACACCTGATTTCACCTCCTAATGGCCATTTACGGGGGTTCATGAGTTTCCCTGTCATTTTTGTTTTCTCTCACTTCGTATGCCTGATATGACTTTCTGTCCCCGGACTATGAGATTGGATAACGGACCCTGTTTTGTTTGCTCGGAATACTAAATACTGGGTATTGATTCCACGTCTATTTACTGTGTATTTCGAAATACTTCAAAACAACTGCTTCCTAATTCACTTCAAATCGTGCGTAATAATATAAATTGAAGAAACAATATGCAATACCCAGTACTTAAATAACTATACATAAACCTCCATTTGTACTTGTATAAAATTACATTTGTACATGTATGCTTTATGCGAGGTACCCTGATCAAACTAACCCAGTCGACTTTCCCAGCATCATCTCACAAGCCGTCACAGATCCGTCAATTAATCCTGCTCCCCCAGCCAAAACCTCAACATACACTACGGCAATGCTTTGTGCGAAGAGATGCTTGGCGGACGACGGAGTTCAGCTTTACAATTTAGGTATATTTATCCCGTAATTTTGAACAGACAGTTTGTCATTAGACACAGTATAATATTTCACATTCATAACAGATCTAGAAAAATTAGGCCAAGGGCCGAAGATAGGTTACCGGACAATGTTTAATGTTTTAGATGTTAGCCAGGTCACTGGCTGAATTCAAGGTCAAGAGAATATTCAGCATATATAACATTAAGCATATATCATGTCCACAGTTGATTGCTAAGCTGTAAATTCAATAATCAGCGAGATATTAGCAATTTTGTGCTGTGGCCTTGAAAATGACGGGGCAAAGGTCAAATTCAAGGTCATCAAAATATTCAGTGTATATCATTTTCTATATCATGTCCACAATTGATTCCCAGGCCATACAGTCAATAGAGGAGCAAGATATGAGCCAGTTTGTCCTTGGACCTTAAAAATGAGGTCAGAGGTCAAATTCAAGGTCCGAGAATATTCAGCATATATCATTTCCTACATGTCCACAATTGATTCCTAAGCTGTAAAATCGATAATAAGTGAGATATTAGACATTTTGTCCTGTGACCTTGAAAATGAGGTCAAAGGTCAAATTCAAGGTCATGACAATAATCTGCATATATCATTTCCTATATGTTCATAACTGATTCCTAAGCTGTAAAGTCGATAACAAGCGAGATATTAGCCATTTTGTCCTATGACCTTGAAAATGCGGTCAAAGGTCAAATTCAAGGTCATCAGAATATTCAGCATATATGATTTCCTATATGTCCACAATTGATTTCTAAGCTGTAGAGTCGATAATAAGTGAGATATTAGCCATTTTGTCCTGTGACCTTGAAAATGAGGTCAAAGGTCAACTTCAAGCTCATGACAATAATCTGCATATATCATTTCCCATATGTTCATAACTGATTCCTAAGCTGTAAAGTCGATAACAAGCGAGATATTAGCCATTTTGTCGTATGAACTTGAAAATGGGGTCAAAGGTCAAATTCAAGGTCATCAGAATATTCAGCATATATAATTTCCTATATGTCCACAATTGATTCCTAAGCTGTAGATTCGATAATAAGCGAGCTATCAGCCATTTTAAGCTCTGACCTTGAATTGAGGTCAGAGGTCAAATTCAAGGTCACGAGGATATTCAGCATATATCATTTCCCATATGTCCACAATTGATTCCTAGTCTCTAATCTCAATATTAAGTGAGATATTAGGCATAATGTGTCCCATTATAAAGCATAGGAGAATTTAACATGGGAAAGTCCCATTTGGGCCGAGTTTGGGCCAAAATGGCCCACTTCGAGCGATTCAAGCGCAACGAAATTTACAGACATCTTAGGGGTACATATGAGGAGTGTTATGTATCAAAAAGAAAAAAAGTTACTGAACAGATTTTGAGAAAATGGCCACCAAAGTCCAAAATCAGGCATTTTTCGTCGAAAACGGCCGCCATTTTGAAAAAAATGCGAAAATCAAAAAACTAAAAAATACCTCCTTCCTGAATTATTTTTAAGTATTTTTGTGCAAAATTTCAGAAGAATTCGCCCGTAAACAAAAAAGATAAAAATGTGGACGAGGACGACGACGACGATGACGACGGACGACAGACGACGGACGCAACGCCATGCCAATAGGTTATCGGACCATAGGTGCGGTAACCTAAAAAAACAAGAGCTCCGCTCATGGTAAATGATGCCCACAGGCTTTTGGAAGCTTAATTACACTCACACTCATTGAGTCTCACCTCACACTCATCAACTTTCCCCAATGCTCATTGAGTGTAAAATCGGCGTCAGTGAGGGGCAGGTCGACTCATACTCTTGGGATGTAACGTCAGTGGTCATTCAAAAAGGTGGTATAACACAGCTCATATCCTGCAAGGTACCAGGAAAACTCGTGGAACCTCAAATAATTAGGTGAAAGTGATTATGGGGAAATCATTGTTTGTTCTTTTCAAATAGTGCAATATGAATTGTCAACTCAACTTTTAATATGTATTCCAGTATACCACTCAACAGTCATGAATATAAATTAAAGGATCTTCTAGCAAAGCTGCAGTACCAAAAAAATAACCGCTTTCAGAACTACAAGAAGTAGCAAAATTATTTTATATATTCCTTGAATTGTGTTCAGTGTGTGATGAGCAATGTGTAATGTGTGTAATGAGCACTGTACTCAGGAAAGTATGTTTTCACATGTATAGCATAGCACATCAAACAAGAAAATGCATCTAACTGCGGGGGACGACATTAGAGCTCGAGCACATCATCAGTACCACGACAGTATATTATGATGAAAAACATACGCCTTCTTCATTCAATTTCCTAATAAGTAAACATTTATTTTGAACTCAATGTAACAGATAGATCTACGCCTACTGAAATAGTATTTCATTTTTTTAAAAAATAAAAAAAAATATTGAAAACCATGAGAAATATCTGCATCTGATATCATGATACATGTGCCTACTGGGCGAATTGAAAGGCCAGTTTAAAATAAAAATTCGCATCCCCGCATGGAACACCTTAATTGTCATGTGATACAATACGTCAAATTAAGGTTTAATTCAGCCGTGGCGTCGCAGACGAATCATCGTGTTTACTTCATCATAACGCCAGAGAATGTCACACGCAAGATGACATATGCATGCACGTATTGCTGCACAGAAAATTGTGTGTTCTATAATACGTGTCATTGCGATAAAATTTGCTCTGCATTCTGGAAACGTCAATTTCCATCGACTCCGCCATTTTGGACGTTTTTGCATAATTTGAGGATTTTACGTTATTTTCTCAATCCTAACACATCGATTTATGCATTATACATCTGTGGAATATTCAAATTTTGCCATCAATTCGACAGATTTTATGTCAAAGACGAAGAAAATCCTCATTTGGAGTAGGTGTCTAAACGTTTACCTGCCAAAATGGGCGTCGATAGTTTGGCATGAAACCTCCATGAAAAAGTCAGCACATAGACATGTAGAGGGTTGGGGGCTTCGCCCCCAACGCTCTAATGTCAAAAATTAGCCCAAGGGCTAAGAAAGGTTACCGGACAATATACATTTTAGATATTATACAAATATTGGATGTTGAGGAGTCCAATATACAGTTTACGGGATGAAGAAATGTCATATTGGCCGAGGCGCAGCCTAGGTCAATATGACATTTCTGAATCCCGTAAACTGTATATTGGACGACTCTCAACATCCAACAGTTGCTATATTATTTACCAATGAATGTAGGAGAAACCCAGAATGGGGAAAACCCACATGTAACACACGCTCTGATTTGCTGATAATCAGAGCGTGTCCATACATTTTTGCCGTCCAATATAGACTTTCGCCGTCCAACATTGAGTATGTAGGATTGCCACGTGGTACAAATCGTCCGATCAGGAGTGTCCTTACAGTGGGAATACCACCGAGTGAATAATATTAGCCTTTTGTCCAGTGACCTTGAAAATAAAGTCACTGATAAATTCAAGGCCACTGATAAATTTTCAACAAATATATCACTTCTAGTATGTCCACAATAAATTCCTAAGCTGTAAAGTCGATAATAAGTGAGACATTAGCCATTCTGTGATGTGACCTTGACAATGAGGTCAAAGTTCAAGTTCAAGGTCATGAAAATATTCAGTATATATCATTCCTCTATATTCGCAATTGATTCCTATGCTGTAAATGTAAGTATCAATCTATTACCACCAATACAATCAGATTTTGATGATGCCAATAAGAAACGTAAAATACTACATTTTGCAATAGAAACAAACAAAGCCCGACCAAATAGTTTATCCAAAGACACACTGGCGTCGTCAGGGGCAGACAATGTGTTAAATGTAGTTGTTTCTACTGTACACCAGATGGAATTAGTATACAACTGCCCAACAACCTATGAAAATAATTCAGAAATCCGAATCTAACCCCATGGAATAGATACATGACAAGTACAAAACTGCCCAATCACAAGCCCGAAGGCTACTGAGTTGATGGTATCCTCGGGGACAGATTTAACGTCCGCCAGCAGTGACACCGACTCAGTGGTATAAATGTAAGTATCAATCTATTACCACCAATACAATCAAATTTTGATGATGCCAAAAAGAAACGTAAAATACAACATTTTGCAATAGAAACAAAGCCCGACAAAATAGTTTATCCAAAGACACACTGGCGTCATCAGGGGCAGATGTAAAGATGATAATAAGCGACATATTAGCCATTTTGTTCTCTGACCTTGAAAATGTGATCAAAGGTCAAATTCTAGATCACCAAAATATTCAGCATACATCATTTCCTATATGTTCACTATGGACCCCTAAGCTGTAAATTTGATAATAAGCGAAATATAAGCCATTTTGTATTCTGACCTAGAAAATAAAATGACTAACCTTGAAATTTAGGTCAAGAGTCAAATTCAAGGTCACTAGAATATTCAGCATATATCATTTCCTATATGTTCACAATTGATTCCTAAGCTGCAAAGTCGCTAATAAGCAAGATATTGACCATTTTGTCCTGTGACCTTGAAAATGAGGTCAAAGGTCAAATTCAAGGTCACGAGAATATTCAGCATATATCATTTCCTATATGTTCACAATTGATTCCTAAGCCGTAAAGTCAATAATAGCGAGATATTAGCAATTTTGTCCTGTGACCTTGGAAATGAGGTCAAAGGTCAAATTCAAGGTCACGAGAATATTCAGCATATATCATTTCCTATATGTTCACAATTGATTCCCAAGCTGTAAAGTCGATAATAAGCGAGATATTGGCCATTTTGTCCTGTGACCTTGAAAATGAGGCCAAAGGTCAAAGTCAAGGTCACGAGAATATTCAGCATATATCATTTCCTATATCTTCACAATGGATTCCTAAGCTGTAAAGTCGATAATAAGCGAGATATTAGCCATTTTGTCCTGTGACCTTGAAAATGAGGTCAAAGGTCAAATTCAAGGTCACGAGAATATTCAGCATATATCATTTCCTATATGTTCACAATTGATTTCTAAGCTGTAAAGTCGATAATAAGCGAGATATTAGCCATTTTGTCCTGTGACCTTGAAAATGAGGTCAAAGGTCAAATTGAAGGTCACGAGAATATTCAGCATATATCATTTCCTATATGTCCACAATTGATTCCTAGTCTCTAATCTCAATATTAAGTGAGATATTAGGCTTAATGTGTCCCATTATAAAGCATAGGAAAATTTAACATGGGAAAGTCACATCTGGGCCGAATTTGGGCCCAAAATGGCCCACTTCGAGTGATTTTGAGAAAATGTCGAAAAAGTGCAATTTCAGCCTTTTTGGACCATTTGGGCCTAGATTTCAGGCCTTTAGAGCGATTCAAACCAATCCATCTTGATACACGTTATTGATGACATAATGAAGCATCTTTGTGTAAAAAAAGAAAAAAAAGTTACGGAACAGATTTTGAAAAAATGGCCGCCAAAGTCCAAAATTGGCCGATTTTCGACAAAAACGGCCGCCATTTTGAAAAAATTGCGAAAATCAAAAAACTAAAAAATACCTCCTTCCTGATATATTTTTGTGCATTTTTGTGCAAAATTTCAGAAAGATTGGTCCGTAAACAAAAAAGATAAAAATGTGGACGACGCCGACGCCGGACGCAACGCCATGCCAATAGGTTAGCGGACCGGTAACCTAAAGGTCCGGTAACCTAAAATATGACTGCTGTTCATATTCAGTTTACTCCATTTCAATTTCCGACTATGTTCTGAATCGCCAGTTTCATGGGGTGGCCACTACTGCGTCATGATGGTTCATCTAGAAATAAGGTGATTTACATTTACATTGACGTTTTGTTGTATCATTACTGTGGATCCTGTCATAGTTGTTCATATTTACTCATTTCGAATCAATTTTCCCTCCATATTTCATATGGAAATTCAGGACAAAAAAATTACTCAAATGTATGTAAAATATGAACAAAAGAGCCTGATTACTAAGTGCAGAAACTTTCTTTGTACTTCCCACGATGTAGACTGTCGAAACTGGGTGCAACTCATTTATTCTCATCTCGGGTCATACGATTGTTTTGGCAGGTGCAACTTAGTGATTGGAGATATTATTAGTTTTGACCTTCGACGGGAATTGGTCACTTTGTTGGGAAGAGTTGCAGGCTCAACTGCCGTGACAATTGCCGTTAGTACCACTAGTAAATTATGTTTGTAGCTTACAGTTACTTCCAGCAATTATTCATCCCTATAAAGCAAATGAAAGCTCCAAGGATATTGCTCCGCTTTCTTTGATGCTCTTCGTTTTGTGCCAAGTTTGTCTTGAGAACATTCGGAAGTAGAGAACAGATAGACATGCACACAAGTTATCAACATGCAGGAGGAGATAATTATTTGACTCCTAATCTGATCTGCCATGTAGAAGCGGATTGTATATTTTATGGCATGGATTAACACGTCAGTCAGCCATTACATCTGCGATGATATACTAGTTCAGGTCTGTATGACACTACATAAACTGAAGTAGGCGTTTCCATATAGGAGAATATTCATTTACTGGAAAGCCACTTGCTCGAAATGACTAAAAACTTCACCCTCCGATTGCATTCGTTGGTTTGCGGCTACTCGGTATTGATGGCTTGGGCGCGATTGTGTGTTCTTTTTTTATTTACATTGTATTGTGTAGTGTATTGCGTGAGCTGATTCACACCTGAGATTCTGGAAGTGTGCATGGTCGGCTTAAATTTAGTACCATTTTTAAAATCAACCAATATTAGAATTCTTGCCTGTCACAAAAACTTGAAGTGTATCTCGTGAATGTCATGAATCTAAAAAAATTAGCCCAAGGGCTAAGAAAGGTTACCGGACAATACATATTTTAGATATTAGTAGTTTGTCCCGTGACCTTGAAAATAAGGTCATTGGTCAATTCAAAGACATGATAATATTCGACATATGTCATTTCTAGTATGTCCACAACTGATTCTTAAGCAGTAAAGTCAAAAATAAGCAAGATTATAAGCGAGATTAGCCATTATGTCCTGTGACCTTGAAAATGAGGTCAAAGGTCGAATTCAAGGTCATAGCAATATTCAGCTTATATCATTTCCTATACGTTCATAATTGATTCCTAAGCTCTAAAGTCGATAAGCGAGCTAATAGCCATTTTGTCCTGTGACCTTGAAAATTAGGTCAAAGGTGAAGTTCAAGGTCATGACAATGTTCAGAATATATCATTTTCTATATGTCAACAATTGATTGCTAAGCTGTAAAGTCGATAAAAAGTGAGATATTAGCCATTTCTTTCTCTGACCTTGAAAATGAGGTCAAAGGTCAAATTCAAGGTCACAGCAATATTCAACATATCATTTCCTATATGTTCATAATTGATTCCTAAGCTGTAAAATTTATAATAAGCAAGATATTAGCCATTTTGTCCGGTGATCCTGAAAATGAGGTCAGAGGTAAAATTCAAGGTCATGATAAATGTAATATTCAGCATATATCATTTCCTATATGTCCACAATTGATCCCTTAGCTGTAAAATCGATAATAAGTGAGATATTAGCCATTTTGTCCTGTGACCTTGAAAATGAGGTCAAAGGTCAAATTCAAGGTTATCAGAATATTCGGCATAAATCATTTCCTATATGTCCACAATTGATTCCTAAGCTGTAAAGTCGATAATACGTGAGATATTAGCCATTTTGTGCTCTGACCTTGAAACTAAGGTCAGAGGTCAAATTCGAGGTCACGAGAATATTCAGCATATATCATTTCCTATATGTCCACAATTAATCCCTAAGCTGTAAAATCGATAATAAGTGAGATATTAGCCATTTCGTCCTGTGACCTTGAAAATGAGGTCAAAGGTCAAATTCAAGGTTATCAGAATATTCAGCATATATCATTTCCTATATGTCCACAATTAATTCCTAAGCTGTAAAGTTGATAATGAACGAGATATTAGCCATTTTGTGCTCTGACCTTGAAACCGAGGTCAGAGGTCAACTTCAAGGTCACAAGAATATTCGGCATATATCATTTCCTATATGTCCACAATTGATTCCTAGTCTCTAACCTCAATATTAAGTGAGATATTAGGCTTAATGTGTCCCATTATAAAGCATGGGATAATTTAACATGGCAAAGTCCCATTTGGGCCGTGTGTGGGCCCAAAATGGCCCTTTCCGAGTTATTCAAAAGCAACGAAATTTATACATGTCAGAGGGGTACATATGAGGAGTGTTATGCATCAATAAGAAACAAAAGTTACTAAACAGATTTTGAGAAAACGACCGTCAAAGTCCAAAATTGGCCATTTTTTCACGAAAATGGCCGCTCTGACCTTGAAACTGAGGTCAGAGGTCAAATTCAAGGTCTCAAGAATATTCAGCATATATCATTTCCTATATGTCCACAATTGATTCCTAGTCTCTAATCTCAATATTAAGTGAGATATCAGGCTTAATGTTTAACATGGGAAAGTCCCATTTGGGCCGAGTTTGGGCCCAAAATGGCCAAATTCGAGCGATTCAAGTGCAACGAAATTTATACATGTCACAGGGGTACATATGAGGAGTGTTATGCATCAATAAGAAAAAAAGTTACTGAACAGATTTTGAGTAAACGACCATCAATTCCAAAAATGGCCATTTTTAGACGAAAACGGCCGCTCTGACCTTGAAACCGAGGTCAGAGGTCAAATTCAAGGTCACGAGAATATTCAGCATATATCATTTCCTATATGTCCACAATTGAATCTTAGTCTCTAATTTCAATTTTAAGTGAGATATTAGGCTTAATGTGTCCCATTATAAAGCATAGGAGAATTTAACATGGGAAAGTCCCATTTGGGCCGAGTTTGGGCCCAAAATGGCCCACTTCGAGCGATTCAAGGGCAACGAAATTTATACATGTCACAGGGGTACATAGGAGGAGTGTCATGCATCAATAAGAAAAAAAGTTACTGAACAGATTTTGAGAAAACGACCGTCAAAGTCCAAAATTGAAAAAAATGCGAAAAATTGAAAAAAATGCGAAAATAAAAAAACTGAAAAAAAAACCTTTACTGGAAATATTTTTAGGTATTTTTGTGCAAAATCAGAAATATTCGACTGTAAACTTTAATGATAAAAATGTGGACGGACGGACGGACGACGGACGCAACGCCACGGCAATAGGTTATCGGACCAAAGGTCCGGTAACCTAAAAACAGTTACTGAGAAAACCACATTTCAACGTGCATCAAAACACTGGATAGAGAATGATTGGTTTGCAAACACAAACACAGATGACATCGCGAGACTGTGTGTAGAACTCGCCAGCCACGAGGGCCCTTTTGAGAGCTTATTTATGGCAGCTTATTTCGAGCATATGACATATGCTCTATAAACAAAATAAAGTTGGATAATTTTTACAATAAGGTTGGTGCCGAAACACCATCTCCGACAACACTTCATGCAACAGCGCCAAACCATCCTTTGTAAATTCACTTCAAATTTGTTCATTGCGACACACGTGTTGGAACCTCGAACACATGGATATGCTGGGAAGAAATGACACTGAATATGCTTTTGGAGAATATTTGAGTATACTTGTAAAGGTCATCAATATCACATCAATAGACGTAGAATCAATACCCAGTATTAAGTATTCCGAGCGAGAAATACCGGGTCCGTTATCCAATGCCATAGTCCGGGGACAGAAAGTCATATCAGGCATACGAAGTGAAAGAAAACAAAAATGAGAGGGAACCTCATGAACCTCCAAAAATGGCCATTAGGAGGTGAATCAGGTGTTCCTGCCCCACCAGTGTTTCCTGCCCCACCAGTGGCACCCGTCATGAATTCCCCAAAATGAACATGAAAATAGATTTAGTCTCTCAGGTTTTTTCTTACTTTCATGTATTTGAAATGAATACAAATTTGGAGCATCAACACGAATACAGCTAATTGGGAGTGAATGGATTCGACTGAAAATAGTATGTCCACACTTGTGATGTGCTTCAAATGAAAGACCAGTACTGCACTTCATGCACCATAACTATTACAGCCATGATTGGTGGTCGAGGATGACCACTGTAATCCTTGGGTTGGATGGCTTGCCTCCCATCAATAGTCCTAGTCTTGAAAGGTATGAATAGATGAAGGTCAAACCTGTCACATACGGAGTGTAAATAAATGGATGACATTCACTGCAATAAATTACTTGTCATTAAATGTTCCTGCTTTATTTGATTTGACCTTTTATCATCCAGTTGTCCCCTGTGTGCTCCCCGAGTACATTTATTTGCAGTCTCTCAGTGCACTCCTCCGTTTTTGAACAAGAAAATACTGATTCATGTGTGTGATCAACTCAGTGGTCATATCACGATGTTCCAATGTTCCAATCAATGTCCAATTTTATGCTTGAATAGAAATATCCAGATATATACCAACTCAATTATTGAGAGAAAATTGTTTGCTGTCCTGAACAAGTGATTGTTGAACATTTCCAGATTACCAAATGACTATAATTAGACATAACTCACTTTGAAATTATATTGTATGGACGAGTAAGACATGACATATGCATGTTGTTCATTTTGCACCCAGTGTCACTCCTCGTGCTGTGTGTTTTATTGATTGTGCTGTCCACAAAAAATGTTCTTGGCTTTGTCGCACAAGGATATTCACTCCGATCCTGTCTTTCAGCTTATTTCCGGACTGCCGGGGTGTTGTGTAATTCCATAATGTCTTGCTCGCCGCAGTCCGCTGATGTCAACCACAAACTCCATACCAGCATAATTATTGTTAATAATAAAGTTCTGTTTTCGGATGTGACATGTGGTGTTAAAACGATATATCATACACAATCTATTTAGTCTTTACAGTTTGTCATATCACAGAGCACATTTTTCTGTGAGTCAGAGACATATACGCAGTTATAGGTTGATCGCAAAGATGGCAACAGTGACTGATATTCGATTCGACTCGATATATTTACATGTCTGACGTGAAAAGTTTATGAAACAATGTACTTCTAATATTTAAGACCATCAATAAAAAAAACAGGCGATGTTGTTTAGGTTTCAGAATTGAATATTCATCAGAGAGTTTCAACATTTTGTTTCTTTCTGAGAAACATTTCGATTGTTAATGTCAATAGTCAACTATTCAATGTTGGGTGAAAGCTAATTAGTCTGGAAACATTTCAAGTGTTTGCAACATCTCCAATTAACGTCCCTTACTTTCTGCTGTTTTGTATGAAACCCTATCCATTTGCACAAAAACAATTATACTTGAAGGAGTATGCATATAATGGAATCGCCTTTTTTGTGTGGAAAGAGCCATCAATGTAAACATTGTCAAACACATAACATCATTGCAATGCTGCCAAGTGTTTTTCATTATTGAATTTTTTTTTTTACATTATTGAGAAATGTCTCGCGTTTGAGGAGTCACATGTACTGAGAGGACTAGTTTTGATTTGCCCGTACATCACTGTTGTCCGGCTGATGTTCACTTGTTCCTTCTGTGGCACCTGGTCTGACGTGCCGCCAAATGCTCTACATGTTCTGTACGTGAGGTAAAGATACGTGAGGTATTTCATATTCTAGGAGATAAGGCAAGGTAACAACCTACGCACATAGTGTTTTGTTAATGAATGAACATTTTTTATCCATTTTAATTGAGTAAACAAAAGTGTGTGATTCGTGTGGACAAGCTTGACGATCACGGCACACATCATAACGCAGTGGAAGACTCTCTGCCTTCCTCGGAGGATCACTCAGTCACACATAACGATGGTATTTGTTCGCATTATGAATTATTGTGTCCTCGTACATCATGACACAATTTGTGCAAATTCATACAAGCAGTCTAGTCCATGTCACACCTCTTGTTTTGACAGGATAGAACAAATTGTTTTCAAGCTAATGACTGTGTAAACTGTATTTGGTCAGATAACATCAGTTATAAAGGACTTGTAAGTGATAGATTCAGGCCATTTTCAGTCACCTCTCAGACAAATCTTATAAAATATATCCTGCTCATACAAATGATATTTACTTATGGTAACTGTGAGCCTATTATTTCAACTTCGAAATTTCGTGAATAGGACTCAAAAAGTTTAAGGATATATAAAAAATAAAATACATGTTCTGGTTAACAATTTGATGTCAGACATTTGTGATTTTCCTTAGGTTGTGGAGATGTATGGTCACAACGTGATATGTACAACACTGATATACACCCCCTAGGTGTGATACCATAAACATGTCGTGTTGTTTATCTGGATCAAACAATAACATGCCGCTGGATGTATATGAGACATCACCCTGGTATAGTCTGTTTCCGGTGAAAATATCGGGGCTGATGCTCCTCGATTCCCACCACATACAACCCCTTATCAGGAATGATATTTACTGTACATTTTGAAATACTTAAAAATAACTTCTGCTCCATAATTCAAAATAAATCGTGCGTGGTAATATAAATTGAATGAAAAGGTATTCACTCCCTAGTACTTAAATAACTATACATAAATCTCATTTTTTGCATTTGTACATGTATGCTTTATACGACGTTGATCATAAAGATAACCCTGATCAAACTAATCAAGACGACTTTCCCAGCATCATCTTTCAAGCTTTAACAGATAAGTCAGTCAATCCTGCTCCCCCAGCCAAAACCTCAACATACACTACGGCAATGCTTTGTGTGAAGAGATGCTTGGCGGACGACGGAGTTCAGCTTTACAGTTTAAGTATATTTATCCCGTAATTTTGAACAGACAGTTTGTCATTAGACACAGTATAATATTTCACATTCATAACAGATCTAGAAAAAAACAAGAGCTCCGCTCACGGTAAATGATGCCCTCAGGCTTTTGGAAGCTTAATTACACTCACACTCATTGAGTCTCACCTCACACTCATCGATTTTCCCCCATGCTCATTGAGTGTGAAGTCGGCGTCAGTGAGGGGCAGGTCGACCTCATTAATACTCTTGGGATGTAACGTCAATGGTCATTCAAAAGGTGGTATAACACAGCTCATATCCTGCAAGGTATCAGGAAAAACTCCTGGAACCTCAAATAATTAGGTGAAAGTGATTATGGGGAGATCATTGTTTTTTTAAATAGTGCAATATGAATTGTCAACTCAACTTTTAGTATGTATTCGAGTATATCACTCAACAGTCATGAATATAAATTGAAGGACCTTCCAGCAAAGCTGCAGTACCAAAGAAAAATCGCTTTCAGAACTACAAGAAGAAGCAAAATCATTTTATATTTTCCATGAATTGTTCATTCAGTCTGTCCATATTCAGTTTACTCCATTTCAATTTCCGACTATGTTCTAGATTGCCAGTTTCATGTGGTGGCCACTACAGCGTCATGATGGTCCATCGGCCAATGGGTGATTCACATTGACGAAAACCAACAATCAACATGAACAAAACTTCCCTTCAAAATGCTCTGCTTAGAATAAGACGTTTTGTTGTATCATTACTGTAGATCCTGTCATAGTTGTCCATATTAAGTCAATTGGAATCATTTATTTTTTCCATATTTCAAACGTGTTGTGATAGTTTCTGTGGATCAATGTCTAACACTCCGTGCATGAACAAAATGGACAGATCATGCCCAAATCGAATCCTATCCGAAATAGGGAAAGTCAGCACAAAAGAATTACTCAAATGTATGTAAATATGAACAAAGGAGCCTGACTACCAAGTGCAGTTCATTGTTGTGGAAACTTTCTTCGTACTTCCCATGATGTCGACTGTCGAAACTGGGTGCAACTCGTTTATTCTCATCTCGGGTCACGATTGTTTTGGCAGGTGCAACGTAGTGATTGGAGATTTTATTAGTTTTGACCTTCGACGGGAATTGGTCGCATTGTTGGGAAGAGTTGCAGGCTCAACTGCCGTGACAATTGCCGTTAGTACCACCAGTAAATATGTTTGTAGCTCACAATTGCATCCAGCAATGATTTATCCCTATAAAGCAAATGTAAGCTCCAAGGATATTGCTCCGCTTTCTTTGGTGCTCTTCGTTTTGTGCCAAGTTTGTCCTGAGAACATTTGGAAGTAGAGAACAGATAGGCATGTACACAAATGATCTCTACATGTGGGAGGAGAGAATTATTTGACTCCTTATCTGATTCGCCATGTAGACATGGTAGAAGCGGATTGTATATTTTATGGCATGGATGAACAAATCAGTTGGACAATACATCTGCAATGATATACTAGTTCAGGTGTGTACGACACTACATAAATTGAATTGCGTATTTCCATATAGGAGAATATTCATTTATGGGAAAGCCACTTGCTCGAAATGACTAAAAACTTCACCCTCGGATTGAATTTGTGGGTATGCGGCTACTTGGTATTGATGGCTTGGGCGCGATTGTGATCTTGTTTCTATTTACATTGTATTGTGTAGTGTATTACGTGAGCTGAATCAAACCTGAGAATCTGGAAGTGTGCATGGTCGGCTTAAATTTAGTACCAATTTTAAAATCAACCAATTCTTGCTTGTCACAAAAACTTGAAGTACATCTCGTGAATGTCATGAATCTAATAAAAAACAGTTAACTGAGGATCTGAGGAAACCACAGTTAAACCATACTTGCATTGTTCTCGCAGATGTTTAATCAATGCTGTTGAGGAGTTTTCTGTATGTATTTCACGGTTGAGGAGTTTTCTGTATGGTTTAGAATAGAGAAACCCCTCGAGTAACAGGGAGTTATTCAACATGGTCTTGGGCTAACGCCTTCGACCAAGTTGAATAACCCCCGGTTCCTCGGGGTTTCTCTATTTCTTAAACGTGCATGAAAACACTGGATAGAGAATGATTAGCTTAATTGCAGACATGGGCGGCTGCCTGCCACGGTAGCAACACAAACACTGATGACATCGCGAGACTGTGTGTAGTACTCACCAGCCAAGAGGGCCGTTTTGAGAGCTTATTTATGGGAGCTCATTTTGAGCATAATATATGCTCAAAATGAGCTGTCATTGTATAAACAAAATACAGTGGGTTAATTTTTACAATAAGGTTGGCGCCGAAACACAATCTCCGACAGCACTTCATGCAACAGCACCAAACCATCCTTTGTAAATTCACTTCAAATTTGTTCATTGCGACACACCTGTTGGAACCTCGAACACATGGATATGCTAGGATTCACCAGATATTTCCATGATAGAAAATGGTACTGTGCAAATTAACGTGGAAGAAATCACACTGAATATGCTTTTAGAAAATATTCGAGCATACTTGCAAACGTCATCAATATCACATCAATAGACGTAGAATCAATACCTAGTATTAAGTATTCCGAGAAAAAAATCCAATCTCATTGTCCGGGGACAGAAAGTCATATCAGGCAAACGAAGTGAGAGAAAACAAGAATGAAAAGGAACTTCATAAACACCCCAAAAGGTCATTAGGAGGTGATTTCAGGTGTTTCAGATAGAGCGAGCACTTCCTGCCCCACTAGAGACACCCATCATGAATTCCCCAAAATTAACATGAAAGTAGATTTAGTCATACAATATCATGCCGCAACAACGTTTCCTTTCTGGGGGAGATTCTTCCTTTCTTTTATGTATTTGGAATGGATAAAATTTTGGAGCATCAACACGAAATCAAAGGAAAGACCAGTACTGCTCTTCATGTACCATAACTATTACAGCCATGATTGTTGGTCACCACTGTAATACTGGAATTGGATGACTGCCTCCCATCAATAGTCCTAGTCTTGAAAGGTATGAATAGATGAAGGTCAAACCTATCACATATGGAGTGTAAATAAATGGATGACATTCACTGCAATAAATTACTTGTCATTAGGTGTTCCTGCTTTATATATATTGACTTTTTAACATCCAGTTGTCCCATGTGTGCTTCCCGAGTACATTATTTTGCACTCTGTCAGTGCACTCCTCTGTCTTTATACAAGAAAATACTAATTCATGTGTCAACTCAGTGGTCACATTACCATTTGTCCTGTGATGCTACGATAGAATGTCAGTTGAGAAAATATTATTGAATTTATTTTTTCCCTACTCAGTGAAAAACATATTGAGATGCGATTGAAAATGTTCCAATCAATGGCCAATTTTATGTTTGAATAAAAATATCAAGAGATATACTAACTCAATTATTGAGAGAACATTGTTTGCTGTCCTGAACAAGTGGTTGTTGAGCATTTCCAGATTACCAAATGACTATAATTACACATAACTCACTTTCAAATTATCTTGTTTGGACCAGTAAGACATGACATATGCATGTTGCTCGATTTGCAACCAGTGCCACTCCTCCTGCTGTGCGTTTCATTGATTGTGCTGTCCACAAAAATGTTTTTGACCTTTGTCGCACAAGGGTATTCACTCCGATCTTGTCTTTCAGCTTATTTCCGGACTCCCGAGGTGTTTTGTAATTCCATTACGTCTTGCTCGCCGCAGTCTGCTGACGTCAACCACAAAATTCATGCAGGCATATTGTTAATGACAAAGTTTTGTTCTTGGATATGACATGTGATGTTAAAACGATAAACCATACATTACGTGTTTGGTCTGTACAGTTTGTCATATCACAGAGCCCATTTTTCTGTGAGTCAGAGACATATACGTAGTTATAGGTTGATCTCAAAGATGGCAACAGTGACTGATTTTCAATTCGACTCGATATACAAGTCTGAATTGAAAAGTTCATAAAACGATGTACTTCTAATATTTATAACCATCGATAAACACAGGCGATGTTCTTCAGGTTTCAGAATTGGATCCATCAGAGAGTTTTGACATTTTGTTTCTTTCTGAGAAACATTTCCATTGTTAATGTCAAAAGTCAACTAATCAATGTTGGGTGGAAGTTAATTAATCGGGAAACCTTTCAAGTGTTTGCAACATCTCATATTAATGTCCCTTACTATTTGTTGTTTTGTGTGAAACCTTATCCATTTGCACAGAAACAATCATAATTGAAGGAGTATGCATATAATCGAATCGACATTTTTGTGTGGAAAGAGCCCTCAAAGGAAACATTGTCAAACACATAACATCATTGCAAGTGTTTTTCATTATTGAAAGATGTCTCACGTTTGAGGAATTACACGTACTGAGAGGACTAGTGTTGATTTGCCAGTACATCACATCACTCTTGTCTGGCTGATGTTCCTTCTGCAGCACCTGGTCTGACCTACAGCCTACTGAGCTTCTCTGATATTCATATGGTCATGAGTCCACTTTTGTGAACCTGCTACATGGTTCGTTTTGCTTTTGATATGAATCTGATGGTCAGTGTTTGTTCAGGCTAACTCGATAACAAGTAATCTGTGTGTATCATGGCCCTCGATGGCCTATATCAAGGACTGAATCGTGAAAATCATGGGTCATTTGATATGGAACGAGTGAATGCAGTAAAACGTAAATTCGTTGAAGTGACAAAGATCCATCTGAAATAAACTGTGACAACATATCGTCTACCGTGCTGGACTTGTAAAACTACACCCAGACAACACGTGTTCTGGTCGATGGTTAACTACAAATTTTGGGGACAGAGACAATTCCAGTTTTTTTTTTGTTTTTTTGTTGCAGACAGTCAAACCAGTAGCAATCATCCATTCCTGGACTATTATTATATCTGTTCATTTGAACTGGATGTTGATTAACGATTGCCAATTTTATAATAATTTCTACAGTGTTCGAGCGAATGAACTCAGTATATTTTAATTTATTTATCTTAGATATGTATGCCTTTCATGAACATAAAGTGAAACCACGTAAATGTTCTACATGTTCTTACGTGAGGTAAAGATATGTGAGCTATTACATATATTATACCAGGAGATAAAGCAAGATGACAACTTACGCACATAGTGTTTCGTTAATGAATGAACACTTTTTATCCATTTAATTAAATAAACAAAAGTGTGTAATTCATGTAGACAAGCTTGACGATCATGGCACACATCATAACGCAGTGGAAGAATTTCCGCCTTCCTCGGAGGAACACTCAGTCACTCACTACTATGGAATATGTTTGCATTATGATTTATTGTGTCATCGTACATCATGACTCAATTTGTGCAAATTAATATAAGTTGGCTAGTCCATGTCACACCTCTTCTTTTGACATGATAGAACAAATTGTTCTGATGCTAATGACTGTGTAAACTGTATTTGGTCAGATAACATCAGTTATAAAGGACTTGTGAGCGATAGATGCAGGCAATATTCAGTCACCTCTAAGACAAATCTTTTTTAATATATCCTGTTCATACAAATGATATTTACTGATGGTAACTGTGAGCTTATTATTTCAGCTTCGAAAATGTGTGAATAGGACTCACAGCATTTAAGGATATATACAAATTAATACATGTTCTGGTCAACAATTTGACGTGAGACATTTGACATTCCTCAGGTTAATGTGGTTGCAACATGGTGCGGGCAACACTGATATACACTCTGGATCTGGATCAAACAATAACATGCTGCTGGATGTATAGGAGGCATCACCCTGGTATAGTCTGTTTCCGGTGAAAATATCAGGGCTGATGCTTCTCGATTCCCATCAGATACAACCCCTACAGGAATTATATTTACTGTACATTTTGAAATACTTAGAAGAACTTCAAATGGTGGCCACTACTGCGTCATGATGGTCCATCTGCCAGTGGGTGATTTACATTGACAAAAACCAGCAATCAACGTGAACGAAACTGCCCTGCGGGCGTAGAATAAGACGTTTTGTTGTATCATTACTGTGGATCCTGTCATAGTTGTTCATATTTACTCAATTCGAATAATTTTTTCTCCATATTTCATACTTTTTGCGATAGTTTCTGTGGATCAATGTCTCACACTCCGTGCATGAACAAAATGGACAGATCATGCCCAAATCGAATCATATCCAAAATAGGGAAAGTTAGCACAAAAGAATTACTCAAATGTATGTAAATATGAACAAAAAAGCCTGACTACCAAGTGCATTTCATTGTTGTGGAAACTTCCTTCGTACTTCCCATGATGTCGACTGTCGAAACTGGGTGCAACTCGTTTATTCTCATCTCGGGTCACGATTGTTTTGGCAGGTGCAATGTAGTGATTGAAGATTTCGTTAGTTTTGACCTTAGACGGGAATTGGTCGCATTGTTGGGAAGAGTTGCAGGCTCAACTGCCGTGACAATTGCCGTTAGTACCACTAGTAAATTATGTTTGTAGCTTACAGTTACTTCCAGCAATGATTTATCCCTGTAAAACAAATGTAAGCTCCAAGGATATTGCTCCGCTTTCTCTGATGCTCTTCGTTTTGTTCTGAGTTTGTCCTGAGAACATTTGGAAGTAGAGAACAGATAGACATGCACACAAATGATCTCTACATGTGGGAGGAGAGAAATATTTGACTCCTTATCTGATTCGCCATGTAGAAGCAGATTGTATATTTTATGGCATGGATAAACAAATCAGTCAGTCATTACATCTGCCATGATATACTAGTTCAGGTCTGTATGACACAACATAAACTAAAGTACGTGTTTCCATATAGGAGATTATTCATTTACTGGAAAACCACTTGCTCAAAATGACTAAAAGCTTAACACTCGGATTGAATTCGTGGGTATGCGGCTACTTGGTATTGATGGCTTGGGCGCGATTGTGTGTTCTTGTTTCTCTTTACATTGTATTGTGTAGTGTATTGCGTGAGCTGAATCTAACCTGAGATTCTAGAAGTGTGCATGTAAGAACCGATCTATTACCACCAATATAACCAAATTTTGATGATTCCAATAACAAACATAAAATACAACATTTTGCAATAGAAACAAAGCCCGACCAAATACTTGATCAAAATACTTTATCATGGTCGCCTTAAATTTAGTACCAATTTTAAAATCAACCAATATTAGAATTCTTGCTTGTCACAAAAACTTGAAGTACATCTCGTAAAAAAAGTTACTGAGAAAACCACAGTTAAACGTGCATTGTGTGTTCTTGTTTCTATTTACATTGTATTGTGCAGTGTATTGCGTGACCTGAGTCTAACCTGAGATTCTAGAAGTGTGCATGGTCGCCTTAAATTTAGTATCAATTTTAAAATCAACCAATATTAGAATTCTTGCTTGTCACAAAAACTTGAAGTACATCTCTTGAAGGTCATGAAACTAATAAAAACAGTTACTGAGAAAACCACAGTTAAACGTGCATGAAAACACTGGATAGAGAATGATTGTCTTGCAGACATGGCCGGCTGTCTGCCACGGTAGCAACACAAACACCGATGACATCGCGAGACTGTGTGTAGAACTCGCCAGCCACGAGAACCGTTTCGAGAGCTTAGTTATAGCAGCTCATTTTGAGCATATGACATATGCGGCCCAAGTACCATACACTGCTCCTTAATACTACTCGTCCACTGAAAACATACCATTTAATCCGTCTCGCACCTTTTTAATCATTATTGAATATAGAGGAAGGTGCAGGATATGATACTTGGGCCACATATGCTCAAAACGAGCTGTCATTCTATAAACAAAATAATTTTTACAATAAGGTTGGCGCCGAAACACAATCTCCGATTCAGGCCACTTCACGCAACAGCACCGAACCAATTTTGGTAAATTCATTTCAAATTTGTTCATCCGACAGATGTGTTGGAACCTCGAACACATGGATATTCTGGGATTCTATAGACACATATGCCTTCTGTGATAGAGAACAGTACTGTGCAAATTGATGTGGAAGAAACGTAATGAATATGCTTTTGGAAAATGTTTGTTTGATTATAAATGTGAAGGCTATCAATATCACATCAATAATATGCCGCATCAACATTCCTTTCTGGGGGTTCCTTTTTTATGTATTTGAAATGGATAAAATTGTGGAGAGTCAACGCGAATACAGCTAATTGGGAGTGAATGGACTCGACTGAAAATAGTATGTCCACACCTGTGATGTGCTTCAACAGAAGACCAGTACTGCACTTCATGTAGAGTCTACCATAACTTTTGCAACCATGATTGGTGGTCGAGAATGACCACTGTAATACTGGAATTGGATGGCTGTTTCCCATCAATAGTCCTAGTCTTGAAAGGTATGAATAGATGAAGGTCAAACCTGTCACATACGGGGTGTCTCTAAATGGATGGCATTCACTGCAATAAATTACTTGGCATTAGATGTTCCTGCTTCGCGAGATTTTATTTGCACTCTCTCAGTGCACTCCTCTGTCTTTGTACTAATTCATGTGTCTGATCGACTCAGTGGTCATATTACAATGTTCCAATGTTCCAATCAATGGCCAATTTTATGATTGAATAAAAATATCCAGAGATATACTGACTCAATTATTGGGAAAACATTGTTTGCTCTCCTGATCAAGTGATTGTTGAGCATTTCCAGTTACCAAATGACTATAATTACACATAACTCACTTTCAAATTATCTTGTTTGGACCAGTAAGACATGACACATGCTTGTTGTTCATTTGCAACCAGTGTCACTCCTAATGCTGTGCGTTTTATTGATTGTACTGTCCACAAAAATTTTCTTGACTTTTGCGCACAAGAATATTCACTCCGATCCTGTCTTTCAGCTTATTGCCGGACTGCCGAGGTGTTTTGTAATTCCATTACGTCTTGCTCGCCGCAGTCTGCGGACGTCACCCACAAACTTCAAACAAGCATATCGTTAATGACAAAGTTCTGTTCTTCGATGTGACATGTGATGTTAAAACGATATATCATACATTATCTATTTAGTATGTTAAATTTGTCATATCACAGAGCCCATTTTTCTGCGAGTCAGAGACATATACGCAGTTATATTATGATTGCAAAGATGACAACAGTGACTAATTTTCGTTTCGACTCGATATACATGTCTGATGTGAGAAGTTTATAAAACGATGTACTTCTAAGACCATCGATAAACACAGGCGATGTTGTTCGGGTTCCAGAATCGAATACAGTATTTATCAGGTTCAACATTTTGTTTCTTTCTGAGAAACATTTCCAAGGTTAATGTCCGAAGTCAACTAATCAATGTTGGGTGCAAGCTAATTAATCTAGAAACCTTTAAAGTGTTTGCATCATCTCCTATTATTGTCCCTTACTATTTTCTGTTTGCATGGAAACAATTATAATTGAACGAGTAGGCATTAATCGAGTCAATATTTTTGTGTGGAAAGAGCCCTCAATATAAACATTGTCAACCACATAAAATCATTGCAATGATGCCAATTGTTTTTCATTATTGAAAGATATCTCGCGTTTTAGGAATCACACGTTTTGAGAGGACTATTTTTGATTTGCCAGTACATCACTCTTGTCCGGCTGATGTTCCTTCTGCGGCACCTGGTCTGACGTATGGCCAAATGCTCTACATGTTCTGTACGTGAGGTAAAGATATGTGAGGTTTTACATATTTCAGGAGATCAAGCAAGATGACAACCTAGGCGCATAGTGTTTTGTTAATGAATGAACACTTTTTATCCATTTTAATTGAATAAACAAAAGTGTGTAATTCGTGTGAACAAGCTTCACGATCACGGCACACATCATAACGCAGTGGAAGAATCTCTGCCTTCCTCGGAGGATCACTCAGTCACACATCACGATGGTATTTGTTTGCATTATGATTTATTGTGTGATCGTACATCATGACACAATTTGTGCAAATTCATACAAGCTGTCTAGTCCATGTCACACCTCTTCTTTTGACATGATAGAACAAATTGCTCCTATGCTAATGACTGTGTAAACTGTATTTGGCCGGATAGCATCAGTTATAAAGGACTTGTGACTGATAGATGCAGGCCATTTTCAGTCACCTCTCAGACAAATCTTTTCGAATATATCCTGCTCATACAAATGATATTTACTTATGGTAACTGTGAGCTTATTATTTCAACTTCGAAATTGTGTGAATAGGACTCAAAAAATTTAAGGATATATAAAGAATAAAATACATATTCTGGTTTTCAATATGATGTTAGACATTTGTGATTTTCCTTAGGTTGTGGAGATGTATGGTCACAACGTGCTATGTACAACACTGATATACACACCTAGGTGTGATACCATAAACATGTTTTTTTCATTAAATATTGGGGCTGGTGCCCCTCGAT
The DNA here is from genome assembly GCA_949152475.1 of Terebella lapidaria. Taxonomy (NCBI): domain Eukaryota; kingdom Metazoa; phylum Annelida; class Polychaeta; order Terebellida; family Terebellidae; genus Terebella; species Terebella lapidaria. Next base: position 32,867,592 of record OX424567.1, on the reverse strand, counting down.
TCCCACCAGATACAACCCCTTATCAGGAATGATATTTACTCTACATTTTGAAATACTTAAAAATAACTTCTGCTTCATAATTCAAAATAAATCGTGCGTGGTAATATAAATTGAAGGAAATATATCCACTCCCTAGTACTTAAATCACTATACATAAATCTCCCCATTTTCTTGCATTTGTACATGTATACTTTATACGACGTTGGCCATAAAGATAACCCTGATCAAACTAATCAAGACGACTTTCCCAGCATCAACTTTCAAGCCGTCACAGATAAGTCGGTCATTCCTGCTCCCCCAGCCAAAACCTCAACATACACCAAAACCTCAACATACACTACGGCAATGCTCTGTGCGAAGAGATGCTTGGCGGACGACGGAGTTCAGCTTTACAATTTAAGTATATTTATCCCGTAATTTTGATCAGACAGTTCGTCATTAGACACAGTATAATATTTCACATTCATAACAGATCTAGAAAAAAACAAGAGCTCCGCTCATGGTAAATGATGCCCTCAGGCTTTTGGAAGCTTAATTACACTCACACTCATTGAGTCTCACCTCACACTCATCGACTTTCCCCAATGGTCATTGAGTGTAAAGTCGGCGTCAGTGAGGGGCAGGTCGACCTCACTCAAACTCTTGGGATGTAACGTCAATGGTCATTCAAAAAGGTGGTATAACACAGCTCATATCCTGCAAGGTACCAGGAAAACACCTGGAACCTCAAATAATTAGGTGAAAGTCATTATGGGGAGATCATTGTTTTTTAGGTTACCGGACCTATGGTCCGATAAGCTATCAAATAATTAGGTGAAAGTCATTATGGGGAGATCATTGTTTTTTAGGTTACCGGACCTATGGTCCGATAAGCTATTGGCATGGCGTTGCTTCCGTCGTCCGTCGTCCTTCGTCGTCCGTCGTCGTCGTCGTCCACATTTTTATCTTTTTTGTTTACGGGCGAATTGTCCTGAAATTCTGCACAATAATACACAAAAATAATTCGATAAGGAGGTATTTTTTAGTTTTTTGATTTTCGCATTTTTTTTTCAAAATGGCGGCCGTTTTCGACGAAAAATGCCTGATTTTGGACTTTGGCGGCCATTTTCTCAAAATCTGTTGAGTAACTTTTTTTCTTTTTCATACATAAGACTCCTCATATGTACTCCTATGATGTCTATAAATTTCGTTGCGATTGAATCGCTCGAAGTGGGCCATTTTGGCCCAAACTCGGCCCAAATGGGACTTTCCCATGTTAAATTCTCCTATGCTTTATAATGGGACACATTATGCCTAATATCTCACTTGATATTGAGATTAGAGACTAGGAATCAATTGTGGACATATAGGAAATGATATATGCTGAAGATTCTCGTGACCTTGAATTTGACCTTTGACCTCAGTTTCAAGGTCAGAGCACAAAATGGCTTATATCTCGCTTATTATCGACTCTACAGCTTAGGAATCAATTGTGGACATATAGGAAATAATATATGCTGAGTATTCTCGTGACCTTGAATTTGACCTCTGACCTCAGTTTCAAGGTCAGAGCACAGAATGGCTTATATCTCGCTTATTATCGACTCTACAGCTTAGGAATCAATTGTGGACATATAATAAATGATATATGCTGAATATTCTGATGACCTTGAATTTGACCTTCGACCTCATTTTCAAGGTCACATGACAAAATGGCTAATATCTCGCTTGTTATCGACTTTACAGCTTAGCAATCAATTATGAACATATAGGAAATGATATATGCAGATTATTGTCATGCCTTGAATTTGACCTTTGACCTCATTTTCAAGGTCACAGGACAAACAGGCTAATATCTCACTTATTATCGATTTTACAGCTTAGGAATCAATTGTGGACATATAGGAAATGATATATGCTGAATATTCTCGTGACCTTGAATTTGACCTCTGACCTCATTTTCAAGGTCCAAGGACAAACTGGCTCATATCTTGTTCCTCTATTGACTGTATGGCTTGGGAATCAATTGTGGACATGATATAGAAAATGATATGCATTGAATATTGAATTTGACCTTTGCCCCTTCATTTTCAAGGCCACAGCACAAAATTGCTAATATCTCTCTGATTATTGAATTTACAGCTTAGCAATCAACTGTGGACATGATATATGCTGAATGTTATATATGCTGAATATTCTCTTGACCTCGAATTCAACCAGTGACCTGGCTAACGTCTAAAATATTAAACATTGTCCGGTAACCTATCTTCGGCCCTTGGCCTAATTTTTTTTAATTGTGCAATATGAATTGTCAACTCAATTTTTAGTATGTATTCGAGTATACCACTCAACAGTCATGAATATAAAATAATCGCTGTCAGAACTACAAAAAATAGCAAAATTATTTTATATTTTCCTTGAATTGTTTTCAGACAGTGTGTAATAAGCACTTTACTCAGGAAAGTATGTTTTCAAATGTATAGCATAGCACATCAAAAATATGACTGCTGTTCATATTCACTTTACTCCATTTGAATTTCCGACTATGTTCTACATCGCCAGTTTCATGTGGTGGCCACTACTGTGTCATGATGGTTCATTGCCAGCGGGTGATTCACAATGACGAAAACCAACAATCAACGTGAACAAAACTTCCCTTCAAAATGATCTGCTTAGAATAAGACGTTTTGTTGTATCATTACTGTGGATCCTGTCATAGTTGTTCATATTTACTCAGTTCGAATAATTTTTTCCAGATTTCATACTTGTTGCGATAGTTTCTGTGGATCAATGTCTCACTCTCCATGCATGGACAAAATGGACAGATCATGCCCAAATCGAATCATATCCAAAATAGGGAAAGTCAGAACAAAAGAATTACTCAAATGTATGTAAATATGAACAAAAGAGCCTGACTACTAAGTGCAGAAACTTTCTTTGTACTTCCCACGATGTCGACTGTCGAAACTGGGTGCAACTCATTTATTCTCATCTCGGGTCATACGATTGTTTTGGCAGGTGCAACTTAGTGATTGGAGATATTATTAGTTTTGACCTTCGACGGGAATTGGTCTCTTTGTTGGGAAGAGTTGCAGACTCAACTGCCGTGACAATTGCCGTTAGTACCACCAGTAAATTATGTTTGTAGCTTACAGTTACTTCCAGCGATGATTTATCCCTATAAAGCAAATGTAAGCTCCAAGGATATGCTCCGCTTTATTTGATGCACTTCGTTTTGTGCCAAGTTTGTCTTGAGAACATTCGGAAGTAGAGAACAGATAGACATGCACACAAGTGATATCAACATGCAGGAGGAGAGAATTATTTGACTCCTAATCTGATCTGCCATGTAGAAGCGGATTGTATATTTTATGGCAGGGATAAACACATCAGTCAGCCATTACATCTGCGATGATATACTAGTTCAGGTCTGTATGACACTACATAAACTGAAGTAGGCGTTTCCATATAGGAGAATATTCATTTACTGGACAGCCACTTGCTCGAAATGACTAAAAACTTCACCCGCGGATTGAATTTGTTGGTATGCGGCTACTCGGTATTGATGGCTTGGGCGCGATTGTGTGATTTTTTTCTATTTATATTGTATTGTGTAGTGTATTGCGTGAACTGATTCAAACCTGAGATTCTGGAAGTGTGCATGGTCGCCTCAAATTTAGTACCAATTTTATAATCAACCAATATTAGAATTCTTGCCTGTCACAAAAACTTGAAGTACATCTCGTGAATGTCATGAATCTAAAAAAAACAGTTACTGAGCAAACCACAGTTGAACGTGCATGAAAACACTGGATAGAGAATGATTTGCTTGCAGACATGGCCGGCTGCCACGGTAGCAACACAAACACCGATGACATTGCGAGACTGTGTGTAGAACTCACCAGCCATGAGGGCCATTTTGAGAGCTTATTTATGGCAGCTCAGTTTGAGCATATAACATATGCTCAAAATGAGCTGTCATTCTATACACAAAATAAAGTGTGTTAATTTTTACAATAAGGTTGGCGCCGAAACACAATCTCCGACAACACTTCATGCAACAGCACCAAACCATCCTCTGTAAATTCACTTCAAATTTGTTCATTGCAACACACGTTGTTGAACCTCGAACATATGGATATGCTGGGATTCACCAGACACTTCCATGATAAAAAACGGTACAGTGCAAATTGACGTGGAAGAAATGACACTGAATATGCTTTGGGAGAATATTTGAGTATACTTGTAAAAGTCATCAATATCACATCAATAGACGTAGAATCAATACCCAGTATTAAGTATTTCGAGGGAAAAAAAATAGGGTCCGTTATCCAATCTCATAGTCCGGGGACAGACAGTCATATCAGGCATAGGAAGCGAGAGAAAAAAAAACGACAGGGAACCTCACGAACCCCCAAAAATGGCCATTAAGAGGTGAAATCAGGTGTTCCGGAAAGAGTGAGCATTTCCTGCCCCACTAGTAGCACCCGTCATGAATACGGCTGGAAAGCGGAAGTATGATCGGTGATAAATTCCAATGAAATATTCGTGAATAAGCCGTCGCCGGGGATAAACCCAATTATCGCCATTTCTAACAACGTCAATAAATGCTGAAATAACATGTCTCGTGTCAAATAACTTTAGCGAAAGTACAAAGCAGGTCTACTTGTGTCAAAATTCATTAGAATAACAGGCCGACTGTCGGCAAGTTTGCTAGAGCAAAACTTTATTCGAAGTGCCGTTTTTTCTTCAAAGCTTGGATATGTTGTGGAATTGGACAATTTTTATCTTTTACAACAGTTTTTGTATATCTTCATCGTGCATGGATACTATAATACACTAAAGACATCGTTTATATACTTAAAATCACCATATTAAATGCACCCCCATGTTAAAAGATAGGGAGGCGGAAGGTGCTTATCCCCACTCCGAAGAAATTCATTGGAATTTGTCATCGATCAGTACTTCCGCTTTCCAGCCCTATTCCCCAAAATAAACATGAAAATAGATTTAGTCAAACAATATCCTGCCGCAACAACGTTTCCTTTCTGGGGGGTTTCTTTCTTTCTTTTATGTATTTGGAATGGATAAAATCAACACGAGCATCAACACGAATACAGCTAATTGGGAGTGAATGGAATCGACTGAAAATAGTATGTCCACACCTGTGATGTGCTTCAAATGAAAGACCAATACTGCACTTCATGTACCATAACTATTACAGCCATGATTGGTGGTCGAGAATGACGACTGTAATACTAGGGTTGGATGGCTGCCTCTCATCAATAGTCCTAGTCTTGAAACGTATGAATAGGTGAAGGTCCAACCTGTCACATACGAAGTGTATATAAATGGATGACATTCACTGCAATAAATTACTTGTCATTAGATGTTCCTGCTCTATATATATTGACCTTTTATCATCCAGTTGTCCCATGTGTGCTTCCCGAGTACATTTATTTGCACTCTCTCAGTGCACTCCTCTTTGTCTTTGAACAAGAAAATACTAATTCATGTGTGTGATCAGCTCAGTGATCATATTACGATGTTCCAAATGTTCCAATCAATGGTCAATATTATGTTTGAATAAAAAATATCCAGAGATATACTAACTCAATTATTGGGAGAACATTGTTTGCTGTCCTGAACAAGTGATTGTTGAGCATTTCCAGTTATCAAATGACTATATTTACACATAACTCCCTTTCAAATTATCTTGTTTGGACCAGTAAGACATGACATAAGCATGTTGCTCATTTTGCAACCAGTGTCACTCATGCTGTGTGTTTTGTTGATTGTGCTGTCCACAAAAATGTTCTTGACTTTTTTCGCACAAGGATATTCACTTCGATCCTGTCTTTCAGCTTATTTCCGGACTCCCGAGGTGTTGTGTAATTCCATTACAGTCTTGCTCGCCGCAGTCTGCTGACGTCAACCACAAACTTCAAACAAGCATATCGCTAATGACAAATTTTTGTTCTTGTGATGTTAAAACGATATATCATGAATTATCTATTTAATCTGTACAGTTTGTCATATCACAGAGCCCATTTGTCTGCGAGTCAGAGACATATACGCAGTTATAGGTTGATCGCAAAGATGGCAACAGTGACTGATATTCGATTCGACTCGATATAAATACATGTCTGACGTCAAAAGTTTATAGAACGATGTACTTCTAACATTTAAGACCATCAATAGAAACAGGCGATGTTGTTTAGGTTTCAGAATTGAATATTCATCAGAGAGTTTCAACATTTCGTTTCTCTCTGAGAAACATTTTGATTGTTAATGTCAATAGTCAACTAATCAATGTTGGGTGGAAGCTAATTAGTCTGGAAACCTTTCAAGTGTTTGCAACATCTCCTATTAACGTCCCTTACTTTTTGCTGTTTTGTATGAAACCTTATCCATTTGCACAGAAACAATTATAATTGAAGGAGTAGACATATAATGGAATCGACGTTTTTGTGTGGAAAGAGCCATCAAAGGAAACATTGTCAAACACATAACATCATTGCAAAGATGCCAATTTGTTTTTCATTATTGAATTATTTTTTTACATTATTGAAAAATGTCTCGCGTTTGAGGAATCACACGTTTTGAGAGGACTAGTTTTGATTTGCTAGTACATCACTCTTGTCCGGCTGATGTTCACTTGTTCCTTGTGCAGCACCTGGTCTGACGTACAGGCAAATGCTCTACATGTTCTGTACATGAGGTCACGATATGTGATGTATTACATATTCCAGTTGATACAGCAACATGACAACCTACGCAAATAGTGTTTTGTTAATGAATGAACACTTTTTGACAAAGTAAACATTGTCAAACAAATAACATCATTGCAATGGTGCCAAGTGGTTTTTTTTCATTATTGAAAGATGTATCGCGTTTTAGGAATCACACGTGTTGAGAGGACTAGCTTTGTCCTCTCATACTTGTCCGGCTGATGTCCGCTTGTTCCTTCTGCAGCACCTGGTCTGACGTACAGCCTACTGGGCTTCTCTGATATTTAAATGGTCCACTTTTGTGAACCTGTTACATGATTCGTTTTTGCTTTTAATATGAATCGGATTGTCAGTGTTTGTTTACGCTAACTTGATAACAAGTAATCTGTGTATGTCATAGCCCCCGATGGCCAATATCGAGGACTGAATCGAGAGAATACCGGCAAATGATGCCTCATCATGGGTCTCTTGTTATGACAAAAGTGAATGCAGTAAAAAGCAAATTCGCCGAAGTGATTACGTTCGAACATATTGTCTACCGTGCTGGACTTGTAAAACTACACCCAGACAGCACGTGTTCTGGGCGATGGTTAACAACAAATTATGGCGACAGAGACAATTCCATTTTTTCTTTCTTCTTTGTTGTTTGCAGACAGTTGTTGCTTCTTTTTTGTTCTTGCAATCCAATAGCAATCATCCATGCCTGGACTATTGATATATATTATGTTCATTCGAACTGGTCTGGATGTTGAGTAACAATTGCCAATTTTTACAGTAATTTCTACATTGAAAACACGTTCACAGAACTTTGTGCTGACGGTTTACAAGCCGTTCAATAGCTATCAGATTACAAGTGAATACTAGTATACAGGATCGAAGTCATGGAGACTTGTGTGAATGCCGCTAATGTCAAGATTCGTGCTTGAATGAATGTGTTCCGATTCATCAACATACATGTATTAAAGAGAGTAGTGTGTCTCAATATTAGCACTTCATGTATACATGGAAAACAGTTTGCTGAGAAGTGAGCTCAAAGCTGAAACACATCGTTGAAGAATTGGAATATGTATGGGCAAAAAAATGGCGTATCAACGACTTCGACAATGCTGGCTTTGTCACTACGAATCTATCATTTCAAGTGAAAATTTGTGAATGTGATATTTTCATATCATGCTGTATCAAATAAATTTCATGAATCTGTTCAGTGAATCCACCTCTCAACTAACAGCAGGATACTTAAGGCAGCCTATTGAAGGACGAAAATTAATTTAGCCAAGAGGACACAAATCAGAATAAGAATAGCTCCCTTTCTGGTCCGACTGTATCAACGCAATCCCAATCGTGGCCAGAAAATACTGGTACAAAAACAAAATGGACAAAATGATGAGTATTCGTGATTTGTGAGTGAATAACCTTTTACACAAAAAGACAATTCTCATTTTTTTCTGAGGAACATCCATTAGAACTAAGTGCGTCATTATTGTAATCTGTTTATTGAAATTAGTCTCGATATTGGTCTTAGACATTCCAATACCCAAAGCTATGTTTTCACATTTTGAAATTTGGTGGCGAGTTGCCTCTTGATATTCAAAGAAATTGAAATTGCACAAAATTTCTGGTTGATTCGCTCGTTCATAATGGAATGGTTAGAAAATATTGAATTATAAACTTGCCTTCAGCACTGAAATTTATACCAAACAGGATGGATAGAAGTAGAATGTCTAGTTGATTCCTTTAATCAACAGGGATGATGGAAATGAAACATTCTATCAACCTTTTTTAACACATAGTTTAACTTTGAATCGGAAGATATCTCGGGGGAATTACCTTCAACATTATCCACGGTTGTTCTACAAAACATTGATCGGTGGTTTTATTGTGTAAGGAGCTTTGCGGTTCCGCTCTTTCAGCTCAATCCCTATCTCTCGACACGTGTAGCCCCATCGTACTTGAACTGACACAAGGAAGATCTGAACTGAAAGGTTCATAAATGCATCAGAATATTATCATCCGTATATCAAAAATGCATAATGAACATTTCAAGCGATAAACTGTGAATCTTTGTGAGATGGTAATCGTTTAGATAGTGTGTTAAAAAGTCAGTACTAGTGAATTTTAACACTTTAGTAATCTACTTCCCACAATTATCACCTACATTGATAACATATGTCTACGTTGGACAATCTCAATCACCGAGGTTGATTTTCCTTTTCAACACACAATCCTACACAGTTTGCGAGTGATTTTGATTAAAACATAATCTACTCGTTTCGAAACCTCAAAATGACATGCACGTCTAATATTAATCAGCCCAGTTACATGTATGGAAGTTGAGGAATATCAAATAGGTATCACATACTTTTTGGGCGCCGCTGCGCCGGCTGCCACAAGTACGCTGCTGGCTGCACTAAAACTTCACAATATATTTGACACAAATATATTGTGTAGCCATCAAAAGTACATAAACATGTTTACGTGGAATAATATTCAGGTCATCGTGTACATGCAAACACGCATTATGCACATATTACACAATGCATTATGTAGAACAGTTATCAGTCTATTGAAATTGGAGCAGAGTGTTAGAACCACGACAAATTTCTTTTGCTAGCACTTAGGACAATGACAGTATTGTACAGGCCGATGGTGGAACCAGGTACGAACGATATGGATTTGTTGTTGGAAAGAGCTGAATGAACTCGATCGACGAGCAGTACTATTCACTTTGTGTCTGATATTGGGAATATTGATAACCGTTCGTTGATATTTCGAACACACTGTGCTACAGAGTTTAAAAAAATGGATAGTAGTTTGAATTTAACAAACAGATTTCGCATATTTAACATGTGAAATTATGATCTGTAGATTACATCGTATAATTTCAGGCGAATGATATTGCACCAATGTGGGAAAACTTAAACATATTACATACACGTAGGTACACACATACATCAACACGAACGCCTCTTTACACATATACAGATGCGTCAAATGTGTGGCATCACTCATGAAATTCACAGCAGACTCGCATGTGCACCCGGAACAGTTTCGTGCACTTGCCCAATGTCCATTTAACAAAAATGTCCCCTTGCCAATTCTGATTGCAAGTGATCCACAACATGTACAGTTACAATGTGGAAGTTACTACATTCAGAATATTTTCTAACATTAACACTATGAAGCATACACACACATGACGAATATTGTAAAATATGGAAGGCAGAACTTTCTTCCATTTTCAATTTTAGGACAAGATTCTGATAAAACATTCTGTGAAGTACGTAACTAACTGCAAGGTACAACCACACAATTCAATGTACATTGTTGATTGATTTGTGTTTTATACGGAAGCACACAACGGCCAGCTAGTATTTTTGTAGAGTTTGTTTTTGTCCAGTTATTTTTTCTGAAATCCTGTGAAAAATATTTATAAAAAATTTTGACTTTTTGACTTCGTTTTTTTCGAATTATAGTTTTTCGACTTTATGACTTTTCAAATTTTCGACTTTTCGTTTTTTCGACTTTTTAATTTTTGGGTTTTTTTACTTTCGAATTTTCGAACTTTTAACTTTTCAATTTTTAGACTTTTCGTTTTTTCGACTTTTCGTTTTTTTTCGAATTTTTTATTTTTCGATTTTTTTTACTTTTCGACTTTTTTTTTTTACTTTTCGACTTTTCATTTTTTCCATTTTTTTACTTTTCGTTTTTTCGACTTTTTTTACTTTTCGTTTTATCAACTTTTTGACTTTTCGTTTTTTCGACTTTTTAATTTTTCGTTTTTTTTACTTTCCGAATTTTCGACTTTTTGATTTTTCGAATGTACGATTTTTTTACTATTGCAATCATGTCTATGTGAGTACATGTACTTTCAATAACCAAGTCTATGGACATTTTTACGATGGCCCCTTGAATCCCCAACACACACTTTTTCCAAGAAAATATGATAGCCTTCAATGGGGTATTCTACTATGACTAAGAAATGCCTACGTTATTTGCGAGATTTTTTCTAATATTCAATTAATTAATCATGGTCACAATCCGATTATGCTCATAACCCTGCACAGATCACATATAATCCATTAGATTAAAAAAAAAAGAAAAATCAAAAAGTGAAAAAAAGCACGAAAAATCGAAATTTCAAAAAATCGAAAAAAACAACAAATCAAAAATTAGAGAGAAAAGAATTCGAAAAATCAAAAAGTCGAAAAAACGAAAAGTCGAAAAATAAAAAATTCCAAGTCAAAAAAACAAAAATTCGAAAAGTAAAAAAAAAACGAAAATTCAAAAACTCGAAAAAAAGAAAAGTAAAAGAAAACGAATATTCGAAAAGTCAAAAACTCGAAGAGTCAAAAAGGCGAAAAAACGAAAAGTATAAAAAACGAAAACTTGAAAAGTAAAAAAATCGAAAATACGAAAAGTAAAAAAAAAACGAAAATTCGAAAAGTCAAAAAGCCGAAATTTTGAAATATTTCTCAGGATTTCGAAAAAAATAACTAGACAAAATCAAACTCTGGAAAAATACTAGCTGGCCGTTCTGGGCTTTCGTAGTTTTAACATAAGAACAAATGTTTACTTTGGGTACAATTTTCATGCTTGAAACTGCTGTTGTACACCAAATTCACCCCTGACAATAACTATATCATAAAATGTTCACGAATATGTAAACATAATAGAAGTAATAAAAGTTCATAGCCGTGAATTACGGCATTATTTTGTATAAATTATGTATTACCTATTAGTATGTTTTGCATCTAACAACATAGAGTACACAAAAATTTCAAACAACATGGTAAACAACAATAGTAACCACTCACGTGATGCCTTATGATTGGATAAAATTATGGCTCAATTCTCCAATACACGATTCATCAAGAGCTGGAATTAGGATGTATAGATCACGTGACTGCCACCTGTCACCGAGGCTGCCACCGAGACTGCCCCCTGTCAAATTTGTTACTAGGATATTAGTGAATATTCAGGTATCTCCGGAATTCGCTTAGTCAATCACAACTGCACGCAAAACGACTATGGCCATGAAGTTTCTATGATTAGAAAAGCAAATACCATGATGCAAGAATAAAAAGTGTGCCGTTTATTGAGCTTGAAGGCACCCAACTCTTAGCAGAATCAGATGACACCATGGAACGACGATCAAAAACAAGAAGTACTTCTTTTGGAACACGCTGCAAATCGCGAATAACATGAAATGACCAAATGGTCAGTTCCTGCTATTTCTCCGACGTGAAATCCCCGGGGAAAAATCCATCACAATACTTCCAAAACTCAGTATAGCCTCAAACAGTGCACATATCCGGTATCAGATTGCCTAAAAATAGCTGATTTTAGACACTGATTTTCAAGTGCATCAAATTATTTACACACTCTCGAATAAAAACATTTTGGGCTAACCGGTGAATGTGCGCAGCTGTGATTAGTCACACCCACTTTCACTCGGGTCAAGCTTGGAAAATTTTGAAGGGGAAATCTTTGAAATAGCCCATTGGAAATTGAACTTCAAAATGCTCCACATACATTTTGGCCCATAATCATAATCTGATAGGGCACTCGACATCACAGAAGCCGGGTTTTATTCTCTTGGAGATGTTGCAACCCCTAGCTACTCAAAACCGACGATACCCGCCCTGGCAGCGAAGGAGATGGAGCCGGGTGCCCTTGCTGAACCTGCAGGCCTGTCGAGAATCTGGGACGCACGAGGCAGTGGGGCTAGAAACCGTCTGGTTATCTTTCGCCTAGACGCAAAACCAGGTTATGCTTGTTTGGGAATTGTTAAAGTTAAAGTTAAAGTTATCAGATTTGATATAGCGCTCTTTTCAGCCGAACTAAATCCGCTTTCAAAGGCGCTTTACACTTTAACCCCAGTCTGAGTGATTGTACTTGGAGCTGCCACACTCAAAGCGCTCTATACAACACCCATTATCAACCGGTACCCATTTAATCCTGGGTGAAGATAGACACATTAGTGGTAAATGCCTTGCCTAAGGACACTAGTGAAATGGCACAGCAGTCCAGCTCGAGACTCGAACCCATGATCTTTGGATTACGAGTCCGACGCCTTATCCACTGCGCCACTCACTCCACATCTATTGTGGTTGGCACGAGTTACACACAACCGCCAGACATCTCTAAATAGAGGTATGGATCATAATTACGCCTCCATTTAGATGACTTGAATTAATATTATCAACAGCAATGATCACGGGTATGGTATTCTTTGTATTTTTCTTTGGCCAATTCCCGATCGTATGGTGTACGACCAATGGTCGTACGACAAAAATTCTCCATTATCCCCCGATGTCTAAGAATTGGAGGTCACGATTTCGATTATTTTTTTGCCAGCAACGTTTCAGTGGAATTGTCTGCGTCCATAACTCGAAGGCAAACGGTCTGATCGATCTGGAATTTATATGGCTGGAATGTTGTGGAAGTGGCTCGGTCCCGGTCGAATTTCGTCAAAATCGGATAAAAATATTTGCCATGGCAACGGAAAAAAAGAAAATCCCATAATTGGCTATAACTCCGGTTCTAATCAATATTAAATGTTCAATCTATTTTTGTATTTTTCTTTGGCCAATTCCCGATCGTATGGCGTACAACGGATGGTTTCAAGACCAAAACTCTCAATTATCGCTCAAGGTCGAAAATTGGGGGTCACGATTTTATTACTTGTGAGTGTTCTGAGATTGGAGACCATAGTGTGAAGCCAGTTATCATTCTGTTTAAACCGTGTTCGTTCATGAGATGTGCCTTGATAATAGAAACATTACGGTGAAATTGTACAGCTCAAAATTGAACGACAAGGTCAAGGTCGCAGAAGAGGTCAAAATCGAAAAGTTGCAATAACTCCGTTTATATTCATGGTTAATTTTCCCTAATGATTTTGTAATTTTCTGTGGTGAATTCTCCATCATTTGCTATATGATTAATGGTCGTAGGAACGAAATTCCCCATTATCGCCCAAGGTCGAGAATGTAAGGGTCATCAGCTGAAATTACCAGTTCGTAATATTTCAAGTAGTAATAATTCAGAAATCACTGAAGATATTCAATATAAAATTTTTCGCAGTATTTATCTGAGTGAGCCTGCAAATTTTGGAAGGTCAGTGTCAAAGATTCAGACCGTGGTCGAGAATATGGTCAAAATAGAGAAATCGCAGGAAATCTACTTTTATTACTGAATAATCCTCCTATGATTTTTGTATTTTTCTATGGCCAATTCCTGACCATTTGATATATGACCAATTGTCGTATGACCAAGATCCCCGATTATCGCCCACGTTGAAAATGGAAAGGTTATCAGCTTCAATTTTAGTGACTAAATCTGAAGGGCGAGGGTCTGCAATCCCTGACTCTTATTGTCTCGTTGATACTGTTTCTGCTTTCGGGTGGCTGCTGGTAGTGTCAGCAGTGATACACAATACAATGGAAGCAGTGAAACACAATACAACAGGGATTGTTTTGGCAAAGACAGTAGGTATCGACTACTTCAATTTCAACAAAGAAACAAAAACAATGATGAAATTTGTGATAGGCAGCGAGAAAGACATCAACAAATGACAACATTGTTATGATATATATGACAACATCCTTCCTGTCAAGCACACTCTTTGTCAAACAACACATCAAGGATGACAACGATGTTATCATCGTTCGAACGTGAACAACATCAGCCAGGTTATCATGACCACCTCTTATTTGTTCACTTCTCTTTCATATAACCTGCCACATGCTGATCATACACACCCTGTACAAAATGAATTACTGGTAGCCTTACTCTCACAACAAATTTGCAATTGAAATAAGTTTATAATTTTGTAAATTTTTAATTTACCTGAGGAAAAGCGTATATCATCCCTGAATTTATTCATTTCGAGTCCGTCAAGTCTGGAGCCAAAACATACATGGAACGCCTAACGACATAGATTTTAACTGCAGCTGAAATAGCCACATCACTGGTAAAGAGATTAAATTCACCCGATTACACTTTTAGTTTTAGGCACGAATGATGTGCAATTATTCTCATGACTTCAGGACATTGTCTCCAGCTTACATACAGCTGTCTTGGGTCCGGTAAACGCAGAGCCCTATGGTTCCATGTTTTATTCCAAATTATAGGGCTGGAAATTCACGTGCCGTCATGGTGTGATTTTGGTGAGAAACAAACATAAACCTTTTGAGTTAGTTCCACTGAACATGGAGTTTTACTCAAAATAAACAAAAGGATTGGTGAATGTTTCTTTGTCACTAAAATCACAGCATGACGGCACGTGACTTTCCAACCCCATTGAGACTTGACAATAACTACTATCTATATTTAGAATGTGATATGCATCAACATTTTGACCTACCCGTGCATAAACATTCAGAGGCAATGGCAGTGCCATGACGAATCGCTGAATATCGTGCAGCCGCCATCGCAAGACAGACGCACATAATCGTGATCGTAAATAAAAAACGAATCTCAGTATAGGAACTTTTTTATCACGCAAACGTTGGCAGTGAAAAGTTAATACTCTGTAAGCAGCATGGTTCATCTCCAACAAAATCATGAAACATTTTATCTCATGTCAATTGAGTTGTAAAACCACACCCAGACATCACGTATATGACAATGTTTGAAGGCGATAACTAAAGTGATATTGACAGAAAGATATGGATTTTGCCATATCTTTCTGATCGAATGAAGAAAACCTAATAGTTATATATCTGCACTTGTCCCGAAACAAACTCCTCTTTCTGATTGATTTCATTGCGAGTTTCTGATGGAAATAATTTGAGTTTGTTTACATTACCAATATTCTCGGTGCTTAGTATCCCTTGACCACACGGCTTATAGTTCGGGGAATATGTCATGTCATCAATGTCATCCATGTCAAGTACGGTAGTCAGTTCAGAGCTGAGATGAATCGGGACGAAATTAAGTTTATTTCCAGATAACGTTGTTGCAGAAATTGTTTGCTCAATCAAATGTATATAAGTTATTTTCTCTCACCAGTTATTCTGCTATTATGGGTGTAAATGAGATATCGAACTCCATCGATATAGTATTTCCATCCACCCAATGTCCTAGTAGCTTGGTCTCCTCTTCAGCTCGAGATGTTTCAACAACCAATGATTGCATCCATGCACACATCTTTCGCCCATGCAGAACTGTAATGGGATTAAATGACAATGGAACAATACGAATGAAAGAAAAATGTAGAGGCGTTTGTTTTGTGAAAAAGAGCAGAGTAACGAATATTCTGAATGTTAAAACAGTTTGATACTCATTGGCTGAGCAAGAAAGGAATAAACCGATATATGAGCATTGATGAACGATGAATGATGAATCAGGTTAATCGGGTACCATTTCTATATAAGTAATTCCTGCATGATATCGAAATGATCGGTACAACAATGTAATCTTTTTTTTCACCATAACAAAAATCACGGAAGTCAATGCAAGAAAGCAAGAGGATCGGGAGTCACACCACCGAAGTTGCGCACACAGTCGACACGGTGTTGAAGCGGGTAGAAAGAGCAAAAATAAACAATGTGTCATATTTTTTTTATTGGAATTGGAATCGCTATCAGCTCTAGACATTTCAAAAACCAAAGCCTGTATACGAACACGAGAATTACTCCCATTGAGAACTGTAATTCTATTAACGAAGCAATACAAATGGGAGAAAAGTGCAGAAGCGTTTGTTTTGCGCTAGGCAGTTGCGATGACTGAGGAACATAATAAGATTATGACTACTATTTTGTACAACGAGTGTGGATGTCAAACTGATGCCACCAGCCGTCACAAACTATCACAATGCCACAAGTGTTCGAGTGCGACATGAGTAGAATGATATGTTGGTCAAAACTTCCTGAAATAATAGAGAATAGTGAAAATCTCAGTACAACTCACATCTAGTACAACTCACAAATCAGTTCGTAAGGTGATTCGGTATGAGGTTTTAACAAGTGTACACCTCATTTATTGAAATGAACATTGGTCTAGATTCCTGGTCTAGATTATATTTATAAGCTCCAGCACAGTCAGTACAAATTGGCATGTGTCAGTTTTTCTTAATATGCAAGATTGAGGTTACTACACACTATATAATTATCAGTATCAATGTCATAATTCATAAAATAGCGAACCATTCAGTACATCGTCAGTATGTTATGCGGAAGCTTTCGTGCGCGGGTTGGAATTAAGGCGACACACTGTCTGTCTTCAGTGAGAGTGACTAGAGAAAAAAACTGACTCAAACTGTCTCATTTTGACAGTCCACATCAATCATCACCTGAAACCCTGCCGAGTGTACTGTGTTAACGAAACGACAGATAAAAGTGAGTATAAACTTGAAACAATTGCACATTCCACTCTGGTTGTTTTGTCATTAAACATTTTGAGTGAAGGCCGAAATCACAACTGAATCAGTTTTAGACACAACAATCAAAGAGATCACGTGACAATAGATAATTCTTGACCAGCCTTACAAATATTATCTATTAGTTCAAACACCTACAGGTGATAATTCAGGAATGTCAGAATCTGGTAATCATGTTTTGCACAGTGATGAATTGCATTGTCGTTGTCGTGCAGAAGAACGGTTGGTTGGGACATTATTCTGCACTGGGATATCCAAGTTCGCCAATACCTGTGCACAGTCTTGGTGCATGCAAATTTCGCGCAGAGTCGCGCACACACACACACGATATTTCAGACTGACATCAACTTCGAGAGGAGTATCCCGTTGTTAAATATCAGCTCAAATACCCAGTATTAAGTATTCCGAGCAAACAGAACAGGGTCCGTTATCCAATATCATAGTCCGGGGACAGAAAGTCATATCAGGCATACGGAGTGAGAGAAAACAAAACTGACAGGGAAACTCATCAACCCCCAAAATGGCCATTAGGGGGTGAAATTAGGTGTTCCGGAAAGAGTGAGCATTTCCTGCCCAACTAGTGGCACCCGTTATGAATTTCCCAAAATTAACATGAAAATAGATCTAGTTGCATCGCAGACATGGATTTTGTGTATTTTTCAACCAGATCATGATGACGTCCATAGAATTTCTTAAACGCAGCTATAAGTCTTGGTAGTTTAGTATGGCGCCCCGTTCGTGCCACAAAAAAAGAGAAGTTAATTTTTTTTCTAACTCATACGTATGAGATAATATGTCATACGTATGAGATAAAAAGTCATACGTATGAGATAGTAACACATACGTATGAGATACTAAGTCATACGTAGGAGATACTAACTCATACGTATGAAATACTTATCTCATACGTATGAAATACTTATCACATACGTAGGAGATACTATGTCATACGTAGGAGATACTGTATTAAGTCATACATATAAGATAGTAAGTCATACGTATGGAATACTAACACATACGTAGGAGATACTAAAATTTCTATATACCCGACACCGCCATGGAAATAGAAGTAATATGTGTGTCCTCCGTGTTTTCCATGTAACCTTCTTGCTTCTTTTACGCTCTCCATGACAATTTCACATATCTATCTACTTATAAAGAAATATCTCATACGTATAAGATAAGTATCTCATACGTATGACATGTTATCTCATACGTATGATTTATAATCTCATACGTATGATTTATAATCTCATACGTATGTGTTAGTAAGTCATACGTATGTGTTAACAACTCATACGTATGTGTTAACAACTCATACGTATGTGTTAACAACTCATACGTATGTGTTAACAACTCATACGTATGTGTTAACAACTCATACGTATGTGTTAATAACTCATACGTATGTGTTAATAAGTCATACGTATGTGTTAGTATCTCCTACGTATGACTTAGTATCTCATACGTATGACTTATTATCTCATACGTATGACTTATTATCTCATACGTATGAGATACTATCTCATACGTATAAGTTAGACAAAAAATAAACTCTCTTTTTTGTGGCACGAACGGGGCGCCATAGTTTAGAGACTAGCTGGGCACTTCGATAGACAAAGTCCTCATATTTGCAACTAGCTCTGGAATAGCGTATGAGTTGAGAAACAAACACACCATATTTATATATCATTGCTTAATGTAGCAATATTGTGCAAGTTATTTAGCTTTATATGACCTGTGTAAAAAGGGAGCTATACAACGATATTGGTGTTTAAGTAACGATTTGGTTGTTCATTTCATAATATTATCAATGATAAAAGATGATCACGAAGATGATTCGCGCTACAAGGAACAATTATCGAAACACGGAACATTCATTTCAGTAATCTCTGTTAGCTCTTGTAATACATCTTATAGAAAAAAAATATAGAACAGAGAAATGGTTTCTCCTTCAGCTGTCAAAGACAGAATTAAATGCACTTATTGTGTGCAATTAATTTCCTTTCTTGATAGGAGGCTTAGTTGGTAATATACTAGACTATTTTCTAGTTACTTTGGAAAGTGCATTAAGATCCGACAAACGGACGAATTCACATCCAAAGACCAATGCCGTAAGAAATGTTTGTCAAATCTGAGAGATAATATTAGTATCAAAGTAAAGCCATTCATGCATACTTTGAAAACCATCAATATTTCACATGTTAATTATTTCTCATGTCATGAATCTTGTTCGTTTCCATTCAAGCACAACAAATATTTCAAATTCCAATCCTATGGCCTAATATTGTTTGAGGTACATCTAAGTGTATTTGAGAAACAATCGACCGTTTTCCATATTGCAATAACACATTAAACATGGAGCATTTTTATTTGAAATCTCAAGCTGAGCATTTCCATTCTAATAAATCACCTGGTATCAAAACAACTGTAGGTGAAAGCGAAATTTGTTGTTCTTATATGTGAACGAATGAAAACATACCGTTAAACGCTGGCATAAACGTTTAATAAAGTTCTTGAAAGTACCGAAATGACATTTTATAGTTAAAGGTATATTTGAAGCGAGACGTGATCGTTCGATGACAATCGAGCGTTAGTCTCTGCGAAATGACATGGATATGAATGATTCGTCAATGGAACGTGACGTGTGGTGTGTGTGATAATGCACCCAACAATCAAAGCATATAGACAGAATACTAATGTGTACTGACGACAGATGTGGTGCCAATTGGTCACAAGCTCTTTAGGATGACGAGGGTGTAACAGGTTCATCGATGGAACGTGATATGTTGTGATGTGTGACAATGCAGTCAGCAATCGAAGCTCATAGACACATATATGTTTCGAAAATAAGTGATGCATCGCAACTCTAACTCATATACCTTATAGCCGGTGTCCTGGTGGGCAACATGGATAAATGTCTCGAACATGGATAAAAGTTTATTCGACTGTTTGGGACATCCACAAATGTTTTATTAGGGACAGCCACAAAAACATACGAGGACATGGTAGGCTGAATAGTATAACTGTGATAGCAACTTGCAAATGATCAAATAAACATATACTTGTATTTTCACCGAGGCCCAAGTAAATGTTCAGTACACCTCCTGCAGGATTTTCGATATTTCTCATTAGGCGTGACCCTGCGGCGCATGTAGAGACGTGCAATGGATGTCCTATATTCTACACTTTCCGTCTCTGGCGCCAAAACATAGAAAAAGTATTGTCTATAGGGAATATACGGAAGCTTGTATTAACCAAATGTAAAAATATATTTATCTGGTGGCCACCACTTCAAGTATCTGGCGGGTGCCACTTGAGTATCTTGCAGCTCCACTTATTATCTGGCGGCCACCACTCCCGGAAGTGTGAAATCGTGTGCTCGCTTGTATTTGTTCTGTTTCTCATCAAAACATAACGAACGACAAAATTAACGTAACAAAATTATGTTCTCGACACGAAATGACATTTCAAGCGAATACTGAGCACATCGTATTCTCAACAAGCAATCACATGCCAGCCAATTGTATGCCACGAGTGTTGTTCTCAGATAGCCGGTTTCCTTTATGTGTACGCGTTTTTACACGTCTCATCATCTCTCATGCAAAACAATCTCCCAAACTATTGAACAAACACTGCGTGGATCAAACTAGAGCCTGTTTCAGTTTCTTTCACCTCAAAGGGATTCAGAAAAACACATCGATTCACTTCACAACAATCTGAATCTTTGCCGATTCGAGTTTTAGTCGTCTAACAAATTGACAGTGAACAATGCAAACTGACGAGTCAGATTGGCAAAAATCTGATTAGAAAATAACTAATTTGTTATGTGTGTGGGCACTGGTATCGTACATGTTCAAACCTAATTACTTGTTATGAAACAGAAAACTAAACCCGACACACTCCCGAAATATTATAAATCACCCAACAATTTGTCAGAATGTAATTTTCTAACACACATATATTCTGACACTTTTGGCCTTTCGACTTGACAACGTTGTTGTTTTCAGCACTGAAATGTAAGTGCTGGCTTGAACTATGTTTATTACAAGCAATAATACTTTTCAAAACTGAAATATTCATTAATTTAATATTTTCTTTAAAAATTAGCCCCAGAGCTAAGAAAGGTTACAGGACAACATATATTTTAGATATAAGCCTTTTTGTCCAATGACCTTGACAATAAGATCATTGGTCATTTCAAAGTCATGGGTATATTCAGCATATATCATTTCTAGTATGTCCAAAATTGATTTGAGCTGTAAAGTCGATAATAAGTGATATATTAACCACTTCGTGATCTGATCTTGAAAATGAGGTCAAAGGTCAAGTTCATGAAAATATGTAGCATACATCATTTCCAATATGTTCGCAATTGATTAGTAAGCTGTCAAGTCTATAATATGCGAAATATTAGCCATTTTATTATATGACCTTGAAAATGAGGTCAAAGGTCAAATTCAAAGTCACCAAAATATTCA
Organism: Terebella lapidaria; assembly: GCA_949152475.1. Lineage (NCBI taxonomy): Eukaryota > Metazoa > Annelida > Polychaeta > Terebellida > Terebellidae > Terebella > Terebella lapidaria. The sequence continues at coordinate 32,846,020 of OX424567.1, read as the reverse complement.
GCATATATCATTGACTATATGTTCACTATAGATTCTTAAGCTGTAAAGTCGATACTAAGCAAGATATTAGCCATTTTGTTCTATGACTTTGGAAATAAGGTCAAAGGTCGAACTCAAGGTCACCACAATATTCAGCATATATATTTTCCTATATGTTTGCTATAGATTCCTAAGCAGAAAAAGTCGATAATGAGCGAATTGTATACTAATTCCATCAGGTGTACAGTAGAAACAACTATATTTAACACACTGTCTGCCCCTGATGACGACAGTGTGTCTTTGGATAAACTATTTGGTCGGGCTTTGTTTCTATTGCAAAATGTTGTATTTTACGTTTCTCTTTGGCATCATCAAAATCTGATTGTATTGGTGGTAATAGATTGATACTTACATTTATACCACTGAGTCGGTGTCACTGCTGGCGGACGTTAAATCGGTCCCCGAGGATACCATCAACTCAGTAGCCTTCTGGCTTGTGATTGGGTACTTTTGTACTGTTTCGGATTTTTAAATTGTGTTCATAGGTTGTTGGGCAGTTGTATACTAATTCCATCAGGTGTACAGTAGAAACAACTATATTTAACACACTGTCTGCCCCTGATGACGACAGTGTGTCTTTGGATAAACTATTTGGTCGGGCTTTGTTTCTATTGCAAAATGTTGTATTTTACGTTTCTCTTTGGCATCATCAAAATCTGATTGTATTGGTGGTAATAGATTGATACTTATATTGACCATTTTGTTCTCTGACCTTCAAAATGGGGTCAAACTTTAAATTCAAGGTCACTAAAATATCCAGCATATATCATTTCCTATATTTTCACCATGGATTCCTAAGCTGTAAAGTGGATAATAAGCGAGATATTAGCCATTTTGTGCCCAGACCTTGAAAATAAGGTCAAACGTCAAGTTCAAGGTCATGATCATATCCAGCATATATCATTTCCAATATGTCCACAATTGATTCCTAGGCTGTAATTGATAATAAGCGAGATATTTGCCATTTTGTTATCTGACCTTGGAAATGAGGTCAAAGTCAAATTCAAGGTCACGAGAATTGCTGTATTTTGCATATATGTAATATGGCAAACATGTTATATGCAAGTACAATACATGCGATTTGCACCTGTTTACCGGTTGCCATGGCAACAATATCTCTACGAATATTTCTCAAGTTGTGCCCAATAATATGTGGTGCATATACAGTTACTAGGAAAGGTTGTAATACATGTGTATGGGAAAACGATGCAATTATGCCCTTTTTAGTGGTTTCACGGGATTTTCATTAAAATTCACTGTTGGTTGCCATGGCAACCACATATCTGAGGTAGTACTCGGAAATCCCTGTGTTATCATCCGGATTTCCAGACTAGAGATTCTTATGGTTCGAATGAGGCCAAAATCTTACGGTGGTACCGCAACTTTTTTTTTGGACCATTTAGCCCCCATTGCTGCTCTACTAATGACACAATCGAATAAAATATGATTACAATCAAAGCACTTTTGCAATATGTCAAGAAAATCTTTACGAATTCTTTTCAGTTGACTACATGTGATTGATACCCAAATTATGCAATTTACTCCGAGGCAAATTTGTTTTTACGGACAGATAATTGGCTATTTGAGACCAATCATGTCCCAGCTTTCATGTCCACAACAAGGTCACGCATACGGCCTTATTGTCATTATACGCCATATAAACATTTATACTTTCAATCTGGACCATCTTTCAGCCAATCATGTACATAACAACCAATGCGCGAAACTTCCGGCTGTTTGTGCAGGTCAAGGCAACAACATATATATTGGATGTCTTTCCATACTGAAACACTTATGAATGACTATCATTATCCCTATATTCATACCAGACAACCAATTGTATATTGATAACTCGATATCTCAGACATTATGGAATTATCAATACAAACTTACTGTAATAGTTATTAAGAAAAAATCATACCTATATAGATTTTTTTTCAAAGACTTGGTTCTGGGGGCAACAACAGATGAAATTATCAATGTGTGTAACCTTAGTGTCCCCAGTGCAGAAATTTGCATATATACTGAGGAATGAACACAACCATTCATATCAAATTGTGCATTTTTTTTACAATTGTCGAATCAAGACAGTGTACTGGTATGGAACAAATATGGCTTTATGAACACAACCAACAGTTATGTCTGATATGAATGTGAGTCGAATTTTCAGTCAACATGTGAATTACATGCTTCCTGTAACATCCTATTAAAAATTTTAGCAGTATATGTTGTAGTATTGAGCATTTTTCACATGGAACAAACTTTTAGCAGTATATGTTGTAGTATTGAGCATTTTTCACATGGAACAAACTGTTGTAATAGGCCTTTGTTTGAGATTGAATTTAAGTGAAGCTACTGAATTGAACATATTTGAAATTGAATCGAATTAAAAAGAATGAGGTATATGTACATCGTGTCACGTTTATAGCACCTGTACTCGGATAATGATGGGACAACGTTGTCATCGAATCAGGTATATTTAAAACCTCCATCAAATTCACTATGTATGTATTTTGTTTCACCAAGAGTAATTGACTCCATTTAGGAAGGGAATGAAATAGCAAGCATGTGTCCTATCATTGAAATCGGCGTCGATTTCATTTCACAGGAATAACCTGAGGTGAGTAATTTGCAAATGTGTACCGGACGTACCTCTTAAATTGTATATATGAGCAACATTCTGATCAAACATGGCATAATTGCATTTTCCCTCGGTTTTTCATGAAAACAAACGCGTTCTTTTTACCTGAATAGCATTTGTTTCGGACATGTCATATTCGATAAAAGAACTAACCATTGATAACAGGTATGTCGCGCCGAAGGTTTTGTGCGCAGGTTGTTTTGAAATGAAGGCGACACACTGTCTGTCTTCGATAACAGTGACTGAAGAAGAAACTGACACAAATTGTCTCATTCTGACAGCATTTGACACACATTGTCTCATTCTGTCAGCATTTGACACCCCCACATCAATCATTACCTGACGTCATGTCCGGTAATACACGGGCTGTTACGAAATTACAACTCAAAGTGAGTATGAACTTAAATCTATTGCATAAATACTCTGCTTAAGTTGGTTTGTCCTTAATCCGTATTGGGACGGTCGTAATCACATACGAATCGTTATAATGACATTGCACTTAATCAACCAACCATTCAATATTTGGCCCAAGTATCATACACTGCGTCTTAATACTACTCGTCCACTAAATGAATGCCATTTAATCCGTCTGTCGCCGTTTTAATCCTTATCGAATATAGAGGAAGGCGCAGGATATGATACTTGGGCCGAAACTCTCCACCAATTTAAACAGGTTACGACAGAATATTTTCCGACCAGTTATACAAGTATTAACCCTTAGTCTGAACAGATACGGATGATAATTCATGTTGTTGTTTTTTTCCGCACTAATGAAATGCAATGTTGTTGAAAAAGTAATCTGCATACCAGGAAGTCAGTTTTTGTCCAGTGTTGACACAATCGAACACATCAGTCCACGCAGCGATTACATAATGATGACTTCAATTATGAAGGAACACCCACAAACATCTGTGTGTCAGGTTTACCAATCACTATTCCATAAGATGAATTTTCGTTTCCATCTCATTCCATTGATAAGTAGTGCATTAGTGAGTATGTACACCAACTATTTATCTAAAGACGAATGTCGCATCGAGCAAGTACTGCAGTTCTTGGTCGATGGAGAAATATATTTATTGTATTACATGATTATATGGGTGTTATTGGTTAAGGTATGCCGTATGTGAAAAAAAATATTACGATATGTGAGTTATTGCAATTATCCACTTTCATAAAATGAAAGAATACTGGTCACGTAAAATTAGTCCTGCTACATGAAACAATTACAGAAACACTGAATATTTATCTCAGTAATCTCTCTTAGCTATTGTGAAACGGGGAATAGAGAAAAGAACAAATAGAGAAGCGACGTTTGGCCTTCACCTGCCAAAGACAGAATTAACTGTAGTGATTGTATCCGATTACTTTTCCTTCCCCGGAAGCAGGCTTCCACGATAAGTATACCAGACCACTTGAAAGTTTCTGCCAAGAAAATATAAATGTACTCTTCTATCAGCGAATCGTGAGTGGGGACTTGATGATATTCAATATGTACCCTATTCTGAAACCCTAAACGACCATAAAAGCATGATTGAATAATATGTGAAGCATGATAAAATAATATGTGATTGTGATTGTTAATTGACCTCTCAGTTGAAATCTTCTACTGAGCATTTCATCCTGGTCAAACTTTACATTTATGAACCTATCATCTCATACGAGAGGAGAAAGCAGATTTGGTTGATTTCACATCTGACCAAATACAGCTATACCCATTAGACGCTGATATTCAGAAATACATTATTTGCTCAAAATACCGACCCAAAACATTTCCTGGTATTTTTCCCATTATAAATACTCGAAACTGGACATGTTCCTTGAATGCTACTTGGCCATTAGTCGCTCTCGTGTTAGTGAATGTAAGTATCAATCTATTACCACCAATGCAGTCAAATTTTGATGATTCCAATAACAAACGTAAAATACAACATTTTGCAATAGAAACAAAGCCCGACCAAACACTTTATCAAGAGACACACTGGCGTCATCAGGGGCAGACAGTGTGGTGTTGTGATGGTGAGAATGCGCCCAGCAAAGCTTACAGACATATGTGTATTGACAAGGAATGATGCGTTGCCAATCTTACTCGTCGTGTACCTTATATCCAGAGGATTGATATTTTGGGCGCTGAACAAAAAGTGAAGTGTTTTTTTATATTTATATAAAGGACAGCCCCAATGAACCACATATAAAGACATCGTAGGCTAATTGAAGCAACAGAAATAGCATCTAGAGTGCCAGTTCTAACATTTTAGAATTTCCTACCAATGTCAGTACCTCACAATAATGTCAAATCAAATCTGTCAAATCTACGGAAGCGTAGTAGGGCCACCCAGGAAGATTATTTTTTTTAAATTCCCGACTTAGTTACTCGATAATATCGACTTAGTATCTCGATAATATCGACTTAAGAGTGGATCAGGCACAGAAAGATTTATTATTTTTCAAATTCCTGAGTTAGTATCTCGATAATATCGACTTAGTATCTCGATAATATCGAGTTAGTATCTCGATAATATCGACTTAGTGTGGAACAGTCACAGGAAGGAGATTTATTATTTTTAAATTTCCGAATTAGTCACTCGATAATATCGACTTAGTATCTCGATAATATCGACTTAGTATCTCGATAATATCGACTTAAGAGTGGATCAGGCACAGAAAGATTTATTATTTTTCAAATTCCCGAGTTAGTATCTCGATAATATCGACTTAGTATCTCGATAATATCGAGTTAGTAACTCGATAATATCGACTTAGTAACTCGATAATATCAACTTAATATTTTAGGGTTGTCCGGCCCATGTGTACATGTATGTATAATGTACGTGGGTAACCATTAACGACTGTGTCAATTGGCGTATATGTCCACGTGTGAACATTGAAATAAATGATATCTAAAATGAAAACTTTCCCCTCTGATGTAAATATCAATTACATTAATTACATAATAGAGTTCTAACAGTATTTGACCCTCATATAAAATCAGTAATGTTTATTTGTTTTCTCATTATGTATTTGCACTAGCAGACTATACATCATGTGCTGTGATTTAAGTCGAGATACTAAGTCGATATTATCGAGTTACTAAGTCGATATTATCGAGATACTAACTCGATATTATCGAGTTACTAAGTCGATATTATCGAGATACTAACTCGATATTATCGACTAACTAACTCGATATTATCGAGATACTAACTCGATATTATCGAGATACTAAGTCGATATTATCGAGTTACTAAGTCGGGAATTTTAAAAAAAAAATTTCCTGGGTGGCCCTTCTACGCTTCCGTACAAATCATATCAAATCTGTCAAATTTGTATTCACACTAAATCCCCAATACACACACAATAGTCTACTTTGTGAGATTATTGATATACCGACAGTAGTCGTAACCCTGCAGCACATATATCATCTATGTCCATATCTTCCGGTCTCCGCCAGGGAGATGACTATTCTTATGATAAGAATATTGCTCTCTAGTGCCAAATAATTAAACAATTTCTAGGGGTATTCTCTCGCATTCAGATATGGAAACATAATCGAATATGTGCGATTCTATAGTAGCAGGTCATGTATACTCACATTTGCATGTATACATGGATAGACCAAGTACCACTAGCAATGAAAGACTGGTGTTGTTTGACAAGAAAGCCCGAACAAACATTCACATGACAATATTGAGACACAGGCAATGCCTCGCCATGGTGATCGCTTAGTCGCATCGTTGCTTGGAAAAGTCACCTAAAAATCCACGGATGTTCATTTTATTCTCCGTAAATATATAATCCGTAATCTTGCTGGAAGCTGTGTTTTGCCAGCGGCAGTAATTGTTTATACAGTTCTATTAATGCGGTGTTAGATCAACTTGTATATGCATCCTAGTTGTATATCATTATTCATCACAGTGAACAACATGCTATATACCATGTCTCCCCAGGCGTGTAAGTCTGTCCCCGAAAACAATCCCCCGAAAGCTGCTGTCGTTGAGTGGAAAAGACATTCAGGGGTTAGTAACCTTTGGCCGAGACACCAAGGCACCAGTAATGACATTATTTTCCGTCTCCTTGGGTGATCTGATAAAACCGAGCTGGTGTCTAAATATTTAATTCACAAGTTACATGACTACATTCCAAGATTACAAGGTAAACCGGAATCTACAGTTTCCATCCAATGTGTTCGTTTAAATCGTTCAGGAAAAAAACGATGCCTAAATTTCACATTATACGCTCCAGTTCCCCTCAATTTGCTAAGCATCATCCTTGGTTCCTGGGATCGAATGTGAATTTATCTTTCATGTGTCAGTACAACTTATGGCAACACATTGACCTATCAAAATAGTGATTTATTAAATGAGTAACTCTCTGAAATGTCCCTATTAATTTCATATTGGTACTTAGTGCATCAGTCGGATTTATTGACGACAGAACTATCGACAAAATTGATTTAACCAGATTTATACCACGAGTGTCTGTGTTCAGATACACGTTCCCCATTATGTGTACATGTTTTTCCCCGTCTGATCATCTCACATAATAAAACAATCTCCACAAGGATTGAACAAAACACTGCCTGGATGAAAGTACAGCCAATTTCATTTTGTACGTGTCGAGTACATTCAGACAGAAAAACCCAGAGAGTATAGAGCTACTCCAATCTTCTGCATCTGTGAAGATTGGAGTTTTACTCGTCAACAATATGACATTGAGCAAAGATAAACGCAAGATATGGGTTGGAGAAAATAAGATTGAAAAAGAATTAACTCATTAAATACAAGTGACTTCTTGTCCTTGCGTGGGCACGGGAAGTACAGATGTGCAAGCGGAATTACTTGGTATGAAACATATAAAATGAGTAGGAAACACTCCCTAATGTTATAACAATTTTCAATGGCTTCAACAAAAAGACATTCCCTACCACACACCCATATTTATCCGTTGATATAACCGTTGTTCAGCAACGATTATATGGGATTATTCATATGACCTTCACATGGATATGTGCGAAAAGTTTTTGGCCAACGGAGTGTGTCAATTCGTCAGACGTCACAACAATTGCGAGACCTCAGCCTCAGTCCACTCCACATAATGATAAATAAAGTCTGCAATTTACTCAAAGGCAAATTTGTTTTTACCCACAGAGAATTGGTGATTTGAGATAAATCGTATCCCAGTTTTCATGTTCAAAACAAGGTCGAGTATATAGCTGTTCTGTCATTATGTGCCACATAAACATTCTTCCAATCTGGACCATCGTTCAACCAATCATGTACATGTATACAAAACCATGCGCGAAAGGCAACAACCTGTATAGTGGCCTCTCTAGATGATACGCTGTAGGGCTATCACGAACACAGTAGTCATACCAGATAAGAAACTTGACATCGATGTCTTGATACCTCAAAAACTGCTAAACAACCTATCAGCCTTTTCCATGGCTCAATGAAGACTGACTCCCCAACTGACCGTCTGATTGGCTAAATGAATTTCATTCTACACATCATGAAATAATTTGTGATGTGCCGTGAAGATATGCACAATGTATTGTTGAATCGAATATCGGTATAAGATATTAACTGTTGTACATTTTAATACATTGAATTATTTGTTGAGTTATGTGAGTAGTTTTTAGGTTACCGTCCCTATGGTCCGATAACCTATTGTCGTGTTTATTGTGTAGACGGCTTCGTCCGTCTACATGTTTAGTTCACTGTGGAATATTTCGCACAAAAATTTCGCACATGATTGTCAAGCGGGAGGTATTTTTAGTTTTTTGTTTTCGCACTTTTTTTCCAAGATGGTGGTCATTTCTTGTCGAGAAACAGACGATTTAGGACTTTGGCAGCCATTTTCTCAAAAACTGTCAGATCGTTTTTTGAGATTTTCATTCCAAAAGATTCCCCTCATGTACCTCCGCGACGTGTAAAGTTTTGCTGCTCTTGAATTGCTGGTCTATGCGTGCCAGCCATTTTCATTTTTCTGAGGTTCAGCTGAAAAAATGATTCCCAAAAATATTTCGTTATCTCTGTAACTGCTTACTCTCGAGTAGTCAATGGCATAACAATGTACACAGATGGCATTTTCAACACTAGAATTTTTTTCTTTAAAAACACCACCGTGTGTAGGCCTGTGTACATGTGCGTGTATTCCAAATTTGCTCATTGCGAATTTCCAAGAATGCTCAATGCGGATATAGTCACGTGAGTGCCTCTACAGACAAGCCTGATTCAATAGTCATGACATTTGTTCTCCGCTGGATTATCTATTTCCGTGTGTTATGGTAGCTCACAATCTCGCTATCTATAAGCAAAGTTTCTAACGACAAAGAACTGTTGCCGAAGTCCAGATTCAGGCAAAATCGATACAAATTTTTTTTGAATGAACCCCCGTATATATGGTCACAAGCATATTAAGCAGATTAAATCAGGTGTTCCAGAAAGAGTGTGAATTTTCTTCCCCCAAGTGACCCCGTCATGAATTATTGCTCCTTCGATTTCAGCCCATAGTCCCGTTTTTGACAAGAGGGTTTAATGAACTGAGCGATTTGTTCCTTGTGTTCCACCAAGAACTATTAAAACCTTAGCATATCTGCCCTAGTCGCTGTAACAATTTCTTGGAATATAAACAAAATACTGAAAAAAAATGTATACATTAACATATGAATAAAGATCACTCAGCGATTCGAAGAAAATCTCGTAAGTAAGAATCACGAATAAAAATAAGGAACATTTGGATGTATGGCGAGTGGTGTCAACATTTATACACTCGAGAGAGTAATCGTGAAGGATCTATCGGTTTGGTTTTATGTGTCATACACGTCGGAACTTCGTCACCAAATCTTGTATAAAGCGTTGTCCTCACTTGTATTTTATTAGAAATGGCTACCGCTCACATGTGGTCACGAGCCACTGTGCCAACGTAGGTCTCACATGAGCAAAATCATTTCGTCAAGGGAGTGGGGGTAATTATTATGATTATGAATATCTGGAATCGCCAGCTGGCAGCACTGTTTCAGTAAGTCATATGACATCATTATTTTGTATTTACTTGCGTTAACAGTAATAACGTAATTTTACGGTCCGAAGTTATGATGCCAAATCCAAGCCCTATTACATTGCTGTCCTTGTTGAATGATTGTAAGAGTATGTCCTATCCAGCTGTCGAAAATATTCCAAGGAAAAACATAAATATCCTATGTGACACGAATTCAAAAGTATGGTGTTTTCGTATTCAACTGTTCGTTTTCCTTCGAGATTAAAAGATATTCACATATTCATGAAATATCATCTGATGTATTGATTTAGTTTTAAATCTTGTTTTGGTTATGTGTGGTCCTGCTGTTTTCGATAAGATTTCATTTTCCACTATTACGTATATATCAGTGTCTGTCAGCTCTAATATTCACATGAATCATGGCGTCATAGCGCACTCCTAATGGTACCAGACACCGAAACTTTATCGTAGATTTCACAACGTTATGGTGAAGCAACGGATATTTCACGTTTTCTATGTCATGTGACAACTCAAAACTTCACTCCTGCTTCAAGCTTCATTTTGGTTTTGTTGGACTATTACTATAATAATCACAATGTAACACTGATGCTTGCTTATTCAACCGACGGTTTCTTCAGTAACGTATGCGTCAACGTATTGTAAACCAGCAACAGCACATGAGTTTGATGATGCCAAAGAGTACCTGAAATGAACCCCTTAAAATAGGGCAGACAGTATGTGAAATGTAGTTCTTTCTACTGTACATCTGATGGAATTAGTAAACACCTGCCCAGCAACCGATCAAACACTTTAGCCATCCAGAACAAACCCCGGGGAATAGGTGTACGACAAGTACACGCGTTATCTTATAAACAAACATATTCTATTTCACACACAGTCTGTCCCTGATGACGCCAGTGTGGCTACTTGTTCGGGCTTTGTTTTTATTACAAAATGTTGAATTTAAGGTTTTTGTTATTGGCATCATCAACACCTGGTTGTGTTGGTTGTGATCAGTTGATCGCTTGCATTTCAGTTTGGAATCCTGAAACACTGAGAGATTATAAGAGTCGAGCGATATGCTATAAAATACACGAATTAATCACAACAAAATATGAGAGATCGTCGTACATTTTCACTCCTAATTTTCACATGTTGGCCCGTCTGGTCAAGGAATGGCGAATGTCTATTTTAGAGCGAATGGCAACTGATGTGGATGAACTATTTACAACACCTGCCAGTGTAACTGTTATAGTTGTATTGGAACTACAGTATTCATAATTAGATACGGTAGGAACTCGTAGACAGACTCACAGGAAACTCGATAGAATAGAACACATAGGAAACCCAATAGTCCAAGTGTCATTTTCATTTCGGAAAATACAAATGATTGTAATTACAAATACATGTTACAACACACACCCAGAATGCAACTCTCTGATGACAAATACGATGTCACTTGTCTTCCAACATCAGGCAGTTGCCTGATGCCGCTCGTTTCGAGAGGAATTGTAGATATCCATGTAATTCAAGTTGTCATGTAAGCACTTAATGTTCTCTAGGGATTCACAACCCACGAGTGTATTTTCACCAGTGGTGTTCCCACTGACAACATGTACCTTCCTGGACCTATGAATGAATGAATGAATGATGAAGGAATGGATGAATATTTGTTCCAAGTCACCGGTACAAGAGATATCGCATGACCATTTGAAACTAAATCACGTACCCAGGCAATATAACGTACTTACAAGTGAGTGCCACTTAATCGTACTTGGAATTATCAGATATATCAAACTATTTATACATACAAATCTTACGGATAATTTATTCCGAATCTCGATGAGTTGATTATAGGGATGTGATACAAATGTGATCTTGATTGTAGAACATGATCCAGTGGTTAAAGGCCATGCGTCACAGGAAATTTAATTCATTGTTTCAAATACAATGTATATCTAATGCATGCAAATGTTCGAGGATCATTTTTGTGGATCGATGTTACAATTTACATCGGTCTAGCTCTTTCACTGCCAAACACTGTTCAAGACATTGTCTACCATTGCCAAGTTATTTTGGAACAAAAAAAAATATATCTTTTAAATAGCATATTTATTGTAAAACATTTTCAATTAAACTAAAAGATCAAGTTTGTTTGTTCTAAGTACGACATACACAATTTAATCTTAAATATTTCCTTAGTGAAACATAAATGTAACATTAATTTCCAGGGTTTCAGTTTACCCTGATTTCCCCTAATTTTGGTCGACTGAAGTTGCCTCCGGCAGTGAAACCCCCCTGTCGACTAAAGTCGCCTCCGGCAGTGAAAGGGCTAGACACATCAAAAATTGAAATACTGTGAATATAAGGACTACGTCGAATGAGGAGGCAGGTCGACATGCTTTGGTGTCATTATCAGTTTGTGTTCTCAGAGAGGTATTCTTTCGTGCATATCCTCCAGGAAATTTATCCACTGAAATCGCTATCAGAAGAGATAAAATAGACAACAAAATATAGACTGGAAATGAAACTGAATAATTCAATTTCCAGACTAGAGAATAGAATTTACCAGCAAACATCTCTCTTCCAGGCAATACTTTCATGACTTACTACTATAAAAAACAATTGTGGGAGGTAATTTGTGGGTGGTAATTAGGAACTTTGTCTCATATTTTATAAGTAAATTTATTCAACTTCTACCCTAAACTAGCTTGGAGGAATATACTGGTGAATCGCCTGTTGTGCTCGTTTGTAGCAAACTAGTCGGATGGTGGATTGCCTTGATTATGTCAAACACCAGCAGAACATCATTTTTATGGAGCGTTTTTAGGGTCAATATTCATTGACATGCATTGTAGATTTTCTTGTTGTGAATGATTGTTTCAACCGCAAAATTCTTTATTCCACATTACTGTTTCTAAACTTTCTGTGTCGAATTTACATATTCTTATTGCATAGTTCTAACTTCCACCTCCTTGCTGCTTACTTCCAAGTCCTTACTGGTACTTTCTCAATGCTTAATTCATCATGTCAAATGCTAACACCTTTGTCCATGCAAACTATCAAAAAAAATTCGCATATGGCACAATGCATATGGAACTTAGCACATTGCATTTAGAATATAGCATATCGCATGATGAACAAAGCACAACGAATGAAGCACTCGGCGGTTAGCGCCGCCTGTCGTCATAATGATACAGTAGTAATTGTTGGGGACAAAATTACTACTGCAACATTATGACAACAGGAGGCGCTGGCCGCGCGTAGCCACATGATGTATGAGAAACTAAGACCTCCCTTCATTGGACACGTGAATTTTTGGCGCTACCAACAGGTGCCACACTCATGCAGCTAAGCACAGGCCCCAATGAATTCCCGCAATCTTCCCTGTAAATAAAAGAATAGTGAGAGATGATTAGTATGAGCCTATTATCAAGATTTCTATGCTCATTGAAATCAATTTTCGATGTGACGTCATGAATACTCATTGTAATATAATACACTGTACGTTGTTAATTTGGTGCAGATATTATCATGACATAGGCCTGAAATTAACACACAAAAATGGTCATAACTTGAGATCGTACAGTGATAATTGAGATGTGAAAAAAATTCTCAGGAAACTGATGGCTATCTCTTTCAAGGCTAAATATGATGATATCTCCGATCATAATTTCTTCATGCCGTTAATTTGGCACGAGTCCAACTCGTGACAGTATACAGTAGATACACTAGTACTACGCTACGGTAGTTGAATTGGATTAAACATATATATCTTATTTACCTCTTTGCCACATGAAGAGACAATGTAGCACCAAGGGTGCTGCAGCTTACCGGCAGATCATGAGAATTACACAAGGTATTGATTTTCCCAAATATAAATTGTTACACTGATCTTCAAACCTCAAAACATGTTCGTAAATGTTGCCAAAGACACATTTCATGTATGGAATATAATACGAAATCAAGTTACATCTTGAAAGGTTTCTTCCGTTATTGACATAGGCCTATATTCACAGACCGTCAATTCAAAGGCAACAAAACTTATACACATCACAAAGGTACATAGGGAGAATCTCATGCATTTTGAGGAAAATTGTCAATAGTCTTTGAGAAAATGGCAGCCAAAGACAAAAATCGTCGTTTCTTTCGACAAAATAAGGTCGTTTTGACCTTCCAAATCATTCAATGTCAAATTCAAGGTCATCCATCATTCAAACTGCAATATATGATTTCCCATTTGAATGTGCCAATACTTCTATCACGGAAAGTCCTAGGAGTCTTCTCCCACAAAGCTCCCATTATGAAAGATGATTGGGTGAAATTTCCCAAAAAAATTTCCCCAAAAAGTTCCAAAATTTTTTCAATGGCCAAAAAATAAAATAAAATTTGCTGGAAATGGCTCAGAGCGAATAGTGGCTTGATTTGGGACAAAAAAAATTTTTTTCGCCGACACGTCAAAAAATCAAAATGGCTGCCAGACACAGACTGGCGATTCAAGGGCACTGAAACTTGCCATTCATGTACATGAGGGAGATGTCTTGAAAATCTCAAACTGATCAGACAGTTTTCGAGAAAAAGGCCATCAAATTCCAAAATTAGCCACTTTTTCATAAAAAATGGCTGCCAAATCGGCAAAAAGGATTGAATAAAAAAAAAAAACAGTTTCAGGGTATTAGCCCAAGGAATGTTTTAGCAAATTTTCTGAAAAATTCATCAAGGCAAAAAAAGTTATTTGCCGGATGGACGACGGACGAACGTACCAAATTTTTAGGTTAAAGGGCTTTCACCATGTTAAATTTCCTCTCCCGTGTGAGCCCCTTATCCCCAAATTAATCCCCTAAATACACGTCTGCTCATAAAAAGTGAGTGTAGGGGCTATTTTTAGCTTGTTCAAGCCCCTAAACCCCGGAAGTTTTTCCCGGACGGACGACGGACGAAAAACCACGCCAATAGCTTATCGGGCCATGGGCCGGTAAGCTAAAAATACAGCACTGGACCAGCGGTCCATCAAAGCAAGGTCTTTCCTCCATCCGGGAGTCTTCAGTTTCTCATTCCCAATGTGGCCACTCGACCCGCAGCGCCGTCTGTCGTCATAATAGTGCAGTAGTAATTTTGGCACATGAAATGCTTCATTCGTTGTGCTTTGTTCTTCGTGCGATGTGCTTTATTCTAAGTGAAATGTGCTAAGTTCGATATGCATTGTGTCAGATGCGATTTGTTTTTTAATATTTTGCATGAACAAAGGTGTTAGAATTTGGCATGATGAATCAAGACTTGAGAAAGTACCAGTGAGAACTTGGAAATAAGCAGTAAGGAGATGGAAATTAGAACTATGCAGTAAGAATATGTAAATTCGACACAGAAAGTTAGGAAATAGTAATGTGGAATAAAGAATTTTGCGATTGGAATAATCATTCACAACAAGAAAATCTACAATGCATGTCAATGAATATTGAGTTAAATGTGTTATTCATTATGTTGAATTGGCAGAGAGAGAGAGAGAGAGAGAGAGAGAGAGAGAGAGTATTAATTGGGAATGTTGAATGTTAGAATTCAGATAATTAGGAGGCATAAAGAAGTAAGAATTGGGAATTAGAGAACGAGGTGATTAAAATTGACTTAAGGATACAAACAAGATAATGTACTCATATGCTAATGTCTGACCATGAAACATCTGATAATAATTTCAAGTGATCCCATCCGAGGCGCAACTCGGAGCCTTACGCACAAAGATGCAGATGATGACGTTGTCTTGATGTTCTCTATTGTTTTTTTTCTGTATAAAACATGTATATATCACATGATGTGCATGTGTTGAATCTCCCACGAGAATTTAATATTAATTGCTGTAGAAAGAATGTGAGTATTCTGAGGAGAGAGTGTCTCGGCAACTTCATCCTGTGTACACAACCGTTCAGAGAGATTTTTGATATCGCGAACATTCCTGACTGATAAATTCATGATAAAACGCACATTTGATGAAAAATTGAAATGATACAGCTAAGCACGTGTAAAAGTAGAAATGTATACCGACAAACAGACAAATTCATATTCCAAGACCGAATCCATGGACGAATTTTACAAGATCAGTGTGAGTAGTCAAATCCGAGAGATACTAAGGTATCAAAGTCAAAGCCATGTGAAAATCACAGACAAGTAAGTATCACGTTAATTATACACGCTGTCACGAAATACGGACTATTCCTGGAAAGCAAATCGAAATTCGCGTTAGAAACCCAATATTCAACAGATATAAATATATAACCCGCCCGCTGTATGGTTCTGGAATTCAAACACAATATATATTCAGATATTAAATGCTTTCACAGCCTCTGATGAAGTCGATGTAAAATTTGATATTGGTTTGGTTTTGCTCTTGACCAAAAAAAAATTCATTTTAAATTTTCTAATGCATTCCAATCATTTTGCATAATATATTGCATATCTGGATACCACGCATACCAGCACTTATATATGACCGATATATGCATATCCAACTGTCAATTATTATTTTATGCGTTTGAAAATCCCCAATAAATAAATTACGTTTAAAAAAAGTTTTGAAGCCTTCGGAAACATTCGGGCAGTTGTGCATTATTTCCATCTGGGGTACAGTAGAAACAACTATAAATACATACTGTCTGCCCCTGGTGGCGATAGTGTGGCTTCAGTAATGAATGTTTCGTCGGGCTTTATTTCTATTCCGAAAGTGTTTGATGTTAGGTTTTTCATTGGCATCATCAAAATCTTGTTGTAAGCGGTAATATGTTGATACATACATTTCTACCACTGAGCCGGTGTTACTGCTGGTGGAGGTTAAATCTGTCCCTGAGGATACCATCAACTCAGTGCCCTTTTGGCTTGTGATTGGATACTTATGTACTTGTCATACACCTATCTCACGGGTTTGTTTCGGAGTTCTAAAATGTTTCAATATATTGTTGGGCACTTGTGCACTAGTTCCATCTGGTGAACAAAAGAATTTCTATTCCGAAATTTTAGGTTTGTTATTGACATCTTTGAAATCTGATTATCAGCGGTAATAGGTTGATACATGCAATTGAACCATCTCAATTCTATAAAAAAAAATATAGCTGACTTCAATTGTCGCAGCTGTATAGCCCATTCCCACTGCTTGTACTCTCGGAGGTTTGATGGTGCTGAGATTACTTTGCCCCCTCTGACACCGAAAAATTATTACCGAAATATGTTTAAGAACAGTGTGATCAAATTGAGTTTGTGTGGAATCTATGCTCAGTAGGGGCGGAGAAGCTACCACAGAACACACAAGAAGCTAGCATCTGAGATCATGGTTTCGATTTGTTATTGAAACTGAAGGCAATATTTTGCTTTCAATTGTATGTTGAGATGAGATTCAGAGTTTTCCGATATGATATATAACAATACTGTGTGTGTCAAATTTCATTTGTGGAGTGTTCAGTGTTCATTTGAATAGTATTTAGCCAAGCATTGGATGAATAAGCTGCAGTTTACTTCTATCGGAACAACGGAATCTTATTATAAGGCGAGATATGATTTAAATATGCGAGTATGTATGCCGAGTTAGCACTCAATTTTATGTTGTATTGTACGTCCTCTTAATACACACAAATGAAATATGAGTTATGATTTGCACACAAAGATTATACCATGTATACAATACCAGGATTGGAATCTCAATGAACATTGCATTGTGACATAAGTTTGCAAACGTCTTTTGTTGACATTAGTGGTATTGTGAATGGCCAATCGTCTTCAAAGACAAGTCATAGTCACGGGTATATCCTGGTATATATATACATATATCAACATACGATATCCATCTATAGCCTAAATGTGGCAGTTCGGAGTTTCGCATATTTGCATAATCCATCATTTCAGTTATCATTCAGCGCGTTTCATTCTCATGTAACTCTTTGCACACAGTGCTGGCTTTATCTCCATCCTTGAAGCTGCATATGCGGTCAAAAGTGATGTTGAGAGACTTGTCTTTCCTCCTATAAACTTGAAATAGACCACAGTATACATGAAAAAAAATATATTGTAGTATTTATAAGTATTTAAAGCTTATATAGATGAATTATATGTACAGTTAGGCTATGCACAAATATATACAATGCCGTGTATATCTGATATACATATATATAGGCTGAGCCCATATATTTCAGCTAGATACGCTGCCTTCTTGAAATCAAATATTCAGCTCATTTCAAGTATACCTGCATAGTTTCTCCCATTTCAAAGGGGCATTTGGAACAACAAATTATTATTAGGATATATTCTATAGGTCTACCACCAGTTCAAGGGCTAATCAATCGACTGAAAATAAATGCATAATTTATTATACTGTGAATATCATTTATTATACTGTGAATATAAAGACTACGTCGAATGAGGAGGCAGGTCGACATGCTTTGGTGTCATTATCAGTTTGTGTTCTCAGAGAGGTTATCTTTCGTGCATATCCTCCAGTAAATCTATCCACTGAAATTGCCATCAAAAGAGAAGATAGACAGTAAAATATAGACTGGTAATAAAACTGATTAATTCAATTTTCAGACTAGAGTATAGAATCACTTAGAAAGATCTCTCATCCAGGCAATACTTTCAAGACTTACTACTATAAAAAACAAGACGATATGATATCAGTCTGTGTAATTAGAGGGTGGTAATTAAGAAAATGTGAAAGGTGGGATGGATACATTACCTGACTTTGTCTCATATTGTATATATATATTCAAATTCTACCCTAAACTAGCTTGAAGGAATATACTGGTGAATCGCCCGTCGTGCTCGTTTGTAGCAAACTAGTCGGAGGGTCGATTGCCTTGATTATGTCAGACATCCGCAGAACATAATTCTAGTTTTACAAGTTGCATTGTGTCATTCATTACTTTGAATTGGCAGGAGAGAGTATTAATTAGGCATGTTGAATGTTGGAATTCAGATAATTAGGGGGCAAACAGGAGTAAGAATTGGGAATTAGATAACGAGGTAATTAAAACTGACTTAAGGATACAAACGAGACAATCTACTCATATGCTAATGTATGACCATGAAACATCTGACAATACCTTCAAGTGATCCCATCAGAGACGCAACTCGACGCCTTTACGCACAAAGATGACGATGATGACGTTGTGCGATGTTGCACTCCTTTGTTGTTGTTTTTTTCTGAATGAAACATGCGTGACCGATATCTGCTTCATTACTGCAAGACTAGTGTAATGAATTCAGTGGTGTTCTTTCCTCTGAAGGCACACCGGGTGACAGCATGGGTACCAGGGTGAAAATAGAACCAGATCCACCCCCTCCCCCTACGGCAGGTATATATCACATCGATGTGCATGTGTTAAATTTCCCACGAGAGTTTAAGATTAATTGGGGTAGAAAGAACGTGAGTAATCTGAGAAGACACTCCGCTGCAGGCAAATTATTCATTGTCCCATCAACTTTATCCTGTGTATACAACCGTTCAGTCAGATTTTTGAAATCGCGAACATTTGCCTGATAAATTCATGATAAAATCGCTCATTTGATGAACATAAAAATTGAAATGATACAGCTAAGAACATGTAAATTTCACGTTAAACATACACACTGTCGCGACATACGGAGTATTCCTGGAAAGCAATTCGAAATTTGTGGTAGAAACCCAATATTTGATAGCTATTAATATATAGCACCCACCCCCTCCCCCTGTTTAACTTTATTGTTCTGGAATTCAAACACGATATATATCATGTATATTCAGATGTTAAATGCTTTCACACCACCTCTGATGACGTCGATGTAAAGTTTGATATAGGTTTGGCTGTGCTTTGAACTCCCCCCAAAATGTTAATTTTTAATTTTCTGATGCATTCCAATAATTTGCGTATCTGAATACCACGCATACCAGCACTTATATATGACCGATATATGTATATCCATCCACCAATTATTATTGAAGCCTTCAGAAATATTCGGGCAGTAGTGCATATAATCCATTTGGTGTTCAGTAGTGACAACTATAAATACACTCTCCCTGATGACGCCACTGTGTCTACAGATATGAATGTATGGTCGGCTTTCGTTTCTATTCCGAAAGTGTTTGATGTTAGGTTTTTTATTGGCAACATCAAAATCTTGTTACAAGCGGTAATAGGTTGGTACAAGCAGTAACACTGAGCGGGTGTAACTGCGGGTGGACGTTAAATCTGTCCCGAGGATACCATCAACTCAGTAGCCTTTTGGCTTGTGATTGGGTACTTATGTACTTGTCATACACCTATTGCACGGTGACGGGTATGTTTCGGATTTCAGGAATGTTTCAATAATGTTGTTGGGCAGTTGTGCACTAATTCCGTCTGGTGTAGAATAGAATTTCTATTACGAAAGTTTTTGATGTCAGGTTTTTTATTGACATCTTCAAAATCTGATTATCAGCGGTAATAGGTTGATACATGCAATTGAACCATCTCATCTCTATAGGAGATGTTGCTGACTTCAATTGTCGCAGCTGTATAGCCCATTCCCACTGCTTGTACTGTCGGAGGTTTGATGGTGTCGAGATTAAGTTGCCCCCTCTGACACCGAAAAATTATTACCGAAATATGTTTGAGAACAGTGTGATCAAAGTGAGTTTGTGTGGAAACTATGCTCAGTAGGGGCCAGGAAGCAACCACAAAACACACAAAAAGCTGGCATCTGAGACCAATGGCCCAAGATTTTTATTGGTGATTGAAACTGAAAGGCAATAATTTGCTTCCAATTGTATGTTGAGATGAGATTCAGAGTGTATCATGCTATACAACAATACCTTGTGTGTCACATTCCATTTGAGGAGTGTTCAGTGTTCATTTGAATGGTATTCAGCCAAGCATTTGATAAAAAAGCTGAAGTTTACTTATATGGGAACAATGGAATGTCATCATAGGGCGAGATATTATTAGTTATCCCATGTCTGTTCACGGAATACGGATTTATATCTTCGTCTAAATGTCCGTATCCAATGAGACCGAAGGCCGAGTGGGATACGGACAGCTAGAGTCGGTGATGAAATTTAAATATGGGAACATGTATGTCGAGTTAGCACTCAATTTTATATTGTACTGTACGTCCTCCTAATACACACAAATGAAATACGAGTTATGATTTGTACACAAAGCTTATACCATGTATACCATGTATACCAGTGATTGGAATCTCAATGAACATTGCATTGTGATATAAGTTTGCAAATTTGTCTTTCTTCAATTGTTGTCATTAGTGGTATTGTGAAGGGCCAATCGTCTTCAAAGACAAAATAAGTACATGTTGATACATATATCAACATACCATATCCATCTATAGCCCAAATGTGGTAGTTGGGAGTTTCGCATATTTGCATGATCCATCATTTCAGTTGTTATTCAGCGTTTCATTCACAGTGGTGGCTGTTACTTCCATCTTATCCAGGTATCAGCTGTTCCACGCTGCGTGGCTGAATAATCTCGTGTGATGTGAGGACGAAGCACATCCCGAACAAACCGCATGTGGCAGGTATATGACAAGTACACAAGCATCCAATCAGACGCCATGAGGCTATATACTACCTCTAATATTGGTGCAACAAAGTTGCCGTCACAATCTGGTTGTAACGGTAGTAATGGTTTGATACAGACGATCATACAGTATGGGTTGATACATATATTTATATTGCTCGCACTATGTTATATTACACGTTAATGTGTTCATTAGGCACGTGAAGCCACGATTGTAGATCAGCACAGTGAAGTGTCCATGGGTATTATTTGCAATACATCACCCAGAAGTCAACCATAAACACCAGTGGGCGATGTTACATCAGAACATTTGCAACACTGAGCAGTAAGATTTTGTTGAATAGAAGACAAAAATGATGCTGGACGTGAGGAGACATTCAGTGCCTATCATCCAGGTTCTTCATTTCCTATCCATTAACGAGATAAAAGGAAACCCCAACCCATGAATACATAACTATTGCAGAATATACCATCAATGCAGTAGGTCTGTCAAGTTGGTGTCCAGTATAGTTAATTTAAATGGGAGGGATATACGCAAAAAAGTCTCCATTATACACATAGCGCACTATACAATAGAACCTCTGTTCAAAATTAATCCTGTTATGAGATTTATGTCATGAACTAGGCTAGATTATGAATCATTTTGAAAGAGATCAACGAAATAGAAATGATGCATCTGCTCCATTATTAATATTACTCTTATTCAAGTTTAATGTCGTTTTTTATAATTATTCACTTCCACTCCATAATGATATTATATTATCAGTATCAATGAAGCTATATTTATGAGTAGCAAGTTTCTTAGTGTCAAATGTTGGAAAATCGGTTGTTCTTTGTTCATTAATAACACTCACATACCAAATTAGCAGTGGATTATGATTGTGGTAAAGCGTATATATTAATACGATGGATGAAAATAATTGTGTTTTGCGTGATATACGCAGTAAGAAATAAACTCGTACCAGAAACATTGAACATGTAACTATTCACTTGTCAATATTAGCCAATATGTCAATCAATAATTTTGTATCTAGAGTCATATACAATGCATACGGTATTCCTAGAAGTACATTGGTCACAAAAATGTAAGACTCAAGAAATATGTTTTAAAAATTTCAATGAGGATAAAAAAAAACATATTATCCCGGGTTATTCATGTGTTTGTGTGACCTATTGGTCATCATTCTGAGCTATATGTTATTTATCACACTTCACTGATTACAATTGAAAAGAAAATCACAATTCAAAAGAAAATCCCAAATCATCATTCACATGCAAGCAAAAAAATTTTTGAAAAAATTGCTTTATTTACAGAAATATGGTTGAATTATTCGCACTAATAATAAGTTGATGCACCATTAACGTTTACACATTCCGTACATCGTCTTCGCTTGAGGTAATTTTCTTCCGGATCACTGCCTGTTCAATATTGCTCCATTCCCCTAGGGAGGGGGGGGGGGGGCTGCTGTAAGAGTTGATATGGGTGGATTATGATTCCTGACCCTTCATTCCAATATTCCCCAATATTTTTCAATCGGATTGAGGTCAGCAGACATCGCTGGCCACTCGAGATGCTGAATATCATATTTTTATTTTCCAGAAAGGTCGTGATGATCCGGGCTCAGTGTGGACGTGCTTTATCGTCCATGAGAAGGAACCTATCACCGAGACGATTTCAAATTGGCAACACGATGGTCTGGAGAACATTATCACGATAGTACTGTGAGTTCATGTTTCCCTGGACAATGTGCAACTGAGTTTGCTCGGGGTTGGAGATTCCAGCCTACACCATCACGGATACACCACCCCCACCAATTTACAGTAACTGTGAACCGGAGGTTCTTTCGCTGTGCCATGCCTTTCCACACACGTACACCACCATCAGCTTGGTCAAAAGGGAAGCGGGACTCATCCGTAAACAGGACTTTGGACCACTGTGCAATGTTCCAACGAGAGTGTCTCCTGACCCATTTGATCTTCATTTAAATTTTTGAAATATAATTCTCGAGTCTTAAATTTTTGTGACCAGTGTAGAAGCAGCGCCAAATCGAACACAAGACTGGCTGTTCATCATTTACAATCAATAGGCCAAAAACGAAAAGGTATAAATATTATATCATAGCATTTCAAGGTTCCTTTTCAAAATGAAATACACACAGAACATGTGAATTCAGTAAAACCAGGCTCATCATCTGATCAACGTTAGGACAAAAATTCCATGCTGATAGTCAAGGGTATATTTTCTTTTTTCACAAAAAATATGAACATATAATTTGAAGAAATGAATTGATGATGGCAATCAGAGATTTGTTTTCTGTTATATCTCGAAGAGTATATGATAACAGTTGTGAAATGACCTTTGAATTTTGCCTGATAACGTTTTCGTTTAATTGATTTTCCATGTAAATACACAATATCATACAGTTATCTTGTACAAGAATCCTGGGAAAAAGAACACGTCTGCTCATTCACATATTATTATTGTGAATGATATATACCACGACTTTCTTTTATTTCGTGGGCCAAACCAAATGCAATTTGAAATGTGACAAACATACACCAGTTGTTGATAACAATCCAGAAATACCCCATTTTAATCTGTTAATTGTTTTCATATGTCATATGGGCCTCACTCGGGTGACGTGGGCGTTAATTTGGTATGAATATTGTCTTGTTTTGGAAGACGTGATCTGAATGTTATTCCTGATATGAGGTTTTATCCTTGAAGACGTTTCACAAGAGTAACTTGTATTTTCCCAAGAGTACTTGATTTTTTGCCAAGTTTGTTCCCAGTTGCATTTAGTAGTAACATTATTAGTGTTGAGCGCCACCAGATTCATCCTTGCTTTCACAGCAGTTCGTTCAGGGAGCTTGGTTACCTTTGCACAAGTATGATCTAATATTAATATAATAATAATAATGAAATCATGTCTGTTGCAGAGTCATGAACCCGTGGTATATACCAGAAGGTGTAGACATGCTACGGAAGATGTAAGTCGGATCTATTTTACATAGCATATGAACGAATCCCACCGTAAGCAATTTTAGGGCGGAACAACTCTAACACACAATCAAGTATGTGCGTCAGTGTATTGCTTTTGAATAAAGTACCAGATATTGACTCATCTAAATTCTAAGACTTATTATAACACTACCAAGTTCACAGGCAACCACAGTGTCATCACCCTACATCATATACTGTGTGAATGTGTATGGAACGTTCTTGAATGAAAGGGACAAAACTGATTGCTGTTTCCATTCATTAAAAGTTGAGAGTCTCTTAGACTCTTAGTCTCTTAGACTTTGACTCCCCATCAATCAGCAAATGAAGGTAAGCCCCAACCGATGAATAAAGAGTCGTTGCTGAAAATACCAGTTAGGCCTATCAATTCGGTCTGTCTGCTACTCCGTCTGCTGTGCCCTTCCTCGGAATTGTGGAATATAGTTCAAGTGATCTATACTCAGATGACACAATGAACGGTGTTCCCCTGTGGTGTGTGATATCGCAATGTAAATCGATGTGCGGATAAGGCCATGACCTATTGTCTTGAAGCCACTTTTTCACAGACTACAAGTCCAACTTGCTGCAGGAACTTATATTACAAATCATATCACCTCATTTTACTGACATTTAGCAATTAGGGTTAGTATAAATGAACCCAGAGGCGTTTCATCTAAATGGATGTGGAGTACCTGCATTCTTGTGCTCTTGATCAATTTGGGTGATATCCATACAGCGCTGTTTATAGACTGATACATAGACAATGTATTTTACAGACTGCACTGGTATTTCAGGGATTCATCACATGCAATGACGATACCACGAAACAGAAAAATGTCATTCTGCGTAGGCTTGTTGTCATTTATGTAATAGTTGGGAAGCCAAGAAAAGTCTGTGCACATATATACATTGCAGATACCTAAATGTCAAGCCCATTAGACCAAGACGATGCATACTGTTTCAAAGAAATGAAAGCCTTCCCCTGAAATGATGTCATACGACCTGCAGTGATTCGCCATACAATGACTCGGTTGAGCTTGAATCAATCCCGTGCTAGGTTAAATGCTAGAAAATCACGATGTCATGATTATTGCCATTCATGTCCAGGTATTTGTCGGGAATTGTGCGAGTGGGTACCGCCAGTGCCACTGTTTCTTGTGCGGGCAATGAGAGCAATATCAAGTTATGGAAAATACGTGCATTTCTGGAATATTGCTACATCATCTGTCCACAGTTACTCGCTATTCATCTGCACGAATCTTTTTAATTCGTAGGTCAGTGTAATGCAATTTGAAATGTAACAGACATACATCGTTTGTTCATATCATTTCATCGATGTAAGCTGCTACTCGTTTCTGTCCGTCCTGAGGGCCACACTTTAGTAAGGTTTTTTCTCTGTTAGAAACGGTGATCTGAATAATAATTTTGTGTTTTGTCCTTGGAGGCGTTTTACGAGAAGAACTTGTATGTTCCCAAGGGTACTTGATCTTCTGCCTTGCTACCACAGTAGTCCATTATAGGAGCTTGCTTATCTATGCACATACTTATAAATATCATAGTATTGATGAAATTACGTGTGTTGCTGTAGGTAACCACATGCTACCCGCGTTTGATTAAATCTAGCCTATTTCATTTGTCAGTGAACTGTACTGCGGAGGCATCTTGGGAGAAAGATGATGACGTTACGGCAGACAAGGGATTTATCATCTGGAATCTATTGTCAAAAAAGGGAGCTACACTGAACCTTCCCCCATTTCTCAATGACAAGCGGAGCTGCTACATAGCAAACGCCACATTGTGATAAATCCGACATGTGTTGGTTTTTCCGCGTGGAAAACCCGACATATGTTGGTTTTTCTACAGCAAGAAAATCCCCTGTGGAAAAAGCGTCATGCATGGCAAAAGCGACATATTGCTGCGGGACTGTTATAGAGAAACAGACATATCGTCCTTACACGTGAAATGAGCAACACATTACTGCGCTGCTGCAGCATTACATAATAATCTAAGCCATTAGCAAAACCGACATGGTGAGACATCGCATACAGAAAAAAACGACCAGAAATGAAGCGGATGACTGACGATACGGTGTCTAAATTTTAATAAATATATTACGAGTAGTCTAGAATATATATCGTTTTCATCATTATGACCCACTTGTCATGTTCATTAGAAACATGACATTTAGCAGACTTGTGGATGTACGGAAAGCCAGTGGGGACATGGGAATTAGGAAATCCGCAGTATTAAACCATGGTTTAATACGGACTATATATAGATCACATATACGATGGTAACTTGGGAATTTGGATACTGGAAATTTCAGAATATTAAAGTATTATGTAGTCTAATAATAATACTATCATTATTTGAGATTCCATTTGTAATATCACATACACAACAGTTCCACTTTCTCAACAAAATATGTCTGACCAGTCAAATTGGTTCGTGAAAAGACAGTAGCCATAAACTAACCGAGTGGGCGATAAAGGGTGGTGCATGTCGGGTTTTCCACGGCCGTGGCATATGCGATCACTGCTGTTCGGTTTTCGCCATGTCGGTTTTGCTATGCAACAGAGCCAGTTCATGAGGGAGAGACGACTGCAAAGGCAATATTTTGCCCGTGTCAGGATCCATGTTGTACGTGCAATTCGACGGATGAAAGATTTTAACATATTTGACAGTGTTTACCATTAGTTTGGCTGAAAAAATCTGGTCTGTATGTGCCTTGTTCACGAATATCCGTGGACATCCGTGGTTCTAGTTGGAGAATAGTATCCCGATGACTGTGAAAATGTGAATGGCCGAATGAATAATTTTGCAAATGGCATAGTACGTGTAACATTGCAATATATTATTGATTTTATATTGTTGATTTGTATTTTCTGTACATATTTGTATTTGCTGCATCATTGATTCAGGCTTGAAATGTTTTCTTACTGATATGACTTGTATTTGACTTGAACGTGTTAACATTAAAAATAAATTAGTTGTAATGCTCTAGATATAGATATGTTTCTATATATCTGAATGTGTTTGGACACATTTCTCTGCATGACATTATAAATGTATCCTGTCTGAACCAGTCGTAAACATGAATGCCCGGCACACACATTTTGTCACAAATTCAAGGGTATGAATGATGAATACATGTAGGAAACACATAACCATTGACACTGTTTTTATTCACATTGCTGATACTAATTCTGGACCAGTTATTGAATAAAGACGAGTTTGAACCAATACTATTAAATATCGAAACTCACGATTTCTTACTTTCTGCCATTATTGTCTGTGTACACAGGAAAGAGCGATAGAGGTGCAAGTGATTAATATCATGTCTTTCATTTGTTGGGCTTGCATCCAGAACACTGTCTCAAGTACAAAAATGCGTGCATGTCTGCATATTGCTATATTACCTGTCTGCTCATCTACATACATTTTCTATTAATTCTGCACGAATCCATTCAATTCGTGAGTCAATGCAATGCAGATCGAAATGTGACAGACATACACCATTTGTGGATATCACAGAGATAATCATGATAATCAGGTAATTGTTTATATTTGTCCTGTTGACCACAATGGGCTCACGTGGGCTGCAGGCCTCTGGTTTTTTTTTCATATCGGTAGACGTGATCTGAATGATAATCATGTGATTTTGTCCTTGAAGGTGCTTCACAAGATGAGTTTATTTGTTCCCAAGAGTACGTGATCTTCTGCCGAGATTGTTTTCGGTTGTTTTCAATAGTAACATTATTGGTGTTGAGAGGTCACCAGTTTTATCCTTGCTACCACAGTAGTATGTTCTGGGAGCTTGGTAAGGGATCTAATATTGATATCATATCAATGGTGATGACTATATCAGTAGATGTCCACATTGTATCCGCGATTTGAGTCTAACCCTTTTTAAATAGCATACGAAGAAGTTTCTACATGCGCGATTTTACAATGGAACACTCCAATACACAGTCAATTATGTATTCATCATATTGCTCTTGAATAAAGTGGCAACTACTGAATCAACTAAATTCCTAGACTATTTATTGTACTACCGATATCACAACCAGCCACTGTGACTCGTCACCAGACATGGTATAATGGTTTGAATGTGTATAGAATGTTCTTGAATGAAAGGAACAAAACTGATCGGGGTTCCCATTGATGAAACCGTGGGAGAGGGATTTCAGACTTCAACTCCCCATCGATCAGCAAGATGAAAGGGAGAGCCAACCGATGAATGAATAGCCATTGTGAAAATACCCATAATCAATGGTCTGTGTTCTACTCCGTCCGCTATGCCTTTCTGGACAGATAGTTGGAACAATCTGAATAATATTCGTGAGTAATATTAACATTGCAAAGCTCACGATTCACACCCTTCATATTATTACATGAAATCTAACAATAGATCTGATGATGGCAATACATTAGTGTATTAGATTCATGGATAAAAATTTGTAGAACAGTGCCTACATTTCTGACACATAGCGATATCATCTGGCTGCTCATTCACATATAATTGGTATTCATTCTGCACGAGCCTTTTTAATTCTTGGACCAGTGCAATGCAATTAGAAATGCGACAGACACACCATTTGTTCATTCCATTCCATCAATATAATGTTTTAATTGATTTCGTTTGTCCTGTGGGCAACACTAAGATGACGTGGGCTTTAGTATTTTTATTTGTTAGAAAACGGGATTTGAATAATAATCCCGGGGTTTGTCCTTGAAGGCGCATCGAGAGGAAAACTTGTACGTTCCCATATGTACTTGATATTTTGCCGAATTTGTTCTCAGTTGCTTTCAGTAGTAATTAGCGTTGATAGGCCACCAGATTCATCTTTGCTACCTCAGTAGCTACCACAGTTCTGGGAGCTTGGTAGTCCGGGCAAGTATCCTTTGCAAAAAAGTGATCCAATATTCTGGTAATGATGAAATTGATTTGTCAGTGAACAACAAACACTTAGCTATACGTGGGTATCCACGTCCTACCCGTATTTCAAGCCTGACCTATTGTATCTATAAAGAAACCCCTCTATAAACTTCTTCAGGGTGGGATGATTCTGAGTCACAGTGTGTTTCAATGTTTTGTTTCACTATCAAGCGACAAGTACGGAATTATAAGCATCAACCACTGCTTGTGAATTGGTAGAATCGTTATTGCAAAACCGACATCACAAAAAGCCACATTCACTCATCACCAGGCCAAAGGGTGTAATATCAGTAAGAAACCGCACTCCCACAAAAAGTGCATGACTGATTACCTCTAACTCCAGACAGCGAGGGTAACTATAATGCTAGAAGACTGCTCCATCCTTGGCGAAGGGTGTGTTGCTTGCACTCCCTCCCCTGCGAAGTTTCTTTTCCAAATTATTTTCATAGGTTGTTGGGCAGTTGTATACTGATTCCATCAGGTGTACAGTAGAAACAACTACATTTAACACACTGTCTGCCCCTGATGACGCCAGTGTGTCTTTGGATAAACTATTTGGTCGGGCTTTGTTTCTATTGCAAAATATTGTATTTTACGTTTGCTACTGGCATCATCAAAATCGCACTGTATTGGTGGTAACAGATTGATACTTACATTCTATTGTTCTTCTTGTCACAAATGTTCTTGTCACAAATATTCAGACAGCGCCGCCTCTCGTTATTACACTTTTTGACAAGGTATTATATCCTGGCGTGAATGTGTATGGAAAGGAGACACACATGTTTGTGGTTCACAATCATTCATCATTGGGGGAAAGATTTTAGAGTCGCACCCTCTATCCATCAACAAGCTGAAGGAAAGATAGAATACAAAGCCATTGCGGAAAATACCAGTGGTCAAATAAGTCCCCTCTTCCAGAACTGGGAATAATTTTTGGATTAATCATAATCATATTCATGAGAAATAACATTTCATAGGTCACGTGTCACACACTTCACAAGTTATTACAATGAATATAACAACAAAACGATCTGGAGGGGCAGCATATGAGTTCCATATGGTTTGACTGATATTACAAATCATTTCACATCATTTCGCAATCAGCAGTAATATGAATGAAACCGGAGGCGTTCGACCTAGAAAGATGTGGAAAACCTTCATACTTGTGTTCTTCATCAGTGTGACTGATATTCGTGCGGTGTTGTGTTACAGACAATTATATATATGTTTCCTGATAATTAGACAATGGGGTTATTCCACATTTACAAAGATATTGTCTTTCTTGTCATCCGATATTTTGACAAAAGTTTTTTTTTATCCCGATTGGTATTTCAGAGATGCATGAGATATAATATTGTTGAACAGAGAATATGTCATTGGGCGCATGCTTGTTGTCATCTACGTAATACTGGGTAATCCCAGAAAAATCCGTGCATATGAATGGATACCCAAATATCAGCTCCATTAGGCCTACACAGTTCATACAGACTGAGAGTGATGAAATTCTTCCTTTGAGTTGATCTGATACCCTCTGGAGTTTTTCTCAACAGGTTGATGAGTCACGACAAAAATTAAATCAATCACATACTAGATTAAATTTAAAAAATTGACGATGTCTTGATTATTCGTATCCTTGTATGTGTATGAACAGATATGGACAATTGCAGTAGATACAACCAGCTTATTATTGCCGACACCATGAACACTATCAAGTCCAAAAAAATGTCTGCATTTCTGGCATATTGCTAATTATCGATCAGCAAAAACTCTGAGATATGAAGTGTTCAGTACTGACAAATTGTCACGGCCGATGAGTTCACTTGCTCAAACTTTGATCTGGGAACTGCATGCTTATGAGGTTGTTCAAGGCTCTTGTCAAGTGGATCAGCATTTTTGCTATAAATGAGATAGACGTACAATCAATACCCAGTATTAAGTATTCCGAGCGAACAAAACAGGGTCCGTTATCCAATCTCATAGTCCGGGGACAGAAAGTCATATCAGGCATACGAAGTGAGAGAACACAAAAGTGACAGGGAAACTCATAAACTCCCAGAAATGGCTATTAGGAGGTGAAATCAGTTGTTCCGGAAAGAGTGAGTATTTCCTGCCCCAGTAGTGGCACATATTGCACGCAATGGTTAACTATTGGACCACAACACGTTGGACCACAATGTCGTTCAGAGAATATGCATTAGAATATGCATGGTTCGTTTTGCACTGCATTTCTTTGTGTGTTTTGCCACGCTTAAGTTTCTAATGAACACGACCGGTTGTTCTGTTTTATAGAAAATAAATCGCAGTTTTTAGATTTTAAAGAAGTAAATATGATAATTCATTTTTATTTTTCAGGTGTCCATTCATGACTATTACTTATGTAATTGCAAGTATGGACCCTTTTGAAAGTGTGTGACACTTTTTCATATCGCTGATATTTTGGCGCAAACAACTGCGCGCGTGACAAAAATGATAAGAATGATGAGAACTGAAATCCAATGCAAACGGAGAGTTAATGGCAGTATAATATGCAAGTTTAAGATAAAGCCTCTTCCCTACTTACATGTACCGAAATATCGTTTGGAATGTGTATTTTAGCGGTTTCCAAACCCAATATATGAGAACGACGGGTTACATATGTAACGATTATCTACTGAGTGCGAGGTACATGTCGAAATTATATACCGAGCCGCGATGTTTATAAACTGTCATGTACCGAGCACGAAGTGGATACCTATTTTAGATACTGGGTCAATTGGTTTGTTGATAACTTTGTTATAGACATCTGATTTTATTGATATTGTTTATTCGAGACATATCACATAATACATACCATTACATTATAAGTTACATTCAGTCTCGAGACACACAACAAATCAGATGACTGTCATCACCCATAAGGCTAGTTGTCGGCCCCTCAAAATCCACACATGTATACAACAATATAGCTGGCATATATATGGATGTTTAAACTTATCAGTGTCATGTAGATAAAGCATAAAACAATTTACATCATATCAAGCATGAGAGTTGTGTAAATACAGGTACATTGTATAAGCAGTATGTCACCTTAATTAGTCATGTTTACTAGATATTACAAATGTACAAAGATAACTTTCTGGCAGTATGACAAAAGTACTGAAATTGGTCTTAAAGTAACAATTTATACATATGAAGATTTTTCATTTTTAAACATTTTTTCACTAACTAATACAAAGTTGTCATCACGTTCAATCTGATAGACATTGCCAGGCACCAGGTTCCATATTCTGAGCCCAACTCGTTCAGAGATACTTTGTATGTATTTCCCCACCATACACTACCATATGTGATATGTGGATATACAAATGCATAATACATAGAAATTTTTAAGTAAAGCATAAAGCCTCAGTTTTTTAATACTGCATCTGTGTGCTTGTACCATTTTAGATTTTCATCTATTATCATACCAACACTTTACACGTGGGATTCGGTGAATTACATCATTATCTATTTCTATTTTTTGTACATCATCTTGAGTATTTTTACAATTAGTGTGTTTTTAATGAAGCCTGTTAGAGCCGTTTACATTTCGCTTTAAACCAAACTGTCAACAGTCTTAATTCATGTGATTAAGATATCTTGATATATATCTTTGATATCAGAACTGTGATGGTATACAGCAGTATCATCATCAAAAAGTAGACACTTTCAACTTGTTAGGATATCTGGCAAAGCATACATAATAAATAAAATGGGCCCTGAGACAGAGCCTTGGGGACACCAATTTTTATATCAGATTCGGCTGAAACTGAGCCATCATAATCCACATACTGACAACGTTCATCCAAATAACTCTTATACCATGATAAACAATGACCCCACACCCCTCAAAATTCAAGTTTCGGCATATGTATGTCATGATCAACCGTGTCCAATGCACGTGATAAATCACACTGCAATGGGTGTTTCCTTTTTTCCATGCAAACGCAAATATCAACCACTACATGTAGTCACTGCATCTAGCGTACAATGGCCTGGTCTGAAACCGGATCGATATTCACTAAATATGTGAATACTTTCTATAAATGTGATAAGTCTTTTTTGTACAACATTTTCAAGTATTTTAGCAATGGCTGGTGAAAAAGAAATAGGGCGATAAATGGCATAGTTATCTTAATCATTTGACTTAAACACTGGAATGAGTTTCGCTAACTTCCATTATCTGGAACATAACCCTCAATTAGAGACATATTTATCAACAGGTGAATTGGATATGTTATTTCCTGATGACATTTTTTCAATAAGTATGGAACTGGACCATCATGAACTATATTTAATAATTTAAGTTTTAATTTATTTATTCTGCTATCAATTTTAATTGGATCTGTAGGTGCCACGAACATAGACTTCTGATTAGGTTTGCGTTCGGTTCTTATGTAGTTTATCTGAGCAAGTTTATCTGCATTTATAATTTTTCCGAAAACCATTGGCAATATTTGTTGGAGCATCATTAAATGCATGTACCACATTAGATTTGTCCGTTTCTTTACCTGATACATAGGTAACCACATGCTATGAATTTCTGGTGTCATTTTTGAATTTTTCGAATGTACTTTTATGAACTGTTGCTTTTCTTCCCCCTTTTGAATAAATACATTCATTTCTTGCCGCAATGAATCTGGGATATGTTGCATCCCCAGATGTTTTGTTCAGACAATTCCGATACAACTTTTTTCGATATTTTTCCTGACTTATAAATTAATTATGCGAAACAATAGAGCCAGTAGCTAAAGCTGGATAATTGCAT
The DNA here is from genome assembly GCA_949152475.1 of Terebella lapidaria. Lineage (NCBI taxonomy): Eukaryota > Metazoa > Annelida > Polychaeta > Terebellida > Terebellidae > Terebella > Terebella lapidaria. The sequence goes on along the minus strand of OX424567.1, from coordinate 32,812,090 downwards.
GCAATGAAAGGCATAATCTTCCAGGATAATAAATTGTCAATCTACAGCTTCCTTCGATACTCCTTGAGTTCTAGTCACAAAATAAGAGATTGCATGTCTTTGACCAGATGACTGACGTGGTGTTTATCCATCTCAAATGCTCAGTGGAATATTTGTATATAGTTCGGCACTGCTACTAACGCCATTGTCTTTGAGTAGTTAGTTTATAAAAAAAACTAATCAAACGATCCTTTCCTAAATAATTATTATTATATCAATGGATGTACATATTATAAGCCAACATTGAGGTAACTGTGTTCATAACTTTTTCTTTATGTTTGTTGTGTATGTTATATGTTTTAAACTCAGATATAATGACCTTTGTTTTCATCAGCAAGCTGGAAATATTGGTATTGGTAGACATACTACAGGAGAAGCAATGGAAGAGAAAAAACGAATTTCTACAGAACTTCCATGATCCCCCGTGAATCATTCTGTAATCTTCTCAAACGCTTTTGGGGTTTGTCAGTTCAGATCCGTTGACACGGATGATTTCTTTTCTACAAATGTTGCCAGGATGGCAATAACTATCAGCAAACTTGAATGTATGCCAACTGCGATGTGATGTATTTTCTCTTCATTATTTCGGTGGATGATCCACTGGAAGTCCACATGATAGACATGGCTTTGAATGTCCATTCAGGAACTGAATGAATTTCAATCATGAACTAACGTCCATCCATTAACTAAATGGAGTGTGCTGCCAGACTATAATAGCAGCAAGTTGTACTCCACTATTTCGCGAAATATATGTGCCTACTGTGATCTACACTGTCCAACACGGGCATTCCATGAATGAATCAGATAACAATTCAACAGGAAGTTGAACTAAACTTTGTAACTAGACTGTGGACATATGTTACCCATAGCATGCATTCTGTGTCATTGACAGTGAATACATACTGTCAATCATTTCATATAGAGCAAGTGCAGTGACATATGATTAATAACCTCAGTGATTGGGCTCATCGAACATTGCCCCATATTCATGAAATGACCCACCAGTAGACTGTTTTGATATCAATGAATACACTAAAGATTACTAAATACATATTAAGCCACATGAACTTGAATAAAGTTTTCTACCACCATAAGCGGATATTTCAAGAGATTGCTAATTTTATATTTCATCTCTCTATATTCGTTCTTTGTCGCATTATTTGCCGAAATTGGGTGGGAGTTCCAAAACTTATCATGGCAACCATTTTGAATGTTTTACCTATCCAGGTGTTCTAAATTCGTAATCAGTTTAACACGACACGATTTTATGAGATCCTATGGTTTTCTAAGGGCGTGTGTGGCTTTTTAAGTGTCGCTGCTTGGACAAGAAAGATTTTATTTGACACATTATTATCACATTATCGCACAATAGTATTGCGTTACCTAACGATCGTATTGGGTTCCATTGCATTCCCGATTGTGTTCCCTCGCGATCTCAGATGCGGGGAATCTGGGATGCGGGGAAGAATAAAAACAACCCGGAATGTGAGGAGACACAATAATAATTTGTCTAAAATGTTTTTACATGTCCTCTGAACGGCTCAGTAGATTTCAAATCATTTAGTGTTTTTTTTTGCCCACTGTACGAACACGCATTGTTTACCTCAAGCACTGTGCAAGTATGTGTGTTTATCACACCTTATACTAATTAAGTTTACCCAAAACTTATATTATATACTCATATCTCATAGTCGCGCATGTATAATAGGTGTGCCAGCACCCCGGTTTTGATCCTCCGCAACCATTTTTTCTGGACCTTTTTCAAAATAGCCGCCGTCAAAAATCTGGCAAGTCATGTTTTGGGCTAAAACTCAGCTACTATTGCAACTAGAAACATGATTTTGGTGACTTATGACATGACTATGGGATCCAATCGGTTGGTCGGTGAAAGTCACATCACCGACCATGGTGCCACTGATATGTGAAGAAATCCTGAAAGGAGGCCAGAGAGATAGTAAAAGCAGTTCCATTCCCAAATATCAAGCTCAAAACATAAAATTAATTCAAAGAAACAGTGCTAAGATGGATTGTCTTCAATCCCTGGATATATTTCTTGACGAAGAATGTGGCGCTCGCTCGCAATCGGTGAAAACTATTGCATCCTTTTTGCCTGTAAGATGGTGGGTAATGCATATAAACATAATAAGTATTTGGGATCTGTAGAAGCGAACATTATTAGTTATGCATGAAATGCAACACTGTTTCCATTCCCAAAAAACAAGGGACATCCAAGATGATCCCCACAGCCAACATATCATTTCTGAGTTGAAGCAATGCCTATGCATAAAAAAATACCAGTAAAGATAAAATGCAGGCATGCCTGGTGCCTTGATTCCGATGAATTAGAAAGGACATTACAGGACCTGGACTAGTATATTGGTGGACACCATGGAAGAGGGTATTCTCCGATGTGGAAGGAAGCACACCACGCACCACCCTCCGTTCTCCAGGACGAAAAGCTTCTGCCTTAGTGGACTTCACAAGATCAAACACTCCATTTGACGAGGAGACACTACACATTGCTTTAAAAGCACTTGATGAAAACGAAGGTAGCGCTTGATGAAAACTGTACCAAGTACAGTCGGAACTATGGAGCTATATCCACATCCGGATCAATCCAAAACAACTCCTCATATAAAGAGTTAGACATATATAAAGGGATGCTGCAGATAGTTCCACGTAGCCATCATAAGGCAAAACATGATCGCCGGCACGTTTGATGACCGACAAACCATCCAACTTCCTGATAAAACTATTCTGAAAGGTCTCCTGAACAAAATTCTGCGATATAGTTGTCACTTGACTACCTGTGTTGAGCAACGCCTTGCAGTTTTTACCCTCAACTTGTATGTCAGCCACGTTTTCCTGTCCAACGATGCGATCCAATACGTTAGGGCTGCTAACTTTAGAGCCAAACACTTGCCCGGCAGTAGAGGCTGACTCTAGTTTTCCGACTGTGTTGACCTTGATTTTTCCTCCTGCCTCTTATGCTTGAAACAACCCTCGATCACGTGGCCACGTTCCTCACAATAGAAGCAGCGCCTCTGGTCACTGTGGGGCTGTTGAGTGGCGATCTTCTCCAGCGCCTTCATTTTCTTGGTCACAAGGCCCAGCTTTTTCGTGATCTCAATAAATTGGGCTTCCAGAGACGAAGGAGTTGCCTGCACGTCTGTCTGCTTTGCAGATGTGATTGAAGAGGAGACATTGTCCAATTGCTTTTGTGTTCCACAGTATGGGCAGCTGCTAGAATGGTCTTGATATCCTGGCCTCGTGCTAGTCGATGACGTAAGGCACGTTTGATCTTCTTATCCTGAAGACCACTCCAGAATTTCGAATGAAACCTTTCGTCAAGATCTCCATAGACCACAGTCTTTTCCTGGACTCACTTGATTGTAAGTATCAATCTATTACCACCAATACAGCCAAACTCCAGCCGTCAACCCCGATTGACAACACTCCCATTTGGTTTCTGACGATCAGCATAGAATTAGGGCATTTCGGCACGAAATGCCCTTATGGTTTTGTCAGAATTTTTTTTTTTTTTCTTTTTTTTCTTTCTTTTTTTTTTTTTTTTTCTTTCACTTTTCGGTTTCCGGACGATAACTCAAGAACGCCTTGACGAATCTTCGAGAATTTTTCATCAGTTATCACATATATTACGTAGATGAACCCTATTGTTTTGGAGCCGGCTCCGAGGTCCGGTTAGTCCGTGAGGATGAATTTCGTGTCAAATGGTTTCCGGATGATAACTCGAAAAGTGCTTGTGCTACCATTTTGAAACTTGACATATATGTTGATATAGTGTCGCAGAGGAGCCCTATCGATTACGGGGTCAATCCCTCAAACGACCTTTGACCCGGGGCCAAAAACAATTTTGATGAGTCATCCTTGAGGCTCATTGCATATCTCGGAAATGGTGCGTCGTAGAGCGAAACGGACGTTATTTTCGGACTCGTCACCCTAGACAAACATGTCTTGGGGGTATTATGGATGAACTTTGACCTTGACCCGAAATTTTTTTCCGAGTCGACATTTTTCATTTTTTTTCGATATCTCGGAAACGGTGCATCGTAGAGCGAAACGGACATTATTTTCGGACTCGTCGACCTAAACAAACATGTCTAAAGAGTATTATGGATGAACTTTGACCTTGACCCAAATTTTTTTTGCCGAGTCGACATTTTTCGTTTTCTTCGATATCTCGGAAACGGTGCGTTGTAGAGCGAAACGGACGTTATTTTCGGACTCCTCAACCTAAACAAACATGTCTTAGGTGTATTATGGATGAACTTCGACCTTGACAAGAAATTTTTTTGCCGAGTCGGCATTTTTCGTTTTCAGCCATATCTCGGAATCGTAGAGCGATACGGACGTTATTTACGGACTCATGACACTAGGCAAATATGTCTTAGGGGTCATTCCATGCCATTTCAACGGAGGCCCCACGCACTTGGTCTCAGAAAATTCTGAAAATTTGATCAGGTACTCCCCTACTATTCCGGACACACCATGTAAAATTTCAGTGTGGTCAGTCGAGAACCTTTCGAGATATGACCACTTTAGTAGGGGGGGTATCCATCAATTTTGATGCATAATTTGCGGACCCTTATTTCTCATCGATTTTCACAGATCTATTTCTCAGCAACTACTCCACATAGGCACCTGAAATTTCAAAATCTAGTACATATTTGGTCTTTCAGAATAAACAAACACATTTGGAATACATCTAAGCAGTCCATTTTTTGTTGCTTCATGAGTGCAAATTCATGTATTGTTTGCTTTTAGAAAACAACATCTCAAAATATACTTCATTTATTACTGTACACGCTGAACTTTCACATATTCTCTCAATGCTGTACAGTGTTGATTTTTAATTATTCTTCACTTTTCCACCACCACCCCCCCCCCCCCCAAATCTCTCGATACGTGTGTGCAGGTTTGTTTGATAGCTGATTCCTCACAAAGGTAATCATAAAGATTTGCATATCAATATTCGATAAACTATACTCAGATACTATGTAAAAGTATACGATATGAAGAATATATGAATAACAAAATCAAACTTTTATGAAACATCAACAGCATATATTATGAATGTAGCACTGTCGAACACAAATACATGCTGTTCTACGTGTACATGTAGTTTAATGGAAAGGGGTTAGGGACACTACAATGTACAAGCGAATGCCAATCAATTTCATTATTAATGAAATGCACAAATGTTAATACGGTGTATTCAATATCTTATCACCTGAAAACAAAGCTATCAAAATCAAAGATCTAGGAAGGAGTCTCTTCGTGATGGAAAATCTTTGCATCTGTCACACGCGTGAGGAATCGGCAGTATCATGGCATACTAGGTGAGAATATCCCATACTGCATCATTCGTTCACAACTCATCCCAGAAACTTCATTATCCGCTGCACCCTACTCGTGTTGGATCCTTGTTCACAAGGAGAAAGGACTGCTAGCAGACGGGTACTGCACATGTCCTGGAGGGTTAGTTTATGAGAGACATGAACTCGCAGTGTGATCACAAATGACAATATGCATGTACATACTGTACATGTACCGGTACATATACAACTTTGATATCAGCTTTACTGTTTCTGTCAATACAATTTGAGATGTACAATTACATTCCAATTTATAAATATTGCACATTTATCATATATACTGAATTATAATTCCAGACTTCGAGGCATATGTAAACATGTGGCAGCTCTTTGTCATAAAATAACCGAAGGGATGGCAAGAGGGGACAACAAAGCTGAGACACAAAAACCCCAATTTATGGCACCAACCATTTAACAAACTCCAAAAGCCCGATTTCTTGGAGAATATCACAATACAGAAAGTCCAATAGAGTATAGTTTAGAAAAAAATTGTAATTTCTACAAAAGTCGGTTTCTCTTGCATTGCACTTGTAGTAGAATTTTCTAAAATCAATGTTCTTGGTTGCTGAGTACATGTAACTTGCTACACAGGGAACTGCATGCTGGAGGAGGAACCCCAAAAATCGAAACGGTTCAGGTTTGACCCCCGTGCGCTGAGTGACCGCTCACCAAAATCTATCATGGACATGGACGTCGCTGGGCTACGTGAGGCTCCGAATGGTAGAGCTGGTGTTCTTTGTTATCTACCATCTCTTGATCCAATGCATCATCAGCCAAATGTCAGTGTGTCTTTAGTCAAGCGTGTAAAAATATTACCACAAGAAACTGGAGAACTTGTGCCACCAAAACTCACAAAAAACTGTTACAGAAATGATGTAGGATCTCGGAAGTCATAGTGCAATAGAACTGCAGCTGTGTAGGCCCCTGGACAAGGATACAGTTCAGAGTCGACTAAAGAACTGAGTGATTCGGAATGGTGGTTTCATCACCAAACAGGGCGAATTATCGGGTGCTGCCAGCGAGTTAAATGAGGTCTCGCGCAAAGTGGGTTATGATGGTGCATTAAGCAGCAGAAACGGCTCTCTTATCAAACACGTTTTGAACTATTACCACCACCGTATTCTCCTGCAAATCATTGGGACAAATACAATGAAAGAGCCCCAATCAACATATTCCTTTAGCTGAATCGTCGCAAATGCAAATGAAATCCTGTGGCATCATCTTATACGAAGAGAATCCACTCTTTGCTTCATCACCTGATGATCATACGACCTTCGGTTTTATATCAAATGGTGAGGAATTGTCATTGAAAAATGGCAACACTCATAGGGAAAATTAATCATCAACAGAGTTGTTGCGATTTGTGTTATTTTGACCTTATTCTCGATTCTTGACGCTGACATCGCAAGCTTTCTCAAACCCATCATGCTTACTATGTTCAGATTTCTTTTGAATAACGTCAGAGCTTTTGTAAAAACAACTACTTGATTCATCAAAAATCGGTGATTTCACCTGATGACCATTACATTTTCAGCATTTGGCGATAATAAGGAATTTCGCTCGTATGTCAATCGGCAGTGTGACAAATGCCTGAGAATTGACTATAGGAAAATACAAACATAACAGAAAAAGAAACTTTCTTGAATATGAGAGGAGTTAATACATTTTTTTCGATTTTGACCTTGCATCTCTCTGAAGGACAACTGCTAAACAAGATTCGCAATATGTCTTGATCGCGTGACACCAAAAAGTCACAAAATCAAATTTTCTACTTCGGGCCATAAAAGACATCTGTAATATGGAGTGCATGTGCGCTGCTCGCATGCGGTCGGGGCTCGCTGAGGGGTCATGTCAAAAGTGACCAACGATAAACGAAGAGAACAATGCGGCCCAGGGGCGGATCCAGGAATTTGAAAAGAGGGGGTCCAACATTATAGGGCGTGGGGTCTGAGGCGCGCTCAAGGGCCCCAGAGGCCAGATCCTTTCTTATTTCCTGTGGTAGCTTCCTGGTGTCTCCTGGGTATAAATTCCACTTCTTGCTCCACTTCTTGGTATAATTGTAAAACAAAATGGGTCGAAGCGAGCCTGTCCCGGTGGGGGACTGGGGCCAATCAAGAGACTTTGAAGCTAGAGAATTTTTCATGCTCTGTGGAAAGCTAATGACATTTCCTGGGTATAAATTCCTCTTGAATACCCATTGATCACCATACTTTCATAATAAATGCAAAAAAAGCTGAGGGGTCTGGGGTCCGCTAAAGGGCCCAAAAGTCAGAGCCTTTCTGTATTTTCTGAATTAATTTTGAGACCTTTCCTGGGAATACAATGCATTTGAACATTCATCCATGACCATGTTCTGAGAAGTTTGTAAAAAATATAGAAAGGAAGCTGCACATTTGGGCCGGGAATCTGGGGCACGCAGAAGTCAGAGCCTTTATGTTTTGAATTAATTTAGGTGGCCTCTATGGGAATAAATTGCACTTAAAAATTCATTGATGACTACGTTCTGAATAGTTTGTAATAAATTGTAGAAGGGAAACTGCACATTTTGGCCTGGAATCTGGGGCCCGCTGTAGGGCCCCAGAAGCCAGAACCTATTTTATGATCTGTGATAGCTTCTTGGTCTCTCCTGAGTGTGCATTTCGAACAAACTCACTATAATCAACCTGTTCTCAAATATGATATTTCGACATCATTTTTAGACAAGAGGCCTGGATCCGCCTATGGAAGCTCTGATGTAAATGGGTTTTTCTCCGATAAGGGGGAGGGGGGGGGGGGGTTCCGCTACTGCGGCCTACAGTCACATATTTATGTGGGCGCGCTTACGTTCGACGAGTCAATTGGTCAGTTGTTAAAATTAGATATCTTTAGATCGGATCGTTAGATCGAGACATATATGTTTATAGTATATCATATGTACATTCACCTTACATCAATTAGTCTGGATGATTACTCAAAACTCCATGATTGTATCGCTGCAAGATCAGAATGGTATAGGTAGGCCTAAACAGCTTCCCAAGCATTCTTTTCAAAATTATATTTTGTTGTCAAATGATATGCCAATGATGAAGAGAAAATAGATATATTATGTCCCCAGATATATATGTATTGCTGCCCAATCAAACATAATCATTCTGATATTTTATCCTGTTTGAATGTATAGATCTAAATGAATTTTACTGACTTAGTGTTCAAGATACAGAAACGAAATCCACCAGACACTTCATGTAAAACTGATTCCAGACAGCAGACTAGCTAACCAATATTCTAACTGAATATTTATTATATCATTCTGGATCAATTTACACTCAAACATATTATGCTCAAAAGAAAAGAGCAGCGTTGTTTTTTAATGTTAATTATGTTATTTACGATCACAGCTACAGGACATTTTCTACTCGTCTTGTGGCGAGACCAGCATACACTACCGGTACGATTCCAGTCATTTGCCTACGCCGATGTCCGAACTGTGTCGCGATGACGCGGTAAATCTCCAACTATCGTTGATTGGAGTGCGTCCTGTGGAACCTCCGGTTATGGTAGTTACCTTTTGGTCCCAGCTATAGATGTATGAAAATATGTGTAGGCTACATGAACACTATTGGAGTTCGAGCTGTCATTCAACATGGATGTTTCGTTTTGATAAGTTCGAAATCTCTATAATGTTAGATACAATGTATATTTTATTATAATATTTAGTCATATAATCCATTTTTCAAGTGTCGATGACGTGCTGAACACAAACGGTGTTGAACTTACCTACATTAATATACTCTCAGGTAACCCTGGAATACATAGAATTGTCCGTATTTCCGAGAAACTGAAAGATATCGTCATATAACTTTGCATATTTCACTTGGGAAATAAACGGCAATTTGGCACCAAATTACAGACTCCTTTCTCTAAAACTGAACAAAAATGTCAATGCAACCCAATTTTAATTTTAGCCTTATGGCATTTCTGGGCACGGTTTCGTGAATTCGATTTTTGAAGACAGACTACGACTATCCTGATGGTTGTTCCCTCTTCGCGGACAAATCGTATCCTAATCGCCACTTTGGCTCTCATGACGTCATTCCATGCAGCCCAGACTGTACGTCCTACGACAGAGGAGACACTGTCAAAAATTCAACAGAATGCACCCCAAGCTGCGGATCCGACAGTTGTAGATAAATTGTGTCATCGGGAAACTGTTCAGACGTCCTCGTTGGCAAATGACTGGAATCGTAGATGTGTGCGCTGGTCTCGTGACAAGGCGAGTAGAGCCTGCACTTGTGATCGTGAATGAAATAAATAACCATCAGTAACAATATACAAAATGTAATAGATATGCAGTTCAAGTATGAAGTATCAGCTGTTCTGTTCATGCGGCGATACATGTATATGTAGTTGCGACTATTTATCCACGTTATTTGATGTAAGGTGAATGTATTTTTCATTAATCACATATCACACGATATGTGTCTCGATCTAATGATCTGATTTAAAGATACGGAAAGTTAACACTTGACTCGTCAACGTAATCGCGCCTCACATAAACATGTGACTGTAGGTGAATTCAGTGCGTTGCTTTCTCTCGGTGTATCATTGGTCACTTTTGACACGACCCCTCAGCGAGCCCACACCGCACGCGAGCAGCGCACATGCACTCCACATTACAGATGTCTAATAGGGAGTTTGACTTGTATGACCATCGGACACACACGAGGTGTTCTGAAAATGGTCATTCTAATTGTAGATGTTATTCTGATTAGAACAGCAGTTATAGCCATCGATGTGATATTCACATCAGGGACAAACGTGATACCCGGTTGACTGAATGCACACCGTAATTATGTATTCATTCCCAAACCAACCCGCACGCAAATGTTCACGTAAATCGGCGATAGTGACGAACAGATTATATTATTTAATAAACTGAATTATTTACGTCGAGCTTGGTAGAACACACGTTCATAGTATTTTCTCTTCGAAACCACGTTCAAACCCCATTCCCCAATGGGATTCTCAGAGAACGTCTAAGAAGTCTCCCCTGCGGGAAGACAATGACTCCCTAATTTTAGTACAGTGTACTTGTGCACATTATCAGGCCACATCACAGGTCCAATCGGAATAGATTGTACACTTGAACACGGCACGTGATATGGACAATGGGAAGGCATCAATTCCCCTCCAATGACATTTATGTTGTCATTTTAATTAGGTTGTCAATATGTGTCACGTGGCCATTATTTTCAGTATCCATGCAACTTTTTCTTTGCTTGATTCACGCGTGAGTTGCAGGCTCTGGTACGTAACCATCCTCTGGCAACACGTCATATTTCCCCAAATGTTTCTGAAAAACACACATATTATGCTCCTTCTTATATCTCTATTTCACTTCAGTTGATGATGTTTGTTTTCAGAGATAATGTTGAGTGCCGATTTCATGGTGTTTGTACCGCAGGACCAATAACCCTATGTATGGTGTCGAATGTTTCCACTTGTTAGCCATGATTGTGTCACAATTTAGTCCCTTGGAGCTCTTACTTTTAGGTTTCTATAGAGCTGAGTGGTTTTGTTTCTTGAGAGCTAGGCTGTTATTTCTCAGTATTTCTCAGTAATGATTTAAGCTGGATTATAATGAGTATATTGTTATTGTCATCTTTAAAATCTCACTGTATTGGTGGTAATAGATTGATACTTTCATTTATATTCCCAGAGGGGGGACATATAGTTTTTGTGCGGGTTCCCGTGAGCCGTGCGCCGTGCCATAAACGACTTCACGCACTCTTTTCCGAAACATACCAAGATATCGTCACGAAACTTTTTGTACACTTACATCGGGTCCTGAGGTAGGTTGCTATTGAATTTCATCCAAATCGGGAAAACAAGATGGCCGCCACAAAAAAAAAATACATTACTTTTTTCGGGGAAAGGACGTCACGCACTTTGTTCTGAAATGTGTCAAGACATTATCTCAAAACTTTTTGTACACATCCATCGGGCCTTGAGGTAGGTTGCTATTGAATTTCAGCCGAACCGGAAAAACAAGATGGCCACCATGAAAAAATTACTTTTCTCAGGAAAACGACCTCACGTACTTTATTTCGAAACGTACCAAGATACATACACATACATAGGGGCCTGTGGTAGAATGCTATTGAATTTCAACGGAATCAGATAAACAACATGGCCGCCACAAAAAAAAAAGAACATATTTTGTTCGGGAAAACGATGTCACACACTTTATTCCGAAACGTAGCAAGAAACTATAACGAAACTTTTTGTACACATACACTGGGCCCTGTGGTAGGTTGCTACTGAATTTCAGCCTAATAGGAAAAACAAGATGGCCGCAAAAAAAAACATTATTTTTTACAGAAAACAACGTCACGCACTTTATTCCTAATGTACCAAGATATCATCACGAAACTTTTTGTACACATACATCGGGCCCTGAGGTAGGTTGCTATTGAATTTCAGCCGAATCGGAAAAACAAGATGGCCGCCAAAAAATGTTTTTGGAGGGGGGGGGGGGGGGGAAACGACGTCACGCACTTTATTCCGAAACTTTTTGTACACGTACATCGTGCCCTGTGGTAGGTTGCTGTTGAATTTCAACCAAATTAGAAAAACAAGATGGCCGCCACAAAAAAAGAATTTTTTTTCGGAAAACGAATTTATTTTTTTGGAAAACGACACGCACTTTATTCCGAAACATACACGATGTCACGCACTTTATTCGGAAACGTGCCAAGATATCATCACGAAACTTTTCGTAAACTTACATTGGGCCCTGAGGTAGGTTGCTATTGAATTTCAGCCGAATCGGAAAAACAAGATGGCCGCCAAAAAATGTTTTTGGAGGGGAGGGGGGGGGGGGGGGGGAAACGACGTCACGCACTTTATTCCGAAACTTTTTGTACACGTACATCGTGCACTGTGGTAGGTTGCTGTTGAATTTCAACCGAATTAGAAAAACAAGATGGCCGCCACAAAAAAAGAATTTTTTTCCGGAAAACGAATTTATTTTTTTGGAAAACGACACGCACTTCATTCCGAAACATGCCTGATGTCACGCACTTTATTCGGAAACGTGCCATGATATCATCACGAAACTTTTCGTAAACTTACATCGGGCCCTGAGGTAGGTGGCTTTTGAATTTCATCCAAATCGGAAAAACAAGAAGGCCACCAAAAAAAAAAATGCATTATATTTTTCGGGAAAATGACGTCATGCACTTTATTCTGAAACGTGTCAAGACATCATCTCAAAACTGTTTGTACACATACATCCGGCCTTGAGGTAGGTTGCTATTGAATTTCAGCCGGATCAGAAAACCAAGACGGCCCCCATAAAAAAAATACTTTTTTCAGGAAAACGACGTCACGTACTTTATTCCGAAACGTACCAAGATATCATCACGAAACTTTCTGTACACATACATAGGGACCTGTGGTAGGTTGCTAATGAATTTCAGCGGAATCAGATAAGCAAGATGGCTTCCACAAAAAAAACATATTTTGTTCGGGAAAACGACGTCACACACTTTATTCTGAAACGTAACAAGAAACTATGAAGAAACTTTTTGTACACTTACATCGGGCCCTGTGGTAGGTTGCTACTGAATTTCAGCCTTATTGGCTGAAAACAACATGGCCGCCCAAAAAAAAATTTTTCATGGAAAACGACGTCACACACTTTATTCCGAAATGTATCAAGATATCATCACGAAACTTTTTATACGCATACATCGGGCCCTGGGGTAGGTTGCTATTGATTTTAGGCCGAATCGGAAAAACAAGATGGCCGCCAAAATTTTTTTTTTGGGAGGGGGGGGGGGGGGGGGGCGACGACGTCACGCACTTTATTTCGAAACGTAACAAGATATCATCACGAAACTTTTTGTACACATACGTCGTGCCCTGTGTTAGGTTGCTATTGAATTTCAACCAAATTGGAAAAACAAGATGGCCACCATAAAAAAAAAAACATTTTTGGGGGGGGGAAATGGCGTTACTTACTTTATTTCGAAAAAATACCGGGGACACCTGTGCGGTCGTGAGACCGACTGCCTCTCCCCCACCGCCCTCTAGTTTCTATCGGGCTGCCTACGGATTATTGAGGGTATAGGATTATGAGTTTGTCACCAGAATTTGTGAGTGAATTTCATGTAGTGATATACTTGAAAATTGTACTGTGTAAAATTTCGTAATTGAACAAAGAATATTTCAAGTTCTTATTTATAGGAGTGGTTCCCATCTGTATAAATTGGTGTGTGATTGTGTCATATGTCACTACAAGCAAACTAGTCGACAAGTCCTGAAGTGTTGGGAAAAGAAGTAAAGAAAATATTGTACCAAGGAAGAAATTAGAAAGAAACGAGGAGATTGTGAAACTGAAGCTGAAGTTGTACCTAAGTGGACTTGTTCCTAACAAAGTCAGCCAAGTTGTAGGTAGAATTATTGTGCTCTGTGTGTGGTCAGTATATGGTGCCAGCTGTATTAGCATTGTCATGCAATAGGTCAGTGTTGTATCCATTTACTTTCTAGTGAGTGCAAGATTCAAGGCAAAGTTGAAGGCCAAGAAGTGGAAGTTTTGTCAGCATGTGATATTGCCCAAGCCGGCGTGTATACGAGTGTCTGTGGGATCGAGGGTCATCAAGGGACATCACATCGAGGGTCATCGGCCGACATCACATCGAGGGACATCACATCGAGGGATTCATCGTTGGACTATCATCATTGTGTGAGATTTGTCAGGGAAAAGTTTGGGACATTTGGGGAAAGTTCATCTATTGTGTCCATTTTGTAAGTGGTGTAACGGTTTTGGGGTGTTCCCAAAAGTTTCCCCTAGGTAATTCTAGCAGTGTTTTGTGATATTACGGTTAAATAACCGTTTATTAAAATGTATATGTGTTTAAAGGTTCATTCGGTTCCGTATTGGTGATATTTAGAAGGTTTTCCGTCTCGGAACTTAGTATATTTTTGATGTTAGTAAAGCCGGAGACGGAGACGGAGACGGAGACGGAGACGGAACCGGAGACGGAGTCGGAACAATGGAGTACAAAAACGTAATGACGTTATTTCCGGAAGGTCATGTGATCAGCCTCGTTTTCGGTTTAAAAGGTGACGTGTCAGCCACTGATTGGTTCTAGCATGTTTTTAGAAATTACGGAAAAATCAGTGTTTTGGCGGATTATGACGTCACAATGGTCGGTCACGTGACCCTGGGTCTGAGGTCTATAAAAGCCCCCGCTTCACAGCGGACGGCGGAGTTGGTGTCCTGACGTCGACCTGTGCAGACCCCTTCTCCCATAGCAGAGTACTCCCTTGCTCCGGCTTAGGTCATACCAGATGATAGCAGTTATGTCTTTCGACTGTACACTTAGAAAATAAACATGAAAACTTCAACCGAGTTGTTTTTCCGTGTTTGTTAGGGAACTGGAATTTATGATAAAGTTAGTTCACCGGAAAAGAAAGTAATACAGAGAAAAGGGAGATAAGTCCACAGTCGGTTAAGACAAAGTTGTATCGACGTCTTATGGTGATCCAAGAACCCAGATCACCAAGGAAGGAGACGGAGGCGGAGGTGGAATTCAACGGAGCAACTACGGAGGTGGTACCGGACGGAGCAGTTGCAGAGACGGGAACGACGAAGCAGTTGCAGAGGCGGTACCGGACGACGGAGTAGCGGAGGCAGTACCTGACGGAGCGGTTGCGGTAACCGGAAGTGAGAACACTTCCGAGATTCTCCATTTCAGGTGCAGTCGCAGGTTGCGGTGAGGCGGAGCCAACCGGAGCAGTTTGCAGTGAGGCGGAACCTGGCAGAGCGGTTGCAGTATTCGGAAACGGCAACGTTCCCGGATTCTCTATTCCAGGTGCAGTCGCAGTTGCAGTAAGGCGGAAAACGACGGAGCTGTTGCAGTAAAGCGGTATCCCGACGGAGCAGTTGCAGTACCCGGAGACGGAAACGCCTCCGGATTCTTACTTTACAGGTGCAGTTGCAGATTGGCAGTCGGACAACGGTTAAGAGGTCCATTCCAGACCACGCTACCAACCTTCAGAGACTTCTAGCCGGAGTGCAACCGTACAGCAGTAGCAGTTTCCCGGAATTTTACCGTTACAGCTCCGGTTAAATAACAACTCACCCACCTCCCAAGAAAACCGGTTTATCAAGACGTCACAGAAGGGTGAAGAACCCGTTACAGTGGTATATATGGCCTAAAGTAGAGTGTTCACTGTGTAAAATATATCTGTTATTTGATTATTAACTATTTCATATAAAGTTCATTCCTATTACCAGTAGTTTTCCGTCATTTTATTTTGAGTTGGATACACTTTCATAAAGTTTGTGACAGATTGGAGTTAATAGCATTTTGTATATCGTAGTATTCAATGCATCAATAACGGATTTGTTATGCATTGCACTAAACTTAATATGTAAATAAAAGCACTATATTTTGAAATTTCAATAATTTTGCATACCTAACAATCATATGTTCGTTTGTCCAAAGTGATGAATTTTGAACTACAGGCATCGACACATTATTGTAGATTATTCTCTATATGATTGCAGTACTGTAATCAGCCACAGTGAGGGGGGTTGTGATATTTACATTATCAGGTAAATTATAACATGTTGGCGAGTGGAAGGTGTAAAAAAATGATGGCGGTTCCCATTCAACGGCGGGAGAAATCTAAGCCGTTTCCCATTTATTATGAGGACAACATCCAGGTTTCCACTTCCTATCCATTAACAAGATAAAAGGAAGCCTTAACCCGTGAACACAAAGCTAAGGATGGGCATACCAGTCATCCTTCCGGTCTGTCTCCTACTTGATTTGCAGAACCCTTTTTTCAAAACTGGATATAGCGAGGCTGTCGGAATTAAATTCATAGTCGATGACATTTCAAAGTACACCTCCTAAAATGAACTCATCAGTTAACTGTCATTTCGGAAAATATAACAATAATTTGAGTTTTGTTTGATATTCATAGGTTGCGTTAAGTAAGGAATATTTTTGATAGACCAATAAACTGAAAATAGTATTTCCGTCAAGGTCATTATCTGGATACACTGAGTTGCCACTGAGTTGAAACTACCAATCGACTACATTATAATGATGTGTTAGGTTTTAAATGAAAATGGAAGAATCAAAATTAAACTTCTGCATGAAAACGTCATTTTCAGACATTTACACCTTTACTTATATTAAACGCAACATCTAGATTGTATGCTCAAATTTGCTGAAACCTAAACTCTATAAAACGTATGATTATCTGATAAAGCTACGCGGATGAACTGAGAGTGGACTGCAGGGTACACCAATTTTTGAACACAAGCATAGTTGGTATATACATCTGCAGCATATTGAAAAAGACATTCTCCACTATATGTAATCCTATCAGGAGTATCTGGGTATATATAAGCCTCTTTTCTACTGGTGTGTTGATCAGACCTCCGGGTATTCCTTGAAGTTGGGATATTTTTTCCATGTACTCATGTGACTTGAATATAAAATTGGACCAACCAATCACCAATGCCGTGTCTATATATGTATAGGTACTCAATGGCTTTTACATACATTCCAAGCTTAGACATGAAAATTATGTTTTAATGATCCAAACCAAACACATTTCAAGCACATGGTCAATTTTAATGATCATATACACACTTTAACAATTCTAACCCATTGACACTTTAGGACACATAACTAAATGATACACATTGTCAGTTCCAATGATGTGCTATTCTGACAAAGGTATTTTTGGTGATGTGGTTATGTTATGTTCATAACATTCATAACATTGAACACATAGTATGCACATTGAACACACAGTATGCATGTGCGTTTAGGTACAGTGCCATCAATGCATCATTTGGAGATCCCACATAAACTGTATATAGAGACATTGAACCGTGGCCGATTCATACAAAATGTTGAGCACATGACGGTCGGTAATTATTCATAAATCACTGTTTGTAACGATGGCGAATCAACTATACATCACAATGTGAACCTTGTTTTATGCATCATATTGACTACGTAATCCAGACATCATAAAGTCAAGACAATCCACAGTATCCACACAGGAATACCTCTTTCTGGGTTGCTTTTGTATCCCTCAGGGATATTTCCCACGCATTGGTTGTTATGAAAGGCTTCACATACCGAGTGTTTGATGTCTTGTAATATCGACCTTTCGTTGTATGGACAGAGAAGTGAGTGGATGCCGGCAGCTTCGTTTACTTTTTTCGCGCGTACCAAGAACACTCAAACAATAAAAATGTGTATTTCAGGCATTCCTGAAATATTATCGATCAGAGAAGAATACCAATGATATGGAGAGTTTAGTACTGGCAAAAATTGACGGTCGATGAGTTCAGTGGCTAAAACCTAATATACACTGTTTCACATATGAGGTCACCGGTAGTGTTTCTCCCCTGAATCGTGAAGTAGATGGGCGTGAATAATGTTACACCTTCGCAATGCCTCTTAAAACACAACGGAACTTATTCGATAAAGTGATCAGCAAAATCACTGAAATTTTCATGGCAAATATGGCACGCCTTTTCCCCAAACTTCAGCATCCCATAAACACGAAAGTTGAATGAATGATATAATGAAATAAATACAAATAATTGTATTTTGAATGAGTATGGCACTTTATTGTGTCAGATGATTTCGGCGCAAAACAATTGCCCATGTGATGGATAATAAAAAAAACAGAACTGAAGTACAATTCAAAAGGGAAAATGTAAATAGACTGTGAGAATCCAGGTAATAATTCCGACTCGAAACAATTGCCAGATACGGCAGACTTAGGGGTTTCACGTGAATGCAGTGACTTGTACTTTTACATTTTGTGTACTGTGCTACTAGAAATTCAAAAATTACTGAATACTAACACATCATTCGATGGATGGATGTCAGGGACTGAAAACATAAACACATTACCGAAAATCGACTCCGTATTGTGTTCCTCTACTGCCAAATAACATGGAAGTGATTCGTCACCTCATGTTAATGGGCGCGCTCATTGCCTCAAACACATCAACACACTGCTCATTCCCGGTCCATTCTCTGAGCTGATTTCTTGTAAGTCGAAGGTGCAACTCTCCACACTATCTGCTGCAATTTACCAAATGAACTGAGAGTGATGTTTGGCATTAGCTTGAAGCCATTTTCATGAACATATAGCTCAGGGAAAATTTGGTTCAATTCAACATGAAGCATTTCATGAAGCATTTCATTTCGATGTACATAAATATGGTGTTGATCACAATATGTGGGAGCACAGTGTTTTACAACTTTAGATTACATGCAGAGAACGCCATATCCCTCCAGGATGATAAAATATCACATTTTATCTTCTTTCGCAACATAGAATACCAGATTCCATGTCCAGTATCCCAGAAATAATGGTATCGCCAAATGACACGCACGGGTATTCTCCATCAAACGAGCTTAGAGGAATGAGTGGTATTTATGGATGCTGGGGATATGCAGCAAATAGTGCCTGTAGATTTATCCTCGTTTGGGACGATATTTTGAATATTTAGAGTCACAAGGGAAGGGTAACTGTACAGTGTTCCATGCCCATGTCAACAGATGTGTTGTAATTCTATTAAATCCACCTGATTCATATGTGTACTTAATTTGTTGAGACAAAAAAATTTGATGTTTTCACTTATATACTAGAAATGTACATTATAACGGATACTGAGATAAGGTACTCTGTTGTGCACGCCGTGTTTCATGTTTGTAAAGTCGTGAATCTACATGTATCCTACTTCCACACCGGTAACCCGAAAATCACGATTGGTACGCTGCAAGGACACACACAGTCGAGGAACGTTCACTCTCGAAATCCATCTGTCACACCAATTACTTAATTTTAATTGTGGCTCAACAATTTACTCTCCTGCGAAAACCTTTCTTGGTCCTTATGCTATTTTTTTTTGGAGGGGACGGGGTATTTGCAAGGTATCTGCAAAATGAACGTTGAGACCATCACAAAATCAACCTGACTGTTGTAGAGTACAGTGCATTATCCCCGAGTTTGAAAGCATTCCTACCATATCATGAAATGTCAAGTTCACAGCACTTGTATAATCCCATGTGAACCGCAACACACTATTTTTGGTATCACTATTCTCTGGAAAAGTTTTCACGGTTGTTACAGTTTGTACCAGTTGACCGAGATGATCTGTAAATTCGGTTGTTTTCGGGGTTTTGATGGCTATAAAGACCAACGTTAATTTTTATGTTGGTTGAAGTCATAGTTGATATACGGGTGCCGAGAGTGAAATCAACCTTTGCTACGACACATCGCGGGCCTTCCAGAGATGAATAAATGGCTAAAATTGAAGTGCTATTCACCGTTTACTGCTTTGTAATCAGCTAGTGAGAAACTGGTTCAATGTGTTTGCCTATGAAATGAAGCATGCAGTTCAAATTTGTGAGGTCACGTCACGCAAAAATATGGACGTGCAGGTAAAAGCATCAGACGTAAGATGTAGTTGGCTTATTCTTGCCACCGAAATCTCTTAACGAGGTCATGGAATTAGGCATCATAAGGAAATACGGATCAGATGGTTTGTTGCATGAAGGAAATATTTTTCTCTACACATCACACATTTACCAGACATGTTTTAACTCATGTACAAAGACAAACTTCTTCGTCGACAGTGTATGAAACATGTGCTAATTGTACATAGATGAAATTAGCCAAATTTTGTATATACATGCCTACCGATCGAATACCAGACATCCTTCCAATACCAGGGGATGCTTATCATGTCAATATGTTTCAAATGATTTGCATCAACGTGTCACAAACTCTTAAACAGTGTGACTCGATGTTTTTATTGAGAACATGGCGTGCATGGGTTTCGAATCATTTAAGATTCTTCGTTAATGGATTTTGCCAAATGCAGACGTTGCACAAATTATTTTATATCGTAGGGTATGCATCATTACCAAACATAATACAAACACACAAATATCCCATATTCATATGATGTTTATGAAGAGATATACAGTTGTAACTTCACTGATAATTATTTAGTGATGCATTTTTTGAAAGTCAATTCTACTACCTAAACTTCATGTGGTGTAACAGGAAACATTCCTTTTAACAACCGTTCTTTAAAAAAAAAAATTCAAACCATATATGAACAATATACAATATTTTTGACGCGATTATGAACTACCGATTATAGTGAAGTACAGGTTGATTCTGTGGAACATTCATATGATATGCAGGTAATATGAAACCTAAATGTATAATTCCAAGGTCGTATATTAAAGCTGTACTCAGTGACGGACATACATCATTCCGAACGTTGCGACGTGCGAGTGGCACCGATATATGAAACTGATACACCGCTGATATGTATAGTGCTATTAGATATGCACCAAGTGACATCTACTCAACAGTAATTGTCATCTTTTGGCATTGTATTCAAAGACTTTCTGGTATCGTACTTTAACACCAAGGAAACTTGAGAACTCGGGAAGTTTCCACGCGTTTTTACTTGATACTGAACTTCTTAAAACTCGCCTTTTAAATAAAATAGACACCGGTCGCACCTAATATCCAAACTGCCAAAATTATATTCACATAAATACCCATAAAGCTCTTGCTCGTACTTCATGCTAAGAAACTTGTAGTGTTTTTTGACATTAGAGCGTTGGGGGCGAAGCCCCCAACTCTCTACATGTCTATGTGCTGACTTTTTTGTGGAGGTTTCACGCCAACCTATCGACGCCCGTTTTGGGGCGTAAACGTTTGTACACCTACTTCAAATGAGGATTTTCTTCGTCCTTGACATAAAATCTCTCGATTTGACGGCAAACTTTGAATATTCCACAGATATACAAAGCATAAATCGATGTGTTAGGTTTGAGAAAATTACGTAGAATGCTCAGCTCGTCTGAAAAAAACGTCAAAATGGCGGAGCCGATGGAAATCCACGTTCCCAGAATGCAAAGCAAATTTTACCGCAATGACGCGTATTTTGGAAAGCACAGTTTTCTGTGCACCATTTCGTGCAGGCAAGGACGTGAAAACCTTGCGTGCGGCCTTCTTTGGCGTAATGTGGATACTGCGATACCACGACTACATTTACCGTAATTTGACGTGTTTTATCACATGACAAGGTGTTCCATGCTGGGTTGCGAAACCTCTTTATTTTAAACTGGTCTTTTAATTTGCTCAGTATGCATGTGTTATCTATATCATGATATCAGATGCAGATATTCCTCATAGTATCCAATATTTTAAGGATATTTTACTGAGGTTCAATATAATTTTATCAGGCGTATCTGTATAAGTAAAATGTTTACTTATTAGGAATATGATTGAAGTAGGCCTATGTGTTTCATCATAATATGCGGGAATGACTTGGAATTATGTGGGGGGGGGGGGGGGAGATATGGATCAATTTTAATTTTTTGCGGGGGGGGGGGGGGGGGGCATTGTGTAAGATGCAACCAGCTGTCGTGGTTCTGGTGATATGCCCGAGCTCTAATGTCGTCTCCCGCAGTTAGCTGCATTTTCTTGTTTGGTTTTACTTTGTTGTAAAACAGTTTGGTATTACTATTATCATAACTATTATCATGGTAAATAATTACTGGTATCATATGTAACACCTGATTTTACCCCCTCTATAGCCATATATGGGGGTTCATGAAGTTCCATAAAATTTTCTCGAGTTTGCCTGACACCGGACTTGGATAATTGGACAATGGACTCGGGTTTGTTTGCTCGTATACCTTATATTTGGGGATTGTTTCCATATGTACATATTCATTCACGAAAAGGTAACCTACGTCAAACCGACGAATCCAATAGGTTTGAACCATGACATCCAATATAGAAAGTACGAAATATTTTAAAGTAGTACATACACATAAGAAAGCTTCATCCGACACCAATTACATGTATATCCTCAAAGCATACCTATTCATACCTGTAAGTGTACATTCGAATACAACGGGGAATTCCACATGTTCCTTAGATAATCCAGTGTGTACAATCGAGAATAAATGGTACGAGATCGCTTGACTTGGTCAAATTTATGAGATGAAAGTCAGGCATCTCAGTTCATATAAATACCTGTGCATAGAATCATTAAAATATTTACTGTCCTAACAATATATACAGAAAGCCCCAGTTCATTGAGGTACAGATGCGGACGCGGATTATGGAGTATTACTGGAATTATAAGAATTACTCCTTGACATTCTCCACTTTTCTATTCACAGGGGCCCTGATGACGACCGCTACCCCATTGAGTCACTACTTCAACTTTTATCCAGGTTTTTCTGGTATCAGGGATATTTTAAAGAAGCTTTCTATGATGTATCGCTTTTTGAGCATTTTTTCTGTCACTTTTTGTAATTTTTTCAACGACACATTTTAGTCATCACTGTTTCGTCGATGGTCCAGTCATCCATAAAAATAATTACAGCAAGACATTTGGGACTTCGTACCCACTAACTGATCCAACGTTGTCTTACGTTTTACTATCTTCAAAAAAAGGTTGACCGGGTCTTGACCAATGTGTTTGTTTCCACAATCTTGTTACATTCTTGATCGAAATGTCCCACTACAGCTCCATTCAGATCATAGAGAATAATGTACCCATTCGAATCATAAATACATATTTCATTGACATTATATCTAGGTTTTATTTCGGTCACGTGTCTGGCTAAATCCTTGCACCAGATACACTCCAATGTGCATGTAAGCCTGCCTTAGCCGACTCAGTTTTATGTCTCATGGATCCGAGGAACATTATGTTCGCATCAAATGTCTCTTTTTTGGGTGGACTCCTGATATGTTTGTAAGAACTCAGATTTATATAACATCATGTTCATCGGAAACATGTAACCCTGTAATCGTGAGAATATATGACTGCAATTCGCTGTCTATACGCTTTGCCTTGTTAATCAGAATAGCGCTGGACTGTCACGCGCATCTTGCCTCTAAACGGATCAGTTTCACATGAGTAACAAGTAAACATAACGGTTAGATCTACAGTTAGGCAGTACGGAAAAATTGCATGATATGAGGAGTGTAACAAAATCTGATATCAGAGGATAAGTAAGTTTGTATTGCCGTGTGAAAACCAACAATGACCGTGCATCCTCGGCTCTGCAGTTGTATCGCTGCACAACATTTCTGATAAATAGGCCTGTAGTTGAGATCATATATGATCGGTTATGAATAGTTGGGTTATAAATATAATACGCGAATGAGTATGATTGTGTGAGGATGATAGCTATCTCTTCTGATAGCTGTGGGTGTATATACACACGATTACGGTACCGAGAATCTACTGGCTGCATCCGCCACAAAAAAGACCTTTTGAATGCATTAGTGTATCACATTGGACGGTCGACACCGCACACTGATATGTGGAAATTCACGTTAAAATGTTCAGCTGCAAATGAAGAATGTTGTGTCTATCGGTCGCACATGGTTGGTGTACCGAGTTTGTGCTGCTATACAACATAATTCTATATAAAATGATGTATCCAATTTTGCAAACGTACGATCGACACCCTAGTCCATGCCCGAAGTTAATTAAAGTCGAATAATCGTTTTTTTTAGGTTACCGGACCTATGGTCCGATAACTTATTGGCATGGCGTTGCGTCCGTCGTCGTCCGTCGTCGTCCGTCGTCGTCGTCGTCGTCGTCCACATTTTTATCTTTTTTGTTTATGGGCGAATTTTTCTGAAATTTTGCACAAAAATACTTTTTAGTTTTTTTATTTTCGCATTTTTTTCAAAATGCCGCCCTTTTTCGACGAAAAATGCCTGATTTTGGAATTTGGCGGCCATTTTCTCAGAATCTGTTCAGTAACTTTTTTTTCTTTTTGATACATAACACTCTTCATATGTACTTCTATGATGTCTATAAATTTCGTTGCGCTTGAATCGCTCGAAGTGGGCCATTTTGGCCCAAACTCGGCCCAAATGGGACTTTCCCATGTTATATTCTCCTATGCCTTATAATGGGACACATTATGCCTAATATCTCACTTAATATTGAGATTAGAGACTAGGAATCAATTGTGGACATATAGGAAATGATATATCCTGAATATTCTCGTGACCTTGAATTTGACCTCTGACCTCAGTTTCAAGGTCAGAGCACAAATTGGCTTATATCTTGCTTATTATTGACTCTACAGCTTAGGAATCAATTGTGGACATATAGGAAATGATATATGCTGAATATTCTGATGACCATGAATTTGACCTTTGACCCCATTTTCAAGGTCATAGGACAAAATGGCTTATATCTCGCTTATTATCGACTCTACATCTTAGGTATCAATTGTGGACATATAGGAAATGATATATGCTGATTATTCTGATGACCTTAAATTTGATCTTTGACCCCATTTTCAAGGTCATAGGACAAAATAGCTAACATCTCGCCTGTCATCGACTTTACGGCTTACGAATCAGTTCTGAACATATAGGAAATGATAAATGCAAATTATTGTCGTGACCTTGAATTTGACCTTTGACCTCATTTTCAAGGTCACAGGACAAAGTGGCTAATATCTCACTTATTATCGATTTTACAGCTTAGGAATCAATTGTGGACATATAAGAAATGATATATGCTGAATATTCTCGTGACCTTGAATTTGACCTCTGACCTCATTTTCAAGGTCCAAGTACAAAATTGCTAATATCTCTCTGTTTTGAATTTACAGCTTAGCAATCAACTGAGGACATGATACATGCTTAATATTATATATGCTGAATATTCTTTTGACCTTGACTTTAACCAGTGACCTGGCTAACATCTAAAATATTAAACATTGTCCGGTAACCTATCTTTGGCCCTTGGCCTAATTTTTTTGTTTCCTGTTTGAAAGTGATCAGTAGCTATCCTTAGAGCAGTTGCACAATGCAGAAGTTTCAATGCACACACGAATTTGTCTAAAATTTGACATTGAAAATCGGATTTTGAGGCCAATGATGACCTTTGGGGCAAAATTTTTGCTTCCAACGATATCTTCCAAAATTTGATAGTTTGTTGCTGTCGACCTTAGTGACCAGAATTTCAAATTTGAAGAATATTGACCGTTGGTTCATGGAATATTATATTTTGGAATTACATAGTGAAATATACCCAGATTATTGAACATTTTCTAAAATCTTTTTCAACGATATGTTAAACCCACCGCTGGATCTATATTATGAAGATATCAGTTCCAACTGTCATCGTAATGCATCCCACAGGCTTGAACTACAGACATCGTAATGCATCCCACAGGCTTGAACTCGAGTAATATGTAAAATCTGTCCCCGAGGATACCATCAACTCAGTAGCCTTCTGGCTTGTGATTAGGTACTTAAGTACTTGTCATATATCCATTCCATGGGGTTTGTATCGCATTTCTAAATTATTTTTTCCTAGGTTGTTGGGCAGTTGTATACTAATTCCATCAGGTGTACAGTAGAAACAACTACATTCAACACACTGTCTGCCCCTGATGACGCCAGTGTGTCTTTGGATAAACTATTTGGTTGGGCTTTGTTTCTATTGCAAAATGTTATATTTTACGTTTGTAATTGGCATCATCAAAATCTGACTGTATTGGTGGTAATAGATTGATACTTACATTCGTACCACTGAGTCGCTGTCACTGCTGGCGGACGTTAAATCTGTCCCCGAAACAGATTGGGGTTTGTATCGAATTTCTAAATTATTTTCATAGGTTGTTGGGCATCTGTATACTAATTCCATCAGGTGTACAGTAGTAACAAATACTACTATTACGCCCTCCAAAATAACTTCATTGTTATGATATTCAGTTTGATTCTTTTGTGTTTCAAATAACGATAATATAGGGAAATTCGTCTTTGTCTATGTTAGCGCAGATGTAAACAATTCGCTCACATCGTGCGTTTTTACGGTATGTTCAAACTCCACCGCAGGGTCAAGCGGACGTATTTTGGCGGTTGTAATGGTGCTTTATCATCTGATATATGCTAACCAATTGATTGATAATGAGATTCAGTTATTCAACTTTAATGTTGACTTGCATCCCGGAGGAACAACGGGTTTCACCGGTCTAGAAATCCAAAATAACCCCCAAAATGTTCTATGATGTGTAAATTAACAGGGATTTATGCAAATGACAAATGAAAAATTGATTTGCAATGGAATTTGTTTCAGTACACTGCACAAGAAACTGATCCGACGGAATTCACGACTTTGACGGAGACGCTCTACTCATCAGTAGAAGGGGTCCTTGGGTACAATAAAAAATTGTAAGAAGTTCTTGCAATCTTTGGTAAAATTTCACTTTAATTTACTGGGGTTGGGTTTTCAAATATTTCAGAATCATAAATTCATAGCATGTGATAAAAATAAAACCTATTTCGTGTGTTTTCCAGCACACGGGAAAGATCTCGTTTGAACTGGCGGAAGAACATCAGAAAGCACTCGACCTTCGGTCTCGTGCTCTCTTGTATTCTTCCGCCAGTTAAAACTCGATCTTTCCCGCCTGCTGGAAAACACACTCACCTAGTTTTGTCATTATAT
The DNA here is from genome assembly GCA_949152475.1 of Terebella lapidaria. Lineage (NCBI taxonomy): Eukaryota > Metazoa > Annelida > Polychaeta > Terebellida > Terebellidae > Terebella > Terebella lapidaria. The sequence goes on along the minus strand of OX424567.1, from coordinate 32,785,090 downwards.
TCGTACTATATTTGGGTCGTTTCAAACAAATGCATGTTTCCCAAATCAGTTTCCCTTGAGTGGGATCAATAAAGTTATACTTACTTACTTATTTCAGGAATCAGATGATAAATGTCAAATTTGAGTGTGCACTCAATTTTTTGCATTTGCCCAGCAGCTTTGCAGAGCTATTTTTCAGATTCACACGAAGAACCAAAACCGATTCATCAAATTCAATCTCTGAGGTTGTGGCAAGTGGGACCGATTTAATGTGGCAAGTGGGACGCATTTATGCTTTGTGGCTGAGTGGCTCATTCTTTGATTTATACCAAGAACGAAGTTATGGTTCCCTCCCTGTCCTTTCCGAAGTCGTCTCGCAAAAGTCGTTTGACCAAAAAAATCGTATTCCTGGGTGTGAATCAAATGCGACTGTTTGGACTTTCATAATTCTTTTCGTTATACATAACTCCACATAAAATTGGGTTTATATTAAGGAGGCTCCCTCTCTAATTATCGGAACTGACACCAAATAGCCATTTTGCATTCACCAAGTGTAAATGTGATTTGTTTGCAGTGACAGTTCGTTGCGACTGATACACAGGCCTTGTAGGCTCCAGACACTCCTATCAAACAAGACGTGAATGCATCGTGACGCTCAGTGTATCGTCTGTAATATCAATTATTTTCAAACATTGAGAAAATTATGCAAATGACAAATGGGAAATTGATTTGCAATGACTTCTTTGTTTCAGTATTGATACTGCACAAGAAACTGAGTCGACGGAATTCACGACTTTGAAGGAGACGCTCACAATGCCATTATAAATACATTTATTACAACTAAGAGGCGAAATATATTGTATGATACTTGCCGCCATGTCAAGCAAGTGTATGTCGAAAGTATGTATTCCGTTTCTAACCATGTTCGAACCTTGCTCGAACTGGTTGAATGTGAAGGATAAAATCGGGGCTGGGTATATGACAGAAATAAAACGGTTTTACATCACTCATGACTAGTGAGTTGCCTACCTGCGAAAGTGCATATACCTTCCGTGTAAATATTTTGGTCTTCGCGAGGTTTAACCCCGTTCACCGTTCGTAAAGCGAGTAATAATAAATATGTTATGTCCTTGTATTCACTATAGACTCTTCTGTTTTGGAAATCAGAAACAACCTTGCTACTGCTCTTTCGAGTTTTACCTTGTAATGTGTTTATGTGTACTACAGGAACACAAGATTAATGGTGTTATTGTGCGGGAATTCGTCCATGAAACAAAATACATAATTGACCTCCTCAGAAAGGAATGTTAGAAATACCAAACACAGCTCGTTATGACGGTTGCAGTGTTAAACATAGAACCAATTCCCGAGTACCGGGTATTTCGAGCGAACGAAACATTCAGTACATAATGCTGTATACCCCCCCCCCCCCCCTCCCTTCCCCCGACATTGAACAACTGAGAATAACCATTCATTTATTTGCTGGTACCCAGAATGGTAAGGCCACTATTATTTCCAAGCATAATGAAGTATGGTTATCTTGGGTGAAACATTTGGACAACAGACATACATATTAGCTACTGCAATACAGGAAGCGTGTTTCTACAAAGAAATGATAATGCCATGGCATCGTGATGAACTACATTAACCAAAATTTCCAGGAAAAATGAATCCTATGTGTTTGATCATTGTTATCCATATCATACGGATACCATTACATTCATCCATGAAACGTACTATTGCCTGTGGATTTGTATGATTAACTCATTTCCTCTACATATTGTATTTTGTGCCTCGTGTTTTGCAACCAAATCAACTATGTTCTCCTGATAATGCTCTCGACACGAATCAACTCGTTGTTCCATGTCTAAAAAAATCTTCAATAACCAATTTTCCTTCCTTGTGTTATTTTACGACGTTACTCACCAATGATTTCTGGAGGTTATAGTGCTTATATATTCTCTAAATAAATACTTTTTCATTAAAGGAAGTAATATCAAATTGGCCATCAGTGAATGAATAATGAATATTTCTGTTCTCCAGAACAGAGAACAAAATTGTACATTCGTGACATAAATCACACAAAATAGTGAACTATTGCTGAGTATTTTACGTTGCTTTGGTCAATGTGTCAGACATCTTCAATGCTGTTTTCGTCATTTATCAAAATACCAATCATATTCTGGGGACAGGTTAGTCATATCATGAGCATGCAACATAAATTGAGAACGAACGATGAATTATTTGTATTTCATCGCCACTGTTTTATTTAATGGATAGGCAGCATATCACGTGAAATACTGCAAATACATTCACATCAAGTTGTAATTGCGTATTCTAATATGAACAGTCGTGCACACTCATTTTCATAGTCAGTGTTTTGTACATCGGTACATTTAGAAAAACACCAAACCGATAAACTATATGGTTTATTTAGTAGGAAGAAAATTAACACAATAAGGTGATGACACGCATGTCGTAGTTGCCAGCATAGTCGGCAATAAATGATTATCTATGATCCGGGGAAGCCCTAGAAACGACTGCGCGCACAACATGATGGATAATGGCTCATTATATTCATTTTCATACAATCTGGCCAATCTAATGGATGTGTTGAACACGTCTCAACAATAACTCACAATGACAATATGGAGAAATGTAATCCTGCAGTGTAGTATGCGCCATACAAACTTTGTTGACCATAAAACACGCATATATAGTGAATGAGGCTGTTCTGATTCTGTCACAAATTTGTGTCGTAGAGTATATATGTACTGTTGCTTGAATTTAGACCAGCGGTATATGTGTAGTCATACACCAGTTTACGGTTCCAATATTCATGAGCCAAGTATCAGGTAAACAAATACCCCGTGATCGCGCACGTGCTCAGGACTAGCTTCCGGTTGTCATTCGGCTGTCAACTCATGACTGTTGTCATCTGGTCATTGTCATTGGGTTATAAATTGCGAAAAATGAAGAAAACCTCGCCCAGTGACTATCCTGGAAGTGATAGGAAGAAACCCAGGATAGTCAAGTGACCATTTGAGGAGGAAGACGTCGTTACAGACAGGGAAAACATGTCTGTGGACCAGTTCAAGCTCTGGTCCACATCCTCACTCAAATCATTCCTTGCTGTCAGGAACAAGTCGGTTGAAGGAACCTTTGACGAACTGGTTGCCAGGTTGGCACGAGAAATCTAGATCTAGTCATATTTATCAGTCCTTCAAATCAGAATCCATGACTAGGACTACTATATGCACCTGGTTGTTGATATCAGTTTAAAATATCATGACATGAAAGGCAAATTTGGGTCAAATGAATAAAAAAAAATATTATGACAAAGCACGCTATATATATGACAGACATCTACTGATGCACAATGAAACGTTCCAATGAATTGATCTAATGCAAATTCCTAAATTATTCGTGTCCTTTAAATGGAATCGAATCGCAAAAATTTGAGAACGCGAATTGAAAAAAAATGTATTCAATGTCCTTGCACCACACCTGCTTTCAGTAAAAAACAAAATGAAAAGGACCCTAATTACTCAACTTGATTAAAACGCAAAAATTGAAGGACGCAAAATTATCTGGATTTACAGTATCCCTTGCCACAGTGTCAAAACACCATTTATCAAAGTGTGATAAAGCAATTTGGAATTTTTTCTCAATGGAAGAGATTTGTTTCATCGTTCCCTACCAAAGGGGATTTTGTTAACTTTGCCAGTGATCAGGTTACTCAATACTGTTCACACGGCCATGAAGAAGTTTCTTCATTCAATGGGAAGGATAGGATTCATAAGAAATGTTTCATTGTGTGATGTACCCAACGTGCAAGGTTCTGTACGTGTAACTCTAGAGAGCATTGCCATAATTGTAAGATCCAGATTCTAGTATTATATTTTAACAACATTTAATTTAAGAACATAGACATGTGATATACATCTAACATAAATATACAATAACATTTGTTTAACCATGGTCATTGATAACAGGGAATTTCGGCTACCTCACCCATCTCCCTTCCAGTGACCATCTCATAGTATCTGGAAATGGGAAGTACGATGGAGATATCTTTGCGGTCCAACAAAGATGATAACTGCTGTCAGTGAATGAATTGGAATCCAGGTCACCTACTGCCTTTGAAATTCATTGCATCAAGAGCCATCAGTCCTATCCTGTGGATCACACAATCAATGCAAGTAACATGATATATAGTAAAGTGCACGTTAATCATTTCCAGTAACATTGGGTCAAACGGTCAAACCCAATCATAGATTGTGTTATTATACTGCTGTCAGGTTTGGTCATGAATCTTTTGCTTTTCAGAAAGAATCCTCAGAATGCATCACCGACAGACATAATTAAAGCATAGTAAGGTTTGTCTTTCTCACTTTTGATAGCGAAAATCTAACATTAGTTATTTATCATAATACGACTTTGTAGAGTGGGTTACCTTCAGTGTAGTACTTATCAATTTGTATATACCTATTAAAGACAAATCAAAATATCATTGTATGCAGATCTTTCATTGCTTGGGAAGAGAGAGCTGCCGTTGATGGAGACAGGGAGCACAAGCTTCGTGCCAATCTCTCCGACTACAAGTCCAAACTGTCCATCGAAGGCAACATCATCCCTGATACCTTTACTCTCAAGTACGGGTGGATTGGGGAGAATGGAAGACACAAGATGTGGCCCAGTTTATACTTCTCAGATATCGCAGAATACCTCAAAGAGAAAACTCCGGCAGACCTTTATCACAAATTGTGCAATGAGTACAAACAGGGCAAAGGATATCGGTGAGTGAGAACATGACCATAATAAAGATGCGTGATGGAACCAATAGTCTTGAACTACTAATAAATATACAGCAATGTACATGTACCACAATGACTAAATTGCATCAATACCAAATTTGTGTATATTTCGCTACATGTCATGCATGTTTTATAATGCATCTATAATCATGTTCTTGCAGGTATTTCACAGCTGGACATGTGAAGGAGGTCTTCATCCATCCGATAGGAGAGAAAGTGCCAGTAGCCATCATGAGTGCACATGTGGCCCCATCCATGAGAACCAACATTCCCCACTACCAAGTGTGGGCTGTTTTGGCTAAAGACTCCAAAGCAGCACCAGGGGGTCACATATACAGTTGCTACTGCACATGTCCTGTAGGGTAAGTGTATTTGTATGGAATCAATCCCAGACTTTTATAGCATTTTCAGTGACACAGTGGGGCCAAATAATTTTTTCACTCATACATCATGTACATGTCATTCAGCCACTGCTCATTGGAAATCAATAAATGAGTGATGTTTGTTCAGCAGTAAACAAATTAAGATACCCTATATGGCGAAACATGATAAAGTACTCTGACAGGAGAAGATAACAGGAGCCTGTCGTGTGAATTTTTATGATAAATATTTATGCCATAATGCATGGAAAATGTTATTAACAATTAGTGTCCATGTTTCTTTTAGGCTGCATGGTAGCTGCAATCATGTTGCTGGACTGCTTTTCCGAGTTGAGTATGCGATACGTACAGGATTCGTCAGCCCAACTTCCAAGTTGTGTCAGTGGAATCAACCCTCCACTGCCAAAGCAGGAACAGCAAAGGCGATGAAGCTTGCTGATTTGCAGTGGAGGAAATCACAGTATTTCCATCAAGGTACTAAGCAGTGAAAGAACTGTTTTGAAATGGATTGGCTTCATGTTAGTTTGATAATTGATACTCCAACCTGTTTGGGAGATTTTTGTTGCAAAATGTTCTCGGTGTTAAATTCATGATCAAATTACCGGTTCACTGTTCATCACATGTATTTCATTCTAAGGAATCCCACAGGTGACATGCGTGGGGGAAAAAATTGGTGTATTTCTCATTAATAACCTATCACGTTCGCACATGCTTTTTGCTTTTTGCTACAAAAGACATAGACAAATCTCCCGCGCATTTCACCTATGGGCTTCCGTAGATTTGTGCAGGACAGTAACAATGATATTGCTATTTAATAAATATCATATTCATAATTGCAGATGGTCAGGAGGATTTCCACATATCTGTGCAGAAAAGGACCACCATATTCTCACCGTTGTCGGCCAAGGATGACACCTACGTTGCAGATGCCCAGCGGGTTAACTCAGACATTGCAGCTCTGCTGAGGGAAGAGGTTCCCAACTGTTGCTTTTTGCAACTGATGGACAAGAAACGGTATCCCAAGCCACAGAAGCCTGCTTGTCCACCCACACTACTGTCAATAGCTAAGGAGTTGGACACCTCAAAAGGTACTGAGGAAGACCATGTTAAAGAGCTGACTGCAAACATCCAGCTGTCACAACAGCAATGTCAAGAACTGGAGGAAACAACTCGTTTACAGTCTGCCTGCAGTGACTGGACAGCACACAGAGCTGGTCGCATCACAGCCAGCAAGATGAAGCGGGTGTACACTCGTTGTAAGTCACTACAGGCCAGTGTTGAACAGGACCCAACAGCCCTCCTGCGAGACATTCTGGATGAAGGTGACAAAGAGGTGTCAACTTTCGCGGTGAAACATGGAAAGTCTCTGGAACCACATGCCAAGAAACTGTACATAAGACTCCAAAAAAAGGGCCATCGCAACTTCAAAGGAAGTGATGCTGGGATTTTTGTGTATGAACCCTGTCAGTACATTTCAGCATCTCCCGACATGAAGGTGTCATGCTCGTGTTGTGGCCAAGGTATTTGTGAAATCAAATGCCCCTGGAATAGCAAAAATGAAGTACCATCCCATGACAACTGGGAACACCTCCAACGTGGGGATGATAGCATCGCACGACTGTCGAGCACCTCGCCATACTGGTATCAAATTCAAGGGCAGATGGCATGTACGAAAACACTGTACTGTGATCTGTTCGTGTACAGCGCGCATGGACACCACCTAGAGAGAATCCACTTCAGCCAAGAAATGTGGCAGGACATGCTTGACAAGTTCCGATATCTATGGTACAACCATCTCGCACCAAAGGCCATATCAGGTGATATTGAACAGAAGGGCACTGAGCGTGAAATACCAAATGACCACAACTATGGAGCTACAACTTCTACCAAGAAAAAGTCGCCTGGTGGTCATCTCATCACAAAACAGACACCTCTCACAAAGCCAAGACTCCCTCTGGTTCATCTGTGTGCGGTGTGTGGATTGGATGTGGAGTTGGACTCGCCTCGTTCCAGTTACTTGTGTTCCAAGTGTAAAGTCTGCGTCCATTGTGACTGTGTGGACACATCTGATGTGTGTATCTCAACAGCCGGCTGGCTGTGCACCACTTGTGCAATGTAAATAATAGGAGAATTTAGCAGAATTAGTTTTAGCAGAATTTCTTATTTTTGCCCACTGTTTTGGTTTCCGAACGATAACTTTAGTTTGCCTTGATGTATCTTCGCCAAATTTTCAGCATTGGTCACATATATTATGTGCAAAAACCCTGTTGCTTTTCGGCCTGATCTGAGAGGATGAAATTCATGTGAATGTTCGAATTTTGTTACGCGCAAAAACTGAAAAAGTATACACGCAATGGCATATCTCAGAAACGGTGCGTCGTAGAGCAAAACGGACGTTACTTTCGGACTTGTCGCCCTAGACAAACATGTCTAAGGGGTATTATGGATGAACTCTGACCTTGACCTCAAATTTCTTGGCAACTGTGTGCGGTAAAGCCTGTTGCAAACATGTTATGCATATTCTAAATTAGTCTTAACACCGAAAGGCCTCCAAGGCATCTTTATGCCTTGATGTCTAGTTTAAATTAAGATATATAATGCTATGCGATGGCACTGCTGATAGCTGACCCATGCAGTGACAATGATACCTGAGAATGAGAATTGACAACCTGAGAATGAGAATTGACAAATGTACAGTTTAATGTCATCAGGTGCCTCACATGTGTGATATATGATTGAGATTAATATTTAGTTTTCGTTGTTGCAGATACTGTAACCAGATTACGTGACCATGTAACATATACACGTGTATAATTATACATTATGATGTCATCTTTCTGTTAGTATAACCTTGAAGCGTCAGAGCAATTGAATGTAGCATGGCTACATATACATGGTTCAAGAAAGACTATGTTGAGGTGTAAAAAAAACGTAATATCCTCCTTGTGGTTTTTTGAAATATGAGTAAAACATGTAATTTGTTTTCAACTATGTGTTGAAATTGTGAATAAACTTTGAGTTTGTGTGTGACATGCTAACAACTTCTCAGTTATACCCAAATGCTATAGTCAAGTTCATCCATCACTGAAACAGGGCTTTTGGGCGTAGATTTATTTTGAATAATAGGATGATCTTGAATTTTTGTGTGCCTTAATTGGGTACTACGCAACATGTGCAAAGGTTTGTAAGACAAAGCGACATTCACGAGGTAAATGAGCTATAGGTCATTCAAATTATATGCGAGTCAACCAAAGTGGTCACCATATTGTCAAGTAATTTTCACTTACTAGTACAAGCCAACAACACAACAATCACATGCTGTACAAAGATCAATGTTTGTAGGCAATTCATTTGGAGGATTTGAAGGGCGAAAGAAACTGCCTGTAGGTAGGTCTTGCATCAAATTAATGCAATATATATCAAGATCCCTATTTGCTTGTGAAACCACCAAAAATGTAGGGGTACAACTGTAAAATTTAATAGGCACCAATAAATTAAATTTTATAATATTGAGCAAGATGCAAGAATTGTAACATGTACATTTATCACCATGATATCAATCATGCAACACATATGTCGGGCCAATGTAGACAAGTTGTTGGGAAGTCGAGGCAAATTCAATCCTTATATATTGGTTCTAAATAGTTACACAATGCACCACAAACTGTAATAATTTTGTCCAAAGATTTCACCAATGTTATCGGAAGTTCCATACTGAGAATCCTGAAATTCTTCATGCGTCTAATCACTTGCTCAACAAGAATTCTGAGATTGGCTGTTTTCTTAGTTTTAGCTACAGCTACAGTTGGCATCTGTACGTCACCTCGTAGTCCTGGAGGTATGTCGAGTGAGATTAGCCTTGCAGCACCCTCGTCATTTATATTGAATCCTTTATCAGCTTGGACCATGTCGTAGGGCTCACACTTGTCTAAAAATCCAGACTGCATTGTAATTTCTTTGTCACTTACACGACCACCATAAGCAGGGGAGAGGAATGTTATTGCCGAATTAGGGGCAACAGCAACAAGGAATTTTGCTGTATTGTGATGTTTATAACTGGACCATGTGGCGTTTTGCAGAACCGGATCTTTAGGAGTCTCAATGAACACTTCTGAACAGTCAATGATTGCCCGAATATCTGGCAGTTTACGAAAACGAGATGGCTTTGAGGCGATCACTTCTTCTTTGGTAGGCCATTTGATCTGGTGGCCAAGAACTTTGTACATTGTGCTCAACCAGCTATGGAAAATTTGGGAACACAAGGCCGTAGAAATGTTGAAACGCTTGGCAAGGTCACCATAAAGCAGTCCTAGTCGTAATTTCATCATTGTCAGGAAAAATTCATCCTCACTCTTTAGTTTCCTCTCGGGGCCGAACTTTTTAGGAATGCGCCTGTACTTCCGGATACTAGTATTCGCAGAAATAGTCTTGTTACCTGTCCATCTTCTTCGCACCATCGGTGACAGATAGTTGTGGAATTTTAGGAATAGTGACTTGGTTGCAAATCCAGTGAAGAAAAGTGCATCCTTGTCTGAGGTCACAATTTCTTGAAAAATTCCCTGGTGCTCCGATTTTGGGTTCACAGGCTTTTTTTTTACTTTGCGCGCAATATTCTGAAGTCTTACATTGGCTGCCTTCAAGGTGTTATTTTCTTGTCTCACTTTCCTTATGACAGCCAACAATAGGAAAATGACAATCCGAGCAGCTGTGGAGAAACCTTTAGGACCAGCTGGCTGAGAACACTTTGCTTTATCAATAACATCAGCAGGCATAGTTGTGTGCTTCAGCTGTTCACCTATCTTCATCTTTTTGGCATACAGTTCATTTTGGCTGTCATGGCACTTGATAGGATCTCCTGACGGACGTTTGTTTGGTTGCTCTTTCAGATAAAGTTCGGGTACAGGGTGCATCTCTGTGGGTTTTCCATCAGTGAAATGAGCTGAACACACCACCTGGTTCCGAGTTGGTTGCAGCCATTCGTGTGGTTTGTTGGGGTCTGCTCTTTTGATTGCTCCCAGCCAGGCTGAACGATTCTCTGGATGTCGCTTCTCCCCGGGAAAAGCAAACAGCCTGGAAAACAAGCCAATGGTGCAAATGTCATAAGTGGACTTTGGGGTATTGTATTTGCAATGACCATGTTTGAAGGAAATTGATGAAGGTGAACATAGGTACACAAACTTCATATCATATTTGTTTGGATTGTCAGCAAACCAAGCCTTTCAATAAACAAAGTGAAACATGTCAATGCATTTATGGACCAAGAACAATATGAAACCAATATGTGTATACCAGTACCTGGTTAGAAGACTTAGCATGTATATATTTCTACATTTCTGGTTTATTCTACACAAACTGGTAGTAAATATATTTCATTCAGGAGCACAAACCTGAAGGGTGGTGTGCAGTCACAAGGATGATCTCCCTGGAACACCTGGTGTTGAGGACACTTGATCCCTTTCCATTTTTAAGGCGGTAATCGCCGTTGGAGCAACCCACAACGTAGCAATGCCTCGACATGGTCATCAGATATGGATGAAACTGTCAGGCATTTGAAATATTTTGAAAGCTACATGCATAAATTCTGCAACAAGTAGGCCTAAAGACATATACTATGTGATCACTGACATTTCAGATAGTTATCAAAGTTTCAGAAATGTCCACATATATGGTATGCACAGATAATTGCTAAGTGGGTAATATTTGCATGAGATCAGCCCATTAATATTGCTTGTTTTGAAAAAGAAAACTATATACATACCGTATCAAAGCACAATGCAAATGAATCACATAAAACATCATTCCAAATGACGCGAGGTCGCTTGATCAGTGTTGATGTGATCAAGCATTTAAGGTACCATCAAATGACAATTTACTCGTACATGTCATCGAATTAGACTAAAAATTTTAATCTCTCATAATTGCCTGAAAGTATAGATGATCATGGTCATGTCAAGTAGACTATAGATGTAAGACTTGGGGCGACTACCGTATTGACGCACATATACTTATATGTCAGCATGTCCTTATATATCTTTTTCTTTATGAATTGGCATCAAAACATCTAACCCACATAAGAACATTTGTATGTTAATGATTACACATTGTGAAAAATGAGACGTCTTTCTGCCAAACTGCCAAAAGCATTGCAATTCTACACGTCCAGCATATGGACATTAAACATACATGTATACTGTTGTGGTCTTATAAAATGATATAGAAAGAAATTGTATTTGTCAAATGTCCGCTTTTTATTTTGGCTTTACTTGCTATTCTGTAAGACCCAAACAGATATTAAGTTCGCCAGGGATTTAATAAGGACCCCATTCTTAAGTTTACAAGAAGTGTTCTCATATATGTGAATAAACAGTGTGTCTTGATGTCCGATTATGTATGCCCTTGTAAGTGAAGGAGATTGAAATTTTCAATATGTTATAAAAATGCACAAATCCGATTTAAGCAAATGTCCTAACATGCGCGTCAATACGGTATATATATGAGTAGGCCATGTACTTTGCCACGAATGATGCGACCCAAGCTACTCATAGTCATGGTGACAAGATAGGCCTCTAGCACGGACTTTAAATGTCATATCCTAAGTCACAATGATATGATGTGACCAATCCATGCAAGTAATAAAAGCATGATACACCGTCCTTTGAAATGTATATGGGTGCTATTGTGAATTGACAACATTTGATAGATTATCCTCAGTAGCACTAGGAGGTTCCTGTTGTACTTTTGACAGCCATCACATGACACAAGTCACGTGTGGTTTGTTTACCCGAACAACGTGGTCTGGTCGCCTTGACCTTTACCTTATATGTCAAACTGTAAACTGGTGTATTGGTCTGGTTTTTGCCGCGACAGTGTGCATTCAATGTCTGGAGGGTTGCTCGCGCGTCGAGTGTATGCCCGGCTGTATGGTCACGCGCGAGTGGCGCTGTCTATAAAGCTGACCACCGGCAAAGTCACATTGTCAGAACCTGATATCATTTGTGTTCAAGAAACTTTCTTGAAACCGGATCTTGCTTTTTCCTTAAAAGGATATACATGTATTCGTAAAGATCGTAGGGACGCTGGTAATGGCGGTGTTCTCATACTCATTCAATCTTCAATAAATTTTGCTACCATTTCTTGTCCAGATATTGAAGCACTTGGAGTTCAGATAAATACTTCCCACGGTAAACTTAATGTATTTAATGTGTATAATCCAGGTATTGAAATATCTGTGGATGAGTACAACTCCTTCTTCAGTAAAGATAGTATTATTTGTGGGGATTTTAATGCTCACCACCCCTTATGGGGGAGCCTTAAGGCCGATCCTCGAGGTAAAGTTCTTGAAGGTTTAATTACCAGCTCGGATAAAGTTGTCTTAAATGATGGTAGTAATACATTTCTCAGGAGTGATGGTTGTACGTCGTGTCTAGACCTCACTATAATTGATAGTCAACTGTCCACTAATGCAACTTGGAATGTTCTGGACGATCCTTTGGGTAGTGATCATTATCCTGTAATTACGTGTTTAAACTTTCATCCCTCACGGGATAAACCAATCAGAAAACGGTGGAATTTTAAAAAAGCTAAGTGGAACAAGTTTCGTGAGTATATAGATAATCATAGTGATCAAATAGATTTAACAGAAAATGTGGATATTATCTTTAAAGACCTTGCATGTATAATATTAGAAGCGGCTGAGAAATTCATTCCATGTGCAATCCCGGGTGTTGGTAAAAATCAAGTCCCCTATTGGAACGATGATTGTGAACAAGCTATTAGGGATGTTTCATATGCGCGTTCGTGGAGGCACGAACATCACGAAGTAAGAACCGCACGAACAGGCTGATCTGAAGGGGACCGGTTATTATTTTGGTAGGAGTCGTAACGCATAATAATATATCCACAAAAAGACATAGCCTGTCTACTAAACTCTTTTAAAAGTATTTCAAACGTTAGCAATATCTGGTCCAGTGTTGTTGTTTTGTTTTCGGGGAGGAGGGGGGGGGGGTGGGGTCATACCCGGGTCAACCAAGAGCCCAAAATACCACCCGGGTACCATCATTTCCATCAAAAAACGATCGTCATCAAAGGGGTGACCTACAGTAACTCACCAAATAAAATCAACAGATAGTGAGGGAGCGGGGGTTATATGCCCAGATGGTAGCATCATCACTCTAGCTATCGGTACAAATATATTATATTTCGTGAGAGATTTTATGTTAACACAAAAGACTGACAGCAAAAAGTCCACTCTGCCGTCAATAACTTGTTGCATTCAGCTGGCGTGATGATGCCCATCACACTGATTCGAACTCAGTTACCCTGCCAAACCTCCACGAAATATACTAGATTGTCTCGTGATTTCAAGTTGTTTCTAAATTATCATTCTGAAACGATTATCGTATGACATTGTGCATTAAAACACAAACTTTAGATTAAAGATTCTCTTCAGTATGGTATCGGAATTATTGGTAATTTTAACCCATACTATCTGTGAGATGGGTCAATTTTGATAATTTTCACTGGAATCAAGTATTTTACCCTGGGTTTTCTTGTCAATTATGAACCTTTGTGCTTGGTTTTGATATGGATCGCTATGCTCGTTTTATCGCTAAAGGCATCCGTTCAAGATTACATAATTTTGTTTAAATTTAAAAAAAACGATTACTTAGTCTCACAATTCTCATGACATATAGCCTAACAACGAATTAACGTAGTCCGCTACAAACGGTGAGGTAACGAAGAGTCAAAAATTTTAAAAATGTATTTCTTGAATATTATCTCTTCAAAATGACATATTTTATAGAGTAATTCATCAGCATCCTAATACTGAAAAGAAAATAGGGGGTCACCGTGCTGGTTACTTCGACATATTTGATCAAAATCACAAACATTTACCTATAATGACATTTTGGCACATGTTTTTGTCCATATAGGCCTACACATATTGCATCGTGTTTTCCATGCGAACGGATACAGTGACCCCCTATTTTCTTTTCAATTTCAGGATGATCAGTTACTCTATAAAATATGTCATATAATTATATTGAAGCTCTAGATTATGTTGATACAGTTATTTATTTAAAAACTCTTTGACCCCCTCCCCTCACTGTTTGGAGCGGACCACCTTAAAGCCGATGATACAAAAAAGCCGTATATACTTTTCGTCATTGCGAAAAAAAAAAGATTTCAAGGTAGGAAAACGGTAGGTAACCATTCGGAACAATTTGCGAGATGTACCTATATGACTGCATTTGCATCGTTCATATGTCCGAGAATGCACAAAATTATAGTTCGTTTGACAAAGAAAATATTTGGCAGTAATTTCGAGTGATCATACTCTGAATACCCACTCGGAATGTATACTTGTACTGTTCAATGTCCTATATCCACTATTCTTCAATATTGTACGTTGTTTTAACATGTATTTCATACACACTGTTTTGGCCAAAAAATATAGATCTATATACAATATTCGTAACACTTTCTTTGGCTTGGAGAATATGCCAAAAATATATACATTGCATAAATATCTTCTTAGCTGGTACCAGAATATGTAAATCACATTCATTAATCACACTTCGACAGTTTGGTGTGAAAAGGTTTACATGATAGCAATATATAACTGATGTCACGGCAAATGTATTTCCATAAATCAAAGATATTTACTATTATTACTATAATAACATCTCTTACTAATTATAGCACACAGCGGACGATAAATTTAGAAACACAATGCAAATTAAGTCGCGGCCCGTATACAGTTGATGCATTGGTCGTCTCCGCGTCGCTCAGACTGAGGTTGTGGTAATCTATGCGTAGTCTGTTCTTAAGTAACAACCGGTCCCCTTCAGATCAGCCTGTTCGTGCGGTTCGTACTTCGTGCTGTTCGTGCCTCCACGAACGTGCATATGAAACATCCCTAATAAGGATAAACGTAAAAGTCACAAAAAGGCTGTCAAATCTAAGGATTTATTGGATTTTATTGAATATAAAAGGCAGAAGGCTTTATGTCAACGTACTATTAGAGCCCGTCAGAAAGAATTCTGGCGTAATTATTGTTCCAAATTAAATTATTATTCTGATCTTGGTAAAGTTTGGAAAATGGTTAAACGTATGAGTGGCAGTAGTTCTGATCCCATTCCTTCTCTTAGAGGGCTTAATAAAAATCATTCATGTGATTTGGATAAGGCCAATGCTTTGGCCGATCAATTTGCTAGTGTTAGCAGTTCTGCTAATCGTTCTTCAGAGTTTCTTGATTACAAAACTAATTTTGAGCGTGATAATTATGGGCTCCTGTGTAAAAAAGAAAATAATAACCGTGTACTCAATGTCGATATTTCCCTTGACGAGGTTAAAAGGGCTATTAGAAAATCCAGGAACACTGCTCCGGGTGAAGATCAAATTCAGTATATTATGTTAAAAAAATTGTCTTCTCCTATGCTCATTAAAATTGTTCAGTTTTTCAACAAGATTTGGAATGAGGGTACTTTGCCTCAGGCCTGGAAGCAAGCAATTGTTACCCCTATCCTCAAACCTGGTAAAGATCAAACTCTTGTTGCGTCTTATCGTCCTATTGCACTTACATCAACTTTATGTAAACTTATGGAAAGGGTTATTGTAAATAGACTTAATTGGTTTTGTGAAAAGAATAATATATTTAATAAGTACCAGTCCGGGTTTTAGGAAAAATAAGTCTACGTTTGATCACCTAATTCGTTTATAAAGGCAAATCTGTGGCTGTTTTTCTTGACATTGAAAAGGCGTATGATATGGTGTGGAAAGAGGGTTTGTTGTTTAAACTGAATAATTATGGTTTTGATGGCCAGCTTTTTAATTGGATCAAAGATTTTTTGTCCAATCGGTCAATAAAGGTTAAAGTTGGAGAATCCTTGTCTCAAAGCATGTCTCTTGATAATGGTACTCCCCAGGGTAGTGTAATTAGCCCCATTTTATTCCTTTTAATGATCAATGACCTGGATTCTTGTCTGAAAAGAATATCAATTACAGTATTTTTGCTGATGACATCCATGGGTTCTTTATGGATGTCCAGTCGTAATCTTAAGTTCGTTACTAAACATAATCAAATTACTTTGGATAATCTCTGTGACTGGTGTTTCAAATGGGGGTTTAAGATCTCCATAAATAAATCGGTAGTTCTCCCTATTACTCGTTGTAAAGTTACTGTCAAATTAGCATTACATGGTCATGATCTTGAAGTCGTTGATAACTTTAAATTTTTGGGAGTGGTGTTTGACTCTAAACTTACCTGGTCCCATCATATTAGGCATGTCCGTGACAAATGTATTAAACGGATTAACATTTTGAAACGTATTTCGGGTTCCAGTTGGGGAGCGTCAAAGGGAACTTCGGTTATTCTCTATAAAGCTTTAATTCGTTCTGTTATTGACTACGGTAGTATCATTTATGATTCTGCCAATCCATCATCTCTTAAAAAGTTAGACGTGATTCAGAATAGGTGTTTACGCTTGTGTTGCGGTGCTATGATTGCCACCCCTGTATCGTGTCTTGAAAATGAATGTGGTATTCCACCTCTTGTCATTCACAGGAAACATTTACAATTAAAGTTTATTATCCGTGGTATATATTATGGAGCCAATAATCAGTATTTAGACAATAATTGGAAACATTATTATGGTAATTTTAAACCCTACAATTTACCGGTGGTTTGTAAAGTTAAAGACTTTTTGAATTCAATTGATGTGGATTCAGTGGCCCGTTTTGAGTTCATCGCTGTCCCCCCTTGGGTTCTAAGATGTGGTGTCGTGGATACATCCATTAATACTGTTGGTAGTAAAAGTGATATACCTCTTTTTCTTGCTGCGTTGGCTCAAGAAAAAATAAGTAATCATCATAATTTCACCTGTATTTACACAGATGGGTCAATGAATGATAAATATATATCTAGTGCGTTCTATGTTCAAAATATTAATTTTGCTCAAGTGTTCAAACGTGAAATGTCCTGTATATTTAAAGCTGAAATGTTTGCAATTCTAAAAGCCCTTCAGTGGGCCAAAACATCAAGTGTACCAAAAGTTTTGGTCATTACTGATTCGTTAAGTTCACTATCTGCAATTCAGAGTAGATATTCTGCTTCTTATCCCCTTATGTTGAATGAAGTTCTTGTAATTATTCATGAATTATTAGCGTCTAATGTTGAGGTTAAGTTTTTATGGGTTCCGAGTCATATTGGTATTTCTGGTAATGAGCATGTGGATAAATTGGCTAAAAAGGCGCTGGACTGTCCACACGTCACTGATTTGCCCCTTGAGCTTGGTGAATTGTATTGTCAAATTTCCAAATATATAATTAATTTATGGCAAGAAAAATGGTCTAATGTTAATAACTCTCGAGTTTATAAACAATTGGAGCCTAAAGTCTCTTTCGGTATTAAATATGAGCACAAAAGTGGAGCTAAGGATGTTCTGCTTACTCGGTTACGTTGTGACTCAACCACCTTAAATGGACATTTGTATAAGATTAAGTGCCATCCTACTGGTAATTGTGATTTGTGCATGGATTTTGAAGATCCTAGACATATCTTGATGGACTGTATTTTTTATCAGGATGTTCAGCTAAATTTGGTTTCTAAACTTCTTTCTATGGGTTTGCCAATAACGTATGTTTCTTTGTTGTCAACTCGGTGCTTGTATCAAGATATTTCTAATTTCTTCATTGATATGAATCGCCGCATTTAAATCTATAGTTGATGTCCTTGTGGTACAAATTTTGTGTGTGGTCTTTCCTTTTCTAACATGGGCTTTTCTGTGTTTGTCTATTTTCTAATGGCTGGAGTCGCCCCCAGTCGAGAAGATTTGATAAGTTTTCTTTCCTGTCATAATTGTGGTGTTCCTGTCCCAATAATTCGTCGTATGTCTGAAAAATTTATCTTTATTTGTCTGTACATTCGTCGCTTGTGTCCTGAATAGTTTCTCAATTTTATACGGTATGTCTGTGTCAAGCTCATGAGTTTCCACTTTAGGTACTCATTACCTTTCTTTCTACAGTTATGGGGGCATATCATCTTGTTATGGTGCCCCCAACTCAACTCAACTCAACTCAACTCAACTCAGTCACATTGTCAGTCAGTATTCGGTTCACGCAGCGGCAGGAAATTCTTGGTATACACGTGGCAGAGTGTGCCAGTTATGTTGTAATGCCGCTGGTGTTTTATTAATTTGACGTTTGCCGTTGGTCAGCACAGCCGTGAGTACAATATTAGAATGGGGTATTGTTAGGCAGGTTTATGTCGTTCAAATTTAATTTTGTGTAAAGCTTTGTTTCTATTCAGTTTTTTGTAGAAGATGTTGACGTTACATAACAGCGTAACGGGACAAAGTTTAGCTGGGTCTGCCTGCTAGTCCAGTTACTCGGGAGGGTGCCCACGTCCAATACGTAGCACTACGTCGCCTCGTCGCAGTTCTCCTCGCGCCGAGTGCATTCACGTCCAGTCTAGGGCGATACGTCGCTCTGACGTCGACCACGTGGGTCCCGCTCACCTCTACGTTGGACGCTATTAAAAATCTACGTGGGACGCTATTAGAAATCTACATGGGACGCTATTAGAAAACCTTCGAGGGACGCATTCTCCGTGGGAGACCAGTTATCAGTTCAAGGGACCTTTTGGGGGAATTTTGTGTGTGTGTGTGTGAGTGTGTATTACATGTTGGTCTATATTGTAAATATTATTACCACATATATGTAAACTGAAATTACTATTGGTGAAACAGCTGTATCATATTAAAAATCGTTAATATATTTTGCTCGTATTAAAACAAAGTTGTCGAGTTAGTTATTTCACAATTTACAAACACAACCGTCCTACGAATCTGTGACAGATTCCATCACGAGTGAACTTAAATGAGGTGTATATAATTGAACACCAGCTAATCAGGTTACTTCACATTAAAAGACACGACTAAGTATTAATTTTTTCAGAAGTTAGCAATTGGGTGAATGAAAAGCGATTTTCAAAGAAAATGTTAATAGCATGTAAATGGACTGTGAGAAATCAGGTCGGTAGTTTTATTTCGCCATAAGGCTGAGTACCTGATGTTATCAACCGTTCAGAGACGTTTTTCAATGATGCACGAGAGTTCATTGAAATTGAACAAAGAAAATATGAGTGAAATAGAATGTGGGTCAAAATATCATGCATTTTTCAATTTGATTATTCCATAATACTGCGATATAAAATATATGAATACATATATACGGGTGTGTCCATTTGAATATACACATATATTTAAATATGCATTATTACAAATAATAATTACCACATAATAATTACCCTATTACCACATAATTATACAACCAGGCTTTGATTAGAACATCCATGCTAAATTCTTGTCTGTCAACCAGTTAGATACGTTCTCATCAACTTGTTGATTTCACTTGTCTATCATCCGGCGACTGCCCCTGATTTTGACCACAAATATTTGATCTCGGATTTTGACCACATATTTTGTCCGTGCCTCTTGCCTCATAGTTTAACTTATCTTATTATCGTTACATGTATCTGAAACTTGTGAAATATTTGTGATCGGGTAGCTGGGGTAAAGAGGGTCATGGGAAGTAGTGCAATGTGCTTTTTAAGTTACTTACTGGCATAGCGTTGCATCCATCATCATCGTTCGTCATCGTGTGTCTACATTGTTATCATTAGGATTACCGTAATAATTTTCTTAACATTTGAATGCACAATTTTGATTTCCAAATTCGCTGCCTTTTGGAAGAAAAACGCTCGTTTTTGGATTTCAACAGCCATTTTTTCAAAAATTGTCTGATCATTTATAGAATTTATGTTATAAAAGATTCCCGGTATGTACCTTCGTGATGCATATAAGTTTCGTTGCCCTTGAATTGCCGGCCTGCTTGTGGTGGCCATTTTGATTTTTCGAGGGGTTGACTTGATTTTCTTCCATAATCAAGTCACTATTCGTTTTGAGCCATTTCCAGATTTGTTGGAATTATAAACTTCATCCACATTGTCCTCCATAATGGCAGGTGTATGGAGTGAATTCATAAAACGGTTCAAGATAGAGCTTAATTATTAACACATTCAAATTGGATATCACATATTGTAGTTTCACTGGTGACTTTGAATTTGATATTTAACGATCCAGGAAGGGTAAACAGTGGTTTTTGGATTTGGCAGCCATTTTCGCGAATTTGTTCAGTGTTTTTTTTTCATAATCATGCATAAGATTCCTCATGTTCCTCCATAATGCGAGCTGTATGGATCAAGTTCCGGGCCCAACATTTCAAGGCACGTGGTGACTTTAAATTTGACCTTCAGTGACCTTGAAAAGCGAAAAGGGCAATTTTGGTGAAAAAAAAATGTTGCTCAACACTATATAGTTTTCATTGAACATTCAACTCAGCCATTTCCTGAAATGGAAATTTTCAGATTTCCACAACTGAAATGTGATGAAGTATGAATTATCCTGTCTCGACAACGTTTTATCGGGAACATCTGACTGTCATATGGCTTGAATTGATTAGCTGCGTGAAAGGGAGGATTGGTCTAGCCAATTCAAGTATCTCGTTTTTGTCGATGTCGTCGTGTCTGAAGAAGTTGAATTATCATACATTCTGCTTCTGTATATAGAAAATATTACTAATTATTCAATGTAATCAATCTGATTGATCTTTGAATAATCAATATGACTCTTAGAATCAGTTAAGTTGAGCTTTCATGTACAATGAATTCACAAATATTTTTCAATATTTATCAGTAAAAAAGATAATTATATCGATTCTGAATATGTTGTGTGATCTTGTGAGTTATCTGAGAAATACTAAACATTTCATTCAAATCATTTCGTTCTTCATAAAAGCTTATAAACTGTACCAGAAAAAAATACGTAACTGAACTAAATATTCTTAGCTCGTAAGCTATCTTCATTCTTGATACTAGAACAAGTAGTCAACATGCTTTTGTACCACATTGTGACAAATAATCGATAGAGATATGTGAAATAAACTGTCATCAATTCCATAGACATGTATATGAAGATGAGTTGCACATAATTGCATATGAACATACATATGGATATACTTTGCTGGATAAGTATTATTTAGCGCGACATGGTTCATTTGCAGTCCGAACATGCAAAACCATGGGCAGGCTGGAAATAATCTGTAATGAGTCGTAAATTATCAGAACGCTCAGCAAAACCCTATCATTACTATTGTTATCTATCTAATTTCATGTAGGTGCATGTGTCCAAGAAATTGATTTGAAATTGTATTGAATAAAACCTAGAACTAGGAATTAGATTTATGATATATATTGTATATGGTTACTTATGAATAATATTTGTTATTATTCCTATTTAGCAAGATGTATCTAGGGTGTTACCTGCTCAGGCGGAAACAACAACGCGATTTAAGTCGCGCGAACTCATTCCTCAACCAGATAATGACATACTGTGTATTCATAGGTAAGACTCACGTTTTCATGAATTCTAAAGCAATGAATATCAATTGGTCCATCCTATCCAGCAAATTTCCCTAGACCAAGCACTCCCAGGCCTGTGGTCGTATAGAGCCTAACACCGTCGTGAAATAATGCAGGTCACAAAATTACACGGGGATATGAGTTACCCTTCATAACACGTTGTATTCTTGATTTCATAATAAAACCTGTCTGAAATATGAAAGGTCAAAGATCAGTTTTGAATTGTTCATGTAATACGATGTAGCTTACGAAATGTAATGACATTATTTACCTCACTGAAAAAAAGTCATTTCGGAAAGACACAAAACATAATGTGACCAGAGGTTATACTGATGACTGACATGAAATCTTTATTACAAATATGTCAACAACTTATCATCTCGGCGTGTGTGTCGTGGGAGGGGGGTGTCGGGTTGGCTTGGGTTAAAATAACGCCACACGTTTTCATGCCTTTGTGATAATATGAAGTTTAGTTTAGTTTCTTAGTTGCAATGTAATTGACCGTACCAATATTCTGAGCAGTTCATGGTTGAACACCTTTTCTGCAAGATGTACACCTCCAACAAACATTGTTAAACAATAGTAATCATTCCGACAAACACAAAGACGCACTTTATTCGATGAATTGCTTCAGTTACTATATAGCTGGATAGCCACGTGATGATGCGGTGAGATTTTGGTGTAAAACATTTTCAAAATTAGAATTAGTTTGTAATTATAATAACTACAATTTATACGGTACGCAATGAATACACTTCAAACTTAAAATTCTTGTGGGTTTTAATGAGACAACCTGGTGAAATATGAATCCCAGAGTTTACAGAAGCTGTTCTGAAAACGCAATTAGTTGTTCGTTACATACATGTATAACAAATCGTCATCAGACATGGCAGTTTTGATCTAAGAACATACCTACTCATAAGTTTGATGTGACACTTCAGCGTTTACTTGAAAAATACATCGTGTAATGTTGCAATATGTGGTATGATAGTGATTGACGTCAACCCATGAGATGGGAAATGGCATGGCACCAATTCCCGTCCGCTGATGTTCAGGCCTTCGTTTTATATAGGCTGTCAATAGGTATCAAATATGTGTCAAATGACAATTAATTTCAGTATTTCCACGAATTTGTGTAGTATAATAAGTTCAAGATGGTCGAATATTAAGTATTAACTAGACAGAGATTGCAAGCCCTTGCCAACTTCAGTTGGTATGAACTTTTCAGAGTTCCAAAACTAAGTCCGTACAATATATACAGGGTGGGCTAAAAAGGGTGCCGAAAACAATAAGCATACTAGTCCAGATATACAGATACGTTCAGGTTTCACTCAAATTCATTTGTAACAAAAACGCCGAGACAAATTTTTCTGAAATTTCTATAAAACCCATATAAAAAGAAAATGTGTGTCCCAACTCATGCCTCTACATGCCTCTGGGATATCTAAAGTCAGTTACGACACATAGTGCACTGCTTCTTCCTGTTCCTGTTTCGGCTAACTCTCGGGACTCTTTTTTGGCCTACCCTCTACACAAGTACCCAATTTGTTTTTTCAACTATTGTCGCTTGCTCGAGTTTTTGCATATAAATTTGGAGAACAAGTTACCAGAGGAAGTATAAAAAATCAAGGTATTAATTTGGTGTAGCCTCAGGATGGTACAGTCATTAAAGTAAATATTTGCTAATAATACTTCCTGACAACATCCATTGACTTGACTTATATGTTCAATTGTTTCAGGTAATATCATATATAGGGTCTCTGACATCGAGTCATCATTGGACCCTTCACTTCATGACCATATCAGAATCAGGGACAATGTGGACCATAACTAATAGTTCTAGTGAAAATATCCCGACAAAAAATCCCCACTTACATTCTTCGGGGATCCGCATCAAGTAGTGCCGAACTCGAGGATCCCTTATTGTGAATGTACATGTAACTTTTACGGTGGTCACGTGGCTGCAACCAGTGACGCGCACGAGATGCAGTACCATGGCTAATGTACACGTGAACCGACTTCAGCCAACATAATTTTATGTCACATGGACCAGAGCAAAATTATGTTGGCATCAGATGACTTCATCCCCGCGGAGCTCTTGGTATGCTGTGGAAACTTACGTTTTGTGTTCGTCAGACTCAAGTTTGTGTTCATCAGAAACCTGCACCTACATAATTACAATCTATGTGAATATCGGACTACATGTACCATATACTTAGGGCAGCAACTGTCACATGCATCGTCACATGCACATGTACATATTCCATTGTAAATGAGTATGTATATCACTCGCACATGATTGATTTACTGCTTTTGTTGATACTCAACCATTCTACACACCATGATGTAATTAACAGCTAAGAGCGACGGGGGCGCCCGAAGCAAATATTGCAAGGTGGGGGCAGCTTCTATCAGAAGGGCATAGTTTGCGTAATAATAAATGATGAATTATGAAACGAACCTAGAGAGGTAGGCCTATATGGGTAACTAGTAACTGGGTATCGGTCACAGTGCCCCCAGAATAAGGTACCAGTCAGCCCAGTACTCATTGTAAAGATATTACTGAGCCAAAACCATGTATTTACAATATCAGATAATCTGACTCACGAAAGGGCATATTTATGCCCCCGTGCTGCCCCCGCAACAAAAGGGCAACAGAGGCAGTTGCCCCCATGGTTCCGGCTCCCCTGAGGAGCGAACCCGATGGACACCCTGAACCGCTCCTGGTGCACAGTAGAAACAAATACATTTCACACACTCTTTGATCCGGATATCTCGGATGCATGCCAATTTAGTATGGATGCATGTGATGTAAATTTTGACAGACTGGCCTGGAAATTTTGTTGTCATTCTGTTTATTATGAAGTGCACATATCAGTCATTGATAATAACTCACTTGACAAAAAATATAGAGTTTTATGTTTAAGAAGACGTCCACTCTTGCATTCTCCAAATGAACAGACGGTGATGCACATTGACGTACAGGGTACCATCTTAATGACCGAACGATAAATAACCGGAAAATTATGGAACTAAGAAATATCTTACTAATTTGTGATGACATTTTGCCAAATTTCAGCATGCTGGGAAAGATATCGAAGCGAAGAAAATCACATTTGTAGAAGTTGCTTCAAACAATTGCTTGTACAAATTCATTGCAATACATATTTTACATGTACAAAGAACTTAACTTTGTTACGCGAAGCAGGTGGGCAGAAAGGTAACAGGCATGTCCATTGTGCCAGCTGTTTAATAGTGAACTGCATGGTTGGTATATATGCAAAAGAATATAATGAAATTGAGTAACAAATTGAGTATGTTCTTAACATACTGAAAAGAATGTCTCATATATATTGATTCAACTTAAAAGTTTGAATATGTTAACCGCCCGTTATGCCAATCTTTTTTTTATCCTGATATATAAATATAAACCCTTCTGGGCACCATTTGTCTTGCTAATTGAGAACAACCTTGCTACTGATCTACCATTTTTCCACCTGGTAATTTGTTTATGTGTACTACAGATAAGACTAATAGTGCTAACTGTGCCGGAATCCGTCCATGAAACAAAATACATAATTGACCTTTCCAGAAGGAATGCTGGAAATATATCACTAATGTCTAAACACAACCTTTTCGTGGGGCCCAGTATATCTAAGCACCATCCTCTGGCAAACAGATTACTGGGATATTCATCTGTTTACTCTGTGCGGACAGTGACAAGGTCAGTAATATTTTCGATCATGGTTAGTGATTTGTGCAGAAGACGTGCAGGAGAGATTTACGACTGGGTTTTTGGTTGTATGAATGAATATTTTCTTAATTAATTTAAGACAATTTTTTTTGTCTAAATGGTAAATCAGTGACGGCAATATGGAAATAGTTTCCCTTCAATGAAATGTCTAGGTAATACATGTAGCCCATTGCAATAAACATAACATTCACCAAAACTTTCCCTAAACGATATCCATGTATATTTTTTAACATCATTGCTTTCCATCAATATGGCTGCAGATGAATTTATTCGTCATAAATTGTACAATTGCTTGTGAATGTGTATCAATATATCATAACTTCGAGGTAATTTTACGGTTTGAACATGGTAAGAAACATGCAAACAGTACCCAAGTATATAGTATCCGAGCAAACAAAACCGAGCCCATTATTCAATCTCATTATCCAAGTCCAGTGTGAGGCAAAATCGAGAAAATTGTAATGGAACTCCATGAACCCCCATCTATGACCATAAAGGGGTGAAATCAGGTGAAAGATAATTTCCAGACTCATTGACAATATATAGATAGTTTCACAGTGAAAGCCGGACAATAGAAAAAAGCGCAGTATAGATCATATCCTCAGTATAATATACGATTTTCAACGCTTTTTGTAATATACGTTTTTTTACGCTGTATCAACCTGTTAACCAGTTAATGTTTTTTTTCTCAAACAGGAACGTCAGTTCTCATCACGTGGATCAAACCAATATTACTTTGTGTGATCATTTATTCTATGGGTACATGCAGATAACTCATAATAGTAGCAAGCAAGCATTCATTTCAAGAATCATACTCAATATTACTAGATAAAAGCCATCAAACAATTCAGGTCATATCTTGTATTCAAATACACTGGTTTCACATAAATTAGAATGATATTTGGCTGGTGTTCCGCTCGGAGAAACTGAGCTAAACTTTATCTTCGTTGCAGTCCGGTTGATTTAGCTGCAATGGGATAAGACGACTAGTCTGGTCTGGTGCTTGATTACCGAATCAGGTGACTCGTTATTTATAACGGCTGTCACGTCTCCTGATGTCGAATTCGTAAACATTACGACATTGCATCTCAATATCCTTGTAGAGTATAACAGTCTATAATTCTTTTCTTTCATGTGATGTGTGTAAGTTATGATACATTGCTTGATCCACGGACATTTGGCAGTCTGCCAATACTGGACTACTGGTGAACTAAGTAGTATTGATATAATTATTATATAATAATATAAATCTTACAGTAGTAAGATCGGTGGGTATGAATAATACTATGTTGTGTTCGAAATGGTGTTTCCAATCTGGGCGGGGGGATCTTGTCTATTCCATTGTTACAATCAAATTTGTTTTAATATAGCTTAATATTGGTCTTTTTTGTCCACTTATTTCTCTTTTTTCCTGCTTTGTTTGGTCACGGTCATTACTTTTCACTAATTCGGGCTTCACGGGAAGACAGCCAACTGAGGCTATGTGAAGTCCGAACTTCCATAATATAGTTTTTGTAATCTCTTATATAAATACATGTACATGTCTCGAAATAAATTTTATTCTATAAAATAACGTACATTGTTCAAGTATGGCTGACGTTTGATGGATCAAGTTGAATGATCCACCTTGCTGATATACTACAGCAACAATGTTCATCACAAGTATATTCTCTCTTAAGTATGTACCTGGTCTTGTTTACACTTTGAGAATTTCAGATTTATAGATCAAAATTACAGAAAACTGATTTTCATGCATGCATGAGTCATGATTCAAAGGCGATCTGTGCTACAAGTCATATAGCCATATAGGAAGACCCGGATTTGCAGCTGAGAAAACGCTGAGCACATCATTTATTCGACCTATTTCTAGTACCATTAGCTGCTTTGATTTGAGTTGGGAGCAGTACCAGAAAAGACTTGCACACACCAGAGCTTGTCTACTGTCCATACAAATACACTTCATGAAAGTAAACCACAATAATACCAACGCAATAATACTGAATAATGATACCTGACGTTGTCCAGATGCGAGGATTGATCTCCATATTCCCATATCTTCGTCGTAAATCACGCACATCTGTTGTTATTCTTGAGTATTTTCTGTTGCTTTGATCAATATGTCACAGACGTCTCCAAGGCTGTTTTCGTCATTTATCAAGATATCATGCGTAATCTGAAGACAGCCTAATTATATTTATACGTGAGCTAGACGTATCACGAATTGATGTTTTCTTGCCTTAGCACTAATATCTTATTCGCTCTTCTCACGTTTAACATGTGGTACCTTAAGGTTGTGTGACTATAAAATTACGTGCAGTCACAGCATAGTGTTGTGTGTGTTAATGAAACACAATATTTATTCATATCATGTTGTGAACACTCATCCTGGTAAAAAAACTCCTACACGATCGTTATCTCCTCCATCTATTCAATTTCAAAAATAACGGCATACGGGGTTATGGGTGGCTATTTTCCCTTCGTACAAATTCTTACAATTTATTCAAAACCTTGTGATTACTTTGATAGATCATCATTGTCTAACGCCATTTTCGAGAGATACCTTTCGTGAATGTCAGGGACGTATTTCGTGATATTGGAATTGTTTTACATCTGGTCCGTTGACATAGCTTGTAGTAGATTATTCAGAATTGAAAACTGAATGAATAAATGACACATACTGCACAACAAGAAAAAGAAAATGCTCCTCCAAAAACAAAAACGAGCAGTATCTTCCGACATGTCAAATGAGGTGTTGTTTCATATTCACATAGGTTTGGCCACAATTTGGCCAGACTAATTAATTTGTTAGAAATTACGTTTTCTTCTTGCCAATGACTTACAATGACAATGGATACAAATGTGATCCAGTAGTATACTGTACTGTACACGATACCAACTTTGTATTCTACAAACTCTTATGTGGTACTATAGTGTATGGGGCTGAACTATACTCATCACAAATCAAACGAGGTTTCCATTGAAAAACAGCTAATTAGGCGACATTCGATGCACTGAACCACGCGTTCATGTATTCCATTATTAATACAGTAGAAGTCAATCATGAAGAACGATTTTCAGGAAACAATCAATTGCATCGTAAATATACTGTGAGCAGGTGAGGAATCAGGTCAGTAGTTTTAAATGAATGACTACTTTCACAAATATCCCGAAGAGTTTTTTCCCCACGATGCCCTCAGTTCCATTTGACCAATATAAAAATGTTGATGCACACAAATTCCCAAATTAAATATACGTATATATATGTATATAATTGATAAAAGGGCACACCAGTGAGTTTAAAACCCGTTTTTTTTTTCGAACGCTGTCTTTTCGCGTTCCCTCGCGATATCCTTGACTGCTGACGCCCATCATTTCTGAGAAGGTTTTGCTACAAGATGGCGTTTGAACGCGAAAAGATCGCATCTGAACGCGAGATATCGCGAATTTGTTTCCTTGAAGTGATATTGGCAGGGAAACTATTTTTTGTTCCAATCAATTACATATATGTGGTCTCAGAAAAAACCAGGCTTGATTAGATGGATGAAACAAGCATATGACAGTACTAGCAGCCGTTTTTTATCGTTTTGCGCGCCACTCAGAATTACCTCTGAATTAACCTATTTCGCGCTCTATTGGCTCGAACATATACGAATAAGCTGGAATCGCACTGCATCAAGGGATACAAAGCACCGAGAATGGCGGTAATGTAAACAAACTCAAAATATCTCCACCAAAAACTCGTAACGAAATCCATTAGAAAGGGGCGTCTGTTTGTGTGTCTTTTGCAGCAAGTGCTGATGAATAACGTGAATACAATACATTTTTACAATGAATTGCAATGTATTTTTTATTTTCACTGATATTGGATGAAGTAAAAATATTCTGTCTCGGAGGAATGGTGTTGGAAAGGTCTGAATTTTATCTGGCTTGAATTCCGGTTGATTAAATTCGTGAAACTGGGGATTAGTCTGGTCTGTTTCTTGATAACTAAAATCACACAGTTTGTTATTCCACCAAGGTCGTCATGTTTGAAGAAGCTGAATTCTTACATTATTCTGGTTACGTATCCAGATATGATGTTCATTAGTGCTAATGATATGAACTTACATATTCTATTGGCGCTGTCGTTCAGTTCAAGTATAATAATATAATTTCAACCATAGTAACTACCAAGGAAACGACAGTATAACCATATCCTGTGTGATGAAAATCAT
The DNA here is from genome assembly GCA_949152475.1 of Terebella lapidaria. Taxonomy (NCBI): domain Eukaryota; kingdom Metazoa; phylum Annelida; class Polychaeta; order Terebellida; family Terebellidae; genus Terebella; species Terebella lapidaria. Next base: position 32,755,466 of record OX424567.1, on the reverse strand, counting down.
ATAGTTATAGTTATAGTGGTGGCGAGGGAGGAGGTAAGGTTTAATGCAAATTAGTGGTGTTGTTACAGAAGTATGCACTGGGCGAGCAGAGCCTTGCCGCCAAACACAAGTGAGACGATCGGAAGTTACTTTTGAATGCCTGAGGCGAAACAATGATCCATATGTGTAACGAGTACGACCTCAAGTCACGTGACCTCTCTCGGCAACGAAATACCGAACATTTTGCTCCCAATAATATGTCAAACTCTCTGAAATTTGTGCCCAGGAATTATGGGTGGTAGAGATGGCCATGAAATATTCATGAATGCCCGAAGTAGGTGTTATGAACCGTTCTTTTATGTAGTCCGACCTCGTCCGTCATCTTATTATTCGTTATAACGGACTAATTCATCATGTTGAGCATACTGTAACTAGACACTCATTAGCGATATGTAAAAAAAACGCTATGGCAAAATACCTTTTACTGAACAATATATGTGTAAGAATATTGTTTGATGTATGAAACCAAATTACCTTGAATCATTATTAACTTCATATTTTGTCATACAAGGGATATGGGGCTATTCTTCCCCTCATATGGATAACTGTAACTCATTCCATGAATCTAACACACCATATGTATGATAATTCGTCGAGACGAAATATTATAATTCGTCAAAACGAAATACTAATTCGTCCAGATGAAATACTAATTCGTCCAGACGAATATTAATTCGTCCAGATGAAATACTAATTCGTGGGGACGAAATACTAACTCGTTGGGACGAAATAATGCATGCTCTAAAATAATTTTTTCACATGTCCTATTAGGGGCACCGTAACATGTGTATCTGAGTGGAAGAACAGCCCCCTATCCCTTTGCATGGACTGTGTCCCTACCCTCGCTTTAATTAGACCTTTAGGTGCCCTAAATATCGCCAGTTGGCCGTGATAAACCCGTAATCGAACCAACTTCGCTTCTGGGGCCCGCTCAAGAGCCCCAGACAGCATTCCCTCCCTCATGATTTGGACACGCATGCTTCGTTCGTATACTCCTACAATGAATCGAGGAGACTATAATGCTTGATGATTGTCTGGATGAAATTCCAATTCGTCCAGACGAAATATTAGTTCATACAGACGAAAAACTAATTCGTCCGAAAGAACTTAAGTTTGTTCCAAAATAATTTTCTCGTGTCCTATTAGGGGCACCGTACCAATGCTCAGGGACCGAAGCAAAGTTAATTGAAATATTATAGGTATGAATCCGACTATTGATCATCCCTTCATTGTGATTGTTTGTATCTGCCCTGTGGGACATACTAGGATGAGGCGGGCTAAAGTCCCATGTTTTCTCTGTCAGTAGACGTGATCGGAATAATAATCTAGTATCTCTCTGGTGATTTGCCTTGAAGGTGTGTTTAGAGGCACTTCTATGTTTCAAAGGACACCAAAACTTTCAGCGAGTTTGCTTTTAGTTCTTTAAATGATCATATCGTTACAGTAGAGTCAAAATCATCATTGATACAATACAATGGCCTGTTTGGAAGGGTGGTTATCTAGGGTAGTATGTGCGACACGACCGTAATTCCTGACTTTTGAAATAACCAATCTCACTTCTGTCGATAAGGCGCGAACACATAGCCATATGAGAAGGCGTCCACATTTGAACAACGCTTGAAATAGTCTGGTATCAAATCATTCGACGATCGGATTCACTGGAATGATTTTGATACATATCTCATGTTAGTGTATCACACACATTATCTAAACATTTCAACATTACATACGTAATGTTCCAACATTACAAATGTTCATTACATTTATGTTCATGTATATAGTCATTTGCTACACTGATTTGTCAGAATCGACACACATACTTATAGTATGTAAGCTTCGCAATAACGTTATCGAAATCAACAACGATAACGGATGAGCAATATTGTGCACCAGGCATCCTATACTAGTGTGACTGTGCATAAATGTTATGGAATAAAATGGGAGATAAAATGATGGAGATTCCAATTTGTCGTCGGCAGACATCTTCCAATCTTTTGTATTTTTCATGAGAACCATACCCAGGTCTCCACTTCCTATCCATTAAGAGAATAAAGGGAAGCCCCAACCCATGAATACAGACCGATCGCGGCAAATAGCCGTAACCCATTCGGTCTGTCGCGTACTTGGCCTACAGTGTATTGCTTCGAACTGGCGATGTTGGAGTCGACTGAATTGTGCCCATACGAGACAACATTCAAAATGCATGTCCCCTTCAAAACTTCAAAGTGATAATGCACAGTTTCCGTTATGGTAGTCATGGATTTTGAAGATGGATATGCATGCGGAATTGATAAACTGAAATTTAAAATGACCATTACATTGATGATTAAGGCAAGCCTATATAAATATGTCCTTTTTTCTGTGGGTCGTTTTAAAAGCAATCACAACTTTCGTAAGTAGTGAAAGCTACATATTGGGTTTATCAACAAGCTACTCTGATAAACTGAGATTATTGTTTTCGGTATATTAATTTGATACTACAATCATAACCGCCATATATATTCCACTACTGGTAATACATATATATCATTCTACTATTGGTAACCTATCCACTATCTATATTTGCCTGCTGGAACTAGGTATAATTAGCTCAAATAGCACATTTTAACGAGCAATACACTCAACCTGGATTTTTTTTCACCCAAAGCGGAAACAGAATACATTCCCATCCTTCTACAAGAATATTCAGATTCAAAGTCATGATGTTTACGAATCCTTCACCAGCAGACGTGACAACCTTTATAAATAATGAAAAACATGACTTGGTATCAGGCATCAGACCAGACCACTCAACAACATTGAAGCTAATCAACCAGGCTGTATCCCAGATAAAGTCTAGTTCAGTTGCCCCTGGCCAAATAACAACATACATGTATGCTCTTTACTTCATCGAAGTTTGTATGAATACAGCAAAAGCTTTGAGTTTTTTGTTTCATCTGAAGCAAGTAATATAACAATGAAAATTGGTTAGCAGTCCATGGAATACCAATATGTATGTATTTAATGTTACGTCGAAACTTACTTGTTTCTAGTTAATTCTTATTTAGTAATATTATAAAGAGGGTTTGAAAAGGGTACCTGAAAACATACTAGATATCGAAGGCATAATTCATTTTTTTAATATTGATTGGAAGCCATCAGAAGTATAATATACTTCAAAATATCATATTGTATTCGGTTCTGATGGCATAATAATTTATCATCATGGTAACGTGAACTACATTGGGGGAGGTTTGAAAACCTGCATTTCTGTCTTAAACAAATAACCATCAATACGAAAAATTCTGTTGAAGAATTCAAATGGGTTTGTTACCATTGTAAGTATCAATCTATTACCACCAATACAGCCAACTTTTGATGATTCTAACAGCAAACGCAAAGTTCGCAACATTTTGCAATAGAAACAAAGCCCGACCAAATACTTTATCTATAGACACACTGGCGTCATCAGAGGCAAACACTGTGTTGAATGTACTTGTTTCTACTGTACACCTGATGGAATTAGTATACAACTGCCCAACAACCTATGAAAATAATTTCGAAATCCGAAACAAACCCCATGAAATAAACATACATATTCCTTCAGTGGGTTGTAATAAATTGGGGGGGGGGGGGGGGGGTGTAATACATAGACAATATGACCTGTTTTTCCAGTAATTAGTCTTCAATGATACACATTATATGAGCCACACTAAGCATATATATATATAGCTACAAATGTTCAGACATCAGTGATATATTTTCAAAATTCTTCTCTGAAAAGGCCAATTATATAGGGTTATTATGGGGACATTATCCACATTATGGGGTTTTATGCCCGAGGGCCAAGTCTTTGAGAAGCCCGACGCCGAGCAGGGAGCTTTTTGGAGACTTGGCGCGCGGGAATGAAACCCCTCATTGTGCAATAACCCGTTTGTCATATGCCAGTGGATGTCGGGAACATTTTACTATGTTTCAGATGACCGAATCATATCCGATTCGAAAGAAATAAGCAAGAAATACAGCTAATATCCACACAATCATCCGATTCACAGGCCATTCCAGAGTTCCAAGAGCATCAGCGTAAAACGTAAATTTGTGGGAAAAGCGTCATACATAACGGAATCGGGCTAGGCAAGCGACCATGTGCTTTTGTTTACCCTTCAGAAAAATGACGTTTTCTTGAACTGGGAGCTGCCCGGGCAAGTGTGGAATTTACAGGCGGCCGGGCAGAAGTTTATTATTGGGAGAATAGGCACAGCTATTGAAAAACAAAATACATATATATTATGTATGTTTAGGTCTAGGTTTGTTGACATTAATTTAAATTACTGTATAATAGAAAATACATACAACTACGATATTTGCATCGACTGTCATCCTGGCATATGATAATGTGTTTTGTTTCATGGACGGATTCCCGCAGTTAACACCATTAATCTTACCTGTGACACGCATATACCAAATACCAGGTGAAAGTGGGAAAGAATAAGTAAGTCGCTCTCAGAAAATACATATACTATGATTTTTCTCATTTTCTCACTGTAAACTCATTTACACTGTTTTTTTTTTTGCTGATATTTTTGCGATGCTAGATGATATCGTTTTATAACTTGGCATACTTCAACTGGGAAGGAAACGGCAATTATCGGCAGAATTTCAGAAAAATTTTGCACCAAAGCCGGGCCAAAATTGAGATATCTGATGCAAACATAATTTTTCTCTAATCCATGCGATACAAAATTATGTCAGTTAGGCCAGGCGTTCATGTACATAAATTTTGAGTGCATTGGAGACTTGGAGTGCATCTAATGCCAGGCACTCTTAGGTTGAAAGGTGCCCAAAAAGGATTTACACGTAGACGTACTCATAAACGGGTCAATGAGTCGGAACGGTTTGAAACGGGCCCCTCAAAGGGTACATATGTAAAGATTTGTTTTATGATATTTTTTTCACTGACACAATTGTTCCAGAAAGCCAAATGAAAGGATTAGGTAACGGATTTGGCTATTTATACTTGATATTGATTCCATGTTTATTTTAGAAAGAATAATTCAATAAAAATACTGAAATTAATTGCCATGTGATACATGTTGACAGCCATTTCAATCGTACACCAAATTGTCAGTGGAGATGAATTGTTGCTTTTCTATTGTCCTTCTCATCCTGTTCAAGCGCTCTCATACCATTGCTATATATGTACACACTCTGGTCTAACCACTGAATTGTTATTTCCATACAATCTCATGTGCACTTTTGATTATGTTTTGAGATACAAAGTGTTGTGTCTGAGAACGTTTTGTGTATTGAAGTCGTTGTCGTTCACCGAACTGTGACAGTGCGAGGAAGGTCGTTATGTATGTATAGCCGTAATGGGGGTGTTTATTTTGTAAAAGTTTTGTTTGGAAGCCAGGTTTTAAGAATTTCTATACCAGACATAAACGCTTCAGCATTCCCGGGGACCCAAGTTTCTTTGGTGGTGAGGTGCGATGCCAGAAGCATTTGTGTCTAGCCGTCGATGACTGCTTGACAGCTATCTTTTAGTGCATATCGCATACACGAAACTTGAGAACTATCATACAGTGATTTCATTCACAAATCGGCACTCACATTAAACTTTATGTACACTATTTGTGTTCATCAATGGGTCGACAGACTTATACCATCATGACATGACCTTGGTCTAATATATAGTATCATATTGTATTTCATATGATACCCATTTATATCCCAGTACACTGGACTACAAATGGCGAACCCATTACCGTGTCAGAACTATGATATATAGATCCCCCACGTGCTTACCTGTCCAAGGTATACACATTCGTACATCAGATATATAGCAATAGTAATGGATGCCAGGAATACATGAATATGGAAAGCATAAACAGAACCCTCATCAATGTCACGTGTAACTTTCACTATTCTGCACCAAATGTAGAGTCACACTGTTTACGACCTTGGAACATGTCGATAGGCGAAGCATTCAAAACAAGATAACACAATAAGCAAGGCATTGTCTGTCTGACTTGAAAAGATGTCTGGTGGACGAGCGATATGCATATAAAATCTCATCTAAATTTGGCTAATATTGCGGTGAATGACGAAAATAACATCGATCTTTCCTCGACATAAGATAAATACAAAATTTGAATTCCTATATCCTTTCACGCTCGTATTTCATAATTTGTGGAGTATATTCGATATGAATTGAACAAGCATAGTGAAAGGTGCAGTGATACTAAAAGCAATACGTCCTCCGAACTATTTAGTATTGGTTCATTTTATCATACATGTGGTGGCCAATATCATATAATAATATGTTTGACTTCCTACAACGCGGAAGAAGATGCATGCTTCATTACCTGTAAGTGATATTCATGAATAATCCACAATTCACAGACAGCTGTTACGATGGAAGGTAAGGCTGGATAAATTTTAAATTTATCGAATTTTTACACCACAATTATTAATACAGTAATATGTCGCTATATATTGTACATTATATAATTCATACATCCTGTTCATCGTCAGGTATGAAAATCGTATATTTTTGGGCGTCGTCATGATCAACAGTATATAATACGGTCTCGGGATATTGGGAACTATATATGGTGCGAAACATATTTAACAACAAATTTGTCTATGCAGCACATAAAATCTTTGAAGTGATATTGGCAGTAAGTTATGGTTTTTTCCATATCTTTCTGATCGAACGAAGAAAACATAACAGTTATATCTCTGCACTTGTATGCCCTAACAGACGCCCCTTTCTATTAGATTTCGTTGCGAGTTTTTGGTGGAGATACTTTGAGTTTGTTTACATTAACGCCATTCTCGGTGCTTTGTATCCCGTGACGCAGTGTAATTCCAGCTTACTCGTATATGTTCGAGGCAATCGAGCGTGAACTAGGTTAAGTCAGAAGTAACTCTGAGTGGCGCACAAAACAAAAGAAAAGCGGCTGCTAGTACTGTCATATGCTTGATTTATCCATCAGATCAAGCAAAGTGTGTTTTGTTACATAGTTTTCTGAGAACACAGGCATATATGTAATTGATTTGGAAAAAATAGTTTTCCTGCCAATATCACTTTAATATCATTACATTTGGTTGTCAAAACCACACCGTAAATGAGCATTTCAAAGATTTATGCATGTTGATATAATAATGTATAGTCCTATACCCACGAGAGTTATCGGGCAATATCCAAATTTCAAATATTTTGGACATGGAATCGGGTATTCTATGTTGCGAAAGTCGGGATAAAAAGACACGAGAGAACCTAAAGGGTGACTTATCGCCTTGGATGGCTGGGACGTTCTTTGCATGTAATGATTGTAAAACACTTGGCTTCCACATACACGTTCATGTACTTGGGTCGACACTCGTGAAAGAAGAACACATTTTAGACGATAATTACATGGGAGGGTGCTTTATTTTCAGTTGGATTATATAGATTCTGGTGAATAGCTTTATAGGTTGAGGTGAACAACACAGTGCTGTGCGGCACCCTCTCAATGACGGGAACCGCCTGGCCACTGTGAGTGATATTGTAGTTACATTATTTGTATTGTGCGTAGTAGTCTGCAACGTATGCAATGTTGGACCTTAGAAATGCAAAATCACACTATGTTGGTAACTATCGTCAAATAATTCAACGTATTTAGGTGGCAATAGGTGAATACGTCAATTCATTATGCAAACCATAAAAAATGATAAGAAAAAAATGGCGAGGCATATCTTATTTGCGAGATGATTTCATTGTATTTGCACAACACAGATCTAATTATGGGCTATGTCATTTATTGTGTAGCGACTGATATGTTGCTAATCATTGACGTCTCTACTGGCACAGCAAATCAAACGGAGAGAATCAGATACATGTACATGCGAATACCATAATTTTAGCCTGTGCTCTACAAAACTATTAACCCGGTTTCTCACTGTCTATTTACATTGTCATTAACTTTCCCTTTCCATTGTGCTCAAATTTCCCATATTGATTATTTTTCGAATACAATTATTTGCGCCACATCTGTACTCCGAGAGAACTCATTCTTTGCATTGATAGACATTTAAACATTAGTTCGGTCGTTGTAAAAAAACAAGACAACTTTTTTGCTTACTGGAAGCTGGACCATAACAAATTACAGAGAACAGACAATATGAACCATACAAATTCCAATATTTAGCTGGGCCCAATAGTGTTATCAAACGAGGCCTGTTGCGGGTCAGTAGGTATCGCAAACTAAGGTGCAATAATTTGAGCATAAAAGATATTACTTCACACTGACTGACAAAAGCTTTGAACTTCAGTTTGTTGTTCTGTGGAAGAATTTGACGGGTGAGCTCATATGTGAACTTATCGATTGTGGTGCCGTGTCAGTGCTAAACACTCCATAGCATTGAAAGTCTTCACCGATCGAAAATAAAGCAGGAACACTAAGTTTTTATTGTTGCATAGTGTTCTTAGTATCCACAAGAGGAATGAGTTAAAACTACAACCTGCACTCGCATGAATCCAAATATTCCAAGACATCGAACATAGAAACATATCCCACATACAGCTACTCCTGGTGATGCCACCGTGTGTTCAGATAAACTATTGACCGGGATTAGTTTCTATTGCAAAACATTGTGTTTCAGATTTGCTATTATCATCATTAAAACATCTGGTTGTATTGGTGGTCAAATGTTGATCCTTTCATGAAACTCGGTATAGTTATGGATTGTCTTGACCTCATATGATGTAAGATGGTGTATACAATATGTATATTCGTTAAATTGAAGTATTTATTTACCCATCTATTCCACAATCTTTTTATGTTATTATATCACGGGAGAACTTTATGGGAGTTTGTTGTCCTTACATCATTCTAACAGGGGAACGTCATTCGTTCGCTATTTCAGACTCGATCATCCGAGTACAGATATTTGTATTATGGTGTGATTTACATTCTCTCTCACTATAAGCGAACATTCCCAAACTGAAGGGTAATCGTTTGGTTATATGTGATTAACTGGGAACCTGCTGGTTTATGTACTTATCCATCATATATATGATCCATGGGGTTTGTTTCGGATTTCTAAATTATTTTCATAGGTTGTTGGGCAGTTGTATACTAATTCCGTCAGGTGTACAGTAGAAAAAACTACATTTAACACACTGTCTGCCCCTGTTGACGCCAGTATGTCTTTGGATATACTATGTGGATTTATTTCTATTGCAAAATGTCATATTTACGTTTGTTATTTGCATCATCTAAATCTGATTGTATTGGTGGTAATAGATTGATACTTACATTCATACCACGGAGTCGGTGTCACTGCTGGCGGACGTTAAATCTGTCCCTGATGATAACATCAACTCAGTAGCCTTCTTGCTTTTGATTAGGTACTCATGTACTTGTCATATATCTGTTCCATGGGGTTTGTTTCGGATTTCTAAATTATTGTCATAGGTTGTTGACCAGTTGTATACCAATTCCATCAGGTGTACAGTAGAACAAAATACATTTAAAACACTGTCTGCCCCAGATGACGCCAGTGTGTATACTATGTGGTCGGGCTTTGTTTCAATTGTAAAATGTTTTATTTTACTTTTGTTATCTTTCTTCATCAAAATCTGATTGTATCTGTGGTAATAGATTGATACTTACATTTTAAAGATTAAAAAGTCATGTCATGGCTGGGAACGCATGTGAATACTATTTTGTACCATTGCGAATATATTCACACAATCCTCATAATTCAACGACAGCAGAAATCCATCATCACAAATGTTACTGTCACGTTTCTGTCAGTTGGAGTGTCCAATTTTACATTCCATTTAAACGAATACATTAACCAAATCTCTCAAGTATGAGGGATAATTGGAGGTCTGATAAAATTTAAAAATTAGCCCAAGGGCTAAGAAAGGTTACCGGACAATATACATTTTAGATATTAGCCTTTTGTCCAGTGAGCTTGAAAATAAAGTCACTGATAAATTCAAGGCCATGAAATTTTCAACAAATATATCACTTCTAGTATGTCCACAATAAATTCCTAAGCTGTAAAGTCGATAATAAGTGAGACATTAGCCATTCTGTGATGTGACCTTGAAAATGAGGTCAAAGTTCAAGTTCAAGGTTATGAAAATATTCAGTATATATCATTCATCTATATTCGCAATTGATTCCTATGCTGTAAATGTAAGTACCAATCTATTACCACCAATACAATCAGATTTTGATGATACCAATAAGAAACGTAAAATACTACACTTTGCAATAGAAACAAACAAAGCCCGACCAAATAGTTTATCCAAAGACACACTGGCGTCTTCAGGGGCCAGATGGAATTAGTATACAACTGCCCAACAACCTATGAAAATAATTTAGAAATCCGAATCTAACCCCATGGAATAGATACATGACAAGTACAAAAGTACCCAATCACAAGCCCGAAGGCTACTGAGTTGATGGTATCCTCGGGGACAGATTTAATGTCCGCCAGCAGTGACACCGACTCAGTGGTATAAATGTAAGTATCAATCTATTACCACCAATACAATCAAATTTTGATGATGCCAATAAGAAAGGTAAAATACAACATTTTGCAATAGAAACAAAGCCCGACCAAATAGTTTATCCAAAGACACACTGGCGTCATCAGGGGCAGATGTAAAGATGATAATAAGGGACATATTAGCCATTTTGTTCTCTGACCTTGAAAATGAGATCAAAGGTCAAATTCTAGATCACCAAAATATTCAGCATACATCATTTCCTATATGTTCACTATGGACCCCTAAGCTTTAAATTTGATAATAAGCGAGATATAAGCCATTTTGTATTCTGACCTTGAAAATAAAATGACTAACCTTGAAATTTAGGTCAAGGGTCAAATTCAAGGTCACTAGAATATTCAGCATATATCATTTCCTATATGTTCACAATTGATTCCTAAGCTGCAAAGTCGCTAATAAGCAAGATATTGGCCATTTTGTCCTGTGACCTTGAAAATGAGGTCAAAGGTCAAATTCAAGGTCACGAGAATATTCAGCATATATCATTTCCTATATGTTCACAATTGATTCCTAAGCCGTAAAGTCGATAATAAGCGAGATATTAGCAATTTTGTCCTGTGACCTTGGAAATGAGGTCAAAGGTCAAATTCAAGGTCACGAGAATATTCAGCATATATCATTTCCTATATGTTCACAATTGATTCCTAAGCTGTAAAGTCGATAATAATCGAGATATTAGCCATTTTGTCTTGTGACCTTGAAAATGAGGCCAAAGGTCAAATTCAAGGTCACGAGAATATTCAGCATATATCATTTCCTATATGTTCACAATGGATTCCTAAGCTGTAAAGTCGATAATAAGCGAGATATTAGCCATTTTGTCCTGTGACCTTGAAAATGAGGTCAAAGGTCAATTCAAGGTCACGAGAATATTCAGCATATATCATTTCCTATATGTTCACAATTGATTTCTAAGCTGTAAAGTCGATAATAAGCGAGATATTAGCCATTTTGTCCTGTGACCTTGAAAATGAGGTCAAAGGTCAAACTCAAGGTCACGAGAATATTCAGCATATATCATTTCCTATATGTCCACAATTGATTCCTAGTCTCTAATCTCAATATTAAGTGAGATATTAGGCTTGATGTGTCCCATTATAAAGCATGGGAAAATTTAACATGGGAAAGTCACATCTGGGCCGAGTTTGGGCCAAAAATGGCCCACTTCGAGTGATTCAAGCGCAACAAAATTTATACATGTCACAGAAGTATATATGAGGAGTGTTATGCATCAATAAGAAAAAAAGTTACTGAACAGATTTTGAGAAAACGACCATCAAAGTCCAAAATTAGCCATTTTCGACGAGAACGGCCGCTATGACCTTGAAACCAAGGTCAGAGGTCAAATTCAAGGTCGCGAGAATATTCAGCATATATCATTTCCTATATGTCCACAATTGATTCTTAGTCTCTAATTTCAATTTTAAGTGAGATATTAGGCTTAATGTGTCCCATTATAAAGCATAGGAGAATTTAACATGGGAAAGTCCCATTTGGGCCGAGTTTGGGCCCAAAATGGCCCACTTCGAGCAATTCAAGGGCAACGAAATTTATACATGTCAAAGGGGTACATAGGAGGAGTGTCATGCATCAATAAGAAAAAAAGTTACTGAACAGATTTTGAGAAAACGACCGTCAAAGTCCAAAATTGGCCATTTTTCGACGAAAAAGGCCGCCATCTTGAAAAAAATGCGAAAATGAAAAAACTAAAAAAAGCCTTTCCTGGAAATATTTTTAGGTATTTTTGTGCAAAATTTCAGAAATATTCGACCATAAACTTTAAAGATAAAAATGTGAACGGACGACGGACGGACGGACGGACGACGGACGACGGACGCAACGCCACGGCAATAGGTTATCGGACCAAAGGTCCGGTAACCTAAAAACATGTACATGTATGGAACTGACACACATGTATGGAACTGACACACATATATACTCGGTTATTGCCCAGAGAATTACAATAGTATGCATGGTAGTATAAGGTAAGTGAATATGTATAAATGGCCATTGTGATTGTGATAATGAAATATGTCCAGAAGTCTAATCTCAGTTGCTTGTGATGATTCTGCATTCATGGGTTGAAGCTTTCCTTTATCTTGGTAATGGGTGGGGTATGGGCGTTTTTCTCGTAATGAAATGTGAAAGGACACTCTCCCACCGTCGACTGGGAACCAAAATCAGTGTTTCCCTCTTCGTTCGAAGACATACTATGCACAGTCACACTGGTATACAGCTCAGCTGTCAGCTTGTGATGAGCGGTTGTGGCTGTTTGTATTAACAGTATTGCTTGTCATAAGTATACCAATGAGCACATGATAGATATATAACATGTTACCAGCTGGTCATGTTCGCAAAGTGAATGGTAAACAAAACATCATTACAGAACGGTGAATTGAGTGTTATGAAACCCAGGTTTTTGCAGCTAATGATATTAAGATTTCATTGGTGACAAGATGATTAATAATTTCAGGTCAATCCTGGAAAGCACTGTGGATTTGCTCCTAATTCAGTATCTGGTCTTGATAAAAACGAAGATGCACATCATCGAAATGGAAGAACTATTCATGTGAACCATACATGTATGTAGGCTACACGAAACAGCATGTGCTTTATCATGTTTACTGGCGGGTAACAAGCGAAAATCTACTGATATATCCATGCCTCAGTGACATACACACAATTCATCATATTTGATCATATTGGTGCCAAAGATACTTACCTATATTTATCAAACTGCAAAAACCGAGAATTGTAGTATGACGAATACGGCGGCTAATAATAATCAGTGATAATAATGCCACTGAAAGCAACATCAATTGAAAACAAACTCGTACATAGACCATATACCCTTGAGTTCTTCCTACTCCTTCAAAGACAATAACAAAAACACAACCTATCATTCAGATCACGTCTAGTGACAGAGAGATTATTGGACTACAACGCACTTTCCTGGTGTCAGTAATGTGCCACATAGGACAAATAAGGCAACCAAACTGGCGATATCCAATAATGATATCAACATATGGCTTATACAGTACCTGCCACATGTCAAATCTTAGGACTTCGATCAACTAATATAAAAGGTTGATGTAGAACGAATAGCAAGTACAGGATTAACGAATAGCAATATAGCTGCCTGAGCGGTGACTGATTCTCTGGAGTACACTTTTTGTTCAGTGCCTCTGGAACATCATGTATTATGTCTTTTAGCACAACAATACTTAAAACAGTTCAGTTTTTTTACTGTACGGTACAGTGAAAAAATCGGTTGATTATATACTCCGAATTCGAAGCCTCTGAAAATCTTAATATGTAATAAAAAGCAAAATAATGATTGTCATTGTCGCTCATTTTATATACAGATTGTGTTTACCTTCATTTTATTGAAAAACAAATCCCTGGCATAGTCTAGCATTCAATTAAAGTAACTGAGACTGAACACACGTGGTACAATAATCAATTTGGTCTTCTTCTGATTCGTAATAATGATACATAAATATTTGCCCAGAAAATTATTACAATCTGCCCACAAACAAAACAGCTTGAAACGAGACAATCAGAGATTGCAGACCCTCGCCCTTCAGATTTAGTAACTAAAATTAGGCGATAATTGAGAGTTTTGGTCTTAAGACCATCGGTTGTACGCCATACGATTTGGAATCTGCCAAAGAAAAATACAAAAATAAGTTGAAAATTTAATATTGATTAGAACCGGAGTTATAGCCAATTATGTGATTTTCTTTTTTCCGTTGCCATGGCAACCGTTTTTACCCGATTTTGGCAAAATTTGGAAGGGACTGAGCCACTACCATAGCACTCCAGCCCTATAAATTTCGAATCGATCGGACCGTTTGCCTTTGAGTTATGAGCGCAGACATTTGCACTGAAACGTCGCTGGCCAAAAATAACCGAAATCGTGACCCCCAATTTTTCGATATCGGGGGATAATGGAGAATTTTCGTCGTAAGACCATCGGTCATACACCAAACGATTGGGAATTGGCCAAAGAAGAATACAATAATAGTTGGGAAAATTAATATCAGGTAGAACCCGAGTTAGAGCTGATTATGTGATATTTTTCCCGTTGCCATGGCAACCGTTTCTATCCGATTTTAGCAAAATTTTAGAGAGACTGAGCCACCACCATAGCACTTTTGCCCTATAAATTTCGAATCGATCGGTCCGTTTGCCTTTGAGTCATGAGCGCAGACATTTGCACTGAAACGTCGCTGGCCAAAAATAACCGAATTCGTGACCCCCAATTTTTCGACATCAGGCGATAATGGAGACTTTTCGTCGTACGACCATCAGTCGTACACCAAACGATCGGGAATTGGCCAAAGAAAAATACAAAAAAAGATGGAAAAAATAATATCAAGTAGAACCGGAGTTAGAGCCAATTATGTGATTTTCTTTTTTCCGTTGCCATGGCACCCTTTTCACCCGATTTTGGCAAAATTTGAAAGGGACTGAGCCACTACCATAGCACTGCAGCCCTATAAATTTCGAATCGATCAGACCGTTTGCCTTTGAGTTATGAGCGCAGACATTTGCACTGAAACGTCGCTGGCCAAAAATAACCGAAATCGTGACCCCCAATTTTTCAATATCGGGGGATAATGGAGAATTTTCGTCGTAAGACCATCGGTCGTACACCAAACGATTGGGAATTGGCCAAAGAAGAATACAAAAATAGTTGGAAAAATTAATATCAGGTAGAACCCGAGTTAGAGCTAATTACGTGATTTTTTTCCCGTTGCCATGGCAACCGTTTCTATCCGATTTTAGCAAAATTTTAGAGAGACCGAGCCACCACCATAGCACTTTTGCCCTATAAATTTCAATCGATCGGTCCGTTTGCCTTTGAGTCATGAGCGCAGACATTTGCACTGAAACGTCGCTGGCCAAAAATAACCGAATTCGTGACCCCCAATTTTTCGACATCGGGCGATAATGGAGACTTTTCGTCGTACGACCATCAGTCTTACACCAAACGATCGGGAATTGGCCAAAGAAAAATACAAAAAAAGATGGAAAAAATAATATCAAGTAGAACCGGAGGTAGAGCCAATTATGTGATTTTCTTTTTTCCGTTGCCATGGCACCCTTTTCACCCGATTTTGGCAAAATTTGAAAGGGACTGAGCCACTACCATAGCACTCCAGCCCTATAAATTTCGAATCGATCAGACCGTTTGCCTTTGAGTTATGAGCGCAGACATTTGCACTGAAACGCCGCTGGCCAAAAATAACCGAAATCGTGACCCCCAATTTTTCGACATCGGGCGGTAATGGAGAGTTTTGGTCGTACGACTATCGGCTGTACACCATACGATCGGGAATTGGCCACAGAAAAATACAAAAATAGGTGGAAAAAATAATATCGAGTAGAACCGGAGTTAGAGCCAATTATGTGATTTTCACTTTTTCCGTTGCCATGGCTACCGATTTTATTCGATTTTGACAAAATTTGACAGCAATCGAGCCACTACCATAAGGCTTCAGCCCTATAAATGTCAGATCGATCGGACGGCTTGTCTTCGAGTTATGAACGCAGACATTTGCACTGAAAAGTCGCTGGCAAAAAATAACCAAAATCGTGACCCTCCATTTTTCGACCTCGGGCGATAATGGAGAGTTTTCGTCCTACGACCATCGGTCGTACACCAAACGATTGGGAAATGGTCAGAGATAAATACAAAAATAGCTGGAAAAAAAATATGAAGTATACCCGGAGTTATAGCCAATTATGTGATTTTCATTTTCCCGTTGCCATGGCAACCGATTTCATTCGATTTTGACAAAATTTGATAGGGATCGAGCTACTACTATGAGGCTTTAGCCTCATTAGTTTCAGATCGATCGGACGGCTTATCTTCGAGTTATGAGCGCACACTATTGCACTGAAAAGTCGCTGGCAAACAATAACGAAATCGTGACCCCCCCTCCCCCCCATTTTTCGACATCGGGCGATAATAGAGAGTTTTCGTCGTACGACCATCGGCCGTACACCATACGATCCGGAATTGGGCAAAGAAAAATACAAAAATAGCTGGACAAATTAATATCAAGTAGAACCGGAGTTATAGCCATTTATGTGATTTTCACTGTTTCCGTTGCCATGGCAACCATTTTTATCCGTTTCCGACCAAATTTGACCGAGCAATACCATAGCGCTTCAGTCCTATAAATTTTAGAACGATAGATCCGTTTGTCTTTGAGTTATAAGCGCAGACATTTGCCCTGAAAAGCCGCTGGCGAAAAATAACCGAAATCGTGAACCCCCAACAATTCGACACCGGGCGATAATGGAGAATTTTAGTCGTACGACCATCGGTCGTACACCAAACGATCGAGAATTGGCCAAGCAAAAATACAAAAGTAGTTGGAAAAATTAATATCAAGTAGAACCGGAGTTAAGAGCCAATGATGTGATTTTCTTTTTTCCGTTGCCATGGCAACCGTTTCCATCCGATTTTGATATATATTTCAAATCGATCGGACCGTTTGCCTTTGAGTTCTGAGCACAGACATTTGCACTGAAACGTCGCTGGCCAAAAATAACCGAAATCGTGACCCCCAATTTTTCGACATTGAGCGATAATAGAGAGTTTTCGTCGTACAACCATCGGTCGTACACCAAACGATCGAAAATTGGAAATTGACCAAAAAAAATACAAAAATAGTTGGAAAAATTAATATCAAGTAGAACCGGAGTTAGAGCCAATGATGTGATTTCCTCTTTTCCGTTGCCATGGCAACCGTTTCCATCCGATTTTGGTAAAATTTTAGAAGGACCGAGCCACCACTATAGCACTCTCGCCCTATAAACTTCAGATTGATCGAACCGTTTGCCTTTGAGTTATGAGCGCGGACATTTGCACTGAAACGTCACTGGCCAAAAAAGTTCGAAACCGTGACCCCCAATTTTTCGACATCGGGCGATAATGGAGAGTTTTGGTCGTACGACCACGGGCCATATATCTGGTGATCAGGAATTGGCCATAGAAAAATACAAAATTAGTTAGAAAAAATTATCTTGATTAGAACCGAAGTTATTGTCAATTATTGATTTTTACATTTTCCGTTGCCATGGCAACAGTTTTTGTCCGATTTTGACCAGATTCGAGGAGGACCGAGCCATTCCGCTTCATCCCTATCAGTTTCATGTTGATCGGACAATTCTCCTTTGAGATATGCGCGCGGACAGACAGACAAACAAACAAACAAATGAACCGACATAGTCGACTAACTTGCCGGAATAGCTGGCAATGACCTTGAACTTTTACCAAAGACTTTGAATTTTTTGCAAAGTTGATGCATCTGGTTATTTTAAATATGAGTAATGGCATTTTTCTAGATTTTGTATAGTTGATGGAAAACATTGAAAAAAGTATTATATTTTTTTCCTAGCATAAGCAGTTTGTGGTCATGAAAGACTGATAGGATTCGGATCTTTTGTGACGTCATCAATAGAGCTATTTTTCTCAAAATCATTCTGTCAAGAGCCATTATCCTACAGAATATCTACATCAAATTTGAAAAGAATCAAGCAACAAATGTGGACGCTATGAGTATGAAAAGACAAACAAATGAAATTTTCTCCAATTTTCCGTCATAAAAAGGTCAATTAGGCCATTACCACTGCAATTATTGAACTGATATTTGTCAAATAGCTTCAGTAGGTATCCCCAATACTTACCAGAGCACCGGATCAACAATAATCATAAATGGTTTATGCATCTCATGTAAACAATCAATTGAAGTATGATAAAATCACGTTTCACGTCATTATGACGTCATATGACGTCAGATTCCAAAAATAAGAACATATATCGAAACTACTCCCGAAGACCTTTCAAACGAGTTACTACTCGATATTTTCGCGAAAGGTCAAGGTCAAGGTCATTTTTTGGGTCAACTTCGACCTCAGGCGCTTGCAAAGGCTATCGGCCATACGCCTTAGGTGTAAATACAAAAGTTGATAGGCTAAGTGAGTGCAATACTGTGGATTTACTTTCGTGTCTCTATCTTGCTTACTTCCTGAGATATAGTGACCTACATGGTTTTCACTTGCGGGTCAATATTGACCTCGACTTCCGACCTTTGACCTTGAACTTTCGCGGAACAAAAGAACTCGTCCTTGGCTATAAACAGGTGTATCATTAGATTTTTACGCACATTATTGACGCTTTTATCAGCATGGACAGCTTGAAACATGCAATTTCGCTTATAATGGGACCGATTTCGTTGCCATAGAAACGTCAATTACGTCATAACGGATTGACCGATCGCGCTAAAAATTGACATTGACCATAAGGGACCGGTCCGACATCGTTTCCAAGCATCAGATCGAAAATCGGAGGAGGTGACCTCCAAGGTCAAATATTCGACCTCAGGCGAACTTCTCAAGGTCAAGGTCAAATGTCAAGGTCAAGGTCACAAAAGATAGAACTCGAGTATATCTACCATATGCACTTGATTTGAAGTCTCTACGACAATTAGAACTGGAGTTATGGCCACTTATGTGTTTTCGACGTTTTGCTTGACCTTGACCTTGACCTTTGACCTAGACTCACCAAAAGTGTGCGGTGCCTGCCTATTATCCTACAGATTACATACCCCAAGTAACGTAACAATCACCGTACAATTGCGACCTGTAGAGCACTAACAGATAAACAAACAAATGAACCGACATAGTCGACTAACTTGCCGGAATAGCTGGCAATGACCTTGAACTTTTACCAAAGACTTTGAATTTTTTGCAAAGTTGATGCATCTGGTTATTTTAAATATGAGTAATGGCATTTTTCTAGATTTTGTATAGTTGATGGAAAACATTGAAAAAAAGTATTATATTTCTTTCCTAGCATAAGCAGTTTGTGGTCATGAAAGACTGATAGGATTCGGATCTTTTGTGACGTCATCAATAGAGCTATTTTTCTCAAAATCATTCTGTCAAGAGCCATTATCCTACAGAATATCTACATCAAATTTGAAAAGAATCAAGCAACAAATGTGGACGCTATGAGTATGAAAAGACAAACAAATGAAATTTTCTCCAATTTTCCGTCATAAAAAGGTCAATTAGGCCATTACCACTGCAATTATTGAACTGATATTTGTCAAATAGCTTCAGTAGGTATCCCCAATACTTACCAGAGCACCGGATCAACAATAATCATAAATGGTTTATGCATCTCATGTAAACAATCAATTGAAGTATGATAAAATCACGTTTCACGTCATTATGACGTCATATGACGTCAGATTCCAAAAATAAGAACATATATCGAAACTACTCCCGAAGACCTTTCAAACGAGTTACTACTCGATATTTTCGCGAAAGGTCAAGGTCAAGGTCATTTTTTGGGTCAACTTCGACCTCAGGCGCTTGCAAAGGCTATCGGCTATACGCCTTAGGTGTAAATACAAAAGTTCATAGGCTAAGTGAGTGCAATACTGTGGATTTACTTTCGTGTCTCTATCTTGCTTACTTCCTGAGATATAGTGACCTACATGGTTTTCACTTGCGGGTCAATATTGACCTTGACTTCCGACCTTTGACCTTGAAATTTCGCGGAACGAAAGAACTCGTCCTTGGCTATAAACAGGTGTATCATTAGATTTTTACGCACATTATTGACGCTTTTATCAGCATGGACAGCTTGAAACATGCAATTTCGCTTATAATGGGACCGATTTCGTTGCCATAGAAACGTCAATTACGTCATAACGGATTGACCGATCGCGCTAAAAGTTAACATTGACCATAAGGGACCGGTCCGACATCGTTTCCAAGCATCAGATCGAAAATCGGAGGAGGTGACCTCCAAGGTCAAATATTCGACCTCAGGCGAACTTCTCAAGGTCAAGGTCAAATGTCAAGGTCAAGGTCACAAAGGATAGAACTCGAGTATATCTACAATATGAACTTGATTTGAAGTCTCTACGACAATTAAAACCGGAGTTATGGCCACTTATGTGTTTTCGACGTTTTGCTTGACCTTGACCTTGACCTTTGACCTAGACTCACCAAAAGTGTGCGGTGCCTGCCTATTATCCTACAGATTACATACCCCAAGTAACGTAACAATCACTGTACAATTGCGACCTGTAGAGCACTAACAGATAAACAAACAATCAATCAATCAATCAATCAATCAATCAAACCAACCGACCAACATACTTGCCGAAATCTTTAGATTCCGGCAAGTAATGAACCGACATAGTCGACTAACTTGCCGGAATAGCTGGCAATGACCTTGAACTTTTACCAAAGACTTTGAATTTTTTGCAAAGTTGATGCATCTGGTTATTTTAAATATGAGTAATGGCATTTTTCTAGATTTTGTATAGTTGATGGGAAAACATTGAAAAAAGTATTATATTTCTTTCCTAGCATAAGCAGTTTGTGGTCATGAAAGACTGATAGGATTCGGATCTTTTGTGACGTCATCAATAGAGCTATTTTTCTCAAAATCATTCTGTCAAGAGCCATTATCCTACAGAATATCTACATCAAATTTGAAAAGAATCAAGCAACAAATGTGGACGCTATGAGTATGAAAAGACAAACAAATGAAATTTTCTCCAATTTTCCGTCATAAAAAGGTCAATTAGGCCATTACCACTGCAATTATTGAACTGATATTTGTCAAATAGCTTCAGTAGGTATCCCCAATACTTACCAGAGCACCGGATCAACAATAATCATAAATGGTTTATCCATCACATGTAAACAATCAATTGAAGTATGATAAAATCACGTTTCACGTCATTATGACGTCATATGACGTCAGATTCCAAAAATAAGAACATATATCGAAACTACTCCCGAAGACCTTTCAAACGAGTTACTACTCGATATTTTCGCGAAAGGTCAAGGTCAAGGTCATTTTTTGGGTCAACTTCGACCTCAGGCGCTTGCAAAGGCTATCGGCCATACGCCTTAGGTGTAAATACAAAAGTTGATAGGCTAAGTGAGTGCAATACTGTGGATTTACTTTCGTGTCTCTATCTTGCTTACTTCCTGAGATATAGTGACCTACATGGTTTTCACTTGCGGGTCAATATTGACCTCGACTTCCGACCTTTGACCTTGAAATTTCGCGGAACAAACGAACTCGTCCTTGGCTATAAACAGGTGTATCATTAGATTTTTACGCACATTATTGACGCTTTTATCAGCATGGACAGCTTGAAACATGCAATTTCGCTTATAATGGGACCGATTTCGTTGCCATAGAAACGTCAATTACGTCATAACGGATTGACCGATCGCGCTAAAAATTGACATTGACCATAAGGGACCGGTCCGACATCGTTTCCAAGCATCAGATCGAAAATCGGAGGAGGTGACCTCCAAGGTCAAATATTCGACCTCAGGCGAACTTCTCAAGGTCAAGGTCAAATGTCAAGGTCAAGGTCACAAAAGATAGAACTCGAGTATATCTACCATATGCACTTGATTTGAAGTCTCTAGGACCATTAGAACTGGAGTTATGGCCACTTATGTGTTTTCGACGTTTTGCTTGACCTTGACCTTGACCTTTGACCTAGACTCACCAAAAGTGTGCGGTGCCTGCCTATTATCCTACAGATTACATACCCCAAGTAACGTAACAATCACTGTACAATTGCGACCTGTAGAGCACTAAGAGATAAACAAACAAACAAATGAACCGACATAGTCGACTAACTTGCCGGAATAGCTGGCAATGACCTTGAACTTTTACCAAAGACTGAATTTTTTGCAAAGTTGATGCATCTGGTTATTTTAAATATGAGTAATGGCATTTTTCTAGATTTTGTATAGTTGATGGAAAACATTGAAAAAAGTATTATATTTCTTTCCTAGCATAAGCAGTTTGTGGTCATGAAAGACTGATAGGATTCGGATCTTTTGTGACGTCATCAATAGAGCTATTTTTCTCAAAATCATTCTGTCAAGAGCCATTATCCTACAGAATATCTACATCAAATTTGAAAAGAATCAAGCAACAAATGTGGACGCTATGAGTATGAAAAGACAAACAAATGAAATTTTCTCCAATTTTCCGTCATAAAAAGGTCAATTAGGCCATTACCACTGCAATTATTGAACTGATATTTGTCAAATAGCTTCAGTAGGTATCCCCAATACTTACCAGAGCACCGGATCAACAATAATCATAAATGGTTTATGCATCTCATGTAAACAATCAATTGAAGTATGATAAAATCACGTTTCACGTCATTATGACGTCATATGACGTCAGATTCCAAAAATAAGAACATATATCGAAACTACTCCCGAAGACCTTTCAAACGAGTTACTACTCGATATTTTCGCGAAAGGTCAAGGTCAAGGTCATTTTTTTGGTCAACTTCGACCTCAGGCGCTTGCAAAGGCTATCGGCCATACGCCTTAGGTGTAAATACAAAAGTTGATAGGCTAAGTGAGTGCAATACTGTGGATTTACTTTCGTGTCTCTATCTTGCTTACTTCCTGAGATATAGTGACCTACATGGTTTTCACTTGCGGGTCAATATTGACCTTGGCTTCCGACGTTTGACCTTGAAATTTCGCGGAACAAAAGAACTCGTCCTTGGCTATAAACAGGTGTATCATTAGATTTTTACGCACATTATTGACGCTTTTATCAGCATGGACAGCTTGAAACATGCAATTTCGCTTATAATGGGACCGATTTCGTTGCCATAGAAACGTCAATTACGTCATAACGGATTGACCGATCGCGCTAAAAATTGACATTGACCATAAGGGACCGGTCCGACATCGTTTCCAAGCATCAGATCGAAAATCGGAGGAGGTGACCTCCAAGGTCAAATATTCGACCTCAGGCGAACTTCTCAAGGTCAAGGTCAAATGTCAAGGTCAAGGTCACAAAAGATAGAACTCGAGCATATCTACCATATGCACTTGATTTGAAGTCTCTACGACAATTAGAACTGGAGTTATGGCCACTTATGTGTTTTCGACGTTTTGCTTGACCTTGACCTTTGACCTAGACTCACCAAAAGTGTGCGGTGCCTGCCTATTATCCTACAGATTACATACCCCAAGTAACGTAACAATCACCGTACAATTGCGACCTGTAGAGCACTAACAGATAAACAATCAATCAATCAATCAAACCAACTGACCAACATACTTGCCGAAATCTTTAGATTCCGGCAAGTAACAATCAATCAAACCAACCGACCAACATACTTGCCGAAATCTTTAGATTCCGGCAAGTAATGAACCGACATAGTCGACTAACTTGCCGGAATAGCTGGCAATGACCTTGAACTTTTACCAAAGACTGAATTTTTTGCAAAGTTGATGCATCTGGTTATTTTAAATATGAGTAATGGCATTTTTCTAGATTTTGTATAGTTGATGGAAAACATTGAAAAAAGTATTATATTTCTTTCCTAGCATAAGCAGTTTGTGGTCATGAAAGACTGATAGGATTCGGATCTTTTGTGACGTCATCAATAGAGCTATTTTTCTCAAAATCATTCTGTCAAGAGCCATTATCCTACAGAATATCTACATCAAATTTGAAAAGAATCAAGCAACAAATGTGGACGCTATGAGTATGAAAAGACAAACAAATGAAATTTTCTCCAATTTTCCGTCATAAAAAGGTCAATTAGGCCATTACCACTGCAATTATTGAACTGATATTTGTCAAATAGCTTCAGTAGGTATCCCCAATACTTACCAGAGCACCGGATCAACAATAATCATAAATGGTTTATGCATCTCATGTAAACAATCAATTGAAGTATGATAAAATCACGTTTCACGTCATTATGACGTCATATGACGTCAGATTCCAAAAATAAGAACATATATCGAAACTACTCCCGAAGACCTTTCAAACGAGTTACTACTCGATATTTTCGCGAAAGGTCAAGGTCAAGGTCATTTTTTTGGTCAACTTCGACCTCAGGCGCTTGCAAAGGCTATCGGCCATACGCCTTAGGTGTAAATACAAAAGTTGATAGGCTAAGTGAGTGCAATACTGTGGATTTACTTTCGTGTCTCTATCTTGCTTACTTCCTGAGATATAGTGACCTACATGGTTTTCACTTGCGGGTCAATATTGACCTTGGCTTCCGACGTTTGACCTTGAAATTTCGCGGAACAAAAGAACTCGTCCTTGGCTATAAACAGGTGTATCATTAGATTTTTACGCACATTATTGACGCTTTTATCAGCATGGACAGCTTGAAACATGCAATTTCGCTTATAATGGGACCGATTTCGTTGCCATAGAAACGTCAATTACGTCATAACGGATTGACCGATCGCGCTAAAAATTGACATTGACCATAAGGGACCGGTCCGACATCGTTTCCAAGCATCAGATCGAAAATCGGAGGAGGTGACCTCCAAGGTCAAATATTCGACCTCAGGCGAACTCTCAAGGTCAAAGTCAAATGTCAAGGTCAAGGTCACAAAAGATAGAACTCGAGTATATCTACCATATGCACTTGATTTGAAGTCTCTACGACAATTAGAACTGGAGTTATGGCCACTTATGTGTTTTCGACGTTTTGCTTGACCTTGACCTTGACCTTTGACCTAGACTCACCAAAAGTGTGCGGTGCCTGCCTATTATCCTACAGATTACATACCCCAAGTAACGTAACAATCACTGTACAATTGCGACCTGTAGAGCACTAACAGATAAACAAACAATCAATCAATCAATCAAACCAACCGACCAACATACTTGCCGAAATCTTTAGATTCCGGCAAGTAACAAACAAACATCCGCGAGTGACCAACATACTTGGCGAAAATCGAAGATTTCGCCAAGTAATAAATGGTTTATGCATCTCATGTAAACAATCAATTGAAGTATGATAAAATCACGTTTCACGTCATTATGACGTCATATGACGTCAGATTCCAAAAATAAGAACATATATCGAAACTACTCCCGAAGACCTTTCAAACGAGTTACTACTCGATATTTTCGCGAAAGGTCAAGGTCAAGGTCATTTTTTGGGTCAACTTCGACCTCAGGCGCTTGCAAAGGCTATCGGCCATACGCCTTAGGTGTAAATACAAAAGTTGATAGGCTAAGTGAGTGCAATACTGTGGATTTACTTTCGTGTCTCTATCTTGCTTACTTCTTGAGATATAGTGACCTACATGGTTTTCACTTGCGGGTCAATATTGACCTTGACTTCCGACCTTTGACCTTGAAATTTCGCGGAACAAAAGAACTCGTCCTTGGCTATAAACAGGTGTATCATTAGATTTTTACGCACATTATTGACGCTTTTATCAGCATGGACAGCTTGAAACATGCAATTTCGCTTATAATGGGACCAATTTCGTTGCCATAGAAACGTCGATTACGTCATAACGGATTGACCGATCGCGCTAAAAATTGACATTGACCATGAGGGACCGGTCCGACATCGTTTCCGAGCATCAGATCGAAAATCGGAGGAGGTGACCTCCAAGGTCAAATATTCGACCTGAGGCGAACTTCTCAAGGTCAAGGTCGAAGGTCAAGGTCAAGGTCACAAAAGATAGAACTCGAGTATATCTACCATATGCACTTGATTTGAAGTCTCTACGACAATTAGAACTGGAGTTATGAGCACTTATGTGTTTTCGACGTTTTGCGTGACCTTGACCTTGACCTTTGGCCTATATTCTCCAAAAGTGTGCGGTGCCTGCCTGTTATCCTACAGATTACATACCCCAAGTTACGTAACAATCACTGTACAATTGCGACCTGTAGAGCACTAACAGATAAACAATCAATCAATCAATCAAACCAACCGACCAACATACTTGCCGAAATCTTTAGATTCCGGCAAGTAACGAGGGGCCATAGGCCCGGCAGTTGACGAATTCGCAAACTTTCATCTCAATGTGAAAGGTCAAGGTCATAGTAATGTTATTATCTGGAAATGACATACACATTTGATTGTTTTGCCGCTTCCGAATGAAGTGGTTCAAAATCGATGAGACTCCGACGATTCAAGCAAATGTTATTACTGGACAGGTGTTTTTTCTGGGATTTCGATGACTTTGACCTTGATCTTTGTACTACAATTCGTAGAGGTCAATACTATCAATGGGTATAACAAGTTTCAAGATACTCCATACAGTATTGACGCTGTTATTGCCTTTTGAAATTTCGGAAATTAAACGTACGTGTAGGATGCAATTAGATTTTGATGATGCCAGAAACAAACGTAAAATACAACATTTTGCAATGAAAATTGTAGCTGGATCAAATAATTCATCCGAAGACACACTGAAATATTCCACTCATGCATATTCATGAAACGTTTTTTTTTTCAAACTCCATAAACAGTGATAAAGGCACCAAGTAGTGGATTCTTTGTGTTTTCTGCTTCAGGCTTGATTTTGATTTAATATCGCGAAACAATAGAATTAGATAAAAGGGTGACTGTGGAAAACATATCAGAATTAATACAAAAAAACACTCAGAAACAGAAAAAGTCATTTAGTCGGAATTTGAAAAGAAAAAAAGACAATAGGAATCGAACCCGTGACCCCGCGCACCAACACCTAACGCCTTTACTGACTGAGCCAATCTGTCGCTTGAACTTACTGCGCGTGAAGTATATAGCGTACGAGAGACCGCGCTCAGAATAAATGCTGGTATATCCCATGGCTGGGCATTGGTGTGGCTACTGTGGCGGCAGCGTGAGGAACCGATTTTCACGAAAATTGAACCATTTCTAGTCTTTAACATGAAGAATAACCGTGTAAATTTTCGTGAAAATATCTCCAGAATTGTGGTCGCTATCGTGCTAACAGACATCTTACTGATGGACATACAATTACGAGGGGCCATAGGCCCGGCAGTTGACGAATTAGGAAGGTTACCGGACAATATATGTTTTAGATATATGTTTTAGTGAGATATTAGCCATTTTGTGCTCTGACCTCAATTTTCAAATCATGAGAAGATATAACATATATCATTTCCTATACATGTATGTCCAAAGCTGTAAAGTCGATAAAAAGCGATATATTAGCCACATTGTGCTCTGACCTTGAAAATGAGGTCGAAGGTCAAATGTCAAGGTCACAGAAGATAGAACTCGAGTTAATCTACAATATGAACTTGGTTTGAAGTCTCTAGGGTGATTAGAACCGAAGTTATGGCCATTTATGTGTTTTCGACACTTTATGTGACCTTGACCTTGACCTTTGACCTAGGGTCCCCAAATTTCACCCATTTGAAAGTATATACATAAGCATTTCATACGTACAATTTGGTCATGATACGTCCAAAACTGTGGCTTGTAGAGCGGTAATATACGAAGAACAAACTAGATTTTGATGATAACAATAGAATGCAAAGCAGTTTTTCCGTTGCCATGGCAACATTTTTCAGGCGAATTTGACTAAAATCAATGGGTGCCTGGCTTTGAGCCTAAAAAGTGTTCCCATAAAGTTTGGTGATGATCCGACCTAAACTGTGATATGTTTCAGTTAGTTTGAAAATTTGACCTTGAAGTTTTGAATGTGTCCTCATTTTTGCGACCAAGTTCAAGGTCAATCATAAAATTGACATGTACATATGATTACCATGCCTCTTCTGAATGATATGGTTCAAATTTTATGAGACTACAACGATTCAAGCAGATGTTATAACCGAAAAGGTGTTTTTCTAGGATTTCGATGACCTTGACCTTGACCTTTGACCTTTGTATTTCAATCCGTAGAGGTCAATGCTATTAATATGCATGTCAAGTTTCAAGATATTCCATACAGTATTGACGCTGTTATGGCCTTTTGAAATTTTGGTAATTTGACGTTTATGACGTCATTGTGACGTGAGTGTACGTCGCAGCGCCAAAAATAAGGTACCACTGCAATCAGGGGCCCAAGACCTTTCCAACGATATACTACTCGATATGATTCGCTGACCTTCGTACTTGACCTTGACATTCACCTCATGGCAAACTCTCAAGGTCAAGGTCAAATGCCAAGGTCAAGGTCACAGAAGATAGAACCCGAGATTATCTACAATATAAACTTGGTTTGAAGTCTCTAGCACAAATAGAACCGGAGTTATGGCCACTTATGTGTTTTTAACATTTTGCGTGACCTTGACCTTGACTTTGGACCTTGAGTCACAAAAATTGTGCATTGTCTGTGCATGAATATATATATTGTATCTGTAAAATTTCATCAGAATCAAACAAAATTTGTGGACACTATGACCGTTTGAAATTTTGAAAAATTAACGTTTATGACGTCACTGTGACGTCAATAAACGTCACAGCTCAAAACTGATGAAAAGGTATGTACCAGGGAATCAAGACCTTTCATTTGATATACTACTTGATAGGTTTCAGTTAGTTTAAAATTTGACCTTGAAGTTCTCCTCATATGACCTTATTTTCCTGACCAAGTTCAAGGTCAATCATGAAATTGACATATAGGTTTGATTGCTATACCTCTTCTGAACGATATGGTTCAAATTTCATGAACCTACGACAATTCAAACGGATGTTATTACCGGAAATGTGTTTTTCTCGGATTTCGATGACCTTGTCCTTGACCTTTGACCTTTGCACTTAAATTCGTAGAGGTCATTGCTGTCAATATGCATATCAAGTTTCAAGAGATTCCATGCAGTATTGACGATGTTATGGCCTTTTGAAATTTCTGGAATTTGACGTTTATGACGTCATTGTGACGTCAGTGTACGTCGCAGCGTCGAAAATAGGGTATTACTGTGATCAGGGGGTCAAGACCTTTCCAACGATATACTACTCGATATGGTGCACTGAACTTCGTACTTGACCTTGACTTCGACCTGGGGCGAACTTCTCAAGGTCAAGGTCAAATGCCAAGGTCAAGGTCACAGAAGATAGAACTCGAGTATATCTACAATATGAACTGAGTTTGAAGTCTCTAGGGCCATTATAACCGGAGTTATGGCCACTTATGTGTTTTTTACATTTTGTGTGACCTTGACCTTGACCTTAGAGCTAGGGTCACCAAAATCTAACTATTTCCAGGTCTATGCATAGGCATTGTATCCGTGCCATTTGGTGATGATACGGTCAAAACTGTGGCCTGTAACGTGCTAACAGACAAACATACAAATAAACAAACAAACGAGGGGCCATAGGCCCGGCAGTTGACGAATTTGCCATAGAAACGTCAATTACGTCATACCGAAGTGACGTTGCACGTAGCGTGTTGAAACTTGGGACGTCCCTGAATAATAACGCTCCACATACGTTCTCATAATTACAGCCTATTACCTTCAAAATTGAGTGCACTGTGCTTGTTTGAAAGTTTGCTGAAAAGCCGTAAATCTTGTATGACAGGCCTTACGTTTATGACCTCATAGCGGAAAATCCATCATGGCGGAAAAGTATTGGACAGTACCCTTCTAAACCAGAATTCAACGAGCTTTCCAATGGTGCAATTAGCTTCTCTGTACGACAAATACTTTTCGAAATATAGCCCCATTTCAAAAATTGACGTTTTACGTCATGACGTCATTGACGTTGCACGTAGCGTGTTGAAACTTGGTGTATGGCTGGGTATCATTATTCCATATACGTTCTGATAATTACAACTTAATATCTTCAAAATTGAGAGCACTGTGGATGTTTGAAAGTTTGCTGAAAAGCCGTAAATCTTGTATGACAGGCCTTACGTTTATGACGTCATAGCGGAAAATCTATCATGGCGGAAAAGTATCGAACAGTACCATCCTAAACCAAAATTCAACGAACTTTTCAATGGTACAATCCGCTTCTCTCTATGACAAATACTTTTTGATATATAGCCCTATTTCGTAAATTGACGTTTTACGTCATGAAGTCATTGACGTTGCACGTAGCGTGTTGAAACTTGGCATGTGGCTGGATATCATTATTTCACATACGTTCTGATAATTACAGTTCAATACCTTCAAATTTAAGTGCACTGTAGATGTTTGAAAGTTTGCTGAAAAGTCGAAAAATTGGTATGACAGGCTTTACGTTTATGACGTCATAGCGGAAAATCTATCATGGCGGAAAAGTATCGGACAGTACCCTCCTACACCAAAATTCAACGAACTTTTCAATGGTACAATCCGCTTCTCTCTACGACAAATACTTTTTGATATATAGCCCCATTTCGAAAATTGACGTTTTACGTCATGACGTCATTGACGTTGCACGTAGCGTGTTGAAACTTGGTATGTGGCTGGATATCATTATTTCACATACGTGCTGATAATTACAGTTCAATACCTTCAAATTTGAGTGCACTGTAGATGTTTGAAAGTTTGCTGAAAAGTCGAAAAATTGGTATGACAGGCCTTATGTTTATGACGTCATAGCGGAAAATCTATCATGGCGGAAAAGTATCGGACAGTACCCTTCTAAACCAGAATTCAACGAGCTTTCCAATGGTGCAATCCGCTTCTCTCTACGACAAATACTTTTCGATATATAGCCCCATTTCGAAAAATGACGTTTCACGTCGTGACGTCATTGACGTTCGAACAATCCGAGTAAAACTTCGCAGTTCGATGGAAGATACCATTATATATCGGTGTGCTGAATTTCAGAGATATCGGTCCAAATGTGACTGCTGTGTGAATTTTTGAAAATCCGCCAATGATGAGAGATAGGGATTTTTCGATTTTTCAATGATTTTTGGTGACGTCATCAATAAACCGATTTCTTTCAAAAACGTTCGGTGCTCTCCCAGGGCGGATACCTATCTACCAAAAAAGTTTCGGGATGCTAGCTCGAAAACTGTGGCCTGTAACGTGCTAACAGACAAACAAACATACAAATAAACAAACAAACGAGGGGCCATAGGCCCGGCAGTTGACGAATTCGCAAACTTTCATCTCAATGTGAAAGGTCAAGGTCATAGTAATGTTATTATCTGGAAATGACATACACATTTGATTGTTTTGCCGCTTCCGAATGAAGTGGTTCAAAATCGATGAGACTCCGACGATTCAAGCAAATGTTATTACTGGACAGGTGTTTTTTCTGGGATTTCGATGACTTTGACCTTGATCTTTGACCTTTGTACTACAATTCGTAGAGGTCAATACTATCAATGGGTATAACAAGTTTCAAGATACTCCATACAGTATTGACGCTGTTATTGCCTTTTGAAATTTCGGAAATTAAACGTACGTGTAGGATCAGTGTAGGATGCAATCAGATTTTGATGATGCCAGAAACAAACGTAAAATACAACATTTTGCAATGAAAATTGTAGCTGGATCAAATAATTCATCCGAAGACACACTGAAATATTCCACTCATGCATATTCATGAAACGTTTGTTTTTTTCAAACTCCATAAACAGTGATAAAGGCACCAAGTAGTGGATTCTTTGTGTTTTCTGCTTCAGGCTTGATTTTGATTTAATATCGCGAAACAATAGAATTAGATAAAAGGGTGACTGTGGAAAACATATCAGAATTAATACAAAAAAACACTCAGAAACAGAAAAAGTCATTTAGTCGGAATTTAAAAAGAAAAAAAGACAATAGGAATCGAACCCGTGACCCCGCGCACCTACACCTAACGCCTTTACTGACTGAGCCAATCTGTTGCTTGAACTTACTGCGCGTGAAGTATATAGCGTACGAGAGACCGCGCTCAGAATAAATGCTGGTATATCCCATGGCTGGGCATTGGTGTGGCTACTGTGGCGGCAGCGTGAGGAATTTTTTAGATATTTTTGTAACGTCTTCACTCAACCGATTTTCACGAAAATTGAACCATTTCTAGTCTTTAACATGAAGAATAACCGTGTAAATTTTCGTGAAAATATCTCCAGAATTGTGGTCGCTATCGTGCTAACAGACATCTTACTGATGGACATACAATTACGAGGGGCCATAGGCCCGGCAGTTGACGAATTCGCAAACTTTCATCTCAATGTGAAAGGTCAAGGTCATAGTAATGTTATTATCTGGAAATGACATATACATTTGATTGTTTTGCCGATTTCGAATGAAGTGGTTCAAAATTGATGAGACTCCGACGATTCAAGCAAATGTCATTACTGGACAGGTGTTTTTTCTGGGATTTCGATGACTTTGACCTTGATCTTTGACCTTTGTCCTACAATTCGTAGAGGTCAATACTATCAATGGGTATATCAAGTTTCAAGATACTCCATACAGTATTGACGCTGTTATTGCCTTTTGAAATTTCGGAAATTAAACGTACGTGTAGGATGCAGTCAGATTTTGATGATGCCAGAAACAAACGTAAAATACAACATTATGCAATAAAAATTGTAGCTGGATCAAATAATTCATCCGAAGACACACTGAAATATTCCACTCATGCATATTCATGAAACGTTTTTATTTTTTTAAACTCCATAAACAGTGAAAATGCACCAAGTAGTGGATTCTTTGTGTTTTCTGCTTCAGGCTTGATTTTGATTTAATATCGCGAAACAATAGAATTAGATAAAAGGGTGACTGTGGAAAACATATCAGAATTAATACAAAAAAACATTCAGAAACAGAAAAAGTCATTTAGTTGGAATTTAAAAAAAAATGAAAATGGCAATAGGAATCGAACCCCTGAACCCGCGCATCAACACCTAACGCCTTTACTGACTGAGCCAAACTGTCGCTTGAAAGTTGTCACCTGTTAAGTATTTACCGTACAAGAGACCGCGCTCAGAAAAAATGCTGGTATATTCCATGGCTGGGCATTGGTGTGGCTACTGTGGCGGCAGCGTGAGGAATTTTTGAGATATTTTTGTGACGTCTTCACTCAACCGATTTTCACGAAAATTGAACCATTTCTAGTCTTTAACATAGAGAATAACCGTGTAAATTTTCGTGAACATTTCTCCAGAATTGTGGTCGCTATCGTGCTAACAGACATCTTACTGATGGACATACAATCACGAGGGGCCATAGGCCCGGCAGTTGACGAATTTGCCATAGGAACGTCAATTACGTCATACCGAATTGACGTTGCACGTAGCGTGTTGAAACTTGGGACGTCCCTGAATAATAACGCTCCACATACGTTCTCATAATTACAGCCTATTACCTTCAAAATTGAGTGCACTGTGCTTGTTTGAAAGTTTGCTGAAAAGCCGTAAATCTTGTATGACAGGCCTTACGTTTATGACCTTATAGCGGAAAATCCATCATGGCGGAAAAGTATCGGACAGTACCCTTCTAAACCAGAATTCAACGAGCTTTCCAATGGTGCAATCCGCTGTTCTGTACGACAAATACTTTTTGATATATAGCCCCATTTTGAAAATTGACGTTTTACTTCATGACGTCATTGACGTTGCAAGTAGCGTGTAGAAACTTGATAGGTGGCTGGATATCATTATTTCACATACGTTCTGATAATTACAGATCAATACCTTCAAATTTGAGTGCACTGTAAATGTTTGAAAGTTTGCTGAAAAGTCGAAAAATTGGTATGACAGGCCATACGTTTATGACGTCATAGCGGAAAATCCATCATGGCGGAAAAGTATCGGACAGTACCCTTCTAAACCAGAATTCAACGGGCTTTCCAATGGTGCAATTCGCTTCTCTGTACGACAAATACTTTCCGATATATAACCCCATTCCAAAAATTGACGTTTTACGTCATGACGTCATTGACGTTGCACGTAGCGTGTTGAAACTTGGTGCATGGCTGGGTATCATTATTCCATATAAGTTCTGCCAATTACAGTCTAATATCTTCAAAATTGAGTGCACTGTGGATGTTTGAAAGTTTGCTGAAAAGTCGAAAAATTGGTATGACAGGCCTTACGTTTATGACGTCATAGCGGAAAATCTATCATGGCGGAAAAGTATCGGACAGTACCCTTCTAAACCAGAATTCAACGAGCTTTCCTATGGTGCAATCCGCTTCTCTCTACGACAAATACTTTTCGATATATAGCCCCATTTCGAAAAATGACGTTTCACGTCGTGACGTCATTGACGTTCGAACAATCCGAGTAAAACTTCGCAGTTCGATGGAAGATACCATTATATATCGGTGTGCTAAATTTCAGAGATATCGGTCCAAATGTGACTGCTGTGTGAATTTTTGAAAATCCGCCAATGATGAGAGATAGGGATTTTTCGATTTTTCAATGATTTTTGGTGACGTCATCAATGAACCGATTTCTTTCAAAAACGTTCGGTGCTCTCCCTGGGCGGATACCTATCTATCAAAAAAGTTTCGGGATGCTAGCTCGAAAACTGTGGCCTGTAACGTGCTAACAGACAAACAAACATACAAATAAACAAACAAACCGAACTGACCAACATAGTTGACGAATTTTTAATTCGTCAACTAACGAGGGGCCATAGGCCCGGCAGTTGACGAATTGCCATAAAAATTGCAATTATGTCAAAACGAGTATTCAGATCTGAGTTGAATAAAGACCATGAAATCCCCTAATTTGCATGAATTTCTCTTATCCGATTGACGGATATTGACCAAAATCGTGCATGTGTTTCTTATGGGGCAATAAATAAGAAAACAAAGTCAGTAATCTGTTTAATCTAATTAGCACCAATTCGGAAATTGACGTTTTACGTCATGACGTCATTGACGTTGCACATAGCGTGCTGAAACTTGTTAAATGGCTGGGCATCATTATTCCACATACGTTCTGATAATTACAGTCCAATAATATCGAATATGAGTGCACTGTGGATGTTTGAAAGTTTGCTGAAAAGTCGAAAAATTGGTATGACAGGCCTTACGTTTATGACGTCATAGCGGAAAATCTATCATGGCGGAAAAGTATCGGACAGTACCCTTCTAAACCAGAATTCAACGAGCTTTCCAATGGTGCAATCCGCTGTTCTGTACGACAAATACTTTTTGATATATAGCCCCATTTTGAAAATTGACGTTTTACTTCATGACGTCATTGACGTTGCAAGTAGCGTGTTGAAACTTGATAGGTGGCTGGATATCATTATTTCACATACGTTCTGGTAATTACAGATCAATACCTTCAAATTTGAGTGCACTGTAAATGTTTGAAAGTTTGCTGAAAAGTCGAAAAATTGGTATGACAGGCCATACGTTTATGACGTCATAGCGGAAAATCCATCATGGCGGAAAAGTATCGGACAGTACCCTTCTAAACCAGAATTCAACGGGCTTTCCAATGGTGCAATTCGCTTCTCTGTACGACAAATACTTTCCGATATATAACCCCATTCCAAAAATTGACGTTTTACGTCATGACGTCATTGACGTTGCACGTAGCGTGTTGAAACTTGGTGTATGGCTGGGTATCATTATTCCATATAAGTTCTGACAATTACAGTCTAATATCTTCAAAATTGAGTGCACTGTGGATGTTTGAAAGTTTGCTGAAAAGTCGAAAAATTGGTATGACAGGCCTTACGTTTATGACGTCATAGCGGAAAATCTATCATGGCGGAAAAGTATCGGACAGTACCCTTCTAAACCAGAATTCAACGAGCTTTCCAATGGTGCAATCCGCTGTTCTGTACGACAAATACTTTTTGATATATAGCCCCATTTTGAAAATTGACGTTTTACTTCATGACGTCATTGACGTTGCAAGTAGCGTGTTGAAACTTGATAGGTGGCTGGATATCATTATTTCACATACGTTCTGGTAATTACAGATCAATACCTTCAAATTTGAGTGCACTGTAAATGTTTGAAAGTTTGCTGAAAAGTCGAAAAATTGGTATGACAGGCCATACGTTTATGACGTCATAGCGGAAAATCCATCATGGCGGAAAAGTATCGGACAGTACCCTTCTAAACCAGAATTCAACGGGCTTTCCAATGGTGCAATTCGCTTCTCTGTACGACAAATACTTTCCGATATAAAACCCCATTCCAAAAATTGACGTTTTACGTCATGACGTCATTGACGTTGCACGTAGCGTGTTGAAACTTGGTGTATGGCTGGGTATCATTATTCCATATAAGTTCTGACAATTACAGTCTAATATCTTCAAAATTGAGTGCACTGTGGATGTTTGAAAGTTTGCTGAAAAGTCGAAAAATTGGTATGACAGGCCTTACGTTTATGACGTCATAGCGGAAAATCTATCATGGCGGAAAAGTATCGGACAGTACCCTTCTAAACCAGAATTCAACGGGCTTTCCAATGGTGCAATCCGCTTCTCTCTACGACAAATACTTTTCGATATATAGCCCCATTTCGAAAAATGACGTTTCACGTCGTGACGTCATTGACGTTCGAACAATCCGAGTAAAACTTCGCAGTTCGATGGAAGATACCATTATATATCGGTGTGCTGAATTTCAGAGATATCGGTCCAAATGTGACTGCTGTGTGAATTTTTGAAAATCCGCCAATGATGAGAGATAGGGATTTTTCGATTTTTCAATGATTTTTGGTGACGTCATCAATGAACCGATTTCTTTCAAAAACGTTCGGTGCTCTCCCAGGGCGGATACCTATCTATCAAAAAAGTTTCGGGATGCTAGCTCGAAAACTGTGGCCTGTAACGTGCTAACAGACAAACAAACATACAAACGAGGGGCCATAGGCCCGGCAGTTGACGAATTTGCCATAGAAACGTCAATTACGTCATACCGAAGTGACGTTGCACGTAGCGTGTTGAAACTTGGGACGTCCCTGAAAAATAACGCTCCACATACGTTCTCATAATTACAGCCTATTACCTTCAAAATTGAGTGCACTGTGCTTGTTTGAAAGTTTGCTGAAAAGCCGTAAATCTTGTATGACAGGCCTTACGTTTATGACCTCATAGCGGAAAATCCATCATGGCGGAAAAGTATTGGACAGTACCCTTCTAAACCAGAATTCAACGAGCTTTCCAATGGTGCAATTAGCTTCTCTGTACGACAAATACTTTTCGAAATATAGCCCCATTTCAAAAATTGACGTTTTACGTCATGACGTCATTGACGTTGCACGTTGCGTGTTGAAACTTGGTGTATGGCTGGGTATCATTATTCCATATACGTTCTGATAATTACAACTTAATATCTTCAAAATTGAGAGCACTGTGGATGTTTGAAAGTTTGCTGAAAAGCCGTAAATCTTGTATGACAGGCCTTACGTTTATGACGTCATAGCGGAAAATCTATCATGGCGGAAAAGTATCGAACAGTACCATCCTAAACCAAAATTCAACGAACTTTTCAATGGTACAATCCGCTTCTCTCTATGACAAATACTTTTTGATATATAGCCCTATTTCGTAAATTGACGTTTTACGTCATGAAGTCATTGACGTTGCACGTAGCGTGTTGAAACTTGGCATGTGGCTGGGTATCATTATTTCACATACGTTCTGATAATTACAGTTCAATACCTTCAAATTTGAGTGCACTGTAGATGTTTGAAAGTTTGCTGAAAAGTCGAAAAATTGGTATGACAGGCTTTACGTTTATGACGTCATAGCGGAAAATCTATCATGGCGGAAAAGTATCGGACAGTACCCTCCTACACCAAAATTCAACGAACTTTTCAATGGTACAATCCGCTTCTCTCTACGACAAATACTTTTTGATATATAGCCCCATTTCGAAAATTGACGTTTTACGTCATGACGTCATTGACGTTGCCCGTAGCGTGTTGAAACTTGGTATGTGGCTGGATATCATTATTTCACATACGTGCTGATAATTACAGTTCAATACCTTCAAATTTGAGTGCACTGTAGATGTTTGAAAGTTTGCTGAAAAGTCGAAAAATTGGTATGACAGGCCTTATGTTTATGACGTCATAGCGGAAAATCTATCATGGCGGAAAAGTATCGGACAGTACCCTTCTAAACCAGAATTCAACGAGCTTTCCAATGGTGCAATCCGCTTCTCTCTACGACAAATACTTTTCGATATATAGCCCCATTTCGAAAAATGACGTTTCACGTCGTGACGTCATTGACGTTCGAACAATCCGAGTAAAACTTCGCAGTTCGATGGAAGATACCATTATATATCGGTGTGCTGAATTTCAGAGATATCGGTCCAAATGTGACTGCTGTGTGAATTTTTGAAAATCCGCCAATGATGAGAGATAGGGATTTTTCGATTTTTCAATGATTTTTGGTGACGTCATCAATGAACCGATTTCTTTCAAAAACGTTCGGTGCTCTCCCAGGGCGGATACCTATCTATCAAAAAAGTTTCGGGATGCTAGCCCGAAAACTGTGGCCTGTAACGTGCTAACAGACAAACAAACATACAAATAAACAAACAAACCGAACTGACCAACATAGTTGACGAATTTTTAATTCGTCAACTAATAAACAAACAAACCGAACTGACCAACATAGTTGACGAATTTTTAATTCGTCAACTAACAAACAAACAAACCGAACTGACCAACATAGTTGACGAATTTTTAATTCGTCAACTAACAAACGGAACTGACCAACATAGTTGACGAATTTTAATTCGTCAACTAAAAATCGGCCATAGGCCAACACTTGACGAAATAATTTACACATTTGTGTTTTCATGTAAAACATTTACACAAAATTTACACATTTATGGCATCACCTGACAACAGTTAGCATTGGAAACAAAACCATTTGAAACATCTAGTTTGCGTATGTATCAACATAATACCTCTAATCATGCTAATGGCACAAAATTTTAATAATGCCAATACTAAAAAAACCCACAATATATCAAAATTGCAAAAATCCAATAACACAAACTGACAACTTTCATATCATTGTGTTGCATCTTTGGAAAACTCTCGAATGAGTTCAAGCAGACGGTGATGGCCGTTTTTTGCATGCCATACTGGTATTACAGGACAGTGGGGATGACCGTATTAAATCATAATGCAACAATGTATATTCAAAATGATAATTTCTCAAAGCACACTACCAAAAGGTTATTGGATAAAAAAAAAACCTAATATATAATGAATGTACTAAATATTCTAAGAAACAGAATCCATGTCAGTAAAAAAAATATTTAGCAGCAGGTAGAATCCAACTTGCAGAATCAAAACCATGTGTATTACATAGCCAGCGCTGTAACCACTCGACCACTGATACAATGCACGATTGCAATACAAATTTCCATTTCCCATTGAGAACAACTATTATGACTACACGCATGTCGGCCTGACAGCGCCGAGAAATTGATCCAAAAATAACACTGAGTTTATCACATAAACTAGCTAAAACCAACTTTTAAGGTCATATTAGTTGGAGAATTGGGCAAGAGAAATCCACGTTCAAATCTACACGAACCATTTCATAGCTCAAGCACATATTGGGCAAAATTTCAGAAAGATTCGATCCTAAACTTTAAAGATCAAAATGTATGTGCAGAACGGATGACGCCGGACATCGATTGATGCAACGCCCTGGCAAAAGGTTATCGTTCCAAATGGTAGAATAAAAATGAGTGAATGACAAACAGCAAATATTCCCACACAAATATGAAATTACATTGACAACAAGTAAACGAAACAAAAAGAGAGGCTTAGACATGTGGCGATTGTACAACTTCGAAGAATTAGCCCTAAAATATGACCTAATAATTGCTTCTTTGCTTTTTATCGATGTTTTTATGTTGACAATCAGTTGCAATTAGGTCATATTTTAAGGCTATGAAGAATGGAGGTAACACAAACGCGCTATGACAAAAACATGCATCGCTCGATCATAATGAAACCAATGAGACCCTGTAAAATGACACGATACGGTGTTTAATCTGGGCCATTCGCCATGCAACTTACCAGACCCCCAGATTTTCAACCTCGGGCGATAATCGGGAGTTTTGGTCATACGACCATCGGACATTCATCATATTACACAGAACTGACTAAAGAAAAACACAAAAATATTTGGAAAAAATAATATTGAGTACAAACAGAGTTATTGCGATTTTTCGATTTTGACCTTTTACTTGACCTTGACCTTAATTTTTGACCTTGTGTTAAGAAACTCGACAGATTTGTTCCATTTGACAAAGCACAACTCCTGGGGAAAAATCAACAACATCAATTGGAACCTGGCCCCACAATATGGTTTGAATGTTATGAGATATGAAACCATAAAGTCATGACCCTCAAATTTTCGACCCAGAACGGAAATCGAGAGTTTGGGTCATATGACCATCAGACATATATCATATGATGCGGAATTGACCATAAAAAAATATAAAAATACGTAGAAAAAATAATATTGATCATAAATGGAGTTATTGTGATTTTTCGATTTTGACCTTTTCCTTGATCTTGATCTTGACCTTTGACCTTGAGTCACAAAAATTGTGCATTGCCTGTGCATAAAGACATATATTATACCTGTATAATTTCATCAGTATCGAACAAGATTTGTGGACACTACGACCGTTTGAAATTTCGAAAAATTAACGTTTATGATGTCACATCTCAAAACTGATGAGAAAGTATGTACCAGGGAATCAAGACCTTCCATTTGATATACTACTTGATATGTTTCAGTTTGTTTGAAAATTTGCTGAAAAGTCGAAAAATTGGTATGACAGGCCATACGTTTATGACGTCATAGCAGAAAATCTATCATGGCGGAAAAGTATCGGATAGTACTATTCTAAGCCAGAATTCGACGAGCTTTCCAATGGTGCAATTCGCTTCTCTGCACGACAAATACTTTTTGATATATAGCCCATTTTGAAAATTGACGTTTTACGTCATGACGTCATTGACGTTGCACGTAGCGTGTTGAAACTTAGTATATGGCTCGTTATCATTATTCCACATAGGTTCTGATAATTACAGTCCATTACCTTCAAATTTGAGTGCACTGTGGATGTTTGAAAGTTTGCTGAAAAGTCGAAAAATTGGTATGACAGGCCTTACGTTTATGACGTCATAGCAGAAAATCTATCATGGCAGAAAAGTATCGGACAGTACCCTTCTAAACCAGAATTCAACGAGCTTTCCAATGGTACAATCCGCTCCTCTATACGACAAATACTTTGTGATATATAGCCCCATTTCGAAAATTGACGTTTTACGTCATGACGTCATTGACGTTGCACGTAGCGTGTTGAAACTTGGCATGTGGCTGGATATCTTTATTTCACATGCGTTCTGATAATTACAGTTCAATACCTTCAAATTTGAGTGCACTGTAGATGTTTGAATGTTTGATGAAAAGTCGAAAAATTGGTATGACAGGCCTTACGTTTATGACGTCATAGCGGAAAATCTATCATGGCGGAAAAGTATCGGACAGTACCCTCCTAAACCAGAATTCAACGAGCTTTCCAATGGTGCAATCCGCTTCTCTGTACGACAAATACTTTCCGATATATAACCCCATTTCGAAAGATGACGTTTCACGTCGTGACGTCATTGACGTTCAATCGATCCAAACCAAACTTCGCAGTATGATGTATAATATTACCATATATCGGTGTGCTAAATTTCAGAGGTATCGGTTCAAATTTGACTGCTGTGTGAATTTTTGAAAATTCGCCAATGATGAGAGATAGGGATTTTTCGATTTTTCAATGATTTTTGGTGACGTCATCAATTGACCGATATCTTCCAAAAATGAACTCATCCATCCATATTTGATTGCACATCTTCTGACTTATTTTCATGATTCTACGTTCAAAATTGTGACCTGTGGAGCGCTAACAAGCAAACAAACAGACAAACAGACAAACGCAACTGATCAACATACTTGACGAAATTTACATTTCGTCAAGTAAAAATCGGCCATAGGCCAACACTTGACGAAAAATCTACACATTTGTTTACATTCAAGACATTTACTCATAATTTACACATTTATGGCATCACCTGACAACAGTTAGCATTGGAAACAAAACCATTTGAAACATCTAGTTTGCGTATGTATCAACATAATACCTCTAATCATGCTAATGGCACAAAATTTTAATAATGCCAATACTAAAAAAAACCACAATATATCAAAATTGCAAAAATCCAA
Source organism: Terebella lapidaria (assembly GCA_949152475.1). Classification (NCBI taxonomy): domain Eukaryota; kingdom Metazoa; phylum Annelida; class Polychaeta; order Terebellida; family Terebellidae; genus Terebella; species Terebella lapidaria. Next base: position 32,712,945 of record OX424567.1, on the reverse strand, counting down.
TAACACAAACTGACAACTTTCATATCATTGTGTTGCATCTTTGGAAAACTCTCGAATGAGTTCAAGCAGACGGTGATGGCCGTTTTTTGCATGCCATACTGGTATTACAGGACAGTGGGGATGACCGTATTAAATCATAATGCAACAATGTATATTCAAAATGATAATTTCTCAAAGCACACTACCAAAAGGTTATTGGATAAAAAAAAAACCTAATATATAATGAATGTACTAAATATTCTAAGAAACAGAATCCATGTCAGTAAAAAAAATATTTAGCAGCAGGTAGAATCCAACTTGCAGAATCAAAACCATGTGTATTACATAGCCAGCGCTGTAACCACTCGACCACTGATACAATGCACGATTGCAATACAAATTTCCATTTCCCATTGAGAACAACTATTATGACTACACGCATGTCGGCCTCACATAAACTAGCTAAAACCAACTTTTAAGGTCATATTAGTTGGAGAATTGGGCAAGAGAAATCCACGTTCAAATCTACACGAACCATTTCATAGCTCAAGCACATATTGGGCAAAATTTCAGAAAGATTCGATCCTAAACTTTAAAGATCAAAATGTATGTGCAGAACGGATGACGCCGGACATCGATTGATGCAACGCCCTGGCAAAAGGTTATCGTTACAAATGGTAGAATAAAAATGAGTGAATGACAAACAGCAAATATTCCCACACAAATATGAAATTACATTGACAACAAGTAAACGAAACAAAAAGAGAGGCTTAGACATGTGGCGATTGTACAACTTCGAAGAATTAGCCCTAAAATATGACCTAATAATTGCTTCTTTGCTTTTTATCGATGTTTTTATGTTGACAATCAGTTGCAATTAGGTCATATTTTAAGGCTATGAAGAATGGAGGTAACACAAACGCGCTATGACAAAAACATGCATCGCTCGATCATAATGAAACCAATGAGACCCTGTAAAATGACACGATACGGTGTTTAATCTGGGCCATTCGCCATGCAACTTACCAGACCCCCAGAATTTCAACCTCGGGCGATAATCGGGAGTTATGGTCGTACGACCATCGGACATTCATCATATTACACAGAACTGACTAAAGAAAAACACAAAAATATTTGGAAAAAATAATATTGAGTACAAACAGAGTTATTGCGATTTTTCGATTTTGACCTTTTACTTGACCTTGACCTTAATTTTTGACCTTGTGTTAAGAAACTCGACAGATTTGTTCCATTTGACAAAGCACAACTCCTGGGGAAAAATCAACAACATCAATTGGAACCTGGCCCCACAATATGGTTTGAATGTTATGAGATATGAAACCATAAAGTCATGACCCTCAAATTTTCGACCCAGAACGGAAATCGAGAGTTTGGGTCATATGACCATCAGACATATATCATATGATGCGGAATTGACCATAAAAAAATATAAAAATACGTAGAAAAAATAATATTGATCATAAATGGAGTTATTGTGATTTTTCGATTTTGACCTTTTCCTTGATCTTGATCTTGACCTTTGACCTTGAGTCACAAAAATTGTGCATTGCCTGTGCATAAAGACATATATTATACCTGTATAATTTCATCAGTATCGAACAAGATTTGTGGACACTACGACCGTTTGAAATTTCGAAAAATTAACGTTTATGATGTCACTTGTCAAAACTGATGAGAAAGTATGTACCAGGGAATCAAGACCTTCCATTTGATATACTACTTGATATGTTTCAGTTTGTTTGAAAATTTGCTGAAAAGTCGAAAAATTGGTATGACAGGCCATACGTTTATGACGTCATAGCGGAAAATCTATCATGGCGGAAAAGTATCGGATAGTACTATTCTAAGCCAGAATTCGACGAGCTTTCCAATGGTGCAATTCGCTTCTCTGCACGACAAATACTTTTTGATATATAGCCCATTTTGAAAATTGACGTTTTACGTCATGACGTCATTGACGTTGCACGTAGCGTGTTGAAACTTAGTATATGGCTCGTTATCATTATTCCACATAGGTTCTGATAATTACAGTCCATTACCTTCAAATTTGAGTGCACTGTGGATGTTTGAAAGTTTGCTGAAAAGTCGAAAAATTGGTATGACAGGCCTTACGTTTATGACGTCATAGCAGAAAATCTATCATGGCGGAAAAGTATCGGACAGTACCCTTCTAAACCAGAATTCAACGAGCTTTCCAATGGTGCAATCCGCTTCTCTATACGACAAATACTTTGTGATATATAGCCCCATTTCGAAAATTGACGTTTTACGTCATGACGTCATTGACGTTGCACGTAGCGTGTTGAAACTTGGCATGTGGCTGGATATCTTTATTTCACATGCGTTCTGATAATTACAGTTCAATACCTTCAAATTTGAGTGCACTGTAGATGTTTGAATGTTTGATGAAAAGTCGAAAAATTGGTATGACAGGCCTTACGTTTATGACGTCATAGCGGAAAATCTATCATGGCGGAAAAGTATCGGACAGTACCCTCCTAAACCAGAATTCAACGAGCTTTCCAATGGTGCAATCCGCTTCTCTGTACGACAAATACTTTCCGATATATAACCCCATTTCGAAAGATGACGTTTCACGTCGTGACGTCATTGACGTTCAATCGATCCAAACCAAACTTCGCAGTATGATGTATAATATTACCATATATCGGTGTGCTAAATTTCAGAGGTATCGGTTCAAATTTGACTGCTGTGTGAATTTTTGAAAATTCGCCAATGATGAGAGATAGGGATTTTTCGATTTTTCAATGATTTTTGGTGACGTCATCAATTGACCGATATCTTCCAAAAATGAACTCATCCATCCATATTTGATTGCACATCTTCTGACTTATTTTCATGATTCTACGTTCAAAATTGTGACCTGTGGAGCGCTAACAAGCAAACGAGAGGCCATAGGCCACACACTTGCCGGAATGACTTTGACCTTTCATGCAGTAGTAGGCATACTACGGTAGATCCCTATAATGGGATTGTTATACCAAAAAGATGCATCCGGTTTGATTCTCCCAAAAGAACGCAAAGTAGGCTGAGTCCCAAAGAACGTCTCTCTTCCACTGAGCGCCTATCGATTATACACTGTGATGTTGCCTTGGCTACGGCGAATGCGTGAACGACTGCAGCAGCCCACGAAACAGATTGTCAGCAGTGATGCACGGAGACTCTTCTCGGTAGGGAACTTTTTGTTTTGTTTTGGTCACAAACTTCGAGTTATTACTTATTATGCATTAAATTTGTCATTTGTGGTATTAATACAAACACAGTATGGGTACGTGAGTATCATAGATCATGTTCCCGTATTGGAATTTGAAATTCGAACGTTTTAGGTATGTAAACATTGAAAAAAAAGATGCGTAATTTCCGACCGCATGGGCCGCCATGCGTGTGGCCGAGTGCAGGCAGTGCCTGGCTCGTTGCCCCCATTTTCCCAGCGCGTCCGTTCACTTTCGCTCGGAGCACATGTCGAATCTAGATCTATTTGGGAAATGGAAATACCTCTGGCCCCGAGGTAACGTCGGGTAAATAGATTGACAGTAAATTGATGATGTTTGAACTGTGTAATTCAAGGGTGCGACCATCATCCACTGCTGAGTGGCGTAACTCTGGTGCCCCACCCCCATCCTCTCCCCATAACTTTGGGACAAATCAAATGCTTACCAATACTATCATTTATCATGTTTATTTCCAAAATGTTATTTTGGAGCGGAGCTTTCGAGACTCTCATTGAACAGACCACCCCCCAACTTTTACACTGTGGTTGCCCTCTTGTTGTGTACAGTGTCGATAATGTACTCATTGTCAGAAAATAAATGTGATAGGCTACAATTTGTGTTGTTGTTTCTCCTGGATCAAGTATTTGATTGTGCATTGACATTGCTATTCGGCCGATAACCTTTTGCCGTGGCGTTGCGTCCGTCGTCGTCGTCGTCGTCCGTCTACATTTTTATCTTTGAAGTTTACGATCAATTTTTTTTGAAATTTTGCACAAAAATGCCTAAAAATATTTCGAGAGGGAAGTATTTTTTAGTTTTTTTATTTTCGCATTTTTTTTCAAAATGGCGGCCATTTTCGTCGAAAAATGGCCAATTTTGTACTTTGACGGTCGTTTTCTCAAAATCTGTTCAGTAACTTGTTTTCTTATTGATGCATAACACTCCTCCTATGTACCCCTGTGACATGTATAAATTTCGTTGCCCTTGAATCGCTCGAAGTGGGCCATTTTGGGCCTAAACTCTGCCCAAATGGGACTTTCCCATGTTAAATTCTCCTATGCTTTATAATGGGACACATTAAGCCTAATATCTCACTTAAAATTGAAATTAGAGACTAAGAATCAATTGTGGACATATAGGAAATGATATATGCTGAATATTCTCGTGACTTTGAATTTGACCTCTGACCTCGTTTTCAAGGTCAGAGCGGCCGTTTTCGTCCAAAAATGGCCAATTTTGGACTTTGACGATCGTTTTCTCAAAATCTGTTCATTATTTTTTTTTTCTTATTGATGCATAACACTCCTCATATGTACCCCTGTGAAATGCATAAATTTCGTTGCGCTTGAATCACTCGAAGTTGGCCATTTTGAGCCCAAACTCGGCCCAAATGGTACTTTCCCATGTTAAATTCTCTTATGCTTTATAATGGGACACATTAAGCCTAATATCTCACGCAATATTGAGATTAGAGACTAGGAATCAATTGTGGACATATAGGAAATGATATATGTTGAATATTCTCATGACCTTGAATTTGACCTCAGACCTCATTTTCAAGGTCACAGGACAAAATGGTCAATATCTTGTTTATTAGCGACTTTACAGGTTAGGAATCAATTGTGAACATATAGGAAATGATATATGCTTAATATTCTAGTGACCTTGAATTTGACTTTTGGGACCTCATTTTCAAGGTCAACTGGACAAAAAGGCTAATATCTTGCTTATTATCGATTTTACAGCTTAGGAATCAATTGTGAACATATAGGAAATGATATATTTTGAATATTCACATGACCTTGAATTTGACCTTTGACCTAAATTTCAAGGTCAGTCATTTTATTTTCAAGGTCAGAATACAAAATGGCTTATGTCTCGCTTATTATCAAATTTACAGCTTAGGGGTCCGTAATGAACATATAAAAAATGATGTATGCTAAATATTTTAGTGATCTAGAATTTGACCTTTGATGCCATTTTCAAGGTCAGAGAACAAAATGGCTAATATGTCGCTTATTATAATCTTTATAGCTTAGGAATCAATTGCAAATATAGAGGAATGATATGTACTGAATATTTTCATGACCTTGAACTTGAACTTTGACCTCATTTTCAAGGTCACATCACAGAATGGCTAATGTCTCAGTTATTATCGACTTAGGAATTTATTGTGGACATACTAGAAGTGATATATTTGTTGAAAATTTCATGGCCTTAAATTTATCAGTGACTTTATTTTCAAGGTCCCTGGACAAAAGGCTAATATCTAAAATGTATATTTTCCGGTAACCTTTCTTAGCCCTTGGGCTAATTTTATCTTTTTTGTTTACGGGCGAATTTTTCTGAAATTTTACACAAAAATACTTAAAAATAATTCAAGAAGGAGGTATTTTTTAGTTTTTTGATTTTCGCATTTTTATAAAATGGCGGCCATTTTCGACGAAAAATGCCTGATTTTGGACTTTGGCGGTCATTTTCTCAAAATCTGTTCCGTAACTATTTTCTTTTTGATACATAACACTCCTCATATGTACTCCTATGATGTCTATAAATTTCGTTGCGCTTCCATTTTGGCCCAAACTCAGCCCAAGTTGGGCTTTCCCATGTTAAATTCTCCTATGCTTTATAATGGGACACATTATGCCTAATATGTGTAGCCGGGTATTCATCTATGGGTTGGAGCTAAAGTTATTCCTAATAGCTATTATTTGTTGTAGTATGATAATTCCACTAATGACGTCACTTCCACTGTAAGAAAATAATATAAAAGGCTTTGGCGCCAAGTCCAATTGCCACTTGCCAGTCTGACAGTCATCACCGCACTTGTATAATATAGAACACTGTGAATAAACTGCACTGATTCTAGCTGTGTGTCCTGGAGTCTACTTCCAAACGGCGACAAATGGCGCAGTCGGCAGGATCAACGAATATTTCGCCGTGAGCCAACCTTCCCAGATCGGGGATGGTCAGCAAGCAGGGCACACAGGTAGCGAATTTCTACACTTGTTTAGTTCATTTCTGCACGATCATCGCCTTCGGCTGGCAAGTGGACCGACGTTGATCAGCAGCCCGTTTCAACTCAACTTTCTCGCGTATTGATTTTCTACGGCCGAGCGACCCAGTGTGTGAGGTGATTGTGAAGTCTCCGGTATTTTCTACACTGCGCTCCGTCTCCGTGTGCCGTATTCACTGGACTGTTCCTGTGAGTTTTCTTCTGGACTGTTGTCTACGCTCGTATCGTCATGCTGATGGGTAGAATTCCCGTGGATCGACAATGGGTGAGATTCCCGCGACCACGCTGTGATGGGTAGATTCCCGCATGCGACCCGGTTTGCCATGGACACGCCATATCTTTCTCCGTCTTCGATGGACCTGTCGTTCCTAGATCTTCATGGAGCGCGCACATGGTTTCTCTGAATGACACTTTATTGGGACATTTTATTATTATTCGTTTCCAAAATACCTTTGTAACTGTTGAAACGCTGATTAATGTATTTGTTCATATTTCACTGCCAAAGGTTCTTGGGTCAGTTCTACCAAGTTTGAAAACATATTTTGTGTATGAGCCTACGGGTTTTGCTGCTGATCAACTGGTCTTTGTAATATTTTGTAATATTCATTTGTTTGTATGGTCATCATTTGTATATAGTATCATTGGTTGAGAATTTGTAAATATTGTTGTATGTAAGTTGGCTATGAAAGTATCATCAGGGTTTTTAGATGTTCCACTTGCACTGTACAGTTATGATGATTTCAGGTTCCACAGTTTCCCTATGAAGTTAGTAAAAATATTCTGACTACAGTAATTTACTTGTTTAACAGATAATTCAATAATGGTGCATTTATTTACTGTGACTGAAGTTTAGTAATATTTTCAGTGAATATAATTCAATTAATATTGTCATTGTATTTCATGGTTTGCATTATGATAACTTTTTGGTGTGTTGGAAAAGCATGACTAGCTGTTGTCTAGCAGGACCTGGTGTTTGATTTTTGACATCGTCAGGTTGTCATTTCATGGTGGGTGGTTCAGGTTAGTAATTTAGTCTACCAGATCTATGTAATTATATTTTTCTGATTACGTATATGTATGTTGTTTCTCTACACTTATCTGATTTGTTTAGTTATAGTGTATTGTATACTTTTGTGGTGATTAATCGCGGTAATATCTCTGCAATGTACACTCTTCACTTGGTTGAGGCATGACTAGCTACGTCTAGCAGGGTGTTCGTTATTTGTTAGTTGTATTTTCGTGGCAGAACTAAAATATCTGATAGTGTGTGTTGATTGCATTCAGTGCTCTAATGGTTTTTGATAATTACCTTACTTCGTGTGTAATAGTTTGTTCAGCGGTGTTATAGTTTAGTATCGATAATACTCTCATGTTTGAACTTAGCTCAATGTCTGTGTCGTTGCAAAGCGTCTCTTTATACCGGTATCCTGTTGTTGCAAGTTTATTTTTTGGTGGAGTTCATTCTCCTCGGATCTATTTTGAAGCCATTATTTATTGAACAACTGTGGTAGTTGACCCTGGTGTAGTATTTTGTATACTCCTGGTCTTCTTTAGTATTGGTGTTATTTCCAATATTTATTTGCATATCACTATGCTTACTTTATATCTACCAATTGTACATGTATTGCTTATTGGTTTCACTTGTAATATTTCACAGGATCAGTATTTCGGATGTTGTTCTGAGTTCTGCATTAGTCTTTTTTTCTGTATATTTCATAATGTCGAGGACGACATTTGTTTTTGTGGGGAAGTATGTAGCCGGGTATTCATCTATGGGTTGGAGCTAAAGTTATTCCTAATAGCTATTATTTGTTGTAGTATGATAATTCCACTAATGACGTCACTTCCACTGTAAGAAAATAATATAAAAGGCTTTGGCGCCAAGTCCAATTGCCACTTGCCAGTCTGACAGTCATCACCGCACTTGTATAATATAGAACACTGTGAATAAACTGCACTGATTCTAGCTGTGTGTCCTGGAGTCTACTTCCAAACGGCGACATATGTCACTTAATATTGAAACTAAAGACAAGGAATCAATTGTGGACATATTACAAATGATATATGCTGAATATTCTCGTGAGCTTGAATTTGACCTCTGACACATTTTCAAGGTCAGATCACAAAATGGCTTATATCTCACTTATTATCGACTCTACAGCTTAGGAATCAATTGTGGTCGTATAGGAAATGATATATGCTGAATATTCTGATGACCTTGAATTTGACCTTTGACCCCATTTTCAAGGTCATAGGACAAAATGGCTTTTATCTCGCTTATTATCGACTGTACAGCTTAGGAATCAATTGCGGACATATAGGAAATGATATATGTCGGATACTCTGATGACCTTGGAATTGACCTTTGACCTAGCTTTCAAGCTAAAAGCACAAAATGGCTATTATCTCGCTTATTATCGACTTTACAGCTTAGAAATCAAATGTGGACATATAAGAAATGATATACCAGGTATGCCGAATATTCTGATGACCTTGAATTTGACGTTTCACCTCATTTTCAAGGTCACAGCACAAAATGGCCAGTATCTCGCTTATGATTCACTTTACAGTTTGGGAATCAATTGTGGACATATAAAAATGATATATATGCTGAATATTCTCATGACCTTGAATATGATCTTTGACCTCATTTTCAAGGTCAAAGCACAAAATGGCTAATATGATAAAAATTGCCTTGAATTTGACCTCATTTTCTAGGTCAGAGCACAAAATGGCTAATATCTCGCTTTTTATTTACTTTTCAGCTTGAGAATCAATTGTGGACATATAAGAAATAATATATACTGAATATTCTCGTGACTTTGGATATGACCTTTGACCTCATTTTCAAGGTCAGAGCGAAAATAGCGCATATGTCACTTGTTGTCAACTTTACAGCTTACGAATCAATTGTGGACATATAGGAAATGATATATGCTGAATATACTTGTAACCTTGAAATTACTAGACCATCGGTCTGATCACCTATTGGCTAGCCGGTAAGCTACAGGTACCTTGGGCCTATGTTTCTCTTTCAAAAGGTCGGCAAAAAATGTTTTTGCCCAGATTAAGTCCCTATTAGCTTTGAGCCATCCCCCCTCTCAATGTTAAAAACTAATCCTAGATCGTTGTCGCCTGTAGATTGAAAGACCATAATTCACAATATGAAAAGGGTGTGTTTATAATAAACAGGCTACAAATACCTGAAAATGAAAGTGTCAAAGTGCAACACCAAATTGACCAACACTGGTCCATAACAGCATGCATACACACACGTTTAAAACCTGATAATACCACACCTAATCAGTGAGGCATAATAACATAATGCATAGCGCATACACTCAGACATGCATATCTCTAACATGTGGTGGATGTTGTCACTTGATAACGGTAAAAACATGGTGACTTTATGATATAACTAGAATGATCTTAATGCAGTCGTGAATGCATTGAATTCATTTGGGGATATCGTCCATGTGGTTGTCTACGATCTATTCTTTGGAAAATATGCATACCTGAATATTTTTCTACACTAATAGAACACATGAATAACACTTGAACTTTATATATTCACTATATTTACCGTTTAGCTGAGTGCCCCCGAGTTGGCTGATGCAATATAGTTTCGCTTTGTTCTTTTTCCAGGTCACTGTCCCAGGCTTTTGTGCTGCTGTTTCGTGCGTGTCGCGTGAGTTCTTGCTTGACTGGTCTTGTTTAAGCACTCCCTAAATTGGTCGCTATCATTGTCATCTCACATTTTATAGAAACATTATAAATTGAACAATTGTGTATGGTCATATTCGATATTTCCTATGGTGACCTCAATAATCAATTCTGAGCAAGTATAATTTTAATAAAGTTTAAGTGAGTAGAATTATAATTTTATGTTCTTCAGTACTAAGGTACAACCATTTATAAACCAGTTGTTCACTGGTAATTGTGATGATGAAAACATGTTTCATTATTGCAGGAGTTCCAGCCATCTTCCAGACTACAGTCTTGGTCCACCCCAGTCCGACTACAGTCCTGTGGGCATATTCCCAGTTCCTCTGTTGTAAGATACCTTGCTCAAATTTACTGTTTATAGTAGAACTGTGTTGTGGGAATTGTTCACGCGAAAAAGTCTTGTTACAATAGAGTATATGTTATAAAATGTTTGGATGGAGCATCGTCAACAGTTTCATGATTATCTTGGACAGGTTAAGCACTATTAAAAAAAGTTCATATTTAAGTGTCATTATCATTGTACAATGCTACCCTTACTAAGTTATAACCAATTATTATGGTGATGATGAAAGCATATTTTGTTTCATTTTCTTAGCTTCCAGTGTGACTACAGTCCTGGTCCACCCCAGTGTGACTACAGTCCTGGAGCCAGATTGTTCTGCTGTCGAAAGATACCTTGATCTCACTTGCTGTATGTGGTAAAAATGTGTTGACTTTTTCATTGTCAATTGAAATTTTGAACTCGAGCTGCTGCGACCGAGTTTTTTTTTTGGAAAGTACAGCCACCGGTACACGTTGTAGTTTTGGTTGTACTTTTGATAGATCTATTAGTGTATTTATTAAACTGTATAACATTTTAGATAAATTCATGTTTTGTAAATAATGATATTATTCATTGTATTGCTGATCCATACTGCAACAAACATAACTGTTCTTGTATCTAATTTGTCAAAAATCTCCTGTGACAGTGAAAGGGTTAAAGGCAGTGTCAACCATGTAGGATAATTGTACCATTACATAGAGCTACAGCAATGGGGAGAAACAGTTTCGATTTTACAAAACTTGATTAGTTCTCGAGATATACACATGTTCATACACATGTTCAATTCAATACATAACTCAATTATATCAACTCAATAATAGTGTAGTTTGCAAAGCTAAATAAAAGCATCTCGCTATATAGTCCACGTCATTAACACTCCTTATAATAGTTAAAAAGGTACCAGTCTGAAATGAACATATCTCGAGGACAATTTGATCAAAAACAACATCTGTGCAATTCTCCAAATATCCTACATGCTAGACGCTACCTTCAAGGAATATTTGGACAATAAAGTGTTGCTACAGTCGAGAACTAATTATACAATTTGTGTGCGGAACACGGTATTTTCAGTTTTTTTTGGCGGTGTCTCGAACACAATTTTGATTGAGTTACTATACTGTGAACAAACTATTCTTGCAGGACAGTTATTTGTTGATTTTGTGGTAGCATAAAAAAACTAAATCAAATTCACGTGAAATTATCTATAGTAAAGTTGTATTCTGTATGGATCACAAATATAAATCCTTGCAAAACACATATACATTACAAAACTTAAATTGAGGCCCTGCACAAATAGTTTGTTCATATTATGTATGATTTTCGCTTTAATGTTTTTTTTTTTGTCTTTCAGGTCCTGCTGAACTACAAATTAAATACTGATACTCAATCTGAAACACTTTGGAAACACTACTTGCATAACTTTGGAAACACTTGCCTTACTTTGGAAACACTTGGCTTACTTTGGAAACACTTGCCTTAATTTGGAAACACTTGCCTTAATTTGGAAACACTTGCCTTAATTTGGAAACACTTGCCTTACTTTGGAAACACTTGCCTTAATTTGGAAACCCTTGCCTTACTTTGGAAACACTTGCCTTAATTTGGAAACCCGTGCTGTCTTACTCATCCTGTTATAGTCCATCCTGTAATAGTCCATCTCTTCATGCTGATTGATCACTCATTGACCATTGTTCATTGTCTCATTTTTCGTATCATTATCACAGAAGTGGTTGAACTCTATATAGCACTACGTTGTGTGCATTTGATCCAATAAAAACACCACTGAAAAAATTCTGACCTCGAAAAATTCACTTCACTGAGTTTTTGTGTCAAAATATTTTGCAAACCTTGCCAGTGAAGTTTTCCTTGGTATCTGATATTTTTTGTGATACAGACACCAAGATTGTTCCATTTAATCTTTCAACAAGATTAAATTGAACTACAAATTTATAGTTATCTGGGAAATCTGAATTTATAAAATTGTGTGAATTATTCAACGTACAAAATTGTTTGAGTTATTCAACTGTGTATCTAAATCGTGCAAAATAAAGATAATAATAATAATATAGTGAAAATATATAAATATAAACTAACCTTGTTATCTCTGCACTAAGAAGAAATATTGATATAAGCTTGTGTTGATTTTCATTATATGTTGTATATTAGTTAGTATTTGAGTGTACAGTGCAGTAGACAACCGTGCGAAGTGCATAATCTGCTGGCTGTGGACAAGTGATCTGCATCTCGTCAGAGGAACACAAAAATACTGGAAATTCTTTAGTGTATTTGTGTTGACTGTCATATTATTCAGGATATTGTATTTTTGCCAATAAATATTTGTGTTTACGTTTCGTGAGTGATCAATAGTGGCAACTGAATCCATTCTGATTTTAATAAACGGAAGTCTTCAGACATATAGTGGAAGCTTTGAACATTTTTAAAACTCAAATTTTTTTATTGTGTCATATTGATTGACTGGTGTTGAAAATATTATTAAATTCATCCAACATTCGTCAGACTCTGTCCCTTTTATATTACGATCATAACGTTCCCTGAATATTATAGCTGGGGACTTTTGTACATAACTTGTGAATTATTCGACTATTTGTATCTATCTCGTGCAGAATAAAGAATTCTACTGCATTCTGTGATTGATTGACTACATTCACTGATAGTCCGTGTGAACATAACCTGATAATATCTCAGAGTAAACAACGAACAACATTTGATATTCTTGAATCATCTTCAAAAGCTTCTACCGATACGGATAGGAAAGTGATATTTCGTGTGACAATCGGTACTGTGAATTTTAAGATCAACTTCTCAATTGATAGATTTTGACTAAAACATTATATAAATAAGTGTGCTTCCACTGTACATAAATTTGGGAATCGTATGAACAGTGTTTATTTTGTATACATACAGTGAAAATGGCCAGGCGAAAGAGTGCAGACCAAAAAAGAAAAGAAGCAAAGCTTAGAGTGAGGGCATTGCGGGAAAATGAAACATCGAGTGAAAAATATGAAAGAATTGAGAAAGACCGAAAACGACGTTCAGCAATTAGACAAACTGAAATGCCAGAGGAGAAAAAACAGAGACTTGCGAGACAATCGAAATGTCAGAGAGAGTTGCGAATTAATGAAACGAGAGAACAAAAACGGCAAAGACTGGATATAAAATCCAAAATTCAGAGGGACTTGCGAGTTAAAGAAACAACAGAACAAAAACGGCAAAGATTAGATACACAATCAAAAATTCAGAGGGACTTGCGAAACAGAGAAACAGCAGAACAAAAACGGCAAAGACTGGATACAAAGTCCAAAATTCAGAGGGACTTGCGAGTTAAAGAAACAACAGAACAAAAACGGCAAAGATTAGATACACAATCAAAAATTCAGAGGGACTTTCGAAACAGAGAAACAGCAGAACAAAAACGGCAAAGACTGGATACAAAGTCCAAAATTCAGAGGGACTTGCGAGTTAAAGAAACAACAGAACAAAAACGGCAAAGATTAGATACACAATCAAAAATTCAGAGGGACTTGCGAAACAGAGAAACAGCAGAACAAAAGACGCTAAGACTTGACAGAAAACGTTGCCATGAAACAGAAAGGCTTGAAAATGAAACGCCTCAACAAAAAAGATTTAGGCTTGACAAACAAATTAAAATTCAGAAGGATAAGATAGAAAAAGAAACGCCAGTACAGAAAAGGTTAAGAACTGTTGAACAGCAGAAGCGTCAGAGAACTTTGCGTAAGAAAAATAATACAGCTGAGAATGTAGTATGTAGCTTCCTGACAAAGGTTAAGGACTCTGCTAATTATGTATGTTGTTCATGCCATAGATTGCTGTACAGGATGACAGTCATTCGCCTGAATGATGAAAAATACAAGAAGTGTTCCAAAACTCTCTTGAGTGAGGTGCTTTCATTTCGACTGAAATCATATGATGATCATGAATGGATTTGCAGAACATGCCATTTGACACTAAAAAGGGGAAAGTTACCTGCTCAGTCCAAAGCTAATAATTTGACATTAGTTGAACAACCACAGGAACTGAAAGACCTGAATCCGTTAGAATTGAGACTCCTCTGTCAGAGAATTCCGTTCATGAAAATGGTTGCATTACCAAGGGGCAAACAACATGGAATTCATGGACCAGCAGTAAATGTGCCATCAAAACTAGATGCAGTTTGTCAGTTATTGCCACGGCTTCCATCAGAATCACAAATTGTCCCGATGAAGCTCAAGAGACAGCTGAAACATTCTTCCCATTACATACATGAACATGTAAGACCCGATGTGCTGATGAATGCATTGAGGTGGCTGAAAAAAAATAATCCACATTATAGCTCAGTCGAGATAAATGACCATTGGGTTGAAGACGCTGAAAATGATGATAATGAGCTGTGGCAAGCAATCAGTTTGGGTACAGGACAAGTTAACAACGCAAAAGAACAAGAAGCAAAGGACAAAGACCAAAACCAAAATCTGCAGGAAAGCACACCCAATATAGTCAAAGGAGACGATCGTCAAATAACGTCAGACAACAACACATTTGAAGTTGTGTCTATGTCCGATATAAGTAGGTCCAATCGGAATGAATATGAAAAACTAGCGACTATGGCAAGACAAAACGATATGAATATTATCGATGTACCAGGAGATGGGAATTGTATGTTTTATGCAATTTGGCACCACCTCGAAAAGCTTGGTATCACCAATACAAATGCTACTTTGTTGCGCTTCCAGGTTTCTGAATTCATGCGGCAAAATCGAGAACACTACATAGATTTCATAGCAGCAAGAATTGCAAATCAGGATTTGTCAAATGCTGACACAGAACAACCAACTGTAGAAGACCTGGTTATCAATGCTATAGATGACCGAGATTCACAAAGAGAAGTACAGTGGGTCAGATATCTTGATGAGCTTGAAAATGGAAGCCTCTGGGGTGATAATGTGATATTGCAAGCTTTTGCAGACATGCATTCTTTGACAGTGAATGTCCATGCAACTTCATCTGAAGTGGTACATATCGTCACACCGAGAGCTGGCAAAGAAGGTGTGTGTGTAATTCACCTTGGATTGATTGCACAATCACATTATGTGATTTTCGAACCATGCATGTCCTCTGAATTTCGCGCAAGCTACAACAATCTGACAGAAGTGTGCATGAGGGGTTCTGACACTGATGATGACACTGATGAGATGGTAGCTGAAGATGAGCAAGCATTTGAGGAAGCTTCAAAAATTCGTGGATTACCTTATGAAACAAGCATGGTGAACGAAGATCCCGAATTGCTGAACAAAATAATCAGTGTGGCACCAGCAGAAGGCCAGAAACCGACACCTTTTCTCAGTGATCCTAACTTTGAAGAACTCTCAAATCCCGACAAATATCCAGATGGCGCAAATGCAATGACAGCTGAACGCCCCTGTGGCCTGACACCACGAAGGTATTTCAACCAAAGATTACTTGATTTTGATGGTAGGTTTGGGTCAATAGAGTATATCCTGAGCGCACAGTATGTCACAGAAAGCAAGCAAGTAACCAGTGATATCAACCACTACATTTTCCGAAGAGCAAGTGGAAAGAATTTCCAAGGAAAATCTTTAACAGCTGGAATGGTTAAAAGTGTTGAACAAATGAAAGGCTATGTGAGAACTGATCATGCATATAGAATGCTAAAGAACGTAAGAGGAACGCCAGCCTACTTCCAAACTGTGTTTTATGACGTGTTGGGTATGGTTAGACAGCTAGGGATACCAACTTGGTTCTTCACAGTGTCTGCTGCTGACATGCAATGGCCTGATGTTATACAGACGATAGCAAGACAGTATGGGACAATTTTGAGTGATCAAGATGTGAAAAACTTGTCATTCTTTGAAAGATCACAATGGTTGAGAAGGAATCCAGTGACTGCTGCGAGACAGTTTCAGTACAGATTGGAGCTCTTATTCAAGGATGTTCTGAAATCTAATGCAAAACCATTAGGAGAGATTGTTGACTATGTCATTCGTATTGAATTTCAAGCTCGTGGATCTCCTCATGCACACACTTTGCTCTGGGTGAAAAATGCACCAAAGATTAATGTCAATTCAGATGAACAGATTGTGTCTTTCATTGAAAAACATATTTCTTGTGAAATTCCTGAAGACGATCCTAGTCTGGAAGAGCTGGTGAAGAAGTTGCAGACACACACTCATTCATCGTACTGCAAGAAAAAAGGGCATTGTAGATTTAACTACCCAAGACCACCAGCTCCTCTCACAATCATTGCAAGAGAACCAGACGATCCTGAGACGGCGAATAATAAGAAAGAGCATGCTTCAGGTGTTCTAAGTAAAGTAAAGAATGTCGTTTGTGATGAAAATACACCAAAAGATAGCAATATGAGTGAAATCTTGGCAAGAGCAGAGGTCTCTTTGGAAAACTACACACAAGCATTACAAGTTTCAGAGAGAGGCACAACTGTAATTCTGAAGAGATCCCCCCAGGAAACATCTGTTAATGCCTACAATCCCACTGTATTGAAAGCTTGGCAGGCAAACATTGATGTACAATATATAATTGATGCTTATGCATGTGTTATGTACATAGCTGCATATATGACAAAGAATGAAAAAGGCATAGGAGAGCTTCTCAAGCAAGTCTGTAAAGAGCATGAAGATCAGGAAATAAAGACTATGTTACGGCGTGTGGGTTCTGTATTTCTGAACCATCGTGAGCTCAGTGCACAAGAAGCTGTCTATCGCATTTTGTCCATGCCAATGAAGAAATTCAGCAGAGAAGTATTGTTTGTGAATACTGACCAAATGTGTGACAGAGCAGCAGTTCTCAAGCCTCAAAAACAACTCGATGAACTGGAGGATTCTGATGAAAATATATTCCAAAGTAATGTTATTGAAAGATATTCACTGAGGCCAGACTGTATTGGAAATCTGTGCCTTGCAGATTTTGCGTGTAACTACAAAGTTAGTTATGCAAACCCAGATGAATGCACAGATGACAGCGTTCCTATTGTGTTAGAAATTGACGATGAAATGGAAAACCGTAGAAGACTCCCCAAGTATATTCACTTGAAGAAAAATGGTGGCGTAATGCAGAAGCGAAAGCGTGAGGCAGTCATCAGGTTTCGCAAATTCAGTCGTGAAAAAACTCCCAGTGACTTCTATCGAGCAAAGCTGATGTTGTTTCTTCCATGGAGGAATGAAGACAGTGACTTATTGGCCCAATATCCTGACTATGCATCACATTATTTCGCAGTTGAAGAATCAATCCATGAAAATGAAAGCAAGTTCACAGAAAATTTGGAATTGATAGACGAGGCTATGGAAAACAACGAAAGACTTGGGCCGCCAGAACACGTATGGGCAGATATTGCACCAGGTGCCGAACATGAGAATTTGCAAGATATCAATGAGGGTATTGATGTTGAGAGAGACATTGACCAGGAAGATCTTCTTGATAATGCTGCTATGATAGAACGACCAGATGGTCAACACATGTCCGAAATTACTGCACGATATCAAGCTGAGGCTGAAAAGCAGACATTAGAGGATGACAAGTACAGACGCATGATCAGTGGATTGAATGCAAAACAAGCAGAAATTGTGTTCTACAACAGGAAATGGTGCAAGGAAACAGTGATTGCTCTAAGAGAAAACAAGCCAATTAAACCATATCACGCGTTCATTAGTGGACCTGGTGGTGTTGGGAAATCACACGTGATCAAATTGATAGAGTCAGACACAAGGAAGCTGCTACGAATGTCAAGCACCATAGCGCCATCTGATGTAGTCGTACTTTTACTTGGTCCAACTGGTGTAGCTGCTTACCAGATAGGTGGTATGACAATTCATTCTGCATTGCTGTTGCAAACGAAAAAGCATGGGTGCGACCAAATATCATTCGACAAACTGAATAGTTTGAGATCCATATTCGAGAATCTTTATCTGGTGATAGTTGATGAAATATCTATGGTAGGATCAGAAATGTTACTAGATATTCATAAAAGATTAGAGAAAATCAAGGGTGTAACAGGAGACTCAGTTTTTGGGAATGTATCGGTGCTGGCAGTTGGAGACATGTATCAACTTCCACCAGTGAAACAGTCTAACATTTTTCAGCCTGTTCGTGATCCTGTTGAGCGGCTAAATGGCAACATGTGGAAAGACCACTTTAGACTGCATGAGTTAGATGAAGTTATGCGTCAAAAGGATGATGGTGCTTTTGCTGAAATGCTTTGCCGTATCAGAGTAGGAAAACACACAGATGCTGATATTGCAATGCTACAAGGACGTGAGATAACCGAGGATGACCCTTCTTATCCACATGATGCACTACATGTATTTGCATACAATGCTGATGTTGATGACAGAAACGAGAAAAAACTAAGAGAATTAGAGCCAAATGAAGAAAAACTTTCGTATATTCATGCATCAGATGACAAGACTGATAGTACTGGCCAGCTAGATTTGGAAAAGGTACGTGCATCAGCGAAACGTTCAGAAACAGCAGGATTGCATACAGTTTTGATACTAGCAGAAAATGCAAGAGTCATGTTGACGTATAATGTGGACACTGCGGACGGTCTTGTAAATGGTGTACTCGGAACAGTGAAAAGGATTGTAAAAAATGTGCATGGAAAGACACAAGTTGTTCTTGTTAAATTTGATAATGACACAGTTGGCAGAAATGCTATTCGCACAAGTCAATGGAAAAATGAATACCCAAATGCAGTTCCAATACAGAGACATGAAGGAAGGTTTGAAAAAGGTAACAAGAAAGGCGCTCAAATTGCAAGAAGACAGTTTCCTCTCACGTTGGCATGGGCTGTAACGATTCATAAATGCCAGGGTCTTACAGTTGATACAATAGTTGTCAATATGAAAGGAGCAAAACGCTTTGGGAAAGGACAAGCATATGTGGCGTTTAGCCGTGTGAAGACTATGGAAGGTTTATATATTATGAATTTTGATGCTGTAGGGATCAAAGCCAATGACAGAGTGGAAACTGACATGGAAGAAATGCGAGAGAACACAATACCGAAAGTTAGCTTGAAGCTAATGGATGTCAAGAAATCTGACTATAAAACAATAGGACATTTAAATGTGCGGTACTTTTTGAAGAAGCTCCCGGATTTACTGAGTGACAGATATAGTGAAATATTACAACGTGTGGATGTTATGTGCTTTACCGAAACGTATTTGGCTAAAGAGCACAATATTGACACCTTCTGTCAGAAATACAGTTACGATACCTTCAGACAAGACGTTCCATCTATAGACGTACATGATGGGATGCATGGTATCATGATTTGTGGGAAATACGGACTGCAAGGAAAGGATATCACGCCTGAGAACACTGAGGGGTTGGAATGCATAGTTGTAACTTTTGAAGCTGTTCAACTGACCGTGGTTCTTGTCTACAGAAAACCATGCTTTCACTTAAACCAATTTCTCAAGAAGCTCGGCAGTGTATTGCAAAAGTTGCCACTTGATACACCGATAGTTGTTCTTGGTGATTTCAACGATGATCTTAGTGTCAATCCTGAAAGCAAACTAACGAATTTAATGACGGAACTAGGATTTGATCAACTTGTAACAACACCCACTACAGATAGAGGCACGTTGATTGACCATATATACTACAATAGATTCTCATTATCTGACGTGATTGATGTACATGATACCTATTGTTCTGATCACGATATGACGTTCCTATCTACGAAGTGTATATAAATTGTTTATTTCAAGTTTGCATTATAACTGAAGAATATGGCATTAATTGATAATTTATGCATGTTATTCATTGACCTTTTATATATATATATATTTTTAATTGATACTCAATAGATTTATTAGCATTTGTAGTGTTTCTTTGTTGTTGTCAACATTGATGACAAAAAAGTTCTTCAAATTGAATAATCATTTCCAAATTTATGTATTGGTATTGATTGCAAACAATGGGAATTCATTAATGGGGAACAACCGAAAATGGATTCAGATTTGTTCAGACCCAGGCTTTCACTCCTGTTCTTGATCACAACTTGCAATAAAATATCGGTATAAGGCGTATTTGTTGTACATACGGAAAAAAAATTGTATTCAGTAATGTAATCCAATGGTGTTCTGAAGGCGGGTTATAAGTTCAATTTTCATTTCGACATTGTTTCCCAATGTGTTAATGACTCCATTTTGATGATGATTGTCGTACATAAGATTATTATGTGTGAATTATGAATATAGAGCGGTGACATTGGTTTGTGGTCTGATCACTTGTAGGATATGCAACTTGGACAGGCGTTTGCCTGTGCAAGTTGCATGGATGGGTCCGGGGTGGGGTAAGTGGCACCATCAGGTGCACAATAGATGTGCATTTAGTTAATCTTCTGATGGATGCTGGTTCACACAAGTTTTACTATTCCCACAGAGAGGTATTATGTTCTTATATCCGAATATATTAACATATGTTGTTTTTAAGTGTGATGTGCTCTATGACTGCGTTTGTTCTGTACTGAGGTTCTTTTCATCATCACACCTGCAGAATGACCTGTATGTGGAATATCTGAAATTTGTATTGTTATAACTAAATATGTTCCTAAATGAGTAACAAGTACTTGAACAGATCCAATACATTACGTATTCATTTAAATAGTGTGTATGTTTGTAATAATGATTATCAGCAGCATTAATACTTGACTGTTGTCTTCTAATTGTTGTGCAATATGTGTTAAGTTGGTGAATCAGAATGTGAACAGTGTTTTTTTTTTGTGTGTGTTTTCGATTTCAAGGCTTTCATTCACGCATATGTGGTATTTTTCTAATGATTCAAAGACATCGTTCAAGCCTGAGAGTGCCACTTTGGGGTAGAGGTAACTTTAGCTAATATATTATTGTGAAAATGGGATTTATCATTGAGTCTTCGTATTGTTCGATGGTAGTTTATATATATAAATGTCCAAAACGATATTTGATGCAACATGTGAAAGAAATGTATGTTTCCAAGCATATTGCTGTCCTAACTATAATTGTTGTGAAGTTTTGCACAATACCATGGACGTTTTTTCGGGTGACGTTTTTGTTATCTCTGACATATCTCCAAAGTATGGGTATCATCTGATAATTTTAGTTGCGAAAGGCAAATTTCCTATACCAGACGGAATCCAGAATATCAAATCATCTCATGTGACATTCAAAGCATGTGACTGGAATATTTCACTGATCTGTAACTTTACCTGTGAAATGCCATTTTTGCTGTCCCGAGGAAAAGTATGAATAGTTCTGGAACATATATATTTCAATAGTTTTTGCCATATAATGTTTCCTAGTTTTGAAAGAAATGTATGTTTCCAAGCATATTGCTGTCCTAACTATAATTGTTGTGAAGTTTTGCACAATACCATGGAAGTTTTTTCGGGTGACGTTTTTGTTATCTCTGACATATCTCCAAAGTATGGGTATCATCTGATAATTTTAGTTGCAAAAGGCAAATTTCCTATACCAGACGGAATCCAGAATTTCAAATCATCTCATGTGACATTCAAAGCATGTGACTGGAATATTTAACTTTACCTGTGAAATGCCAATTACATGTACTTGAATAGTAGCATTTTTGCTGTCCCGAGGAAAAGTATGAATAGTTCTGGAACATATATATTTCAATAGTTTTTGCCATATAATGTTCCTAGTTTTGTTTTTGACCTCTTTGCATATAGTTTACCTTGGTATGATAGACTGGAAAATTGGTGAAAATATATATTTCTTAATATTTGATAATATATTGTAGACACTTCTATGTACACGTTTGTATGTACAAATACGTTGTGGTCTGAGATAAGATTCATGACTGAAGGTATTAGCATCACACATGCATGATCTATATGATTGTTAGCAGTTTTACTGAGTGTTTAGTAATGAAGGTGATATAATATGTTTTGTATGCCCTCAACAGTTTGACATTGGCTGACTGCTCGGGTAGCCGAAGTGTTATGCGTGAACAATGACACGTGTACCTGTCCTTTTCATTCGATCATTTGTCATCATCATTCATTAAGCCTCTGGCGTGGCATTAAGTTGCCCGTAAGCAAAGAAATGTCATCTCGCATAATCATCAGCGTCATCCATTAAGCCTCTGACTTGGCATTAAGTTGCCAGTAGGCAAAGGAAATGAAAGACCTAGCATGGTCATTTCGAATATAGAACATGAGCAGTCAGCCAACTGTAGAAGGATAATGTGCAATATATTACATTGATCGATTAAA
Source organism: Terebella lapidaria (assembly GCA_949152475.1). Classification (NCBI taxonomy): domain Eukaryota; kingdom Metazoa; phylum Annelida; class Polychaeta; order Terebellida; family Terebellidae; genus Terebella; species Terebella lapidaria. The sequence continues at coordinate 32,690,380 of OX424567.1, read as the reverse complement.
ATGAGCAGATGTTACATGTAACAAATGTTTTTAGGCCACGCACAATTTAAGTGCCTTATTGAGTGCCTACAAAGTGAAATTTACCAAGTTGTTCCCATATCCAATGGATAATTGCTCAATTATGTGACTGCATGTGCAATACTAAAAATATTCAGAAACCCATCCTATTATTGTTCTTCAGGGAAGGGAATGGGTCTATGTAATCCTTTTATATATTTATTTACGTGTATATATATATTTTTTTTAATCATAGAAGTTATTTATTTATGTGGAATTTTGTTAATGAGAGACTTATTCGTATCATGTATGTACATTAAAGTCAGATTACTAATATTTTACTGACATATGGTTATAGTTTACAGTTATAGTGATCTGATGATCACTATGATCTGACAATGTTTGTTCATATGTGAGAATCAGTTGTGTAAATGTACTAGTATGTATACATTCTGTTGGATGATAAATCATATCAATTTGTTTCATTATGTTTTCATTTGTAACAATACATGGGAGCATAATGGTTGATTTGCTGTCTCAGACGTGAAAATGATTTTTGTTACTGTATTATTAATATGTGTGTTTTTGTTCAGTAAAATACCTTCATTATTAATGTATTGTCCTTTTATTCATCTGATAAACAGTTCCGATCTCATCACAGACTAGTCTTGAATCCTGACCACAGACGATTGTTTGGCCTACAACATTGATATGAACAATGTAACGCTATGGTCAAGATCAGTTTGAAATGTATATCACCACTGACAATTATATATCCAAACCAGAAAACAATATGAAAAATATTATCAGTCCTTCTTTTCCTGTTTTTCAACTTGAATGTAAAGATACGGTTATTGCAACGCATACTAATCATTGTAGCATAAAATACTGACAGAAATACATTTTTGTCATGCTAGTCCCTCCAAGGACATTAAATCTTGACAAAAAATGTACATCATAGTGGTAATGACTGATACCAATATGAACTTGTGCGTTTGACACAAGAAAGAATATGAACTTGAGCTCAGAGCTTGAACGCTATAACATTAAAGCAACTGCCTTCGGATGTATTCAATATTTTTTTTTTTAACTATATTTACTATTATACTCGTGGAATCAACTGAATGAGACGTACTCCCATCAAATGTTATGACAACAACCAGTTCTTTTGAGAAATTTTGATCAGTTGATCAGCTGGTTGACGCGTGAATACAGGAACTGTATCCATCACACGCAAATGTAAACAGAATAAAAGTGCAAAGTGGACTGATAATTCCACGCACACCAAGGTATATCACTCATTATTTTCGCATAACTACTCTATATATGCAGATAAAAAGTAGAAAATTTACTCAATGTGGACTTTTAAGGGCAATTTGGGCATTTGTTTACATTCGGGTTTGATGGATACACTTCGTCTGTTCATCTACAAAACTGGCATAAATTGTGTCTTAAAACGGATGAAAAGACAACACGGATGGACTGGAATCGTATGTTATATACATAGTTATGGGGCTATAAAACTTCAATAAACATAAACATGATCGTCAAAATCAATGTGCACATGTTTGTTATCTTGTATTAGATGAGTTGCACTAAAACTTAGTTTGAGAAACAATATTGAATACATTCGAAGGCAGTTGCCTTAACATGTCTCCAACCTTAATACATACAGAGATATGGTGTCATATAGCCCTTCCGAGTAAAACTTGACATTTTGTGTTCGAAATGACTGGATTATAGCCTTGATCTGTTGCAATTTGTTGGCCCATGAACTGCATTTTTGTAGTAGTCTATATCTCCATTTTCACTCGTTTGTGGGAAGCCTACATAAAAGTCTCCTAATGCCTCCCAAACAAATATTACATACATCCAAATTTCAAGGATAAGGTTTATCCACACATTGACATCGAATGGCCTCGGATGTCAATTTGTTTTATTAATTTGTGAAGTGCTCTTCAAGACCTTCAAAACAAGCTACAATGTACTACTCAATATATTTCGAAAAACTCAGCTTCAAGATCAAGTTTGTCCTTGTGTGCTTGGTAAGGCTGTTGGCCATAGGCCAACGATATTGAAAGTCTAGGGTTTAGGCTTTCCCTGTAAATACAAAGTGCTGGACCACACACGTCACTACCCCACAACCAATCATTTCATCATGCTGAACTTTGGAAAACAGCTGGAGTAATTAGAGACATGAGATCCAATCATCAAATCTGCAATAAATAAATTCTGACACACGAAAGGCCTTTAATTTCAATCAAAATCACGTTTGGGGTCATAATGACGTCAAATGACATCATATTTCACTAATGGTGGAATGAATAGTCCACTGAAACAAGGTCAAGGGTCACCTCAGAAAGGCTTTCTGATATGCTACAGTCTTAGTTTGAACTCTCTACGATGATTAGTTCCGAAGTTATGGCCATTTATGTGATTTTGGCCTTTTCCTTGATCTTGACTTTGCCCTTGGATGACCGTGTGCACTACCTGTGTATGGAGATATAGATTGTACTTGAATAACTTAATCAGAATCGAACAAGAATTGTGGACATTATGGCCTTTTGGAATTTCGAAAAATGACGTTTATGACGTCACTGTGACGTGTTTTTCTGGGATTTCGGTGACCTTGACCTTTGACCTTTGTACTTCAATTCGTAGAAGTCAATGCTGATAATATGCATATGAATTTTCAAGTGATTTCATACAGTATTGACGATGTTATGGCCTTTTGAAATTTCGGAAATTTAACGTTAATGACGTCACTGTGACGTCAATAAACGTAAGATCTCAAAACTGATGAGAAGTATGTACCAGGGAATCAAGACCTTTCATTTGATATACTACTTGATAGGTTTCAGTTAGTTTTAAAATTTGACCTTGAAGTTTTCCTCATATGACCTTATTTTCCTGACCAAGTTCAAGGTCAATCATGAAATTGACATATACAGTATTGACAATGTTATGGCCTTTTGAAATTTCAGAAATTTGACGTTTATGACGTCATTGTGACATCAGTGTACGTCGCAGCGCCGAAAATAAGGTATCACTGCAATCAGGGGGTCAAGACCTTTCCAACGATATACTACTCGGTATGATTCGCTGACCTTCGTACTTGACCTTGACATTCACCTCATGGCGAACTTCTCAAAGTCAAGATTAAATGCCAATGTCAAGGTCACATAAGATAGAACTCGAGTTTATCTACAATATGAACTTGGTTTGAAGTCTCTATAACGAATACAACCGGAGTTATGGCCACTTATGTGTTTTTAACATTTTGCGTGACCTTGATCTTTGACTTTGAGTCACGAAAATTGTGCATTGCCTGTGCATGTATATATATATATATATATATTATACCTGTGAAATTTCATCAGAATGGAACAAGATTTGTTGACACTATGACCGTTTGAAATTTCGAAAAATTAACGTTTATGACGTCACTGTGACGTCAATAAACGTCACACCTCAAAACTGATGAGAAAGTATGTACCAGGGAATCAAGACCTTTCATTTGATATACTACTTGTTAGGTTTTAGTCAGTTTGAAAATTTGACCTTGAAGTTCTCCTCATATGACCTTATTTTCCTGACCAAGTTCAAGGTCAATCATGAAATTGACATATACGTCCGATTGTTATACCTCTTCTGAATCATATGGTTCAAATTTCATGAACTTACGACAATTTAAACGGATGTTATTACCGGAAACGTGTTTTTCTGGGATTTCGATGACCTTGACCTTGACCTTTGACATTTGTACTTAAATTCGTACAGGTCATTGCTGTCAATATGCATATCAAGTTTCAAGAGATTCCATACAGTATTGGAGATGTTATGGCCTTTTGAAATTTCGGAAATTTGACGTTTATGACGTCATTGTGACGTCAGTGTACGTCGCAGCGCCAAAAATAAGGTATCACTGCAATCAGGGGCTCAAGACCTTTCAAACGATATACTACTCGATATGGTGCGCCGACCTTCGTACTTGACCTTGACATTCACCTCATGGCGAACTCTCAAGGTCAAGGTCAAATGTCAAGGTCAAGGTCACATAAGATAGAACTCGAGTTTATCTACAATATGAACTTGGTTTGAAGTCTCTATCACAAATAGAACCGGAATTATGGCCACTTATGTGTTTTCATCTTTTTGCGTGACCTTGACCTTGACCTTGGACCTCGAATCACCAAAAACGTGCAGTCGCGAGCCATCATCCTAGAGAATATGCACACCAAGTTTGGGAAGAATCAAGCAAAAACTGTGGATGCTAGAGGGCGTACAGACAAACACACAAACACACAAACACACAAACACACAAATGAACCGACATAGTCGACTAACTTGCCGGAATAGCTGGCAATGACCTTGAACTTTTACCAAAGACTTTGAATTTTTTGCAAAGTTGATGCATCTGGTTATTTTAAATATGAGTAATGGCATTTTTCTAGATTTTGTATAGTTGATGGAAAACATTGAAAAAAGTATTATATTTCTTTCCTAGCATAAGCAGTTTGTGGTCATGAAAGACTGATAGGATTCGGATCTTTTGTGACGTCATCAATAGAGCTTTTTTTCTCAAAATCATTCTGTCAAGAGCCATTATCCTACAGAATATCTACATCAAATTTGGAAAGAATCAAGCAACAAATGTGGACGCTATGAGTATGAAAAGACAAACAAATGAAATTTTCTCCAATTTTCCGTCATAAAAAGGTCAATTAGGCCATTACCACTGCAATTATTGAACTGATATTTGTCAAATAGCTTCAGTAGGTATCCCCAATACTTACCAGAGCACCGGATCAACAATAATCATAAATGGTTTATGCATCTCATGTAAACAATCAATTGAAGTATGATAAAATCACGTTTCACGTCATTATGACGTCATATGACGTCAGATTCCAAAAATAAGAACATATATCGAAACTACTCCCGAAGACCTTTCAAACGAGTTACTACTCGATATTTTCGCGAAAGGTCAAGGTCAAGGTCATTTTTTGGGTCAACTTCGACCTCAGGCGCTTGCAAAGGCTATCGGCCATACGCCTTAGGTGTAAATACAAAAGTTGATAGGCTAAGTGAGTGCAATACTGTGGATTTACTTTCGTGTCTCTATCTTGCTTACTTCCTGAGATATAGTGACCTACATGGTTTTCACTTGCGGGTCAATATTGACCTTGACTTCCGACCTTTGACCTTGAAATTTCGCGGAACAAAAGAACTCGTCCTTGGCTATAAACAGGTGTATCATTAGATTTTTACGCACATTATTGACGCTTTTATCAGCATGGACAGCTTGAAACATGCAATTTCGCTTATAATGGGACCGATTTCGTTGCCATAGAAACGTCAATTACGTCATAACGGATTGACCGATCGCGCTAAAAATTGACATTGACCATAAGGGACCGGTCCGACATCGTTTCCAAGCATCAGATCGAAAATCGGAGGAGGTGACCTCCAAGGTCAAATATTCGACCTCAGGCGAACTTCTCAAGGTCAAGGTCAAATGTCAAGGTCAAGGTCACAAAGGATAGAACTCGTGTATATCTACAATATGAACTTGATTTGAAGTCTCTAGGACCATTAAAACCGAAGTTATGGCCACTTATGTGTTTTCGACGTTTTGCTTGACCTTGACCTTGACCTTTGACCTAGACTCATCAAAAGTGTGCGGTGCCTGCCTATTATCCTACAGATTACATACCCCAAGTAACGTAACAATCACTGTACAATTGCGACCTGTAGAGCACTAACAGATAAACAAACAAATGAACCGACATAGTCGACTAACTTGCCGGAATAGCTGGCAATGACCTTGAACTTTTACCAAAGACTTTGAATTTTTTGCAAAGTTGATGCATCTGGTTATTTTAAATATGAGTAATGGCATTTTTCTAGATTTTGTATAGTTGATGGAAAACATTGAAAAAAGTATTATATTTCTTTCCTAGCATAAGCAGTTTGTGGTCATGAAAGACTGATAGGATTCGGATCTTTTGTGACGTCATCAATAGAGCTATTTTTCTCAAAATCATTCTGTCAAGAGCCATTATCCTACAGAATATCTACATCAAATTTAAAAAGAATCAAGCAACAAATGTGGACGCTATGAGTATGAAAAGACAAACAAATGAAATTTTCTCCAATTTTCCGTCATAAAAAGGTCAATTAGGCCATTACCACTGCAATTATTGAACTGATATTTGTCAAATAGCTTCAGTAGGTATCCCCAATACTTACCAGAGCACCGGATCAACAATAATCATAAATGGTTTATGCATCTCATGTAAACAATCAATTGAAGTATGATAAAATCACGTTTCACGTCATTATGACGTCATATGACGTCAGATTCCAAAAATAAGAACATATATCGAAACTACTCCCGAAGACCTTTCAAACGAGTTACTACTCGATATTTTCGCGAAAGCTCAAGGTCAAGGTCATTTGTTGGGTCAACTTCGACCTCCGGCGCTTGCAAAGGCTATCGGCCATACGCCTTAGGTGTAAATACAAAAGTTGATAGGCTAAGTGAGTGCAATACTGTGGATTTACTTTCGTGTCTCTATCTTGCATACTTCCTGAGATATAGTGACCTACATGGTTTTCACTTGCGGGTCAATATTGACCTTGACTTCCGACCTTTGACCTTGAAATTTCGCGGAACAAAAGAACTCGTCCTTGGCTATAAACAGGTGTATCATTAGATTTTTACGCACATTATTGACGCTTCTATCAGCATGGACAGCTTGAAACATGCAATTTCGCTTATAATGGGACCGATTTCGTTGCCATATAAACGTCAATTACGTCATAACGGATTGACCGATCGCGCTAAAAATTGACATTGACCATAAGGGACCGGTCCGACATCGTTTCCGAGCATCAGATCGAAAATCGGAGGAGGTGACCTCCAAGGTCAAATATTCGACCTCAGGCGAACTTCTCAAGGTCAAGGTCAAATGTCAAGGTCAAGGTCACAAAAGATAGAACTCGAGTATATCTACCATATGCACTTGATTTGAAGTCTCTACGACAATTAGAACTGGAGTTATGGCCACTTATGTGTTTTCGACGTTTTGCTTGACCTTGACCTTGACCTTTGACCTAGACTCACCAAAAGTGTGCGGTGCCTGCCTATTATCCTACAGATTACATACCCCAAGTAACGTAACAATCACCGTACAATTGCGACCTGTAGAGCACTAACAGATAAACAAACAAACAAACAATCAATCAATCAAACCAACCGACCAACATACTTGCCGAAATCTTTAGATTCCGGCAAGTAACAAACAATCAATCAATCAATCAATCAAACCAACCGACCAACATACTTGCCGAAATCTTTAGATTCCGGCAAGTAACAAACCAACCGACCAACATACTTGCCGAAATCTTTAGATTCCGGCAAGTAACAAACAGACAAACAGACAAACGCAACTGATCAACATACTTGACGAAATTTACATTTCGTCAAGTAACGAGGGGCCATAGGCCCGGCAGTTGACGAATTAGGAAGGTTACCGGACAATATATGTTTTAGATATATGTTTTAGTGAGATATTAGCCATTTTGTGCTCTGACCTCAATTTTCATATCATGAGAAGATATAACATATATCATTTCCTATACATGTATGTCCAAAGCTGTGAAGGCGATAAAAAGCGATATATTAGCCACATTGTGCTCTGACCTTGAAAATGAGGTCGAAGGTCAAATGTCAAGGTCAAGGTCACAGAAGATAGAACTCGAGTTAATCTACAATATGAACTTGGTTTGAAGTCTCTAGGGCGATTAGAACCGAAGTTATGGCCATTTATGTGTTTTCGACACTTTATGTGACCTTGACCTTGACCTTTGACCTAGGGTCCCCAAATTTCACCAATTTGCAAGTATATACATAAGCATTTTATACGGACAATTTGGTCATGATACGTCCAAAACTGTGGCTTGTATAGCGGTAATATACGAAGAACAAACTAGATTTTGATGATAACAATAGAATGCAAAGCAGTTTTTCCGTTGCCATGGCAACATTTTTCAGGCGAATTTGACTAAAATCAATGGGTGCCTGGCTTTGAGCCTAAAAAGTGTTCCCATAAAGTTTGGTGATGATCCGACCTAAACTGTGATATGTTTCAGTTAGTTTGAAAATTTGACCTTGAAGTTTTGAATGTGTCCTCATTTTTGCGACCAAGTTCAAGGTCAATTATAAAATTGACATGTACATATGGTTACCATGCCTCTTCTGAATGATATGGTTCAAATTTTATGAGACTACAATGATTCAAGCAGATGTTATAACCGAAAAGGTGTTTTTCTAGGATTTCGATGACCTTGACCTTGACCTTTGACCTTTGTATTTCAACTCGTAGAGGTCAATGCTATTAACATGCATGTCAAGTTTCAAGATATTCCATACAGTATTGACGCTGTTATGGCCTTTTGAAATTTCGGTAATTTGACATTTATGACGTCATTGTGACGTGAGTGTACGTCGCAGCGCCGAAAATAAGGTATCACTGCAATCAGGGGCCCAAGACCTTTCCAACGATATACTACACGATATGATTCGCTGACCTTCGTACCTGACCTTGACATTCACCTCATGGCAAATTCTCAAGGTCAAGCTCAAATGCCGAGGTCAAGGTCACAGAAGATAGAACTCGAGTTTATCTACAATATGAACTTGGCTTGAAGTCTCTAGCACAAATAGAATTGGAGTTATGGCCACTTATGTGTTTTTAACATTTTGCGTGACCTTGATCTTGACTTTGGACCTTGAGTCACAAAAATTGTGCATTGTCTGTGCATGAATATATATATTGTATCTGTAAAATTTCATCAGAATCAAACAAAATTTGTGGACACTATGACCGTTTGAAATTTTGAAAAATTAACGTTTATGACGTCACTGTGACGTCAATAAACGTCACAGCTCAAAACTGATGAAAAGGTATGTACCAGGGAATCAAGACCTTTCATTTGATGTACTACTTGATAGGTTTCAGTTAGTTTTAAAATTTGACCTTGAAGTTCTCATATGACCTTATTTTCCTGACCAAGTTCAAGGTCAATCATGAAATTGACATATAGGTTCGATTGCTATACCTCTTCTGAACGATATGGTTCAAATTTCATGAACCTACGACAATTCAAACGGATGTTATTACCGGAAACGTGTTTTTCTGGGATTTCGATGACCTTGACCTTGACCTTTGACCTTTGCACTTAAATTCGTAGAGGTCATTGCAGTCAGTATGCATATCAAGTTTCAAGAGTTTCCATATAGTATTGACGATGTGATGGCCTTTTGAAATTTCGGGAATTTGACGTTTATGACGTCATTGTGACGTCAGTGTACGTCGCAGTGCCGAAAATAGGGTATCACTGCGATCAGGGGGTCAAGACCTTTCAAACGATATACTACTCAATATGCTGCGCTGACCTTCGTACTTGACCTTGACTTCGACCTGGGGCGAACTTCTCAAGGTCAAAGTCAAATGTCAAGGTCAAGGTCACAGACGATAGAACTCGAGTGTATCTACAAAATGCACTTGGTCAGAAGTCTCTAGAACGATTAGAACCGGAGTTATGACCACTTATGTGTTTTCAACGTTTTGTGTGACCTTGACCTTGACCTTTGACCTAGGGTCACCAAAATTCACCGGTTTCCAGGTATATACCTAGGCATTGTATCCGTACGATTTGGTGATGATCCGGCCAAAACTGTGGCCTGTAACGTGCAAACAGACAAACAAACAGACAAATGAACCGACATAGTCGACTAACTTGCCGGAATAGCTGGCAATGACCTTGAACTTTTACCAAAGACTTTGAATTTTTTGCAAAGTTGATGCATCTGGTTATTTTAAATATGAGTAATGGCATTTTTCTAGATTTTGTATAGTTGATGGAAAACATTGAAAAAAGTATTATATTTCTTTCCTAGCATAAGCAGTTTGTGGTCATGAAAGACTGATAGGATTCGGATCTTTTGTGACGTCATCAATAGAGCTATTTTTCTCAAAATCATTCTGTCAAGAGCCATCATCCTACAGAATATCTACATCAAATTTGAAAAGAATCAAGCAACAAATGTGGACGCTATGAGTATGAAAAGACAAACAAATGAAATTTTCTCCAATTTTCCGTCATAAAAAGGTCAATTAGGCCATTACCACTGCAATTATTGAACTGATATTTGTCAAATAGCTTCAGTAGGTATCCCCAATACTTACCAGAGCACCGGATCAACAATAATCATAAATGGTTTATGCATCTCATGTAAACAATCAATTGAAGTATGATAAAATCACGTTTCACGTCATTATGACGTCATATGACGTCAGATTCCAAAAATAAGAACATATATCGAAACTACTCCCGAAGACCTTTCAAACGAGTTACTACTCGATATTTTCGCGAAAGCTCAAGGTCAAGGTCATTTTTTGGGTCAACTTCGACCTCAGGCGCTTGCAAAGGCTATCGGCCATACGCCTTAGGTGTAAATACAAAAGTTGATAGGCTAAGTGAGTGCAATACTGTGGATTTACTTTCGTGTCTCTATCTTGCTTACTTCCTGAGATATAGTGACCTACATGGTTTTCACTTGCGGGTCAATATTGACCTTGACTTCCGACCTTTGACCTTGAAATTTCGCGGAACAAAAGAACTCGTCCTTGGCTATAAACAGGTGTATCATTAGATTTTTACGCACATTATTGACGCTTTTATCAGCATGGACAGCTTGAAACATGCAATTTCGCTTATAATGGGACCGATTTCGTTGCCATAGAAACGTCAATTACGTCATAACGGATTGACCGATCGCGCTAAAAATTGACATTGACCATAAGGGACCGGTCCGACATCGTTTCCAAGCATTAGATCGAAAATCGGAGGAGGTGACCTCCAAGGTCAAATATTCGACCTCAGGCGAACTTCTCAAGGTCAAGGTCAAATGTCAAGGTCAAGGTCACAAAGGATAGAACTCGAGTATATCTACAATATGAACTTGATTTGAAGTCTCTAGGACCATTAAAACCGAAGTTATGGCCACTTATGTGTTTTCGACGTTTTGCTTGACCTTGACCTTGACCTTTGACCTAGACTCACCAAAAGTGTGCGGTGCCTGCCTATTATCCTACAGATTACATACCCCAAGTAACGTAACAATCACTGTACAATTGCGACCTGTAGAGCACTAACAGATAAACAAACGAGGGGCCATAGGCCCGGCAGTTGACGAATTTGCCATAGGAACGTCAATTACGTCATACCGAATTGACGTTGCACGTAGCGTGTTGAAACTTGGGACGTCCCTGAATAATAACGCTCCACATACGTTCTCATAATTACAGCCTATTACCTTCAAAATTGAGTGCACTGTGCTTGTTTGAAAGTTTGCTGAAAAGCCGTAAATCTTGTATGACAGGCCTTACGTTTATGACCTTATAGCGGAAAATCCATCATGGCGGAAAAGTATCGGACAGTACCCTTCTAAACCAGAATTCAACGAGCTTTCCAATGGTGCAATCCGCTGTTCTGTACGACAAATACTTTTTGATATATAGCCCCATTTTGAAAATTGACGTTTTACTTCATGACGTCATTGACGTTGCAAGTAGCGTGTTGAAACTTGATAGGTGGCTGGATATCATTATTTCACATACGTTCTGATAATTACAGATCAATACCTTCAAATTTGAGTGCACTGTAAATGTTTGAAAGTTTGCTGAAAAGTCGAAAAATTGGTATGACAGGCCATACGTTTATGACGTCATAGCGGAAAATCCATCATGGCGGAAAAGTATCGGACAGTACCCTTCTAAACCAGAATTCAACGGGCTTTCCAATGGTGCAATTTGCTTCTCTGTACGACAAATACTTTCCGATATATAACCCCATTCCAAAAATTGACGTTTTACGTCATGACGTCATTGACGTTGCACGTAGCGTGTTGAAACTTGGTGTATGGCTGGGTATCATTATTCCATATAAGTTCTGCCAATTACAGTCTAATATCTTCAAAATTGAGTGCACTGTGGATGTTTGAAAGTTTGCTGAAAAGTCGAAAAATTGGTATGACAGGCCTTACGTTTATGACGTCATAGCGGAAAATCTATCATGGCGGAAAAGTATCGGACAGTACCCTTCTAAACTAGAATTCAACGAGCTTTCCTATGGTGCAATCCGCTTCTCTCTACGACAAATACTTTTCGATATATAGCCCCATTTCGAAAAATGACGTTTCACGTCGTGACGTCATTGACGTTCGAACAATCCGAGTAAAACTTCGCAGTTCGATGGAAGATACCATTATATATCGGTGTGCTAAATTTCAGAGATATCGGTCCAAATGTGACTGCTGTGTGAATTTTTGAAAATCCGCCAATGATGAGAGATAGGGATTTTTCGATTTTTCAATGATTTTTGGTGACGTCATCAATGAACCGATTTCTTTCAAAAACGTTCGGTGCTCTCCCTGGGCGGATACCTATCTATCAAAAAAGTTTCGGGATGCTAGCTCGAAAACTGTGGCCTGTAACGTGCTAACAGACAAACAAACATACAAAAAATCGGCCATAGGCCAACACTTGACGAAAATCTACACATTTGTTTACATTCAAAACATTTACTCATTATTTACACATTTATGGCATCCCCTGACAACATATAGCATTGGAAACTGAACCATTTGAAACATCTAGTTTGCGTATGTATCAACATAATATATTACCTCTAACCATGCTAACGGCACAAAATTTTGATGATGCCACTACTAAAAAACCTAAAATATATCAAAATTACAAAAATCCAAAAACAAATATCGATAGCCTAAAAATGAGCGAATAACAAACAGGAAATATTCCCGCACAAATATGAAATTACATTGACAACAAGTAAACAAAACAAATAGAGAGGCTTAGACATGTGGCGATTGCACAGCCCTAAATTATGACCTAATAATTGCTTGTCTTCTTTTTATCAATGTTTTTTATATTAACAAACAGTTGTAATTAGGTCATATTTTAAGGCTATGAAGAATGGAGTTAACACAAACGCGTTATGACAAAAACATGCATCGCTCGATCATAATGAAACCAATGAGACCCTGTAAAATGACACGATACAGTGTTTAATCTGGGCCATTCGCCATGCAACTTACCAGACCCCCAATCCCACATGCATCATATGAAGCAGACAAATCATCTGGTACACGCCTTTTGTCATGCATTTGTTAGCAGCTAATACCACAGATCATTCACAGTTGTGGCCGTAATGCTGAATTTAAAGCGGCTTGTAACTTTAAATATAAGGAACAAACTAGATTTTGATGATACCACTAGAAAGCCCGATAAAATAGTTTGTCGCTATTCGTGGAACAGTGTTTTTTCCTTCAAAGGTGATCATTATAATTCGAAACAATAGAATTACATAAAGCATGGCAGGTTTGGGATGCTTACAAGACCACCCAGAAACAGAAAAAGTCATTTGGAATTGAATTTTAGAAGAAAAAAAAAATGAGTCAACAGTGAGAATCGAACCACTGACCCCTCGCACACATACCTAACGCCTCTACTGACTACGCCATTCTGTTCATTGAAACTCAACACGTGTAAAGTATAGTGCGTAGGAGAGACTTCGCTCAGGATAAACACTGAATTGTGCCATGGCTGTACATTGGACTGGCAGTGTGCAGAATTCGATCGGGAAAACTCATTACCTTGAGTTCTACAACTTCACAATCTTATTCTGCGTGATCAGGCACAACTCCTGAGTAAAATCCGGCAATATATATTGGAACCTGGCTCTATAATGTGGTTTTGAATATTGTGAGACAGGAAAAACCTAAATTCATGACCCCCAAATTTTCGACCTGGACCGAAAATCCAGAGTTTTGGTCATACGACCATCGGACATGTATCATATGATGCGGATTTGACCATAGAAAAATACAAAAATAATCAGAAAAAATAATCATGATTACAAGCGGAGTTATCACAATTTTTCAATTTTGACCTTTAGTATGACCTTAACTGTAATTCTTGACCTTGAGCCCTATAACTTCACAGTCATATTCTGCGTGAGAAGGCACAACTCCTGAGTAAAAATCAGAAACATATATTGGATCCTGGCTCTACAATAGGGTTTTGAAAATTGAGACAAGCAAGACCTAAGTTCATGACCCCCAAATTTTCGACCTGGACCGAAAATCGAGATTTTAGGTCATACAACCAACAGACATGCATCATGTGATGCGGAATTGACCATAGAAAAATATAAAAATACACAGAAAAAATAATCTTGATTAGAAGCGGAGTTATCACGATTTTTCGATTTTGACCTTTACTATGACCTTAACTCTTATCCTTGACCCTGAGCTCTGAAACTTCAGGATCTTGTTCTGCGTGATAAGGCACAACTCCTGAGTAAAAATCAGCAACATATATCGGAACCTGGCTCTATAATATGATTTTGAATATTGTGAGAGAGGAAAAACCTAAATCTTGACCCCCAAATTTTCGACCTGGACCGAAAATCGGGAATTTGGGTCGTACAACCATCGGACATGCATCAGATGATGCAGAATTGACCATAAAAAAATATAAAAATACCCAGAAAAAATAATCTCAGTTAGAAGCGAAGTTATCGCGATTTTTCGATTTTGACCTTTTCTATGACCTTGACCTCAATTTTTGACCTTGACCTCCTAAACGTTTACCACTTGGTACGAAATTGATTGTCCACCTTCTGGTGAAGTTTCATGACGATACAACCAAAATTGTGACCTGTAGAGTGAAAACAAACAAACACACAAACAAACAAACGGATAAACTCAACTGACCAACATACTTGACGAAATTTAATTTCGTCAAGTAATAAACAAACAAACCGAACTGACCAACATAGTTGACGAATTTTTAATTCGTCAACTAACAATCAATCAATCAATCAATCAATCAATCAAACCAACCGACCAACATACTTGCCGAAATCTTTAGATTCCGGCAAGTAACAAACAAACGAGGGGCCATAGGCCCGGCAGTTGACGAATTCGCAAACTTTCATCTCAATGTGAAAGGTCAAGGTCATAGTAATGTTATTATCTGGAAATGACATACACATTTGATTGTTTTGCCGCTTTCGAATGAAGCGGTTCAAAATTGATGAGACTCCGACGATTCAAGCAAATGTTATTACTGGACAGGTGTTTTTTCTGGGAGTTCGATGACTTTGACCTTGATCTTTGACCTTTGTACTACAATTCGTAGAGGTCAATACTATCAATGGGTATATCAAGTTTCATGATACTCCATACAGTATTGACGCTGTTATTGCCTTTTGAAATTTCGGAAATTAAACGTACGTGTAGGATGCAATCAGATTTTGATGATGCCAGAAACAAACGTAAAATACACCATTTTGCAATAAAAATTGTAGCTGGATCAGATAATTCATCCGAAGACACACTGAAATATTCCACTCATGCATATTCATGAAACGTTTTTATTTTTTTAAACTCCATAAACAGTGATAAAGGCACCAAGTAGTGGATTCTTTGTGTTTTGTGCTTCAGGCTTGATTTTGTTTTAACATCGCAAAACAATAGAATTAGATAAAAGGGTGACTGTGGAAAACATATCAGAATTAATACAAAAAAACACTCAGAAACAGAAAAAGTCATTTACTGTAGTCGGAATTTAAAAAAAAAAAAAGACAATAGGAATCGAACCCGTGACCCCGCGCACCAACACCTAACGCCTTTACTGACTGAGCCAATCTGTCGCTTGAAGTTACTGCGCGTGAAGTATATAGCGTACGAGAGACCGCGCTCAGAATAAATGCTGGTATATCCCATGGCTGGGCATTGGTGTGGCTACTGTGGCGGCAGCGTGAGGAATTTTTTAGATATTTTTGTAACGTCTTCACTCAACCGATTTTCACGAAAATTGAACCATTTCTAGTCTTTAACATAAAGAATAACCGTGTAAATTTTCGTGAAAATATCTCCAGAATTGTGGTCGCTATCGTGCTAACAGACATCTTACTGATGGACATACAATTACGAGGGGCCATAGGCCCGGCAGTTGACGAATTAGGAAGGTTACCGGACAATATATGTTTTAGATATATGTTTTAGTGAGATATTAGCCATTTTGTGCTCTGACCTGAATTTTCAAATCATGAGAAGATTTAACATATATCATTTCCTATACATGTATGTCCAAAGCTGTAAAGTCGATAAAAAGCGATATATTAGCCACGTTGTGCTCTGACCTTGAAAATGAGGTCAAAGGTCGAATGTCAAGGTCAAGGTCACAGAAGATAGAACTCGAGTTAATCTACAATATGAACTTGGTTTGAAGTCTCTAGGGCGATTAGAACCGAAGTTATGGGCATTTATGTGTTTTTGACATTTTATTTGACCTTGACCTTGACCTTTGACCGAGTGTCCCCAAATTTCACCCATTTCCAAGTATACACAAAAGCATTTCATACGTACAATTTGGTCATGATACGTCCAAAACTGTGGCTTGTAGAGCGGTAATATACGAGGAACAAACTAGATTTTGATGATAACAATAGAATGCAAAGCAGTTTTTCCGTTGCCATGGCAACATTTTACAGGCGAATCTGACTAAAATCAATGGGTGCCTGGCTTTGAGCCTAAAGAATGTTCCCATAAAGTTTGGCGATGATCCGACCTAAATTGGGATATGTTTCAGTTAGTTTGAAAATTTGACCTTGAAGTTTTGAATGTGTCCTCATTTTTGCGACCAAGTTCAAAGTCAATTATGAAATTGACATGTACGTATGATTACCATGCCTCTTCTGAATGATATGGTTAGAATTTTATGAGACTACAAGGATTCAAGCAGATGTTATAAGCGAAAAGGTGATTTTCTGGGATTTCGATGACCTTGACCTTGACCTTTGACCTTTGTATTTCAATTCGTAGAGGTCAATGCTATTAATACGCATGTCAAGTTTCAAGATATTCCATACAGTATTGACGCTGTTATGGCCTTTTGAAATTTCGGTAACTTGACGTTTATGACGTCATTGTGACGTGAGTGTACGTCGCAGCGCCGAAAATGAGGTATCACTGCAATCAGGGGGACAAGACCTTTCAAACGATATACTACTCAATATGATTCGCTGACCTTCGTACTTGACCTTGACATTCACCTCATGGCGAACTTCTCAAGGTCAAAGTCAAATGCCAAGGTCAAGGTCACAGAAGATAGAACTCGAGTTTATCTACAATATGAACTTGGTTTGAAGTCGCTAGCACAAATAGAACCGGAGTTATGGCCACTTATGTGTTTTTAACATTTTGCGTGACCTTGACCTCGACTTTAGACCTTGAGTCACAAAAATTGTGCATTTCCTGTGCATGAATATATATATTATATCTGTAAAATTTCATTAGAATCAAACAAAATTTGTGGACACTATGACCGTTTGAAATTTTGAAAAATCAACGTTTATGACGTCACTGTGACGTCAATAAACGTCACATCTCAAAACTGATGAAAAAGTATGTACCAGGGAATCAAGACCTTTCATTTGATATACTACTTGATAGGTTTCAGTTAGTTTTAAAATTTGGCCTTGAAGTTCTCCTAATATGACCTTGTTTTCCTGACCAAGTTCAGGGTCAATCATGAAATTGACATATAAGTCCGATTGCTATACCTCTTCTAAATGATATGGTTCAAATTTGATGAACCTACGACAATTCAAACGGATGTTATTACCGGAAACGTGTTTTTCTGGGATTTTGATGACCTTGGCCTTGACCTATGACCTTTGCACTTAAATTCGTAGAGGTCATTGTTGTCAGTATGCATATCAAGTTTCAAGAGATTCCATACAGTATTGACGATGTTATGGCCTTTTGAAATTTCGGGAATTTGACGTTTATGACGTCATTGTGACGTCAGTGTACGTCGCAGCGCCGAAAATAGGGTATCACTGCGATCAGGGGGTCAAGACCTTTCCAATGATATACTACTCAATATGCTGCGCTGACCTTCGTACTTGACCTTGACTTCGACCTGGGGCGAACTTTTCAAGGTCAAGGTCAAATGTCAAGGTCAAGGTCACAGACGATAGAACTCGAGTGTATCTACAATATGCACTTGGTTAGAAGTCTCTAGAATGATTAGAACCGGAGTTATGACCACTTATGTGTTTTCAACGTTTTGTGTGACCTTGACCTTGACCTTTGACCTAGGGTCACCAAAATTCAACGGTTTCCAGGTATATAACTAGGCATTGTATCCATACGATTTGGTGATGATCCGGCCAAAACTGTGGCCTGTAACGTGCAAACAGACAGACAGACAAACGAGAGGCCATAGGCCACACACTTGCCGGACTAAGTACGCAATTATGACGTCATTTGTCGTCAATTCTATAATGCTAACTTACTGTGAATGGAGTTTTCAAATATGCCTGATATAATCGTGTTTATATATGTTATATTATAACCAGACAAGATCATAATATCTTCAAATGATGAGTTTCCTTTGAAATTTTACCGATTTGTTGCCACAAAAACGTCAATTACGTCAAAACGGATATATCAATTGTGCTAAAAATTGACAGAGACCATCACAGGACGACTCCATATCGTTTGCATGTGCTAAATATGCAGTAAATGTTATAACTTTGCACATCTGACACTCAAAAGGCCAAAATGTCAGTCTGAAATCACGTTTGACGTCATTATGACGTCAATTGACGTCCGATTCCGAAAATGGCAACATATTTTGAAAGTACTCTCCAAGACCTTTCGAACGAGCTACTACTCGATATTTTTGCAAAAGGTCAAGGTCAAGGTCATTTTTGAGGTCAACTTCGACCTCAGGCGCTTGCAAAGGCTATCGGTCATACGCCTTAGGTGTAAATGCAAAAGTTGTTAGGCTAAGTGAGTGCAATACTGTGGATTTACTTTCGTGTCTCTATCTTGCTTACTTCCTGAGATATAGTGACCCACATTGTTTTCACTTGCAGGTCAATATTGACCTTGAATTTCGACCTTTGACCTTGAAATTTTCTGGAACAAAAGAACTTATCTTTGACTATAAACTGGTATATTATCAGATTTTTACGCACATTATTGACGCTATTATCAGCATCGACAGCTTGAAACATGCAATTTCGCTTATAATGGGGCCGATTTCGTTGCCATAGAAACGTCAATTACGTCATAACGAATTGGCCGATCGGGCTAAAAATTGACATTGAGCATGAGGGACCGGTCCCACATCGTTTCCAAGCATCAGATCGAAAATCGGAGGAGGTGACCTCCAAGGTCAAATATTCGACCTCGGGCGAACTTCTCAAGTTCAAGGTCAAAAGTCAAGGTCAAGGTCACAGAAGATAGAACTCTAGTTTATCTACAATATGAACTTAATTTGAAGTCTCTAGGACCATTAGAACCGAAGTTATGGCCACTTATGTGTTTTCAACGTTTTGCTTGACCTTGACCTTGACCTTTGACCTAGACACACCAAAATAGTGCGGTGCCTGCGTGGTATACTACAGATTCTGCACACGAATTTTGGAAGCTTTTAATCGAGAACTGTGGACGCTAGAGTGCGAACAAACAAACAAACAAACACACAAACAAACACATCCACAAACCGACCAACATACTTGCCGAAATCTTTAGATTCCGGCAAGTAACAAACAAACGAGAGCCCATAGGGCACACACTTGCCGGAACCAAAATGTATGTCATATGCCAATGACATCACATATGGATTTAAGCAAATTGACGAAACTTTCTTCCCTACTTACTACGTTTACTTACTTACTTACTTTACTTCATTTTACTTCACTTCACTTCACAAACTACTCATACTATCATTGTTACCTCATTGAACGTCACAGCACCAAAAATAAGACATCACTGGACTCAGGAGACCAAGAACTTTCGGCCCAAGTATCATACACTGCGCCTTCTTCTATTTCAATAAGGATTAAAAAGGTGACAGACGGATTAAATGGCATGCATTTAGTGGACGAGTAGTATTTAGGAGCAGTGTATGATACTTGGGCCGAACTTTCTAACGGTATACTACTCGATACGGTGGGAACATCGTACTTGACCTCGACATTGAGCTCATCGAAGTCTCAATAACAATGTCAAATGTCATATTCAAAGTAAATAAGAAAGGCTTCTTAAAATGCTGCAATATGGTCATATTTTGAACTCTCTACGGCGATTAGTTTCGAAGTTACGGCCATTCATGTGAGTTTGACGTAATTATGACATCAGTTGTAGTCATTTCTATACTGCAAACTTACTGTGAATGGGTTTTTCTTCAATATGCATGTTAAAATCGTGTTTATATATGTTATATTATCACCTGACAAGATCATAATATCTTCAGATAATAAGTTTCCTTCGATTTGTTGCCACAAAAACGTCAATTACGTCAAAATGGATATATCAATTGAGCTAAAAATTGACAGAGCATCACAGGCCGAATCCACATCGTCTGCAGGTGTTAGGTCTACAGTAAATGTTATAAATTTGCACACCTGACACTCGAAAGACCTGAATGTCAGTCTGAAATCACGTTTGACGTCATTATGACGTCAATAGACGTCCGATTCCAAAAATGACAACAGATTTGGAAAGTACTTTTGAAGACCTTCCAAATGAGCTACTACTCAATATATTCACAAAAGGTCGAGGTCAAGGTCATTTTTGAGGTCAACTTTGACCTCAGGCGTCAGAGTCAATGATCACATTCAAGGTCACCTAAGAAAGGCCTTTCGATATGCTACAATATGCTCCTAGTCTGAACTCTCTACGATGATTAGTTCCAAAGTTATGGTCATTTATGTGATTTTGACCTCTTCTTTGACCTTGACCTTGACCTTTGACCTTGGGTCACGAAAATTGTGCCTTGTCTGAGCATGAAAATATAGATTATACTCGAATATTTTAGTCACAATCGAACAAGAATTGTGGAAACTATGGCCCTTTGAAATTTCAAAAAATTTACGTTGATGACGTCACTGTGACGTCAATAAACGTCAAATTTGAATATTAATGGGAAAGTGTGTGTCAGGGGAAAAAGACCTTTCATTTGATATACTACTTGATATGTTTCAGTTAGTTTTAAAATTTGACCTTGAAGTTTTCCTCATGTGACCTCATTTTTCGGACCAAGTTCAAGGTCAATCATAAAATTGACATATACGTCTAATTGTGATACCTCTTCTGAATGATATGGTTCAAATTTCATGAACCTAGGACGATTCCAACGGATGTTATTACCGAAACGTGTTTTTCTGGGATTTCGATGACCTTGACCTTGATCTTTGACCTTTGTACTTCAAGTCGTAGAGGTCAATGCTGTCAATATGCATACCAAGTTTCAAGGGATTCCATACACTATTGACGATGTTACGGTCTTTTTAAATTTCGGAAATTTGACGTTTATGACGTCATTGTGACGTCAGTTTACGTCGCAGCACCAAAAATAAGATATCACTGGATTCAGGGGCTCAAGACCTTTCCAACAATATACTACTCGATATGCTGCGCCGAACTTCGTACTTGACCTTGACTTCGTCCTCAGGCGAACTTCTCAAGGTCAAGGTCAAAGGTCAAGGTCAAGGTCACGGAAGATAGAACTCGAGCATATCTATGATATGCACTTGATTTGAAGTCTCTACGATGATTAGAACCAGAGTTGTAGCCACTTATGTGTTTTCAACGTTTTGCATGACCTTGACCTTGACCTTTAACCTAGAATCACCAAAATCGAACTTGACCTGCCCATTTTCCTACAGAATATGCACACCGACTTTGGAAAGATTCGATTAAGAAATGTGGACGCTAGAGTGCAAACAAACAAACAAACCAACAAACCCACAAACAGACCAACATACTTGCCGAAATCGTAGATTCCGGCAAGTAACAAACAAATGAAGCAATCGCTCAAAGAGCTAGGACTTGGCAAAATGAAGTAATGAACTTGAAGAGAAGTCTATAAGCCAGCTTTGGTCTATAAACCCTTGCATCATAATACTGTAATAATTTTAAATTGTGCTGCTACATTCTTCAGAATTGAAAGCATGATCATGATCTTGTAAGTTACAGATGAAAAATTACAATGACAACAAGTGAACGAAACGAATAGAGACACTCGGTGAATACAAATCATGCCAGAATGGACTTAACACAGATGCATTATGATGCATGAAGGACACGATCATAATGGAACCAATGAGACACTGTTAAATGACTTCAAGGAATTCATAGTGAGAAATAATTAAGTATGATGACATAATAACGATAAAGATTACTCGTGCTACATTTATTTGCTGATTTTGTACACTACGAATGTGTTGTTTCGTTGTTTGGAATTGAATACATGATCTTTTAATGGAGAAAAAAAAATAGTTTTGAGATAGTATTGAACCCGGGTCTGTGGATTCAAAGTCCTATGCTCTACGCTCAGCACTAACGTGGCTGGCGATGTGAAGCAGAGTGTTTCATATAGCAATGCTATTATCGTTTTCATGTAATGCTTTTCAGTAACGATTTTCTGTTGCCGTGACAACAGTTTGAGAGCTATGACGTTCCAAATCAAAAGGGTTATGCGGACATTCCGTGCACATATTATGTGAGAATTTCGTCAAAATCACACAAGAATCGACTGCACAGCAATGTGTTAAACTTTGGATCCGAACTTCCTGACCCCCATGTATTTCACCTGGAGTTTAAATCGTCAATTTTGATTCAACCGCTGTCGGTCATACATCAAAAGATGCAGAATTGGCCATAATAAAAGACGTGAACACTTTTGGAAGTGCAGGTGGAATGAAAGTGGAGTTATGACGATTTTTAATTTTGTGGTTTTTCAATGACCTTGGCGTTAATTCTTGACCTTTGACCTTGAGAAACAACAGGAATGTGCCGTTATACTGTGTGCATATGCTGTCAAAATTTCATAAGAATCCGACAAAAATTGACTGCACAGCAATGCATGAAACTTTTGATCCAGAAACTCCTGACCCCCGTCTTTTTAACCCGGAGTCAAAATGTCAATTTTGATGCAACAGCTGTCGGCCATACATCAAAAGATGCAGAATTGGCCATAGTAATCGATGCTAGAAATCTCGAAACTCCAGATAAAATATAACTGGAGTTACTACGATTTTTAATTTTTTGGTTTTTGAACGACCTTGACGTCAATTTTTGACCTTTGACCTTCAGAAACGAAAGGCTTATGTGGAAGATCCTTGCACATGTTGTGTCAAAATTTCATGAAAATCCGACAAGAATTGCGCCCGCTATCGTGCAAACTGACGGACAGACAAACATACAAACAAACAAAAAATCGGCCATAGGCCAACACTTGACGAAATAATTTACACATCTGTTTACATGTAAAACATTCACACAGAATTTACACATTTATGACATTTCCTGAGCAAGACCGGCATTTCAGACTGACTCATTCAAAACATCTAGTCAATGTGTGTATCAAAATAATATGTACTACTAACAGCACAAAATTTTTATCATGGCAATATCAGAACAGCCTAAAATATAACACTGTTATAAATACTCCTTTCTACAACGTGGAAACTTCCCTATCATGGTCTTGCATCTTTGGAGAACTATCTAATGACTTCAAGCAGATGGTGATAGTCATTTCGGCATGAAATACTGGTATTACAGGACAGTGGGGACGACCGTTTTGCACGCCATATTCGTACCACATGATAATTCAACAGTGTATATTCATAATATATCAAAACACACTGCAAAAAAGTTCTTGGATAAAACCACTATTATGTATAGTGATGGTACTGGATGTTCTAAAAAAAAAGAGCCAAAAAAGCGTGAGGCAGGTGCAGTCCCAGATTTGTAACAAAATTTAAAGGCTGACGTGTGGCTCTCCAAACCGCCCCCACTGATTTCTAGGTTGGAGAGAGCCACTGATGGGGCTAATCAGCTTAATATTTTCATATTCCGAATGTACCAACCATGAAAAAAATCGACATAGTCGCTCGGATATTTCACGTGAAAAAAACCGACATGGTCACATTTATCACAAGAAAAAGCAGACCATGTCGGAGTTTTCACGATGCTCGGTTTTATTATGCAACAAGACTGCAGTTTTTTTAAACGACTCATTCACAGGGGGTATAATGTTTCGTCAAATATGCTTGGTGTGTGTTCAAAGGTGCTGTTCACGGACTGTAGTTACGCCTCACTTTGAAACATATATGTATTCAGTGAAAAAATATTATGACAAATATAATACAGCTCTTTCGGCACAACAGTAAGGCGTCTGGCTACAGAATGGCAAGAGTAGCTTCGGACATTCGACAAGCATACATCCCGAAACATGATGCCGTCCGTGTCATTGCTAGATCTCCTTCAGCGTTCTTTCGGTACGAATGAAAGATTTTTTATCTCTGGAAAATCTTCATAATATTGGGATAATTACTATGTGTTTGTCGCTGTTATTTGCTCATATCATCAGCAGGATGGTATCCATCTAAATCAGGACTATATTTGTGGTATATTTTCAGCAGATTATGCGGATTTTCCTGTCAAACTTGTGTGCGGAAATTTTGTCAAATTGGCCGTGAACGCGTGATCAATCTTTGCCGTGAGCGACCGCGTGGCTGCCAGTGCGTTCAAGCCACCCCCTTCCCCTCTATCACTGCGTGTCAGATTACTGGTCACCATGCCAGCAATACCGGACGGTACATGACTAGGCCTATCTCACTCTGATGCACACACCAATTGGCCGTGGGGAAACCGTTGCGGCTTGCATGTACAACATTAACTTGGGCATTTTAGTTTTTTATTTTATGATTGGTAGACTTGTTTGAAGGCACATTGATGTATGCAGCTGTTGTCATATAGGCCTCGGAGCACATGTTTAATTTAGTGGGCAATCATGTTTCTCCATGATAATCAATGATAGATGTAATGATGAGTTTATCAGTAACACAAAATGATAATCACAGATAAAAAGAACAAATGATGTGTCATAGTAACAATTTCCTATCACAACCAATTGTCTCTACGGATCTTAACGAACAGGCCCATAGGAAATCAGCTGGGAATGAGATTGCCCACTGAACTGTACATGTAGATCTAACCCCTATCGAGGCCTAGATCTACTTGGTTTAACTATGACCTGTTCACATATGTTTTGCCTTGTCCTGAGTTTGGGTATTTTTGACATCAATATTATGAAAAACTACGGTGGCTTCTATCTGCCATGCTTTCTTTTCCCTGTGACCCTTTATGTACGCATAAAGATTTGTTTTTGTGTAAAGAATCATTGTTTTTGCGTAAAGAATAGCACATGTCTCCGCACAAAGATTACCTTTTGTATTCCCGTAAATAATACCACTTGTTTCTGTGTAAAGAATATATGTTTGCGTGCAAGCAATTATTTACTATGAGTTAACAATGTACTATATTCTTTACTCGAAAACAATGGGTATTGTTTACGCAAAAACACGCCATCGTAGTCAAATTCTGAATGTATTTTCTAGTTCTAATATACCACAATAATTGGCATTACTTTTCATTATTATAAACGTATCAATTCGCTGAATTTGATCAAATTTGTGCCGAAATTTAATATCAAGGCAGATCGCCAGCTATTTACGTTTTTTGATATATACCATCGATAAAAACTCGTGACATCGTTATATTTGGGTAAATACGTATTTGAACAGGTTTACAAAATCCGAGTATAAAATTTAATTCAAAATGCGGCCCAAGTATCAAACACTGCGCCTAGCCATTTAATCCGTCTGTCACATTTTTAATTCTTATTGAGTATAGAGGAAGGTGCAGGATATGATACTTGGGCCCCAAATGCCAAAAAATATTACTCTGTTTGAAATTGAAATAAACTGTGACTGTGAAACAGCTGGTTTGTGTGTTTCATTTGATATATTAAAATTTCAAAGGCCTTTCAGATTTTTAAATGTCAATTTTAATCGAATGAAATTTAAATTGATACTGTGATTTCGGTCATGTTACGCCACGTTAGCATAACTGCCCACATACCTAGAGATTTCTCATAATTGTGCTACAGGTCACAATTTTGCTTGAATTCTTTTGTTATTTTGAGTGTGCATTTGGTTGTGTTAAAGCTCAACACCTATGGATTGTCATGGGGGTGAGACATGTTTTCATGGTAAATATGGTAAAAAATTTTAAATGGTTGTGGAATATTAAACGTTGCAGATAGAGCATATAATGTTAGTATATAACACTCCTATAACGTATATGGGTATAACATGGTGCTATGTTGTTATTTCAACGATCACACTTGACTTGATATTATCACAATGTACTCTCCACACTTGTTTTTCCTTCAACGAGAACAAGAAAGTGCGTGGTTGGCATACTGACATGTCTGCATCAGGAGTTGATCGATGACCACGTGATGGATTCTACTGCGTTCTTATTCAACAAAGTTTAAAAAGGTTTGATATGGTTTCATGTATTTTAGTGTGTCAGGCAGTCAGTCTAAATGCTTTGTATGTTACGATAGACTTTCTTTGAGTAAAGCGTTGGCTGTTTTATTCTAGCAGACGATAAATAGATTTATAACCAGTATATTTTCGTATCAGTATTATGGCTTCAGAGATAGTATAACTGACAATTTCGAATGATTATGTTGGATTAAAGTTGCAATTTTATGAAGTGCTAACTGAGACATAGTCAAATAATTTTGATAGATTTGTTTCTGTGTATATATAAATATTTTCTATGTGATTTATAGAATGTTGAATGCTTTTCATACTGGACAATTCCAAGACCTACCTCGCATGATGATTGAGGAGTTCCCAGCTGACGTGTCTCAACTGACAAGGTGTGATTTTTGTCGTATCGTAATTCTCATGTGTTTATAACTGATTCAAATTTATACATTGTCGATTGTAACAGTTTAAAGTAATATCAAGTCTATCGGCAGTTTTGTGTTGTCAACAGTAACTATGATCTGATCTACTTTGTCTTCTTGCTGTTAAAGTTTACCAAAATTTACATTGCTTGTGTACTTGAAATGCATGTCGTGCTAACGAATGTTTTCTTGTTTATCCTCATGAAGAGTTGTTACCATCTGCTTTTGACATAATTGACTATATCAACGTGGCCTTTTTGCACCCATTACATTTTGATGCCAAAAGTGGGGGTACAGTAGACGGCAGCAGCTAACAGGAGATTCTTGGCTTGTGTCCTAGGGAGTGTGGCCGCCTGTGACGAGGGAGGCAAGCCGCAAGGGTGTCTGAGAGGATTTCCCTGACCTATGGGCTGTCGACAGAGAGCAAGGCTGCTGATGAGCCTAGGAGCGCTGCAAAGCATCCTAGGTGGAGTCTCCTGGAGAACCTGGACAACCTGATGCGAGTCTTCCACCATCGCCAGAATTGTCATTGTCATTGTTGTTATAATGTAGAGCTATTATTGTAGGGTCAACATTTTGTGTTCATGTCCATGACTGTTGGACGTTGACCCGATTTTTGTAGAATTTTGACTAAGGTTATGTGACATGTTATCAAGGTAAGGTCAACATTGCCGTGTCCATTTGACACCTGTCCAGGATTGTTGGACGTTGACCTGATTTTGTATTGACTAATATTAAAGAGTATAAATCACGAAAATATGATGTCAGCTCATTTGAAGCCACCTGTTGACCTGAATAGAATAGTCTTGACAGAATGTTGATATTAAGATTTGTCCAAAAGTTACAGCTATTTAAAGAGAAAATCTCCAGCAAATTGCTCCTGATAGTCTTGAAACAATCTCTCACCTAATAAGTATGCAAATGAGATGAGTGACATCATTGACAGATTATCTTAAGTAAAAATTGAGCCTTTTATGTTCATATTTGGTCATCCGGTATATATTGTGTAGTAGGAATAGTCCGTGAATACATCCAAATCTTGGTTGCCATGGTAACCAATTGATTGATTTAGCCCTTACCCGCGTGGTTGTTAAGGCTAGTATTAAGTCCAAAACACGAACCTTGTGACCTTGGATGATCAGTGAAATACTGACTGTTGAGCTCATTTAATTAGATGTCTGGCATAAAATGTTACAGGTATTGTCTATGTTAGTATTGAACACTGGAAAGAAGCAATTTATTTTCACGGGGTTCAGACATCTTTTTTTCTTCAAATATTTGGTGACCAAATATTGTGAAAGAATTTATATGGGTGTGTAGGATTAAGTCCACACCCATGTTCTAAATGAACACTCATAGGAAGTCATATATGGGTATAAAAATTGATGATGTTGAATTTGAACTAGACTGGAGAGGTCAAATACTCACCTTTGAGCTTAGTTCATGGGCAATTGAATGTGGGGCCTAATAGGTTGCAGTTTCGAATCAATATTAGTATTGTGCAATGATTAGAAACATAATATTGCGCCAATTGATTTTTGTGGGAGTTACATACCGTATTGGTCCTAACACAGTAGTAGTACAGGCATAATGCAAGACTTCCAACATTAGCCCCTGTAAAAAAGGTAAATTTTGAGAGGCATTTATGAAAAATCATTAATATAACACTTATACAGTGTTTATTGTGTGGTAATTTAGACCGTGTAAGACCTTGATGTAAGAAATAACAGTTTTAAATTCAAGACCACGGCAGTTTTTTTCTGCCAAAGAGTTGTGTTCTTCTAGTACGGCGCACTCTTCTATTAGGACAAATACGCTACAACTGTATGTTTCAAGATATTATGACTAAATTCGGTAAAAGAAGCTAAATGGGTGTGGAGCGTCAAACGTTGCATATAGGGCATATGTTAGTTTTGAAAACTCCTAGGAAGTCCTATGACCTTCAAAATGATGAACTTTAATTTGACCTTCGATGACCTTGAGAGGTCAAATACTGAATTGGAGTCCAGTTCATGTAGAATTGGATGTAGGGCCTGGACGGTGGCAGGTAGAGGTCATATTAGTATTGAAGAATGATATGGCCCCAATTTCATGGGGGTGACATACATGTATGTTGCAAGATATTATGACCAAATTAGATTTTAAAAATTTACCGAATATGAAAAATGGGTGTGGCATCTCAAATGTTGGAGACAGGGCCCATGCTAATAATGAACACTCAAGGAAGACCTATATCATGTTCGAAAGAATGACTTTGAGAGATCAAATACTGACTTTTGCCATTTTGTTCATTGGGAATTGGATGTAGGGTCTGAGCAGTGCAGGTAGAATATATATTTGTATTGAACACTGCTAAGGAGTAATATTTGACATCTGTTAATCCCTGTAGGCTTCAAACTTGCTTGTATTCAATTAATCATATGAAGTTTCGAGAAGTACCCATGATATAAGGACATTATTTCATACAAGAGGGGTTGATATCACCTGGTTGGGCCTCTGGCATGTTTTATGTATTCCAAGCAGAAATAGGTGAATTACATGTTTGACTTGTGAGGAGAGTGGTGCTTGGATCCGAAAGTCTGTTGTGCACAACATGTATGTAATGATATGACCAATCATCAAGGTGTATCTAACACTCGTGTGTCTGTTGCACAATGTTGTATACTTGAATCCTTGTTTGAATACATTTATGCTGACAGGGATATATGTGAGAGTACGTGATAGACTCTGAGAATCTAAGTTATGTTATAATTACAGCAAGCCACTGAATGTAGTATCCTGACTAATTGACTAATATCCTTGTGGTTGTTGGGAGACTTTTCTGTCATAACGTATTATATCCTTGTGGTTGTTGGGAGACTTTTCTGTCATAACGTATTGATATTTCAAAATTGACTGTGCCTTCATGATTTAACGCGTACATGTAGCCAAACAGGCCAGGATGATTGATTCCTGAAAAAAATAGTGTTGTATTATTACACTGACAGATCAGGTCTTCTGGGGGTTTGAACTATTATGTAGGCTTGACAGAACTAGAGGAACCAAAAAAATAGCAAATCTTATAACAGTAGTTTTACAGTAGTTTTTGTGGTAATGCATCCAAGTTGAATTGAGTATGATTCAGAGTGAAATCTGAATATATCTGATGAGTTGTGATATGGGCGTGATGAGGAGATACAATCGACGATCGTGTCCTCTGTAAATGTCACAATAGCTTTCATTGCATCCTAATTGCAGTCTTATGTGTTTTGATGTTATTTCGAAGATGTAACATTATATATTTCATGGTTGTCTTTCGATGCTTGTCGAACTTTGCGCTTCAATATGAAAGAAACTAACGAGATTCACCACACATTTACACCAATAACAATTTAAATCCGCTATCAATTTTCTTGACTTACTTGACCGAGTGGACCTGTAGTTACCCGATTAAGAATCGTGATAAGCAGCTTGAACGCATTGGCGGACGTACCTAGCTCGTAGTTATGTAGGAGTATACATAATATTGCATGCATTTACTATGTACATATGAAGTCAGGGCTATCTCTTGATAAACCTCACCGTAGTAAAGTAGACATGTGTAAATGAGTATTGTACATGCTGAAATTTAATATTTGTTTATTTTTCAGGTGTGACTCACCGATCGTTGAAGTTCTGCCTGCTTGGTGAGTATGTGTAACAATACTCGCCATTGACGTTGGCGCAATACTTGTCACAACGATTTAAATATTTTCACAGTTGAATTTCTGACACAATGTTTGTACATTGTATACTATTTTTTGAAATGTATATACCATGAACTTTTTGTATCTGTTTCAGACTGCGTGTCATTTGTCCTGCTTTTCTGAGCTGGGGTGTTCCTGCTGTCTGCCTCCTGCACCTCCTGGGCTTGCCGTGTAGGAAAAATGCACCTTATTACCAAAAAACTGATTGTATTGGCATTATAGATTTTTATCAGTCAATCTTGTTAGTTAGACTGGACTATGTACCAATTACAATTCTCAAATTACTATCAAATCAAGTAAATATTTTGTTTTGTTAAATATTGAGATGAAAAGAATTCCAAACGCTAACAATTGATTTTGTTTAATTGCAGGAGTCTTTGTCTGACGACAGCCTGGTGCAGCTTTTTTTGCTTTTTTTTGGTCTTGACAGATTGAGCTAGAAGTGCTAATATAGGCTTCCACGGGCTCCTGCCTGTCAAAACCTGTCATTTTCCGGTTGTGACAAATAGAGCTAGAAGTGCTAATATAGGCTTCCACGGGCTCTCCCTTGTCACAACCTGTTCTTGAAAAAAACATTGACAAAGACAAAAACAAAGACAAAGATATTGCAGTGATCCTGATCCTAACCACATCAGGGGAGTTGACGTGGTGATAACAAAAGAAAACAGATTCAGTCTTGTGTATTCAAAGTTTGGACATCGTTGTGTACACAGAATCTGCATTTGATTTGGGTACAAATTTGTCTGTTTGCATTTGATTGACAGAAACAAAATTTATTGCAATATTGAATTTTTATGCAAACAGTGATATTGTTGCAAATTGATAAATTTATCAATTGCATCAATCGATTCAATCAAGTTTTGGACGAAAATTTGATTGAATAGATTATTGAAGTTATCTGAACTGATGCATGTATATACTTGACAATAAATTTAGGTGAACATTTGGTGTTCTTTATCATAACGCTCCAAACATATCACAACGAATCAAGTAAATTTTTGAGTATATCCCCGATTATCATAACGTTCACATATTGATTTGTGAGTGTACATGTCCGTCTTTTTATCTGTGTAATAAATATCGCAACAAAGTAGAATAAACGCTTGATAATAGATAAGTATAAATAAGCTTTGAATTATATTGTGGTTGACTATCGAATGTGAACAATAAGTAAATTACTATACGAGCTATATCAAGTATAATTTTGTCACAATGCCACGCCGAAAAAAAAGTGCTGAGCAAAGGTCGAAAGAAAACAGACTCAGAATGCAAAATAAACGTAAAAATGAAACAAAAGAACAAGAAATAGAGCGACTAGCAAAGGTTAGAAAACAAGCACAGAAAGCACGTGAAAGAGAAAACGAAGATGAACATCGATGTCGATTGGAAAAAGTGAAAAAACATATGACGACTGTAAGATCAGAAGAAACAACAGAAAAAAGAAGTGAACGTTTGGAAAAAAAGAGAAAAAGCATGACGACCGTAAGATTAGAAGAAACAACAGAAAAAAGAAGTGAACGATTGGAAAATGTGAGAAAACGCATGGCGACTGTAAGATTAGAAGAAACATCAGAAAAAAGAAGTGAACGTTTGGAAAAAGTGAGAAAAAGCATGACGACTGTAAGATTAGAAGAAACAACAGAAAAAAGAAGTGAACGTTTGGAAAAAGTGAGAAAAAGCATGACGACTGTAAGATTAGAAGAAACAACAGAAAAAAGAAGTGAACGTTTGGAAAATGTGAGAAAACGCATGGCGACTGTAAGATCAGAAGAAACAATGGACAAACGAAGTAAACGTTTGCAAAAAGACAAGGAAGCCAAACAATGCATTATACAGGAAGAATCACCCCACAAACGAAATGAACGCTTGGAGAAAATGAAAGATGTTATGAAAATCAGGAGAATCACAAAAAAATGTTCTATCCCCAGCATCACACGTGTAGTAAACAATTTTCTGGACAAAGTGAAAGATTCTTGTAATTATGTTTGCTGTTGTTGTCATCGACTAATGTACAGAGTAACAGTTCGGCACCTTGATGATACCCAGTACATAAAAACACCAAAATCAGTAATAAAACAAGCACTTCAATACAGAGTCAGATCAGCTCATGATGGTGAATGGATATGCAGAACTTGTCATGCTTGCTTGAAGCGTGGAAAAATTCCAGCACAATCAAAAGCAAACAAGTTAACGTTAGTGGATCCACCAGCTGAACTCAAAGAACTAAACAGTCTTGAAATACGTCTTGTTTGTAAACGTATCCCGTTTATGAAAATGGTGGGGTTACCAAGAGGCAGACAGCATGGAATTCATGGACCAGCAGTGAACGTTCCATCTAAAATTGAGACTGTGTGCAGTTTGTTCCCACGACTGCCATCCGAAAGCCAACTGATACCTCTGAAATTTAAAAGAAAGCAAGCTTATAAAAGCCACTACATGTACCAATATGTTGATCCACATCGAGTAATGGCTGCTTTGAAACGATTGAAAGCTGATAATCCACATTACAAAGATGTGAAAATAAATGACAACTGGGAAGAGGATGCACAGGTAGACAGTCCAGAGCTGTGGCATGCCATGACAAAATCAAATGAATCCGAGGTTACATTTACTGATACCACAGTTGATCCCAACGTTACCAAAGAACAATATGACAGGGTGATCGTTAGTGCAGATACCATATCGCCTGATGAAATGAAGGCCAACTTTGAAAGACCTGTGTCTATTCAGCAAGTCCTCAGCAATGTTAATAACACAATCCTTGATGTTGCCAATGGCAAAGAAATGACTGTGATTGACGTACCAGGTGATGGAAACTGCATGTTCAGTTCAGTGTGCTACCAATTGGAACGACTTCGTGTAGTCACAGTGACGCCACAAAATCTGCGCAAAGTGACAGCAGAACACATGAGGGAACATTCCGAGTGGTATCGTGATTTCGTATGTGCGAGGATTGATGTAGGTGAAACATGTAAAAATGGGCAAGCAGATACAGAGCAACCATCTGATGTAGACAGAGCTATAGAAAGAATTGAAGACTTTAAATCACGAAAAGAGGTGCGGTGGATAAAATATCTAGATGACCTGAGCTATGGTAATCAGTGGGGAGAAAACATTGCTTTGCAAGCAATTGCTGATTATTATTCATTGAAAATAAAAGTTCACCAGACTGGCCAAGATGTACCTATTCTTGTGGTATCCAGGAATGATATAAACAACGAATTTGATTTGGGACTGATCGGGCAAAACCATTATGTTATACTTGTACCAACGGAAGAGAAAGAAGTTACTGAAGTGAAATCACAAAATGATATTGGGGAAGAGAGTGCTATCGAATCAGATGCAGACTTGGATGAGGAAGACCGGAAAGCTTTTGAAAATGCTGTAGCCACTCGAGGATTGCCACATGAGTCTAGCGTCATAAACGACTCTTCGCAGTTTGAAAATGCAACACTGAACATTGCTCCTGCCGAAGACCAAAAACCGATACCGTTATTGAGTGATCCTTACTTTGAAGAACTCTCGAACCCTGAGAAGTATCCTGATGGAACAAATGCCATGACTATGGATAGAGAAGTTCATTTAACCCCAAGAAAATACTTCAATCAAAGACTACTTGATCATGACGGTAGATTTGCGCAGTCCGTGGAGTATCTGCTCAGTGCACAGTATGCAGTGGAGAATCAGCAAGTTCACAGTGACATAAACCATTACATTTATCGCAGATGTGCTGGTAAAGAATTTCAAGGAGAAAGATTGAATGTTGGCTTGCTGAAGAATGTGAGTAAGTTAAATGATATGTTGAAAGCAGATGTTGCATACAAGATCCTAAAAAATGTTCGAGGTACACCTGGCTACTTTCAGACATTGTTGTATGACGTGTTAGCAATGATCCGACAACTTGGCTTACCGACATTTTTCTTGACTTTATCTTGTGCAGACATGCAATGGCCAGATATAATTCAGACAATTGCACAACAATATGGCACGATCTTGACTGATGAAGAAGTTGCTAAAATGTCGTACAAAGAAAAATGTGATTGGCTCAGACGCAATCCTGTAACAGCTGCAAGGCAATTCCAATACCGACTGGAGTTATTCTTCAAAGACGTGTTAAAATCAAACGCTCGCCCAGTAGGAGAAGTATTGCACTATGTTATCAGAATAGAGTTTCAAGCTCGTGGGTCACCTCATGCACACACTTTGCTGTGGATAAAGAATGCCCCTAAAATTGACAAAGACTCGGATGAAAAGGTATGTGAATTCATTGACAAGTACATCACGTGTGCTTTACCAGATGATGACCCAGAGCTCTCAGATTTGGTGACAAAAGTACAAGGCCACAGTCATTCATCTTACTGCCGGAAGAAAGGATCATGTCGATTTCATTTTCCCAAACCACCCAGTGCAAAAACAATGATTGCCAGAGAACCTGACACTGAGGAGTTGAGTCAACAGACGAAAATAACTGCCAAAGACACTCTGAAAAATGTGCAGGACATATTGACAGAGAAAGACTGTAGCGATATTTCATTACATGATCTATGTGATCAAGCAGGTATTACAGAACAACAGTATATGTCTGCCCTGTCAGTTTCTCAAAAAGGTTCAAATGTTGTGATGGAGAGGACGCCAAAGGAACAAAATATCAACCAATACAATCCGACTTTGATGAAAGCATGGAAAGCCAACATCGACATACAGATGATTTTAGACCCATGGGCATGTGTTGCTTATATCGCTAGTTATCTTACAAAAGATGAAAGTGGAATGGGAGAATTACTGAAGCAGGCATGTAAAGAGTATCATGACAAAGACATCCAGAGCATGATGAGGCATATTGGGGCTACGTTTCTGAATCACAGAGAACTGAGTGCACAAGAAGCAGCGTACAGAATATTGTCAATGCCCTTGAAGAAATTGAGTCGCAAGGTCGTGTTTGTCAATACTGACCCAGTAGATCAACGAGTTGCAGTGTTGAAAACAAAAGAGCAGTTAAAAGATGCTGACGATGGAGATGAAGACATTTTTCAAAGCAACGTAGTAGAGCGGTATGCTTCGAGACCTGACGCATTGGAAACTATGTGCCTTGCTGAGTTTGCTGCAAATTATTCAGTAAACTACAATGAGAACTATAATGACAGTGATGACAGTGTGCCTTCAGTACTTGAAGAGAATGAAGACCCATCTGACGATGTAAGAAGGCTGAATATGCCAAAGCAAATTAAACTGAAAGATGGTAAAACAATAATGCGCAAAAGAAGACAAGAAGCTGTAATAAGATTCAGGAAAGTCAGCATGGAAAAAGAACCATTAAATTTCTTCCGATCCAAGTTAATGTTGTACTTTCCTTGGCGAGTAGAACAAGTTGATATCTTGGGAGATTTTGACAACTACCTTGAACGCTACGAAAGTGTGGTAGACATTGTAACGTCAAATGAGAGTTTATATTGTTCAGATGTGGCAGACATGGAACAAGCTATGGAACACAATCAACATAATGGGGCACCAGAACACATATGGGCTGACTTAGCACCAGGCAATGAACATGCTGAAAAACAGGACAGGAATGAACCTGTTGAAATTAGTTTGGATATTGCTGATGAGGATTTAGCTGCAAATGCATCAATGTTTGAAAATCCGCAGTGTCCTCCAACATCTGATATTGCACTTCGTTATGAAAAAGAGAAGAACCAAACTGATTTGTCACCAAAAGAGATTAGAATGATGATGCGCAGCCTGAATGACAAACAAAAGCAAATTGTGATGTTTCACAGACAATGGTGTAAGGATGCTGTACTAGACATGAAAAATGGCAGACCTGTGAAGCCTTATAGAATATTTTTGAGTGGACCTGGTGGTGTCGGTAAGAGTCATGTTATTAAATTGATACACGCTGAAACAAAAAAGCTATTGCGTTTGTCGAGAAAAGTAAAACCTACGGACATCATCATATTACTGACAGCACCCACAGGCGTAGCAGCATTCAGTATCGATGGAATGACTGTTCATTCGGCTTTGCTTTTGCGAATCTTGAAGTATGGAAACAGCGCAGATGCACTGACATTTGAAAAGATGAACACACTTCGTTCCAATCTAGAAAATGTGGTGGTGTTGGTCATAGACGAAATTTCCATGGTTGGCTCTGATATGCTGCTCAGTATCCACAAAAGACTATGTGAGATCAAGGGAAATACAGACGATGACACACTTTTTGGAAATGTTTGTATCTTAGCAGTTGGTGACCTATACCAATTACCACCAGTACGCCAGTCACAAATATACAGTCCATACAAGAGTAAATTAGCAAATTTGAGTGGCTCGCTTTGGAAAGACCATTTCATGCTGCATGAGCTAGATGAAGTGATGAGACAAATAGGGGACACCGACTTTGCAGAGCTATTGTGCCGACTGAGAACAGGGAATGCAACTGATGAAGACATAGAAATTTTACAGTCCAGAAACATTGATCAGACACATCCTGACTATCCAATGAATGCCTTGCATGTCTTTGCTTTCAATGCTGATGTCGATGCATGGAATGCACAGAGACTAGTAGACATTGCACCTGAGTCCGATCGAGTGACAATTCCTGCAGTGGATAGCAAAAAGGATAGCACCGGGCTGATTGATTTAACAAATGTATGTACTGGGCAAAAAAGATCAGAAACTGCTGGACTTCATACAGAGTTAGAATTGGCAGTGGGGGCAAAGGTTATGCTGATATATAACATTGATGTGTCAGATGGCCTTGTGAATGGTGTCATAGGATCGGTACAAGGGATGAAACAGAACAACTCCGGTAATGTTGTCATTGTGTTTGTGAAATTCAGCAACCCAAATGTGGGAAAACATGCTATTGCTGTTAGTCAGTGGAAAGACGAATTTCCAGAAGCTGTGCCAATTAAACGTCATGAGGGCATGTTTGACAAAGTTGGACACAAGACTACACAGGTGACGCGTTTGCAGTTTCCTTTGACTTTAGCCTGGGCTATTACAATTCACAAGTGTCAAGGTCTTACTTTAGAGAAAATTGTTGTCAGTATGAAAGGTGCAAAGAAATTTGGAAATGGACAAGCGTATGTGGCGTTCAGTCGTGTAAAAAAACTTTGTGATTTGTACATAACCGATTTTGACGCTTCAGGAATTCGTGCAAATAAAAAAGTAATGCCTGTTATGGATGACATGCGAAAAAATCCGTTACCACCTATGCCTGTTCGACACATGAATAAGTTAGAAAAACCAACATGGCTGACAATTGGACATCTCAACATCAGATATTTCTTAGAAAAAATGAATGACCTTTGTGAAGCAGGTGATAGCATGTACTCGCACTGTGAAATAATGTGCTTTACAGAGACTTACTTATCGAAAGCTCATCAAATTGATTGTTTTCTGGAAAAGTACAGATATGTCGCATCAAGGAAAAACACAGATGAGCATAGAAATAGTCATGGACTTCTGGTGTGTACTGCTGACTGGTTGAACACTGAAGAACTTCTGTTTGATGTTGAAGGATTGGAATCAAATGTGGTCTTGATAAAAAACACAAGTAGGCGCCTCATTGTTGTTGTAGTGTACAGGCCACCATCAACACCAATGTCAAGATTTGTTGCACTACTGGAATCATTGTTGCAGATGATGCCACTCAGTGTTCCAACAGTAGTTGTCGGAGACTTCAATGATGATTTAATTGATAGTCAGGATTCGTCTATTGTTAGAATGATGAAGTATTATGGATTTGATCAGTATGTTGACAAACCAACTACAGATTCGGGTAGCCTTCTGGATCATATATATTATAATAACAATTCACCAGCGTCCAAGATTCAGTCATTTGTAGATGTATGTGACATATATTATTCAGACCATGATGCTACTTTTCTAACAACAAAAGTTTGAATGTTTGGACAACGTAAATGACACATATGGACATACTCAAGTACCTCGTCCTAATCACATCATCATCATCCCCTGATATTAAATTATTATTATTATTTTTATTATTATTATTATTATAGTATTAGTTATTAATTTAATTGTTCATCTTAAATATTAATTTAGTTAATCGTCTTAAATTATTATTATTATTTATTGTTGTTGTCGTTTTGTTATACATATGTCATTCTCTGCATGTACATGTATATAAAGATCCATATATTATTTTTATTGGTATGAATTTTGCATTGTGCACATATGTGATATGGATAGATTATTTTTGCCATTGTTGCTGTGGTGTTGACATACACATGTACTTGTGTTATTATACATATACAGAGATAGACACTCCAGTGTATATGATTTGTTCATTGTTGGTGTTATCGTCGGTATAATTGATGGTCATGTAGTTATTTTTATATGGTTTGATTTTATGTTGTTGCTATTTTTTACATACACATATTGGTTTAGCATAACCTATATAAACATAGATAAGTGTTTGTGCTTTAGTTTTGGTTTTCTTATTGACGTTATACAATAGTATTGATTTGTTGGTCATTGTTATCGTTGATGTTGTACATATTTCTCCAGCATTTTGGACAAATATACAGATACATTCTTTGATACACATGATATTATTATTATATCATTATTATATTTTTGCTTTATTCTTGTTGTTATTGACTTTATACAATAGATTTGCTGTCGTTGTACACGTCCTAGCATATTGCACATGTAGTTGTATATTATTTAATTAGATTTTTGTTGCCGCTGTTGTTGTTGCTTCGGTAAACACATGTTGTTTGTTATTAACTATATACATACATAAGGATATAACTGCATACAATTTGTTTTTTGCTATTTATCGATGTTATACATGATGTTAGTGCAATTGTTTTGTATAGTTTATGCTGGTGTTGTTGTTTTTTCACTTACACATATTGCTGGTATTTACAAATAGGAACATCAATTTATTATTATTATTATTATTATTATTATTATTATTATTATTATTATTATTATTATTATTATTACAATATCGATGGGGAGACATACCCCATAAATGGGGTATGTCATGCCATCTTAGTAACACTACAAATGTATCTGGATTCATTTCTATGGGCCTGGGTGTCCTAGTAGGGCTGGTGGTCCGGGTTTGGGGCGGCGTGAAGCTAAAATGAAATACTGGCTTCTCCTTGTTAAACCATAGTTTAAGTAAATGCGAGTCGCACTTATCCCATGGGGTAAGTACGACCAAAGTTGGAATACCCCTATCGATATTTTCATTATTATTATTATTATTATCATACAATAATTAATTATTACTGTTGTTGCTGTTCTGGTATACACATGCTATTTTGTTATTGACATATACATGCCCATATACCTAAAGAGAAATGCATACGATTTGTTTACTGTTGTTCTTATCATCGTTATGTGTGATGTACATGCAATTGTTTTGTATGGTAAGATTTTATGCTGTTGATTTTTTATGTACACATATTGTTCTTGTATATTTATACAAATCATATAAGTGTTTGTGATTTATTTTGGTTGTTATTGACTTTATACATATTCTTGCAATTACTTTTTCAATATTGACTGAAACGTTTTGTATTATCGTCATTGTTGTTCTACCTATGTTCACAAGACTAGCCTTGTGATCATAGTGATGACGCAGTTTGGTTTGATGTCAGCGTGATAGTGGAATGGTTCTTTTTCCACCCTTTTTCATGTTTTTTTTTTAGTTTTTTTTTACATTCAACGTCATTTTAATTCATGCGTTGCTTGAAATGCAATTTGAATGAGTACTTATGTTTGGTATTTATAAAATATAATTTGGGGAATTCATGACGGGTGCCATAGTGGGGCAGGAAATGCTCACTCTTTCCGGAACACCTGATTTCACCTCCTAATGGCCATTTACGGGGGTTCATGAGTTTCCCTGTCATTTTTGTTTTCTCTCACTTCGTATGCCTGATATGACTTTCTGTCCCTGGACTATGAGATTGGATAACGGATCCTGTTTTGTTTGCTCGGAATACTTAATACTGGGTATTGATTCCACGTCTATATATATATATCTGTGTGGTGGGAGGGGGGTGACTGTGGATATGTGTTTGTGTTTTCTCCATGTCTGCTAATTAATTACACCTTTTGTGATACATGAGTAATTTGAGTTTTTAATGGAGTTCTACTTATATTAAACAAAAGGTTTATTTTTATTGTCACCGAAAATCAACCATGACCTTACGTGACTTACCATGTGTGATGAATATTTCTATGGTAACTAAAAAATATCTGACATGTGAATATGTCTGCAATAATGTTTTCTCTGGTTTTATTCATCAAATAATTGTAACATATCTGAGGAATGTTTCTATCGTAACCATGAAATATTTAACATGTGATTATGTCTACAATAATGTTTGTTCCAGTTCTGTACATAAATAATAGTTAAATGTCTGATGAATGTTTCTCTGGTAACTGAAAAACGTTTGACATGTGATCATGTCCACAATGTTGTTTCTCTAGTTCTGTTCATTGAATAATTGTAACGTATCTGGTGATTGTTTCTGTGTTGAATGAACAATACTTGATATGAGATCATGTCTACAATAACGTTTCCTTTACTTTTTCCACTAAAAAGTGAACATGTCTGATTAATTCCGTGCTAATTGAAAAATGTTTGACATATGATTATGTCTAATTTTGACATGCTATATCATTAAATTATCGATACCTGTGTAACGAATGTATGTCTGGTGACTACGACAATGTTTCCTTTAGGTTTTTGTACTGAATAAGTGAACATGTCTGAATAATTTTTCCGTGGTAACTAAAAAATGTTTGACATATGTTGATGTCTGATTTTGTCATGTTATATCATTGAATTGTCGATACCTTTGTAATCAATGCCTGTTTGTTGACTGAAAATTTGGTTCAATGACCTCATAATTTGGAATTATTTTTTATTGTGGTTACTCGGTCTTTTTATATATAGAATTCGTTATCAACTTGTTTTCCAAAACTTATTGGATTAATATAATATATTGATTATACACGTTTTCATCCTAACGCCAAATGTGAATCAACATTTTGATTGACAAAATTTATGATTTTTATTATTGTTGTTGCTGCTTTTGTTTCTATTGCATGTAAAGTTAATTCCCTGTAAACTGGCTATTTGATCCAATTGTAATTACATTCTCAGGATTCATGTGAAAATCATCTTATTATCCACGAAATGCTTCCAGGTGTTAGAAATTATTCGTGGAGTGTGAACAGATTATTAGGGACTGAATCCACTGTGATTTACCAGGAAGTACCAAGTTTTTCCCCCCATATTAAGTTTGCCTCGGGCGTGGCATTAAGTTGCCCGTAAGCAACATGTGTTCATTTCATAATTGCCTCTGGCGTGGCATTAGTTTGCCCGTAAGCATCATTTCATCACATCAAGTCATCAATTTATCATTCAAAGAAAGTTGCACAATAGAACAAATATCCCAAATTGCCTAAATCTAGAAATGCAATGCAAGTCACACAATAAGAAATTTCACATGAATTCTGAAAGCTTCTAAGAATAAGACTCTGATACATCAAAAATCATCGTGAATGAAAAATAGTCTGCAGGGCAATATCAAAAATAAATATACCAATCATTTCATTATATGCATGTCGGAATATGTGGTTAATTTTGTAATGTGTTTGTCATGAATTACCTTCCCTGTGATGATGATTGCATTAATAAATTAATAAACACTGATTTGTCAAAAGACTTGTTCACGTTTTGTGCATAGTATCATCATTTTGATCTGCTTGTTTACGGATATTGGTATGTCATAAATTGATCTGGGTATGCCAAAGACTTTATGTCAAATTCATGTCAAAACAGGTTATATCTGAAATTTTGAAAATCATTAAGAATTCAAAC
This sequence comes from Terebella lapidaria, assembly GCA_949152475.1. Lineage (NCBI taxonomy): Eukaryota > Metazoa > Annelida > Polychaeta > Terebellida > Terebellidae > Terebella > Terebella lapidaria. The sequence goes on along the minus strand of OX424567.1, from coordinate 32,647,841 downwards.
CTTGACCTCATTTTTGACCTTGACCTCTCAGAAGTTATTCAGTTGATTTTATTTGACCTACCCACTTGATGACCGATAATAATATTTATGATTTGATGTAAATTGTAACCTCTAAAGTGCTAAAAACTAGCCCAAGGGTTAAGATAGGTTACCGGACAATATATGTTTTTCATTTTAGATAATAACCATTTTGTCTGGCTACCTTAAAAATAATGTCACTGGTCAAATTCAAGGCCACAAGAACATTGAGCATATATCATGTTGAGCACATATCGTGTCCACAATTTATTGCTAAGCTGTATGTCCACAATTAATTCCCAAGTTGTAAAGTTGATAGAAAACGAGATATTGGCCATTTGTCCTGTGACCTTGGAAATAAGGTCATGACAATATTCAGCGTATATCACTTCCATATGTTAACAATTGATTCATAAGCAGTAAAGTCGATAATAAGCGAGATTTTAGCCATTTTGTACTCTGACTTTGAAAATAAGGTCAAAGGTCTAGTTCATGGTCACGAGAATAATCAGCATATATCTTATGCTATATGTTAACAATTGATTCATAAGCAGCAAAGTAGATTTTGTGCTCTGACCTTGGAAAATAAGGTCAAATTCAGAGCACGAAAATAGACAGCATGACCTTAACTCTAATTCTTGACTTTGAGTCCTACAACTTCACAGTCTTGTTCTACGTGATAAGGTACAACTCCTGAGTAAATATCAGCAATATATATTAGAATCTGGCTCTATAATATGGTTTTGGAAAATTACAAGACAGGAAAAACCTAAATTCGTGACCCCCAAATTTTCGACCTGGACCGAAAATCGAGAGTTTAAGTCATACGACCATCAGACATGCATCATGTGATGCGGAATTGACCATAGAAAAATACAAAAATACACAGAAAAAATAATCTTGACTAGAAGCGGAGTTATCACGATTTTTCGATTTTGACCTTTACTATGACCTTAACTCTAATCCTTGACCCTGAGCTCTGAAACTTCAGGATCTTGTTCTGCGTGATAAGGCACAACTCCTGAGTAAAAATCAGCAACATATATTGGATCCTGGCTCTACAATAGGGTTTTGAAAATTGAGACAAGCAAGACCTAAGTTCATGACACCCAAATTTTCGACCTGGACCGAAAATCGAGAGTTTAGGTCATACGACCATCAGACATGCATCATGTGATGCGGAATTGACCATAGAAAAATATAAAAATACACAGAAAAAATAATCTTGATTAGAAGCGGAGTTATCACGATTTTTCGATTTTGACCTTTACTGTGACCTTAACTCTAATCCTTGACCCTGAGCTCTGAAACTTCAGGATCTTGTTCTGCGTGATAAGGCACAACTCCTGAGTAAAAATCAGCAACATGTATTGGAACCTGGCTCTACAATAGGGTTTTGAAAATTGAGACAAGCAAGACCTAAGTTCATGACCCCCAAGTTTTCGACCTGGACCGAAAATCCAGAGTTTTGGTCATACGACCATCGGACATGTATCGTGTGATGCGGATTTGACCATAGAAAAATACAAAAATAATCAGAAAAAATAATCATGATTACAAGCGGAGTTATCACGATTCTTCAATTTTGACCTTTACTATGACCTTAACTGTAATTCTTGACCTTGAGCCCTATAATTTCACAGTCATGTTCTGCGTAAGAAGGCACAACTCCTGAGTAAGAATCAGAAACATTTATTGGATCCTGGCTCTACAATAGGGTTTTAAAAATTGAGACAAGTAAGACCTAAATTCATGACCCCCAAATTTTCGACCTGGACCGAAAATCGAGAGTTTAGGTCATACGACCATCAGACATGCATCATGTGATGCGGAATTGACCATAGAAAAATATAAAAATACACAGAAAAAATAATCTTGATTAGAAGCGGAGTTATCACGATTTTTCGATTTTGACCTTTACTGTGACCTTAACTCTAATCCTTGACCCTGAGCTCTGAAACTTCAGGATCTTGTTCTGCGTGATAAGGCACAACTCCTGAGTAAAAATCAGCAACATGTATTGGAACCTGGCTCTACAATAGGGTTTTGAAAATTGAGACAAGCAAGACCTAAGTTCATGACCCCCAAGTTTTCGACCTGGACCGAAAATCCAGAGTTTTGGTCATACGACCATCGGACATGTATCGTGTGATGCGGATTTGACCATAGAAAAATACAAAAATAATCAGAAAAAATAATCATGATTACAAGCGGAGTTATCACGATTCTTCAATTTTGACCTTTACTATGACCTTAACTGTAATTCTTGACCTTGAGCCCTATAATTTCACAGTCATGTTCTGCGTAAGAAGGCACAACTCCTGAGTAAGAATCAGAAACATTTATTGGATCCTGGCTCTACAATAGGGTTTTAAAAATTGAGACAAGTAAGACCTAAATTCATGACCCCCAAATTTTCGACCTGGACCGAAAATCGAGAGTTTAGGTCATACGACCATCAGACATGCATCATGTGATGCGGAATTGACCATAGAAAAATATAAAAATACACAGAAAAAATAATCTTGATTAGAAGCGGAGGTATCACGATTTTTCGATTTTGACCTTTACTATGACCTTAACTCTAATCCTTGACCCTGAACTCTGAAACTTCAGGATCTTGTTCTGCGTGATAAGGCACAACCCCTGAGTAAAAATCAGCAACATATATTGGAACTTGGCTCTATAATATGATTTTGAATATTGTGAGACAGGAAAAACCTAAATTCTTGACCCCCAAATTTTCGACCTGGACCGAAAATTGGGAATTTTGGTCGTACGACCATCGGACATGCATCAGATGATGCAGAATTGACCATAGAAAATTATAAAAATACCCAGAAAAAATAATCTCAATTAGAAGCGAAGTTATCGCGATTTTTCTATTTTGACCTTTTCTATGACCTTGACCTCAATTTTTGACCTTGACCTCCTAAAAGTTTAGCACTTGGTACGAAATTGACTGTCCACCTTCTGGTGAAGTTTCATGACGATACGACCAAAATTGTGACCTGTAGAGTGCACACAAACAAACACACAAACAAACACACAAACAGATAAACTCAACTGACCAACATACTTGACGAAATTTAATTTCGTCAAGTAACAAACAAACAAGATGACTGACCAACATACTTGGCAAAATTTATTTTGCCAAGTAACGAGGGGCCATAGGCCCGGCAGTTGACGAATTCGCAAACTTTCATCTCAATGTGAAAGGTCAAGGTCATAGTAATGTTATTATCTGGAAATGACATACACATTTGATTGTTTTGCCGCTTCCGAATGAAGTGGTTCAAAATCGATGAGACTCCGACGATTCAAGCAAATGTTATTACTGGACAGGTGTTTTTTTCTGGGATTTCGATGACTTTGACCTTGATCTTTGACCTTTGTACTACAATTCGTAGAGGTCAATACTATCAATGGGTATAACAAGTTTCAAGATACTCCATACAGTATTGACGCTGTTATTGCCTTTTGAAATTTCGGAAATTAAACGTACGTGTAGGATGCAATCAGATTTTGATGATGCCAGAAACAAACGTAAAATACAACATTTTGCAATGAAAATTGTAGCTGGATCAAATAATTCATCCGAAGACACACTGAAATATTCCACTCATGCATATTCATGAAACGTTTTTTTTTTCAAACTCCATAAACAGTGATAAAGGCACCAAGTAGTGGATTCTTTGTGTTTTCTGCTTCAGGCTTGATTTTGATTTAATATCGCGAAACAATAGAATTAGATAAAAGGGTGACTGTGGAAAACATATCAGAATTAATACAAAAAAACACTCAGAAACAGAAAAAGTCATTTAGTCGGAATTTAAAAAGAAAAAAAGACAATAGGAATCGAACCCGTGACCCCGCGCACCAACACCTAACGCCTTTACTGACTGAGCCAATCTGTCGCTTGAACTTACTGCGCGTGAAGTATATAGCGTACGAGAGACCGCGCTCAGAATAAATGCTGGTATATCCCATGGCTGGGCATTGGTGTGGCTACTGTGGCGGCAGCGTGAGGAATTTTTTAGATATTTTTGTAACGTCTTCACTCAACCGATTTTCACGAAAATTGAACCATTTCTAGTCTTTAACATGAAGAATAACCGTGTAAATTTTCGTGAAAATATCTCCAGAATTGTGGTCGCTATCGTGCTAACAGACATCTTACTGATGGACATACAATTACGAGGGGCCATAGGCCCGGCAGTTGACGAATTAGAAAGGTTACCGGACTAAGGAAGGTTACCGGACAATATATGTTTTAGATATATGTTTTAGTGAGATATTAGCCATTTTGTGCTCTGACCTCAATTTTCAAATCATGAGAAAATTTAACATATATCATTTCCTATACAAGTATGTCCAAAGCTGTAAAGTTGATAAAAAGTGATATATTAGCCACATTGTGCTCTGACCTTGAAAAGGAGGTCAAAGGTCAAATGTCAAGGTCAAGAAGATAGAACTCGAGTTAATCTACAATATGAACTTGGTTTGAAGTCTCTAGGGCGATTAGAACCGAAGTTATGGCCATTTATGTGTTTTCGACACTTTATGTGACCTTGACCTTGATCTTTGACCTTTGTACTACAATTCGTTGTCGATCAATGCTATCAATGGGTATATCAAGTTTCAAGATACTGCATTTAATATTGACGTTGTTATGGCCTTTTGAAATTTCGGAAATTCAACCTGTATGATGCAGTCAGATTTTGATGATGCCAAAAACAAACGTAAAATACAACAGTTTGCTATGAAAATTGTAGCTCGATCAAATAGTTCATCCGAAGACACACTGAAATATTCCACTCATAGTCATGAAACGCTTTTTTTGTTATCTCCATAAAGGCACCAAGTAGTAGATTCATCGTGTTTTCTGCTTCAGGGTTGATTTTGTTTTAATATCGCAAACAATAGAATTAGATAAAAGGGTGACTGTGGAAAGCATATAAGAATTAATAAAAAAAAAACACTCAGAAACAGAAAAAGTCATTTAGACTGGAATTTAAAAAGAAAAGAAAATGGCAATAGGAATCGAACCCCTGACCCCGCGCATTAACACCTAGCGCCTTTACTGACTGAGCCAATCTGTCACTTGGAAGTTGATGCGTGTGAAGTATATACCGTACAACAGACCGCGCTCAGAAAAAATGCTGGAATATCCCATGGCTGCGTATTGGTGTGGCTGCTGTGGCGACAGCGTGAGGAATTTTTGAGATTTTTTGTGACGTCTATACTTGACCGAATTTAACGAAAATTGAACCATTTCCAGTCTATAACATAAAGAATAACCTTGTAAATTTTCGTGAACATATCTCAAGAATTGTGGACGGTATCGTGCTAACAGACATCTTACTGATGGACATACAATTACGAGGGGCCATAGGCCCGGCAGTTGACGAATTTGCCATAGGAACGTCAATTACGTCATACCGAATTGACGTTGCACGTAGCGTGTTGAAACTTGGGACGTCCCTGAATAATAACGCTCCACATACGTTCTCATAATTACAGCCTATTACCTTCAAAATTGAGTGCACTGTGCTTGTTTGAAAGTTTGCTGAAAAGCCGTAAATCTTGTATGACAGGCCTTACGTTTATGACCTCATAGCGGAAAATCCATCATGGCGGAAAAGTATCGGACAGTACCCTTCTAAACCAGAATTCAACGAGCTTTCCAATGGTGCAATCCGCTGTTCTGTACGACAAATACTTTTTGATATATAGCCCCATTTTGAAAATTGACGTTTTACTTCATGACGTCATTGACGTTGCAAGTAGCGTGTTGAAACTTGATAGGTGGCTGGATATCATTATTTCACATACGTTCTGGTAATTACAGATCAATACCTTCAAATTTGAGTGCACTGTAAATGTTTGAAAGTTTGCTGAAAAGTCGAAAAATTGGTATGACAGGCCATACGTTTATGACGTCATAGCGGAAAATCCATCATGGCGGAAAAGTATCGGACAGTACCCTTCTAAACCAGAATTCAACGGGCTTTCCAATGGTGCAATTCGCTTCTCTGTACGACAAATACTTTCCGATATAAAACCCCATTCCAAAAATTGACGTTTTACGTCATGACGTCATTGACGTTGCACGTAGCGTGTTGAAACTTGGTGTATGGCTGGGTATCATTATTCCATATAAGTTCTGACAATTACAGTCTAATATCTTCAAAATTGAGTGCACTGTGGATGTTTGAAAGTTTGCTGAAAAGTCGAAAAATTGGTATGACAGGCCTTACGTTTATGACGTCATAGCGGAAAATCTATCATGGCGGAAAAGTATCGGACAGTACCCTTCTAAACCAGAATTCAACGAGCTTTCCAATGGTGCAATCCGCTGTTCTGTACGACAAATACTTTTTGATATATAGCCCCATTTTGAAAATTGACGTTTTACTTCATGACGTCATTGACGTTGCAAGTAGCGTGTTGAAACTTGATAGGTGGCTGGATATCATTATTTCACATACGTTCTGGTAATTACAGATCAATACCTTCAAATTTGAGTGCACTGTAAATGTTTGAAAGTTTGCTGAAAAGTCGAAAAATTGGTATGACAGGCCATACGTTTATGACGTCATAGCGGAAAATCCATCATGGCGGAAAAGTATCGGACAGTACCCTTCTAAACCAGAATTCAACGGGCTTTCCAATGGTGCAATTCGCTTCTCTGTACGACAAATACTTTCCGATATAAAACCCCATTCCAAAAATTGACGTTTTACGTCATGACGTCATTGACGTTGCACGTAGCGTGTTGAAACTTGGTGTATGGCTGGGTATCATTATTCCATATAAGTTCTGACAATTACAGTCTAATATCTTCAAAATTGAGTGCACTGTGGATGTTTGAAAGTTTGCTGAAAAGTCGAAAAATTGGTATGACAGGCCTTACGTTTATGACGTCATAGCGGAAAATCTATCATGGCGGAAAAGTATCGGACAGTACCCTTCTAAACCAGAATTCAACGGGCTTTCCAATGGTGCAATCCGCTTCTCTCTACGACAAATACTTTTCGATATATAGCCCCATTTCGAAAAATGACGTTTCACGTCGTGACGTCATTGACGTTCGAACAATCCGAGTAAAACTTCGCAGTTCGATGGAAGATACCATTATATATCGGTGTGCTGAATTTCAGAGATATCGGTCCAAATGTGACTGCTGTGTGAATTTTTGAAAATCCGCCAATGATGAGAGATAGGGATTTTTCGATTTTTCAATGATTTTTGGTGACGTCATCAATGAACCGATTTCTTTCAAAAACGTTCGGTGCTCTCCCAGGGCGGATACCTATCTATCAAAAAAGTTTCGGGATGCTAGCTCGAAAACTGTGGCCTGTAACGTGCTAACAGACAAACAAACATACAAATAAACAAACAAACCGAACTGACCAACATAGTTGACGAATTTTTAATTCGTCAACTAACGAGGGGCCATAGGCCCGGCAGTTGACGAATTGCCATAAAAATTGCAATTATGTCAAAACGAGTATTCAGATCTGAGTTGAATAAAGACCATGAAATCCCCTAATTTGCATGAATTTCTCTTATCCGATTGACGGATATTGACCAAAATCGTGCATGTGTTTCTTATGGGGCAATAAATAAGAAAACAAAGTCAGTAATCTGTTTAATCTAATTAGCACCAATTCGGAAATTGACGTTTTACGTCATGACGTCATTGACGTTGCACATAGCGTGCTGAAACTTGTTAAGTGGCTGGGCATCATTATTCCACATACGTTCTGATAATTACAGTCCAATAATATCGAATATGAGTGCACTGTGGATGTTTGAAAGCTGAAAAGTCGACAAATTGGTATGACGGGCCTTACGTTTATGACGTCATAGCGGAAAATCTATCATGGCGGAAAAGTATCGGACAGTACCCTTCTAAACCAGAATTCAACGAGCTTTCCAATGGTGCAATCCGCTTCTCTCTACGACAAATACTTTTTGATATATAGCCCCATTTTTAAAATTGACGTTTTACGTCATGACGTCATTGACGTTGCACCTAGCGTGTTGAAACTTGGTATGTGGCTGGATATCATTATTTCACATAAGTTCTGTTAATTACAGTTCAATACCTTTGAATTTGAGTGCACTGTAGATGTTTGAAAGTTTGCTGAAAAGTCGAAAAATTGGTATGATAGGCCTTACGTTTATGACGTCATAGCGGAAAATCTATCATGGCGGAAAAGTATCGGACAGTACCCATCTAAACCAGAATTCAACGAGCTTTCCAATGGTGCAATTCGCTTCTCTGTACGACAAATATTTTCCGATATATAGCCCGATTTCGAAAATTGACGTTTTACGTCATGACGTCATTGACGTTGCACGTAGCGTGTTGAAGCTTGGTATGTGGCTGGATATCATTATTTCACATACGTTCTGATAATTACAGATCAATACCTTCAAATTTGAGTGCACTGTAAATGTTTGAAAGTTTGCTGAAAAGTCGAAAAATTGGTATGACAGGCCATACGTTTATGACGTCATAGCGGAAAATCCATCATGGCGGAAAAGTATCGGACAGTACCCTTCTAAACCAGAATTCAATGGGCTTTCCAATGGTGCAATTCGCTTCTCTGTACGACAAATACTTTCCGATATATAACCCCATTTTAAAAATTGACGTTTTACGTCATGACGTCATTGACGTTGCACGTAGCGTGTTGAAACTTGGTGTGTGGCTGGGTATCATTATTCCATATAAGTTCTGACAATTACAGTCTAATATCTTCAAAATTGAGTGCACTGTGGATGTTTGAAAGTTTGCTGAAAAGTCGAAAAATTGGTATGACAGGCCTTACGTTTATGACGTCATAGCGGAAAATCTATCATGGCGGAAAAGTATCGGACAGTACCCTCCTAAACCAGAATTCAACGAGCTTTCCAATGGTGCAATCCGCTTCTCTCTACGACAAATACTTTTCGATATATAGCCCCATTTCAAAAAATGACGTTTCACGTCGTGACGTCATTGACGTTCGACCAATCCGAGTAAAACTTCGCAGTTCGATGGAAGATACCATTATATATCGGTGTGCTGAATTTCAGAGATATTGGTCCAAATGTGACTGCTGTGTGAATTTTTGAAAATCCGCCAATGATGAGAGATAGGGATTTTTCGATTTTTCAATGATTTTTGGTGACGTCATCAATGAACCGATTTCTTTCAAAAACGTTCGGTGCTCTCCCAGGGCGGATACCTATCTATCAAAAAAGTTTCGGGATGCTAGCTCGAAAACTGTGGCCTGTAACGTGCTAACAGACAAACAAACATACAAAAAATCGGCCATAGGCCAACACTTGACGAAAATCTACACATTTGTTTACATTCAAAACATTTACTCATTATTTACACATTGATGGCATCCCCTGACAACATATAGCATTGGAAACTGAACCATTTGAAACATCTAGTTTGCGTATGTATCAACATAATATATTACCTCTAACCATGCTAACGGCACAAAATTTTGATGATGCCACTACTAAAAAACCTAAAATATATCAAAATTACAAAAATCCAAAAACAAATATCGATAGCCTAAAAATGAGCGAATAACAAACAGCAAATATTCCCGCACAAATATGAAATTACATTGTCAACAAGTAAACAAAACAAATAGAGAGGCTTAGACATGTGGCGATTGCACAGCCCTAAAATATGACCTAATAATTGCTTGTCTTCTTTTTATCAATGTTTTTTATATTAACAAACAGTTGTAATTAGGTCATATTTTAAGGCTATGAAGAATGGAGTTAACACAAACGCGTTATGACAAAAACATGCATCGCTCGATCATAATGAAACCAATGAGACCCTGTAAAATGACACGATACAGTGTTTAATCTGGGCCATTCGCCATGCAACTTACCAGACCCCCAATCCCACATGCATCATATGAAGCAGACAAATCATCTGGTACACGCCTTTTGTCATGCATTTGTTAGCAGCTAATACCACAGATCATTCACAGTTGTGGCCGTAATGCTGAATTTAAAGCGGCTTGTAACTTTAAATATAAAGAACAAACTAGATTTTGATGATACCACTAGAAAGCCCGATAAAATAGTTTGTCGCTATTCGTGGAACAGTGTTTTTTCCTTCAAAGGTGATCATTATAATTCGAAACAATAGAATTACATAAAGCATGGCAGGTTTGGGATGCTTACAAGACCACCCAGAAACAGAAAAAGTCATTTGGAATTGAATTTTAGAAGAAAAAAAAAATCAGTCAACAGTGAGAATCGAACCACTGACCCCTCGCACACATACCTAACGCCTCTACTGACTGCGCCATTCTGTTCATTGAAACTCAACATGTGTAAAGTATAGTGCGTAGGAGAGACTTCGCTCAGGATAAACACTGAATTGTGCCATGGCTGTACATTGGACTGGCAGCGTGCAGAATTCGATCGGGAAAACTCGTGACCCTGAGTCCTACAACTTCACAATCTTATTCTGCGTGATCAGGCACAACTCCTGAGTAAAATCCGGCAATATATATTGGAACCTGGCTCTATAATGTGGTTTTGAATATTGTGAGACAGGAAAAACCTAAATTCATGACCCCCAAATTTTCGACCTGGACCGAAAATCCAGAGTTTTGGTCATACGACCATCGGACATGTATCATATGATGCGGATTTGACCATAGAAAAATACAAAAATAATCAGAAAAAATAATCATGATTACAAGCGGAGTTATCACAATTTTTCAATTTTGACCTTTACTATGACCTTAACTGTAATTCTTGACCTTGAGCCCTATAACTTCACAGTCATGTTCTGCGTGAGAAGGCACAACTCCTGAGTAAAAATCAGAAACATATATTGGATCCTGGCTCTACAATAGGGTTTTGAAAATTGAGACAAGCAAGACCTAAGTTCATGACCCCCAAATTTTCTACCTGGACCGAAAATCGAGATTTTAGGTCAGACGACCAACAGACATGCATCATGTGATGCGGAATTGACCATAGAAAAATAGAAAAATACACAGAAAAAATAATCTTGAGTAGAAGCGGAGTTATCACGATTTTTCGATTTTGACCTTTACTATGACCCTAACTCTTATCCTTGACCCTGAGCTCTGAAACTTCAGGACCTTGTTCTGCGTGATACGGCACAACTCCTGAGTAAAAATCAGCAACATATATCGGAACCTGGCTCTATAATATGATTTTGAATATTGTGAGAGAGGAAAAACCTAAATCTTGACCCCCAAATTTTCGACCTGGACCGAAAATCGGGAATTTGGGTCGTACGACCATCGGACATGCATCAGATGATGCAGAATTGACCATAAAAAAATATAAAAATACCCAGAAAAAATAATCTCAGTTAGAAGCGAAGTTATCGCGATTTTTCGATTTTGACCTTTTCTATGACCTTGACCTCAATTTTTGACCTTGACCTCCTAAAAGTTTACCACTTGGTACGAAATTGATTGTCCACCTTCTGGTGAAGTTTCATGACGATACGACCAAAATTGTGACCTGTAGAGTGAAAACAAACAAACACACAAACAAACAAACGGATAAACTCAACTGACCAACATACTTGACGAAATTTAATTTCGTCAAGTAATAAACAAACAAACGAGATACCATTGGCCTGAAGGCCAAACTTGTCGAAATCTTTTTAACGCATGTGCGTCATCTGTGTGTGAGTAATCTACCATGACGGGAAGAGTGGACACCCCCATGCAACTCGGTTTTTATGCAAAATTAGAGCAGGTAGTTGTAAACACAATTCTCTGTACGGCCCCTGTAGCGCAGTGGTTAAGCTGCAGGATTCAAAGCCGGGAGGTCGTGGGTTCGAACCCCATCGGTGACCGAGGGATTTATCATGGCCGATCCCCACCCAGGATGGGTGTGCTGTGGGCTCAATGGGAATTAAGGCTGACCACTCAGCCGTGAGTTACTCACATACGAGTACGATACTGGGGGACTTCCTGGTGGTATGACTCAGGAATGGGGATGATTACACCATAGGGTCCGCAGGTGCTATGTTCACCAGGCCTGATTAACACCAGGATAGCTTCATGGTCTGGTAGGGACACCCCCATGCCAGGTCCATGAACGGTGTGATAGGAAGTGTGTGTCATAGCCCTGTCATGCAGTCCCAAACCGGAATGGAACTCAACAGTTGTATATATATCGCACTCCATAATTAAGTCGCACAGCATATACACAAAAATGGGTTCGCCCAACAAAAATATTTAAAAAAAAAAAAAAAAAAAAAAATTCTCTGTACGACAAATTCCCGAAAGCCCAATTTCGAGTGCAGTAGATCCATATACTATATAAATGCTTGAATATATCACTGATATTTCACGAAGATTGCCATGACGGGTTACGTATGTCGTGAAAAAAAATCTATCATGGAAAAATATTGAACAGTACTCTCTCAAACAAGAATTCAACAAGTTTTCCAATAGTGAAATCCAATTCTCTCTAGAGCAACTATTCCCGAGTTACTTACTATACACCCTTATTTTTAAAAATGACGTTTTGCGTCTCGGCGCTATTGCCTTTTAACTGATCTGTGTTTAGCTCAGCGCGATGATGTCTTCTATTGAGACATGTGCCAACTCGGGTGCCGAGCTTCAGAAACACCCACATAGAAATTACCCGATGTTAGTTTTCGAAAATTCGTCAAAAATACTGAGATATATAGGGATGTTCTGGTTTTTTTTCTAAGGAATTTCTGTGTTCTCCATTTGGCTAAATTACTTGGTATTTATTCTTGGAATGAGAACACTTGTGTTGGGCCTACTATTTCACGAATGAACCGATTGGAATTGTGGCTTGTAGAGTGCGAACAAAATAAGGTCGCAGTTCTATTTCACCCGTACTTTCATATCAGTAGACAATGACTGTTGTAGGCACGTTACCAGGGACAATGATAGGTTATCACTGGCTCGACACTGAACCGGGAAGTAACGCATTAGATGGATTCATCCTGTGAGTGAATCTAGATACTTTTGAGCAGAGCATGGAAGTCTGCAGAATGATGGACACTATGTAGCCTACATGAAATAACGTCTTTCGTTCCAATCTTGTATTTCCAGGGCAAACAGTGCCACGTGACTATTTTGCTGATTTCGCAATTAGGCATATCTTACAACAATTATACAATGTAGCTATATTTTAATAGTCCACACGTATATTTACAACTCATTCTGTAATGTAATAAATTTACTCTGGTTTTACCCGATATAAATGTTTCCGTATTTTTTCAAGCTAAAAACACTCCTTCACAAAGTCCAATCAGAAATGTAGCCTAGTTTATCATTCACAATTGTGCCTATTGGCCTAAATGTTTTCATGGCTATTTCTTGCTCATCAAAAGTTTTAATATGTGCACAGGCATCGAGCTAGTCTTATTCTTTAAAATATTTCAAGCAAAAATTGTACTCTGTGTAATCCGGGACAATGTGTTAACAGTGTGTTAAGTGAACAAAATTTCTGGTTTGGAATGCCCTAAATCAGATGGAAAATTTGAACGAATATTCAGCGGAAATCCATATCTACATGTTTATAAGCCTAGATAGAACGAAAATGGTGAGGCAAACGCAAGATACCGTGATGTTTCAACAGTTCAAATTCATTGTTTTGATTGCGTGCCATGCCATTTTGGTAGGCCTATACTGCAGGCATGTGGGGCATATTCCCTATTTCCGTAACTGCAGTTGCTGAATAACGTGTGGTCATAGTGTGTTGGACGGACTGATTTCCGGTGAGGTGTTTTTGTTTTGCTGAAGTTCTTCATGCACGAAAACCTTGGATTATGTCGGTGTTAGCTCGACAAAACGGATAAAATTGATGTGCGCGAATGAATTATATGTTCTAGATCATGTTTCTGTATCGAAACTGTGGTTCGCGAGTGTATTCAGATGAACATCGGTGATTTTCACGTGACCGGGATAGCTGCCAACAGGCTAGCAGCTCACCAGCCCAAGCGACGCGGAGCCCGTCGCTTGGGCTGGCGGCTCACCGGCACGGCGGCAGCAGCTCGCGTTGTGCAGCCCTCACTCGCCCCAGCCTCACCCTAACTCTGGAAACGTAGCCCTGGAACAGTGTTAGCCTTACTACCCGTACTTTCTACCTTTGGTCCGATAACCTATTGGCATGGCGTTGCGTCCGTTTGGCCGTGTAGGGGGCCTACAGGTATGGGAACAAATGTCGAACAGTACCAAATGTCGAACACAGATCTTCATCTCATCAGTGCTCAAAGAGCATTAAATTTAATTAAAGTTTCATGAGTAAGAGTTGCTTACATCTAACATTTGAACGCTTGTGTGCAGTGAGATATAATTTATGTTCATGCTTTTTTGAGCATTGTTAAATTTAAAAACTGTATTCGACATTCGGTACTGTTCGACATTTGTTCCCATACCTCAGTCCTGTATCCGTCCATCCGTCTGTATCCGTACATCTTCAAACTGTACGGTTTAATCGTATGGCTGCCATTTTTGACAAAAAACATCCAATTTGGGACTTCGACGGTTGTTTTCTCAATATCTGTTCTGTACCTTTTTTTCTTATTGATGCATAACAGTCCTCATATGTACCCCTGTGACGTGTATGAGTTTCTTTGCCATTGAATCACTCAAAGTGGGCTAGGTATTTTGGGTCCGAATTCAGGCCAATTAGGACTATCACAAGCTAAATTCTCCTATGCTTTATAATGGGGAATGTTAGGAATCAATAATTGTGGACATATAGGAAATGATATATGCCGAATATTCTCACGACCTTAAATTTAACCTTTGACCTAATTTTCAAGGTCACAGGACAAAATGGCTAATACATCGCTTAATATCGACTTTACAGCTTAGGAATCAATTGTGAACATATAGGAAATGATGTATTCTGAATATTGTCGAGACCTTGAATTTGACCTTTGACCTAATTTTCAAGGTGACAGGACAAAATGACTAATACCTCGCTTATTATCGTTTTTTTGGCCTAGGAATCCATAGTGAACATATAGGACATGATATATGCTGAATATTCTGGTGTCCTTGAAATTGACCTTGGACTTCATTTTCAAGATCAGAGAACAAAATGGTTAATATCTCGCTTATTAGGCACTTTTCGGCCCAGGAATCCATAGTGAACATATAGGAAATGATATATGCTGAATATTCTGGTGACCTTGAATTGGACCTTAGACCTCATTTTCAAGCTCGGAGAACAAAATAGTTAATATCTCGCTTATTATCGACTGTACAGCTTAGGAATCAATAGTGAACATATGGGAAATGATATATGCTGAATATTCTGGTGTCCTTGAATTTGACCTTAGACCTCATTTTCAAGGTCAGAGAACAAAATGGTTTATATCTCGTTTATTAGCGACTTTTTGGCCTAGGAATCCATAGTGACCATATAGGAAATAATATATGCTGAATATTCTGGTGACCTCGAATTTGACCTTAGACCTCATTTTCAAGCTCAGAGAACAAAATAGTTAATATCTCGCTCGACTGTACAGCTTAGGAATCAATATTGAACGTATCGGAAACGATATATGCTGAATATTCTGGTGACCTTGAATTTGACCTTTGACCTCATTTTCAAGGTCAGAGAACAAAATACCTGATATTTGGCTTATTATCAATTTACAGCTTAGTAATCCATAGTGAACCTATAGGGAATGATATATGCTGAATATTCTGATGATCTTGAATTTGACATTTGAACCTATTTTCCAGGTGAGATCACAAAATGACTGAAATCTGGCTTATTATTGACTTTACAGCTTAGGAATCAGTTGTAATTTGTAATGTAATTTTATTTCAAAACTGAAATATTCACACTTACTACAAACAACACAGAAGATATACATATATTGCAGTTTTGTGGGAACATACCATGAATGATATATGTATATGCTGACAAATTACCTTATTTTTGAGGTCATGGGACAAAAGGCTAATACGTGAATATATAATGTCTGGTAACCTTTCTAAGCCCTTGGTTTAATTTTGATTTTCACATTTTTTTTGTCCAAAAATGCTCAATTCTGGACTTTGACGGCCATTTTCTCAAAAAATGTCTGATCAGTTTTGAGATTTTTGTTTCAAAACATGCTAAGGGGGGTCCTTGACATTGTGTATAAAGAAGGACTGCGTTGAATTGCTCGAAAGGCCCAAAATCTAGGCTTAAAAGGCCTATAGTTGGGGGACCAAATATCGAACAGTACCAAATGTCGAACATTTTTAAATTTATCAATGCTCAAAAACGCATGAACAAAATTATAATTCACTGCACATGAGCGTACCAATGTTAAATGTAAGCAACTCTTACTCATGAAAGTTTGATTTAATTACATGCTCTTTGAACACTGATAAAGTGAACAACTGTGTTCGACATTTGGTACTGTTCAACATTTGGTTCCGCACCTGTAAATTTCAGTTTTTGGCTATTGTCTCAAAAACTATATGATCAGTTTTGAGAATTTCATTTCAAAGCATGCTAATTGGCGTCCTTGACATTGTGTATTATGATGGAGTGCCTTGAGTTCATCAATAGGCCCAAAATTCAGGCTCAAATGGCCCAAAATTCAGTTATTGTCTGATCTCTTGAGAATACCTGATCAGTTTTGAAATTTTTGTTTCTCTATATGCTTATTGGGTCCTTGACATTGTGTATGAAGATGAGTGCCTTGAATCGATGAAAGGCGAAAAATCTAGGCTCAAAAGGCCCAAAAAGGCCTAAATTTAAGTTTTCATCTGTTTTCTCAAAAACTATCTGATCAGTTTTGAGATGTTCATTGCAAAACATGCTAATTGGGGTCCTTGTCATTGCTTATAAAGATGGAGTGCCTTGAGTCAATCGATAGGCCTGAAAAGCCGGCCCAAAGAGGCCCAAAATTCAATTTTTTGCTGTTTTCTCGGGAACTATCCGATTAATTTTAAGATTTTTGTTTCAATACATGTTAATTGGGGTCGTTGACATTATTTATAAAGATGAAGTGCCTTGAGTCTCCGAAAAAGCCGAATATATGGGCTGGAAAGTCACAAAATTATATGCAGCACACCTAATGGTGACATTGAAGTTCACAAAGATGACCTTGATTGGTAAATCTCAATGTTATATCTTGCCTGTGGTGCTTGAACCAAAATTGTCTGGTAACCTATCTTAATACTTGGGCGAACTTTTGCAATGATATTAGCTAATAACTTGTTGTGAATATACTTACCTCAAGAGTTATCTTTCAGATTGCTGACCATCAGACTTTGTTCTACCGTACTTCCTGTGCTTTCGTGTGTTTGGGTGACTGGGCGGACCAGTTACCAGTTCCAGCCTGTGTTTGGGTTGTGCCTGGCCCTTGTGCGACTGGGAGGACCATCGGCGACTGTCCCTAGTGACTTCTGCCGGTGGTGTTCACCTGTTTGTGTAACTTTTTGTGACTGGGAGAACTGCTACCAGTGAGCCTGTGGTGCCCAGCTTTGTGTGCAGTCCTCTTGTGACCAAGAAGGCTGCTGGTGACTGTACAGTTCCTGTTTTGTCCTCGTGCTACTAGGAGGACTACCCAGTGCCATCCAGTTTGTTTTGCTTCGGTGGTATGTTCCTTTATCACATACATATAAAGCTCCAATGGGCTGAACATTAAAATACTGTACAATGTATACTGTGACTCTGCATATGTATTTGCTGCATATATTGTAAAGCCCTTTAATTTTGTGAACATTAATGTTCGCGTTTTTGCAAGTTGGACATTTTCGTGGACATTTAAGTTCGCGCTTTTGGGATGCTAGTAGATTGTAATAGTGTATTACAGTGTATTAATTTGTTCACGGACATTTATTTTCGCTTTTTTTGCCAAACCGCGAAATAAGCGAACTTAAATGTCCGCGAATAATTAGGGGCTTTACAGTAAAATTCTTGGGAAATTAGGATATAATTTTATCATATTTACACATTGTATTGCCTATTATTATATTAGATATATTTGAATTCTGCACACTACATCCATTTCTAATTAGGATATAATTTAATCATATTTACACATTGTATTGCCTGTAATTATTATATTAGATGTATTTGAATTCTGCACACTACATCAATTTGTATGTTTTCAGTTGATTTATTAGGGCATCTGAGACTTCTTATTTGTTTGCAGTTTGCTGCACCTGGCTACTTGAGGGCTCTTCCTTGAAGTCAGCATCCTGTGGCAGAACCACCTTGGTATTAAACATTTCATTGATAAGTGTTAAGCACAGTTGATAAGCAGTTTGTTTAGTGGAATCTATATGAGCATGGAATGAGCAATAGTGTGCAATATATGATACCTTACAAATATGACGATTACAATACTGTTGAAGATATGAAAGAGTTGAATACATTGTTATTTTGTTTCTCAAAAGGTAAACAAACAGCTCACATCATGTATAAGTTACATGTATCATTTGACCTGAAAGTGCATCAATTTAAAATATAGATTTTTGTGATTAAAGCTTGCTTCACCAGAATACCATTTTAATTCTGATTTGGTTTTTTTTTCTGTTCACAGATTCCCCGGTTACGCTGAAGGGGCCTCGGTGCAGGACGAGGCAGACTCACCCGAGCAAGGCCCAGTCAAGCAAAGCTTGACCAGTCGCTGCACCAGGGAGAGCCCACTACCAGTGTTACTTGTGGTACGCTATCTGTGCACAAGTGTTTTGCACATAGATAGTGATCTGTTGTTAAGTTTGCATTCCCAGTTTGATGTTGCTGTCTATCTGTACAATTATCATTGGATTTACGCTTGTCGAGCTGTCGTGCCATTATATCCGCCATAGACACTTCGTGTGAATGCTCTACAGGTCGCATGATTAGGATCATTAACTTTGGTTGGCATAGCAACCAAAATGGCCGACTGCCGACACATGTCGCACTAATATTAGCCTGTTTAGGATACTTTCATGTGAACGCTCTGGTGGGTGTTTTCAATGAAAAACAACAATATTGCACAGGCCTGTTTGGCAAAGGTCATCTGCAGAGACAATTTGTTTTCCAGAATGATGATAGAATGAATGTCAGTAGGTTAACTAGTTTATTTAGTACAAAAATGAGAAATATACTTTGGTATCTTCGAACATTTACCTAACGAATTGCAGTGGATGTAGAATAGAGTACAGAGTTGATGTTCTTTTTGAGACTTTTTGGTTGTATTGTTGGTGGCTGTAGGAATGTTGATGTCACCAAAAAAATTGACATTAATATTGCCAAGGCTTGGCAGTAAAAAATAGTTCAGAGTCTGCATTCATGTTTTGGGCAATAGGGTTGAAAGGAGGCTTCACTGATACACCCATGCGGTCATTAGTGACTAGAATGTCCAGTTGTATTTGTTTATAATGCACAAGAGATCATTGTATGAGATCAGAATGTTTCCAGCTATAGAACATTCACTGTGAGTCATTAATTTTCATATGAATGAACATTTGTGTTGGTATAAAAACTTGACTCCTTGGTTAATTGTGCTGAATAAGTAGAAAAATATGTGCTTGTAAGTACTAGCCCCCAATGTACATGTATTGTATTCCGGAATTGTTCTTATTTTGTATGTACCATATACCTCGATAATGTCAGCTTGTGCTTTAATATTCCAGCATTATAGTTCTTTCTGTTGTCAATTATAATGAATTGCTGCTAGCAGAATGTTTCGTGAGAACATTCACATCCGATTATTCGAGGACAATATTTGTTACTATGAAATGTAAGATAGTCCAATCAGACATCATTTCACATGATAATGTTTTGCTCATCATTTGGTGAACATTGTAGACCTCACAGTTTTAGAACTATGATCAACTAGTTGTATCTCGAATTAAGTGCACTCAATACACCAAAATTGTTTCGTTGAACAAACCGTTGAACGATGATTGTGTTAGAATCCACAAAATCCACTAGATAGCAAGATTACAAAACAAATACATATCCGTTTGTCAATGTACATTTATACATTCATATGTAATGTGGTAAACTACACTTTTAAAACATCAGTAAAACATAGTATAGTCATGATGTACACAAATTAAGAATTATTTCTAATTTGCACTATTTTTTGTTGACTATATGTATACTATACTATGTTTTTATGGAAGGAAGAAAAATGTCTATGAAGTTCACACGTGTAGAAAAATATTTCAATGCTCATGATAAATATCCCGGGAAATGTTGATCTGGCGAGGTAAAGAGGCACGTTCAGAGGCTTGACAGTGTTTATGTTCATGCTATATTCGTCAAATCAACTGTAGTAAATTTGAACTGATATGATTAATTTGGGAACTAAGCTTCGGAGCTACAATGTATGTGATGTCACAAATATTTGCCATATACTGGTAATTTAACGAACCATTGAGACAGACTTGTACCTATTTGGCCTAGTGGGTCAATGTTCTGTAGAAACTGACAAACTGAGAATGGACATGTATACTCAATAACTGGGAAGCAACTTAACCTCAGATCATGTTATGGTAACTGTGACATTATTAATCTCTACACTCGGTAAACTACATCTATTTTTCTCTGTCATAGCAGAACATACTAATACTATGGTTATGTGATCATCCATTGCGTCTTTCGAAATTCTTTGTGAAGGCTACATATTGCATATTTCATCCGAACTCGGATCAGACAGATATTATATTTTTTTTAACCACCTTATCTATTTTGGTTGATATAGCAACCAGATGGCTTAGTTGGCAACATAATTTTGTTTTCGAAATCAACACTGTTACGACAGATGCGTTCTCTACATGTGGCAATTTCCACATACATGTTCAGAAAGGATCTGACCTGAAGTATGTTTCGTTTAATTAATAGTCGATAAGAGTAATTTGAACAGGTCTGATATCACTATGTAGTAGAGGAGTAGAAAAAGTAAACAAATACATGTGTCTGATAATAATTTGGCCTTGGAGATTTTACAAATGTGGAATATAATGAACCAATTGTGTGTTGTATTTCATTGCATGAATTTTCTATGGCGAGACATTATGATATGCAGCATAATAGCAAGTATGTTGCTGGTGAGGTACCATCTGTCTGGAAACTAATACTACTAGTATTGATTTAGAACTTCACTGCTTTCCAGTTCAAAGCATTTCTTACTGGTATTGGTTTCAAACTTAAATGCAAAGATACCACTATCTGTAACTATGTGGTAAATCAATTCAAGAATGTTTCGGATGGCAGGGGTGATCTATATTGGGGGATCTGCCGACATGGTCGTATGTGATCAGGCCGTAGCTAAATATGATATAATTTCAACAAGCTGCAGTATGGTGAATATATGTATATTTTTATTTTTTCAGGTTGCCACAGTGACGTCTCAGACGTTACGGGTGCCAGGGGGTCGTGTCGACGTACACTTCACTCTGCGACCTGTCAAACACAGCGTGCTTGACAGGGAGTCTAGCTTGGAGGGCTAGCACTAACTCAGACGATCTCGACGTAGATCGCTGGGGTGTGACAGCTTGTTCTGTCCAGTACTGCGGCTGTATTGTTATTGAACTGAGATATACTGAGATTGAACTGCACTGACCTGATATTGCTTGAGATTGAATTCGTGTGCACTACGTTGTGTGCTTTCAATTGCTTAAAAATTTGGAAAATACGTGAATATCTGGCTGTGAAATTGTGACTTCACTTATTTTCGTGTCAAAATAGTTTCCAAAATCTTTCAAGTGAAGTCGATTGGTGTCTTGAGTTCACTTCCATCTTAACATCAAGATTGAATTGAACGTGTTTATGTGATCAGCTTGTTGCACTTAGAATAAGCTTGTTGCACGTGGCTGAATTGTGTTAGGAAATTTGAAGGTAGACAAAGTATATACTAGCTGTGAAGACAAAAGTATATTTGAGCAAGCACTGCACATTGTATTCTGTAATATTCTGTTGTATTGCAGAACATAACTTTCTGTTGGGATATTTGTTTGTTGACAAGAGTAAAACCTGAACAATATCCATCGCAGAATAAACAAACTCGTTAAATTTGTCATTGAAAGCTTGATTCTGATCCTTAGCACCTTGATTCTGAATTTAAACTTGTCTGGTATATACTAGTAGATCTATATCACATTGCTCTGCATTAACCAATTGCTGCACAATAGCTGTCGGAAAACAGATTTGCATGCACGAAGGAATTGTTCCTTGTGCTATTTTCCTATCAATTGTGGTTCTCTGCCATAAATCTGCCCAGTGATAACTGTTAGAAAAAAAATCTGGAAAAGACTGAGTCACATAGTACAGCTGTATTTAGTACTTTGAATCCAATGTTGTTAACACACAAGTTTTGAAATTATTGAATTACAAGATTCACTGGTTTACAGCTGTGAAGGGAAAAGTACATTAACATATAAGTACTGTTCATTGCTGTTCGATATACATTGTGCTGTATTGCTGAAAATAAACTTCGTTTGGTACTTTTATTGTTTGTTGATTGATAAGAGTGGACTTTGTGAAGAATATTCACACACTACAAGAAACATATTCGTTAAGTTTGTTATTGGGAGTTAGTTTATAGAACAGCTTGATTTGATAATATTGACTTGCAAGCAGATTTTTGCACAAAGAATTTGTCTGAAAACAGATACGTGTACATAACCTGATAACTGGGACATTTTTATTAAAGCAGCGCAGCTCTATGTGCTTAAAATCTACTTAGTCTGCATTGAATTATCGAACTTGATTTCACAAAACCATAAGTGTATTTCGCTATCATATCAGTTGTTTTGACATTTGTAGAATTTGACAATGGGGCGGAAGAAAAGTGCAGACCAAAAACGAAAAGAGTGCAAATTATACATGCGAAAACTTCGCGAACTGGAGAGTGCAGGAGAAAGGGAACAAAGACTTGCAAAGGTGAAATGCTCTGTGTCTGCTAAACGAGAGAAGGAAGCACCAGAGGAGAAAGAGCAAAGGCTTGCAAAGGTGAAACGCTATGTGTCTGCTGAACGAGAGAAAGAAGCACCAGAGGAGAAACAGCAAAGGCTTGCAAAGGTGAAACGCTCTGTGTCTGCTAAACGAGAGAAGGAAGTACCAGAGGAGAAACAGCAAAGGCTTGAAAAGATGAAACGCTCTGTGTCTGCTAAACGAGAGAAGGAAGTACCAGAGGAGAAACAGCAAAGGCTTGAAAAGATGAAACGCTGTGTGTCTGCTAAACGAGAGAAGGAAGAACCAGACAAAAAACGGCAAAGACTTGAACATGTGAAACGCTCTGTGTCTGCTAAGCGAGAGAAGGAATTACCAGAGGAGAAACAGCAAAGGCTTGCAAAGGTGAAACGCTCTGTGTCTGCTAAGCGAGAGAGGGAAGTACCAGACAAGAAGCATCAGAGACTTGAGAAACATAAACAATATATCAAGGAGAAAAGAAACAGGACAAGGACACTGATTTTAAGCAATCAAGCATTGGTGGACAAATTTCTTAAGAGTGTCCAATGCTCTGCAGACTATGTTTGTTGTTGTTGTAACAGATTGATGTATCGATCTACTGTTGTGGAATTCAAGGCAGACAATTATTGTAAGATATCGAAGCGGACACTAAATTTGATTCTACCATTTAGACGTACCTCGACCGGTGGCAAAGAATGGATATGTTTAACATGCAGATCATCACTCAGAAAAGGCAAGTTACCAGCTCAAGCCAAGGCAAACAACTTAGATTTAGTTAAAATACCTGAAGAGTTGAAAGGATTGAATGGACTGGAGTTACGTTTAATTTCACAACGAATCCCATTTCTGAAAATGGTGGCCTTGCCACGTGGAAGACAACTTGGAATACATGGTCCAGCTGTTAACGTTCCTGCAAAACTCGATTTCGTGTGTGAACAGTTGCCACGGTTACCTTCACAGACGCAACTGTTGCCACTGAAATTCAAACGCAATCTTCGATATAAAAGTTTCTATATTTTTGATTACGTTAGACCTGATAAAGTACTTTCAGCACTTAGATACCTAAAAGCAAACAATCCATTGTATTATGATATCGAGATCAATGAGGATTGGGTACAAGATTCAGCAGTAGATAATCCTGACATGTGGACGGCAATGACATCCTGTGAAACCGAGAAAGGTGAAAGCGAAATGCAGGTGGAAATGAGTACAGAGTCCGTGAAATCGTTTGATATAGAAAAGTCAGTTACTGCAGTAGACAAAATAAGTAAAAGGAGCAACAGCTTTGATAATATAGTTGATGAAAAATGTAAGAAATCAATTAGTTTGGAGCAAACTCGAATTCTTGGCCAAGGAGAAACATCTAAGAGTTCAAGGCGTATACGATCTAAGAAAAGGGAAAGGAACGACAAAATTGGAAAACGATCTGTTGAAAGCATTGAGCAGATTTCGAACAGCTCAAACCTCACAGCGTCGATCGGCAGTGGTACAAAGACTGGTAAAAATACCCAACCTGCTGGTGAAGTCCCCAAGGAATGTGCCATGACATATTGCGTCCTCGCCTCTGCTGACAATTCGGACATGCGTCAACTTAGTGAACTGGCTAGAAACATGGACATGAACATCATAGACACCCCTGGCGATGGTGATTGTCTGTTCTATGCAGTATGCTATCAACTTGAGAGGCTTGGTATTTCACAAATATCCCCAACTAAATTGCGTGCGTTGCTAGCGAAGTACATGTCCGAGAATCCCGACCAATATCGAGATTTTGTGTGTGCACATATTGGTAATGGAGACACGGAACCACCCACGAACACAGATCGGGCAATTGCAAAGATAACTGATGACTACAGCCGGCAGGAGATTCAGTGGATAAAATATCTCGATGGCCTCCAGTATACTAAGCAGTGGGGAGAGCACATAGCTTTACAAGCACTCGTCGACATGTTCGCGCTTACTGTGAAGGTACACAAAACCACAAGCAGAACTTGTCTCACAGTAGTCTCCAGATCAGAGCGCCGATATGAGTTTGACCTCGGTCTACTAGATGAAAATCATTACGTTGTATTGGAGCCATGCAGTATTCCAGGTTCAAACAAAGACCACACTGATGAGGCACTGGTTTCCCCAAACGCACATCCTGATGTTTCGGATCATGTTGATGAAGTTCCAGAAGGACCTTCCAATGGCAAAGGAACAAAAATCGAATATTCTGATGACCAAATTGAAGAGGATGAAACCGCTTTTGAAAAAGCAAGCAAAATTCGAGGTCTTCCATTCGAAACATGTTTGATGAGAGAGAGTCAAGATATGTCAAATCTGGTAGTTAATGTAGCCCCGGGACAAACAGAGAAACCACAGCCACTCCTCTCTGATCCTAACTTTGAAGAACTTGCCTTCCCTGACAAATACCCGAATGGCAAATTTGCATTAACAAGTGAACGCGAGGTTGAAATTACTCCACGACGATATTTTAACCAACGTCTGCTCGATTGTGAGGGTAGATTCGCTAAGTCTCCTGAGTACTTGCTGAGTGCACAGTATGCAGTTGAAAGTAAACAGTTGCAGAGTGACATAAATCATTTTGTATTTAGAAGGGTGTCCGGTAAACATTTCCAAGGGAAGCGCATAAATGCTGGAATGGTAAACAATGCACACAAACTAACTGCCCTCATACAGTCTGACCATGCATATAAAATCTTAACAAACATAAGAGGTTCGCCAGCATATTTTCAGACACTGTATTACGATGTTTTGGCAATGGTGAGACAACTAGGTATACCAACATGGTTCTTCACAGTATCAGCAGCTGATATGCAGTGGCCGGATCTAATACAGACAATTGCGAGACAATATGGTACAACTTTGACTGACGACGATGTGAATAACTTGAGTTTTCAAGAAAGAGTTGGATGGCTTCGGAATAATCCAGTTACTGCAGCTCGCCATTTTCACTACAGACTTGAGCTTCTGTTCAAAAATGTATTGATGTCTAATGCTAAACCTCTGGGAGAAGTCGTGGACTATGTCATTCGTATAGAGTTTCAAGCTCGAGGGTCACCACATGCTCACACAATATTATGGGTAAAGGATGCACCAAAGCTGGGCGAACAGTCAGAGAGAGAGGTGTGTGAATTCATTGATAAACATGTTACTTGTGAACTACCAGTGGAAGATCCTGAGCTAGAATCACTCGTGCAAAAACTACAGACACACAGCCATTCCTCGTACTGTCGCAAAAGAGGTTCATGTAGGTTTGGTTACCCACGGCTACCAAGTGAAAACACAATAATAGCTAGTGAACCTCTGACAAGCGAAGATCCGAAAGAAACCAAAAGTCAAGCTCAACAGGTACTAAATTTGGTTCGCAATGAACTTAATGTACAGGAAGACTCTGCACAGAAGCTTGAAGATTTGCTGGGCAGTGTGAATGTCGATGGAGAAGATTACGAAAAAGCACTCAAAGTGTCACAGCGAGGGAATAATGTTGTTCTGAAGAGAGACCCTTGTGAGTGCAATACTAATCCCTACAACCCCACGATATTGAGAGCGTGGCAGGCGAACATGGACATACAATATTTGTTAGACCCTTACGCAGTGATCATGTATGTAGCAGCGTATATGACAAAGAATGAAAGTGGAATGGGAGAACTATTGAAACAGACATGTCGCGAGTACAAAGATGGTGACATGAAGAGTATGCTGAAAAGAGTTGGATCTGTGTTTCTGAATCACCGTGAGGTCAGTGCTCAGGAAGCAGCCTACAGAATACTGTCTATTCCAATGCGAAAACTGAGCAGGCAAGTTTTGTTTGTTAACACTGATCCACCATCAGAACGTATTGGTGTCCTGAAACCAATGAAAGAACTGCAAGACAAAAATGAAACTGATGAGGATATATTTCAGAAAAACGTGGTCACCAGGTATGCATCTCGACCCAATTCACTGGAGCACATGTGTCTTGCTGCCTTTGCTGCCAACTACACAGTTAGTTACAATGACAAAGAAGCTATGGATGATAGTGTACCAGTGGTATTGGACATGGATGAAAACAAAGGTGACCCTTCGCCACAGAGAGATGATCTTCCAAAACATATTGTTCTGAAGAATGGACTGGGGAGAATGCATAAACGCAAAACTGAAGCTGTCATTCGCTTTCGAAAGTTTGACATTGAACTGGATACAGGAAATTTTTACAGAGCCAAATTGATGCTGTACAAACACTGGAGACACGAAAATACAGATTTGATTGGTGGTTATGCAAGTTTTCAAGATCACTACATGGCAATATCAGATGAGCTACGTGAAAACGAACAGCGATTTACTGAAAACACAGAGTTGATTGATGAAGCGATACGTCTTAATTCTTTGTGTGGACCACCAGAACACGCGTGGGCGAGTGTCGCACCCGAGACTGAACATAACAATGAACAGGCAGAAGCTGAAGGACCCGAAACTGAGCGAGATATTGAACAAGAAGATTTGGATGACAATGCAGCACTGATTGAGAACCAAGCTGGTAATCCTCTGACGGACTTAGGGCTACGTTATCAGGCAGAAGTTGACAAAGGCGTTATGTCATTGGGGGATTATAGGAAAATGATGCGTGCCTTGAATACGAAGCAGCGCCAAATTGTGAGGTATCACCGTAAGTGGTGCAAGAAGGCAGTTATGGCAATGAAACTAGGCAAGCCCGTGGTTCCCTACAGACTGTTCCTAAGTGGTCCAGGTGGCACGGGGAAATCACATGTGATAAAACTAATACATTTTGAGACCAGACGACTGTTGGCATTGTCAAATACAATCAAACCGACAGACCTCACAATATTGCTCACTGGTCCAACTGGTGTTGCTAGCTTCAGTATAAGGGGAATGACCATCCATTCGGCATTACTCCTAAGAGTTACTAAATATGACAAAGCCAGTGATACTCTCACGTTCGAAAAACTTAACACTCTTCGATCGAACATGGAGAATTTGGTCGTGTTGGTGATTGACGAAATATCAATGGTAGGATCAGACATGCTCCTGAATATACACAAACGACTGAATGAGATCAAGGGAGCAGCAGATGGTGTTCTGTTTGGAAATGTCTGTATATTGGCCGTAGGAGATTTATATCAGCTTCCACCTGTTTTGCAGTCACGGATATTTGACAATGTTCGGGACCCATTAGCAAACCTCAATGGATCACTATGGAGAGACAATTTTATGCTGCACGAGTTAGATGAAATAATGCGTCAGAAAGGCGATGAGGAGTTTGCACAGCTGTTGTCACGTGTTCGAACTGGTGAATGTACTGACCACGATATTGAAGTGCTGAAGTCAAGAGAAATCAGCAAGGATGATCCAGAGTATCCTCAAAACGTTCTTCATGTATATGCCTATAACAAGGACGTTGACACGAGAAATGAGGAAATGTTGAGGTGCTTAGCTCCTGATGAATCTTTGCATGTAAAAATTATCGCAGCAGATGACAAAACAGACAAGACAGGTCAACTGGATCTTGGGAATAGTGGGATGGAACAGAAAAGATCGGAAACTGCTGGACTGCACACTGTTCTTGTATTGGCTGTTGGTGCGCGCGTCATGCTGACATACAACGTAGACACATCAGATGGCCTAGTCAACGGCGTTCTCGGAACAGTCAAAGGTATAATAAAGAATTCCAATGATCGTGTATCCATCGTGCTAGTACAATTTGACGAGGAAATTGTGGGTCGAAAAGCATATCGTAACAGTCAATGGAAAGTAGAATATCCCGAGGCTATTCCGATATCACGACAGGAAGGAAAGTTCGAGAAAGCTGGCAGGAAAGGCTCACAAGTATCACGAAGACAATTTCCTCTAACTTTGGCATGGGCTGTTACAATTCACAAATGTCAAGGCTTGACAATGAATGAGATTGTAGTGAGCATGAAGGGGGCAACCAGATTCGGGAAAGGTCAGGCATACGTAGCATTTAGTCGTGTTAAATCACTTGAGGGACTACATATTCTTGATTTTGATCGGCGTGGAATTAAAGCAGACAAAGTAATTAAACACGAAATGGACAGCATGAGAGAAAACATGTTATGCCCACCAGCTTCTCCGAACTTCATAGGACAAGGGAATCTAGATTATATCACCGTTGGCCACTTAAATGTTCACTACTTTCTGGACAAAATTGAGGACCTTAATAGTCAATATGAAAGAGAAATAATTCACCAAACTGGAGTGATGTGTTTCACTGAAACGTACTTGAATGAAAATCATGACATTAGCAACTTTCTAGAATTGCATAATTTTGTTGCATTTCGTGACGATTTGAGAAATGATGGAAAGAATCACGGACTTATGATATGCGCCTCTGCAGATCGCAAACCGAAAGAGCTTGACATGTTGTCTGTTCTTGGTTTGGAATCAAAGGTAGTTGTACTTAGTGTGCCATTTCCATTGTGCATAGTGCTCATTTATAGACCACCCTCTTTACCAATACTGACATTCCTGAGGAAGTTAGAAAGCCTGTTGAGTTTGCTCGCTCTTGGTGTACCTACAGTAGTGATCGGTGATTTCAATGATAATATCATGGAAGGCAAACAAACAAAGTTGACAGAATTAATGGAAAACTTTGGATTTCACCAATTTGTTTCAAATGCAACAACCGATAGTGGTACCCTTATAGATCATGTGTATTTCAATGGCTTGGAGAAAGACGACAGTGCAGAAATAGTAATTGACGTCCATGATGTGTATTATTCTGATCATGATTTAGTGCTGTCCACCATTAAGTGTGTAAAATGAATGGAGTCAATGTTATTTATTGTTTATTATCCGCAACATTTTTCTCACGACATTTGTGGCATTTCATCTGACCACCAGATAATTTAGGTCGCATTCAAAAACACTGGTTGTAAGGAACTTGGTATCCAAGAAGTATGCTTTCATTCATTTTTTGGTAGTGTGACCAGTAATCGGCGCAATACTATATCATTGAGGAACATACATTTTATAGCTGTTGTAAGGAAAAATGGGACATTTTTGTATACCTCTCCCATCCACCCCCCCCCCCCCCAAAACCCATACCCCCCCCCCCCCCTTCCTGTTACAGAAACATCTGACAGGGCAGATGAT
The DNA here is from genome assembly GCA_949152475.1 of Terebella lapidaria. NCBI lineage: Eukaryota > Metazoa > Annelida > Polychaeta > Terebellida > Terebellidae > Terebella > Terebella lapidaria. The sequence continues at coordinate 32,617,775 of OX424567.1, read as the reverse complement.
GATGACAAGTTGCACATCATCCATGGTGTGTGTTTCATAATGTCTCTGATGCCCGGTTAGCTCAGTTTGTATGTGGACTGACCTCTCACCAATGCAGCCAGTTGAGGTTTGGCGTCAATATCCGGCCTCTACAGTATGTGAGGTGGTACGTGGTTGCCAAACCAGGCAAGTGGACTTTCACTAGGTCCCCTGATTTCTTCCACAATAATGACCACCCGTACGCCAAGATCCGAGCCAACAAATAATGTTAATATAATCTCACGCTTGATCACCAATCGATGTAAAATAAATAAAGTTTACAATTTTTAAGTTCTAATGTCTCTGATGCCCAAACACTGTTTGTAATCGGTGATTTACAGCTAGTGCTCACAAATCGTATATATATATATAAGTGAATGGGGGAAATGAAAGATTGGACTGATTACAATAGACAACACTTCTTATTATATAATTTCAGAACAATGGGCAGCGAAACTCGTGGTGATCACAATGGTGAATTACACTCCACATCACCTCTCAACAGATCTACAGCTGTCTCCAGTAGACACACGAGAAATTGGCTGACTTGAATTTCAAGGTGGGTGTGAGTAGATCCCGCCAGAAATTTAAGCCAGACAATAAAATTTGTCCTGAATTATTATTGTTCCTCAAGTTATTAGTACACCAGTACTGTATTTGTAAGTTGTCACACACATGAAATCTTGAATCATCCTGGAAATGTATATTATTATGAATATTATTTCTTGAAACAATGTGTGTCCATATAATTTTGGCTCCTTATGTTTCGCTTCAGAGTGGGCGATCACCAGACCTTGCTATACAGAACGATGACGTCTACCTGACATATCGGCACCGTAGCATATACGCAAACCAACCACACCAATATATAACACTAATGAAAAAACTCTCAAATGATGACAACATCTAACACTGTTCCGCCTTCAGGATTGTCATGTACAGACCATCAGCTGTGTAACAGGCCAGATGCGACGAGTCTAACCAGAACCCTAAAATAATCACGGCCTAGAATATTCTCAATAAAAATGAGTAGAGCTGATCGGCTCCACACATCCTCCTGACACCTTCAACATTCGTGGCCATAAAGGTTCACTTGTGAAAATAGCGAAGGTTTTATGTGGGGAAATGTTTTACTGTAGTCATCTGAGCGCATTATCAAAAAAATCATTTCCGGGAGAAAATATACTAATATCATTCTTTATGTATTGGTGGTGTGTTGGTTTCATGTATTGAATTTAACGTTCTGTAATAAAATTAATTTGAATATGGATTCGTTAAAAAACGGATATACTGGTGCCATATATCAGTGGAGGTTGTAAAACATGTACGTTAGGTGTCTGGAATAGGTGTTTGATATACTATCTTGTTTTGCTTTTTTGTACTTTCTGTTCTGGTTGGTGCCATATTGAAGCCCGGTGAAATAAATGTCAGTCAGCATGTGAACAGTTCATCTTAGTTCAAAAGATGGTTATGCGAATACAGATGTGGTATATATAGAGAGATAATTGGTCAAGTTATGTAATACTGGTCGTTCTTCTGTATTCAATAATATAAAGATGCTATTGGTTTTGAATGGCACGTTTCATTCATTATTAAGACCCATGATTGTATCATGAACTTTACATGGAAATATGGTATAATACATAAACACAATCAGCCCGATACCGGCACGTTCATCGCAGGATACTCTTATTGTTAATTGGATAAATACTATATTTAATCCGTCTGGCACATTTGTGATCTTCATTGAATTCAGAACAAAGAGTAACCTGCGATATATAGGGCGTATTGTTTTGGCAAATGGTTTCTGTGTGATACGCATTGTATAAACTACAAACTATCCTTTTATAGTGTCCTGTACACAAACTACTATGTATTTTATCATTTTGATCTAAGATGTACTTATATCATGTGTGTACAAAATAAATTATCTATCCATTTATCTCCCATCTATCTATCCATCTATCGATAAGGTGATATGGATCTATCGTTTTTTTGGCATAATGTCACATGATGATAGATAGTACTATAAGTTTTAAAATTAAGTATAATCAAAGCAACTTTTCAATAGCTTATAGCCTAAGTGTCATTCATTTCACATAACAAAAATTAGCTATAAAGTTCCATTAGTGGGGTCCTGCATGGGTGTTGAAACTATCTACATGTCCTAATGTTGCAAAATATAAGTTCTTTAATTTTACACATTACAGGACCAAATTTTGTGTGAATGACCCTCTAAAGAATCTATCAAAAAATAGTACAACAAACAGCTAAAAAAATTAGTTTGAAATTTCGAGATATTTGGGTCTTGACAGAAAATGCAGGCAATGTTATACACTGGAGACAAGGTTGCTGAAATTGAGGTCTCGAAATTTTCAAGTTGACTTTGCAAGTCCAAAAATGTTCAAAATTTCGAAAGAACACTTGAATATGATAGAAACTAGCATAGTTTAGCATATCTGAGAGTTTCAAGTTTTTTTGTAGCCAAATATGACATATAATATTTTTTTTCAAATCTTTAGAAATACGTGTCCTTCTGTCAAATTTTTATGTCTTTTTGTCACATTTTAATACGTATATATCAGATAATTCCTGGAAATTTTCAAATATTTTCACCAAATTTTTATTGCTGCATGTTAGTTACATAATGCAAAACATACACAAATTTCACGCATTTCTGTTCAAAATTGCAGCCGTTGCAACTCCAATTGACACATTTTCTTCAATATCTCCCAGGGTATAAGTGTCAATGATTTGATTTTTTTCATATTTGTATAATTCAGTTCTACAGCACATGAAGAAAACCCAGTATTGTTTTTGTCGAAAAAATATATGACTTTTTCCTATTATCCGCAAAAATAAAACCGCACTTTCTCGAGTGCTTATTCTGCAGTATACTCCAAGTTTGGAAGAATTCAAGCCAGGAATATGGACGGTAGAGATATAACACAAAAAAGCAGAGGTCAGATGCCATGAACTACACCCTTACCAGAATTCTTACGTCATTGTGACTTCACAAAATGACAATTTCATGCTACAACTACTTCAAATTTGATACACTGGTGTTCCTCAAGATGCCTGTTGATATTGTGTTTATAGATGTTATATTCTGGCTGGAAAACGTAACAAATTCTTCGGATAATCCGTTCCTTTCAAAAGTTTGCAACAAATAATTCATAAAAATGTCAATTAGGCCTACATATGATTTCAAAACTGTAGTCATAGTTCTTCAAATTTGCGTGCAATGTGGATGTTTGAAAGTTTGCTGAAAAGCCGAAAAACGTGTATGACAGGCCTTTCGTTCATGACGTCATAGTGGAAAATCTATCATAGCAGAAAAGTATCGACAGTACCCTCCTGAACCGGAATTCAACGAGCTTTCCAATGGTGCAATCCGCTTTTCTGTACGACAAATACCTCTCGATATATAGCTCCATTTTGAAAATTGACGTTTTACGTCATGACGTCATTGACGTTGCACGTAGCGTGTTGAAACTCGGCATGTGGCTGTGCAATCACGTTCCACATAAGTTCTTATAATTACAGTCTATTACCTTTAAAATTGAATGCACTGTGGTTGTTTGAAAGTTTGCTGAAAAGGCGAAAAACTTGTATGACAGGCCTTACGTTTATGACGTCATAGCGGAAAATCTATCATGGCGGAAAGGTATCGGACAGTACCCTCCTGAACCAGAATTCAACGAGCTTTCCAATGGTGCAATCCGCTTTTCTGTACGACAAATAGCTCTCGATATATAGCTCCATTTTTAAAATTGACGTTTTACGTCATGACGTCATTGACGTTGCACGTAGCGTGTTGAAACTCGGTGTGTGGCTGTGCAATAAAGTTCCACATACGTTCTCATTATTACAGTCCAGTACCTTCAAATTTAGGTGCACTGTGGATGTTTGAAATTTTGCTGAAAAATCGAAAAACTGGTATGACAGGCCTTACGTTTATGACGTCATAGCGGAAAATTTATCATGGCGGGAAAGTATCGGACAGTACCCTCCTGAACCAGAATTCAACGAGCTTTTCAATGGTGCCATTCGCTTCTCTCTACGACAAACACTTTCCGATATATGGCCCCATTTTAAAAATTGACATTTTACGTCATGACGTCATTGACGTTCAACCGATCAACGTATAACTTTGTTGTTCGATGGATAATATGAACATATATCAGTGTATCAAATTTCAGAACAATCGGTTCAAATTTGACTGCTGTGCGAATTTTTTAAAATTCGCCAATGATGAGAGATAGGGATTTTTCGAGTTTTTAAGAATTTTTGGTGACGTCATCAATGGACCGATTTTTTTCAAAAAAGTTGGGTCTCGTCCTTGGCCGAATACCTATCCAACAAAAAAGTTTCGGGATGTTAGCGTGAAAACTGTGGCCGCTAGAGAGGTAACAAACAAACAAACATACATACAAACAAACATCCGCGAGTGACCAACATACTTGGCGAAAATCGAAGATTTCGCCAAGTAACAAACAAACGAGGGGCCATAGGCCCGGCAGTTGACGAATTTGCCATAGGAACGTCAATTACGTCATACCGAATTGACGTTGCACGTAGCGTGTTGAAACTTGGGACGTCCCTGAATAATAACGCTCCACATACGTTCTCATAATTACAGCCTATTACCTTCAAAATTGAGTGCACTGTGCTTGTTTGAAAGTTTGCTGAAAAGCCGTAAATCTTGTATGACAGGCCTTACGTTTATGACCTCATAGCGGAAAATCCATCATGGCGGAAAAGTATCGGACAGTACCCTTCTAAACCAGAATTCAACGAGCTTTCCAATGGTGCAATCCGCTGTTCTGTACGACAAATACTTTTTGATATATAGCCCCATTTTGAAAATTGACGTTTTACTTCATGACGTCATTGACGTTGCAAGTAGCGTGTTGAAACTTGATAGGTGGCTGGATATCATTATTTCACATACGTTCTGATAATTACAGATCAATACCTTCAAATTTGAGTGCACTGTAAATGTTTGAAAGTTTGCTGAAAAGTCGAAAAATTGGTATGACAGGCCATACGTTTATGACGTCATAGCGGAAAATCCATCATGGCGGAAAAGTATCGGACAGTACCCTTCTAAACCAGAATTCAACGGGCTTTCCAATGGTGCAATTCGCTTCTCTGTACGACAAATACTTTCCGATATATAACCCCATTCCAAAAATTGACGTTTTACGTCATGACGTCATTGACGTTGCACGTAGCGTGTTGAAACTTGGTGTATGGCTGGGTATCATTATTCCATATAAGTTCTGCCAATTACAGTCTAATATCTTCAAAATTGAGTGCACTGTGGATGTTTGAAAGTTTGCTGAAAAGTCGAAAAATTGGTATGACAGGCCTTACGTTTATGACGTCATAGCGGAAAATCTATCATGGCGGAAAAGTATCGGACAGTACCCTTCTAAACCAGAATTCAACGAGCTTTCCTATGGTGCAATCCGCTTCTCTCTACGACAAATACTTTTCGATATATAGCCCCATTTCGAAAAATGACGTTTCACGTCGTGACGTCATTGACGTTCGAACAATCCGAGTAAAACTTCGCAGTTCGATGGAAGATACCATTATATATCGGTGTGCTAAATTTCAGAGATATCGGTCCAAATGTGACTGCTGTGTGAATTTTTGAAAATCCGCCAATGATGAGAGATAGGGATTTTTCGATTTTCAATGATTTTTGGTGACGTCATCAATGAACCGATTTCTTTCAAAAACGTTCGGTGCTCTCCCTGGGCGGATACCTATCTATCAAAAAAGTTTCGGGATGCTAGCTCGAAAACTGTGGCCTGTAACGTGCTAACAGACAAACAAACATACAAATAAACAAACAAACCGAACTGACCAACATAGTTGACGAATTTTTAATTCGTCAACTAACAAACGAGGGGCCATAGGCCCGGCAGTTGACGAATTTGCCATAGAAACGTCAATTACGTCATACCGAAGTGACGTTGCACGTAGCGTGTTGAAACTTGGGACGTCCCTGAATAATAACGCTCCACATACGTTCTCATAATTACAGCCTATTACCTTCAAAATTGAGTGCACTGTGCTTGTTTGAAAGTTTGCTGAAAAGCCGTAAATCTTGTATGACAGGCCTTACGTTTATGACCTCATAGCGGAAAATCCATCATGGCGGAAAAGTATTGGACAGTACCCTTCTAAACCAGAATTCAACGAGCTTTCCAATGGTGCAATTAGCTTCTCTGTACGACAAATACTTTTCGAAATATAGCCCCATTTCAAAAATTGACGTTTTACGTCATGACGTCATTGACGTTGCACGTAGCGTGTTGAAACTTGGTGTATGGCTGGGTATCATTATTCCATATACGTTCTGATAATTACAACTTAATATCTTCAAAATTGAGAGCACTGTGGATGTTTGAAAGTTTGCTGAAAAGCCGTAAATCTTGTATGACAGGCCTTACGTTTATGACGTCATAGCGGAAAATCTATCATGGCGGAAAAGTATCGAACAGTACCATCCTAAACCAAAATTCAACGAACTTTTCAATGGTACAATCCGCTTCTCTCTATGACAAATACTTTTTGATATATAGCCCTATTTCGTAAATTGACGTTTTACGTCATGAAGTCATTGACGTTGCACGTAGCGTGTTGAAACTTGGCATGTGGCTGGATATCATTATTTCACATACGTTCTGATAATTACAGTTCAATACCTTCAAATTTGAGTGCACTGTAGATGTTTGAAAGTTTGCTGAAAAGTCGAAAAATTGGTATGACAGGCTTTACGTTTATGACGTCATAGCGGAAAATCTATCATGGCGGAAAAGTATCGGACAGTACCCTCCTACACCAAAATTCAACGAACTTTTCAATGGTACAATCCGCTTCTCTCTACGACAAATACTTTTTGATATATAGCCCCATTTCGAAAATTGACGTTTTACGTCATGACGTCATTGACGTTGCACGTAGCGTGTTGAAACTTGGTATGTGGCTGGATATCATTATTTCACATACGTGCTGATAATTACAGTTCAATACCTTCAAATTTGAGTGCACTGTAGATGTTTGAAAGTTTGCTGAAAAGTCGAAAAATTGGTATGACAGGCCTTATGTTTATGACGTCATAGCGGAAAATCTATCATGGCGGAAAAGTATCGGACAGTACCCTTCTAAACCAGAATTCAACGAGCTTTCCAATGGTGCAATCCGCTTCTCTCTACGACAAATACTTTTCGATATATAGCCCCATTTCGAAAAATGACGTTTCACGTCGTGACGTCATTGACGTTCGAACAATCCGAGTAAAACTTCGCAGTTCGATGGAAGATACCATTATATATCGGTGTGCTGAATTTCAGAGATATCGGTCCAAATGTGACTGCTGTGTGAATTTTTGAAAATCCGCCAATGATGAGAGATAGGGATTTTTCGATTTTTCAATGATTTTTGGTGACGTCATCAATAAACCGATTTCTTTCAAAAACGTTCGGTGCTCTCCCAGGGCGGATACCTATCTACCAAAAAAGTTTCGGGATGCTAGCTCGAAAACTGTGGCCTGTAACGTGCTAACAGACAAACAAACATACAAATAAACAAACGAGAGCCCCTAGGGCACCCACTTGCCGGAACGCATACTCATGATATTTGACAGGTTTCAATGAATTTGAAATTTCCAACTGTATCCTATTCAATATGGTGCACTGATGTTTCCAACTGTATCCTATTCAATATGGTGCACTGAACTTTGTACTCGACCTTGATATTGACTTGTGGCGAACCTCTCAAGGTCAAGGTCAAAGGTCACATTCAAGGTCACTCATGAAAGGCCTTTTAATATGCCACAATATGGTCTTAGTTTGAACTCTCTGCGACGATTAGTTCCGAAGTTATGGCCATTTATGTGATTTTGACCTTTCTCTTGACCTTGACCTCGACCTTTGACCTTGAGTCACGAAAATTGTGCATTGTCTGTGTATGAAGACATATATTTTACCTGTATAATTCCATCAGAATCGAACAAGGTTTGTGGACACTATGACCATTTGAAAGTTCGAAAAAATTACGTTTATGACGTCACTGTGACGTCAATAAACGTCACATCTCAAAACTGATGAGAAAGTATGTACCAGGGAGTCAAGACCTTTCATTTGATATACTACTTGATAGGTTTCAGTTAGTTTTGAAATTTGACCTTGAAGTTTTCCTCATATGACCGTATTTTCCTGACCAAGTTCAAGGTCAATCATGAAATTGACATATACGCTCGATTGCTATGTCTCTTCTGAATGATATGGTTCGAATTTCATGAACCTACAACAATTCAAATGGATGTTATTACCGGAAACGTGTTTTTCTGGGATTTCGATGACCTTGACCTTGACCTTTGACCTTTGTACTTTAGTTACTAGAGGTCATTACTGTCAATATGCACATCAAGTTTTAAGAGATTCCATACAGTATTGACGATGTTATGGCCTTTTGAAATTTCGGAAATTTGACGTTTATGACGTCATTGTGACGTCAGTGTACGTCGCAGCGCCGAAAATAAGATATCACTGCAATCAGGGGGCCAAGACCTTTCCAACGATATACTACTCGATATGATTCGCTGACCTTCGTACTTGACCTTGACATTCACCTCATGGCGAACTTCTCAAGGTCAAGGTCAAATGTCAAGGTCAAGGTCACAAAAGATAGAACTCGAGTGTATCTACAATATGAACTTGGTTTGAAGTCTTTATAACGAATAGAACCGGAGTTATGGCCACTTATGTGTTTTTACCATTTTGCATGACCTTGACCTTGACCTTTGACCTAGAATCACCAAAAACGTGCAGTCGCGAACCATCATCCTAGAGAATATGCACACCAAGTTTGGAAAGAATCAAGAGAAAATTGTGGACGCTAGAGGGGGCACAAACAAACAAACAAACAAACGAGAGCCCCTAGGGCACCCACTTGCCGGAACGCATACTCATAATATTTGACAGGCTTCAATGAATTTGAAATTTCCAACTGTATCCTATTCAATATGGTGCACTGATGTTTCCAACTGTATCCTATTCAATATGGTGCACTGAACTTTGTACTCGACCTTGATATTGACTTGTGGCGAACCTCTCAAGGTCAAGGTCAAAGGTCACATTCAAGGTCACTCATGAAAGGCCTTTTAATATGCCACAATATGGTCTTAGTTTGAACTCTCTGCGACGATTAGTTCCGAAGTTATGGCCATTTATGTGATTTTGACCTTTCTCTTGACCTTGACCTCGACCTTTGACCTTGAGTCACGAAAATTGTGCATTGTCTGTGTATGAAGACACATAGTTTACCTGTATAATTCAATCAGATTCGAACAAGGTTTGTGGACACTATGACCATTTGAAAGTTCGAAAAAATTACGTTTATGACGTCACTGTGACGTCAATAAACGTCACATCTCAAAACTGATGAGAAAGTATGTACCAGGGAGTCAAGACCTTTCATTTGATATACTACTTGATAGGTTTCAGTTAGTTTTGAAATTTGACCTTGAAGTTTTCCTCATATGACCTTATTTTCCTGACCAAGTTCAAGGTCAATCATGAAATTGACATATACGCTCGATTGCTATGTCTCTTCTGAATGATATGGTTCGAATTTCATGAACCTACAACAATTCAAATGGATGTTATTACCGGAAACGTGTTTTTCTGGGATTTCGATGACCTTGACCTTGACCTTTGACCTTTGTACTTTAGTTACTAGAGGTCATTACTGTCAATATGCACATCAAGTTTTAAGAGATTCCATACAGTATTGACGATGTTATGGCCTTTTGAAATTTCGGAAATTTGACGTTTATGACGTCATTGTGACGTCAGTGTACGTCGCAGCGCCGAAAATAAGGTATCACTGCAATCAGGGGGCCAAGACCTTTCCAACGATATATTACTCGATATGATTCGCTGACCTTCGTACTTGACCTTGACATTCACCTCATGGCGAACTTCTCAAGGTCAAGGTCAAATGTCAAGGTCAAGGTCACAAAAGATAGAACTCGAGTTTATCTACAATATGAACTTGGTTTGAAGTCTCTATAACGAATAGAACCGGAGTTATGGCCACTTATCTGTTTTTAACATTTTGCATGACCTTGACCTTGACCTTTGACCTAGAATCACCAAGAACGTGCAGTCGCGAACCATCATCCTAGAGAATATGCACACCAAGTTTGGGGAGAATCAAGAGAAAATTGTGGACGCTAGAGGGGGCACAAACAAACAAACAAACAAACAAACAAACAAACACACAAACCGACAAACCAACCGACCAACATACTTGCCGGAATTTAAATTCCGGCAAGTAACAAACAAACAAACAAACCGAACTGACCAACATAGTTGACGAATTTTTAATTCGTCAACTAACAAATGAAGCAATCGCTCAAAGAGCTAGGACTTGGCAAAATGAAGTAATGAACTTGAAGAGAAGTCTATAAGCCAGCTTTGATCTATAAACCCTTGCATCATAATACTGTAATAATTTTAAATTGTGCTGCTACATTCTTCAGAATTGAAAGCATGATCATGATCTTGTAAGTTACAGATGAAAAAATACAATGACAACAAGTGAACAAAACGAATAGAGACACTCGGTGAATACAAATCATGCCAGAATGGACTTAACACAGATGCATTATGATGCATGAAGGACACGATCATAATGGAACCAATGAGACACTGTTAAATGACTTTAAGGAATTCATAGTGAGAAATAATTAAGTATGATGACATAATAACGATAAAGATTACTCGTGCTACATTTATTTGCTGATTTTGTACACTACGAATGTGTTGTTTCGTTGTTTGGAATTGAATACATGATCTTTTAATGGAGAAAAAAAAATAGTTTTGAGATAGTATTGAACCCGGGTCTGTGGATTCAAAGTCCTACGCTCTACGCTCAGCACTAACGTGGCTGGCGATGTGAAGCAGAGTGTTTCATATAGCAATGCTATTATCGTTTTCATGTAATGCTTTTCAGTAACGATTTTCTGTTGCCGTGACAACAGTTTGAGAGCTATGATGTTCCAAATCAAAAGGGTTATGCGGACATTCCGTGCACATATTATGTGAGAATTCCGTCAAAATCACACAAGAATCGACCGCACAGCAATGTGTTAAACTTTGGATCCGAAATTCCTGACCCCCATGTATTTCACCTGGAGTTTAAATCGTCAATTTTGATTCAACTGCTGTCGGTCATACATCAAATGATGCAGAATTGGCCATAGTAAAAGACGTGAACACTTTTGGAAGTGCAGGTGGAATGAAAGTGGAGTTATGGCCATTTTTATTTTTTTCTGTTTTTCAATGACCTTGGCGTTAATTCTTGACCTTTGACCTTGAGAAACAACAGGAATGTGCCGTTATACTGTGTGCATATGCTGTCAAAATTTCATAAGAATCCGACAAAAATTGACTGCACAGCATTGCTTGAAACTTTTGATCCAGAAACTCCTGACCCCCGTCTTTTTAACCTGGAGTCAAAATCGTCAATTTTGATGCAACAGCCGTCGGCCATACATCAAAAGATGCAGAATTGGCCATAGTAATCGATGCAAGAAATCTCGAAATTCCACATATAATATAACTGGAGTTATTACGATTTTTAATTTTTTTGTTTTTCAATGACCTTGGCGTGAATGTTTGACCTTTGACCTTCAGAAACGAAAGGCTTATGCGGAAGCTGCTTGCGCATATTGTGTGAAAATTTCATGAAAATGCGACAAGAATTGCGCCCGCTATCGTCATAACAGACGGACAGACAAACATACAAACAAACAAACAAACAAACAAACTAACAAACAAACAAACAAGATGACTGACCAACATACTTGGCAAAATTTATTTTGCCAAGTAACAAACCGAACTGACCAACATAGTTGACGAATTTTTAATTCGTCAACTAACGAGGGGCCATAGGCCCGGCAGTTGACGAATTAGGAAGGTTACCGGACAATATATGTTTTAGATATATGTTTTAGTGAGATATTAGCCATTTTGTGCTCTGACCTCAATTTTCAAATCATGAGAAGATATAACATATATCATTTCCTATACATGTATGTCCAAAGCTGTAAAGTCGATAAAAAGCGATATATTAGCCACATTGTGCTCTGACCTTGAAAATGAGGTCGAAGGTCAAATGTCAAGGTCAAGGTCACAGAAGATAGAACTCGAGTTAATCTACAATATGAACTTGGTTTGAAGTCTCTAGGGCGATTAGAACCGAAGTTATGGCCATTTATGTGTTTTCGACACTTTATGTGACCTTGACCTTGACCTTTGACCTAGGGTCCCCAAATTTCACCCATTTGCAAGTATATACATAAGCATTTTATACGTACAATTTGGTCATGATACGTCCAAAACTGTGGCTTGTAGAGCGGTAATATACGAAGAACAAACTAGATTTTGATGATAACAATAGAATGCAAAGCAGTTTTTCCGTTGCCATGGCAACATTTTTCAGGCGAATTTGACTAAAATCAATGGATGCCTGGCTTTGAGCCTAAAAAGTGTTCCCATAAAGTTTGGTGATGATCCGACCTAAACTGTGATATGTTTCAGTTAGTTTGAAAATTTGACCTTGAAGTTTTGAATGTGTCCTCATTTTTGCGACCAAGTTCAAGATCAATTATAAAATTGACATGTACATATGATTACCATGCCTCTTCTGAATGATATGGTTCAAATTTTATGAGACTACAATGATTCAAGCAGATGTTATAACCGAAAAGGTGTTTTTCTAGGATTTCGATGACCTTGACCTTGACCTTTGACCTTTGTATTCCAATTCGTAGAGGTCAATGCTATTAATATGCATGTCAAGTTTCAAGATATTCCATACAATATTGACGCTGTTATGGCCTTTTGAAATTTCGGTAATTTGACGTTTATGACGTCATTGTGACGTGAGTGTACGTCGCAGCGCCGAAAATAAGGTATCACTGCAATCAGGGGCCCAAGACCTTTCCAACGACATACTACTCGATATGATTCGCTGACCTTCGTACCTGACCTTGATATTCACCTCATGGCAAACTCTCAAGGTCAAGGTCAAATGCCGAGGTCAAGGTCACAGAAGATAGAACTCGAGTTTATCTACAATATGAACTTGGTTTGAAGTCTTTAGCACAAATAGAACCGGAGTTATGGCCACTTATGTGTTTTTACCATTTTGCGTGACCTTGACCTTGACTTTGGACCTTGAGTCACAAAAATTGTGCATTGTCTCTGCATGAATATATATATTGTATCTGTAAAATTTCATCAGAATCAAGCAAAATTTGTGGACACTATGACCGTTTGAAATTTTGAAAAATTAACGTTTATGACGTCGCTGTGACGTCAATAAACGTCACAGCTCAAAACTGATGAAAAGGTATGTACCAGGGAATCAAGACCTTTCATTTGATATACTACTTGATAGGTTTCAGTTAGTTTTAAAATTTGACCTTGAAGTTCTCCTCATATGACCTTATTTTCCTGACCAAGTTCAAGGTCAATCATGAAATTGACATATAGGTTCGATTGCTATACCTCTTCTGAACGATATGGTTCAAATTTCATGAACCTACGACAATTCAAACGGATGTTATTACCGGAAACGTGTTTTTCTGGGATTTCGATGACCTTGACCTTGACCTTTGACCTTTGCACATAAATTCGTAGAGTTCATTGCTGTCAATATGCATATCAAGTTTCAAGAGATTCCATTCAGTATTGACGATGTTATGGCCTTTTGAAATTTCGGGAATTTGACGTTTATGACGTCATTGTGACGTCAGTGTACGTCGGAGCGCCGAAAATAGAGTATCACTGCGATCAGGGGGTCAAGACCTTTCCAACGATATACTACTCGATATGCTGCGCTGACCTTTGTACTTGACCTTGACTTCGACCTGGGCGAACTTCTCAAGGTCAAGGTCAAATGTCAAGGTCAAGGTCACAGACGATAGAACTCGAGTGTATCTACAATATGCACTTGGTTAGAAGTCTCTAGAACGATTAGAACCTGAGTTATGACCACTTATGTGTTTTCAACGTTTTGTGTGACCTTGACCTTGACCTTTGACCTAGGGTCACAAAAATTCACCGGTTTCCAGGTATATACCTAGGCATTGTATCCATACGATTTGGTGATGATCCGGCCAAAACTGTGACCTGTAACGTGCAAACAGACAAACAAACAGACAAACAAACAGACAAACCGAACTGACCAACATAGTTGACGAATTTTTAATTCGTCAACTAACAAACCGAACTGACCAACATAGTTGACGAATTTTTAATTCGTCAACTAACGAGGGGCCATAGGCCCGGCAGTTGACGAATTCGCAAACTTTCATCTCAATGTGAGAGGTCAAGGTTATAGTAATGTTATTACTATGGAATTGACATACACATCTGATTGCTATGCCTCTTTCGAATGAAGCGGTTCAAAATTGATTAAACTCCTACGGTTCAAACAAATGTTATTACTGGAAAGGTGTTTTTTCTGGGATTTCGATGACTTTGACCTTGATCTTTGACCTTTGTACTACAATTCGTAGAGGTCAATGCTATCAATGGGTATATCAAGTTTCAAGATACTCCATACAGTATTGACGCTGTTATAGCCTTTTGAAATTTTGGAAATTTAACGTGTGGGATGCAGTCAGATTTTGATGATGCCAGAAACAAACGTAAAATACAACATTTTGCAATAAAAATTGTAGCTGGATCAAATAGTTCATCCGAAGACACACTGAAATATTCCACTCATGCATATTCATGAAACGTTTTTTTTTTTGTTATCTCCATAAACAGTGATATAGGCACCAAGTAGTAGATTCTTTGTATTTTCTGGTTCAGGCTTGATTTTGATTTAAGGTGTGATTGCACGTAACTTACCGCTGTCTGCACTGAGGCACTTTTCCATTGACTTATGATGTGAAAGTAAAGGTAACAAAATCACCAAAACAATACAATCCCCTGACCTAAAACTTGGCTAGCACACACACATATACTCATGGATGATGAACCGAGACATGGTTTCATAAATGATATCACGAAAGCTGTGCAATTTGATGATTAGATGAATCATTTTATACGTTTCACCAAAACGAAGATTCGAGTGTTCTGCTTGACAAGCACTGGCTGTTGCATATATTTATTCCTTGTTGTCGTCAAAATAATGAGAATATCTAGGGCTATACTTTCTGTGAGATGAATACAATGAGCTGAACATTCATAATCCCGAACACCTCGGTGCACCCGAGTGCATATCACCTGTGAGTTTTACTGGCCTCACTAGCTATTTGCTGCACAGCATAATCCTTTCGCTCGCCCTGTTGTGAGTGTATTTTGTAGACTGAGAAATAGGTCGGAAAATGACATATGAAAACGATGAATTTAACAAATTTAACATTGCTTAGTAAGAAACAGAGTCTCGGTTAGTAATCCTTGATGGCTAACAATCAGAAAGGCAAAGTTTCACGTTGATTGGAAGTGTGTAAATTCATGAAGTTGTTACCTTTATATTTACATTATAAGTGAATGGACAGCTGGTCACTGCCAGGTTCATGACCATCACATGCAATCAATCCTTAATATCGCGAAACAATAGAATTAGATAAAAGAATGACTGTGGAAAACATATCAGAAGTAATACAAAAACACTCAGAAACAGAAAAAGTCATTTAGACTGGAATTTGAAAAAAAAGGAAAATGGCAATAGGAATCGAACCCCTAACCCCGTGCACTGCAACCTAACGCCTTTACTGACTGAGCCAATCTGTCAGTTGGAAGTTGTCAGGTGTGAAGTATATACCGTAGAACAGACCGCGCTCAGAAGAAATGCTGGACTATCCCATGGCTGCGCATTGGTGTGGCTGCTGTGGCGGCAGCGTCAGGAGTTTTTCAGATTTTTTTGTGACGTCTTCACTTGACCGAATTTAACGAAAATTCAACCATTTCCAGTCTTCAACATAATGAATAACCTTGTAAATTTTCGTGAACATATCTCCAGAATTGTGGTCGGTATCGTGCTAACAGACATCTTACTGATTGACATACAATCGCGAGGGGCCATAGGCCCGGCAGTTGACGAATTGCCATAAAAATTGCAATTATGTCAAAACGAGTATTCAGATCTGAGTTGAATAAAGACCATGAAATCCCCTAATTTGCATGAATTTCTCTTATCCGATTGACGGATATTGACCAAAATCGTGCATGTGTTTCTTATGGGGCAATAAATAAGAAAACAAAGTCAGTAATCTGTTTAATCTAATTAGCACCAATTCGGAAATTGACGTTTTACGTCATGACGTCATTGACGTTGCACATAGCGTGCTGAAACTTGTTAAATGGCTGGGCATCATTATTCCATATACGTTCTGATAATTACAGTCCAATAATATCGAATATGAGTGCACTGTGGATGTTTGAAAGTTTGCTGAAAAGTCGACAAATTGGTATGACAGGCCTTACGTTTATGACGTCATAGCGGAAAATCTATCATGGCGGAAAAGTATCGGACAGTACCCTTCTAAACCAGAATTCAACGAGCTTTCCAATGGTGCAATCCGCTTCTCTCTACGACAAATACTTTTTGATATATAGCCCGATTTTGAAAATTGACGTTTTACGTCATGACGTCATTAACGTTGCACCTAGCGTGTTGAAACTTGGTATGTGGCTGGATATCATCATTTCACATACGTTCTGTTAATTACAGTTCAATACCTTTGAATTTGAGTGCACTGTAGATGTTTGAAAGTTTGCTGAAAAGTCGAAAAATTGGTATGATAGGCCTTACGTTTATGACGTCATAGCGGAAAATCTATCATGGCGGAAAAGTATCGGACAGTAACCATCTAAACCAGAATTCAACGAGCTTTCCAATGGTGCAATTCGCTTCTCTGTACGACAAATATTTTCCGATATATAGCCCGATTTCGAAAATTGACGTTTTACGTCATGACGTCATTGACGTTGCACGTAGCGTGTTGAAGCTTGGTATGTGGCTGGATATCATTATTTCACATACGTGCTGATAATTACAGTTCAATACCTTCAAATTTGAGTGCACTGTAGATGTTTGAAAGTTTGCTGAAAAGTCGAAAAATTGGTATGAGAGGCCTTACGTTTATGACGTCATAGCGGAAAATCTATCATGGCGGAAAAGTATCGGACAGTACCCTCCTAAACCAGAATTCAACGAGCTTTCCAATGGTGCAATTCGCTTCTCTGTACGACAAATACTTTCCGATATATAGCCCGATTTCGAAAAATGACGTTTCACGTCGTGACGTCATTGACGTTTGAACAATCCGAGTAAAACTTCGCAGTTCGATGGAAGATACCATTGTATATCGGTGTGTTGAATTTCAGAGATATCGGTCCGAATGTGACTGCTGTGTGAATTTTTGAAAATCCGCCAATGATGAGAGATAGGGATTTTTCGATTTTTCAATGATTTTTGATGACGTCATCAATGAACCGATTTCTTTCAAAAACGTTCGGTGCCGTCCCAGGGCGGATACCTATCTATCAAAAAAGTTTCGGGATGCTAGCTTGAAAACTGTGGCCTGTAACGTGCG
This sequence comes from Terebella lapidaria, assembly GCA_949152475.1. Taxonomy (NCBI): domain Eukaryota; kingdom Metazoa; phylum Annelida; class Polychaeta; order Terebellida; family Terebellidae; genus Terebella; species Terebella lapidaria. The sequence continues at coordinate 32,600,113 of OX424567.1, read as the reverse complement.
AACAGACAAACAGACAAACAGACAAACGAGGGGCCATAGGCCCGGCAGTTGACGAATTTGCCATAGAAACGTCAATTACGTCATACCGAAGTGACGTTGCACGTAGCGTGTTGAAACTTGGGACGTCCCTGAATAATAACGCTCCACATACGTTCTCATAATTACAGCCTATTACCTTCAAAATTGAGTGCACTGTGCTTGTTTGAAAGTTTGCTGAAAAGCCGTAAATCTTGTATGACAGGCCTTACGTTTATGACCTCATAGCGGAAAATCCATCATGGCGGAAAAGTATTGGACAGTACCCTTCTAAACCGGAATTCAACGAGCTTTCCAATGGTGCAATTAGCTTCTCTGTACGACAAATACTTTTCGAAATATAGCCCCATTTCAAAAATTGACGTTTTACGTCATGACGTCATTGACGTTGCACGTAGCGTGTTGAAACTTGGTGTATGGCTGGGTATCATTATTCCATATACGTTCTGATAATTACAACTTAATATCTTCAAAATTGAGAGCACTGTGGATGTTTGAAAGTTTGCTGAAAAGCCGTAAATCTTGTATGACAGGCCTTACGTTTATCACGTCATAGCGGAAAATCTATCATGGCGGAAAAGTATCGAACAGTACCATCCTAAACCAAAATTCAACGAACTTTTCAATGGTACAATCCGCTTCTCTCTATGACAAATACTTTTTGATATATAGCCCTATTTCGTAAATTGACGTTTTACGTCATGAAGTCATTGACGTTGCACGTAGCGTGTTGAAACTTGGCATGTGGCTGGATATCATTATTTCACATACGTTCTGATAATTACAGTTCAATACCTTCAAATTTGAGTGCACTGTAGATGTTTGAAAGTTTGCTGAAAAGTCGAAAAATTGGTATGACAGGCTTTACGTTTATGACGTCATAGCGGAAAATCTATCATGGCGGAAAAGTATCGGACAGTACCCTCCTACACCAAAATTCAACGAACTTTTCAATGGTACAATCCGCTTCTCTCTACGACAAATACTTTTTGATATATAGCCCCATTTCGAAAATTGACGTTTTACGTCATGACGTCATTGACGTTGCACGTAGCGTGTTGAAACTTGGTATGTGGCTGGATATCATTATTTCACATACGTGCTGATAATTACAGTTCAATACCTTCAAATTTGAGTGCACTGTAGATGTTTGAAAGTTTGCTGAAAAGTCGAAAAATTGGTATGACAGGCCTTATGTTTATGACGTCATAGCGGAAAATCTATCATGGCGGAAAAGTATCGGACAGTACCCTTCTAAACCAGATTTCAACGAGCTTTCCAATGGTGCAATCCGCTTCTCTCTACGACAAATACTTTTCGATATATAGCCCCATTTCGAAAAATGACGTTTCACGTCGTGACGTCATTGACGTTCAAACAATCCGAGTAAAACTTCGCAGTTCGATGGAAGATACCATTATATATCGGTGTGCTGAATTTCAGAGATATCGGTCCAAATGTGACTGCTGTGTGAATTTTTGAAAATCCGCCAATGATGAGAGATAGGGATTTTTCGATTTTTCAATGATTTTTGATGACGTCATCAATGAACCGATTTCTTTCAAAAACGTTCGGTGCCGTCCCAGGGCGGATACCTATCTATCAAAAAAGTTTCGGGATGCTAGCTTGAAAACTGTGGCCTGTAACGTGCGAACAGACAAACAGACAAACAGACAAACGAGGGGCCATAGGCCCGGCAGTTGACGAATTTGCCATAGAAACGTCAATTACGTCATACCGAAGTGACGTTGCACGTAGCGTGTTGAAACTTGGGACGTCCCTGAATAATAACGCTCCACATACGTTCTCATAATTACAGCCTATTACCTTCAAAATTGAGTGCACTGTGCTTGTTTGAAAGTTTGCTGAAAAGCCGTAAATCTTGTATGACAGGCCTTACGTTTATGACCTCATAGCGGAAAATCCATCATGGCGGAAAAGTATTGGACAGTACCCTTCTAAACCGGAATTCAACGAGCTTTCCAATGGTGCAATTAGCTTCTCTGTACGACAAATACTTTTCGAAATATAGCCCCATTTCAAAAATTGACGTTTTACGTCATGACGTCATTGACGTTGCACGTAGCGTGTTGAAACTTGGTGTATGGCTGGGTATCATTATTCCATATACGTTCTGATAATTACAACTTAATATCTTCAAAATTGAGAGCACTGTGGATGTTTGAAAGTTTGCTGAAAAGCCGTAAATCTTGTATGACAGGCCTTACGTTTATCACGTCATAGCGGAAAATCTATCATGGCGGAAAAGTATCGAACAGTACCATCCTAAACCAAAATTCAACGAACTTTTCAATGGTACAATCCGCTTCTCTCTATGACAAATACTTTTTGATATATAGCCCTATTTCGTAAATTGACGTTTTACGTCATGAAGTCATTGACGTTGCACGTAGCGTGTTGAAACTTGGCATGTGGCTGGATATCATTATTTCACATACGTTCTGATAATTACAGTTCAATACCTTCAAATTTGAGTGCACTGTAGATGTTTGAAAGTTTGCTGAAAAGTCGAAAAATTGGTATGACAGGCTTTACGTTTATGACGTCATAGCGGAAAATCTATCATGGCGGAAAAGTATCGGACAGTACCCTCCTACACCAAAATTCAACGAACTTTTCAATGGTACAATCCGCTTCTCTCTACGACAAATACTTTTTGATATATAGCCCCATTTCGAAAATTGACGTTTTACGTCATGACGTCATTGACGTTGCACGTAGCGTGTTGAAACTTGGTATGTGGCTGAATATCATTATTTCACATACGTGCTGATAATTACAGTTCAATACCTTCAAATTTGAGTGCACTGTAGATGTTTGAAAGTTTGCTGAAAAGTCGAAAAATTGGTATGACAGGCCTTATGTTTATGACGTCATAGCGGAAAATCTATCATGGCGGAAAAGTATCGGACAGTACCCTTCTAAACCAGAATTCAACGAGCTTTCCAATGGTGCAATCCGCTTCTCTCTACGACAAATACTTTTCGATATATAGCCCCATTTCGAAAAATGACGTTTCACGTCGTGACGTCATTGACGTTCGAACAATCCGAGTAAAACTTCGCAGTTCGATGGAAGATACCATTATATATCGGTGTGCTGAATTTCAGAGATATCGGTCCAAATGTGACTGCTGTGTGAATTTTTGAAAATCCGCCAATGATGAGAGATAGGGATTTTTCGATTTTTCAATGATTTTTGGTGACGTCATCAATGAACCGATTTCTTTCAAAAACGTTCGGTGCTCTCCCAGGGCGGATACCTATCTATCAAAAAAGTTTCGGGATGCTAGCTCGAAAACTGTGGCCTGTAACGTGCTAACAGACAAACAAACATACAAATAAACAAACAAACAAACAAACAAACAAACCGAACTGACCAACATAGTTGACGAATTTTTAATTCGTCAACTAACAAACAAACAAACGGAACCGACCAACATAGTTGTCGAATTTTCAATTCGTCAACTAATAAAGCTCCGCAAGTAGAAGAGACCCTGCGTATATCCGTTTCATGTACAGGATCTTTGGTTTTTAGATGAATGGTGCTCCCTACGCGTTTTCGTCACCCCCGATAGTGCTGATATAAAAAAGCCCCTGGCTCGCCAGAGATTGTATTTAAACAAGAGTTTTAGGCTTTGTTATATCACTTGTGCATTACTGAGTTAGAAAACCACAGAAATGTTGCTTTAGATCAGTATTCAGATGCATACAAGGTATATTGTATTACTACGCGACCGAGTGTTGATATTAGAGACGGTACAAGTGCACAGGGGGTAATCGTTTCCACATCTTATTGGGGTTTGAACGGGCTGACAAACAGATTTACCCCACCTCTCTTTCCGTCTTGATATCTCAGCGAGTTTTCAATATATTTTCAACATGAAAAGTGCACCATAAACTAGAAATAACACTGCAATTTTCTACATAAAAAACTTCAAAATTAAATGTTGAATTATTTTTTTAAAATTGGATCCAGAAGAAAAATAAATGTATCCATAAAATCCGGAATCCGGATCCGATCCGGATGAAATTTTTTCAGTTTATGGAACATGATAGTCCGCCACTTTGTAGGAAAAATCAAGCTGAAATATGCACAATAGACCGAAATATAATATAAAATATAAGTTAAATGGAGTTTTCAATGTTAAATTCAAATAACTGTCAAATCCGTAATCCGGGTCCGATCCGGGTCAAAATTATAATGTGTGTATAGGATGTCATTCTGCACATGTGACTAAAATTTCAAGAGAATTCATTGAAAATTGAACGAGTAATGAATTTTTGAAAAATCGCCCCATGTTAAAGATAGGGATTTTTCGAGTTTTCAAGAATTTTTGATGACGTCATCAATAAACCGATTTTCTTCAAAAACTTTCGGTGTCCTTCCTGGGTGAATACCTACCTATCAGAAAAATTTCGTGATGCTCGCACTAAAACTGTGGCCTGTATCGTGCTAACAGACAGACAAACAAACAAACAAACAAACGGAACCGACCAACATAGTTGTCGAATTTTCAATTCGTCAACTAACAAACAAACCGAACTGACCAACATAGTTGACGAATTTTTAATTCGTCAACTAACCAACGGAACTGACCAACATAGTTGTCGAATTTTCAATTCGTCAACTAACAAACAAACAAACGGAACCGACCAACATAGTTGTCGAATTTTCAATTCGTCAACTAATAAAGCTCCGCAAGTAGAAGAGACCCTGCGTATATCCGTTTCATGTACAGGATCTTTGGTTTTTAGATGAATGGTGCTCCCTACGCGTTTTCGTCACCCGCGATAGTGCTGATATAAAAGAGCCCCTGGCTCGCCAGAGATTGTATTTAAACAAGAGTTTTAGGCTTTGTTATATCACTTGTGCATTACTGAGTTAGAAAACCACAGAAATGTTGCTTTAGATCAGTATTCAGATGCATACTCGTTATATTGTATTACTACGCGACCGAGTGTTGATATTAGAGACGGTACATGTGCACAGGGGGTAATCGTTTCCACATCTTATTGAGTTGTAAACGGGCTGACGAACAGATTTACCCCAGGTCTCTTTAAGTCTTGATATCTCAGCGAGTTTTCAAGTTATTTTGAACATGAAAAGTGCACCTTAAACTAGAAATAACACCGCAGTTTTCCACAAAACAGCTTCAAAATTCAATGTTCAATGATTTTTTGAAAATTGGATCCAGAGGAAAAATAAATGTATCCATAAAACCCGGAATCCGGATCCGATCCGGATGAAATTTTGTCAGTTTATGGACCATGATAGTCCGCCACTTTGTAGGAAAAATCAAGCTGAAATATGCACAATAGACCGAAATATAATATAAAATATAAGTTAAATGGAGTTTTCAATGTTAAATTCAAATAGCTGTCAAATCCGTAATCCGAGTCCGATCCGGTTCAAAATTATAATGTGTGTATAGGATGTCATTCTACACATGTGACTAAAATTTCAAGAGAATTCATTGAAAATTGAACGAGTTATGAATTTTTGAAAAATCGCCCCATGTTAAAGATAGGGATTTTTCGAGTTTTCAAGAATTTTTGATGACGTCATCAATAAACCGATTTTCTTCAAAAACTTTCGGTGTCCTTCCTGGGTGAATACCTACCTATCAGAAAAATTTCGTGATGCTCGCACTAAAACTGTGGCCTGTATCGTGCTAACAGACAGACAAACAAACAAACAAACGAGGGGCCATAGGCCCGGCAGTTGACGAATTGTCATTGAAATTGCAATGACGTCAAAAGGAGAAGCTGACGTCCTGACGTCATTGTCGTTGCACTTAACGTCTTGAAACTCAGTACATGACTGGGTATTAATATTCCAAATAAGTCCTCATGATTACAGTCCAATAGCTTCAAGTTTAAGTGCACTGTGGATGTTTGAAAGTTTGCTGAAAAGTAAAAAAATTGGTATGACAGGCATTACGTTTATGACGTCATAGCGGAAAATCTATCATGGCGGAAAAAGATCACACAGTACCCTCCTACACCAGAATTCAACGAGCTTTCCAATGGTGCAATCCGCTTCCCTGTACGACAAATATCTCTCGACATATAGCTCTATTTTTAAAATTGACGTTTTACGTGATGACGTCATTGACGTTGCACGTAGTGTTTTGAAACTCGGTACGTGGCTGAATAATAACGCTCCACATACGTTCTCATAATAACAGCCTATTACCTTCAAAATTGAGTGGACAGTGCTTGTTTGGAAGTTTGCTGAAAAGCCGTAAATCTTGTATGACAGGCCTTACGTTTATGACGTCATAGCGGAAAATCTATCATGGCGGAAAAGTATCGGACAGTACCCTTTTGAACCAGAATTCAACGAGCTTTCCAATGGTGCAATTCGCTTCTCTGTACGACAAATACTTTTTGATATATAGCTCCATTTCGAAAATTGACGTTTTACGTCATGACGTCATTGACGTTGCACGTAGCGTGTTGAAACTTGGCATATAGCTGGGTATCATTATTTCACATACCTTCTGATAATTACAGTCCAATATCTTCAAATTTGAGTGCACTGTGGATGTTTGAAAGTTTGCTGAAAGTCGAAAAATTGGTATGACAGGCTTTACGTTTATGACGTCATAGCGGAAAATCTATCATGGCGGAAAAGTATCGGACAGTACCGTTCTAAACCAGAATTCAACGAGCTTTCCAATAGTGCAATTCGCTTCTCTGTACGACAAATACTTTCCGATATATAGCCCCTTTTCGAAAATTGACGTTTTACGTCATGACGTCATTGACGTTCAACCGATGCAAGTAAAACTTTGCAGTATGATGGATGATATCAACATATATCGGTGTGCTAAGTTTCAGAGGTATTGATCTAAATATGACTGCTGTGTGAAATTTTGAAAACTCGCCGATGATAAGAGACATGAAAAAGAATCAAATTCGTGACCCCCAAATTTTCGACCTCAGGCGCAAATCGTGAGTTTTGGTCGTAGGACCATCAAACATGTACCGTATGATGTGTAATTGACCAAATAAAAATACAAAAATAGTTAGAAAAAATAATCCTATGTAGAACGTCAGTTATTGCGATTTTTCGATTTTGACCTTTTGTGTGACCTTGACCTTGACCTTGCAGCTAGGGTCACCAAAATATAACTATTTCCAGATCTATACATAAGCATTGTACCCGTGCAATTTGGTGATGATCCGGTCAAAACTGTGGCCTGTATCGTGCTAACAGACAAACATACAAATAAACAAACAAACAAACGGAACTGACCAACATAGTTGTCGAATTTTCAATTCGTCAACTAACAAACGGAACCGACCAACATAGTTGTCGAATTTTCAATTCGTCAACTAATAAAGCTCCGCAAGTAGAAGAGACCCTGCGTATATCCGTTTCATGTACAGGATCTTTGGTTTTTAGATGAATGGTGCTCCCTACGCGTTTTCGTCACCCGCGATAGTGCTGATATAAAAGAGCCCCTGGCTCGCCAGAGATTGTATTTAAACAAGAGTTTTAGGCTTTGTTATATCACTTGTGCATTACTGAGTTAGAAAACCACAGAAATGTTGCTTTAGATCAGTATTCAGATGCATACTCGTTATATTGTATTACTACGCGACCGAGTGTTGATATTAGAGACGGTACATGTGCACAGGGGGTAATCGTTTCCACATCTTATTGAGTTGTAAACGGGCTGACGAACAGATTTACCCCAGGTCTCTTTAAGTCTTGATATCTCAGCGAGTTTTCAAGTTATTTTGAACATGAAAAGTGCACCTTAAACTAGAAATAACACCGCAGTTTTCCACAAAACAGCTTCAAAATTCAATGTTCAATGATTTTTTGAAAATTGGATCCAGAGGAAAAATAAATGTATCCATAAAACCCGGAATCCGGATCCGATCCGGATGAAATTTTGTCAGTTTATGGACCATGATAGTCCGCCACTTTGTAGGAAAAATCAAGCTGAAATATGCACAATAGACCGAAATATAATATAAAATATAAGTTAAATGGAGTTTTCAATGTTAAATTCAAATAGCTGTCAAATCCGTAATCCGAGTCCGATCCGGTTCAAAATTATAATGTGTGTATAGGATGTCATTCTACACATGTGACTAAAATTTCAAGAGAATTCATTGAAAATTGAACGAGTTATGAATTTTTGAAAAATCGCCCCATGTTAAAGATAGGGATTTTTCGAGTTTTCAAGAATTTTTGATGACGTCATCAATAAACCGATTTTCTTCAAAAACTTTCGGTGTCCTTCCTGGGTGAATACCTACCTATCAGAAAAATTTCGTGATGCTCGCACTAAAACTGTGGCCTGTATCGTGCTAACAGACAGACAAACAAACAAACGAGAGGCCATAGGCCACACACTTGCCGGAATGAATACTTGATAGATTTCACTGATTTTCAATACTTGACCTTGGAAGTTTGCTCATGTGACTTCATTTTTTTTACCAAGTTCAAGGTATATCATGCATATAACATATAAATCTGATTGTCATGCCTGTTCTGAACCATCTGATTCAAATTTCATGAGCATACAAAGATTCAAGCAGAAGTTATTACCAAGAATGTTTTTTTTTTCTGAGATTTGCCATTTTGAAATTTTGAAAATCTGACGTTTGTGACGTCTTTGTGATGTTACTGAATGTCATAGCGCCTAAAATAAGATATCACTGGAATCAGGAGACCAAGACCTTCCTAATAGTATGCTACTTGATATGGTGCACTGACCTTCGTACATGGCATTGACCTATGGCGAACTTCTTAAGGTCAAGGTCAAAGGTCACATTCAAAGACACATAAGTAAATGACCTTTCGATATGCTACAACATGGTCCTAGTTTGAACTCTTTATGGCGATTAGTTCCAAAATTATGACCATTTATGTGACTTTGACCTTTTCCTCGATCTTGACCTTGACCTTCGACCTTGAGTCACGAAAATTGTGCATTGCCTGTGCATGAAGACATATAGTATACCTGTATAATTTCATCAGAATCGAACAAGATTTGTGGACACTATGACCATTTGAAATTCCGAAAAAATAACGTTTATGACGTCACTGTGACGTCAAAAAACGTCACATCTCAAAACTGATGAGAAAGTATGTACCAGGGAGTCAAGACCTTTCATTTGATATACTATTTGATAGGTTTCAGTTAGTTTTGAAATTTGACCTTGAAGTTTTCCTCATACGACCTTATTTTCCTGACCAAGTTCAAGGTCAATCATGAAATTGACATATACGTTCGATTGCTATACCTCTTCTGAATGATATGGTTCAAATTTCATGAACCTACGACAATTCAAATGGATCTTATTACCGGAAACGTGTTTTTCTGGGATTTCGATGACCTTGACCTTGACCTTTGACCTTTGTACTTAAATTCGTAGAGGTCATTGCTGTCAATATGCATATCAAGTTTCAAGAAATTCCATACAGTATTGACGATGTTATGGCCTTTTGAAATTTCGGAAATTTGACGTTTATGACGTCATTGTAACGTCAGTTTACGTCACAGCGCCGAAAATAAGGTACCATTGGAATCATGGGCTCAAGATCTTTCAAATGATATACTACTCGATATGGTGCACTGAACTTCGTATTTGACCTTGACTTCGACCTCATACAAACTTCTCAAGGTCAATGTAAAAAGTCGAGGTCAGCCACAAAAGATAGAACTCGAGTTTATCTACGATATGCACTTGATTTGAAGTCTCTAGGACAATTAGACCAGAAGTTATGGCCACTTATGTGTTTTAACATTTTGCGTGACCTTGACCTTGACCTTCGACCTTGAGTCACGAAAATTGTGCATTGCCTATGCATGAAGACATATATTATACCTGTATAATTTCATCAGAATCGAACAAGATTTGTGGACACTATGACTGTTTGAAATTTTGAAAAATTAACGTCTATAACGTCACTGTGACGTCAATAAACGTCACACCTCAAAACTGATGAGAAAGTATGTACCAGGGAATCGAGACCTTTCATTTGATATACTACTTGATAGGTTTTAGTCAGTTTGAAAATTTGACCTTGAAGTTCTCCTCATATGACCATATTTTCCTGACCAAGTTCAAGGTCAATCATGAAATTGACATATACCTCCGATTGCTAAACCTCTTCTGAATGATATGGTTCAAATTTCATGAACTTACGACAATTCAAACAGATGTTATTACCGGAAACGTGTTTTTCTGGGATTTCGATGACCTTGACCTTGACCTTTGACCTTTGTACTTAAATTCGTAGAGGTCATTGCTGTCAATATGCATATCAAGTTTCAAGAGATTCCATACAGTATTGGAGATGTTATGGTCTTTTGAAATTTCGGAAATTTGACGTTTATGACGTCATTGTGACGTCAGTGTACGTCGCAGCGCCAAAAATAAGGTATCACTGCAATCAGGGGCTCAAGACCTTTCAAACGATATACTACTCGATATGGTGCGCCGACCTTCGTACTTGACCTTGACATTCACCTCATGGCGAACTTCTCAAGGTCAAGGTCAAATGTCAAGGTCAAGGTCACATAAGATAGAACTCGAGTTTATCTACAATATGAACTTGGTTTGAAGTCTCTATCACGAATAGAACCGGAATTATGGCCACTTATGTGTTTTCATCCTTTTGCGTGACCTTGACCTTGACCTTGGACCTAGAATCACCAAAAACGTGCAGTCGCGAGCCATCATCCTAGAGAATATGCACACCAAGTTTGGGAAGAATCGAACCAGAAATGTGGACGCTAGAGGGCGTACAGACAAACAAACAAACAAACACACAAACAAACGAACAGACCAATATACTTGCCGAAATCTTTAGATTCCGGCAAGTAACAAACAAACGGAACCGACCAACATAGTTGTCGAATTTTCAATTCGTCAACTAATAAAGCTCCGCAAGTAGAAGAGACCCTGCGTATATCCGTTTCATGTACAGGATCTTTGGTTTTTAGATGAATGGTGCTCCCTACGCGTTTTCGTCACCCGCGATAGTGCTGATATAAAAGAGCCCCTGGCTCGCCAGAGATTGTATTTAAACAAGAGTTTTAGGCTTTGTTATATCACTTGTGCATTACTGAGTTAGAAAACCACAGAAATGTTGCTTTAGATCAGTATTCAGATGCATACTCGTTATATTGTATTACTACGCGACCGAGTGTTGATATTAGAGACGGTACATGTGCACAGGGGGTAATCGTTTCCACATCTTATTGAGTTGTAAACGGGCTGACGAACAGATTTACCCCAGGTCTCTTTAAGTCTTGATATCTCAGCGAGTTTTCAAGTTATTTTGAACATGAAAAGTGCACCTTAAACTAGAAATAACACCGCATTTTTCCACAAAACAGCTTCAAAATTCAATGTTCAATGATTTTTTGAAAATTGGATCCAGAGGAAAAATAAATGTATCCATAAAACCCGGAATCCGGATCCGATCCGGATGAAATTTTGTCAGTTTATGGACCATGATAGTCCGCCACTTTGTAGGAAAAATCAAGCTGAAATATGCACAATAGACCGAAATATAATATAAAATATAAGTTAAATGGAGTTTTCAATGTTAAATTCAAATAGCTGTCAAATCCGTAATCCGAGTCCGATCCGGTTCAAAATTATAATGTGTGTATAGGATGTCATTCTACACATGTGACTAAAATTTCAAGAGAATTCATTGAAAATTGAACGAGTTATGAATTTTTGAAAAATCGCCCCATGTTAAAGATAGGGATTTTTCGAGTTTTCAAGAATTTTTGATGACGTCATCAATAAACCGATTTTCTTCAAAAACTTTCGGTGTCCTTCCTGGGTGAATACCTACCTATCAGAAAAATTTCGTGATGCTCGCACTAAAACTGTGGCCTGTATCGTGCTAACAGACAGACAAACAAACAAACAAACGAGGGGCCATAGGCCCGGCAGTTGACGAATTGGCAAACTTTCATCTCAATGTGAAAGGTCAAGGTCATAGTAATGTTATTATCTGGAAATGGCATACACATTTGATTGTTTTGCCGCTTCCGAATGAAGTGGTTCAAAATCGATGAGACTCCGACGATTCAAGCAAATGTTATTACTGGACAGGTGTTTTTTCTGGGATTTCGATGACTTTGACCTTGATCTTTGACCTTTGTACTACAATTCGTAGAGGTCAATACTATCAATGGGTATAACAAGTTTCAAGATACTCCATACAGTATTGACGCTGTTATTGCCTTTTGAAATTTCGGAAATTAAACGTACGTGTAGGATGCAATCAGATTTTGATGATGCCAGAAACAAACGTAAAATACAACATTTTGCAATGAAAATTGTAGCTGGATCAAATAATTCATCCGAAGACACACTGAAATATTCCACTCATGCATATTCATGAAACGTTTTTTTTTTCAAACTCCATAAACAGTGATAAAGGCACCAAGTAGTGGATTCTTTGTGTTTTCTGCTTCAGGCTTGATTTTGATTTAATATCGCGAAACAATAGAATTAGATAAAAGGGTGACTGTGGAAAACATATCAGAATTAATACAAAAAAACACTCAGAAACAGAAAAAGTCATTTAGTCGGAATTAAAAAAAAAAAAAAAGACAATAGGAATCGAACCCGTGACCCCGCGCACCAACACCTACCGCCTTTACTGACTGAGCCAATCTGTCGCTTGAAGTTACTGCGCGTGAAGTATATAGCGTACGAGAGACCGCGCTCAGAATAAATGCTGGTATATCCCATGGCTGGGCATTGGTGTGGCTACTGTGGCGGCAGCGTGAGGAATTTTTTAGATATTTTTGTAACGTCTTCACTCAACCGATTTTCACGAAAATTGAACCATTTCTAGTCTTTAACATAAAGAATAACCGTGTAAATTTTCGTGAAAATATCTCCAGAATTGTGGTCGCTATCGTGCTAACAGACATCTTACTGATGGACATGCAATTACGAGGGGCCATAGGCCCGGCAGTTGACGAATTTGCCATAGGAACGTCAATTACGTCATACCGAATTGACGTTGCACGTAGCGTGTTGAAACTTGGGACGTCCCTGAATAATAACGCTCCACATACGTTCTCATAATTACAGCCTATTACCTTCAAAATTGAGTGCACTGTGCTTGTTTGAAAGTTTGCTGAAAAGCCGTAAATCTTGTATGACAGGCCTTACGTTTATGACCTTATAGCGGAAAATCCATCATGGCGGTAAAGTATCGGACAGTACCCTTCTAAACCAGAATTCAACGAGCTTTCCAATGGTGCAATCCGCTGTTCTGTACGACAAATACTTTTTGATATATAGCCCCATTTTGAAAATTGACGTTTTACTTCATGACGTCATTGACGTTGCAAGTAGCGTGTTGAAACTTGATAGGTGGCTGGATATCATTATTTCACATACGTTCTGATAATTACAGATCAATACCTTCAAATTTGAGTGCACTGTAAATGTTTGAAAGTTTGCTGAAAAGTCGAAAAATTGGTATGACAGGCCATACGTTTATGACGTCATAGCGGAAAATCCATCATGGCGGAAAAGTATCGGACAGTACCCTTCTAAACCAGAATTCAACGGGCTTTCCAATGGTGCAATTCGCTTCTCTGTACGACAAATACTTTCCGATATATAACCCCATTCCAAAAATTGACGTTTTACGTCATGACGTCATTGACGTTGCACGTAGCGTGTTGAAACTTGGTGTATGGCTGGGTATCATTATTCCATATAAGTTCTGCCAATTACAGTCTAATATCTTCAAAATTGAGTGCACTGTGGATGTTTGAAAGTTTGCTGAAAAGTCGAAAAATTGGTATGACAGGCCTTACGTTTATGACGTCATAGCGGAAAATCTATCATGGCGGAAAAGTATCGGACAGTACCCTTCTAAACCAGAATTCAACGAGCTTTCCTATGGTGCAATCCGCTTCTCTCTACGACAAATACTTTTCGATATATAGCCCCATTTCGAAAAATGACGTTTCACGTCGTGACGTCATTGACGTTCGAACAATCCGAGTAAAACTTCGCAGTTCGATGGAAGATACCATTATATATCGGTGTGCTAAATTTCAGAGATATCGGTCCAAATGTGACTGCTGTGTGAATTTTTGAAAATCCGCCAATGATGAGAGATAGGGATTTTTCGATTTTTCAATGATTTTTGGTGACGTCATCAATGAACCGATTTCTTTCAAAAACGTTCGGTGCTCTCCCTGGGCGGATACCTATCTATCAAAAAAGTTTCGGGATGCTAGCTCGAAAACTGTGGCCTGTAACGTGCTAACAGACAAACAAACATACAAATAAACAAACAAACCGAACTGACCAACATAGTTGACGAATTTTTAATTCGTCAACTAACAAACGGAACCGACCAACATAGTTGTCGAATTTTCAATTCGTCAACTAACAAACAGACAAACCGAACTGACCAACATAGTTGACGAATTTTTAATTCGTCAACTAACAAACAGACAAACCGAACTGACCAACATAGTTGACGAATTTTTAATTCGTCAACTAACAAACGGAACTGACCAACATAGTTGTCGAATTTTCAATTCGTCAACTAATAAAGCTCCGCAAGTAGAAGAGACCCTGCGTATATCCGTTTCATGTACAGGATCTTTGGTTTTTAGATGAATGGTGCTCCCTACGCATTTTCGTAAATGTCGATAGTGCTGATATAAAAGAGCCCCTGGCTCGCCAGAGATTGTATTTAAACAAGAGTTTTAGGCTTTGTTATATCACTTGTGCATTACTGAGTTAGAAAACCACAGAAATGTTGCTTTAGATCAGTATTCAGATGCATACAAGGTATATTGTATTACTACGCGACCGAGTGTTGATATTAGAGACGGTACATGTGCACAGGGGGTAATCGTTTCCACATCTTATTGAGTTGTAAACGGGCTGACGAACAGATTTACCCCAGGTCTCTTTAAGTCTTGATATCTCAGCGAGTTTTCAAGTTATTTTGAACATGAAAAGTGCACCTTAAACTAGAAATAACACCGCATTTTTCCACAAAACAGCTTCAAAATTCAATGTTCAATGATTTTTTGAAAATTGGATCCAGAGGAAAAATAAATGTATCCATAAAACCCGGAATCCGGATCCGATCCGGATGAAATTTTGTCAGTTTATGGACCATGATAGTCCGCCACTTTATAGGAAAAATCAAGCTGAAATATGCTCAATAGACCGAAATATAATATAAAATATAAGTTAAATGGAGTTTTCAATGTTAAATTCAAATAGCTGTCAAATCCGTAATCCGGGTCCGATCCGGGTCAAAATTATAATGTGTGTATAGGATGTCATTCTACACATGTGACTAAAATTTCAAGAGAATTCATTGAAAATTGAACGAGTTATGAATTTTTGAAAAATCGCCCCATGTTAAAGATAGGGATTTTTCGAGTTTTCAAGAATTTTTGATGACATCATCAATAAACCGATTTTCTTCAAAAACTTTCGGTGTCCTTCCTGGGTGAATACCTACCTATCAGAAAAATTTGGTGATGCTCGCACTAAAACTGTGGCCTGTAACGTGCAAACAGACAGACAGACAGACAGACAAACAAACAAACAAACGGAACTGACCAACATAGTTGTCGAATTTTCAATTCGTCAACTAACGAGGGGCCATAGGCCCGGCAGTTGACGAATTAGGAAGGTTACCGGACAATATATGTTTTAGATATATGTTTTAGTGAGATATTAGCCATTTTGTGCTCTGACCTCAATTTTCAAATCATGAGAAGATATAACATATATCATTTCCTATACATGTATGTCCAAAGCTGTAAAGTTGATAAAAAGCGATATATTAGCCACATTGTGCTCTGACCTTGGAAATGAGGTCGAAGGTCAAATGTCAAGGTCACAGAAGATAGAACTCGAGTTAATCTACAATATGAACTTGGTTTGAAGTCTCTAGGGTGATTAGAACCGAAGTTATGGCCATTTATGTGTTTTCGACACTTTATGTGACCTTGACCTTGACCTTTGACCTAGGGTCCCCAAATTTCACCCATTTGCAAGTATATACATAAGCATTTCATACGTACAATTTGGTCATGATACGTCCAAAACTGTGGCTTGTAGAGCGGTAATATACGAAGAACAAACTAGATTTTGATGATAACAATAGAATGCAAAGCAGTTTTTCCGTTGCCATGGCAACATTTTTCAGGCGAATTTGACTAAAATCAATGGGTGCCTGGCTTTGAGCCTAAAAAGTGTTCCCATAAAGTTTGGTGATGATCCGACCTAAACTGTGATATGTTTCAGTTAGTTTTAAAATTTGACCTTGAAGTTTTGAATGTGTCCTCATTTTTGCGACCAAGTTCAAGGTCAATCATAAAATTGACATGTACATATGATTACCATGCCTCTTCTGAATGATATGGTTCAAATTTTATGAGACTACAACGATTCAAGCAGATGTTATAACCGAAAAGGTGTTTTTCTAGGATTTCGATGACCTTGACCTTGACCTTTGACATTTGTATTTCAATTCGTAGAGGTCAATGCTATTAATATGCATGTGAAGTTTCAAGATATTCCATACAGTATTGACGCTGTTATGGCCTTTTGAAATTTCGGTAATTTGACGTTTATGACGTCATTGTGACGTGAGTGTACGTCGCAGCGCCAAAAATAAGGTATCACTGCAATCAGGGGCCCAAGACCTTTCCAACGATATACTACTCGATATGATTCGCTGACCTTCGTACTTGACCTCGACATTCACCTCATGGCAAACTTTCAAGGTCAAGGTCAAATGCCAAGGTCAAGGTCACAGAAGATAGAACCCGAGATTATCTACAATATGAACTTGGTTTGAAGTCTCTAGCACGAATAGAACCGGAGTTATGGCCACTTATGTGTTTTTAACATTTTGCGTGACCTTGACCTTGACTTTGGACCTTGAGTCACAAAAATTGTGCATTGTCTGTGCATGAATATATATATTGTATCTGTAAAATTTCATCAGAATCAAACAAAATTTGTGGACACTATGACCGTTCGAAATTTTGAAAAATTAACGTTTATGACGTCACTGTGACGTCAATAAACGTCACAGCTCAAAACTGATGAAAAGGTATGTACCAGGGAATCAAGACCTTTCATTTGATATACTACTTGATAGGTTTCAGTTAGTTTTAAAATTTGACCTTGAAGTTCTCCTCATATGACCTTATTTTCCTGACCAAGTTCAAGGTCAATCATGAAATTGACATATAGGTTCGATTGCTATACCTCTTCTGAACGATATGGTTCAAATTTCATGAACCTACGACAATTCAAACGGATGTTATTACCGGAAATGTGTTTTTCTGGGATTTCGATGACCTTGACCTTGACCTTTGACCTTTGCACTTAAATTCGTAGAGGTCATTGCTGTCAATATGCATATCAAGTTTCAAGAGATTCCATGCAGTATTGACGATGTTATGGCCTTTTGAAATTTCTGGAATTTGACGTTTATGACGTCATTGTGACGTCAGTTTACGTCGCAGCGCCGAAAATAGGGTAACACTGCGATCAGTGGGTCAAGACCTTTCCAACGATATACTACTCGATATGCTGCGCTGACCTTCGTACTTGACCTTGACTTCGACCTGGGGCGAACTTCTCAAGGTCAAGGTCAAATGTCAAGGTCAAGGTCACAGACGATAGAACTCGAGTGTATCTACAATATGCACTTGGTTAGAAGTCTCTAGAACGATTAGAACCGGAGTTATGACCACTTATGTGTTTTCAACGTTTTGTGTGACCTTGACCTTGACCTTTGACCTAGGGTCACCAAAAATCACCGGTTTCCAGGTATATTCCTAGGCATTGTATCCATACAATTTGGTGATGATCCGGCCAAAACTGTGACCTGTAACGTGCAAACAGACAAACAGACAAACAAACAAACAAACAAACAGACAAACCGAACTGACCAACATAGTTGACGAATTTTTAATTCGTCAACTAACGAGGGGCCATAGGCCCGGCAGTTGACGAATTTGCAAACTATCGTTTCAATGTAAAGGTCAAGGTTATAGTAATGGGGCCACCCTTTAGACATAGTACATGTCGTGGATAATGATCCGAGATAAATACATCTCAGGAAGTCGAAATTTTAATTTTGGCAAGCAGATACCATTGGCCTAAAGGCCAAACTTAGGCGTGGCCTGGAGCGCTCGTTCTGCAGAATACATTTTCCAAGTTTAGAAGAATTCAAGCTAGAAATATGGACGGTCAAGTGCTGATGAAGAAAACAGCGAATCAGAGGCTACAGGCCGCATCCATTGCGGAAATCTTATATGACGTCAATGGCGTCAATGGCAGACTACAAACCTGATATACTGGTGTTCCTAAATATACCTGTTAATATTGTGATTATAAATTTTTACTGATTTGATCTTGTATCATTTATTATAGTTACCAAGGTCAAAAGTTATATTCAGGTTGGAAAACATTATAATATCTTAAGATAATATGTATGACGTCAATGGCATTTCACCAATCAGTTGAAACATGATATATGATTGATAGTGCTACACATCCACAGACAATTACAATTCATTTGCAGTTAAATTGAATGTGAAAATGATAGGCTTTCATAGAACATTGAAGTTTTTAAACACTGGCATTATGGGAACTACGTTTATGTCGTCATACTGAAAATTTGTCATGGCAGGATAGAATCACACATTACCTGCCTCAAGCAGAATTGAACAAGCTTTCCAATGGTGTAATCCGATCCATTCTGGGAGAAATATTTACCGAGATACAGCCATATTTCGAAAATTGACATTTGACGTGATGACGTCGTTGACATTTAAAAGATCCAATCAAAACTTCATACATTGATGGAAAATGTTAACATATAGAGGCATACCAAATTTGAAGGGAGTCGGTCTCAATTTGATTGCTTTTTGAATTTTTAAATTTGTTTTTTAGTTTGGCAATGATGAGAGATAGGGATTTTGTTAATCTTTGGCAGTGTCTAGTGACATCATCATTCGGCCCTCGAAATTAGGCTCATTTAGGATGGAGGCAGATTGTTACATGTGGTAAGTGTGGTTTGGATCACACGCAAACTGTGGCTGCACTGTTGCGAACAATGATTTCGCCAAGTAACAAAAGAAACTCAACAAAAATATATCTGGTGCATGAACAGGACCTTTGGTCCTCGAACAAATTACCGCTAAAAACCGGGAATGAGGCGGACTTCTACGCCGGTACATCACCCGCGATAGTGCTGATATAAAAGAGCCCCTGGCTTGCCACAGATTGTATTTAGACAAGAGTTTTAGGCTTTGTTATATCACTTGTGTGTCACTGAGTTAGGAAACCACAGAAATGTTGTTTGAGATCAGTATTCAGATGTATACAAGGCATATTGTATTACTACGCGACCGAGTGTTGATATTAGAGAAGGTACAAGTGCACAGGGGGTAATCGTTTCCACATCTTATTGGCGTGTGAACGGGCTGACAGACAGATTTACCCCACCTCTCTTTCCGTCTTGATATCTCAGCGAGTTTTCAATATATTTTCAACATGAAAAGTGCACCATAAACTAGAAATAACACCGCATTTTTCCACAAAACAGCTTCAAAATTCAATGTTCAATGATTTTTTGAAAATTGGATCCAGAGGAAAAATAAATGTATCCATAAAACCCGGAATCCGGATCCGATCCGGATGAAATTTTGTCAGTTTATGGACCATGATAGTCCGCCACTTTGTAGGAAAAATCAAGCTGAAATATGCACAATAGACCGAAATATAATATAAAATATAAGTTAAATGGAGTTTTCAATGTTAAATTCAAATAGCTGTCAAATCCGTAATCCGGGTCCGATCCGGGTCAAAATTATAATGTGTGTATAGAATGTCATTCTACACATGTGACTAAAATTTCAAGAGAATTCATTGAAAATTGAACGAGTTATGAATTTTTGAAAAATCGCCCCATGTTAAAGATAGGGATTTTTCGAGTTTTCAAGAATTTTTGATGACGTCATCAATAAACCGATTTTCTTCAAAAACTTTCGGTGTCCTTCCTGGGTGAATACCTACCTATCAGAAAAATTTGGTGATGCTCGCACTAAAACTGTGGCCTGTAACGTGCAAACAGACAGACAGACAGACAGACAGACAGACAGACAAACAAACAAACGGAACTGACCAACATAGTTGTCGAATTTTCAATTCGTCAACTAATAAAGCTTCGCAAGTAGAAGAGACCCTGCGTATATCCGTTTCATGTACAGGATCTTTGGTTTTTAGATGAATGGTGCTCCCTACGCATTTCGTAAATGTCGATAGTGCTGATATAAAAGAGCCCCTGGCTCGCCAGAGATTGTATTTAAACAAGAGTTTTAGGCTTTGTTATATCACTTGTGCATTACTGAGTTAGAAAACCACAGAAATGTTGCTTTAGATCAGTATTCAGATGCATACAAGGTATATTGTATTACTACGCGACCGAGTGTTGACATTAGAGACGGTACATGTGCACAGGGGGTAATCGTTTCCACATCTTATTGAGTTGTAAACGGGCTGACGAACAGATTTACCCCAGGTCTCTTTAAGTCTTGATATCTCAGCGAGTTTTCAAGTTATTTTGAACATGAAAAATGCACCTTAAACTAGAAATAACACCGCATTTTTCCACAAAACAGCTTCAAAATTCAATGTTCAATGATTTTTTGAAAATTGGATCCAGAGGAAAAATAAATGTATCCATAAAACCCGGAATCCGGATCCGATCCGGATGAAATTTTGTCAGTTTATGGACCATGATAGTCCGCCACTTTGTAGGAAAAATCAAGCTGAAATATGCACAATAGACCGAAATATAATATAAAATATAAGTTAAATGGAGTTTTCAATGTTAAATTCAAATAGCTGTCAAATCCGTAATCCGGGTCCGATCCGGGTCAAAATTATAATGTGTGTATAGGATGTCATTCTACACATGTGACTAAAATTTCAAGAGAATTCATTGAAAATTGAACGAGTTATGAATTTTTGAAAAATCGCCCCATGTTAAAGATAGGGATTTTTCGAGTTTTCAAGAATTTTTGATGACGTCATCAATAAACCGATTTTCTTCAAAAACTTTCGGTGTCCTTCCTGGGTGAATACCTACCTATCAGAAAAATTTGGTGATGCTCGCACTAAAACTGTGGCCTGTAACGTGCAAACAGACAGACAGACAGACAGACAGACAGACAGACAGACAGACAGACAGACAGACAAACAAACAAACGGAACTGACCAACATAGTTGTCGAATTTTCAATTCGTCAACTAATAAAGCTTCGCAAGTAGAAGAGACCCTGCGTATATCCGTTTCATGTACAGGATCTTTGGTTTTTAGATGAATGGTGCTCCCTACGCATTTTCGTAAATGTCGATAGTGCTGATATAAAAGAGCCCCTGGCTCGCCAGAGATTGTATTTAAACAAGAGTTTTAGGCTTTGTTATATCACTTGTGCATTACTGAGTTAGAAAACCACAGAAATGTTGCTTTAGATCAGTATTCAGATGCATACAAGGTATATTGTATTACTACGCGACCGAGTGTTGACATTAGAGACGGTACATGTGCACAGGGGGTAATCGTTTCCACATCTTATTGAGTTGTAAACGGGCTGACGAACAGATTTACCCCAGGTCTCTTTAAGTCTTGATATCTCAGCGAGTTTTCAAGTTATTTTGAACATGAAAAATGCACCTGAAACTAGAAATAACACCGCATTTTTCCACAAAACAGCTTCAAAATTCAATGTTCAATGATTTTTTGAAAATTGGATCCAGAGGAAAAATAAATGTATCCATAAAACCCGGAATCCGGATCCGATCCGGATGAAATTTTGTCAGTTTATGGACCATGATAGTCCGCCACTTTGTAGGAAAAATCAAGCTGAAATATGCACAATAGACCGAAATATAATATAAAATATAAGTTAAATGGAGTTTTCAATGTTAAATTCAAATAGCTGTCAAATCCGTAATCCGGGTCCGATCCGGGTCAAAATTATAATGTGTGTATAGGATGTCATTCTACACATGTGACTAAAATTTCAAGAGAATTCATTGAAAATTGAACGAGTTATGAATTTTTGAAAAATCGCCCCATGTTAAAGATAGGGATTTTTCGAGTTTTCAAGAATTTTTGATGACGTCATCAATGAACCGATTTTCTTCAAAAACTTTCGGTGTCCTTCCTGGGTGAATACCTACCTATCAGAAAAATTTGGTGATGCTCGCACTAAAACTGTGGCCTGTAACGTGCAAACAGACAGACAGACAGACAGACAGACAGACAAACAAACAAACGGAACTGACCAACATAGTTGTCGAATTTTCAATTCGTCAACTAACAAACAGACAAACCGAACTGACCAACATAGTTGACGAATTTTTAATTCGTCAACTAACGAGGGGCCATAGGCCCGGCCCGAAAGGTCAAGATCATAGTAATGTTATTATCTGGAAATGACATACACATTTGATTGTTTTGCCGCTTTTGAATGAAGCGGTTCAAAATTGATGAGACTCCGACGATTCAAGCAAATGTTATTACTGGACAGGTGTTTTTTTCTGGGAGTTCGATGACTTTGACCTTGATCTTTGACCATTGTACTACAATTCGTAGAGGTCAATACTATCAATGGGTATATCAAGTTTCAAGATACTCCATACAGTATTGACGCTGTTATTGCCTTTTGAAATTTCGGAAATTAAACGTACGTGTAGGATGCAATCAGATTTTGATGATGCCAGAAACAAACGTAAAATACACCATTTTGCAATAAAAATTGTAGCTGGATCAAATAATTCATCCGAAGACACACTGAAATATTCCACTCATGCATATTCATGAAACGTTTTTATTTTTTCAAATTCCATAAACAGTGATAAAGGCACCAAGTAGTGGATTCTTTGTGTTTTCTGCTTCAGGCTTGATTTTGATTTAATATCGCGAAACAATAGAATTAGATAAAAGGGTGACTGTGGAAAACATATCAGAATTAATACAAAAAAAACACTCAGAAACAGAAAAAGTCATTTAGTCGGAATTTAAAAAAAAAAAAAAAAAAAAGATAATAGGAATCGAACCCGGGACCCCGCGCACCAACACCTAACGCCTTTACTGACTGAGCCAATCTGTCGCTTGAAGTTACCGCGTGTGAAGTATATACCGTACGAGAGACCGCGCTCAGAATAAATGCTGGTATATCCCATGGCTGGGCACTGGTGTGGCTACTGTGGCGGCAGCGTGAGGAATTTTTTAGATATTTTTGTGACGTCTTCACTCAACCGATGTTCACGAAAATTGGACCATTTCTAGTCTTTAACATAAAGAATAACCGTGTAAATTTTCGTGAAAATATCTCCAGAATTGTGGTCGCTATCGTGCTAACAGACATCTTACTGATGGACATACAATCACGAGGGGCCATAGGCCCGGCAGTTGACGAATTCGCAAACTTTCATCTCAATGTGAAAGGTCAAGGTCATAGTAATATTATTATCTGGAAATGACATATACATTTGATTGTTTTGCCGCTTTCGAATGAAGTGGTTAAAAATTGATGAGACTCCGACGATTCAAGCAAATTTTTATTACTGGACAGGTGTTTTTTCTGGGATTTCGATGACTTTGACCTTGATCTTTGACCTTTGTCCTACAATTCGTAGAGGTCAATACTATCAATGGGTATATCAAGTTTCAAGATACTCCATACAGTATTGACGCTGTTATTGCCTTTTGAAATTTCGGAAATTAAACGTACGTGTAGGATGCAGTCAGATTTTGATGATGCCAGAAACAAACGTAAAATACAACATTATGCAATAAAAATTGTAGCTGGATCAAATAATTCATCCGAAGACACACTGAAATATTCCACTCATGCATATTCATGAAACGTTTTTATTTTTTTAAACTCCATAAACAGTGAAAAAGGCACCAAGTAGTGGATTCTTTGTGTTTTCTGCTTCAGGCTTGATTTTGATTTAATATCGGGAAACAATAGAATTAGATAAAAGGGTGACTGTGGAAAACATATCAGAATTAATACAAAAAAACACTCAGAAACAGAAAAAGTCATTTAGTCGGAATTTAAAAAAAAAAAAGACAATAGGAATCGAACCCGGGACCCCGCGCACCAACACCTAACGCCTTTACTGACTGAGCCAATCTGTCGCTTGAAGCTACTGCGTGTGAAGTATATAGCGTACGAGGGACCGCGCTCAGAATAAATGCTGGTATATCCCATGGCTGGGCACTGGTGTGGCTACTGTGGCGGCAGCGTGAGGAATATTTTAGATATTTTTGTGACGTCTTCACTCAACCGATTTTCACGAAAATTGAACCATTTCTAGTCTTCAACATAAAGAATAATCGTGTAAATTTTCGTGAAAATATCTCCAGAATTGTGGTCGCTATCGTGCTAACAGACATCTTACTGATGGACATACAATCAAAATCGGCCATAGGCCAACACTTGACGAAATGACTAAACATTTGTTTACATTTAAAACATTTACCCATAATTTACACATTGAAAAGATTTACTGAACAACTCCTCAAAATTTGAAGAAAGATACTTTTTTCATGAAATTTTTACGTTGGGCAAGCTTTTCAAGGTCAAGGTCAAAGTGCACATTCAAGGTCAGCGGACAAAGACCTTTTGATATGCTACAATATGGTCCCAGTTTGAACTTTCTATGACGAATAGTTCCGAAGTTATGGCAATTTTTGTGATTTTGACCTTTTCTTTGACCTTGACCCTTGACCTTGGGTCACGAAAATTGTGCAGTGCCCGTGCATGAAAATATAAATTATACTTGAACAATTCCATCAGAATCGAACAAGAATTCCGGACACTGTGGCTTTTTGAAATTTCGAAAAATTTACGTACATGAGGTCACTGTGACGTCAATAAACGTCACATTTGAAAACTGATGGGAAACTATTCATCATGGGTTCAAGGCCTTCCATTTGATATATTACTTGATAGCTTTTAGTTAGTTTGAAAATTTGACCTTGAAGTTTTGCTCATGTGACCTCATTTTTCCGATCAAGTTCAAGGTTAATCATGGAATTGACATATAAGTCTGATTGCTATACCTCTTCTGATGATATTGTTCAAATTACAACGATTAAAAAACGATGTTATAACCGAAAAGGTGTTTTTCTGGGATTTCGATGACCTTGACCTTGACCTTTGACCTTTGTATTTCAATTCGTAAAGGTCAATGCTATTAATATGCATGTCAAGTTTCAAGGTATTCCATACAGTATTGACGCTGTTATGGCCTTTTGAAATTTCGGTAATTTGACGTTTATGACGTCATTGTGACGTCAGTGTACGTCGCAGCGCCAAAATTAGGGTATCACTGCAATCAGGGGCTCAAAACCTTTCCAACGATATACTACTCGATATGGTGCGCTGACTTTCATACTTGACCTTGACATTCACCTCATGACGAACTTCTCAAGGTCAAGGTCAAATGCCAAGGTCAAGGACACAGAATATAGGACTCGAGTTTATCTACATTATGAACTTGGTTTGAAGTCTCTATAACAAATAGAACCGGAGTTATGGCCACTTATGTGTTTTTAACATTTTGCGTGACCTTGACCTTGATCTTTGACCTTGAGTCACGAAAATTGTGCATTGCCTGTGCATGAAGACATATATTATACCTGTATCATTTCATTAGAATCAAACAAGATTTGTGGACACTATGACCGTTTGAAATTTCGAAAAATTAACGTTTATGACGTCACTGTGACGTCAATAAACGTCACATCTCGAAACTGATGAGAAAGTATGTACCAGGGAATCAAGACCTTTCATTTGATATACTACTTGATAGGTTTCAGTTAGTTTGAAAATTTGACCTTGAAGTTTTATGACCTTATTTTCCTGACAAAGTTCAAGGTCAATCATGAAATTGACATATACACTCGATTACTATACCCCTTCTGAAGGATATGGTTCAAAATTCATGAACCTACGACAAATCAAACGGATGTTATTACCGGAAAGGTGTTTTTCTGGGATTTCGATGACCTTGACCTTGACCTTTGACCTTCGTACTTAAATTCGTAAAGGTCATTGCTGTCAATATGCATATCAAGTTTCAAGAGATTCCATACAGTATTGACGATGTTATAGCCTTTTGAAATTTCGGAAATTTGACGTTTATGACGTCATTGTGACGTCAGTTTACGTCGCAGCGCTGAAAATAAGGTATCACTGCAATCAGGGGGTCAAGACCTTTCCAACGATATACTACTCGATATGGTGCGCTGACCTTCGTATTTGACCTTGACATTCACCTTAGGCGAACTTCTCAAGGTCAAGGTCAAATGCCAAGGTCAAGGTCACAGAAGATAGAACTCGAGTTTATCTACAATATGAACTTGATTTGAAGTCTCTGGGACAATTAGAACCGGAGTTATGGCCATTTATGTGTTTTTATCGTTTTGTGTGACCTTGACCTCAATATTTGACCTTGACCTTCCAAAAGTTAATCACTTGGTCGTGTACTGATTGCACATCTTTTGACAAATTTTCGGGACTTTACGATCAAAATTGTGACCTGTAGAGCGCTAACAAACAAACAAACAAACAAACAGACAGACAGACAAACTCAACTGACCAACATACTTGACGAAATTTAATTTCGTCAGGTAAAAATCGGCCATAGGCCAACACTTGACGAAATGACTAAACATTTGTTTACATTTAAAACATTTACCCATAATTTACACATTGAAAAGATTTACTGAACAACTCCTCAAAATTTGAAGAAAGATACTTTTTTCATGAAATTTTTACGTTGGGCAAGCTTTTCAAGGTCAAGGTCAAAGTGCACATTCAAGGTCAGCGGACAAAGACCTTTTGATATGCTACAATATGGTCCCAGTTTGAACTTTCTATGACGAATAGTTCCGAAGTTATGGCAATTTTTGTGATTTTGACCTTTTCTTTGACCTTGACCCTTGACCTTGGGTCACGAAAATTGTGCAGTGCCCGTGCATGAAAATATAAATTATACTTGAACAATTCCATCAGAATCGAACAAGAATTCCGGACACTGTGGCTTTTTGAAATTTCGAAAAATTTACGTACATGAGGTCACTGTGACGTCAATAAACGTCACATTTGAAAACTGATGGGAAACTATTCATCATGGGTTCAAGGCCTTCCATTTGATATATTACTTGATAGCTTTTAGTTAGTTTGAAAATTTGACCTTGAAGTTTTGCTCATGTGACCTCATTTTTCCGATCAAGTTCAAGGTTAATCATGGAATTGACATATAAGTCTGATTGCTATACCTCTTCTGATGATATTGTTCAAATTACAACGATTAAAAAACGATGTTATAACCGAAAAGGTGTTTTTCTGGGATTTCGATGACCTTGACCTTGACCTTTGACCTTTGTATTTCAATTCGTAAAGGTCAATGCTATTAATATGCATGTCAAGTTTCAAGGTATTCCATACAGTATTGACGCTGTTATGGCCTTTTGAAATTTCGGTAATTTGACGTTTATGACGTCATTGTGACGTCAGTGTACGTCGCAGCGCCAAAATTAGGGTATCACTGCAATCAGGGGCTCAAAACCTTTCCAACGATATACTACTCGATATGGTGCGCTGACTTTCATACTTGACCTTGACATTCACCTCATGACGAACTTCTCAAGGTCAAGGTCAAATGCCAAGGTCAAGGACACAGAATATAGGACTCGAGTTTATCTACATTATGAACTTGGTTTGAAGTCTCTATAACAAATAGAACCGGAGTTATGGCCACTTATGTGTTTTTAACATTTTGCGTGACCTTGACCTTGATCTTTGACCTTGAGTCACGAAAATTGTGCATTGCCTGTGCATGAAGACATATATTATACCTGTATCATTTCATTAGAATCAAACAAGATTTGTGGACACTATGACCGTTTGAAATTTCGAAAAATTAACGTTTATGACGTCACTGTGACGTCAATAAACGTCACATCTCGAAACTGATGAGAAAGTATGTACCAGGGAATCA
The DNA here is from genome assembly GCA_949152475.1 of Terebella lapidaria. NCBI lineage: Eukaryota > Metazoa > Annelida > Polychaeta > Terebellida > Terebellidae > Terebella > Terebella lapidaria. The sequence continues at coordinate 32,571,948 of OX424567.1, read as the reverse complement.
AGACCTTTCATTTGATATACTACTTGATAGGTTTCAGTTAGTTTGAAAATTTGACCTTGAAGTTTTCCTCATATGACCTTATTTTCCTGACAAAGTTCAAGGTCAATCATGAAATTGACATATACACTCGATTACTATACCCCTTCTGAAGGATATGGTTCAAAATTCATGAACCTACGACAAATCAAACGGATGTTATTACCGGAAAGGTGTTTTTCTGGGATTTCGATGACCTTGACCTTGACCTTTGACCTTCGTACTTAAATTCGTAAAGGTCATTGCTGTCAATATGCATATCAAGTTTCAAGAGATTCCATACAGTATTGACGATGTTATAGCCTTTTGAAATTTCGGAAATTTGACGTTTATGACGTCATTGTGACGTCAGTTTACGTCGCAGCGCTGAAAATAAGGTATCACTGCAATCAGGGGGTCAAGACCTTTCCAACGATATACTACTCGATATGGTGCGCTGACCTTCGTATTTGACCTTGACATTCACCTTAGGCGAACTTCTCAAGGTCAAGGTCAAATGCCAAGGTCAAGGTCACAGAAGATAGAACTCGAGTTTATCTACAATATGAACTTGATTTGAAGTCTCTGGGACAATTAGAACCGGAGTTATGGCCATTTATGTGTTTTTATCGTTTTGTGTGACCTTGACCTCAATATTTGACCTTGACCTTCCAAAAGTTAATCACTTGGTCGTGTACTGATTGCACATCTTTTGACAAATTTTCGGGACTTTACGATCAAAATTGTGACCTGTAGAGCGCTAACAAACAAACAAACAAACAAAAAATCGGCCATAGGCCAACACTTGACGAAATGACTAAACATTTGTTTACATTTAAAACATTTACCCATAATTTACACATTGAAAAGATTTACTGAACAACTCGTCGACATTTGAAGAAAGATACTTTTTTCATGAAATTTTTACGTTGGGCAAGCTTTTCAAGGTCAAGGTCAAAGTGCACATTCAAGGTCAGCGGACAAAGACCTTTTGATATGCTACAATATGGTCCCAGTTTGAACTTTCTATGACGAATAGTTCCGAAGTTATGGCAATTTTTGTGATTTTGACCTTTTCTTTGACCTTGACCCTTGACCTTGGGTCACGAAAATTGTGCATTGCCCGTGCATGAAAATATAAATTATACTTGAACAATTCCATCAGAATCGAACAAGAATTCCGGACACTGTGGCTTTTCGAAATTTCGAAAAATTTACGTACATGAGGTCACTGTGACGTCAATAAACGTCACATTTGAAAACTGATGGGAAACTATTCATCATGGGTTCAAGGCCTTCCATTTGATATATTACTTGATAGCTTTTAGTTAGTTTGAAAATTTGACCTTGAAGTTTTGCTCATGTGACCTCATTTTTCCGATCAAGTTCAAGGTTAATCATGGAATTGACATATAAGTCTGATTGCTATACCTCTTCTGATGATATTGTTCAAATTACAACGATTAAAAAACGATGTTATAACCGAAAAGGTGTTTTTCTGGGATTTCGATGACCTTGACCTTGACCTTTGACCTTTGTATTTCAATTCGTAAAGGTCAATGCTATTAATATGCATGTCAAGTTTCAAGGTATTCCATACAGTATTGACGCTGTTATGGCCTTTTGAAATTTCGGTAATTTGACGTTTATGACGTCATTGTGACGTCAGTGTACGTCGCAGCGCCAAAATTAGGGTATCACTGCAATCAGGGGCTCAAAACCTTTCCAACGATATACTACTCGATATGGTGCGCTGACTTTCGTACTTGACCTTGACATTCACCTCATGACGAACTTCTCAAGGTCAAGGTCAAATGCCAAGGTCAAGGACACAGAATATAGGACTCGAGTTTATCTACATTATGAACTTGGTTTGAAGTCTCTATAACAAATAGAACCGGAGCTATGGCCACTTATGCGTTTTTAACATTTTGCGTGACCTTGACCTTGATCTTTGACCTTGAGTCACGAAAATTGTGCATTGCCTGTGCATGAAGACATATATTATACCTGTATCATTTCATTAGAATCAAACAAGATTTGTGGACACTATGACCGTTTGAAATTTCGAAAAATTAACGTTTATGACGTCACTGTGACGTCAATAAACGTCACATCTCAAAATTGATGAGAAAGTATGTACCAGGGAATCAAGACCTTTCATTTGATATACTACTTGATAGGTTTCAGTTAGTTTGAAAATTTGACCTTGAAGTTTTCCTCATATGACCTTATTTTCCTGACAAAGTTCAAGGTCAATCATGAAATTGACATATACACTCGATTACTATACCCCTTCTGAAGGATATGGTTCAAAATTCATGAACCTACGACAAATCAAACGGATGTTATTACCGGAAACGTGTTTTTCTGGGATTTCGATGACCTTGACCTTGACCTTTGACCTTCGTACTTAAATTCGTAAAGGTCATTGCTGTCAATATGCATATCAAGTTTCAAGAGATTCCATACAGTATTGACGATGTTATAGCCTTTTGAAATTTCGGAAATTTGACGTTTATGACGTCATTGTGACGTCAGTTTACGTCGCAGCGCTGAAAATAAGGTATCACTGCAATCAGGGGGTCAAGACCTTTCCAACGATATACTACTCGATATGGTGCGCTGACCTTCGTATTTGACCTTGACATTCACCTTAGGCGAACTTCTCAAGGTCAAAGTCAAATGCCAAGGTCAAGGTCACAGAAGATAGAACTCGAGTTTATCTACAATATGAACTTGATTTGAAGTCTCTGGGACAATTAGAACCGGAGTTATGGCCATTTATGTGTTTTTATCGTTTTGCGTGACCTTGACCTCAATATTTGACCTTGACCTTCCAAAAGTTAATCACTTGGTCGTGTACTGATTGCACATCTTTTGACAAATTTTCGGGACTTTACGATCAAAATTGTGACCTGTAGAGCGCTAACAAATAAACAAACAAACAAACAAACAAACAGACAGACAAACGCAACTGACCAACATACTTGACGAAATTTACATTTCGTCAAGTAACAAACAGACAGACAGAAAATCGGCCATAGGCCAACACTTGACGAAATATCTACACATTTGTTTATTTACATTTAAAACATTTACTCATAATTTACACATTGAAAATATTTACTGAACAACTAGCATTAGAAATTGACACATTTAAGACACCTCCTGAGCATCACCCAGCAGTAGAATTCACAATTTTAGAAATTAGACAAGAGTTGCTTCATTTACACAGTGATCTTGGCCTTAATACTTGTCCCTGAATTCTGAATTTTCAAAAATTTGTTAGAATTAATAATGCACAACTCCTGAGCAGACATACATATTGAAATTTTATGACGTCTCCTGAGCAAGACCCAGCCATTTGAGACTGACTCATTTAAAACATCCAATCGATGTGTGTATCAACATAGTATATACTACTAACAGCACAAAATTTTGATGATGTCAATATAAAAAAAATCATAAAATACAGTATTGCTATTAATGTTCGTTACTACAACTTGGTAACTTTCATATCATGATGCTGCATCTTTGGAGAACCATCTAATGAATTCAAGCAGATCGTGATGGCCGTTTTTGTATGCCATACTGGTATTATATGACAGAGGCGACGACAATTTTCGCACGACATAATGCCCATATTCCTACCAAATGATCATTCAACAGTGTATATTATTAATATATCATAACACATTGCAAAAAGTTCTTGGATAACCGCTATAATAGATTATAATGGTACTGGATATTCTAAAAAAAAACAAAGAGCAAAAAAAATATTTACCAGCAGGTAGATTCGAACCCACAGAGTCAACAGCCTACGTGTTAGAGAGCGAGCACTGTAACCACTCGGCCACCGAGCCATCATACAACTTGTTGCCGTATTCCCTTCCCCATTGTGAACAACTTTTACTGTACATGTATGACCGCATGCATGTCGGCATGACTGCACGAAGAAATCGATCCCAAAATAACTGTAACTTTATAACCCAAACTAATATTGATAACCAACTTTCACAGTCAACTCAATTGGAGAATTAGAGCAAGAAAAGTCCACATTTCATATTTGTGTATTCAAATCTGCATAAAACATTTCATATTTCCTATCAATTGGCAACTCATGTTAGGTAATTTTGCGGCCACTACTCTAGGGCTACAACTATGCAACTTGCACATGACCCCCAGATTTTCGGCATCGGGCGATAATCGGGAGTTTTGGTCGTACGACCATCGCACATACACCATTTGACGCCGAATTGACCATACAAAAATACAAAAATACTGACAAAAATTAATGTTGATCGAAAGTGGAGTTATTGCGATTTTTCGATTTTGACCTTTTACATGACCTTGACCTCAATTTTCGACCTTGAGTTAAGAAACTCCACAGATTTGTTCAATTTTATAAGGCACAACTCTTGAGTAAAAATCAATAACACATATCAGAACCTGGCCTCGCAATATGGGGTTGAAGTTGCGAGACATGAAACCATAAAATCAAGACCCTCGAATATTTGACCCGGACCGAAAATCGGCAATTTTGGTCGTACGACCATCGGGCATGCACCACAGGACGTGGAATTGACCATAAAAAAATATAAAAATACTCACAAAAATTAACATTGAATAGAAACGGAGTTATTGCGATTTTTCGATTTTGACCTTTACTATGACTTTAACTGTAATTCTTGATCTTGAGTCCTACACTTTCACACATATGTTCAGTGTGATAAGACACACCTACTGATTAAAAATCAGCAACTTATATTGGATTTTGACTCCACAATAACGGTTTGAATATTGTACAAAATTCAAATGATCTCAAAACCCCCAAATGTTCGACCTTGGGCGATAATCGGGAGTTTTGGTCGTACAACCATCGGACATACGTCAGCTGATGTCGAATTGACCAAATAAAAATACAAAAATGTTTAGAAAAATTAATTTTGATCAGAAGCGAAGTTATTGCGATTTTTCGATTTTGACCTTTACTATGACCTTAACGCTAATTCTTGACCTTGAGTCCTATAACTTCACAATCGTGTTTTGTGTGATAAGGCACAACTTCTGAGTAAAAATCAGGAACATCTATCGGGAACTTGCTCTATTATATGGTTTTGAATATTGTGAGGCAGGAAAAACCTAAATTCGTGACCCCCAAATTTTCGGAAATCGGGAGTTTTGGTCATACGACCATCGGGCATGCATCATATGATGCGGAATTGACCATAGAAAAATATAAAAATACCTAGAAAAAATAATATTGATTAGAAACGGAGTTATTGCGATTTTTCGATTTTGACCTTTTCCTTGACCTTGACCTCAGTTTTTGACCTTGACCTCCCAAAAGTTAATCACTTGGTCGAGTACTAATTGCACGTCTTCCGACAAATTTTCGGGACTTTACGATCAAAATTGTGACCTGTAGAGCGCTAACAAACAAACAAACAAACAAACAAACAAACAAACAGACAGACAGACAGACAGACAAACGCAACTGACCAACATACTTGACGAAATTTAATTTCGTCAAGTAAAAATCGGCCATAGGCCAACACTTGACGAAAAATCTACACATTTGTTTACATTCAAAACATTTACTCATAATTTACACATTTATGGCATCCCCTGACAACATATAGCATTGGAAACTGAACCACTTGAAACATCTAGTTTGCGTATGTGTCAACATAATATATTACCTCTAACCATGCTAACGGCACAAAGTTTTGATGATGCCACTACTAAAAAACCTAAAATATATCAAAATTACAAAAATCCAAAAACAAATATCGATAGCCTAAAAATGAGCGAATAACAAACAGCAAATATTCCCGCACAAATATGAAATTACATTGACAACAAGTAAACAAAACAAATAGAGAGGCTTAGACATGTGGCGATTCATATGAAGCAGACATATCATCTGGTACACGCCTTTTGTCATGCATTTGTTAGCAGCTAATACCACAGATCATTCACAGTTGTGGCCGTAATGCTGAATTTAAAGCGGCTTGTAACTTTAAATATAAAGAACAAACTAGATTTTGATGATACCACTAGAAAGCCCGATAAAATAGTTTGTCGCTATTCGTGGAACAGTGTTTTTTCCTTCAAAGGTGATCATTATAATTCGAAACAATAGAATTACATAAAGCATGGCAGGTTTGGGATGCTTACCAGACCACTCAGAAACAGAAAAAGTCATTTGGAATTGAATTTTAGAAGGAAAAAAAATCAGTCAACAGTGAGAATTGAACCACTGACCCCTCGCACACAAACCTAACGCCTCTACTGACTGCGCCATTCTGTTCAATGAAGCTCAACACGTGTAAAGTATAGTGTGTAGGAGAGACTTCGCTCAGGATAAACACTGAATTATGCCATGGCTGTACATTGGACTGGCAGCGTGCATAATTCGATCGGGAAAACTCGTGACCTTGAGTTCTACAACTTCACAATCTTATTCTGCGTGATCAGGCACAACTCCTGAGTAAAATCCGGCAATATATATATTGGAACCTGGCTCTATAATGTGGTTTTGTATATTGTGAGACAGGAAAAACCTAAATTCATGACCCCCAAATTTTCGACCTGGACCGAAAATCTAGAGTTTTGGTCATACGACCATCGGACATGTATCATATGATGCGGATTTGACCATAGAAAAATACAAAAATAATCAGAAAAAATAATCATGATTACAAGCGGAGTTATCACGATTTTTCAATTTTGACCTTTACTATGACCTTAACTGTAATTCTTGACCTTGAGCCCTACAACTTCACAGTCATGTTCTGCGTGATATGGCACAACTGTTGAGTAAAAATCAGAAGCATATATTGGAAGCTGGCTCTACAATAGGGTTTTGAAAATTGAGACAAGCAAGACCTAAGTTCATGACCCCCAAATTTTCGACCTGGACCGAAAATCGAGAGTTCAGGTCATACAACCATCAGACATGCATCATGTGATGCGGAATTGACCATAGAAAAATATAAAAATACACAGAAAAAATAATCTTGATTAGAAGCGGAGTTATCACGATTTTTCGATTTTGACCTTTACTATGACCTTAACTCTAATCCTTGACCCTGAGCTCTGAAACTTCAGGATCTTGTTCTACGAGATATGGCACAACTCCTGAGTAAAAATCAGCAACATATATTGGAACCTGGCTCTATAATATGGTTTTGAATATTGTGAGACAGGAAAAACCTAAATTCTTGACCCCCAAATTTTCGACCTGGACCGAAAATCGAGAATTTTGGTCGTACGACCATCGGACATGCATCAGATGATGCAGAATTGACCATAGAAAAATATAAAAATACCCAGAAAAAATAATCTTAATTAGAAGCGAAGTTATCGCTATTTTTTGATTTTGACCTTTTGCTTGACCTTGACCTCAATTTATGACCTTGACCTCCCAAATGTTAATCACTTGGTCGAGTATTAATTGCACATCTTCTGACAAAGTTTCGAGACTTTACGATCAAAATTGTGACCTGTAGAGCGCTAACAAACAAACAAACAAAAAATCGGCCATAGGCCAACACTTGACGAAATGACTAAACATTTGTTTACATTTAAAACATTTACCCATAATTTACACATTGAAAAGATTTACTGAACAACTCGTCGACATTTGAAGAAAGATACTTTTTTCATGAAATTTTTACGTTGGGCAAGCTTTTCAAGGTCAAGGTCAAAGTGCACATTCAAGGTCAGCGGACAAAGACCTTTTGATATGCTACAATATGGTCCCAGTTTGAACTTTCTATGACGAATAGTTCCGAAGTTATGGCAATTTTTGTGATTTTGACCTTTTCTTTGACCTTGACCCTTGACCTTGGGTCACGAAAATTGTGCATTGCCCGTGCATGAAAATATAAATTATACTTGAACAATTCCATCAGAATCGAACAAGAATTCCGGACACTGTGGCTTTTCGAAATTTCGAAAAATTTACGTACATGAGGTCACTGTGACGTCAATAAACGTCACATTTGAAAACTGATGGGAAACTATTCATCATGGGTTCAAGGCCTTCCATTTGATATATTACTTGATAGCTTTTAGTTAGTTTGAAAATTTGACCTTGAAGTTTTGCTCATGTGACCTCATTTTTCCGATCAAGTTCAAGGTTAATCATGGAATTGACATATAAGTCTGATTGCTATACCTCTTCTGATGATATTGTTCAAATTACAACGATTAAAAAACGATGTTATAACCGAAAAGGTGTTTTTCTGGGATTTCGATGACCTTGACCTTGACCTTTGACCTTTGTATTTCAATTCGTAAAGGTCAATGCTATTAATATGCATGTCAAGTTTCAAGGTATTCCATACAGTATTGACGCTGTTATGGCCTTTTGAAATTTCGGTAATTTGACGTTTATGACGTCATTGTGACGTCAGTGTACGTCGCAGCGCCAAAATTAGGGTATCACTGCAATCAGGGGCTCAAAACCTTTCCAACGATATACTACTCGATATGGTGCGCTGACTTTCGTACTTGACCTTGACATTCACCTCATGACGAACTTCTCAAGGTCAAGGTCAAATGCCAAGGTCAAGGACACAGAATATAGGACTCGAGTTTATCTACATTATGAACTTGGTTTGAAGTCTCTATAACAAATAGAACCGGAGCTATGGCCACTTATGCGTTTTTAACATTTTGCGTGACCTTGACCTTGATCTTTGACCTTGAGTCACGAAAATTGTGCATTGCCTGTGCATGAAGACATATATTATACCTGTATCATTTCATTAGAATCAAACAAGATTTGTGGACACTATGACCGTTTGAAATTTCGAAAAATTAACGTTTATGACGTCACTGTGACGTCAATAAACGTCACATCTCAAAATTGATGAGAAAGTATGTACCAGGGAATCAAGACCTTTCATTTGATATACTACTTGATAGGTTTCAGTTAGTTTGAAAATTTGACCTTGAAGTTTTCCTCATATGACCTTATTTTCCTGACAAAATTCAAGGTCAATCATGAAATTGACATATACACTCGATTACTATACCCCTTCTGAAGGATATGGTTCAAAATTCATGAACCTACGACAAATCAAACGGATGTTATTACCGGAAACGTGTTTTTCTGGGATTTCGATGACCTTGACCTTGACCTTTGACCTTCGTACTTAAATTCGTAAAGGTCATTGCTGTCAATATGCATATCAAGTTTCAAGAGATTCCATACAGTATTGACGATGTTATAGCCTTTTGAAATTTCGGAAATTTGACGTTTATGACGTCATTGTGACGTCAGTTTACGTCGCAGCGCTGAAAATAAGGTATCACTGCAATCAGGGGGTCAAGACCTTTCCAACGATATACTACTCGATATGGTGCGCTGACCTTCGTATTTGACCTTGACATTCACCTTAGGCGAACTTCTCAAGGTCAAAGTCAAATGCCAAGGTCAAGGTCACAGAAGATAGAACTCGAGTTTATCTACAATATGAACTTGATTTGAAGTCTCTGGGACAATTAGAACCGGAGTTATGGCCATTTATGTGTTTTTATCGTTTTGCGTGACCTTGACCTCAATATTTGACCTTGACCTTCCAAAAGTTAATCACTTGGTCGTGTACTGATTGCACATCTTTTGACAAATTTTCGGGACTTTACGATCAAAATTGTGACCTGTAGAGCGCTAACAAATAAACAAACAAACAAACAAACAAACAGACAGACAAACGCAACTGACCAACATACTTGACGAAATTTACATTTCGTCAAGTAACAAACAGACAGACAAACGCAACTGACCAACATACTTGACGAAATTTATATTTCGTCAAGTAACAAACTCAACTGACCAACATACTTGACGAAATTTAATTTCGTCAAGTAACGAGGGGCCATAGGCCCGGCAGTTGACGAATTCGCAAACTTTCATCTCAATGTGAAAGGTCAAGGTCATAGTAATGTTATTATCTGGAAATGACATACACATTTGATCGTTTTGCCGCTTCCGAATGAAGTGGTTCAAAATTGATGACACTCCGACGATTCAAGCAAATGTTATTACTGGACAGGTGTTTTTCTGGGATTTCGATGACTTTGACCTTGATCTTTGACCTTTGTACTACAATTCGTAGAGGTCAATACTATCAATGGGTATATCAAGTTTCAAGATACTCCATACAGTATTGACGCTGTTATTGCCTTTTGAAATTTCGGAAATTAAACGTACGTGTAGGATGCAATCAGATTTTGATGATGCCAGAAACAAACGTAAAATACAACATTTTGCAATGAAAATTGTAGCTGGATCAAATAATTCATCCGAAGACACACTGAAATATTCCACTCACTCGAGTTTATCTACAATATGAACTTGGTTTGAAGTATCTAGCACAAATAGAACTGGAGTTATGGCCACTTATGTGTTTTTAACATTTTGCGTGACCTTGACCTTGACTTTGGACCTTGAGTCACAAAAATTGTGCATTGCCTGTGCATAATTATTATATCTGTAAAATTTCTTCAGAATCAAACAAAATTTGTGGACACTATGACCGTTTGAAATTTTGAAAAATTAACGTTTATGACGTCACTGTGACGTCAATAAACGTCACATCTCAAAACTGATGAAAAAGTATGTACCAGGGAATCAAGACCTTTCATTTGATATAATACTTGATAGGTTTCAGTTAGTTTTAAAATTTGACCTTGAAGTTCTCCTAATATGACCTTGTTTTAATGACCAAGTTCAAGGTCGATCATGAAATTGACATAAAAGTCCGATTTCTATACCTCTTCTGAATGATATGGTTCAAATTTCATGAACCTACCACAATTCAAACGGATATTATTACCGGAAACGTGTTTTTCTGGGATTTTGATGACCTTGACCTTGACCTTTGACCTTTGCACTTAAATTCGTAGAGATCATTGCTATCAATATGCATATCAAGTTTCAAGAGATTCCATACAGTATTGACGATGTTATGGCCTTTTGAAATTTCGGGAATTTGACGTTTATGACGTCATTGTGACGTCAGTGTACGTCGCAGCGCCGAAAATAGGGTATCACTGCAATCAGGGGGTCAAGACCTTTCCAACGCTATACTACTCGATATGATTCGCTGACCTTCGTACTTGACCTTGACATTCACCTTAGGCCAACTTCTCAAGGTCAATGTCAAATGTCAAGGTCAAGCTAACACACGATAGAACTCGAGTGTATCTACAATATGCACTTAGTTTGAAGTCTCTAGGACAATTGAAACCGGAGCTATGGCCATTTATGTGTTTTTGACCTTTTGTGTGACCTTGACCTTGACCTTTGGTCTAAGGTCACCAAAATCCAGCCATCTCCAGGTATATACCTAAGCTATGTATCCATGAAATTTGGTGATGATCCGGCCGGAACTGTGTCTTGTAGAGCAGTAAAATACAAAGAACAAACTAGATTTTGATGATGTCAGTAAAGAGCAAAGCAGTTTTTCCGTTGCCATGGCAACATTTTTCAAGCGAATTTGACTAAAAACGATGGGTGGCTCACTTAAAGCCTAAAGAAATTTCCCATAAAGTTTGGTGATGCTCCGACCAAAACTGTGGCCTGTAGCGTGCAAACAGACAAATGAACCGACATAGTCGACTAACTTGCCGGAATAGCTGGCAATGACCTTGAACTTTTACCAAAGACTGAATTTTTTGCAAAGTTGATGCATCTGGTTATTTTAAATATGAGTAATGGCATTTTTCTAGATTTTGTATAGTTGATGGAAAACATTGAAAAAAGTATTATATTTCTTTCCTAGCATAAGCAGTTTGTGGTCATGAAAGACCGATAGGATTCGGATCTTTTGTGACGTCATCAATAGAGCTATTTTTCTCAAAATCATTCTGTCAAGAGCCATTATCCTACAGAATATCTACATCAAATTTGAAAAGAATCAAGCAACAAATGTGGACGCTATGAGTATGAAAAGACAAACAAATGAAATTTTCTCCAATTTTCCGTCATAAAAAGGTCAATTAGGCCATTACCACTGCAATTATTGAACTGATATTTGTCAAATAGCTTCAGTAGGTATCCCCAATACTTACCAGAGCACCGGATCAACAATAATCATAAATGGTTTATGCATCTCATGTAAACAATCAATTGAAGTATGATAAAATCACGTTTCACGTCATTATGACGTCATATGACGTCAGATTCCAAAAATAAGAACATATATCGAAACTACTCCCGAAGACCTTTCAAACGAGTTACTACTCGATATTTTCGCGAAAGGTCAAGGTCAAGGTCATTTTTTGGGTCAACTTCGACCTCAGGCGCTTGCAAAGGCTATCGGCCATACGCCTTAGGTGTAAATACAAAAGTTGATAGGCTAAGTGAGTGCAATACTGTGGATTTACTTTCGTGTCTCTATCTTGCTTACTTCCTGAGATATAGTGACCTACATGGTTTTCACTTGCGGGTCAATATTGACCTTGGCTTCCGACGTTTGACCTTGAAATTTCGCGGAACGAAAGAACTCGTCCTTGGCTATAAACAGGTGTATCATTAGATTTTTACGCACATTATTGACGCTTTTATCAGCATGGACAGCTTGAAACATGCAATTTCGCTTATAATGGGACCGATTTCGTTGCCATAGAAACGTCAATTACGTCATAACGGATTGACCGATCGCGCTAAAAGTTGACATTGACCATAAGGGACCGGTCCGACATCGTTTCCAAGCATCAGATCGAAAATCGGAGGAGGTGACCTCCAAGGTCAAATATTCGACCTCAGGCGAACTTCTCAAGGTCAAGGTCAAATGTCAAGGTCAAGGTCACAAAAGATAGAACTCGAGTATATCTACCATATGCACTTGATTTGAAGTCTCTACGACAATTAGAACTGGAGTTATGGCCACTTATGTGTTTTCGACGTTTTGCTTGACCTTGACCTTGACCTTTGACCTAGACTCACCAAAAGTGTGCGGTGCCTGCCTATTATCCTACAGATTACATACCCCAAGTAACGTAACAATCACCGTACAATTGCAACCTGTAGAGCACTAACAGATAAACAAACAATCAATCAATCAATCAATCAATCAATCAAACCAACTGACCAACATACTTGCCGAAATCTTTAGATTCCGGCAAGTAACAAACGGAACTGACCAACATAGTTGTCGAATTTTCAATTCGTCAACTAACGAGGGGCCATAGGCCCGGCAGTTGACGAATTGGCAAACTTTCATCTCAATGTGAAAGGTCAAGGTCATAGTAATGTTATTATCTGGAAATGACATATACATTTGATTGTTTTGCCGCTTTCGAATGAAGTGGTTCAAAATTGATGAGACTCCGACGATTCGAGCAAATGTTATTACTGGACAGGTGTTTTTTCTGGGATTTCGATGACTTTGACCTTGATCTTTGACCTTTGTCCTACAATTCGTAGAGGTCAATACTATCAATGGGTATATCAAGTTTCAAGATACTCCATACAGTATTGACGCTGTTATTGCCTTTTGAAATTTCGGAAATTAAACGTACGTGTAGGATGCAGTCAGATTTTGATGATGCCAGAAACAAACGTAAAATACAACATTATGCAATAAAAATTGTAGCTGGATCAAATAATTCATCCGAAGACACACTGAAATATTCCACTCATGCATATTCATGAAACATTTTTATTTTTTTAAACTCCATAAACAGTGAAAAAGGCACCAAGTAGTGGATTTTTTGTGTTTTCTGCTTCAGGCTTGATTTTGATTTAGTATCGCGAAACAATAGAATTAGATAAAAGGGTGACTGTGGAAAACATATCAGAATTAATACAAAAAAACATTCAGAAACAGAAAAAGTCATTTAGTTGGAATTTAAAAAAAAATGAAAATGGCAATAGGAATCGAACCCCTGAACCCGCGCACCAACACCTAACGCCTTTACTAACTGAGCCAAACTGTCGCTTGAAAGTTGTCACCTGTTAAGTATTTACCGTACAAGAGACCGCGCTCAGAAAAAATGCTGGTATATCCCATGGCTGGGCATTGGTGTGGCTACTGTGGCGGCAGCGTGAGGAATTTTTGAGATATTTTTGTGACGTCTTCACCCAACCGATTTTCACGAAAATTGAACCATTTTTAGTCTTTAACATAAAGAATAACCGTGTAAATTTTCGTGAATATTTCTCCAGAATTGTGGTCGCTATCGTGCTAACAGACATCTTACTGATGGACATACAATCACGAGGGGCCATAGGCCCGGCAGTTGACGAATTGCCATAAAAATTGCAATTATGTCAAAACGAGTATTCAGATCTGAGTTGAATAAAGACCATGAAATCCCCTAATTTGCATGAATTTCTCTTATCCGATTGACGGATATTGACCAAAATCGTGCATGTGTTTCTTATGGGGCAATAAATAAGAAAACAAAGTCAGTAATCTGTTTAATCTAATTAGCACCAATTCGGAAATTGACGTTTTACGTCATGACGTCATTGACGTTGCACATAGCGTGCTGAAACTTGTTAAATGGCTGGGCATCATTATTCCACATACGTTCTGATAATTACAGTCCAATAATATCGAATATGAGTGCACTGTGGATGTTTGAAAGCTGAAAAGTCGACAAATTGGTATGACGGGCCTTACGTTTATGACGTCATAGCGGAAAATCTATCATGGCGGAAAAGTATCGGACAGTACCCTTCTAAACCAGAATTCAACGAGCTTTCCAATGGTGCAATCCGCTTCTCTCTACGACAAATACTTTTTGATATATAGCCCCATTTTGAAAATTGACGTTTTACGTCATTACGTCATTGACGTTGCACCTAGCGTGTTGAAACTTGGTATGTGGCTGGATATCATTATTTCACATACGTTCTGTTAATTACAGTTCAATACCTTTGAATTTGAGTGCACTGTAGATGTTTGAAAGTTTGCTGAAAAGTCGAAAAATTGGTATGATAGGCCTTACGTTTATGACGTCATAGCGGAAAATCTATCATGGCGGAAAAGTATCGGACAGTACCCATCTAAACCAGAATTCAACGAGCTTTCCAATGGTGCAATTCGCTTCTCTGTACGACAAATATTTTCCGATATATAGCCCGATTTCGAAAATTGACGTTTTACGTCATGACGTCATTGACGTTGCACGTAGCGTGTTGAAGCTTGGTATGTGGCTGGATATCATTATTTCACATACGTGCTGATAATCACAGTTCAATACCTTCAAATTTGAGTGCTTTGTAGATGTTTGAAAGTTTGCTGAAAAGTCGAAAAATTGGTATGACAGGCCTTACGTTTATGACGTCATAGCGGAAAATCTATCAAGGCGGAAAAGTATAGGACAGTACCCTCCTAAACCAGAATTCAACGAGCTTTCCAATGGTGCAATTCGCTTCTCTGTACGACAAATACTTTTTGATATATAGCCCCATTTTAAAAATTGACGTTTTACGTCATGACGTCATTGACGTTGCACGTAGCGTGTTGAAACCTGGTGCGTGGCTGGGCATTATTATTTCACATAAGCTCTGATAATTACAGTCCAATAAATTCAAATTTGAGTGCACTGTGGATGTTTGAAAGTTTGCTGAAAGTCGAAGAATTGGTGTGACAGGCCTTACGTTTATGACGTCATAGCGGAAAATCTATCATGGCGGAAAAGTATCGGACAGTACTCTTCTAAACCGGAATTCGACGAGCTTTCCAATGGTGCAATTCGCTTCTCTCTAGGATAAATACTTTTCGATATATAGCCCGTTTTGAAAATTGAAGTTTTACGTCATGACGTCATTGACGTTGCACATAGCGTGTTGAAACTTGGTATATGACTGGATATCATTATTCCACATACGTTCTGATAATTACAGTTCAATACCTTCAAATTTGAGTGCACTGTGGATGTTTGAAAGTTTGCTGAAAAGTCGAAAAATTGGTATGACAGGCCTTACGTTTATGACGTCATAGCAGAAAATCTATCATGGCGGAAAAGTATAGGAAAGCACCCTTCTAAACCAGAATTCAACGGGCTTTCCAATGGTGCAATTCGCTTCTCTGTACGACAAATACTTTCCGATATATAGCCCCACATCGAAAAATGACGTTTCACGTCGTGACGTCATTGACGTTCAACCGATCCAGATACGACTTCGCAGTATGATGCACGATATTGACATATATTGGTGTGTCAAATTTCAGAGGTATCGGTCGTATTTTGACTGTGGTGTGAATTTTTGAAAAGTCGCCAATGATGAGAGATAGGGATTTTTTGAGTTTCAAAAATTTTTGGTGACGTCATCAGTGAACCGATTTTTTTCAAAAACGTGCGGTCCCGTCCCAGAGTGGATACCTATCTATCAAAAAAGTTTCGGGATGTTAGCTCGAAAACTGTGGACGCTAGAGTGCGCACAAACAAACGTACAAACAGACAGACAAATCCATAAACAAACCAACCAACCAACATACTTGCCGAAATCTTTAGATTCCGGCAAGTAACAAACGGAACTGACCAACATAGTTGCCGAATTTTCAATTCGTCAACCAATAAAGCTCCGCAAGTACAAGAGACCCTGCGTATATCCGTTTCATGTACAGGATCTTTGGTTTTTAGATGAATGGTGCTCCCTACGCATTTTCGTAAATGTCGATAGTGCTGATATAAAAGAGCCCCTGGCTCGCCAGAGATTGTATTTAAACAAGAGTTTTAGGCTTTGTTATATCACTTGTGCATTACTGAGTTAGAAAACCACAGAAATGTTGCTTTAGATCAGTATTCAGATGCATACTCGTTATATTGTATTACTACGCGACCGAGTGTTGACATTAGAGACGGTACATGTGCACAGGGGGTAATCGTTTCCACATCTTATTGAGTTGTAAACGGGCTGACGAACAGATTTACCCCAGGTCTCTTTAAGTCTTGATATCTCAGCGAGTTTTCAAGTTATTTTGAACATGAAAAGTGCACCTTAAACTAGAAATAACACCGCATTTTTCCACAAAACAGCTTCAAAATTCAATGTTCAATGATTTTTTGAAAATTGGATCCAGAGGAAAAATAAATGTATCCATAAAACCCGGAATCCGGATCCGATCCGGATGAAATTTTGTCAGTTTATGGACCATGATAGTCCGCCACTTTGTAGGAAAAATCAAGCTGAAATATGCACAATAGACCGAAATATAATATAAAATATAAGTTAAATGGAGTTTTCAATGTTAAATTCAAATAGCTGTCAAATCCGTAATCCGAGTCCGATCCGGGTCAAAATTATAATGTGTGTATAGGATGTCATTCTACACATGTGACTAAAATTTCAAGAGAATTCATTGAAAATTGAACGAGTTATGAATTTTTGAAAAATCGCCCCATGTTAAAGATAGGGATTTTTCGAGTTTTCAAGAATTTTTGATGACGTCATCAATAAACCGATTTTCTTCAAAAACTTTCGGTGTCCTTCCTGGGTGAATACCTACCTATCAGAAAAATTTGGTGATGCTCGCACTAACACTGTGGCCTGTAACGTGCAAACAGACAGACAGACAAACAAACAAACAAACAAACGAGAGCCCATAGGGCACACACTTGCCAGAACCAAAATATATGTCATATGCCAATGACATGACATATGGATTTAACAAATTGACGAAACTTACTTCCCTACTTACTACGTTTACTTACTTACTTTACTTCATTTTACTTCACTTTACTTCACAAACTACTCATACTGTCATTGTTACCTCATTGAACGTCACAGTGCCAAAAATGAGACATCACTGGACTTATGAGACCAAAAACTTTCTAAAGGTATACTACCCGATATGGTGAGCTGAACTTCGTACTTGCCCTCGACATTGAGCTCATCACAAAGTCTCAAGAACAAGGTCAAAGGTCAAATTCAAAGTCGAATAAGGAAGATTTTTTAATATGCTGCAATATGATCCTAGTTTGAACTCTCTACGACGATTAGTTTCGAAGTAATGGCCATTTATGTGATTTTGACGTAATTATGAAGTCATTTGTCGTCAATTCTATACTGCAAACTTACTGTGAAATGATTTTTTTGAATATGCATGTCAAAATAATTTATATATGTATTATATTATCAGCAGACAAGATCATAATATCTTGAAATAATAAGTTTTCTTTGAAAATTTAGCGATTTGTTGCCACAAAAACGTCAATTACGTCAAAACGGATATATGGATTGAGCTAAAAATTGATAGAAACCATCACAGGACGAGTCCACATCGTTTGTGTATGCTAGATCTGCAGTAAATGTGATAACTTTGCACATCTGACACTTAAAAGGCCTAAATGTCAGTCTGAAATCACTCTTGACGCCATTATGACGTCAATTAACGTCCGATTCCAAAAATGACAACATATTTGGAAAGTACTCTCGAAGACCTTCCAAACGAGCTACTACTCGATATTTTTGCAAAAGGTCAAGGTCAAGGTCATTTTTTAGGTCAATTTCGACCTTAGGCGCTTGCAAAGGCTATCGGTCATACGCCTTAGGTGTAAATGCAAAAGTTGTTGAGCTAAGTTAGTGCAATACTGTGGATTTACTTTCGTATCTCTATCTTGCTTACTTCCTGAGATATAGTGACCTACATGGTTTTCACTTGCGGGTCAATGTTGACCTTGACTTTCGACCTACGACCTTGAAATTTCGTGGATCAAAAGAAGTCATCCTTGCTAATTAACAGGTTCTTCATTGGATTCGTACGCACATTTTTGACGCTTTTATCAGCATGGACAGCTTGAAAAATGCAATTTGGCTTATAATGGGACCGATTTCGTTGCCATAGAAACGTCAATTACGTCATAACGAATTGGCCGATTTGGCTAAAAATTGACATTGAGCATAAGGGACCGGTCCCACATCGTTTCCAAGCATCAGATCGAAAATCGGAGGAGGTGACCTCCAAGGTCAAATATTCGACCTCAGGCGAACTTCTCAAGTTCAAGGTCAAATGTCAAGGTCAAGGTCACGAAAGATAGAACTCGAGTTTATCTACAATATGAACTTGATTTGAAGTCTCTAGCACTATTAGAACCGAAGTTATGGCCACTTATGTGTTTTCAACGTTTTGCTTGACCTTGACCTTGACCTTTGACCTACATACACCAAAATAGGACGTTTTCCGCGCGGTATACTAGAGAATATGTACACGAAATTTGGAGGAAATCGGGTGAGAAATGTGGACGCTAGGCTGTAAACAAACAAACAAACAAACACACAAACAAACACACAAACAAACACATCCACGAACAGACCAACATACTTGCCAAAATCGAAGATTCTGGCAAGTAACAAACGGAACCGACCAACATAGTTGTCGAATTTTCAATTCGTCAACTAATAAAGCTCCGCAAGTAGAAGAGACCCTGCGTATATCCGTTTCATGTACAGGATCTTTGGTTTTTAGATGAATGGTGCTCCCTACGCATTTTCGTAAATGTCGATAGTGCTGATATAAAAGAGCCCCTGGCTCGCCAGAGATTGTATTTAAACAAGAGTTTTAGGCTTTGTTATATCACTTGTGCATTACTGAGTTAGAAAACCACAGAAATGTTGCTTTAGATCAGTATTCAGATGCATACTCGTTATATTGTATTACTACGCGACCGAGTGTTGATATTAGAGACGGTACATGTGCACAGGGGGTAATCGTTTCCACATCTTATTGAGTTGTAAACGGGCTGACGAACAGATTTACCCCAGGTCTCTTTAAGTCTTGATATCTCAGCGAGTTTTCAAGTTATTTTGAACATGAAAAGTGCACCTTAAACTAGAAATAACACCGCATTTTTCCACAAAACAGCTTCAAAATTCAATGTTCAATGATTTTTTGAAAATTGGATCCAGAGGAAAAATAAATGTATCCATAAAACCCGGAATCCGGATCCGATCCGGATGAAATTTTGTCAGTTTATGGACCATGATAGTCCGCCACTTTGTAGGAAAAATCAAGCTGAAATATGCACAATAGACCGAAATATAATATAAAATATAAGTTAAATGGAGTTTTCAATGTTAAATTCAAATAGCTGTCAAATCCGTAATCCGAGTCCGATCCGGGTCAAAATTATAATGTGTGTATCGGATGTCATTCTACACATGTGACTAAAATTTCAAGAGAATTCATTGAAAATTGAACGAGTTATGAATTTTTGAAAAATCGCCCCATGTTAAAGATAGGGATTTTTCGAGTTTTCAAGAATTTTTGATGACGTCATCAATAAACCGATTTTCTTCAAAAACTTTCGGTGTCCTTCCTGGGTGAATACCTACCTATCAGAAAAATTTGGTGATGCTCGCACTAACACTGTGGCCTGTAACGTGCAAACAGACAGACAGACAAACAAATGAACCGACATAGTCGACTAACTTGCCGGAATAGCTGGCAATGACCTTGAACTTTTACCAAAGACTTTGAATTTTTTGCAAAGTTGATGCTTCTGGTTATTTTAAATATGAGTAATGGCATTTTTCTAGATTTTGTATAGTTGATGGAAAACATTGAAAAAAGTATTATATTTTTTTCCTAGCATAAGCAGTTTGTGGTCATGAAAGACTGATAGGATTCGGATCTTTTGTGACGTCATCAATAGAGCTATTTTTCTCAAAATCATTCTGTCAAGAGCCATTATCCTACAGAATATCTACATCAAATTTGAAAAGAATCAAGCAACAAATGTGGACGCTATGAGTATGAAAAGACAAACAAATGAAATTTTCTCCAATTTTCCGTCATAAAAAGGTCAATTAGGCCATTACCACTGCAATTATTGAACTGATATTTGTCAAATAGCTTCAGTAGGTATCCCCAATACTTACCAGAGCACCGGATCAACAATAATCATAAATGGTTTATGCATCTCATGTAAACAATCAATTGAAGTATGATAAAATCACGTTTCACGTCATTATGACGTCATATGACGTCAGATTCCAAAAATAAGAACATATATCGAAACTACTCCCGAAGACCTTTCAAACGAGTTACTACTCGATATTTTCGCGAAAGGTCAAGGTCAAGGTCATTTTTTGGGTCAACTTCGACCTCAGGCGCTTGCAAAGGCTATCGGCCATACGCCTTAGGTGTAAATACAAAAGTTGATAGGCTAAGTGAGTGCAATACTGTGGATTTACTTTCGTGTCTCTAGCTTGCTTACTTCCTGAGATATAGTGACCTACATGGTTTTCACTTGCGGGTCAATATTGACCTCGACTTCCGACCTTTGACCTTGAACTTTCGCGGAACAAAAGAACTCGTCCTTGGCTATAAACAGGTGTATCATTAGATTTTTACGCACATTATTGACGCTTTTATCAGCATGGACAGCTTGAAACATGCAATTTCGCTTATAATGGGACCGATTTCGTTGCCATAGAAACGTCAATTACGTCATAACGGATTGACCGATCGCGCTAAAAATTGACATTGACCATAAGGGACCGGTCCGACATCGTTTCCAAGCATCAGATCGAAAATCGGAGGAGGTGACCTCCAAGGTCAAATATTCGACCTCAGGCGAACTTCTCAAGGTCAAGGTCAAAAGTCAAGGTTAAGGTCACAAAAGATAGAACTCGAGTATATCTACCATATGCACTTGATTTGAAGTCTCTACGACAATTAGAACTGAAGTTATGGCCACTTATGTGTTTTCGACGTTTTGCTTGACCTTGACCTTGACCTTTGACCTAGACTCACCAAAAGTGTGCGGTGCCTGCCTATTATCCTACAGATTACATACCCCAAGTAACGTAACAATCACCGTACAATTGCGACCTGTAGAGCACTAACAGATAAACAAACAAACAAACAATCAATCAATCAATCAAACCAACTGACCAACATACTTGCCGAAATCTTTAGATTCCGGCAAGTAACAAACAATCAATCAATCAATCAATCAATCAATCAAACCAACCGACCAACATACTTGCCGAAATCTTTAGATTCCGGCAAGTAACCAACCGACCAACATACTTGCCGAAATCTTTAGATTCCGGCAAGTAACAAACCGAGAGGCCATAGGCCACACACTTGCCGGAATGGATACGTTTATGACGTCATAGCGGGAATCTGTCATGGCGGAAAAGTATCGGACATTACCTCCCTAAACCAGAATTCAACGAGCTTTCCAATGGTGCAATTCGCTTCTCTGTACGACCAATACTTCCCGAAATATAGTTTCATTTTGAAAATTGATGTTTTACGTCATGACGTCATTGACGTTTCACGTAGCGTGTTGAAATTCGGTGCATGGCTGGGTATTATTATTCCACATGAGTTCTGATAATTACAGCCTAATACCTTTAAATTTGAGTGTACTGTGAATGTTTAAATGTTTGCTGAAAAGTCGAAAAATTGGTATGACAGGCCTTACGCTTATGACGTCATACCGGAAAATCTATCATGGCGGAAAAGTATCGGACAGTACTTTTCTAAACCAGAATTCAACGAGCTTTCCAATGGTGCAATTCGCTTCTCTCTAGGATAAATATTTTTCGATATATAGCACGTTTTGAAAATTGACGTTTTACGTCATGACGTCATTGATGTTGCACGTAGCGTGTTGAAACTTGGTATATGACTGGAAATCATTATTCCACATACGTTCTGATAATTACAGTTCAATACCTTCAAATTTGAGTGCACTGTGGATGTTTGAAAGTTTGCTGAAAAGTCGAAAAATTGGTATGACAGGCCTTACGTTTATGACTTCATAGCGGAAAATCTATCATGGCGGAAAAGTATAGGACAGTACCCTTCTAAACCAGAATTCAACGGGCTTTCCAATGGTGCAATTCGCTTCTTTGTACGACAAATACTTTCCGATATATAGCCCCACTTCGAAAAATGACGTTTCACGTCGTGACGTCATTGACGTTCAACCGATCCAGATACGACTTCGCAGTATGATGCACGATATTAACATATATCGGTGTGTCAAATTTCAGAGGTATCGGTCGTATTTTGACTGTGGTGTGAATTTTTGAAAAGTCGCCAATGATGAGAGATAGGGATTTTTTGAGTTTTCAAAAATTTTTGGTGACGTCATCAGTGAACCGATTTTTTCCAAAAACGTGCGGTCCCGTCCCAGAGCGGATACCTATCTATCAAAAAAGTTTCGGGATGTTAGCTCGAAAACTGTGGACGCTAGAGTGCGCACAAACAAACGTACAAACAGACAGACAAATCCATAAACAAACCAACCAACCAACATACTTGCCGAAATCTTTAGATTCCGGCAAGTAACAAACAAACGGAACTGACCAACATAGTTGTCGAATTTTCAATTCGTCAACTAATAAAGCTCCGCAAGTACAAGAGACCCTGCGTATATCCGTTTCATGTACAGGATCTTTGGTTTTTAGATGAATGGTGCTCCCTACGCATTTTCGTAAATGTCGATAGTGCTGATATAAAAGAGCCCCTGGCTCGCCAGAGATTGTATTTAAACAAGAGTTTTAGGCTTTGTTATATCACTTGTGCATTACTGAGTTAGAAAACCACAGAAATGTTGCTTTAGATCAGTATTCAGATGCATACTCGTTATATTGTATTACTACGCGACCGAGTGTTGATATTAGAGACGGTACATGTGCACAGGGGGTAATCGTTTCCACATCTTATTGAGTTGTAAACGGGCTGACGAACAGATTTACCCCAGGTCTCTTTAAGTCTTGATATCTCAGCGAGTTTTCAAGTTATTTTGAACATGAAAAGTGCACCTTAAACTAGAAATAACACCGCATTTTTCCACAAAACAGCTTCAAAATTCAATGTTCAATGATTTTTTGAAAATTGGATCCAGAGGAAAAATAAATGTATCCATAAAACCCGGAATCCGGATCCGATCCGGATGAAATTTTGTCAGTTTATGGACCATGATAGTCCGCCACTTTGTAGGAAAAATCAAGCTGAAATATGCACAATAGACCGAAATATAATATAAAATATAAGTTAAATGGAGTTTTCAATGTTAAATTCAAATAGCTGTCAAATCCGTAATCCGAGTCCGATCCGGGTCAAAATTATAATGTGTGTATCGGATGTCATTCTACACATGTGACTAAAATTTCAAGAGAATTCATTGAAAATTGAACGAGTTATGAATTTTTGAAAAATCGCCCCATGTTAAAGATAGGGATTTTTCGAGTTTTCAAGAATTTTTGATGACGTCATCAATAAACCGATTTTCTTCAAAAACTTTCGGTGTCCTTCCTGGGTGAATACCTACCTATCAGAAAAATTTGGTGATGCTCGCACTAACACTGTGGCCTGTAACGTGCAAACAGACAGACAGACAAACAAACAAACAAACGGAACTGACCAACATAGTTGTCGAATTTTCAATTCGTCAACTAATGAAATCGCTCGCTGCTGCTGACTTGACGGCTGAAAGCCTTCGCTGGTACAGCGAGTACTTGCCGGAATGGAAAAAAGAGAACTTTGACCTTGAGGCTTTTAATATGCTACAATATTTTTTAGATCAAACTGTTTTCAATGATTAGTTCTGAAGTTATAGCCGTTTATGTGATTTTGACCTTTTCCATGATCTTGGCCTTTGACCTAGAATCACCAAAAGTGTGCAGTCGCGAGAAATGAGACTACAGGATATGCACACTAACTTTGAAAGAAATCCAGCGAGAATTGTGGACGCTAGAGGGCGAAAAAACAAATGAGTTTCTTTGAAATTTCACCAAATGTGTTCATTAAAACACGTCAGTATGACGTTGTATGACGTCAGATTTCGAAAACATATTTGGAAAGTACTTCCAAAGACCTTTCAAAAAAGGTACTACTCGATATATTCGCAAAAGATCAAGGTCAAGGTCATTTTTGAGGCCAACTTTGACCTCAGGCATCAAGTTCAAAAGTGACATTCAAATTCATTTAAGAAAGGCCTTTTGATATGCTATAATATGTTCCTAGTTGACGATTTTTACGAAGTTATGGTCATTTATGTAATTTTGACCTTTTTCTTGACCTTGACCTTGACCTTTGACCTTGGGTCACGGAAATTGTGCATTGCCTGTGCGGAATATACTTGAACAATTTCATCAGAGTCGAATAACAATTGTGGACACTATGGCCTTTTGAATCTTCGAAAAGTTGACGTTTATGACGTCACTGTGACGTCAATAAACGTCACATATCAAAACTAATGGAATTGTATGTATCAAGCGATCATGACCTTCCATTTGATATACTACTTGATAGGTTTCAGTTAGTTTGAAAATTTGACCTTGAAGTTTTGCTCATGTGACCTCAATTTTCCGACCCAGTTCAAGGTCATTCATATCAATGACATATTTGTCTGAACGCCATATCCCTTCTGAATGGTATGATTCAAATTTCATGAGCCTACGACGATTCAGGCAGATGTTATAACCAAAAAGGTGTTTTTCTCGGATTTTTATGACCTTGAACTTGACCTTTGACCTTTGTATCTCAATTCGTAAAGGTCATTGCTGTCAATATGCAAATCAAGTTTCAAGAGATTCCATACAGTATTGACGATGTTATGGCCATTTGAAATTTCAGAAATTTGACGTTGATGACGTCATTGTGACGTCAGTGTACGTCGCAGCGCCAAAAATAAGATACCACTGGAATCAGGGGCTTAAGACCTTTCCAACGATATACTACTCGATATGGTGCGCTGACCTTCGTACTTGACCTTGACATTCACCTCCTGCGAACATCTCAAGGTCAAGGTCAAAGGTCAAGGTCAAGGTCACAAAAGATAGAACTCTGGTATATCTACAATTTGAACTTAATTTGAAGTCTTTAGGACGATTAAAACTGGAGTTATGGCCACTTATGTGTTTTCAACATTTTGCGTGACCTTGACCTTGAACTTTGAACTTTCACCTTGAAATTTTGTGGGATAGAAGACATTTTTTTTTTGTATATGAAATGGTTTACCATCAGATCTTTACCTGTATTATACACCATCCTATCGCCACGAACATTTCGAGAAATACAATAATTCTAAATGGCTGTCAAATCCGTGATCCGGATCGGATCCGGATCAAATTTTGATGCTCTATGAGCAATAATGGTCCGCCACTTGTTGCAAAAAATCAACGTGAACTATGCATAATAGATCGAAATATAACAAAAAGTATGTATTAAATGGAGTTTTCAATGTTAAATTCAAATATCTGTCAAATCCGTAATCCGGATCAAATCCGGATCAAACCTACCAAGTTCATAGAGGTTGTCATTCTACATGTGTGGTTAAAAATTCTAAACATTTCAATGAAAATTAAGTGAGTTATGAATTTTTGAAAATTCGCCCCATGTTAAAGATAGGGATTTTTCGGTACTTCAAGAATTTTTAATGACGTCATCAATGAACCGATTTCTTTCAAAAACGTGGGGTGCCGTCCCAGGGCGAATACCTATCCACCAAAAAAGTTTCGAGATACTAGACCAAAAACTGTGGACGCTAGAGTGCGAACAGACAAACACACAAACAAAACCACGAACGAACCAACATACTTGCCGAAATCGTAGATTCCGGCAAGTAACAAACGGAACCGACCAACATAGTTGTCGAATTTTCAATTCGTCAACTAATAAAGCTCCGCAAGTAGAAGAGACCCTGCGTATATCCGTTTCATGTACAGGATCTTTGGTTTTTAGATGAATGGTGCTCCCTACGCATTTTCGTAAATGTCGATAGTGCTGATATAAAAGAGCCCCTGGCTCGCCAGAGATTGTATTTAAACAAGAGTTTTAGGCTTTGTTATATCACTTGTGCATTACTGAGTTAGAAAACCACAGAAATGTTGCTTTAGATCAGTATTCAGATGCATACTCGTTATATTGTATTACTACGCGACCGAGTGTTGACATTAGAGACGGTACATGTGCACAGGGGGTAATCGTTTCCACATCTTATTGAGTTGTAAACGGGCTGACGAACAGATTTACCCCAGGTCTCTTTAAGTCTTGATATCTCAGCGAGTTTTCAAGTTATTTTGAACATGAAAAGTGCACCTTAAACTAGAAATAACACCGCATTTTTCCACAAAACAGCTTCAAAATTCAATGTTCAATGATTTTTTGAAAATTGGATCCAGAGGAAAAATAAATGTATCCATAAAACCCGGAATCCGGATCCGATCCGGATGAAATTTTGTCAGTTTATGGACCATGATAGTCCGCCACTTTGTAGGAAAAATCAAGCTGAAATATGCACAATAGACCGAAATATAATATAAAATATAAGTTAAATGGAGTTTTCAATGTTAAATTCAAATAGCTGTCAAATCCGTAATCCGAGTCCGATCCGGGTCAAAATTATAATGTGTGTATAGGATGTCATTCTACACATGTGACTAAAATTTCAAGAGAATTCATTGAAAATTGAACGAGTTATGAATTTTTGAAAAATCGCCCCATGTTAAAGATAGGGATTTTTCGAGTTTTCAAGAATTTTTGATGACGTCATCAATAAACCGATTTTCTTCAAAAACTTTCGGTGTCCTTCCTGGGTGAATACCTACCTATCAGAAAAATTTGGTGATGCTCGCACTAACACTGTGGCCTGTAACGTGCAAACAGACAGACAGACAAACAAACAAACAAACAAACGAGGGGCCATAGGCCCGGCAGTTGACGAATTAGGAAGGTTATCGGACAATATATGTTTTAGATATATGTTTTAGTGAGATATTAGCCATTTTGTGCTCTGACCTCAATTTTCAAATCATGAGAAGATATAACATATATCATTTCCTATACATGTATGTCCAAAGCTGTAAAGTTGATAAAAAGCGATATATTAGCCACATTGTGCTCTGACCTTGAAAATGAGGTCGAAGGTCAAATGTCAAGGTCAAGGTCAGAGAAGATAAAACTCGAGTTAATCTACAATATGAACTTGGTTTGAAGTCTCTAGGGCGATTAGAACCGAAGTTATGGCCATTTATGTTTTTTCGACACTTTATGTGACCTTGACCTTGACCTTTGACCTAGGGTCCCCAAATTTCACCCATTTGCAAGTATATACATAAGCATTTTATACGTACAATTTGGTCATGATACGTCCAAAACTGTGGCTTGTAGAGCGGTAATATACGAAGAACAAACTAGATTTTGATGATAACAATAGAATGCAAAGCAGTTTTTCCGTTGCCATGGCAACATTTATCAGGCGAATTTGACTAAAATCAATGGGTGCCTGGCTTTGAGCCTAAAAAGTGTTCCCATAAAGTTTGGTGATGATCCGACCTAAACTGTGATATGTTTCAGTTAGTTTGAAAATTTGACCTTGAAGTTTTGAATGTGTCCTCATTTTTGCGACCAAGTTCAAGATCAATTATAAAATTGACATGTACATATGATTACCATGCCTCTTCTGAATGATATGGTTCAAATTTTATAAGACTACAATGATTCAAGCAGATGTTATAACCGAAAAGGTGTTTTTCTAGGATTTCGATGACCTTGACCTTGACCTTTGTATTTCAATTCGTAGAGGTCAATGCTATTAATATGCATGTCAAGTTTCAAGATATTCCATACAGTATTGACGCTGTTATGGCCTTTTGAAATTTCGGTAATTTGACGTTTATGACGTCATTGTGACGTGAGTGTACGTCGCAGCGCCGAAAATAAGGTATCACTGCAATCAGGGGCCCAAGACCTTTCCAACGATATACTACTCGATATGATTCGCTGACCTTCGTACCTGACCTTGACATTCACCTCATGGCAAACTCTCAAGGTCAAAGTCAAATGCCGAGGTCAAGGTCACAGAAGATAGAACTCGAGTTTATCTACAATATGAACTTGGTTTGAAGTCTTTAGCACAAATAGAACCGGAGTTATGGCCACTTATGTGTTTTTAACATTTTGCGTGACCTTGACCTTGACTTTGGACCTTGAGTCACAAAAATTGTGCATTGTCTGTGCGTGAATATATATATTGTATCTGTAAAATTTCATCAGAATCAAACAAAATTTGTGGACACTATGACCGTTTGAAATTTTGAAAAATTAACGTTTATGACGTCACTGTGACGTCAATAAACGTCACAGCTCAAAACTGATGAAAAGGTATGTACCAGGGAATCAAGACCTTTCATTTGATATACTACTTGATAGGTTTCAGTTAGTTTTAAAATTTGACCTTGAAGTTCTCCTCATATGACCTTATTTTCCTGACCAAGTTCAAGGTCAATCATGAAATTGACATATAGGTTCGATTGCTATACCTCTTCTGAACGATATGGTTCAAATTTCATGAACCTACGACAATTCAAACGGACGTTATTACCGGAAACGTGTTTTTCTGGGATTTCGATGACCTTGACCTTGACCTTTGACCTTTGCACTTAAATTCGTAGAGGTCATTGCTGTCAATATGCATATCAAGTTTCAAGAGATTCCATGCAGTATTGACGATGTTATGGCCTTTTGAAATTTCGGGAATTTGACGTTTATGACGTCATTGTGACGTCAGTGTACGTCGCAGCGCCGAAACTAGGGTATCACTGCGATCAGGGGGTCAAGACCTTTCCAACGATATACTACTCGATATGCTGCGCTGACCTTCGTACTTGACCTTGACTTCGACCTGGGGCGAACTTCTCAAGGTCAAGGTCAAATGTCAAGGTCAAGGTCACAGACGATAGAACTCGAGTGTATCTACAATATGCACTTGGTTAGAAGTCTCTAGAACGATTAGAACCGGAGTTATGACCACTTATGTGTTTTTAACATTTTGTGTGACCTTGACCTTGACCTTTGACCTAGGGTCACCAAAATCCACCCTTTCCCAGGTATATACCTAAGCAATGTGCCTATGAACTTTGGTGATAATCCGGCTAAAACTGTGTCTTATAGAGCGTTAAAATACAAAGAACAAACTAGATTTTGATGATACCAATAGAGTGCAAAGCAGTTTTTCGGTTGCCATGGCAACATTTTTCAAGCGAATTTGACTAAAAACGATGGGTAGCTCACTTGAAGCCTAAAGAATGTTCCCATAAAGTTTGGTGATGATCCGGTCAAAACTGTGGCCTGTAACGTGCTAACAGACAAACATATTAACAAACAAACGGAACTGACCAACATAGTTGACGAATTTTAATTCGTCAACTAACAAACGGAACCGACCAACATAGTTGTCGAATTTTCAATTCGTCAACTAATAAAGCTCCGCAAGTAGAAGAGACCCTGCGTATATCCGTTTCATGTACAGGATCTTTGGTTTTTAGATGAATGGTGCTCCCTACGCATTTTCGTAAATGTCGATAGTGCTGATATAAAAGAGCCCCTGGCTCGCCAGAGATTGTATTTAAACAAGAGTTTTAGGCTTTGTTATATCACTTGTGCATTACTGAGTTAGAAAACCACAGAAATGTTGCTTTAGATCAGTATTCAGATGCATACTCGTTATATTGTATTACTACGCGACCGAGTGTTGATATTAGAGACGGTACATGTGCACAGGGGGTAATCGTTTCCACATCTTATTGAGTTGTAAACGGGCTGACGAACAGATTTACCCCAGGTCTCTTTAAGTCTTGATATCTCAGCGAGTTTTCAAGTTATTTTGAACATGAAAAGTGCACCTTAAACTAGAAATAACACCGCATTTTTCCACAAAACAGCTTCAAAATTCAATGTTCAATGATTTTTTGAAAATTGGATCCAGAGGAAAAATAAATGAATCCATAAAACCCGGAATCCGGATCCGATCCGGATGAAATTTTGTCAGTTTATGGACCATGATAGTCCGCCACTTTGTAGGAAAAATCAAGCTGAAATATGCACAATAGACCGAAATATAATATAAAATATAAGTTAAATGGAGTTTTCAATGTTAAATTCAAATAGCTGTCAAATCCGTAATCCGAGTCCGATCCGGGTCAAAATTATAATGTGTGTATAGGATGTCATTCTACACATGTGACTAAAATTTCAAGAGAATTCATTGAAAATTGAACGAGTTATGAATTTTTGAAAAATCGCCCCATGTTAAAGATAGGGATTTTTCGAGTTTTCAAGAATTTTTGATGACGTCATCAATAAACCGATTTTCTTCAAAAACTTTCGGTGTCCTTCCTGGGTGAATACCTACCTATCAGAAAAATTTGGTGATGCTCGCACTAACACTGTGGCCTGTAACGTGCAAACAGACAGACAGACAAACAAACAAACAAACAAACAAACGGAACCGACCAACATAGTTGTCGAATTTTCAATTCGTCAACTAATAAAGCTCCGCAAGTAGAAGAGACCCTGCGTATATCCGTTTCATGTACAGGATCTTTGGTTTTTAGATGAATGGTGCTCCCTACGCATTTTCGTAAATGTCGATAGTGCTGATATAAAAGAGCCCCTGGCTCGCCAGAGATTGTATTTAAACAAGAGTTTTAGGCTTTGTTATATCACTTGTGCATTACTGAGTTAGAAAACCACAGAAATGTTGCTTTAGATCAGTATTCAGATGCATACTCGTTATATTGTATTACTACGCGACCGAGTGTTGATATTAGAGACGGTACATGTGCACAGGGGGTAATCGTTTCCACATCTTATTGAGTTGTAAACGGGCTGACGAACAGATTTACCCCAGGTCTCTTTAAGTCTTGATATCTCAGCGAGTTTTCAAGTTATTTTGAACATGAAAAGTGCACCTTAAACTAGAAATAACACCGCATTTTTCCACAAAACAGCTTCAAAATTCAATGTTCAATGATTTTTTGAAAATTGGATCCAGAGGAAAAATAAATGTATCCATAAAACCCGGAATCCGGATCCGATCCGGATGAAATTTTGTCAGTTTATGGACCATGATAGTCCGCCACTTTGTAGGAAAAATCAAGCTGAAATATGCACAATAGACCGAAATATAATATAAAATATAAGTTAAATGGAGTTTTCAATGTTAAATTCAAATAGCTTTCAAATCCGTAATCCGAGTCCGATCCGGGTCAAAATTATAATGTGTGTATCGGATGTCATTCTACACATGTGACTAAAATTTCAAGAGAATTCATTGAAAATTGAACGAGTTATGAATTTTTGAAAAATCGCCCCATGTTAAAGATAGGGATTTTTCGAGTTTTCAAGAATTTTTGATGACGTCATCAATAAACCGATTTTCTTCAAAAACTTTCGGTGTCCTTCCTGGGTGAATACCTACCTATCAGAAAAATTTGGTGATGCTCGCACTAACACTGTGGCCTGTAACGTGCAAACAGACAGACAGACAAACAAACAAACAAACGGAACTGACCAACATAGTTGTCGAATTTTCAATTCGTCAACTAATGAAATCGCTCGCTGCTGCTGACTTGACGGCTGAAAGCCTTCGCTGGTACAGCGAGTACTTGCCGGAATGGAAAAAAGAGAACTTTGACCTTGAGGCTTTTAATATGCTACAATATTTTTTAGATCAAACTGTTTTCAATGATTAGTTCTGAAGTTATAGCCGTTTATGTGATTTTGACCTTTTCCATGATCTTGGCCTTTGACCTAGAATCACCAAAAGTGTGCAGTCGCGAGAAATGAGACTACAGGATATGCACACTAACTTTGAAAGAAATCCAGCGAGAATTGTGGACGCTAGAGGGCGAAAAAACAAATGAGTTTCTTTGAAATTTCACCAAATGTGTTCATTAAAACACGTCAGTATGACGTTGTATGACGTCAGATTTCGAAAACATATTTGGAAAGTACTTCCAAAGACCTTTCAAAAAAGGTACTACTCGATATATTCGCAAAAGATCAAGGTCAAGGTCATTTTTGAGGCCAACTTTGACCTCAGGCATCAAGTTCAAAAGTGACATTCAAATTCATTTAAGAAAGGCCTTTTGATATGCTATAATATGTTCCTAGTTGACGATTTTTACGAAGTTATGGTCATTTATGTAATTTTGACCTTTTTCTTGACCTTGACCTTGACCTTTGACCTTGGGTCACGGAAATTGTGCATTGCCTGTGCGGAATATACTTGAACAATTTCATCAGAGTCGAATAACAATTGTGGACACTATGGCCTTTTGAATCTTCGAAAAGTTGACGTTTATGACGTCACTGTGACGTCAATAAACGTCACATATCAAAACTAATGGAATTGTATGTATCAAGCGATCATGACCTTCCATTTGATATACTACTTGATAGGTTTCAGTTAGTTTGAAAATTTGACCTTGAAGTTTTGCTCATGTGACCTCAATTTTCCGACCCAGTTCAAGGTCATTCATATCAATGACATATTTGTCTGAACGCCATATCCCTTCTGAATGGTATGATTCAAATTTCATGAGCCTACGACGATTCAGGCAGATGTTATAACCAAAAAGGTGTTTTTCTCGGATTTTGATGACCTTGAACTTGACCTTTGACCTTTGTATCTCAATTCGTAAAGGTCATTGCTGTCAATATGCAAATCAAGTTTCAAGAGATTCCATACAGTATTGACGATGTTATGGCCATTTGAAATTTCAGAAATTTGACGTTGATGACGTCATTGTGACGTCAGTGTACGTCGCAGCGCCAAAAATAAGATACCACTGGAATCAGGGGCTTAAGACCTTTCCAACGATATACTACTCGATATGGTGCGCTGACCTTCGTACTTGACCTTGACATTCACCTCCTGCGAACATCTCAAGGTCAAGGTCAAAGGTCAAGGTCAAGGTCACAAAAGATAGAACTCTGGTATATCTACAATTTGAACTTAATTTGAAGTCTTTAGGACGATTAAAACTGGAGTTATGGCCACTTATGTGTTTTCAACATTTTGCGTGACCTTGACCTTGAACTTTGAACTTTCACCTTGAAATTTTGTGGGATAGAAGACATTTTTTTTTTGTATATGAAATGGTTTACCATCAGATCTTTACCTGTATTATACACCATCCTATCGCCACGAACATTTCGAGAAATACAATAATTCTAAATGGCTGTCAAATCCGTGATCCGGATCGGATCCGGATCAAATTTTGATACTCTATGAGCAATAATGGTCCGCCACTTGTTGCAAAAAATCAACGTGAACTATGCATAATAGATCGAAATATAACAAAAAGTATGTATTAAATGGAGTTTTCAATGTTAAATTCAAATGGCTGTCAAATCCGTAATCCGGATCAAATCCGGATCAAACCTACCAAGTTCATAGAGGTTGTCATTCTACATGTGTGGTTAAAAATTCTAAACATTTCAATGAAAATTAAGTGAGTTATGAATTTTTGAAAATTCGCCCCATGTTAAAGATAGGGATTTTTCGGTACTTCAAGAATTTTTAATGACGTCATCAATGAACCGATTTCTTTCAAAAACGTGGGGTGCCGTCCCAGGGCGAATACCTATCCACCAAAAAAGTTTCGAGATACTAGACCAAAAACTGTGGACGCTAGAGTGCGAACAGACAAACACACAAACAAAACCACGAACGAACCAACATACTTGCCGAAATCGTAGATTCCGGCAAGTAACAAACGGAACCGACCAACATAGTTGTCGAATTTTCAATTCGTCAACTAATAAAGCTCCGCAAGTAGAAGAGACCCTGCGTATATCCGTTTCATGTACAGGATCTTTGGTTTTTAGATGAATGGTGCTCCCTACGCATTTTCGTAAATGTCGATAGTGCTGATATAAAAGAGCCCCTGGCTCGCCAGAGATTGTATTTAAACGAGAGTTTTAGGCTTTGTTATATCACTTGTGCATTACTGAGTTAGAAAACCACAGAAATGTTGCTTTAGATCAGTATTCAGATGCATACTCGTTATATTGTATTACTACGCGACCGAGTGTTGACATTAGAGACGGTACATGTGCACAGGGGGTAATCGTTTCCACATCTTATTGAGTTGTAAACGGGCTGACGAACAGATTTACCCCAGGTCTCTTTAAGTCTTGATATCTCAGCGAGTTTTCAAGTTATTTTGAACATGAAAAGTGCACCTTAAACTAGAAATAACACCGCATTTTTCCACAAAACAGCTTCAAAATTCAATGTTCAATGATTTTTTGAAAATTGGATCCAGAGGAAAAATAAATGTATCCATAAAACCCGGAATCCGGATCCGATCCGGATGAAATTTTGTCAGTTTATGGACCATGATAGTCCGCCACTTTGTAGGAAAAATCAAGCTGAAATATGCACAATAGACCGAAATATAATATAAAATATAAGTTAAATGGAGTTTTCAATGTTAAATTCAAATAGCTGTCAAATCCGTAATCCGAGTCCGATCCGGGTCAAAATTATAATGTGTGTATAGGATGTCATTCTACACATGTGACTAAAATTTCAAGAGAATTCATTGAAAATTGAACGAGTTATGAATTTTTGAAAAATCGCCCCATGTTAAAGATAGGGATTTTTCGAGTTTTCAAGAATTTTTGATGACGTCATCAATAAACCGATTTTCTTCAAAAACTTTCGGTGTCCTTCCTGGGTGAATACCTACCTATCAGAAAAATTTGGTGATGCTCGCACTAACACTGTGGCCTGTAACGTGCAAACAGACAGACAGACAAATGAACCGACATAGTCGACTAACTTGCCGGAAGTGCTGCCAGTGATCTTGACCTTCTACTGGGTAACCTAGATTTTTTACAATCTTCATGTACCTGGCCATTCTGAATGTGAGAGTGAATATTCATCATTTTTCAGTGATAAAAACGTTAGTTACGTCAAAACAAATAGAAGAATCAAACTGAGAATTGAAAATTTTCCTCATTAGATATGTATAAATCTCCCTATAATACCAAATCCAGAAAAAACAAATCCATAATACCAAATGTCCAAATGGGATTTTGATGACCTTGACCTTGGCCTTTGACCTATGTAGTTCAATTCGTAGAGGTCAATGTTATCAATGGGTATATCAAGTTTCAAGATATTCCATACAGTATTGACGCTGTTATGGCCTTTTGGAATTTCGGAAATTTAACCTGTATGATGCAGTCAGAGTTTGATGATGCCAAAAACAAACGTAAAATACAACAGTTTGCAATGAAAATTGTAGCTCGATCAAATAGTTCATCCGAAGACACACTGAAATATTCCACTCATATTCATGAAACACTTTTTTGTTATCTCCATAAAGGCACGAAGTAGTAGATTCTTTGTGCTTTCTGCTTCAGGCTTGATTTTGATTTAATATCGCGAAACTCATGTGGAATAATAATACCCAGCCATACACCGAGGTTGAAGGCTAGAAACGGTTCAATTTTCGTGAAAATCGGTCAAGTGAAGAGGTCACAAAAAATCTCAAAAAATTCCTCACGCTGCCGCCACAGCAGCCACACCAATGCGCAGCCATGAGACATACCTGCATTTATTCTGAGGGCTGTCTCTTGTACGCTATATGCTTCACACTCAACAACTTTCAAGTGACGGTTTGGCTCAGTCAGTAAAGGCGTTAGGTGTTGGTGCGCGGGGTCAGGAGTTCGATTCCTATTGCCACTTTTTTTTTTTAAATTCCAACTAAATTACTTTTTCTGAGTGTTTTTTTTGTATTAATTCTGATATGTTTTCCACAGTCACCCTTTTATCTATTCTATTGTTCTGATAATTACAGTCTAATACCTTTAAATTGAAGTGCACTGTGGATGTTTGAGAGTTTGCTGAAAAGTTGAAATATTGGTATGACAGGCCTTACGTTTATGACGTCATAGCGGAAAATCTATCATGGCGGAAAAGTATCAGACAGTACCCTTCTAAAGCAGAATTCAACGAGCTTTCCAATGGTGCAATTCGCTTTTCTGTACGACAAATACTTTCCGATATATAGCCCCATTTCGAAAAATGACGTTTCACGTCGTGACGTCATTGACGTTTCACCTAGCGTGTTGAGACTCGGTATATGGCTGGGAAGTATCATTCCACATGAGTTCTGATAATTACAGCCTAATATCTTTAAATTTGAGTGCACTGTGGATGTCTGAAAGTTTGCTGAAAGGTCGAAATATCGGTATGACAGGCCATACGTTTATGACGTCATAACGGAAAATCTATCAGGGCGGAAACGTATCGGACAGTACCCTCCTAAACGAGAATTCAACGAGCTTTCGAGTGGTACAATCCGCTTCTCTGTGCGATAAATACTTTCAGATATATAGCCCCATTTTTAAAATTGACGTTTTACGTCATGACGTCATTGACGTTGAACGTAGCTCGTTGAAACTTGGTATATGCCTGTATATTAATATTTCACATAGGTTCTCATAATTACAGTTCCAAACCTTCAAATTTGAGTGCACTGTGGATGTTTGAAATTTTGCTGAAAAGTCGAAAAATTTGTATGACAGGCCTTACGTTTATGACGTCATAGCGGAAAATCTATCATGGCGGAAAAGTATCGGATAGTACCCTTCTGAACCAGAATTCAACGAATTTTCCAATGGTGCAATTTGCTTCTCCGTACGACAGATACTTTTTGATATATAGCCCCATTTCGAAAATTGACGTTTTACGTCATGACGTCATTGACGTTACACGTAGCGTGTTAAAACTTGGTATATGGCTGGGTATCATTATTCCACATAGGTTCTGATAATTACAGCCTAATAACTTTAAAATTGAGTGCACTGTGGATGTTTGAAAGTTTGCTGAAAAGTCGAAAAATTGGTATGACAGGCCTTACGTTTATGACGTCATAGCGGAAAATCTATCATGGCGGAAAAGTATCGGACAGTACCCTTCTGAACCAGAATTCAACGAGCTTTCCAATGGTGCAATTCGCTTCTCTGTACGACAAATACTATCCGATATATAGCCCCATTTTGAAAAATGACGTTTCACGTCGTGACGTCATTGACGTTCAAACAATCCGAGTAAAACTTCGCAGTTTGATGGAGGATACTATTATATATCCCTGTGCTGAATTTCAGAAGTATCGGTTTAAATGTGGCTGCTGTGTGAATTTTTGAAAAGTCGCCAATGATGAGAGATAGGGATTTTTTGAGTTTTCAAAAATTTTTGGTGACGTCATCAGTGAACCGATTTTTTCCAAAAACGTGCGGTCCCGTCCCAGAGCGGATACCTATCTATCAAAAAAGTTTCGGGATGTTAGCTCGAAAACTGTGGACGCTAGAGTGCGCACAAACAAACGTACAAACAGACAGACAAATCCATAAACAAACCAACCGACCAACATACTTGCCGAAATCTTTAGATTCCGGCAAGTAACAAACAAACAAACGAGAGGCCATAGGCCACACACTTGCCGGAATGGATACTTGACAGGTTTGAATGATTTCCATTTTGAGAATTGACGTTTTACGTCATGACGTCATTGACGTTGCACGTGTTGAAACTTGGTATGTTGCTGGGTATCATTATTTCACATACCTTCTGATAATTACAGTCCAATACCTTCAAATTCGAGTGTACTGTAGATGTTTGAAAGTTTGCTGAAAAGTCGAAAAATTGGTATGACACGCCTTACGTTTATGACGTCATAGGGGAAAATTATCATGTCGGAAAAGTATCGGACAGTATCCATCTAAATCAGAATTCAACGAGCTTTACAATGGTGCATTTCGCTTCTCTGTCCGACAAATACTTTTTGATGTATAGCCCCATTTCCAAAAATGACGTTTCACGTCATGACGTCATTGACGTTGCACGTAGCGTGTTGAAACTTGATGTATGGCTGTGCATCATTATTTCACATACATTCTGATAATTACAGCCTAATACCTTCAAATTTGAGTGCACTGTGGATGTTTGAAAGCTTGCTGAAAAGTCGAAAAATTGGTATGACAGGCCTTACGTTTATGACGTCATAGCGGAAATCTGTCATGGCGGAAAAGTATCGGTCTGTACCCATCCGAACCAGAATTCAACAAGCTTTCCAATGGTGCAATTCGCTTCTCTGTACAACAAACACTTTTTGATACATAGCCTGATTTTAAAAATTGACGTTTTACGTCATAACGTCATCGACGTTGCACGTAGCGTGTTGAATTTTGGTATGTGGCTGAGTATTGCTATTTCACATATGTTTTGATAATTACAGTCCAATACCGTCATATTTGAGTGCACAGTGGATGTTTGAAAGTTTGCTGAAAAGTCGAAAAATTGGTATGACAGGCCTTACGTTTATGACGTCATAGCGGAAAATCTATCATGGCGGAAAAGTATCGGACAGTACCCTTCCGAACCAGAATTCAACAAGCTTTTCAATGGTGCAATTCGCTTCTCTGTACAACAAATACTTTTCGATATATAGCCCCATTTTAAAAATTGACGTTTTACGTCATGACGTCATCGACGTTGCACGTAGCGTGTTGAATTTTGGTATGTGGCTGGGTATTGGTATTTCACATATGTTCTGATAATTACAGTCCAATACCTTCATATTTGAGTGCACTGTGAATGTTTGAAAGTTTGCTGAAAAGTAGAAAAATTGGTATGACAGGCCTTACGTTTATGACATCATAGCGGAAAATCTATCATGGCGGAAAAGTATCGGACAGTACCCTTCTAAACCAGAATTCAACGAGCTTTCCAATGGTGCAATTCGCTTCTCTGTGCAACAAATACTTTTTGATATATAGCCCCATTTCCAAAATTGACGTTTTACGTCATGACGTCATTGACGTTGCACGTAGCGTGTTGAAACTTATTATATGGCTGGGTATCATTATTCCACATACGTTCTGATAGTTACAGTCCAATACCATCAAATTTGAGTGCACTGTAGATGTTTGAATGTTTGCTGGAAAGTCGAAAATTTGGTATGACGGGCCTCACGTTTATGACGTCATAGCGGAAAATCTATCATGGCGGAAAAGTATCGGACAGTGCCCTTCTAAACCAGAATTCAACGAGCTTTCCAATGGCGCAACTCGCTTCTCTGTACGACAAATACTTTCCGATATATAGCCCCATTTCGAAAAATGACGTTTCACGTCGTGACGTCATTGACGTTCGCACGATCCGCGTAAAACTTCGCAATGTAATGGAAGATACCATTATATATCGGTGTTCTGAATTTCAGAAGTATCGGTTCAAATGTGACTGCTGTGTGAATTTTTGAAAATTCGCCAATGATGAGAGATAGGGATTTTTCGATTTTTAATGATTTTTGGTGACGTCATCAATGAACCGATTTTTTCCAAAAACGTGCGGTCCCGTCCCAGAGCGGATACCTATCTATCGAAAAAGTTTCGGGATGCTAGCTCGAAAACTGTGGACGCTAGAGCGCGCACAGACAAACGTACAAACAAACAAACAGACAAATCCATAAACAAACCAACTGACCAACATACTTGCCGAAATCTTTAGATTCCGGCAAGTAACAAACAAACGGAACCGACCAACATAGTTGTCGAATTTTCAATTCGTCAACTAATAAAGCTCCGCAAGTAGAAGAGACCCTGCGTATATCCGTTTCATGTACAGGATCTTTGGTTTTTAGATGAATGGTGCTCCCTACGCATTTTCGTAAATGTCGATAGTGCTGATATAAAAGAGCCCCTGGCTCGCCAGAGATTGTATTTAAACAAGAGTTTTAGGCTTTGTTATATCACTTGTGCATTACTGAGTTAGAAAACCACAGAAATGTTGCTTTAGATCAGTATTCAGATGCATACTCGTTATATTGTATTACTACGCGACCGAGTGTTGACATTAGAGACGGTACATGTGCACAGGGGGTAATCGTTTCCACATCTTATTGAGTTGTAAACGGGCTGACGAACAGATTTACCCCAGGTCTCTTTAAGTCTTGATATCTCAGCGAGTTTTCAAGTTATTTTGAACATGAAAAGTGCACCTTAAACTA
Organism: Terebella lapidaria; assembly: GCA_949152475.1. Classification (NCBI taxonomy): domain Eukaryota; kingdom Metazoa; phylum Annelida; class Polychaeta; order Terebellida; family Terebellidae; genus Terebella; species Terebella lapidaria. The sequence goes on along the minus strand of OX424567.1, from coordinate 32,531,126 downwards.
GAAATAACACCGCATTTTTCCACAAAACAGCTTCAAAATTCAATGTTCAATGATTTTTTGAAAATTGGATCCAGAGGAAAAATAAATGTATCCATAAAACCCGGAATCCGGATCCGATCCGGATGAAATTTTGTCAGTTTATGGACCATGATAGTCCGCCACTTTGTAGGAAAAATCAAGCTGAAATATGCACAATAGACCGAAATATAATATAAAATATAAGTTAAATGGAGTTTTCAATGTTAAATTCAAATAGCTGTCAAATCCGTAATCCGAGTCCGATCCGGGTCAAAATTATAATGTGTGTATAGGATGTCATTCTACACATGTGACTAAAATTTCAAGAGAATTCATTGAAAATTGAACGAGTTATGAATTTTTGAAAAATCGCCCCATGTTAAAGATAGGGATTTTTCGAGTTTTCAAGAATTTTTGATGACGTCATCAATAAACCGATTTTCTTCAAAAACTTTCGGTGTCCTTCCTGGGTGAATACCTACCTATCAGAAAAATTTGGTGATGCTCGCACTAACACTGTGGCCTGTAACGTGCAAACAGACAGACAGACAAACAAACAAACAAACAAACAAACGGAACCGACCAACATAGTTGTCGAATTTTCAATTCGTCAACTAATAAAGCTCCGCAAGTAGAAGAGACCCTGCGTATATCCGTTTCATGTACAGGATCTTTGGTTTTTAGATGAATGGTGCTCCCTACGCATTTTCGTAAATGTCGATAGTGCTGATATAAAAGAGCCCCTGGCTCGCCAGAGATTGTATTTAAACAAGAGTTTTAGGCTTTGTTATATCACTTGTGCATTACTGAGTTAGAAAACCACAGAAATGTTGCTTTAGATCAGTATTCAGATGCATACTCGTTATATTGTATTACTACGCGACCGAGTGTTGACATTAGAGACGGTACATGTGCACAGGGGGTAATCGTTTCCACATCTTATTGAGTTGTAAACGGACTGACGAACAGATTTACCCCAGGTCTCTTTAAGTCTTGATATCTCAGCGAGTTTTCAAGTTATTTTGAACATGAAAAGTGCACCTTAAACTAGAAATAACACCGCATTTTTCCACAAAACAGCTTCAAAATTCAATGTTCAATGATTTTTTGAAAATTGGATCCAGAGGAAAAATAAATGTATCCATAAAACCCGGAATCCGGATCCGATCCGGATGAAATTTTGTCAGTTTATGGACCATGATAGTCCGCCACTTTGTAGGAAAAATCAAGCTGAAATATGCACAATAGACCGAAATATAATATAAAATATAAGTTAAATGGAGTTTTCAATGTTAAATTCAAATAGCTGTCAAATCCGTAATCCGAGTCCGATCCGGGTCAAAATTATAATGTGTGTATAGGATGTCATTCTACACATGTGACTAAAATTTCAAGAGAATTCATTGAAAATTGAACGAGTTATGAATTTTTGAAAAATCGCCCCATGTTAAAGATAGGGATTTTTCGAGTTTTCAAGAATTTTTGATGACGTCATCAATAAACCGATTTTCTTCAAAAACTTTCGGTGTCCTTCCTGGGTGAATACCTACCTATCAGAAAAATTTGGTGATGCTCGCACTAACACTGTGGCCTGTACGTGCAAACAGACAGACAGACAAACAAACAAACAAACAAACGAGGGGCCATAGGCCCGGCAGTTGACGAATTGCCATAGAAATTGCAATTATGTCAAAAAGAGAAGCTGACGTTTGACGTCATGACGTCATTGTCGTTGCACTTAACGTCTTTAAACTCAGTACATGACTGGGTATTAATATTCCAAATAAGTCCTCATGATTCAAATTTGAGTGCACTGTGGATGTTTGAAAGTTTGCTGAAAAGTAAAAAAAATTGGTATGATAGGCATTACGTTTATGACGTCATAGTGGAAAGTCTATCACGGCGGAAAAAGATCAGACAGTACTCTCCTAAACCAGAATTCAACGAGCTTCCCAATGGTGCAATCCGCTTCCCTGTACGACAAATACCTCTCGACATATAGCTCCATATTTAAAATTAACGTTTTACGTCATGACGTCATTGGCGTTGTACGTAGCCTTTTGAAACTCGGTACGTGGCTGAATAATGACGCTCCACATACGTTCTCATAACTACAACCTATTACCTTCAAAATTGAGTGCACTGTGCTTGTTTGAAAGTTTGCTGAAAAGCCGTAAATCTTGTATGACAGGCCTTACGTTTATGACGTCATAGCGGAAAATCTAGCATGACGGGAAAGTTTCGAACAGCACCCCTCTAAACTAGAATTCAACGAGCTTTCCAATGGTTCAATTCGCTTCTTTGTACGACAAATACTTTTCGATATATAGCCCCATTTTAAAAACTGACGTTTTACGTCATGACGTCATCGACGTTGCACGTAGCGTGTTGAAACTTGGTATATGGCTGGGTATTATTTTTTCACATATGCTCTGTTAATTACAATCCAATACCTTCAAATTTGAGTGCACTGTGGTTGTTTGAAAGTTTCCTGAAAAGTCGAAAAATTGGTATGACAGGTCATACGTTTATGACGTCATAGCGGAAAATCTATCATGACGGAAAAGTATCGGACAGTACCCTTCTAAACCAGAATTCAACGAGCTTTCCAATGGTGCAATTCGCTTCTCTGTACGAGAAATACTTTTCGATATATAGCCCCATTTCTAAAATTGACGTTTTACGTCATGACGTCATTGACGTTGCACGTAGCGTGTTGAAACTTGGTATATGGCTGGGGACTATTATTCCACATACGTTCTGATAATTATAGTCTAATATCTTCAAATTTGAGTGCACTGTGGATGTTTGAATGTTTGCTGAAAAGTCGAAAAATTGGTATGACAGGCCATACGTTTATGACGTCATAGCGGAAAATCTATCATGGCGGAAAAGTATCGGACAGTACCCTTCTAAACCAGAATTCAACGAGCTTTCCAATGGTGCAATCCGCTTCTCTGTACGACAAATACTTTCCGATTTATAGCCCCATTTTCAAAAATGACGTTTCACGTCGTGACGTCATTGACGTTCTACCAATCCAAGTAAAACTTCACAGTTTCATGGAAGATACCATTATATATCGGTGTGCTGAATTTCAGAGGTATCGGTTTGAATGTGACTGCTGTGTGAATTTTTGAAAATGCGCCAATGAGGAGAGATAGGGATTTTTCGATTTTTCAATGATTTTTGGTGACGTCATCAATGAACCGATTTCTTTCAAAAACGTTCGGTGTCGTCCCAGAGCGAATACCTTTCTATCAAAAAAGTTTCGGGATGCTAGCTCGAAAACTGTGGCCTGTAACGTGCAAACAGACAGACAGACAGACAGACAGACAGACACACAAACAAACCGAACTGACCAACATAGTTGTCGAATTTTCAATTCGTCAACTAAAAAGCTCCGCAAGTAGAAGAGACCCTGCGTATATCCGTTTCATGTACAGGATCTTTGGTTTTTAGATGAATGGTGCTCCCTACGCGTTTTCGTCACCCCCGATAGTGCTGATATAAAAGAGCCCCTGGCTTGCCACAGATTGTATTTAGACAAGAGTTTTAGGCTTCGTTATATCACTTGTGCATCACTGAGTTAGAAAACCACAGAAATGTTGCTTTAGATCATTATTCAGATGGATACAAGGTATATTGTATTACTACTCGACCGAGTGTTGCTATTGGAGACGGTACAAGTGCACAGGGGGTAATCGTTTCCACATCTTATTGGCGTGTGAACGGGCTGACAAACAGATTTACCCCACCTCTCTTTCCGTCTTGATATCTCAGCGAGTTTTCAATATATTTTCAACATGAAAAGTGCACCATAAACTAGAAATAACGCTGCAATTTTCTACAGAAAAAACTTCAAAATTAAATGTTGAATTATTTTTTAAAAATTGGATCCAGAAGAAAAATAAATGTATCCATAAAATCCGGAATCCGGATCCGATCCGGATGAAATTTTGTCAGTTTATGGACCATGATAGTCCGCCACTTTGTAGGAAAAATCAAGCTGAAATATGCACAATAGACCGAAATATAATATCAAATATAAGTTAAATGGAGTTTTCAATGTTAAATTTAAATAGCTGTCAAATCCGTAATCCGGGTCCGATCCGGGCCAAAATTATAATGTGTGTATAGGATGTCATTCTACACATGTGACTAAAATTTCAAGAGAATTCATTGAAAATTGAACGAGTTATGAATTTTTGAAAAATCGCCCCATGTTAAAGATAGGGATTTTTCGAGTTTTCAAGAATTTTTGATGACGTCATCAATAAACCGATTTTCTTCAAAAACTTTCGGTGTCCTTCTTGGGTGAATACCTACCTATCAGAAAAATTTCGTGATGCTCGCACTAAAACTGTGGCCTGTAACGTGCAAACAGACAGACAGACAGACAAACAAACAAACGGAACTGACCAACATAGTTGTCGAATTTTCAATTCGTCAACTAACAAACGGAACCGACCAACATAGTTGTCGAATTTTCAATTCGTCAACTAACGAGGGGCCATAGGCCCGGCAGTTGACGAATTTGCCATAGAAACGTCAATTACGTCATACCGAAGTGACGTTGCACGTAGCGTGTTGAAACTTGGGACGTCCCTGAATAATAACGCTCCACATACGTTCTCATAATGACAGCTTATTACCTTCAAAATTGAGTGCACTGTGCTTGTTTGAAAGTTTGCTGAAAAGCCGTAAATCTTGTATGACAGGCCTTACGTTTATGACCTCATAGCGGAAAATCCATCATGGCGGAAAAGTATTGGACAGTACCCTTCTAAACCAGAATTCAACGAGCTTTCCAATGGTGCAATTAGCTTCTCTGTACGACAAATACTTTTCGAAATATAGCCCCATATCAAAAATTGACGTTTTACGTCATGACGTCATTGACGTTGCACGTAGCGTGTTGAAACTTGGTGTATGGCTGGATATCATTATTCCATATACGTTCTGATAATTACAACTTAATATCCTCAAAATTGAGTGCACTGTGGATGTTTGAAAGTTTGCTGAAAAGCCGTAAATCTTGTATGACAGGCCTTACGTTTATGACGTCATAGCGGAAAATCTATCATGGCGGAAAAGTATCGGACAGTACCATCCTAAACCAAAATTCAACGAACTTTTCAATGGTACAATCCGCTTCTCTCTACGACAAATACTTTTTGATATATAGCCCTATTTCGTAAATTGACGTTTTACGTCATGAAGTCATTGTCGTTGCACGTAGCGTGTTGAAACTTGGCATGTGGCTGGATATCATTATTTCACATACGTTCTGATAATTACAGTTCAATACCTTCAAATTTGAGTGCACTGTAGATGTTTGAAAGTTTGCTGAAAAGTCGAAAAATTGGTATGACAGGCCTTACGTTTATGACGTCATAGCGGAAAATCTATCATGGCGGAAAAGTATCGGACAGTACCCTCCTACACCAAAATTCAACGAACTTTTCAATGGTACAATCCGCTTCTCTCTACGACAAATACTTTTTGATATATAGCCCCATTTCGAAAATTGACGTTTTACGTCATGACGTCATTGACGTTGCACATAGCGTGTTGAAACTTTGTATGTGGATGGATATCATTATTTCACATACGTTCTGATAGTAACAGTTCAATACCTTCAAATTTGAGTGCACTGTAGATGTTTGAAAGTTTGCTGAAAAGTCGAAAAATTGGTATGACAGGCCTTACGTTTATGACGTCATAGCGGAAAATCTATCATGGCGGAAAAGTATCGGACAGTACCCTTCTAAACCAGAATTCAACGAGCTTTCCAATGGTGCAATCCCCTTCTCTGTACGACAAATACTTTCCGATATATAGCCCCATTTCGAAAAATTACGTTTCAGGTCGTGACGTCATTGACGTTCGAACAATCCGAGTAAAACTTCGCAGTTCGATGGAAGATACCATTATATTTCGGTGTGCTGAATTTCAGAGATATCGGTCTAAATGTGACTGCTGTGTGAATTTTTGAAAATCCGCCAATGATGAGAGATAGGGATTTTTCGATTTTTCAATGATTTTTGGTGACGTCATCAATGAACCGATTTCTTTCAAAAACGTTCGGTGCCGTCCCAGGGCGGATACCTATCTATCAAAAAAGTTTCGGGGTGCTAGCTCGAAAACTGTGGCCTGTATCGTGCTAACAGACAGACAGACAGACAGACAGACAAACAAACGAGAGGCCATAGGCCACACACTTGCCGGAATGAGTACGTAATTATGACGTCATTTGTCGTCAATTCTATACTGCAAACTTACTGTGAATGGAGTTTTTGAATATGCATGATAAAATCGTTTTCATATATGTCATATTATACCCGGACAAGATCATAATATCTTGAAATGATGAGTTTCCTTTGAAATTTTACCAATTTGTTGCCACAAAAACGTCAATTACGTCCAAACGTATATACCAACTGAGCTAAAAATTGACAGAAGCCATCACAGGACAACTCCACATCGTTTGAATATGCTAGATCTGCAGTATATGTTATAACTTTCCACATCTGACACTCAAAAGGCCTAAATGTCAGTATGAAATCACATTTGACGTCATTATGACGTCAATTGACGTCTGATTCCAAAAATGACAACATATTTGGAAAGTACTCTCGAAGACCTTTAAAACGAGCTACTACTCGATATTTTTGCAAAAGGTCAAGGTCAAGGTCATTTTTGAGGTCAACTTCGACCTCAGGCGCTTGCAAAGGCTATCGGTCATACGCCTTAGGTGTAAATGCAAAAGTTGTTAGGCTAAGTGAGTGCAATACTGTGGATTTACTTTCGTGTCTCTATCTTGCCTACTTCCTGAGATATAGTGACCCACATGGTTTTCACTTGCAGGTCAATATTGACCTTGAATTTCGACCTTTGACCTTGAAATTTTCTGGAACAAAAGAACTTATCCTTGACTATAAACTGGTGTATTATCAGATTTTTACGCACATTATTGACGCTTTTATCAGCATCGACAGCTTGAAACATGCAATTTCGCTTATAATGGGGTCGATTTCGTTGCCATAGAAACGTCAATTACGTCATAACGAATTGGCCGATCGGGCTAAAAATTGACATTGAGCATGAGGGACCGGTCCCACATCGTTTCCAAGCATCAGATCGAAAATCGGAGGAGGTGACCTCCAAGGTGAAATGTTCGACCTCAGGCGAACTTCTCAAGGTCAAGGTCAAGGGTCAAGGTCAAGGTCACAGAAGATAGAACTCGAGTTTATCTACAATATGAACTTAATTTGAAGTCTCTAGGACCATTAGAACCGAAGTTATGGCCACTTATGTGTTTTCAACGTTTTGCTTGACCTTGACCTTGACCTTTGACCTAGACACACCAAAATAGGACGTTTTCTGGCCGGTATACTACAGATTCTGCACACGAATTTTGGAAGCTTTTAAGCAAGAACTGTGGACGCTAGAGTGCGAACAAACAAACAAACAAACAAACGAGGGGCCATAGGCCCGGCAGTTGACGAATTCGCAAACTTTCATCTCAATGTGAGAGGTCAAGGTTATAGTAATGTTATTACTATGGAATTGACATACACATCTGATTGCTAAGCCTGTTTCGAATGAAGCGGTTCAAAATTGATGAAACTCCTACAGTTCAAACAAATGTTATTACTGGAAAGGTGTTTTTTCTGGGATTTCGATGACTTTGACCTTGATCTTTGACCTTTGTAATTCAATTCGTAGAGGTCAATGCTATTAATATGCATGTCAAGTTTCAAGATATTCCATACAGTATTGACGTTGTTATGGCCTTTTGAAATTTCGGTAATTTGACGTTTATGACGTCATTGTGACGTGAGTGTACGTCGCAGCGCCGAAAATAGGGCATCACTGCAATCAGGGGGTCAAGACCTTTCAAACGATATACTACTCGATATGATTCGCTGACCTTTGTACTTGACCTTGACATTCACCTCATGGCAAACTTCTCAAGGTCAAGGTCAAATGCCAAGGTCAAGGTCACAGAAGATAGAACTCGAGTTTATTTACAATATGAACTTGGTTTGAAGTTTCTAGCACAAATAGAACTGGAGTTATGGCCACTTATGTGTTTTTAACATTTTGCGTGACCTTGACCTCGACTTTGGACCTTGAGTCACAAAAATTGTGCATTTCCTGTGCATGAATATATATATTATATCTGTAAAATTTCATCAGAATCAAACAAAATTTGTGGACACTATGACCGTTTGAAATTTTGAAAAATTAACGTTTATGACGTCACTGTGACGTCAATAAACGTCACATCTCAAAACTGATGAAAAAGTATGTACCAGGGAATCAAGACCTTTCATTTGATATACTACTTGATAGGTTTCAGTTAGTTTTAAAATTTGACCTTGAAGTTCTCCTAATATGACCTTGTTTTCCTGACCAAGTTCAAGGTCAATCATGAAATTGACATATAAGTCCGATTGCTATACCTCTTCTAAATGATATGGTTCAAATTTGATGAACCTACGACAATTCAAACAGATGTTATTACCGGAAACGTGTTTTTCTGGGATTTTGATGACCTTGACCTTGACCTTTGACCTTTGCACTTAGATTCGTAGAGGTCATTGCTGTCAGTATGCATATCAAGTTTCAAGAGATTCCATACAGTATTGACGATGTTATGGCCTTTTGAAATTTCGGGAATTTGACGTTTATGACGTCATTGTGACGTCAGTGTACGTCGCAGCGCCGAAAATAGGGTATCACTGCGATCAGGGGGTCAAGACCTTTCCAATGATATACTACTCAATATGCTGCGCTGACCTTCGTACTTGACCTTGACTTCGACCTGGGGCGAACTTTTCAAGGTCAAGGTCAAATGTCAAGGTCAAGGTCACAGACGATAGAACTCGAGTGTATCTACAATATGCACTTGGTTAGAAGTCTCTAGAATGATTAGAACCGGAGTTATGACCACTTATGTGTTTTCAACGTTTTGTGTGACCTTGACCTTGACCTTTGACCTGGGGTCACCAAAATTCAACGGTTTCCAGGTATATAACTAGGCATTGTATCCATACGATTTGGTGATGATCCGGCCAAAACTGTGGCCTGTAACGTGCAAACAGACAGACAGACAAACAAACAAACAAACAAAAAATCGGCCATAGGCCAACACTTGACGAAAATCTACACATTTGTTTACATTCAAAACATTTACTCATTATTTACACATTGATGGCATCCCCTGACAACATATAGCATTGGAAACTGAACCATTTGAAACATCTAGTTTGCGTATGTATCAACATAATATATTACCTCTAACCATGCTAACGGCACAAAATTTTGATGATGCCACTACTAAAAAACCTAAAATATATCAAAATTACAAAAATCCAAAAACAAATATCGATAGCCTAAAAATGAGCGAATAACAAACAGCAAATATTCCCGCACAAATATGAAATTACATTGTCAACAAGTAAACAAAACAAATAGAGAGGCTTAGACATGTGGCGATTGCACAGCCCTAAAATATGACCTAATAATTGCTTGTCTTCTTTTTATCAATGTTTTTTATATTAACAAACAGTTGTAATTAGGTCATATTTTAAGGCTATGAAGAATGGAGTTAACACAAACGCGTTATGACAAAAACATGCATCGCTCGATCATAATGAAACCAATGAGACCCTGTAAAATGACACGATACAGTGTTTAATCTGGGCCATTCGCCATGCAACTTACCAGACCCCCAATCCCACATGCATCATATGAAGCAGACAAATCATCTGGTACACGCCTTTTGTCATGCATTTGTTAGCAGCTAATACCACAGATCATTCACAGTTGTGGCCGTAATGCTGAATTTAAAGCGGCTTGTAACTTTAAATATAAAGAACAAACTAGATTTTGATGATACCACTAGAAAGCCCGATAAAATAGTTTGTCGCTATTCGTGGAACAGTGTTTTTTCCTTCAAAGGTGATCATTATAATTCGAAACAATAGAATTACATAAAGCATGGCAGGTTTGGGATGCTTACAAGACCACCCAGAAACAGAAAAAGTCATTTGGAATTGAATTTTAGAAGAAAAAAAAAATCAGTCAACAGTGAGAATCGAACCACTGACCCCTCGCACACATACCTAACGCCTCTACTGACTGCGCCATTCTGTTCATTGAAACTCAAGACGTGTAAAGTATAGTGCGTAGGAGAGACTTCGCTCAGGATAAACACTGAATTGTGCCATGGCTGTACATTGGACTGGCAGCGTGCAGAATTCGATCGGGAAAACTCGTGACCTTGAGTTCTACAACTTCACAATCTTATTCTGCGTGATCAGGCACAACTCCTGAGTAAAATCCGGCAATATATATTGGAACCTGGCTCTATAATGTGGTTTTGAATATTGTGAGACAGGAAAAACCTAAATTCATGACCCCCAAATTTTCGACCTGGACCGAAAATCCAGAGTTTTGGTCATACGACCATCGGACATGTATCATATGATGCGGATTTGACCATAGAAAAATACAAAAATAATCAGAAAAAATAATCATGATTACAAGCGGAGTTATCACAATTTTTTCAATTTTGACCTTTACTATGACCTTAACTGTAATTCTTGACCTTGAGCCCTATAACTTCACAGTCATGTTCTGCGTGAGAAGGCACAACTCCTGAGTAAAAATCAGAAACATATATTGGATCCTGGCTCTACAATAGGGTTTTGAAAATTGAGACAAGCAAGACCTAAGTTCATGACCCCCAAATTTTCTACCTGGACCGAAAATCGAGATTTTAGGTCAGACGACCAACAGACATGCATCATGTGATGCGGAATTGACCATAGAAAAATAGAAAAATACACAGAAAAAATAATCTTGAGTAGAAGCGGAGTTATCACGATTTTTCGATTTTGACCTTTACTATGACCTTAACTCTTATCCTTGACCCTGAGCTCTGAAACTTCAGGATCTTGTTCTGCGTGATACGGCACAACTCCTGAGTAAAAATCAGCAACATATATCGGAACCTGGCTCTATAATATGATTTTGAATATTGTGAGAGAGGAAAAACCTAAATCTTGACCCCCAAATTTTCGACCTGGACCGAAAATCGGGAATTTGGGTCGTACGACCATCGGACATGCATCAGATGATGCAGAATTGACCATAAAAAAATATAAAAATACCCAGAAAAAATAATCTCAGTTAGAAGCGAAGTTATCGCGATTTTTCGATTTTGACCTTTTCTATGACCTTGACCTCAATTTTTGACCTTGACCTCCTAAAAGTTTACCACTTGGTACGAAATTGATTGTCCACCTTCTGGTGAAGTTTCATGACGATACGACCAAAATTGTGACCTGTAGAGTGAAAACAAACAAACACACAAACAAACAAACGGATAAACTCAACTGACCAACATACTTGACGAAATTTAATTTCGTCAAGTAACAAACCGAACTGACCAACATAGTTGACGAATTTTTAATTCGTCAACTAACAAACAAACGGAACTGACCAACATAGTTGTCGAATTTTCAATTCGTCAACTAATAAAGCTCCGCAAGTAGAAGAGACCCTGCGTATATCCGTTTCATGTACAGGATCTTTGGTTTTTAGATGAATGGTGCTCCCTACGCGTTTTCGTCACCCCCGATAGTGCTGATATAAAAGAGCCCCTGGCTCGCCAGAGATTGTATTTAAACAAGAGTTTTAGGCTTTGTTATATCACTTGTGCATTACTGAGTTAGAAAACCACAGAAATGTTGCTTTAGATCAGTATTCAGATGCATACAAGGTATATTGTATTACTACGCGACCGAGTGTTGATATTAGAGACGGTACATGTGCACAGGGGGTAATCGTTTCCGCATCTTATTGAGTTGTAAACGGGCTGACGAACAGATTTACCCCAGGTCTCTTTAGGTCTTGATATCTCAGCGAGTTTTCAAGTTATTTTGAACATGAAAAGTGCACCTTAAACTAGAAATAACACCGCATTTTTCCACAAAACAGCTTCAAAATTCAATGTTCAATGATTTTTTGAAAATTGGATCCAGAGGAAAAATAAATGTATCCATAAAACCCGGAATCCGGATCCGATCCGGATGAAATTTTGTCAGTTTATGGACCATGATAGTCCGCCACTTTGTAGGAAAAATCAAGCTGAAATATGCTCAATAGACCGAAATATAATATAAAATATAAGTTAAATGGAGTTTTCAATGTTAAATTCAAATAGCTGTCAAATCCGTAATCCGGGTCTGATCCGGGTCAAAATTATAATGTGTGTATAGGATGTCATTCTACACATGTGACTAAAATTTCAAGAGAATTCATTGAAAATTGAACGAGTTATGAATTTTTGAAAAATCGCCCCATGTTAAAGATAGGGATTTTTCGAGTTTTCAAGAATTTTTGATGACGTCATCAATAAACCGATTTTTTTCAAAAACTTTCGGTGTCCTTCCTGGGTGAATACCTACCTATCAGAAAAATTTGGTGATGCTCGCACTAAAACTGTGGCCTGTAACGTGCAAACAGACAGACAGACAGACAGACAAACAAACAAACAAACGGAACTGACCAACATAGTTGTCGAATTTTCAATTCGTCAACTAACAAACACACAAACACATCCACGAACAGAGCAACATACTTGCCGAAATCTTTAGATTCCGGCAAGTAACAAACAAACAAACCGAACTGACCAACATAGTTGACGAATTTTTAATTCGTCAACTAACGAGGGGCCATAGGCCCGGCAGTTGACGAATTGCCATAAAAATTGCAATTATGTCAAAACGAGTATTCAGATCTGAGTTGAATAAAGACCATGAAATCCCCTAATTTGCATGAATTTCTCTTATCCGATTGACGGATATTGACCAAAATCGTGCATGTGTTTCTTATGGGGCAATAAATAAGAAAACAAAGTCAGTAATCTGTTTAATCTAATTAGCACCAATTCGGAAATTGACGTTTTACGTCATGACGTCATTGAAGTTGCACATAGCGTGCTGAAACTTGTTAAATGGCTGGGCATCATTATTCCACATACGTTCTGATAATTACAGTCCAATAATATCGAATATGAGTGCACTGTGGATGTTTGAAAGCTGAAAAGTCGACAAATTGGTATGACAGGCCTTACGTTTATGACGTCATAGCGGAAATTCTATCATGGCGGAAAAGTATCGGACAGTACCCTTCTAAACCAGAATTCAACGAGCTTTCCAATGGTGCAATCCGCTTCTCTCTACGACAAATACTTTTTGATATATAGCCCCATTTTGAAAATTGACGTTTTACGTCATGACGTCATTGACGTTGCACCTAGCGTGTTGAAACTTGGCATGTGGCTGGATATCATTATTTCACATACGTTCTGTTAATTACAGTTCAATACCTTTGAATTTGAGTGCACCGTAAATGTTTGAAAGTTTGCTGAAAAGTCGAAAAATTGGTATGATAGGCCTTACGTTTATGACGTCATAGCGGAAAATCTATCATGGCGGAAAAGTATCGGACAGTACCCATCTAAACCAGAATTCAACGAGCTTTCCAATGGTGCAATTCGCTTCTCTGTACGACAAATATTTTCCGATATATAGCCCGATTTCGAAAATTGACGTTTTACGTCATGACGTCATTGACGTTGCACGTAGCGTGTTGAAGCTTGGTATGTGGCTGGATATCATTATTTCACATACGTGCTGATAATTACAGTTCAATACCTTCAAATTTGAGTGCACTGTAGATGTTTGAAAGTTTGCTGAAAAGTCGAAAAATTGGTATGACAGGCCTTACGTTTATGACGTCATAGCGGAAAATCTATCATGGCGGAAAAGTATCGGACAGTACCCTTCTAAACCAGAATTCAACGAGCTTTCCAATGGTGCAATTCGCTTCTCTGTATGACAAATACTTTCCGATATATTGCCCGATTTCGAAAAATGACGTTTCACGTCGTGACGTCATTGACGTTTGAACAATCCGAGTAAAACTTCGCAGTTCGATGGAAGATACCATTGTATATCGGTGTGTTGAATTTCAGAGATATCGGTCCGAATGTGACTGCTGTGTGAATTTTTGAAAATCCGCCAATGATGAGAGATAGGGATTTTTCGATTTTTCAATGATTTTTGATGACGTCATCAACGAACCGATTTCTTTCAAAAACGTTCGGTGCCGTCCCAGGGCGGATACCTATCTATCAAAAAAGTTTCGGGATGCTAGCTTGAAAACTGTGGCCTGTAACGTGCGAACAGACAAACAGACAAACAGACAAACGAGGGGCCATAGGCCCGGCAGTTGACGAATTAGGAAGGTTACCGGACAATATATGTTTTAGATATATGTTTTAGTGAGATATTAGCCATTTTGTGCTCTGACCTCAATTTTCAAATCATGAGGAGATATAACATATATCATTTCCTATACATGTATGTCCAAAGCTGTAAAGTCGATAAAAAGCGATATATTAGCCACATTGTGCTCTGACCTTGAAAATGAGGTCGAAGGTCAAATGTCAAGGTCACAGAAGATAGAACTCGAGTTAATCTACAATATGAACTTGGTTTGAAGTCTCTAGGGTGATTAGAACCGAAGTTATGGCCATTTATGTGTTTTCGACACTTTATGTGACCTTGACCTTGACCTTTGACCTAGGGTCCCCAAATTTCACCCATTTGCAAGTATATACATAAGCATTTCATACGTACAATTTGGTCATGATACGTCCAAAACTGTGGCTTGTAGAGCGGTAATATACGAAGAACAAACTAGATTTTGATGATAACAATAGAATGCAAAGCAGTTTTTCCGTTGCCATGGCAACATTTATCAGGCGAATTTGACTAAAATCAATGGGTGCCTGGCTTTGAGCCTAAAAAGTGTTCCCATAAAGTTTGGTGATGATCCGACCTAAACTGTGATATGTTTCAGTTAGTTTGAAAATTTGACCTTGAAGTTTTGAATGTGTCCTCATTTTTGCGACCAAGTTCAAGGTCAATCATAAAATTGACATGTACATATGATTACCATGCTTCTTCTGAATGATATGGTTCAAATTTTATGAGACTACAACGATTCAAGCAGATGTTATAACCGAAAAGGTGTTTTTCTAGGATTTCGATGACCTTGACCTTGACCTTTGACCTTTGTATTTCAATCCGTAGAGGTCAATGCTATTAATATGCATGTCAAGTTTCAAGATATTCCATACAGTATTGACGCTGTTGTGGCCTTTTGAAATTTCGGTAATTTGACGTTTATGACGTCATTGTGACGTGAGTGTACGTCGCAGCGCCAAAAATAAGGTATCACTGCAATCAGGGGCCCAAGACCTTTCCAACGATATACTACTCGATATGATTCGCTGAACTTCGTACTTGACCTTGACATTCACCTCATGGCAAACTC
Source organism: Terebella lapidaria (assembly GCA_949152475.1). Taxonomy (NCBI): domain Eukaryota; kingdom Metazoa; phylum Annelida; class Polychaeta; order Terebellida; family Terebellidae; genus Terebella; species Terebella lapidaria. The sequence continues at coordinate 32,515,685 of OX424567.1, read as the reverse complement.
TCAAGGTCAAGGTCAAATGCCAAGGTCAAGGTCACAGAAGATAGAACCCGAGATTATCTACAATATGAACTTGGTTTGAAGTCTCTAGCACAAATAGAACCGGAGTTATGGCCACTTATGTGTTTTTAACATTTTGCGTGACCTTGACCTTGACTTTGGACCTGGAGTCACAAAAATTGTGCATTGTCTGTGCATGAATATATATATTGTATCTGTAAAATTTCATCAGAATCAAACAAAATTTGTGGACACTATGACCGTTTGAAATTTTGAAAAATTAACGTTTATGACGTCACTGTGACGTCAATAAACGTCACAGCTCAAAACTGATGAAAAGGTATGTACCAGAGAATCAAGACCTTTCATTTGATATACTACTTGATAGGTTTCAGTTAGTTTTAAAATTTGACCTTGAAGTTCTCCTCATATGACCTTATTTTCCTGACCAAGTTCAAGGTCAATCATGAAATTGACATATAGGTTCGATTGCTATACCTCTTCTGAACGATATGGTTCAAATTTCATGAACCTACGACAATTCAAACGGATGTTATTACCGGAAATGTGTTTTTCTGGGATTTCGATGACCTTGACCTTGACCTTTGACCTTTGCACCTAAATTCGTAGAGGTCATTGCTGTCAATATGCATATCAAGTTTCAAGAGATTCCATGCAGTATTGACGATGTTATGGCCTTTTGAAATTTCTGGAATTTGCCGTTTATGACGTCATTGTGACGTCAGTTTACGTCGCAGCGCCGAAAATAGGGTAACACTGCGATCAGTGGGTCAAGACCTTTCCAACGATATACTACTCGATATGCTGCGCTGACCTTCGTACTTGACCTTGACTTCGACCTTGGGCGAACTTCTCAAGGTCAAGGTCAAATGTCAAGGTCAAGGTCACAGACGATAGAACTCGAGTGTATCTACAATATGCACTTGGTTAGAAGTCTCTAGAACGATTAGAACCGGAGTTATGACCACTTATGTGTTTTCAACGTTTTGTGTGACCTTGACCTTGACCTTTGACCTAGGGTCACCAAAAATCACCGGTTTCCAGGTATATACCTAGGCATTGTATCCATACAATTTGGTGATGATCCGGCCAAAACTGTGACCTGTAACGTGCAAACAGACAAACAGACAAACAAACAAACAAACGAGAGGCCATAGGCCACACACTTGCCGGACTAAGTACGCAATTATGACGTCATTTGTCGTCAATTCTATACTGCTAACTTACTGTGAATGGAGTTTTTAAATATGCATGATATAATCGTGTTTATATATGTTATATTATAACCAGACAAGATCATAATATCTTCAAATGATGAGTTTCCTTTGAAATTTTACCGATTTGTTGCCACAAAAACGTCAATTACGTCAAAACGGATATATCAATTGTGCTAAAAATTGACAGAGACCATCACAGGGCGACTCCACATCGTTTGCATCTGCTAAATATGCAGTAAATGTTATAACTTTGCACATCTGACACTCAAAAGGCCTAAATGTCAGTCTGAAATCACGTTTGACGTCATTATGACGTCAATTGACGTCCGATTCTGAAAATGACAACATATTTGGAAAGTACTTTCGAAGACCTTTCAAACGAGCTACTACTCGATATTTTTGCAAAAGGTGAAGGTCAAGGTCATTTTTGAGGTCAACTTCGACCTCAGGCGCTTGCAAAGGCTATCGGTCATACGCCTTAGGTGTAAATACAAAAGTTGTTAGGCTAAGTGAGTGCAATGCTGTGGATTTACTTTCGTGTCTCTATCTTGCTTACTTCCTGAGATATAGTGACCCACATGGTTTTCACTTGCAGGTCAATATTGACCTTGACTTTCGACCTTTGACCTTGAAATTTTCTGGAACAAAAGAACTTATTCTTGACTATAAACTGGTGTATTATCACATTTTTACGCACATTATTGACGCTTTTATCAGCATCGACAGCTTGAAACATGCAATTTCGCTTATAATGGGGCCGATTTCGTTGCCATAGAAACGTCAATTACGTCATAACGAATTGGCCGATCGGGCTAAAAATTGACATTGAGCATGAGGGACCGGTCCCACATCGTTTCCAAGCATCAGATCGAAAATCGGAGGAGGTGACCTCCAAGGTGAAATGTTCGACCTCAGGCGAACTTCTCAAGGTCAAGGTCAAATGTCAAGGTCAAGGTCACAGAAGATAGAACTCGAGTTTTTCTAAAATATGAACTTAATTTGAAGTCTCTAGGGCCATTAGAACCGAAGTTATGGCCACTTATGTGTTTTCAACGTTTTGCTTGACCTTGACCTTGACCTTTGACCTAGCTTCACCAAAATAGTGCGGTGCCTGCGCGGTATTCTAGAGAATAATCACACGAAATTTGGAGAAAATCGGGCAAGAATTGTGGACGCTAGAGTGCGAACAAACAAACAAACAAACAAACACACAAACAAACACATCCACGAACAGACCAACATACTTGCCGAAATCTTTAGATTCCGGCAAGTAACAAACAAACAGACAAACCCCTATTAGTTGATTCGTGGATGTGTCCTTTTGTTACATAAGAAACCTCATTGAATATCTATGATGCTGCTAGTGCAGGACACGCTGCATCATGCGTATAGATGCGTATTGATTGAATCTTGGGATTGAGCATGTTTTCCTTTGCAAATCTTCATTCACTTCAATGGTACTAGGTTTCAAAATTTGAATTTGTCCTTTTGTTACACGCTGAAATTTTGTGTCTGTTACTTCTATGGTTTCAATAATATAGGATAGTAAGGCCGATAAGATTGAAGAATAGGTTAGTCTTCATGCGTATGTGCCATATAATTGTTGAGAAATGGTTTATTTTCTCTTGACGAAAAAAGTTGTCTGGCGGGTATACAGTTAACATGCATCTGAGTAGAGTTTGCAACATCGAATCGTCAAAATTAAAAGTGCCATAAAAAAACATCTAAACATTATCCAATGTTGACGATTCCGCGCGTGTTCGAAGAAATGCTTGTAAACTATGATATATACCAGTTCCAATGTAAAAATAAAGACAATTACCAAATTTACAACACACATATGAATAGTTGTCCTTTTGCTACACGGCAACTATCCGAGGTCCCACATACAATGCATCTTGTACACCTCATTCCTCATTTGGTTTTCAAAATATCAACGTTCTGTCGAGTACTACAAGTAGCTACGGTACAATACATCGTATAGCACCAAAAACGCATTGAAAACGTACGATATGGCGATGCGCCCATGTGAAATTTTGAAAATCACGGGCTGAACAAAAATACGTAAAACACCCGATATTGGTCACATTGTCAACCTCATTTCTCAATTATTTTGGAAGATATTAACGTTCTGTCAAGTGTTTTATGTAGTTAAGATATAGCAAAGCATAAAACACCAAAAACCGCATTGATATCGTACGATTTAGTGATAGGATAGAAGGTCGCGGGACAGCCAAAACACGAAGCATTGGAAATCAGAACAGAAATTTTTCACTTAAAACACGGAATACCATGCATATTGTCTGCCTTGGTTCTCACTTAGTTCTTGAGATATCAACGTCATGTCAAATTCTACATGTAGCCGAGATATTGTAGATCATGAAACATCAAAAACCGCATTGAGATCTTACGATTTAGTGAAGAGAAGGTCACGGGACAGCCAAAATACGAAGCATTGGAAATCAGAATGGAAATGTTTCACTTAAAACACGGAATACCATGCATATTGTTAGCCTTAGTTCTCACTTAGTTTTTGAGATATTAACATCATGTCAGATACTACATGCAGCCGTGATATCGTAGATCATAAAACACCAAAAACCGTATTGATATCGTACGATTTATTGATAGGAGAGAAGGTCACGGGACAGCCAAAATACGAAGCATTGGAAATCAGAACGGAGATTATTCACTTAAATCACGAAATACCATGCTTATTGTCAGCCTTAGTTCTCACTTAGTTTTTGAGATATGAATGTCCTGCTAAGTTCTACATATAGCCGCGATATTGCCGATCATGAAACACCCAAAAACCGCATTTAGATCTTAAGATTTAGTGATAGGAGAGAAGTTCAGGGAACAGCCAAAATACGAAGCATTGGAGATCAGAAGTCGGATATTTTTCACTTAAATCATGGAAAACCATGCATATTGTCAGCCTTAGTTCTCACTTAGTTTTTGAGATATCAACGTCATGTCAAAATTCAAATGTAGCCGAGATATCATGGATAAAAAACACCAAAAAATCCTCATTGATATCGTACCATTTAGTGATAGGAGAGAAGGTCACGGGACAGCCAAAATACAAAGCATTGGAAATTAGAACGGAATTCTTTTACTTAAAACACAGAATACCATACATATTGTCAGCCTTGGTTCTCACTTAGTTTTTGGGATAGCAACTTCCTATCAAATTCTGCATGTAGTCGAGATATAGTAGATCATAAAAGACCAAAAATCGCATTGATATTGTACGATTTAGAGATAGGAGAGAAGGTCACGGGACAGCCAAAATAAGAAGCATTGGAAATCAGAAATCACGGAATATCATGCATATTATCAGCCTTAGTTCTCACTTAGTTTTGGGATATCAACGTCATGTCAAAATCCACATGTAGCCGAGATATTGCAGATCATGAAAGAGCAAAAACCGCATTGAGATCTTACGATTTAGTGATAGGAGAGAAGGTCACGAGACAGCCAAAATACGAAGCATTGGAAATTAGAACGGAATTCTTTTACTTACAACACAGAATACCATACATATTTTCAGCCTTAGTTCTCGCTTAGTTTTTGAGATATCAACGTCATGTCAAATTCTTCATGTAGCCGAGATATTGTAGATCATGAAACCCCAAAAACCGCATTGAGATCGTACGATTTACTGATAGGGGAGAAGGTCACGGGATAGCCAAAATATGAACCATTGCAAGTCAGAACGGATATTTTTTACTTAATTCACGGAATACCATGCATATTATCAGTCTTAGTTCTCACTTAGGTTTTGAGATATCAACGTCATATCAAATTATTCATTTAGCCGAGATATTGAAGATCATGAACACTAAAAACCGCATTGAGATCGTACGATTTACTGATAGGGGAGAAGGTCACGGGATAGCCAAAATACAAAGCATTGGAAATCAGAACAGAAATTTTTCACTTAAAACACGGAATACCATGCATATTTTCTGCATTGGTTCTCACTTAGTTCTTGAGATATCAACGTCATGTCAAATTCTACATGTATCCGAGATATTGTAGATCATGAAACATCAAAAACCGCATTGAAATCCTACGATTTAGTGATAGAAGAGAAGGTCACGGGACAGCCAAAATAAGAAGCATTGGAAATCAGAACATAATTTTTTCACTTAAAACACGGAATACCATGCATATTGTCAGCCTTAGTTCTCACTTAGTTTTTGGGATATCAACGTCATGTCAAATTCTTCATGTATAGCCGAGATGTTGTAGATCATGAAACAGCAAAAACCGCATTGAGATCATACGATTTAGTTATAGGGGAGAAGGTCAGGGAACAGCCAAAATAAGAAGCATTGGAGATCAGAAGTCGGATATTTTTCCCTTAAATCATGGAAAGCCATACACATTGTCAGCCTTAGTTCTCACTTAGTTTTTGAGATATCAACGTGCAGTAAAAATCCACATGTAGCCGAGATATAGTGGATCATAACACCAAAACTCCGCATTGATATCGTACCATTTAGTGATAGGAGAGAAGGTCACGAGACAGCCAAAATACGAAGCATTGGAAATTAGAACGGAATTCTTTTACTTAAAACACAGAATACCATACATATTGTCAGCCTTAGTTCTCACTTAGTTTTTGGGATAGCAACTTCCTATCAAATTCTGCATGTAGATGAGATACAGTAGATCATAAAAGACCAAAAATCGCTTTGATATTGGACGATTTAGAGATAGGAGAGAAGGTCACGGGAGAGCCAAAATACGAAGCATAAGAAATCAGAACGGAAATTTTTCACCTAAAACACGGAATACCATGCATATTGTCAGCCTTAGTTCTCACTTAGTTTTTGAGATATCAACGTCATGTCAAATTCTGCATGTAGCCGAGATATTGTAGATCATGAAACAGGAAAAAACCGCATTGAGATCGTACGATTTAGTGATAAGAGAGAAGGTCACGGGACAGCCAAAATAAGAAGCATTGCAAATCAGAATGGATATTTTTCATGTAAATCACGGAATATCATGCATATTGTCAGCATTAGTTCTCACTTAGTTTTTGAGATATCAACGTCATGTCAAATTCTTCATGTAGCCGAGATATTGTAGATCATGAAACACCAAAAACTGCATTGAGATCGTACGATTTACTGATAGGGGAGAAGGTCACGGGATAGCCAAAATACGAAGCATTGCAAATCAGAACGAATATTTTTTACTTAATTCACGGAATACCATGCATATTATCAGCCTTAGTTCTCACTTAGGTTTTGAGTTATCAACGTCAGGTGAAACCCTTTATGTAGCCGAGATATTGTATATCATCGAACACCAAAAACCGCATTGAGATCGTACCATTTAGTGAAAGGAGAGAAGGTCACGGGACAGCCAAAATACGAAACATTGGAAATCAGAACAGAATTTTTTCACTTGAAACACGGAATACCGTGCATAATGTCAGCATTAGTTCTCACTTAATTTTTGAGATATCAACGTCATGTCAAATTCTACATGTAGAATGTATAATATTGTAGATCATGAAACAATATGATATATTGTAGATATGAAACACCAAAACCGTACTGAGATCTTACGATTTAGTGATAGGAGAGAAGGTCACGGGACAGATCACGGGACAGATCACGGGACAGATCATGAAACAATATGATATATTGTAGATATGAAACACCAAAACCGTACTGAGATCTTACGATTTAGTGATAGGAGACGAGGTCACGGAACATCCAAAATACGAAGCATAGGAAGAGCCTAGAGGGCTAGGACATGAAGGATGGGACGAATACAAGTGGTGGAGGGAGAAGACACGAAGGGTAGTACGGGTACAAGTGGTAGAGGGCAGGGGCATGAAGCATAGGACGGGTACAAGTGGTAGATGGCAGGGACATGCAGGATAGAACAGATACAAGTGGTAGAGGGCAGGGACATGAAAGATAGAACGGGTACAAGTGGCAGAGGGCAGGGACATGAAAGATAGAACGGGTACAAGTGGTAGAGGAAAGGGACATGAAGGATAGGACGAGTACAAGTGGTAGAGGGCAGGGACATGAAGGATAGAACAGATACAAGTGGTAGAGGGCAGGGACATGAAAGATAGAACAGGTACAAGTGGTAGAGGGCAGGGACATGGAGGATAGAACAGGTACAAGTGGTAGAGGGCAGGGACATGGAGGATAGAACAGGTACAAGTGGTAGAGGGCAGGGACATGGAGGATAGAACAGGTACAAGTGGTAGAGGGCAGGGACATGGAGGATAGAACAGGTACAAGTGGTAGAGGGCAGGGACATGAAGGATGGGACAGGTACAAGTGGTAGAGGGCAGGGACATGGAGGATAGAACAGGTACAAGTGGTAGAGGGCAGGGACATGGAGGATAGAACAGGTACAAGTGGTAGAGGGCAGGGACATGAAGGATAGAACGGGTACACGTGGTAGACAGCCGGAAATGAAAGATAGTATGGGTACAAGTGGGCAGAGAATTGAAGGATAGGAGTGGATAGGATAGGAAGTGGTAGATCACAAGAACATGAATGATTGTACGGGTATGTACGGGAATAAAGCCAAGAATTCTATACCCATTCTATACCCATTCTATGTCATACCCATTTCAAGGCCAAGGATACTAAGCTATACCCATTATGTCGTCAATAATACCATACCACACCATAGATTCTATGTCATACTTATTACAAGGCCAAGAATCACATGCCATACCTATTGAAAGGCCAAGTATAATGTAACGGATTTGGGGTGTTCCCAACCGTTCCCCAATGTATTTCATTCATTATTTTTTGATATTTCGGTTGAATAACAGTTCCTTAAAATGTATATGTGTTTAACAGTTCATACGGTTTCATATTGGTAGTATTAGAAAGGTGTTCCGGCTTAGAACTTTTATGATGGTTGAGACGGCCAAGAAACCTATACCGTACCCAATACAAGGCTGACAACCTCATTTCATACCCATTTCAAGGCCAAAAATTTAATGCCATACCTATTACAAGGCCAAGAAATCCATGCCATTCCTATTATAAGGTCAAGAAGTCCATGTCAGACTCACTACAAGGCCAAGAATCCAATGCCATACTCAGTATAAGATCGAGAATACCAGACCACATCATTACAAGGCCACAGATTCCATGTCATACCCATTGCAAGGCCACGGATTCCCTGCCATACCCATTCAAAGGCCTTGAATACCATACCCCACCAATAAAAGTAAACGAATCCCATGCCGTGCCTATTACAAGGCCGAGAATCCCATGCCATATCGATTATAAGGCCAAAAATACCATACCACAACATTACAATGCCGAGAAGCCCATGCCTCAACACGGCCAAGATTCCCCTCCCATACCCATTATAAGGCCAATAATTCCATGTCACACTCATTACAAGGCCGGGAATGTCATGCCACACACATTATAAGGTCAAGAATAACATACCACACCATTCCAAGACTAAACGAATGGGATTAAAGCCAAGAATTCCATGCAATACTATAGGCCTGGTATCACTTTATTAAAGCCAGTACAAAACCAGGGATACTCTACCATGTCACACCCCAATCAAGATCACATATCTCATGCAACACACATTGCAAGGCCACATACCCCATGTCACAACCATATCACACTAAATACAAGGCTGATAATTCCGTGCCACACCACTTCAAAGCCAAGGACACCATATCACACTATTACAAGGCCAAGAAGTCCATGTCATACCGATTACAAGGCTACCGGGAACCCCCGTAAATAAGCCCTCTCGATAATTGGCCCATGGGCGTATTAACGGAAGAGCTTTCCGAAAATACGCCCGGGGCGTATTTTTTGCATGTTTTCGTTGCTTGGTAAACCCGTAAACGTTACTAAAAGCTACTTCTGTGGCCGTAGATGTACCCTATATAGTTTTGTATTTCCCATGCAGTGTACCAATAAATAATGTGAATTAACCGTTTTACCGAGGCCTACATATGAGTTTGACATCGTTTCATACCTACATATAATATTCAACTGCTATAATATGCTCTCTTCTGTATAATATGGTATCATATTTTCTGAGAAATAAATTTTGCCATTTTCTTTTTCACCAGATCTGTATCTACAGTAGTAATATTTTCCAGGATGGGAAGAATGTACATAACACATGCAAGTGGGCACTGCTACTGTTAACGATATAATCAGTACTCGACAGCACAGCCTAATAGATCCATTCACAGAAATGTTCAAAAGTTTATTCCCAAAATACGCCCCCGGGCGTATTTACGATTTCAAATTTATAGTTCTCTGAAGGTGATCTTCCGTAAATACGCCCGGGGCTTATTTACGGGGGTTCCCGGTAAAAATACCAAGTCATATCCATTATAAAGCCAAGAATTCCATGCCATACATATTTCAAGGCCAAGAACCCCATGCCATACCCGTACCCGTTATATGGTCAATAATACCATACCAGACCATTGCAAGGCCACGGGTTCCATGTCATACCCATCACAAGGCCGAGAATCCCATGCAATACCCATAATAAGGCCAAGAATAACATTTCACACCATTACAAGTCCAATAATTCCTTGCCATATCCAATTCAAGGCCGATAATATCATGTCATATCGACTATAGGGACAAAAATACCATACCACACCATTACAAGGCCGAGAAGCCCAAGTCTTACCCATTACATGGCCAATGCATTCCATGCTCATTACAAAGTTGAGAATCCCATGTCATACATGTACACATTTTAAGGTCAAGAATAACATACCACACCATTACATATCTCATGCAACACACATTACAACTCCACATACCCCAGGTCACAACCATTATCTTACCAATACAAGGCTGATAATCTCGTGCCACCCATTTCAAAGCCAAGGACACCATGTCACACCATTACAAAACCGAGAAGCCCATGCAATACCCATTGCCAAGCAAGGATCCCATGCCACACCCATTATAAGGCCACTACGAGGCCGAGAAGCCCATGCCATACACATTATAAAGTCAAAGATACCATACTGCAACACTACAAGGCTAGGGGAATGTGATTAAACTCAAGAATTTCATGCCACACTATAACAGCCAGTACATAGGCAGGGATAATGTACCATGTCACACCCCAACCAAAACTACATATCCCATTCGACACACATAACAAGGTCACATAACCAACGTTAGAACCATGTCACACCCAATACAAGGCCAATAATAAAATGTCACACCACTTCAAAGCCAAGGACACCATGTCACACCATTACAACTCCAAGAAGCCCATGCCATACTTATTACAATGCTGAGAATCCCGTGCCATACCCATTAGAAGGTCCAGAGCACCATATCACACCATTACCATTTTCATGTCATGTCCAATACAATGCCGAAAATCCCATGCCATTGCCATTTTATAAGGCCAACAATACAATACAACACCATGACAAGGTCAAAAAGCCCATGTCATACCCATTATAAGGCCGAAAATCCCATGCCATACCATTATAAGGCCAAGAATACCATACCGCACCATTACAATGCCAAGAAGCCATGCCATACCATTACAAGATCGAGAATCTCTTGCCATACACTTTATAAGGTCAAGAATACCATACCCTACTATTACAAAGCCAAGCAAAAAAAAATTATGTCCAAGAATTCCAAGCCATACCACAGGCCAGATATTCCTTGTTACAGCCAGTACAAAACCAGGGATACTGGACCATGTCACACCCCAACCAAGACCACACATCCCATGCCACACACATTACAAGGCCATATATCCCACGTCACAACCAAATCACACCCAATACAAGACCAATAATCCCATGCCACACCACTTCAAGGCCAAGGATACAATGTCACACCATTGCAAATCCAAGAAGCCCATGCCATGCTCATTATAGGGCCGATAATCCATTCCATATCTATTATGAGGCCAAGAATTTCTTGCCATACCCAATATAAAGTGAAGAATACCATACCACACCATTACGAGGCCACGAATTCTGTAGCCTTCTGTACTGTAGTCTTCTGTACTATAGTCCTCTGTACTGTAGCCCAATTTACTGTGGCCTTCTGTGCTGTAGCCCTCTGTACTGTAACCCTCTGTACTCTAATCCACAGTACTATAGCCCTCTGTACTGTGGCCCTCTGCACTGTAGCTCTCTGTACTGTGGTCCAATGCGCTGTTGCCCACTGTACTGTAGCTCTGTGTTGTAGCCCACGGTACTGTAGCTCTGTGTTGTAGCCCACTGTACTATAGCCCTTTGTAGTATAGCCTACTGTACTGTAGCTCTATTTTCTCTAGTCTACTGTACTGTGGCCCACTGTACTGTAGCCATCTGTACTATAGTCCTCTGTACCGGAGTTCACTGTACTATAGCCTTCTGTACTATAGTCCTCTGTACTATAGTCCTCTGTACTTTACCCACTGTACTGTAGTCCATTGTGCTATAGTCCTCTGTACTATAGCCCAGTGCACCATAGTCCACTGAACTACAGTCCTCTGTACTGTACCCTTTTGTAATGTAGTCCACTGTACTGTGGCACACTGTACTGTAGTCCTCTGTACTGTAACCCACTGTACTGTAGCCCACTGTACTGTAGTCCTCTGCACTGAAGCCCACTGTACTGTGGCCCTCTGTGATGTAGCCCTCTGTACTCTAGTCCACTGTACTCTAGCCCTTTGTACTGTGGCCCTTTGTACTATAGCTCTCTGTACTGTGGCCCACTGTACTGTGGCTCCCTGTAATGTTGCCCACTGTACTGTAGCTCTGTGTTGTAGCCCACTGTAGTCTAGCCCACTGTACTCTAGTCCACTGTACGAGAGTCCACTGTACTGTAACCCTCTGTACTGTACCTCTCTGTACTGGGGCCCCTCTGTACTGTAGCCCTCTGTAATGTAGCCCACTGTACTGTAGCTGCACTGTAGCCCTCTGTACTGTAGTCCAATGTACTGTAGCCCTCTGTACTGTATCCCACTGTACTTTAGCCCTCTGTAATATAGCCCACTGTACTGTAGACCTCCGTACTGTAGCATTCTGTAATGTAGTCCTATGTACTATAGTCCTCTGTACTGTAGTCCACTGTACTGTATCCTTTTGTACTATAGTCTTCTGGACTATGGTCCTCTGTACTGTAGCCCACTGTACTGTAGTCCTCTGTTCTATAGTTCTCTGTTCTGTAGTCCACTGTACTGCTGTCCTTTGTACTATAGTCCTCTGGACTATAGTCCTCTGTACTGTAGCCCACTGTAGTCCTCTGTACTGTGGCCATCTGTGCTGTAGCCCTCTGTACTGTAGCCCTCTGTACTCTAGTACACTGTACTGTAGCCCTCTGTACTGTGGCCCTCTGTACTGTAGCTCTCTGACTGTAGCCCACTGTGATGTAGCTCTCGGTGTTGTTGCCCAATGTACTGTAGCTCTGTGTTGTAGCCCACTGTACTGTATCCCTTTGTACTGTAGCCCACTCTACTGTAGCTCTCTGTACTCTAGTCCACTGTACTGTAGCCCTTTGTACTGTAGCCCAATGTACTGTAGCTATCTGTTCTCTAGTCCGCTGTACTGTGGTACTGTGGCCCTCTGTACTGTAGTCCACTGTACTATAGCGTTCTGTGCTGTCGTCCTTTGTACTATAGTCCTCTGTACTGTAGCTCCGTGAACCATAGGTCTATGTACTTTACCCACTGTACTGTAGTCCATTGTGCTATAGTCCTCTGCATTATAGCCCACTGTACTGTAGTCCACTGTACTATAGTCTTCTGTACTGTACTTTTCTGTAATGTAGCCCACTGTACTGTGGCCCATTGTACTGTAGTCCTCTGTACTGTAGACCACTGTACTGTAGCCCACTGTACTGTAGCCCACTGTACTGTAGTCCTCTGTACTGTAGCCCACTGTACTGTAGCTCTGTGTTGTAGCCCACTGTACTCTAGCCCACTGTATTAGAGCCCTCTGTACTGTAATATTCTGTACTGTAGCTCTCTGTACTTGGACCCACTGTACTGTAGCCCTCTGTACTCAAGTCGACTGTACTGTAGCCCACTGTACTGTAGTTCTCTGTACTGCAGTCCACTGTACTGTAGCCCACTGTACTGTAGTCCATTGTACTATAGTACTCTGTAATATAGCCCACTGTATTGTAGACCTCAGTGCTTTAGCCCACTGTATTGTAGCATGCTGTGCTGTAGTCTTCTGTACTGTAGCCCACTGTATTGTAGTCCTTTGTACTATTGCCCTCTGTACTGTTGTCCACTGTACTGTAGCCCTTTTTACTATAGTCATCTGTACTATGGTCATGTACTGTAGCCTACTGTACTGTAGTTCTCTGTACTATATTCCTCTGTACTGTAGCCCACTGTTCTGTAGCTTTCGGTTCCGTTGCCCATTCTACTGTAGCTCTGTGTTGTAGCCCACTGTACTGTAGCCCTTTGCACTGTAGCCCACTGTACTATAGCTCTCTGTACGCTAGTCCACTGTACTGTAGCCCTCTGTACTGTGGCCCTCTGTACTGTAGCTCTCTGTATTGTAGCCCATTGTGCTGTAGCTCTCTGTACTGTCGCTCACTGTACTGTAGATCTGTGTTGTAGCCCACTGTACTGTAGCCCACTGTACTGTAGTCCACTGTACAAGATCCCACTGTACTGTAGCCCTCTGTACTGTAGCTCTCTGTACTGTGGCCCTATGTGCTGTAGCCTCTGTACTCTAGCCCTCTGTACTGCGGCCGTCTGTACTGTAGCCCACTGTACTGTAGCTCTCTGTACTCTAGTCCACTGTACTGTAGCCCACTGTACTGTAGTTCTCTGTACTGCAGCCCATTGTACTGTAGCCTTCTGTACTGTAGCCCACTGCACTGTAGTCCATCGTACTATAGTACTATGTAATATAGCCCACTGTACTGTAGACCTCTGTACTGTAGCCCACCATACTGTAGCATGCTGTAATGTAGTCCTATGTACTATAGTCCTCTGTACTGTAGTCCACTGTACTGTATCCCTTTGTACTATAGTCCTCTGGACTATGGTCCTCTGTACTGCCGCCCACGGTACTGTAGTCCTCTGTACTATAGTTCTCTGTTCTGTAGTCCACTGTACTGCTGCCCTTTGTACTATAGTCTTCTGGACTATAGTCCTCTGTGCTGTAGCCCTCTGTACTCTAGTCCATCGTACTATAGCCGTCTGTACTGTGGCCCTCTGTACTGTAGCTCTCTGTACTGTAGTCCTCTGTACTGTAGCCCAATCAACTGAAGCTCTCTATACTGTGGCCGACTGTACTGTAGTCCACTGTACTGTAGCCCACTGTAGTCCTCTGTACTGTAGCCCACTGTAGTCCTCTGTACTGTAGCCCACTGTACTGTAGCTCTCTGTACGCTAGTCAACTGTACTATAGGTCTCTGTACTGTGGCCCTCTGTGCTATAGCTCTCTGTACTGTGGCCCACTGTGCTTTAGCTCTCGGTGCTGTTGCCCACTGTACTGTAGCTCTGTGTTGTAGCCCACTGTACTGTAGCCCTTTGCACTGTAGCCCACTGTACTATAGCTCTCTGTACGCTAGTCCACTGTACTGTAGCCCTCTGTACTGTGGCCCTCTGTACTGTAGCTCCCTGTACTGTAGACCATTGTGCTGTAGCTCTCTGTACTCTAGTCCACTGTACTGTAACCCTCTGTACTGTGGCCCTCTGTACTGTAGCTCTCCACTGTGGACCACTGTGCTGTAGCTTTCTGTACTGATGCCCATTGTACTGTAGCTCTGGGCTGTAGCTCACTGTACTGTAGCCCTTTGTACTGTAGCCCACTGTACTGTTGCTATCTGTTCTTTAGTCCATTGTACTGTGGCCCACTGTACTGTAGCCCTCTGTACTGTAGCCCACTCAACTGAAGCTCTCTATACTGTGGCCGACTGTACTGTAGTCCACTGTACTGTAGCCCACTGTAGTCCTCTGTACTGTAGCCCACTGTACTGTAGCCCACTGTACTGTAGCTCTTTGTACGCTAGTCAACTGTACTATAGGTCTCTGTACTGTGGCCCTCTGTACTATAGCTCTCTGTACTGTGGCCCACTGTGCTTTAGCTCTCGGTGCTGTTGCCCACTGTACTGTAGCTCTGTGTTTTAGCCCACTGTACTGTAGCCCTTTGCACTGTAGGCCACTGTACTATAGCTCTCTGTACGCTAGTCCACTGTACTGTAGCCCTCTGTACTGTGGCCCTCTGTACTGTAGCTCCCTGTACTGTAGCCCATTGTGCTGTAGCTCTCTGTACTCTAGTCCACTGTACTGTAACCCTCTGTACTGTGGCCCTCTGTACTGTAGCTCTCCACTGTGGACCACTGTGCTGTAGCTTTCTGTACTGATGCCCATTGTACTGTAGCTCTGGGCTGTAGCTCACTGTACTGTAGCCCTTTGTACTGTAGCCCACTGTACTGTTGCTATCTGTTCTTTAGTCCATTGTACTGTGGCCCACTGTACTGTAGCCCTCTGTACTGTAGCACTCTGAACTATAGTCCTCTGTACTTTACCCACTGTACTGTACTCCATTGTGCTATAGTCCTCTGTACTATAGCCCAGTGTACTGTAATCCACTGTAATATAGTCCTCTGTACTGTACCCTTCTTTAATGTAGCCCACTGTACTGTAGTCATCTGTACTGTAGCCCACTGTACTGTAGTCCTCTGTACTGTAGCCAACTGTACTGCGGCCCTCTGTGCTGTAGCCCTCTGTACTGTAGCGTTCTGTACTCTAGTCCACTGTACTATATCCCTCTGTACTGTGGCCCTCTGTAATATAGCTCTCTGTACTGTGGCCCTTTGTGCTGTAGCTCTCTGTATTGTCGCCCACTGTACTGTAGTTCTGTGTTGTTGCCCACTGTACTCTAGTCCACTGTAAAGAGCCCATTGTACTGTAACCCTCTGTGCTGTAGCTCTCTGTACTGTGGCCTCATGTGCTGTAGCCCTCTGTACTCTAGCCCTCTGTACTGCAGCCCTCTGTACTGTAGCCCACTGTACTGTAACTCTCTGTACTCTAGTCCACTGTACTGTAGCCATCTGTACTCCAGTCCACTGTACTGTAGCCCACTGTACTGTAGTCCTCTGTACTCTAATCCACTGAACTGCTGCCCTTTGTACTATAGTCCTCTGTACTTTAGCACACTGTACTGTAGGCCACTGTAGTCCTCTGTACTGTGGCCCATTGTACTGTGGCCTTCTGTGCTGTAGCCCTCTGTACTATAGCCCTCTGTACTCTAGTCCACTGTACTTTAGCCCTCTGTACTGTGGCCCTCTGTTCTTTAGCTCTCTGACTGTGGCCCATGGGGCTGTAGCTCTGTGCGCTGTTGCCCACTGTACTGTAGCTCTGTGTTGTAGCCCACTATACTGTAGCCCTTTGCACTGTAGCCCACTGTACTGTAGCTCTCTGTACTCTAGTCCATTGAACTTTAGCCTTCTGTACTGTAGCTCTCTCTACTGTGGACCCCTGTGCTGTAGCTTTCTGTACTGTTGCCCACTGTACTGTAGCTCTGTGTTGTAGCCCAATGTACTGTAGCCCAATGTACTGTAGCTCTCTGTTCTCTAGTCCATTGTACTGTGGCCTACTGTACTGAAGCCTGCTGTACTGAAGCCCTCTGTACTGAAGCCGACTGTACTGTAGCCACTGTACTGTAGCCCACTGTACTGTAGCCCTCTGTCTCACAGTCTTCTGTACTGTAGT
The DNA here is from genome assembly GCA_949152475.1 of Terebella lapidaria. NCBI lineage: Eukaryota > Metazoa > Annelida > Polychaeta > Terebellida > Terebellidae > Terebella > Terebella lapidaria. Next base: position 32,498,748 of record OX424567.1, on the reverse strand, counting down.
ACACTGTACTATAGCCTTCTGTACTGTAGTCCTCTGTACTATAGTCCTCTGTACTGTAGCCCTCTGAAATATTGTCCTTTGTACTTTACCCACTATACTGTAGTCCATTTTGCTATTTTCCTCTGTACTAAAGCCCACTGTACTAGTTCTCTGTACTGTACCCTTTTGGAATGTAGCCCACTGTACTGTAGTCCTCTGTACTGTAGCACACTGTACTGTAATCCTATGTGCTGAAGCCCTCTGTACGGTAGCCCTCTGTACTGTAGCTCTCTGTACTCTAGTCCATTGAACTGTAGCCTTCTGTACTGTAGCTCTCTCTACTGTGGACCCCTGTGCTGTAGCTTTCTGTACTGTTGCCCACTGTACTGTGGCCTACTGTACTGAAGCCTTCTGTACTGAAGCCCTCTGTACTAAAGCCGACTGTACTGTAGCCCACTGTACTGTAGCCCTCTGTCTTACAGTCTTCTGTACTGTAGTACACTGTACTATAGCCTTCTGTACTGTAGTCCTATGTACTATAGTCCTCTGTACTGTAGCCCTCTGAAATATTGTCCTTTGTACTTTACCCACTATACTGTAGTCCATTTTGCTATTTTCCTCTGTACTAAAGCCCACTGTACTATAGTTCTCTGTACTGTACCCTTTTGGAATGTAGCCCACTGTACTGTGGCCCACTGTACTGTAGTCCTCTGTACTGTAGCACACTGTACTGTATTCCTATGTGCTGAAGCCCTCTGTACGGTAGCCCTCTGTACTCTAGTCCACTGTACTCTAGTCCTCTGTACTGTGGCCCTGTGTACTATAGCTCTCTGTACTGTAGCCCACTGTACCGTAGTCCTCTGTGCTGTAGCCAACTGTACTGTGGCCCTCTGTGCTGTAACCCTCTGTACTGTAGCCCTCTGTACTCTAGTCCACTGTACTATATCCCTCTGTACTGTGGCCCTCTGTACTGTAGTTCTGTTGTTGCAAACTGTACTCTAGCCCACTGTACTCTAGTCCACTGTAAAGAGCCCATTGTACTGTAACCCTCTGTACTGTAGCTCTCTGTACTGTGGCCCTATGTGCTGTAACCCTCTGTACTCTAGCCCTCTGTACTGCAGCCCTCTGTATTGTAGCTCTCTGTACTGTGGCCCTATGTGCTGTAGCCCTCTGTACTCTAGCCCTCTGTACTGCAGCCCACTGTACTGTAGCTCTCTGTACTCTAGTCCACTGTACTGTAGCCCTCTGTACTCCAGTCCACTGTACTGTAGCCCACTGTACTGTAGTCCTCTGTACTATTGTTCTCTGTACTCTAATCCACTGTACTGCTGCCCTTTGTACTATAGTCCTCTGTACTTTAGCACATTGTACTGCAGGCCACTGTAGTCCTCTGTACTGTGGCCCACTGTACTGTGGCCCTCTGTGCTGTAACCCTCTGTACTGTAGCTCTCTGTACTCTAGTCCACTGTACTATATCCCTCTGTACTGTGACCCTCTGTACTGTAGTTCTGTGTTGTTGCCAACTGTACTCTAGCCCACTGTACTCTAGTCCACTGTAAAGAGCCCATTGTACTGTAACCCTCTGTACTGTAGCTTTCTGTACTGTGGCCCTATGTGCTGTAGCCCTCTGTACTCTAGCCCTCTGTACTGCAGCCCTCTCTATTGTAGCTCTCTGTACTGTGGCCCTATGTGCTGTAGCCCTCTGTACTCTAGCCCTCTGTACTGCAGCCCACTGTACTGTAGCTCTCTGTACTCTGGTCCACTGTACTGTAGCCCTCTGTACTCCAGTCCACTGTACTGTAGCCCACTGTACTGTAGTCCTCTGTACTATTGTTCTCTGTACTCTAATCCACTGTACTGCTGCCCTTTGTACTATAGTCCTTTGTACTTTAGCCAACTTTACTGTAGGCCACTGTAGTCCTCTGTACTGTGGCCCACTGTACTGTGGCCCTCTATGCTGTAGCCCTTTGTACTATAGCCCTCTGTACTCTAGTGCACTGTACTATGGCCCTCTGTACTGTGGCCCTCTGTTCTGTAGCTCTGTGACTGTGGCCCACGGGGCTGTAGCTCTGTGTGCTGTTGCCCACTGTACTGTAGCTCTGTGTTGTATCCCACTGTATTGTAGCCCTCTGTACTGTAGCCCTCTGTACTGTAGCTCTCTGACTGTGGCCCATGGGGCTGTAGCTTTCTGTACTGTTGCCCACTGTTCTGTGGCTCTGTGTTGTAGCCCACTGTACTGTTGCCTTCTGTTCTGTAGCCCAATGTACTGTAGCTCTCTGTTCTCTAGTCCACTGTACTGTGGCCCACTGTTCTGTAGCCCTCTGTCTTATAGTCCTCTGTACTGTAGTCCACTGTACTATAGCCTTCTGTACTGTAGTCCTCTGTACTATAGTCCTCTGTACTGTAGCCCTCTGAAATATTGTCCTTTGTACTTTACCCACTATACTGTAGTCCATTTAGCTATATTCCTCTGTACTAAAGCCCACCGTACTATAGTTCTCTGTACTGTACACTTTTGTAATGTAGCCCACTGTACTGTGGCCCACTGTACTGTAGTCCTCTGTACTGTAGCCCACTGTACTGTAATCCTATGTGCTGAAGCCCTCTGTACGGTAGTCCTCTGTACTCTAGTACACTGTAATCTAGTCCTCTGTACTGTGGCCCTGTGTACTATAGCTCTCTGTACAAGCCCACTGTACTGTAGCTCTCTGTACTGTTGCCCACTGTACTGTAGCTCTCTGTACTGTAGCCCACTGTATTGTAGCTCTCTGTACTGTTGCCCACTGTACTGTAGCTCTCTGTACTGTAGCCCACTGTGCTGTAGCTCTCTGTATTGTTGCCCACTGTACTGTAGCTCTGTGTTGTAACCCACTGTACTCTAGTCCACTGTACTAGAGACCTCTGTACTGTAACCCTCTGTACTGTAGCTCTCTTTACTGGGGCCCACCGTACTGTAGCTCTTTGTACTGAGGCCCTATGTGCTGTAGCCCTCTGTACTCTAGCTCTCTGTACTGTAGCCTTCTGTACTGTAGCTCACTGTACTGTAGCCCTCTCTATTGTACCCTTCTGTACTGTATTCCACTGTACTGTAGTCTTCTCTACTGTAGCCCACTGTACTGTAGGCCTCTGTGTTGTAGCCCACTGCACTGTAGTCCACTGTACTGTAGCCCTTCGTACTGTAGTCCAGATTAAATGTATATCACACCTTGCATAATAACTTAATACTTATTTTGAATATGTAATAGTAGTATACGTGTAAGTCAAAGTCAGAATCCAGGGATTATTTTGTGTCGTTCAGGTTGTTATTGTCAACATCACAGCAGTAGATATAGAGCACAACTAAATTTACATGTACATACAAACAATACAAACTTCGCTCTGTATTTCTTTGATTAAATCATGGATTACTTCAGTGCAGTACAAGCACAGAGATAGAAATATAATTTTCTTTCAACCTGCTCAATAGCATTCGTTTGATTATTGAAACACTATATCATACCTGACTGTATAGCATCTCCATAATATTCTGTTTAAGGTGACAACTTTTATTTTTTACGGATATTTATTATCTCGAAGACAATGGGAACTGAAACACTCTAAATTCTATGCTGAACAACTATCTTACTAAGAAAAGTTCTTTACTATAATTATCGCCTACCAACACAAATAACTGACAGTAGTGACACATGAAAATGTAACAAAAAGACATTATGTAACAAAAGGACACCATGTAACAAAAGGACAGTACATGTGTAACAAAAGGACGAAACATGTAACAAAAGGACAAAACATGTCCTTTTGTTACTTTGACCATGTCCTTTTGCTACATTTATGTAACAAAAGGACACTTTCAACCTTCCGAACTGACCAACATAGTTGACGAATTTTTAATTCGTCAACTAACAAACAGACAAACCGAACTGACCAACATAGTTGACGAATTTTTAATTCGTCAACTAACAAACCGAACTGACCAACATAGTTGACGAATTTTTAATTCGTCAACTAACGAGGGGCCATAGGCCCGGCAGTTGACGAATTAGGAAGGTTACCGGACAATATATGTTTTAGATATATGTTTTAGTGAGATATTAGCCATTTTGTGCTCTGACCTCAATTTTCAAATCATGAGAAGATATAACATATATCATTTCCTATACATGTATGTCCAAAGCTGTAAAGTCGATAAAAAGCGATATATTAGCCACTTTGTGCTCTGACCTTGAAAATGAGGTCGAAGGTCAAATGCCAAGGTCAAGGTCAGAGAAGATAAAACTCGAGTTAATCTACAATATGAACTTGGTTTGAAGTCTCTAGGGCGATTAGAACCGAAGTTATGGCCATTTATGTGTTTTCGACACTTTATGTGACCTTGACCTTGACCTTTGACCTAGGGTCCCCAAATTTCACCCATTTGCAAGTATATACATAAGCATTTTATACGTACAATTTGGTCATGATATGTCCAAAACTGTGGCTTGTAGAGCGGTAATATACGAAGAACAAACTAGATTTTGATGATAACAATAGAATGCAAAGCAGTTTTTCCGTTGCCATGGCAACATTTATCAGGCGAATTTGACTAAAATCAATGGGTGCCTGGCTTTGAGCCTAAAAAGTGTTCCCATAGAGTTTGGTGATGATCCGACCTAAACTGTGATATGTTTCAGTTAGTTTGAAAATTTGACCTTGAAGTTTTGAATGTGTCCTCATTTTTGCGACCAAGTTCAAGATCAATTATAAAATTGACATGTACATATGATTACCATGCCTCTTCTGAATGATATGGTTCAAATTTTATAAGACTACAATGATTCAAGCAAATGTTATAACCGAAAAGGTGTTTTTCTAGGATTTCGATGACCTTGACCTTGACCTTTGACCTTTGTATTTCAATTCGTAGAGGTCAATGCTATCAATATGCATGTCAAGTTTCAAGATATTCCATACAGTATTGACGCTGTTATGGCCTTTTGAAATTTCGGTAATTTGACGTTTATGACGTCATTGTGACGTGAGTGTACGTCACAGCGCCAAAAATAAGGTATCACTGCAATCAGGTGCCCAAGACCTTTCCAACGATATACTACTCGATATGATTCGCTGACCTTCGTACCTGACCTTGACATTCACCTCATGGCAAACGCTCAAGGTCAAGGTCAAATGCCGAGGTCAAGGTCACAGAAGATAGAACTCGAGTTTATCTACAATATGAACTTGGCTTGAAGTCTTTAGCACAAATAGAACCGGAGTTATGGCCACTTATGTGTTTTTAACATTTTGCGTGACCTTGACCTTGACTTTGAACCTTGAGTCACAAAAATTGTGCATTGTCTGTGCATGAATATATATATTGTATCTGTAAAATTTCATCAGAATCAAACAAAATTTGTGGACACTATAACCGTTTGAAATTTTGAAAAATTAACGTTTATGACGTCACTGTGACGTCAATAAACGTCACAGCTCAAAACTGATGAAAAGGTATGTACCAGGGAATCAAGACCTTTCATTTGATATACTACTTGATAGGTTTCAGTTAGTTTTAAAATTTGACCTTGAAGTTCTCCTCATATGACCTTATTTTCCTGACCAAGTTCAAGGTCAATCATGAAATTGACATATAGGTTCGATTGCTATACCTCTTCTGAACGATATGGTTCAAATTTCATGAACCTACGACAATTCAAACGGACGTTATTACCGGAAACGTGTTTTTCTGGGATTTCGATGACCTTGACCTTGACCTTTGACCTTTGCACTTAAATTCGTAAAGGTCATTGCTGTCAATATGCATATCAAGTTTCAAGAGATTCCATGCAGTATTGACAATGTTATGGCCTTTTGAAATTTCGGGAATTTGACGTTTATGACATCATTGTGACGTCAGTGTACGTCGCAGCGCCGAAAATAGGGTATCACTGCGATCAGGGGGTCAAGACCTTTCCAACGATATACTACTCGATATGCTGCGCTGACCTTCGTACTTGACCTTGACTTCGACCTGGGGCGAACTTCTCAAGGTCAAAGTCAAATGTCAAGGTCACAGACGATAGAACTCGAGTGTATCTACAATATGCACTTGTTTAGAAGTCTCTAGAACGATTAGAACCGGAGTTATGACCACTTATGTGTTTTTAACATTTTGTGTGACCTTGACCTTGACCTTTGACCTAGGGTCACAAAAATTCACCGGTTTCCAGGTATATACTTAGGCATTGTATCCATACGATTTGGTGATGATCCGGCCAAAACTGTGACCTGTAACGTGCAAACAGACAAACAGACAAACAAACAAACGAGAGGCCATAGGCCACGCACTTGCCGGAATGCCTACGTAATTATGACGTCATTTGTCGTCAATTTTATACTGCAAACTTACTGTTAATGGAGTTTTTGAGCGTGCATGATAAAATCGTGTTTATATATGTTATATTATAACTGCACAGTATCATAATATCTTCAATCGATGAGTTTCTTTTGAAATTTTACTGATTTGTTGCCACAAAAACGTCAATTACGTCAAAACGGATATATTGATTAAGCCTAGAATTGATAGAAACCATCACAGGACAACCATACATCGTTCTTAAATGCTAGATCTGCAGTAAATGTTAAAAACTCTGCACATCTGACACTCAAAAGGCCTAATGTCCGTCTGAAATCACATTTGACGTCATTATGACGTCAATTGACGTCCAATTCCAAAACTGACGACACATTTGGAAAGCACTTTCAAAGACCTGTCCAACGAGTTATTACTCAATATTTTCGCAAAAGGTCAAGGTCAAGGTCATTTTTGAGGTCAACTTCGACCTCAGGCGCTTGCAAAGGCTGTCGGTCATAGGCCTTAGTTGTAAATGCAAAAGTTGTTAGGCTAAGTGAGTGCAATAGTTTGGATTTACTTCTGGGTTTCTATCTTTCTTAGTTCCTGAGATATAGGGACCTACATGGTTTTCACTTGCGGGTCAATATTGACCTTCACTTTCGACCTTTGACCTTGAAATTTCGTGGAACGAAAGAACTCATCCTCGGCTATAAACAGGTGTAACGTTCGATTTTTGAACACATTATTGACGCTTTTATCAGCATGGACAGCTTGAAACATGCAATTTCGCTTGTAATGGGACCGATTTCGTTGCCATAGAAACGTCAATTACGTCATAACGAATTGGCCGATCGGGCTAAAAATTGACATTGAGCATAAGGGACCGGTTCCACATCGTTTCCAAGCATCAGATCGAGAATCGGAGGAGGTGACCTCCAAGGTCAAATATTCGACCTCAGGCGAACTTCTCAAGGTCAAGGTCAAATGTCAAGGTCAAGGTCACGAAAGATAGAACTCGAGTTTATCTACAATATGAACTTGATTTGAAGTCTCTAGGATCATTAGAACCGAAGTTATGGCCACTTATGTGTTTTCGGCGTTTTGCTTGACCTTGACCTTGACCTTTGACCTAGACACACCAAAATAGGACGTTTTCTGCCCAGTACACTACAGATTGTGCACACGAACTTTGGAAGGTTTCAATCAAGAATTGTGCACGCTAGAGTGTGAACAGACAAACAAACACACAAACACACAATCAAACAAAACCACGAACGAACCAACATACTTGCCGAAATCTTTAGATTCCGGCAAGTAACAAACGAGACGCCATAGGCGACGCACTTGCCGGAATTGTGAAGGTCAAAGGTCACATTCAAGGTCGCATAAGAACGGCCTTTTGATACGTTACAATATGGTCCTAGTTTGAAGTCTCTACGGTGATTAGTTCCGAAGTTATTGTCATTTATGATATTTTCACCTTTTTCTTGACTTTGACCTTTGTACTTCTATTCGTAGAGGTCAATGCTGTCAATATGCATACCAAGTTTCAAGGGATTCCATACACTATTGACGATGTTGTGGCCTTTTGAAATTTCGGGAATCTGACGTTTATGACGTCACTGTGACGTCAGTGTATGTTATAGCGCCAAAAATAAAATATCATTGGAATCAGAGGCTCAAGGCCTTTCCAACGATATACTACTCAATGTGGTGCGCTGACCTTCGTACTTGACCTTGAATTTCACCTTAGGCGAACTTCTCAAGGTCAAGGTCAATTGTCAAGGTCAAGGTGACAGAAGATAGAACTCGAGTCTATCTAAAATATGCACTTGATTTGAAGACTCTGGGACGATTAGAACCGGAGTTATGGCCACCTATGTGTTTTAGACACTTTGCATGACCTTGACTTTCGTCATTTGTCATCAATTCTATGCTGCGAACATACTGTGAATGGAGTTTTTGAATATGCATGATAAAAGTCTGTCTCTATATGTTATATTATCACCGTACAAATTCATAATATCTTCAAATAATGAGTTTCCTTTGAAATTTCACCGATTTGTTGCCACAAAAACGTCAATTACGTCAAAACGGATATATCAATTGAGCTAAAAATTGACAAAGACCATCATAGAAAGAATCCACATCGTTTGCATCTGTTAGATCTGCAGTAGATGTTATAACTTTGCACATCTGGCACTCAAAAGGCCAAAATGTCAGTCTGAAATCACGTTTGACGTCATTATGACGTCAACTGACGTCCTATTCCAAAAATAACAACAGATTTGGAAACTACTCTCAAAGACCTTTCAAACGAGCTACTACTCGATATTTTTGCAAAAGGTCAAAGTCAAGGTCATTTTTGAGGTCAAATTCAACCTCAGGCGCTTGCAAAGGCTATCGGTCATACGCCTTAGGTGTAAATGCAAAAGTTGTTGAGCTAAGTGAGTGCAATACTGTGAATTTACTTTCGTGTCTCTATCTTGCTTAGTTCCTGAGATATAGTGACCTACATGGTTTTCACTTGCGGGTCAATATTGACCTTGACTTTCGACCTACGACCTTGAAATTTCGTGGATCAAAAGAAGTCATCCTTGCTTATTAACAGGTTTATCATTGGATTTTTACGCACATTAATGACGCTTTTATCAGCATGGACAGCTTGAAAAATGCAATTTGGCTTATAATGGGACCGATTTCGTTGCCATAGAAACGTCAATTACGTCATAACGGATTGACCGATCGCGCTAAAAATTGATACTGACCATGAGGGACCAGTCCCACATCGTTTCCAAGCATCAGATCGAAAATCGGAGGAGGTGACCTCCAAGGTCAAATATTCGACCTCGGGCGAACTTCTCAAGGTCAAGGTCAAAGGTCAAGGTCAAGGTCACAAAAGATAGAACTCGAGTATATCTACAATATGAACTTGGTTTGAAGTCTCTAGGACGATTAGAACCGGAGTTATGGTCCCTTATGTGTTTTCGACGTTTTGCTTGACCTTGACCTTGACCTTTGACCTAGATTCACCAAAATGGTGCGGTGCCTGCCCAGTAACCTACCGATATTGAGTATTTAATATGAACGGATTCGACCTAGAACTGTGGACGCTAGAGTGAAAACAAACAAACAAACGAGAGCCCCTAGGGCACCCACTTGCCGGAACGCATACTCATGATACTTGACAGGTTTCAATGAGTTTGAAAACTTGACCTTGAAAATTTACTCATGTGATTTCATGGATTTAACATATAAGTTTGAGTGCCATGCCTGTTCTGAATATGATTCAAATTTTATGAACCTACGACAATTCGAGCAGAAGTTATTACCAGTAATGTGTTTTTATGGGATTTCGATGACCTTGACCTCCCTCCAGTATTGATGTTGTTATGACCTTTTGAAATTTCAGATATTTGACATTTAAGTCGTCATTGTGACGTCACTGAACGTCATAGTGCCAAAATTAAGACATCACTATACTCAGGAGACCGAGACCTTTCCAACTGTATCCTATTCAATATGGTGCACTGAACTTTGTACTTGACCTTGATATTGACTTGTGGCGAACTTATCAAGGTCAAGGTCAAAGGTCACATTCAAGGTCACTCATGGAAGGCCTTCTGATATGCCACAATATGGTCTTAGTTTGAACTCTCTGCGACGATTAGTTCTGAAGTTATGGCCATTTATGTGATTTTGACCTTTCCCTTGACCTTGACCTCGACCTTTGACCTTGAGTCACGAAAATTGTGCATTCCTGTGCACGAAGACATATATATCACCTGCATAATTCCATCAGAAACGAACGAGGTTTGTGGACACTATGACCATTTGAAATTTCGGAAAATTAACGTTTATGACGTCACTGTGACTGCAATAAACGTCACAACTCAAAACTGATGAAAAAGTATGTACCAGGGAGTCAAGACCTTTCATTTGATATACTACTTGATAGGTTTCAATTAGTTTTGAAATTTGACCTTGAAGTTTTCCTCATATGACCTTATTTTCCTGACCAAGTTCAAGGTCAATCATGAAATTGACATATACGCTCGATTGCTATACCTCTTCTGAATGATATGGTTCAAATTTCGTGAACCTACCACAATTCAAATGGATGTTATTACCGGAAACGTGTTTTTCTGCGATTTCGATGACCTTGACATTGACCTTTGATCATTATACTTCAGTTAGTAGAGGTCATTGCTGTCAATATGCATATCAAGTTTCAATAGATTCCATACAGTATTGACGATGTTATGACCTTTTGAAATTTCGGAAATTTTACGTTTATGACGTCATTGTGACGTCAATAAACGTCGCAGCGCCAAAAATAAGGTATCACTGCAATCGGGGGCTCAAGACCTTTCCAACGATATACTACTCGATATGGTGCGCTGACCTTCGTACTTGACCTTGACATTCACCTCATAGCGAACTTCTCAAGGTCAAGGTCAAATGCCAAGGTCAAGGTCACAGAAGATAGAACTCGAGTTTATCTATAATATGAATTTAGCTTGAAGTCTCTACAACGAATAGAAACCGAGTTATGGCCATTTATGTGTTTTTAACATTTTGCGTGACCTTGACCTTGACCTTTGACCTAGAATCACCAAAAACGTGCAGTCGCGAGCCATCATCCTAGGGAATATGCACACCAAGTTTGGAAAGAATCAAACCGGAATTGTGGATGCTAGAGGGCGTACAAATAAACAAACAAACAAACAAACAAACAAACACATGAACCGACATAGTCGACTAACTTGCCGGAATAGCTGGCAATGACCTTGAACTTTTACCAAAGACTTTGAATTTTTTGCAAAGTTGATGCATCTGGTTATTTTAAATATGAGTAATGGCATTTTTCTAGATTTTGTATAGTTGATGGAAAACATTGAAAAAAGTATTATATTTCTTTCCAAGCATAAGCAGTTTGTGGTCATGAAAGACTGATAGGATTCGGATCTTTTGTGACGTCATCAATAGAGCTATTTTTCTCAAAATCATTCTGTCAAGAGCCATTATCCTACAGAATATCTACATCAAATTTGAAAAGAATCAAGCAACAAATGTGGACGCTATGAGTATGAAAAGACAAACAAATGAAATTTTCTCCAATTTTCCGTCATAAAAAGGTCAATTAGGCCATTACCACTGCAATTATTGAACTGATATTTGTCAAATAGCTTCAGTAGGTATCCCCAATACTTACCAGAGCACCGGATCAACAATAATCATAAATGGTTTATGCATCTCATGTAAACAATCAATTGAAGTATGATAAAATCACGTTTCACGTCATTATGACGTCATATGACGTCAGATTCCAAAAATAAGAACATATATCGAAACTACTCCCGAAGACCTTTCAAACGAGTTACTACTCGATATTTTCGCGAAAGGTCAAGGTCAAGGTCATTTTTTGGGTCAACTTCGACCTCAGGCGCTTGCAAAGGCTATCGGCCATACGCCTTAGGTGTAAATACAAAAGTTGATAGGCTAAGTGAGTGCAATACTGTGGATTTACTTTCGTGTCTCTATCTTGCTTACTTCCTGAGATATAGTGACCTACATGGTTTTCACTTGCGGGTCAATATTGACCTTGGCTTCCGACGTTTGACCTTGAAATTTCGCGGAACAAAAGAACTCGTCCTTGGCTATAAACAGGTGTATCATTAGATTTTTACGCACATTATTGACGCTTTTATCAGCATGGACAGCTTGAAACATGCAATTTCGCTTATAATGGGACCGATTTCGTTGCCATAGAAACGTCAATTACGTCATAACGGATTGACCGATCGCGCTAAAAATTGACATTGACCATAAGGGACCGGTCCGACATCGTTTCCAAGCATCAGATCGAAAATCGGAGGAGGTGACCTCCAAGGTCAAATATTCGACCTCAGGCGAACTCTCAAGGTCAAAGTCAAATGTCAAGGTCAAGGTCACAAAAGATAGAACTCGAGTATATCTACCATATGCACTTAATTTGAAGTCTCTACGACAATTAGAACTGGAGTTATGGCCACTTATGTGTTTTCGACGTTTTGCTTGACCTTGACCTTGACCTTTGACCTAGACTCACCAAAAGTGTGCGGTGCCTGCCTATTATCCTACAGATTACATACCCCAAGTAACGTAACAATCACTGTACAATTGCGACCTGTAGAGCACTAACAGATAAACAAACAATCAATCAATCAATCAAACCAACCGACCAACATACTTGCCGAAATCTTTAGATTCCGGCAAGTAACAAACAATCAATCAATCAATCAAACCAACCGACCAACATACTTGCCGAAATCTTTAGATTCCGGCAAGTAACAATCAATCAATCAATCAATCAAACCAACTGACCAACATACTTGCCGAAATCTTTAGATTCCGGCAAGTAACAATCAATCAATCAATCAAACCAACCGACCAACATACTTGCCGAAATCTTTAGATTCCGGCAAGTAATGAACCGACATAGTCGACTAACTTGCCGGAATAGCTGGCAATGACCTTGAACTTTTACCAAAGACTTTGAATTTTTTGCAAAGTTGATGCATCTGGTTATTTTAAATATGAGTAATGGCATTTTTCTAGATTTTGTATAGTTGATGGAAAACATTGAAAAAAGTATTATATTTCTTTCCTAGCACAAGCAGTTTGTGGTCATGAAAGACTGATAGGATTCGGATCTTTTGTGACGTCATCAATAGAGCTATTTTTCTCAAAATCATTCTGTCAAGAGCCATTATCCTACAGAATATCTACATCAAATTTGAAAAGAATCAAGCAACAAATGTGGACGCTATGAGTATGAAAAGACAAACAAATGAAATTTTCTCCAATTTTCCGTCATAAAAAGGTCAGTTAGGCCATTACCACTGCAATTATTGAACTGATATTTGTCAAATAGCTTCAGTAGGTATCCCCAATACTTACCAGAGCACCGGATCAACAATAATCATAAATGGTTTATGCATCTCATGTAAACAATCAATTGAAGTATGATAAAATCACGTTTCACGTCATTATGACGTCATATGACGTCAGATTCCAAAAATAAGAACATATATCGAAACTACTCCCGAAGACCTTTCAAACGAGTTACTACTCGATATTTTCGCGAAAGGTCAAGGTCAAGGTCATTTTTCGGGTCAACTTCGACCTCAGGCGCTTGCAAAGGCTATCGGCCATACGCCTTAGGTGTAAATACAAAAGTTGATAGGCTAAGTGAGTGCAGTACTGTGGATTTACTTTCGTGTCTCTATCTTGCTTACTTCCTGAGATATAGTGACCTACATGGTTTTCACTTGCGGGTCAATATTGACCTTGACTTCCGACCTTTGACCTTGAAATTTCGCGGAACAAAAGAACTCGTCCTTGGCTATAAACAGGTGTATCATTAGATTTTTACGCACATTATTGACGCTTTTATCAGCATGGACAGCTTGAAACATGCAATTTCGCTTATAATGGGACCGATTTCGTTGCCATAGAAACGTCAATTACGTCATAACGGATTGACCGATCGCGCTAAAAGTTGACATTGACCATAACGGACCGGTCCGACATCGTTTCCAAGCATCAGATCGAAAATCGGAGGAGGTGACCTCCAAGGTCAAATATTCGACCTCAGGCGAACTTCTCAAGGTCAAGGTCAAATGTCAAGGTCAAGGTCACAAAGGATAGAACTCGAGTATATCTACAATATGAACTTGATTTGAAGTCTCTAGGACCATTAAAACCGAAGTTATGGCCACTTATGTGTTTTCGACGTTTTGCTTGACCTTGACCTTGACCTTTGACCTAGACTCACCAAAAGTGTGCGGTGCCTGCCTATTATCCTACAGATTACATACCCCAAGTAACGTAACAATCACTGTACAATTGCGACCTGTAGAGCACTAACAGATAAACAAACAATCAATCAATCAATCAAACCAACCGACCAACATACTTGCCGAAATCTTTAGATTCCGGCAAGTAACAATCAATCAATCAAACCAACCGACCAACATACTTGCCGAAATCTTTAGATTCCGGCAAGTAATGAACCGACATAGTCGACTAACTTGCCGGAATAGCTGGCAATGACCTTGAACTTTTACCAAAGACTTTGAATTTTTTGCAAAGTTGATGCATCGGGTTATTTTAAATATGAGTAATGGCATTTTTCTAGATTTTGTATAGTTGATGGAAAACATTGAAAAAAGTATTATATTTCTTTCCTAGCATAAGCAGTTTGTGGTCATGAAAGACTGATAGGATTCGGATCTTTTGTGACGTCATCAATAGAGCTATTTTTCTCAAAATCATTCTGTCAAGAGCCATTATCCTACAGAATATCTACATCAAATTTGAAAAGAATCAAGCAACAAATGTGGACGCTCTGAGTATGAAAAGACAAACAAATGAAATTTTCTCCAATTTTCCGTCATAAAAAGGTCAATTAGGCCATTACCACTGCAATTATTGAACTGATATTTGTCAAATAGCTTCAGTAGGTATCCCCAATACTTACCAGAGCACCGGATCAACAATAATCATAAATGGTTTATGCATCTCATGTAAACAATCAATTGAAGTATGATAAAATCACGTTTCACGTCATTATGACGTCATATGACGTCAGATTCCAAAAATAAGAACATATATCGAAACTACTCCCGAAGACCTTTCAAACAAGTTACTACTCGATATTTTCGCGAAAGGTCAAGGTCAAGGTCATTTTTTCGGTCAACTTCGACCTCAGGCGCTTGCAAAGGCTATCGGCCATACGCCTTAGGTGTAAATACAAAAGTTGATAGGCTAAGTGAGTGCAATACTGTGGATTTACTTTCGTGTCTCTATCTTGCTTACTTCCTGAGATATAGTGACCTACATGGTTTTCACTTGCGGGTCAATATTGACCTTGACTTCCGACCTTTGACCTTGAAATTTCGCGGAACAAAAGAACTCGTCCTTGGCTATAAACAGGTGTATCATTAGATTTTTACGCACATTATTGACGCTTTTATCAGCATGGACAGCTTGAAACATGCAATTTCGCTTATAATGGGACCGATTTCGTTGCCATAGAAACGTCAATTACGTCATAACGGATTGACCGATCGCGCTAAAAATTGACATTGACCATAAGGGACCGGTCCGACATCGTTTCCAAGCATCAGATCGAAAATCGGAGGAGGTGACCTCCAAGGTCAAATATTCGACCTCAGGCGAACTTCTCAAGGTCAAGGTCAAATGTCAAGGTCAAGGTCACAAAAGATAGAACTCGAGTATATCTACAATATGCACTTAATTTGAAGTCTCCACGACGATTAGAACCGGAGTTATGACCATTTATGTGTTTTGGACGTTTTGCGCGACCTTGACCTTGACCTTTGACCTAGACTCACCAAAAGTGTGCGGTGCCTGCCTATTATCCTACAGATTACATACCCCAAGTAACGTAACAATCACCGTACAATTGCGACCTGTAGAGCACTAACAGATAAACAATCAATCAATCAATCAAACCAACTGACCAACATACTTGCCGAAATCTTTAGATCCCGGCAAGTAACAAACAGACAAACCGAACTGACCAACATAGTTGACGAATTTTTAATTCGTCAACTAACAAACAAACGGAACTGACCAACATAGTTGGCGAATTTTCAATTCGTCAACTAATAAAGCTCCGCAAGTAGAAGAGACCCTGCGTATATCCATTTCATGTACAGGATCTTTGGTTTTTAGATGAATGGTGCTCCCTACGCGTTTTCGTCACCCCCGATAGTGCTGATATAAAAGATCCCCTCGCTTGCCACAGATTGTATTTAGGCAAGGGTTTTAGGCTTTGTTACATCACTTGTGCATCACTGAGTTGGAAAACCACAGAAATGTTGCTTTAGACCAGTATTCAGATGCATACAAGGTATATTGTATTACTACGCTACCGAGTGTTGATATTAGAGACGGTACGTGTGCACAGGGGGTAATCATTTCCACATCTTATTGAATTGTGAACGGGCTGACCAACAGATTTACCCCAGGTCTCTTTAAGAATTAATATCTCAGCGAGTTTTCAAGTTATTTTGAACATAAAAAGTGCACCTTAATCTAGAAATAACACTGCATTTTTCTACATAAACAGCTTCAAAATTCAATATCCAATGATTTTTTTAAAATTGGATCCAGAAGAAAATGAAATGTATCCGTAGAATCCGAAATCCGGATACGATCCGGATCAAACTTGCAATGTCTGTAGAGGTTGTCATTCTACACATGTGACTAAAATTTCAAGAGAATTCAATAAAAATTAAACGAGTTATGAATTTTTGAAAATTCGCCCCATGTTAAAGATAGGGATTTTTCGATTTTTCAATGATTTTTGGTGACGTCATCAATGAACCGATTTCTTTCAAAAACGTTCGGTGCCGTCCCAGGGCGGATACCTATCTATCAAAAAAGTTTCGGGATGCTAGCTCGAAAACTGTGGCCTGTATCGTGCTAACAGACAGACAGACACACAAATGAACCGACATAGTCGACTAACTTGCCGGAATAGCTGGCAATGACCTTGAACTTTTACCAAAGACTTTGAATTTTTTGCAAAGTTGATGCATCTGGTTATTTTAAATATGAGTAATGGCATTTTTCTAGATTTTGTATAGTTGATGGAAAACATTGAAAAAAGTATTATATTTCTTTCCTAGCATAAGCAGTTTGTGGTCATGAAAGACTGATAGGATTCGGATCTTTTGTGACGTCATCAATAGAGCTATTTTTCTCAAAATCATTCTGTCAAGAGCCATTATCCTACAGAATATCTACATCAAATTTGAAAAGAATCAAGCAACAAATGTGGACGCTATGAGTATGAAAAGACAAACAAATGAACTTTTCTCCAATTTTCCGTCATAAAAAGGTCAATTAGGCCATTACCACTGCAATTATTGAACTGATATTTGTCAAATAGCTTCAGTAGGTATCCCCAATACTTACCAGAGCACCGGATCAACAATAATCATAAATGGTTTATGCATCACATGTAAACAATCATTTGAAGTATGATAAAATCACGTTTCACGTCATTATGACGTCATATGACGTCAGATTCCAAAAATAAGAACATATATCGAAACTACTCGCGAAGACCTTTCAAACGAGTTATTACTCGATATTTTCGTGAAAGGTCAAGGTCAAGGTCATTTTTTGGGTCAACTTCGACCTCAGGCGCTTGCAAAGGCTATCGGCCATACGCCTTAGGTGTATACAAAAGTTGATAGGCTAAGTGAGTGCAATACTTTGGATTTACTTCCGCGTTTCTATCTTTCTTAGTTCCTGAGATATAGGGACCTACATGGTTTTCACTTGCAGGTCAATATTGACCTTGGCTTTCGACCTTCGACCTTGAATTTTTTTGGAACACAAGAACGTATCCTTGACTATAAACTGGTTTATCATTAAGATTTTTAAGCACATTATTGACGCTTTTATCAGCATGGACAGCTTGAAACATGCAATTCCGCTTATAATGGGACTGATTTCGTTGCCATAGAAACGTCAATTACGTCATAACGGATTAACCGATCGCGCTAAAAATTGATATTGACCATAAGGGACCGGCCCCACATCGTTTCCAAGCATCAGAATGAAAATCGGAGGAGGTGACCTCCAAGGTCAAATATTCGACCTCAGGCGAACTTTTCAAGGTCAAGGTCAAATGTCAAGGTCAAGGTCACAAAGGATAGAACTCGAGTATATCTACAATTTGAACTTGATTTGAAGTCTCTAGGACCATTAAAACCGGAGTTATGGCCACTTATGTGTTTTCAACGTTTTGCGTGACCTTGACCTTGACCTTTGACCTAAATTCACCAAAATTATTCCCACAGGTCCCAGGAAACTACCGATGCTGGCTATGCAAAATGAACTGAATTGAGCCAAAATTGTGGACGCTAGAGCACTAACAGACAAACAAACAGACAAACCAACTGACTAATATACTTGCCGAAATCTTTAGATTCCGGCAAGTAACAAACAAACGGAACTGACCAACATAGTTGGCGAATTTTCAATTCGTCAACTAATAAAGCTCCGCAAGTAGAAGAGACCCTGCGTATATCCATTTCATGTACAGGATCTTTGGTTTTTAGATGAATGGTGCTCCCTACGCGTTTTCGTCACCCCCGATAGTGCTGATATAAAAGATCCCCTCGCTTGCCACAGATTGTATTTAGACAAGGGTTTTAGGCTTTGTTACATCACTTGTGCATCACTGAGTTGGAAAACCACAGAAATGTTGCTTTAGACCAGTATTCAGATGCATACAAGGTATATTGTATTACTACGCTACCGAGTGTTGATATTAGAGACGGTACCTGTGCACAGGGGGTAATCGTTTCCACATCTTATTGAATTGTGAACGGGCTGACCAACAGATTTACCCCAGGTCTCTTTAAGAATTAATATCTCAGCGAGTTTTCAAGTTATTTTGAACATAAAAAGCGCACCTTAATCTAGAAATAACACTGCATTTTTCTACATAAACAGCTTCAAAATTCAATATCCAATGATTTTTTTAAAATTGGATCCAGAAGAAAATGAAATGTATCCGTAGAATCCGAAATCCGGATACGATCCGGATCAAACTTGCAATGTCTGTAGAGGTTGTCATTCTACACATGTGACTAAAATTTCAAGAGAATTCAATAAAAATTAAACGAGTTATGAATTTTTGAAAATTCGCCCCATGTTAAAGATAGGGATTTTTCGATTTTTCAATGATTTTTGGTGACGTCATCAATGAACCGATTTCTTTCAAAAACGTTCGGTGCCGTCCCAGGGCGGATACCTATCTATCAAAAAAGTTTCGGGATGCTAGCTCGAAAACTGTGGCCTGTATCGTGCTAACAGACAGACAGACACACAAACAAACAAACGGAACTGACCAACATAGTTGGCGAATTTTCAATTCGTCAACTAATAAAGCTCCGCAAGTAGAAGAGACCCTGCGTATATCCATTTCATGTACAGGATCTTTGGTTTTTAGATGAATGGTGCTCCCTACGCGTTTTCGTCACCCCCGATAGTGCTGATATAAAAGATCCCCTCGCTTGCCACAGATTGTATTTAGACAAGGGTTTTAGGCTTTGTTACATCACTTGTGCATCACTGAGTTGGAAAACCACAGAAATGTTGCTTTAGACCAGTATTCAGATGCATACAAGGTATATTGTATTACTACGCTACCGAGTGTTGATATTAGAGACGGTACGTGTGCACAGGGGGTAATCGTTTCCACATCTTATTGAATTGTGAACGGGCTGACCAACAGATTTACCCCAGGTCTCTTTAAGAATTAATATCTCAGCGAGTTTTCAAGTTATTTTGAACATAAAAAGTGCACCTTAATCTAGAAATAACACTGCATTTTTCTACATAAACAGCTTCAAAATTCAATATCCAATGATTTTTTTAAAATTGGATCAAGAAGAAAATGAAATGTATCCGTAGAATCCGAAATCCGGATACGATCCGGATCAAACTTGCAATGTCTGTAGAGGTTGTCATTCTACACATGTGACTAAAATTTCAAGAGAATTCAATAAAAATTAAACGAGTTATGAATTTTTGAAAATTCGCCCCATGTTAAAGATAGGGATTTTTCGATTTTTCAATGATTTTTGGTGACGTCATCAATGAACCGATTTCTTTCAAAAACGTTCGGTGCCGTCCCAGGGCGGATACCTATCTATCAAAAAAGTTTCGGGATGCTAGCTCGAAAACTGTGGCCTGTATCGTGCTAACAGACAGACAGACACACAAACAAACAAACGGAACTGACCAACATAGTTGGCGAATTTTCAATTCGTCAACTAATAAAGCTCCGCAAGTAGAAGAGACCCTGCGTATATCCATTTCATGTACAGGATCTTTGGTTTTTAGATGAATGGTGCTCCCTACGCGTTTTCGTCACCCCCGATAGTGCTGATATAAAAGATCCCCTCGCTTGCCACAGATTGTATTTAGACAAGGGTTTTAGGCTTTGTTACATCACTTGTGCATCACTGAGTTGGAAAACCACAGAAATGTTGCTTTAGACCAGTATTCAGATGCATACAAGGTATATTGTATTACTACGCTACCGAGTGTTGATATTAGAGACGGTACGTGTGCACAGGGGGTAATCGTTTCCACATCTTATTGAATTGTGAACGGGCTGACCAACAGATTTACCCCAGGTCTCTTTAAGAATTAATATCTCAGCGAGTTTTCAAGTTATTTTGAACATAAAAAGTGCACCTTAATCTAGAAATAACACTGCATTTTTCTACATAAACAGCTTCAAAATTCAATATCCAATGATTTTTTTAAAATTGGATCCAGAAGAAAATGAAATGTATCCGTAGAATCCGAAATCCGGATACGATCCGGATCAAACTTGCAATGTCTGTAGAGGTTGTCATTCTACACATGTGACTAAAATTTCAAGAGAATTCAATAAAAATTAAACGAGTTATGAATTTTTGAAAATTCGCCCCATGTTAAAGATAGGGATTTTTCGATTTTTCAATGATTTTTGGTGACGTCATCAATGAACCGATTTCTTTCAAAAACGTTCGGTGCCGTCCCAGGGCGGATACCTATCTATCAAAAAAGTTTCGGGATGCTAGCTCGAAAACTGTGGCCTGTATCGTGCTAACAGACAGACAGACACACAAACAAACAAACGGAACTGACCAACATAGTTGGCGAATTTTCAATTCGTCAACTAATAAAGCTCCGCAAGTAGAAGAGACCCTGCGTATATCCATTTCATGTACAGGATCTTTGGTTTTTAGATGAATGGTGCTCCCTACGCGTTTTCGTCACCCCCGATAGTGCTGATATAAAAGATCCCCTCGCTTGCCACAGATTGTATTTAGACAAGGGTTTTAGGCTTTGTTACATCACTTGTGCATCACTGAGTTGGAAAACCACAGAAATGTTGCTTTAGACCAGTATTCAGATGCATACAAGGTATATTGTATTACTACGCTACCGAGTGTTGATATTAGAGACGGTACGTGTGCACAGGGGGTAATCGTTTCCACATCTTATTGAATTGTGAACGGGCTGACCAACAGATTTACCCCAGGTCTCTTTAAGAATTAATATCTCAGCGAGTTTTCAAGTTATTTTGAACATAAAAAGTGCACCTTAATCTAGAAATAACACTGCATTTTTCTACATAAACAGCTTCAAAATTCAATATCCAATGATTTTTTTAAAATTGGATCCAGAAGAAAATGAAATGTATCCGTAGAATCCGAAATCCGGATACGACCCGGATCAAACTTGCAATGTCTGTAGAGGTTGTCATTCTACACATGTGACTAAAATTTCAAGAGAATTCAATAAAAATTAAACGAGTTATGAATTTTTGAAAATTCGCCCCATGTTAAAGATAGGGATTTTTCGATTTTTCAATGATTTTTGGTGACGTCATCAATGAACCGATTTCTTTCAAAAACGTTCGGTGCCGTCCCAGGGCGGATACCTATCTATCAAAAAAGTTTCGGGATGCTAGCTCGAAAACTGTGGCCTGTATCGTGCTAACAGACAGACAGACACACAAACAAACAAACGGAACTGACCAACATAGTTGGCGAATTTTCAATTCGTCAACTAATAAAGCTCCGCAAGTAGAAGAGACCCTGCGTATATCCATTTCATGTACAGGATCTTTGGTTTTTAGATGAATGGTGCTCCCTACGCGTTTTCGTCACCCCCGATAGTGCTGATATAAAAGATCCCCTCGCTTGCCACAGATTGTATTTAGACAAGGGTTTTAGGCTTTGTTACATCACTTGTGCATCACTGAGTTGGAAAACCACAGAAATGTTGCTTTAGACCAGTATTCAGATGCATACAAGGTATATTGTATTACTACGCTACCGAGTGTTGATATTAGAGACGGTACGTGTGCACAGGGGGTAATCGTTTCCACATCTTATTGAATTGTGAACGGGCTGACCAACAGATTTACCCCAGGTCTCTTTAAGAATTAATATCTCAGCGAGTTTTCAAGTTATTTTGAACATAAAAAGTGCACCTTAATCTAGAAATAACACTGCATTTTTCTACATAAACAGCTTCAAAATTCAATATCCAATGATTTTTTTAAAATTGGATCCAGAAGAAAATGAAATGTATCCGTAGAATCCGAAATCCGGATACGATCCGGATCAAACTTGCAATGTCTGTAGAGGTTGTCATTCTACACATGTGACTAAAATTTCAAGAGAATTCAATAAAAATTAAACGAGTTATGAATTTTTGAAAATTCGCCCCATGTTAAAGATAGGGATTTTTCGATTTTTCAATGATTTTTGGTGACGTCATCAATGAACCGATTTCTTTCAAAAACGTTCGGTGCCGTCCCAGGGCGGATACCTATCTATCAAAAAAGTTTCGGGATGCTAGCTCGAAAACTGTGGCCTGTATCGTGCTAACAGACAGACAGACACACAAACAAACAAACGGAACTGACCAACATAGTTGGCGAATTTTCAATTCGTCAACTAATAAAGCTCCGCAAGTAGAAGAGACCCTGCGTATATCCATTTCATGTACAGGATCTTTGGTTTTTAGATGAATGGTGCTCCCTACGCGTTTTCGTCACCCCCGATAGTGCTGATATAAAAGATCCCCTCGCTTGCCACAGATTGTATTTAGACAAGGGTTTTAGGCTTTGTTACATCACTTGTGCATCACTGAGTTGGAAAACCACAGAAATGTTGCTTTAGACCAGTATTCAGATGCATACAAGGTATATTGTATTACTACGCTACCGAGTGTTGATATTAGAGACGGTACGTGTGCACAGGGGGTAATCGTTTCCACATCTTATTGAATTGTGAACGGGCTGACCAACAGATTTACCCCAGGTCTCTTTAAGAATTAATATCTCAGCGAGTTTTCAAGTTATTTTGAACATAAAAAGTGCACCTTAATCTAGAAATAACACTGCATTTTTCTACATAAACAGCTTCAAAATTCAATATCCAATGATTTTTTTAAAATTGGATCCAGAAGAAAATGAAATGTATCCGTAGAATCCGAAATCCGGATACGACCCGGATCAAACTTGCAATGTCTGTAGAGGTTGTCATTCTACACATGTGACTAAAATTTCAAGAGAATTCAATAAAAATTAAACGAGTTATGAATTTTTGAAAATTCGCCCCATGTTAAAGATAGGGATTTTTCGATTTTTCAATGATTTTTGGTGACGTCATCAATGAACCGATTTCTTTCAAAAACGTTCGGTGCCGTCCCAGGGCGGATACCTATCTATCAAAAAAGTTTCGGGATGCTAGCTCGAAAACTGTGGCCTGTATCGTGCTAACAGACAGACAGACACACAAACAAACAAACGGAACTGACCAACATAGTTGGCGAATTTTCAATTCGTCAACTAATAAAGCTCCGCAAGTAGAAGAGACCCTGCGTATATCCATTTCATGTACAGGATCTTTGGTTTTTAGATGAATGGTGCTCCCTACGCGTTTTCGTCACCCCCGATAGTGCTGATATAAAAGATCCCCTCGCTTGCCACAGATTGTATTTAGACAAGGGTTTTAGGCTTTGTTACATCACTTGTGCATCACTGAGTTGGAAAACCACAGAAATGTTGCTTTAGACCAGTATTCAGATGCATACAAGGTATATTGTATTACTACGCTACCGAGTGTTGATATTAGAGACGGTACGTGTGCACAGGGGGTAATCGTTTCCACATCTTATTGAATTGTGAACGGGCTGACCAACAGATTTACCCCAGGTCTCTTTAAGAATTAATATCTCAGCGAGTTTTCAAGTTATTTTGAACATAAAAAGTGCACCTTAATCTAGAAATAACACTGCATTTTTCTACATAAACAGCTTCAAAATTCAATATCCAATGATTTTTTTAAAATTGGATCCAGAAGAAAATGAAATGTATCCGTAGAATCCGAAATCCGGATACGATCCGGATCAAACTTGCAATGTCTGTAGAGGTTGTCATTCTACACATGTGACTAAAATTTCAAGAGAATTCAATAAAAATTAAACGAGTTATGAATTTTTGAAAATTCCCCCATGTTAAAGATAGGGATTTTTCGATTTTTCAATGATTTTTGGTGACGTCATCAATGAACCGATTTCTTTCAAAAACGTTCGGTGCCGTCCCAGGGCGGATACCTATCTATCAAAAAAGTTTCGGGATGCTAGCTCGAAAACTGTGGCCTGTATCGTGCTAACAGACAGACAGACACACAAACAAACAAACGGAACTGACCAACATAGTTGGCGAATTTTCAATTCGTCAACTAATAAAGCTCCGCAAGTAGAAGAGACCCTGCGTATATCCATTTCATGTACAGGATCTTTGGTTTTTAGATGAATGGTGCTCCCTACGCGTTTTCGTCACCCCCGATAGTGCTGATATAAAAGATCCCCTCGCTTGCCACAGATTGTATTTAGACAAGGGTTTTAGGCTTTGTTACATCACTTGTGCATCACTGAGTTGGAAAACCACAGAAATGTTGCTTTAGACCAGTATTCAGATGCATACAAGGTATATTGTATTACTACGCTACCGAGTGTTGATATTAGAGACGGTACGTGTGCACAGGGGGTAATCGTTTCCACATCTTATTGAATTGTGAACGGGCTGACCAACAGATTTACCCCAGGTCTCTTTAAGAATTAATATCTCAGCGAGTTTTCAAGTTATTTTGAACATAAAAAGTGCACCTTAATCTAGAAATAACACTGCATTTTTCTACATAAACAGCTTCAAAATTCAATATCCAATGATTTTTTTAAAATTGGATCCAGAAGAAAATGAAATGTATCCGTAGAATCCGAAATCCGGATACGATCCGGATCAAACTTGCAATGTCTGTAGAGGTTGTCATTCTACACATGTGACTAAAATTTCAAGAGAATTCAATAAAAATTAAACGAGTTATGAATTTTTGAAAATTCCCCCATGTTAAAGATAGGGATTTTTCGATTTTTCAATGATTTTTGGTGACGTCATCAATGAACCGATTTCTTTCAAAAACGTTCGGTGCCGTCCCAGGGCGGATACCTATCTATCAAAAAAGTTTCGGGATGCTAGCTCGAAAACTGTGGCCTGTATCGTGCTAACAGACAGACAGACACACAAACAAACAAACGGAACTGACCAACATAGTTGGCGAATTTTCAATTCGTCAACTAATAAAGCTCCGCAAGTAGAAGAGACCCTGCGTATATCCATTTCATGTACAGGATCTTTGGTTTTTAGATGAATGGTGCTCCCTACGTGTTTTCGTCACCCCCGATAGTGCTGATATAAAAGATCCCCTCGCTTGCCACAGATTGTATTTAGACAAGGGTTTTAGGCTTTGTTACATCACTTGTGCATCACTGAGTTGGAAAACCACAGAAATGTTGCTTTAGACCAGTATTCAGATGCATACAAGGTATATTGTATTACTACGCTACCGAGTGTTGATATTAGAGACGGTACGTGTGCACAGGGGGTAATCGTTTCCACATCTTATTGAATTGTGAACGGGCTGACCAACAGATTTACCCCAGGTCTCTTTAAGAATTAATATCTCAGCGAGTTTTCAAGTTATTTTGAACATAAAAAGTGCACCTTAATCTAGAAATAACACTGCATTTTTCTACATAAACAGCTTCAAAATTCAATATCCAATGATTTTTTTAAAATTGGATCCAGAAGAAAATGAAATGTATCCGTAGAATCCGAAATCCGGATACGATCCGGATCAAACTTGCAATGTCTGTAGAGGTTGTCATTCTACACATGTGACTAAAATTTCAAGAGAATTCAATAAAAATTAAACGAGTTATGAATTTTTGAAAATTCGCCCCATGTTAAAGATAGGGATTTTTCGATTTTTCAATGATTTTTGGTGACGTCATCAATGAACCGATTTCTTTCAAAAACGTTCGGTGCCGTCCCAGGGCGGATACCTATCTATCAAAAAAGTTTCGGGATGCTAGCTCGAAAACTGTGGCCTGTATCGTGCTAACAGACAGACAGACACACAAACAAATGAACCGACATAGTCGACTAACTTGCCGGAATAGCTGGCAATGACCTTGAACTTTTACCAAAGACTTTGATTTTTTTGCAAAGTTGATGCATCTGGTTATTTTAAATATGAGTAATGGCATTTTTCTAGATTTTGTATAGTTGATGGAAAACATTGAAAAAAGTATTATGTAGGTATCGATCTATTATCACCAATAGTCAGATTTTGATGATGCCAACAACAAACCTAATATACAACATTTTGCAATAGAAACAAAGCCCGACCAAATAGTTTATCCAAAGACACACTGACGTGTGTAAAAAAGTAAAAAAGTATTATATTATATTATAAGTAAAAAAGTATTATATTTCTTTCCTAGCATAAGCAGTTTGTGGTCATGAAAGACTGATAGGATTCGGATCTTTTGTGACGTCATCAATAGAGCTATTTTTCTCAAAATCATTCTGTCAAGAGCCATTATCCTACAGAATATCTACATCAAATTTGAAAAGAATCAAGCAACAAATGTGGACGCTATGAGTATGAAAAGACAAACAAATGAAATTTTCTCCAATTTTCCGTCATAAAAAGGTCAATTAGGCCATTACCACTGCAATTATTGAACTGATATTTGTCAAATAGCTTCAGTAGGTATCCCCAATACTTACCAGAGCACCGGATCAACAATAATCATAAATGGTTTATGCATCTCATGTAAACAATCAATTGAAGTATGATAAAATCACGTTTCACGCCATTATGACGTCATATGACGTCAGATTCCAAAAATAAGAACATATATCGAAACTACTCCCGAAGACCTTTCAAACGAGTTACTACTCGATATTTTCGCGAAAGGTCAAGGTCAAGGTCATTTTTTGGGTCAACTTCGACCTCAGGCGCTTGCAAAGGCTATCGGCCATACGCCTTAGGTGTAAATACAAAAGTTGATAGGCTAAGTGAGTGCAATACTGTGGATTTACTTTCGTGTCTCTATCTTGCTTACTTCTTGAGATATAGTGACCTACATGGTTTTCACTTGCGGGTCAATATTGACCTTGACTTCCGACCTTTGACCTTGAAATTTCGCGGAACAAAAGAACTCGTCCTTGGCTATAAACAGGTGTATCATTAGATTTTTACGCACATTATTGACGCTTTTATCAGCATGGACAGCTTGAAACATGCAATTTCGCTTATAATGGGACCAATTTCGTTGCCATAGAAACGTCGATTACGTCATAACGGATTGACCGATCGCGCTAAAAATTGACATTGACCATGAGGGACCGGTCCGACATCGTTTCCGAGCATCAGATCGAAAATCGGAGGAGGTGACCTCCAAGGTCAAATATTCGACCTGAGGCGAACTTCTCAAGGTCAAGGTCGAAGGTCAAGGTCAAGGTCACAAAAGATAGAACTCGAGTATATCTACCATATGCACTTGATTTGAAGTCTCTACGACAATTAGAACTGGAGTTATGAGCACTTATGTGTTTTCGACGTTTTGCATGACCTTGACCTTGACCTTTGGCCTATATTCTCCAAAAGTGTGCGGTGCCTGCCTGTTATCCTACAGATTACATGCCCCAAGTTACGTAACAATCACTGTACAATTGCGACCTGTAGAGCACTAACAGATAAACAATCAATCAATCAATCAAACCAACCGACCAACATACTTGCCGAAATCTTTAGATTCCGGCAAGTAACAAACGGAACTGACCAACATAGTTGGCGAATTTTCAATTCGTCAACTAATAAAGCTCCGCAAGTAGAAGAGACCCTGCGTATATCCATTTCATGTACAGGATCTTTGGTTTTTAGATGAATGGTGCTCCCTACGCGTTTTCGTCACCCCCGATAGTGCTGATATAAAAGATCCCCTCGCTTGCCACAGATTGTATTTAGACAAGGGTTTTAGGCTTTGTTACATCACTTGTGCATCACTGAGTTGGAAAACCACAGAAATGTTGCTTTAGACCAGTATTCAGATGCATACAAGGTATATTGTATTACTACGCTACCGAGTGTTGATATTAGAGACGGTACGTGTGCACAGGGGGTAATCGTTTCCACATCTTATTGAATTGTGAACGGGCTGACCAACAGATTTACCCCAGGTCTCTTTAAGAATTAATATCTCAGCGAGTTTTCAAGTTATTTTGAACATAAAAAGTGCACCTTAATCTAGAAATAACACTGCATTTTTCTACATAAACAGCTTCAAAATTCAATATCCAATGATTTTTTTAAAATTGGATCCAGAAGAAAATGAAATGTATCCGTAGAATCCGAAATCCGGATACGATCCGGATCAAACTTGCAATGTCTGTAGAGGTTGTCATTCTACACATGTGACTAAAATTTCAAGAGAATTCAATAAAAATTAAACGAGTTATGAATTTTTGAAAATTCGCCCCATGTTAAAGATAGGGATTTTTCGATTTTTCAATGATTTTTGGTGACGTCATCAATGAACCGATTTCTTTCAAAAACGTTCGGTGCCGTCCCAGGGCGGATACCTATCTATCAAAAAAGTTTCGGGATGCTAGCTCGAAAACTGTGGCCTGTATCGTGCTAACAGACAGACAGACACACAAACAAACAAACGGAACTGACCAACATAGTTGGCGAATTTTCAATTCGTCAACTAATAAAGCTCCGCAAGTAGAAGAGACCCTGCGTATATCCATTTCATGTACAGGATCTTTGGTTTTTAGATGAATGGTGCTCCCTACGTGTTTTCGTCACCCCCGATAGTGCTGATATAAAAGATCCCCTCGCTTGCCACAGATTGTATTTAGACAAGGGTTTTAGGCTTTGTTACATCACTTGTGCATCACTGAGTTGGAAAACCACAGAAATGTTGCTTTAGACCAGTATTCAGATGCATACAAGGTATATTGTATTACTACGCTACCGAGTGTTGATATTAGAGATGGTACGTGTGCACAGGGGGTAATCGTTTCCACATCTTATTGAATTGTGAACGGGCTGACCAACAGATTTACCCCAGGTCTCTTTAAGAATTAATATCTCAGCGAGTTTTCAAGTTATTTTGAACATAAAAAGTGCACCTTAATCTAGAAATAACACTGCATTTTTCTACATAAACAGCTTCAAAATTCAATATCCAATGATTTTTTTAAAATTGGATCCAGAAGAAAATGAAATGTATCCGTAGAATCCGAAATCCGGATACGATCCGGATCAAACTTGCAATGTCTGTAGAGGTTGTCATTCTACACATGTGACTAAAATTTCAAGAGAATTCAATAAAAATTAAACGAGTTATGAATTTTTGAAAATTCGCCCCATGTTAAAGATAGGGATTTTTCGATTTTTCAATGATTTTTGGTGACGTCATCAATGAACCGATTTCTTTCAAAAACGTTCGGTGCCGTCCCAGGGCGGATACCTATCTATCAAAAAAGTTTCGGGATGCTAGCTCGAAAACTGTGGCCTGTATCGTGCTAACAGACAGACAGACACACAAACAAACAAACGGAACTGACCAACATAGTTGGCGAATTTTCAATTTGTCAACTAATAAAGCTCCGCAAGTAGAAGAGACCCTGCGTATATCCATTTCATGTACAGGATCTTTGGTTTTTAGATGAATGGTGCTCCCTACGCGTTTTCGTCACCCCCGATAGTGCTGATATAAAAGATCCCCTCGCTTGCCACAGATTGTATTTAGACAAGGGTTTTAGGCTTTGTTACATCACTTGTGCATCACTGAGTTGGAAAACCACAGAAATGTTGCTTTAGACCAGTATTCAGATGCATACAAGGTATATTGTATTACTACGCTACCGAGTGTTGATATTAGAGACGGTACGTGTGCACAGGGGGTAATCGTTTCCACATCTTATTGAATTGTGAACGGGCTGACCAACAGATTTACCCCAGGTCTCTTTAAGAATTAATATCTCAGCGAGTTTTCAAGTTATTTTGAACATAAAAAGTGCACCTTAATCTAGAAATAACACTGCATTTTTCTACATAAACAGCTTCAAAATTCAATATCCAATGATTTTTTTAAAATTGGATCCAGAAGAAAATGAAATGTATCCGTAGAATCCGAAATCCGGATACGATCCGGATCAAACTTGCAATGTCTGTAGAGGTTGTCATTCTACACATGTGACTAAAATTTCAAGAGAATTCAATAAAAATTAAACGAGTTATGAATTTTTGAAAATTCGCCCCATGTTAAAGATAGGGATTTTTCGATTTTTCAATGATTTTTGGTGACGTCATCAATGAACCGATTTCTTTCAAAAACGTTCGGTGCCGTCCCAGGGCGGATACCTATCTATCAAAAAAGTTTCGGGATGCTAGCTCGAAAACTGTGGCCTGTATCGTGCTAACAGACAGACAGACACACAAACAAACAAACGGAACTGACCAACATAGTTGGCGAATTTTCAATTCGTCAACTAATAAAGCTCCGCAAGTAGAAGAGACCCTGCGTATATCCATTTCATGTACAGGATCTTTGGTTTTTAGATGAATGGTGCTCCCTACGCGTTTTCGTCACCCCCGATAGTGCTGATATAAAAGATCCCCTCGCTTGCCACAGATTGTATTTAGACAAGGGTTTTAGGCTTTGTTACATCACTTGTGCATCACTGAGTTGGAAAACCACAGAAATGTTGCTTTAGACCAGTATTCAGATGCATACAAGGTATATTGTATTACTACGCTACCGAGTGTTGATATTAGAGACGGTACGTGTGCACAGGGGGTAATCGTTTCCACATCTTATTGAATTGTGAACGGGCTGACCAACAGATTTACCCCAGGTCTCTTTAAGAATTAATATCTCAGCGAGTTTTCAAGTTATTTTGAACATAAAAAGTGCACCTTAATCTAGAAATAACACTGCATTTTTCTACATAAACAGCTTCAAAATTCAATATCCAATGATTTTTTTAAAATTGGATCCAGAAGAAAATGAAATGTATCCGTAGAATCCGAAATCCGGATACGATCCGGATCAAACTTGCAATGTCTGTAGAGGTTGTCATTCTACACATGTGACTAAAATTTCAAGAGAATTCAATAAAAATTAAACGAGTTATGAATTTTTGAAAATTCGCCCCATGTTAAAGATAGGGATTTTTCGATTTTTCAATGATTTTTGGTGACGTCATCAATGAACCGATTTCTTTCAAAAACGTTCGGTGCCGTCCCAGGGCGGATACCTATCTATCAAAAAAGTTTCGGGATGCTAGCTCGAAAACTGTGGCCTGTATCGTGCTAACAGACAGACAGACACACAAACAAACAAACGGAACTGACCAACATAGTTGGCGAATTTTCAATTCGTCAACTAATAAAGCTCCGCAAGTAGAAGAGACCCTGCGTATATCCATTTCATGTACAGGATCTTTGGTTTTTAGATGAATGGTGCTCCCTACGCGTTTTCGTCACCCCCGATAGTGCTGATATAAAAGATCCCCTCGCTTGCCACAGATTGTATTTAGACAAGGGTTTTAGGCTTTGTTACATCACTTGTGCATCACTGAGTTGGAAAACCACAGAAATGTTGCTTTAGACCAGTATTCAGATGCATACAAGGTATATTGTATTACTACGCTACCGAGTGTTGATATTAGAGACGGTACGTGTGCACAGGGGGTAATCGTTTCCACATCTTATTGAATTGTGAACGGGCTGACCAACAGATTTACCCCAGGTCTCTTTAAGAATTAATATCTCAGCGAGTTTTCAAGTTATTTTGAACATAAAAAGTGCACCTTAATCTAGAAATAACACTGCATTTTTCTACATAAACAGCTTCAAAATTCAATATCCAATGATTTTTTTAAAATTGGATCCAGAAGAAAATGAAATGTATCCGTAGAATCCGAAATCCGGATACGATCCGGATCAAACTTGCAATGTCTGTAGAGGTTGTCATTCTACACATGTGACTAAAATTTCAAGAGAATTCAATAAAAATTAAACGAGTTATGAATTTTTGAAAATTCGCCCCATGTTAAAGATAGGGATTTTTCGATTTTTCAATGATTTTTGGTGACGTCATCAATGAACCGATTTCTTTCAAAAACGTTCGGTGCCGTCCCAGGGCGGATACCTATCTATCAAAAAAGTTTCGGGATGCTAGCTCGAAAACTGTGGCCTGTATCGTGCTAACAGACAGACAGACACACAAACAAACAAACGGAACTGACCAACATAGTTGGCGAATTTTCAATTCGTCAACTAATAAAGCTCCGCAAGTAGAAGAGACCCTGCGTATATCCATTTCATGTACAGGATCTTTGGTTTTTAGATGAATGGTGCTCCCTACGCGTTTTCGTCACCCCCGATAGTGCTGATATAAAAGATCCCCTCGCTTGCCACAGATTGTATTTAGACAAGGGTTTTAGGCTTTGTTACATCACTTGTGCATCACTGAGTTGGAAAACCACAGAAATGTTGCTTTAGACCAGTATTCAGATGCATACAAGGTATATTGTATTACTACGCTACCGAGTGTTGATATTAGAGACGGTACGTGTGCACAGGGGGTAATCGTTTCCACATCTTATTGAATTGTGAACGGGCTGACCAACAGATTTACCCCAGGTCTCTTTAAGAATTAATATCTCAGCGAGTTTTCAAGTTATTTTGAACATAAAAAGTGCACCTTAATCTAGAAATAACACTGCATTTTTCTACATAAACAGCTTCAAAATTCAATATCCAATGATTTTTTTAAAATTGGATCCAGAAGAAAATGAAATGTATCCGTAGAATCCGAAATCCGGATACGATCCGGATCAAACTTGCAATGTCTGTAGAGGTTGTCATTCTACACATGTGACTAAAATTTCAAGAGAATTCAATAAAAATTAAACGAGTTATGAATTTTTGAAAATTCCCCCATGTTAAAGATAGGGATTTTTCGATTTTTCAATGATTTTTGGTGACGTCATCAATGAACCGATTTCTTTCAAAAACGTTCGGTGCCGTCCCAGGGCGGATACCTATCTATCAAAAAAGTTTCGGGATGCTAGCTCGAAAACTGTGGCCTGTATCGTGCTAACAGACAGACAGACACACAAACAAACAAACGGAACTGACCAACATAGTTGGCGAATTTTCAATTCGTCAACTAATAAAGCTCCGCAAGTAGAAGAGACCCTGCGTATATCCATTTCATGTACAGGATCTTTGGTTTTTAGATGAATGGTGCTCCCTACGTGTTTTCGTCACCCCCGATAGTGCTGATATAAAAGATCCCCTCGCTTGCCACAGATTGTATTTAGACAAGGGTTTTAGGCTTTGTTACATCACTTGTGCATCACTGAGTTGGAAAACCACAGAAATGTTGCTTTAGACCAGTATTCAGATGCATACAAGGTATATTGTATTACTACGCTACCGAGTGTTGATATTAGAGACGGTACGTGTGCACAGGGGGTAATCGTTTCCACATCTTATTGAATTGTGAACGGGCTGACCAACAGATTTACCCCAGGTCTCTTTAAGAATTAATATCTCAGCGAGTTTTCAAGTTATTTTGAACATAAAAAGTGCACCTTAATCTAGAAATAACACTGCATTTTTCTACATAAACAGCTTCAAAATTCAATATCCAATGATTTTTTTAAAATTGGATCCAGAAGAAAATGAAATGTATCCGTAGAATCCGAAATCCGGATACGATCCGGATCAAACTTGCAATGTCTGTAGAGGTTGTCATTCTACACATGTGACTAAAATTTCAAGAGAATTCAATAAAAATTAAACGAGTTATGAATTTTTGAAAATTCGCCCCATGTTAAAGATAGGGATTTTTCGATTTTTCAATGATTTTTGGTGACGTCATCAATGAACCGATTTCTTTCAAAAACGTTCGGTGCCGTCCCAGGGCGGATACCTATCTATCAAAAAAGTTTCGGGATGCTAGCTCGAAAACTGTGGCCTGTATCGTGCTAACAGACAGACAGACACACAAACAAATGAACCGACATAGTCGACTAACTTGCCGGAATAGCTGGCAATGACCTTGAACTTTTACCAAAGACTTTGAATTTTTTGCAAAGTTGATGCATCTGGTTATTTTAAATATGAGTAATGGCATTTTTCTAGATTTTGTATAGTTGATGGAAAACATTGAAAAAAGTATTATGTAGGTATCGATCTATTATCACCAATAGTCAGATTTTGATGATGCCAACAACAAACCTAATATACAACATTTTGCAATAGAAACAAAGCCCGACCAAATAGTTTATCCAAAAACACACTGACGTGTGTAAAAAAGTAAAAAAGTATTATATTATATTATAAGTAAAAAAGTATTATATTTCTTTCCTAGCATAAGCAGTTTGTGGTCATGAAAGACTGATAGGATTCGGATCTTTTGTGACGTCATCAATAGAGCTATTTTTCTCAAAATCATTCTGTCAAGAGCCATTATCCTACAGAATATCTACATCAAATTTGAAAAGAATCAAGCAACAAATGTGGACGCTATGAGTATGAAAAGACAAACAAATGAAATTTTCTCCAATTTTCCGTCATAAAAAGGTCAATTAGGCCATTACCACTGCAATTATTGAACTGATATTTGTCAAATAGCTTCAGTAGGTATCCCCAATACTTACCAGAGCACCGGATCAACAATAATCATAAATGGTTTATGCATCTCATGTAAACAATCAATTGAAGTATGATAAAATCACGTTTCACGCCATTATGACGTCATATGACGTCAGATTCCAAAAATAAGAACATATATCGAAACTACTCCCGAAGACCTTTCAAACGAGTTACTACTCGATATTTTCGCGAAAGGTCAAGGTCAAGGTCATTTTTTGGGTCAACTTCGACCTCAGGCGCTTGCAAAGGCTATCGGCCATACGCCTTAGGTGTAAATACAAAAGTTGATAGGCTAAGTGAGTGCAATACTGTGGATTTACTTTCGTGTCTCTATCTTGCTTACTTCTTGAGATATAGTGACCTACATGGTTTTCACTTGCGGGTCAATATTGACCTTGACTTCCGACCTTTGACCTTGAAATTTCGCGGAACAAAAGAACTCGTCCTTGGCTATAAACAGGTGTATCATTAGATTTTTACGCACATTATTGACGCTTTTATCAGCATGGACAGCTTGAAACATGCAATTTCGCTTATAATGGGACCAATTTCGTTGCCATAGAAACGTCGATTACGTCATAACGGATTGACCGATCGCGCTAAAAATTGACATTGACCATGAGGGACCGGTCCGACATCGTTTCCGAGCATCAGATCGAAAATCGGAGGAGGTGACCTCCAAGGTCAAATATTCGACCTGAGGCGAACTTCTCAAGGTCAAGGTCGAAGGTCAAGGTCAAGGTCACAAAAGATAGAACTCGAGTATATCTACCATATGCACTTGATTTGAAGTCTCTACGACAATTAGAACTGGAGTTATGAGCACTTATGTGTTTTCGACGTTTTGCATGACCTTGACCTTGACCTTTGGCCTATATTCTCCAAAAGTGTGCGGTGCCTGCCTGTTATCCTACAGATTACATGCCCCAAGTTACGTAACAATCACTGTACAATTGCGACCTGTAGAGCACTAACAGATAAACAATCAATCAATCAATCAAACCAACCGACCAACATACTTGCCGAAATCTTTAGATTCCGGCAAGTAACAAACGGAACTGACCAACATAGTTGGCGAATTTTCAATTCGTCAACTAATAAAGCTCCGCAAGTAGAAGAGACCCTGCGTATATCCATTTCATGTACAGGATCTTTGGTTTTTAGATGAATGGTGCTCCCTACGCGTTTTCGTCACCCCCGATAGTGCTGATATAAAAGATCCCCTCGCTTGCCACAGATTGTATTTAGACAAGGGTTTTAGGCTTTGTTACATCACTTGTGCATCACTGAGTTGGAAAACCACAGAAATGTTGCTTTAGACCAGTATTCAGATGCATACAAGGTATATTGTATTACTACGCTACCGAGTGTTGATATTAGAGACGGTACGTGTGCACAGGGGGTAATCGTTTCCACATCTTATTGAATTGTGAACGGGCTGACCAACAGATTTACCCCAGGTCTCTTTAAGAATTAATATCTCAGCGAGTTTTCAAGTTATTTTGAACATAAAAAGTGCACCTTAATCTAGAAATAACACTGCATTTTTCTACATAAACAGCTTCAAAATTCAATATCCAATGATTTTTTTAAAATTGGATCCAGAAGAAAATGAAATGTATCCGTAGAATCCGAAATCCGGATACGATCCGGATCAAACTTGCAATGTCTGTAGAGGTTGTCATTCTACACATGTGACTAAAATTTCAAGAGAATTCAATAAAAATTAAACGAGTTATGAATTTTTGAAAATTCGCCCCATGTTAAAGATAGGGATTTTTCGATTTTTCAATGATTTTTGGTGACGTCATCAATGAACCGATTTCTTTCAAAAACGTTCGGTGCCGTCCCAGGGCGGATACCTATCTATCAAAAAAGTTTCGGGATGCTAGCTCGAAAACTGTGGCCTGTATCGTGCTAACAGACAGACAGACACACAAACAAACAAACGGAACTGACCAACATAGTTGGCGAATTTTCAATTCGTCAACTAATAAAGCTCCGCAAGTAGAAGAGACCCTGCGTATATCCATTTCATGTACAGGATCTTTGGTTTTTAGATGAATGGTGCTCCCTACGTGTTTTCGTCACCCCCGATAGTGCTGATATAAAAGATCCCCTCGCTTGCCACAGATTGTATTTAGACAAGGGTTTTAGGCTTTGTTACATCACTTGTGCATCACTGAGTTGGAAAACCACAGAAATGTTGCTTTAGACCAGTATTCAGATGCATACAAGGTATATTGTATTACTACGCTACCGAGTGTTGATATTAGAGACGGTACGTGTGCACAGGGGGTAATCGTTTCCACATCTTATTGAATTGTGAACGGGCTGACCAACAGATTTACCCCAGGTCTCTTTAAGAATTAATATCTCAGCGAGTTTTCAAGTTATTTTGAACATAAAAAGTGCACCTTAATCTAGAAATAACACTGCATTTTTCTACATAAACAGCTTCAAAATTCAATATCCAATGATTTTTTTAAAATTGGATCCAGAAGAAAATGAAATGTATCCGTAGAATCCGAAATCCGGATACGATCCGGATCAAACTTGCAATGTCTGTAGAGGTTGTCATTCTACACATGTGACTAAAATTTCAAGAGAATTCAATAAAAATTAAACGAGTTATGAATTTTTGAAAATTCGCCCCATGTTAAAGATAGGGATTTTTCGATTTTTCAATGATTTTTGGTGACGTCATCAATGAACCGATTTCTTTCAAAAACGTTCGGTGCCGTCCCAGGGCG
Source organism: Terebella lapidaria (assembly GCA_949152475.1). NCBI lineage: Eukaryota > Metazoa > Annelida > Polychaeta > Terebellida > Terebellidae > Terebella > Terebella lapidaria. Next base: position 32,460,991 of record OX424567.1, on the reverse strand, counting down.
GATACCTATCTATCAAAAAAGTTTCGGGATGCTAGCTCGAAAACTGTGGCCTGTATCGTGCTAACAGACAGACAGACACACAAACAAACAAACGGAACTGACCAACATAGTTGGCGAATTTTCAATTTGTCAACTAATAAAGCTCCGCAAGTAGAAGAGACCCTGCGTATATCCATTTCATGTACAGGATCTTTGGTTTTTAGATGAATGGTGCTCCCTACGCGTTTTCATCACCCCCGATAGTGCTGATATAAAAGATCCCCTCGCTTGCCACAGATTGTATTTAGACAAGGGTTTTAGGCTTTGTTACATCACTTGTGCATCACTGAGTTGGAAAACCACAGAAATGTTGCTTTAGACCAGTATTCAGATGCATACAAGGTATATTGTATTACTACGCTACCGAGTGTTGATATTAGAGACGGTACGTGTGCACAGGGGGTAATCGTTTCCACATCTTATTGAATTGTGAACGGGCTGACCAACAGATTTACCCCAGGTCTCTTTAAGAATTAATATCTCAGCGAGTTTTCAAGTTATTTTGAACATAAAAAGTGCACCTTAATCTAGAAATAACACTGCATTTTTCTACATAAACAGCTTCAAAATTCAATATCCAATGATTTTTTTAAAATTGGATCCAGAAGAAAATGAAATGTATCCGTAGAATCCGAAATCCGGATACGATCCGGATCAAACTTGCAATGTCTGTAGAGGTTGTCATTCTACACATGTGACTAAAATTTCAAGAGAATTCAATAAAAATTAAACGAGTTATGAATTTTTGAAAATTCGCCCCATGTTAAAGATAGGGATTTTTCGATTTTTCAATGATTTTTGGTGACGTCATCAATGAACCGATTTCTTTCAAAAACGTTCGGTGCCGTCCCAGGGCGGATACCTATCTATCAAAAAAGTTTCGGGATGCTAGCTCGAAAACTGTGGCCTGTATCGTGCTAACAGACAGACAGACACACAAACAAACAAACGGAACTGACCAACATAGTTGGCGAATTTTCAATTCGTCAACTAATAAAGCTCCGCAAGTAGAAGAGACCCTGCGTATATCCATTTCATGTACAGGATCTTTGGTTTTTAGATGAATGGTGCTCCCTACGCGTTTTCGTCACCCCCGATAGTGCTGATATAAAAGATCCCCTCGCTTGCCACAGATTGTATTTAGACAAGGGTTTTAGGCTTTGTTACATCACTTGTGCATCACTGAGTTGGAAAACCACAGAAATGTTGCTTTAGACCAGTATTCAGATGCATACAAGGTATATTGTATTACTACGCTACCGAGTGTTGATATTAGAGACGGTACGTGTGCACAGGGGGTAATCGTTTCCACATCTTATTGAATTGTGAACGGGCTGACCAACAGATTTACCCCAGGTCTCTTTAAGAATTAATATCTCAGCGAGTTTTCAAGTTATTTTGAACATAAAAAGTGCACCTTAATCTAGAAATAACACTGCATTTTTCTACATAAACAGCTTCAAAATTCAATATCCAATGATTTTTTTAAAATTGGATCCAGAAGAAAATGAAATGTATCCGTAGAATCCGAAATCCGGATACGATCCGGATCAAACTTGCAATGTCTGTAGAGGTTGTCATTCTACACATGTGACTAAAATTTCAAGAGAATTCAATAAAAATTAAACGAGTTATGAATTTTTGAAAATTCGCCCCATGTTAAAGATAGGGATTTTTCGATTTTTCAATGATTTTTGGTGACGTCATCAATGAACCGATTTCTTTCAAAAACGTTCGGTGCCGTCCCAGGGCGGATACCTATCTATCAAAAAAGTTTCGGGATGCTAGCTCGAAAACTGTGGCCTGTATCGTGCTAACAGACAGACAGACACACAAACAAACAAACGGAACTGACCAACATAGTTGGCGAATTTTCAATTCGTCAACTAATAAAGCTCCGCAAGTAGAAGAGACCCTGCGTATATCCATTTCATGTACAGGATCTTTGGTTTTTAGATGAATGGTGCTCCCTACGCGTTTTCGTCACCCCCGATAGTGCTGATATAAAAGATCCCCTCGCTTGCCACAGATTGTATTTAGACAAGGGTTTTAGGCTTTGTTACATCACTTGTGCATCACTGAGTTGGAAAACCACAGAAATGTTGCTTTAGACCAGTATTCAGATGCATACAAGGTATATTGTATTACTACGCTACCGAGTGTTGATATTAGAGACGGTACGTGTGCACAGGGGGTAATCGTTTCCACATCTTATTGAATTGTGAACGGGCTGACCAACAGATTTACCCCAGGTCTCTTTAAGAATTAATATCTCAGCGAGTTTTCAAGTTATTTTGAACATAAAAAGTGCACCTTAATCTAGAAATAACACTGCATTTTTCTACATAAACAGCTTCAAAATTCAATATCCAATGATTTTTTTAAAATTGGATCCAGAAGAAAATGAAATGTATCCGTAGAATCCGAAATCCGGATACGATCCGGATCAAACTTGCAATGTCTGTAGAGGTTGTCATTCTACACATGTGACTAAAATTTCAAGAGAATTCAATAAAAATTAAACGAGTTATGAATTTTTGAAAATTCGCCCCATGTTAAAGATAAGGATTTTTCGATTTTTCAATGATTTTTGGTGACGTCATCAATGAACCGATTTCTTTCAAAAACGTTCGGTGCCGTCCCAGGGCGGATACCTATCTATCAAAAAAGTTTCGGGATGCTAGCTCGAAAACTGTGGCCTGTATCGTGCTAACAGACAGACAGACACACAAACAAACAAACGGAACTGACCAACATAGTTGGCGAATTTTCAATTCGTCAACTAATAAAGCTCCGCAAGTAGAAGAGACCCTGCGTATATCCATTTCATGTACAGGATCTTTGGTTTTTAGATGAATGGTGCTCCCTACGCGTTTTCGTCACCCCCGATAGTGCTGATATAAAAGATCCCCTCGCTTGCCACAGATTGTATTTAGACAAGGGTTTTAGGCTTTGTTACATCACTTGTGCATCACTGAGTTGGAAAACCACAGAAATGTTGCTTTAGACCAGTATTCAGATGCATACAAGGTATATTGTATTACTACGCTACCGAGTGTTGATATTAGAGACGGTACGTGTGCACAGGGGGTAATCGTTTCCACATCTTATTGAATTGTGAACGGGCTGACCAACAGATTTACCCCAGGTCTCTTTAAGAATTAATATCTCAGCGAGTTTTCAAGTTATTTTGAACATAAAAAGTGCACCTTAATCTAGAAATAACACTGCATTTTTCTACATAAACAGCTTCAAAATTCAATATCCAATGATTTTTTTAAAATTGGATCCAGAAGAAAATGAAATGTATCCGTAGAATCCGAAATCCGGATACGATCCGGATCAAACTTGCAATGTCTGTAGAGGTTGTCATTCTACACATGTGACTAAAATTTCAAGAGAATTCAATAAAAATTAAACGAGTTATGAATTTTTGAAAATTCGCCCCATGTTAAAGATAGGGATTTTTCGATTTTTCAATGATTTTTGGTGACGTCATCAATGAACCGATTTCTTTCAAAAACGTTCGGTGCCGTCCCAGGGCGGATACCTATCTATCAAAAAAGTTTCGGGATGCTAGCTCGAAAACTGTGGCCTGTATCGTGCTAACAGACAGACAGACACACAAACAAACAAACGGAACTGACCAACATAGTTGGCGAATTTTCAATTCGTCAACTAATGAACCGACATAGTCGACTAACTTGCCGGAAGTGCTGCCAGTGATCTTGACCTTCTACTGGGTAACCTAGATTTTTTACAATCTTCATGTACCTGGCCATTCTGAATGTGAGAGTGAATATTCATCATTTTTCAGTGATAAAAACGTTAGTTACGTCAAAACAAATAGAAGAATCAAACTGAGAATTGAAAATTTTCCTCATTAGATATGTATAAATCTCCCTATAATACCAAATCCACAAAAACCAAATCCATAATACCAAATGTCCAAATGGGATTTTGATGACCTTGACCTTGGCCTTTGACCTATGTAGTTCAATTCGTAGAGGTTAATGATAAAAATATGCTTATCAAATTTCAAGTGATTCCATACAGTATTTACGCTGTTATGGCCTCTGAAATTTCGGAAATTCAACATTTATGACGTCATTGTGACGCCGGTATACGTCGCAGCGCCGAAAATAAGATATCATTGAAATAAGGGTTTCAAGGCCTTTCCAATGATATACTACTCGATATGGTGCACTGACCTTCGTATTTGACCTTGATCCGGATCGGATCCGGATCAAACTTTGATACTTTTTTGACCAGTTGATTTCTGCAAGAAATCAACGTGGTATATGCTCAAAAGACCGGAATATGAAAAAAAATGTTAAATGGAGTTTTCAATGTTAAATTCAAATGGCTGTCAAATTCGTAATCCGCATCGGATACAGATCAAACTCAGTGAATCGATAGAAGTTGTCACTCTACATGTTTTTGTAAAATTTCATATCATTACTTGAAAAACTGAGCATGTTACGAAATTTTTAAATTTAGCCCATGTTAAAGATAGGAATTTTTCGAAATTTCAAAATTTCTTAGTGACGTCATCAATGATTTGATTTCTTTTAAAAACATACCATTGCGTCCGAGGTCACATATCTATCCATCAAACCAGTTTCAGGATGACTGCCCGAAAACTGCAGGTGCTAAATGCAGTTTTCAATGTTAAATTCAAATGGCTGTAGAATCTGTGATCCGGATCAGATCCGGATCAAACTCTGACACTTTGTGAACAATAACGACCCACCACTTTCTGCAAGATATCAACGTGATATATATAGTTCATAAACCGGAATATAATGAAAAGTACTTGTTAAATGGAGTTTTCAATGTTAAATCAAAATGGCTGTCAAATCCATAATCCGGATCGGATCCGGATTAAAGTTGAAAAATCGATACAAGTTGACACTTTACATGTGTGTATCAAATTTTAAATCAATATCTAAAAAAATGAGCAAGTTATGAATTTTTGAAAATTCGCCCCATGTTAAAGATAGGGATTTTCAAGTAACAAACGGATATCTGGTGCATGCACAGGACCTTTGGTCTTGAGACAAATTACCGCTAAAAACCGGGAATGGGGCTGATACCTCCGCCGGTCCGTCACCCCGAATAGTTTTGATATAAAGTGGCCTGTCGCTTGACCCAGACTGTATTTAGACTAGAGTTTTAGGCTTTATTATATCAGTTGAACACCTCTGAGTCTGAAAACAAAAGAATTGTTTTGTTGTTTGAGATGTGCACTTGGATACATATATGATATACTGTACTACTGCTCAACCGAGTGTGTATATTTAGAAGGGGACATGTCCACAGGGGGTAATCGTTTCTGCAGCTTATTGGCGTGTGAACGGATTGAGAATCAGATTCACCCCACTGCTCGTTCTACTTTGATATCTCGGCGAGTTTTCAATTTATTCCAAATGTGAAAAGTGGACCATAAAGTAGAATTAACACTGCCACTGACTGCATGAAAAGCCTCGTAATTGAAAGTTCAGTAAATTTTTGAAAATTGGAACCATTGAAACATAAAATGTATTTGAAAAACCCAAAGACTGATAGGATTCGGATCTTTTGTGACGTCATCAATAGGGCTATTTTTCTCAAAATCATTCTGTCAAGAGCCATTATCCCACAGAATATCTACATCAAATTTGAAAAGAATCAAGCAACAAATGTGGACGCTATGAGTATGAAAAGACAAACAAATGAACTTTTCTCCAATTTTCCGTCATAAAAAGGTCAATTAGGCCATTACCACTGCAATTATTGAACTGATATTTGTCAAATAGCTTCAGTAGGTATCCCCAATACTTCCCAGAGCACCGGATCAACAATAATCATGAATGGTTTATGCATCTCATGTAAACAATCAATTGAAGTATGATAAAATCACGTTTCACATCATTATGACGTCATATGACGTCAGATTCCAAAAATAAGAACATATATCGAAACTACTCGCGAAGACCTTTCAAACGAGTTATTACTCGATATTTTCGCGAAAGGTCAAGGTCAAGGTCATTTTTTGGGTCAACTTCGACCTCAGGCGCTTGCAAAGGCTATCGGCCATACGCCTTAGGTGTAAATACAAAAGTTGATAGGCTAAGTGAGTGCAATACTTTGGATTTACTTCCGCTTTTCTATCTTTCTTAGTTCCTGAGATATAGGGACCCACATGGTTTTCACTTGCAGGTCAATATTGACCTTGGCTTTCGACCTTCGACCTTGAATTTTTTTGGAACACAAGAACGTATCCTTAACTATAAACTGGTTTATCATTAAGATTTTTAAGCACATTATTGACGCTTTTATCAGCATGGACAGCTTGAAACATGCAATTCCGCTTATAATGGGACTGATTTCGTTGCCATAGAAACGTCATTTACGTCATAACGGATTGACCGATCGCGCTAAAAATTGATATTGACCATAAGGGACCGGCCCCACATCGTTTCCAAGCATCAGAATGAAAATCGGAGGAGGTGACCTCCAAGGTCAAATATTCGACCTCAGGCGAACTTTTCAAGGTCAAAGTCAAATGTCAAGGTCAAGGTCACAAAGGATAGAACTCGAGTATATCTACAATATGAACTTGATTTGAAGTCTCTAGGACCATTAAAACCGGAGTTATGGCCACTTATGTGTTTTCAACGTTTTGCGTGACCTTGACCTTGACCTTTGACCTAGATTCACCAAAAGTGTGCTGTGGCTGCCTCATAACCTACATATAATGTACCCAAAGTTACTTGATAATCATTGTACAATTGCGACCTGTAGAGGGCGAACAAACAAACAATCAAACACCAGGACAAACCAACTGACCAATATACTTGCCAGAATCTTTAGATTCCGGCAAGTAATGAACCGACATAGTCGACTAACTTGCCGGAATAGCTGGCAATGACCTTGAACTTTTACCAAAGACTTTGAATTTTTTGCAAAGTTGATGCATCTGGTTATTTTAAATATGAGTAATGGCATTTCTCTAGATTTTGTATAGTTGATGGAAAACATTGAAAAAAGTATTATATTTCTTTCCTAGCATAAGCAGTTTGTGGTCATGAAAGACTGATAGGATTCGGATCTTTTGTGACGTCATCAATAGAGCTATTTTTCTCAAAATCATTCTGTCAAGAGCCATTATCCTACAGAATATCTACATCAAATTTGAAAAGAATCAAGCAACAAATGTGGACGCTATGAGTATGAAAAGACAAACAAATGAAATTTTCTCCAATTTTCCGTCATAAAAAGGTCAATTAGGCCATTACCACTGCAATTATTGAACTGATATTTGTCAAATAGCTTCAGTAGGTATCCCCAATACTTACCAGAGCACCGGATCAACAATAATCATAAATGGTTTATGCATCTCATGTAAACAATCAATTGAAGTATGATAAAATCACGTTTCACGTCATTATGACGTCATATGACGTCAGATTCCAAAAATAAGAACATATATCGAAACTACTCCCGAAGACCTTTCAAACGAGTTACTACTCGATATTTTCGCGAAAGGTCAAGGTCAAGGTCATTTTTTGGGTCAACTTCGACCTCAGGCGCTTGCAAAGGCTATCGGCCATACGCCTTAGGTGTAAATACAAAAGTTGATAGGCTAAGTGAGTGCAATACTGTGGATTTACTTTCGTGTCTCTATCTTGCTTACTTCCTGAGATATAGTGACCTACATGGTTTTCACTTGCGGGTCAATATTGACCTTGACTTCCGACCTTTGACCTTGAAATTTCGCGGAACAAAAGAACTCGTCCTTGGCTATAAACAGGTGTATCATTAGATTTTTACGCACATTATTGACGCTTTTATTAGCATGGACAGCTTGAAACATGCAATTTCACTTATAATGGGACCGATTTCGTTGCCATAGAAACGTCAATTACGTCATAACGGATTGACCGATCGCGCTAAAAATTGACATTGACCATAAGGGACCGGTCCGACATCGTTTCTAAGCATCAGATCGAAAATCGGAGGAGGTGACCTCCAAGGTCAAATATTCGACCTCAGGCGAACTTCTCAAGGTTAAGGTCAAATGTCAAGGTCAAGGTCTCAAAAGATAGAACTCGAGTATATCTACCATATGCACTTGATTTGAAGTCTCTACGACAATTAGAACTGGAGTTATGAGCACTTATGTGTTTTCGACGTTTTGCGTGACCTTGACCTTGACCTTTGGCCTATATTCTCCAAAAGTGTGCGGTGCCTGCCTGTTATCCTACAGATTACATACCCCAAGTTACGTAACAATCACTGTACAATTGCGACCTGTAGAGCAGTAACAGATAAATGAACCGACATAGTCGACTAACTTGCCGGAATAGCTGGCAATGACCTTGAACTTTTACCAAAGACTTTGAATTTTTTGCAAAGTTGATGCATCTGGTTATTTTAAATATGAGTAATGGCATTTTTCTAGATTTTGTATAGTTGATGGAAAACATTGAAAAAAGTATTATATTTCTTTCCTAGCATAAGCAGTTTGTGGTCATGAAAGACTGATAGGATTCGGATCTTTTGTGACGTCATCAATAGAGCTATTTTTCTCAAAATCATTCTGTCAAGAGCCATTATCCTACAGAATATCTACATCAAATTTGAAAAGAATCAAGCAACAAATGTGGACGCTATGAGTATGAAAAGACAAACAAATGAAATTTTCTCCAATTTTCCGTCATAAAAAGGTCAATTAGGCCATTACCACTGCAATTATTGAACTGATATTTGTCAAATAGCTTCAGTAGGTATCCCCAATACTTCCCAGAGCACCGGATCAACAATAATCATGAATGGTTTATGCATCTCATGTAAACAATCAATTGAAGTATGATAAAATCACGTTTCACATCATTATGACGTCATATGACGTCAGATTCCAAAAATAAGAACATATATCGAAACTACTCGCGAAGACCTTTCAAACGAGTTATTACTCGATATTTTCGCGAAAGGTCAAGGTCAAGGTCATTTTTTGGGTCAACTTCGACCTCAGGCGCTTGCAAAGGCTATCGGCCATACGCCTTAGGTGTAAATACAAAAGTTGATAGGCTAAGTGAGTGCAATACTTTGGATTTACTTCCGCTTTTCTATCTTTCTTAGTTCCTGAGATATAGGGACCTACATGGTTTTCACTTGCAGGTCAATATTGACCTTGGCTTTCGACCTTCGACCTTGAATTTTTTTGGAACACAAGAACGTATCCTTAACTATAAACTGGTTTATCATTAAGATTTTTAAGCACATTATTGACGCTTTTATCAGCATGGACAGCTTGAAACATGCAATTCCGCTTATAATGGGACTGATTTCGTTGCCATAGAAACGTCATTTACGTCATAACGGATTGACCGATCGCGCTAAAAATTGATATTGACCATAAGGGACCGGCCCCACATCGTTTCCAAGCATCAGAATGAAAATCGGAGGAGGTGACCTCCAAGGTCAAATATTCGACCTCAGGCGAACTTTTCAAGGTCAAGGTCAAATGTCAAGGTCAAGGTCACAAAGGATAGAACTCGAGTATATCTACAATATGAACTTGATTTGAAGTCTCTAGGACCATTAAAACCGGAGTTATGGCCACTTATGTGTTTTCAACGTTTTGCGTGACCTTGACCTTGACCTTTGACCTAGATTCACCAAAAGTGTGCTGTGGCTGCCTCATAACCTACATATAATGTACCCAAAGTTACTTGATAATCATTGTACAATTGCGACCTGTAGAGGGCGAACAAACAAACAATCAAATACCAGGACAAACCAACTGACCAATATACTTGCCAGAATCTTTAGATTCCGGCAAGTAATGAACCGACATAGTCGACTAACTTGCCGGAATAGCTGGCAATGACCTTGAACTTTTACCAAAGACTTTGAATTTTTTGCAAAGTTGATGCATCTGGTTATTTTAAATATGAGTAATGGCAGTTTTGTAGATTTTGTATAGTTGATGGAAAACATTGAAAAAAGTATTATATTTCTTTCCTAGCATAAGCAGTTTGTGGTCATGAAAGACTGATAGGATTCGGATCTTTTGTGACGTCATCAATAGAGCTATTTTTCTCAAAATCATTCTGTCAAGAGCCATTATCCTACAGAATATCTACATCAAATTTGAAAAGAATGAAGCAACAAATGTGGACGCTATGAGTATGAAAAGACAAACAAATGAAATTTTCTCCAATTTTCCGTCATAAAAAGGTCAATTAGGCCATTACCACTGCAATTATTGAACTGATATTTGTCAAATAGCTTCAGTAGGTATCCCCAATACTTACCAGAGCACCGGATCAACAATAATCATAAATGGTTTATGCATCTCATGTAAACAATCAATTGAAGTATGATAAAATCACGTTTCACGTCATTATGACGTCATATGACGTCAGATTCCAAAAATAAGAACATATATCGAAACTACTCCCGAAGACCTTTCAAACAAGTTACTACTCGATATTTTCGCGAAAGGTCAAGGTCAAGGTAATTTTTTGGGTCAACTTCGACCTCAGGCGCTTGCAAAGGCTATCGGCCATACGCCTTAGGTGTAAATACAAAAGTTGATAGGCTAAGTGAGTGTAATACTGTGGATTTACTTTCGTGTCTCTATCTTGCTTACTTCCTGAGATATAGTGACCTACATGGTTTTCACTTGCGGGTCAATATTGACCTTGACTTCCGACCTTTGACCTTGAAATTTCGCGGAACAAAAGAACTCGTCCTTGGCTATAAACAGGTGTATCATTAGATTTTTACGCACATTATTGACGCTTTTATCAGCATGGACAGCTTGAAACATGCAATTTCGCTTATAATGGGACCGATTTCGTTGCCATAGAAACGTCAATTACGTCATAACGGATTGACCGATCGCGCTAAAAATTGACATTGACCATAAGGGACCGGTCCGACATCGTTTCCAAGCATCAGATCGAAAATCGGAGGAGGTGACCTCCAAGGTCAAATATTCGACCTCAGGCGAACTTCTCAAGGTCAAGGTCAAATGTCAAGGTCAAGGTCACAAAAGATAGAACTCGAGAATATCTACCATATGCACTTGATTTGAAGTCTCTACGACAATTAGAACTGGAGTTATGGCCACTTATGTGTTTTCGACGTTTTGCTTGACCTTGACCTTGACCTTTGACCTAGACTCACCAAAAGTGTGCGGTGCCTGCCTATTATCCTACAGATTACATACCCCAAGTAACGTAACAATCACCGTACAATTGCGACCTGTAGAGCACTAACAGATAAACAATCAATCAATCAATCAAACCAACTGACCAACATACTTGCCGAAATCTTTAGATTCCGGCAAGTAACAAACAGACAAACCGAACTGACCAACATACGTCAACTAATGAACCGACATAGTCGACTAACTTGCCGGAATAGCTGGCAATGACCTTGAACTTTTACCAAAGACTTTGAATTTTTTGCAAAGTTGATGCATCTGGTTATTTTAAATATGAGTAATGGCATTTCTCTAGATTTTGTATAGTTGATGGAAAACATTGAAAAAAGTATTATATTTCTTTCCTAGCATAAGCAGTTTGTGGTCATGAAAGACTGATAGGATTCGGATCTTTTGTGACGTCATCAATAGAGCTATTTTTCTCAAAATCATTCTGTCAAGAGCCATTATCCTACAGAATATCTACATCAAATTTGAAAAGAATCAAGCAACAAATGTGGACGCTATGAGTATGAAAAGACAAACAAATGAAATTTTCTCCAATTTTCCGTCATAAAAAGGTCAATTAGGCCATTACCACTGCAATTATTGAACTGATATTTGTCAAATAGCTTCAGTAGGTATCCCCAATACTTACCAGAGCACCGGATCAACAATAATCATAAATGGTTTATGCATCTCATGTAAACAATCAATTGAAGTATGATAAAATCACGTTTCACGTCATTATGACGTCATATGACGTCAGATTCCAAAAATAAGAACATATATCGAAACTACTCCCGAAGACCTTTCAAACGAGTTACTACTCGATATTTTCGCGAAAGGTCAAGGTCAAGGTCATTTTTTGGGTCAACTTCGACCTCAGGCGCTTGCAAAGGCTATCGGCCATACGCCTTAGGTGTAAATACAAAAGTTGATAGGCTAAGTGAGTGCAATACTGTGGATTTACTTTCGTGTCTCTATCTTGCTTACTTCCTGAGATATAGTGACCTACATGGTTTTCACTTGCGGGTCAATATTGACCTTGACTTCCGACCTTTGACCTTGAAATTTCGCGGAACAAAAGAACTCGTCCTTGGCTATAAACAGGTGTATCATTAGATTTTTACGCACATTATTGACGCTTTTATTAGCATGGACAGCTTGAAACATGCAATTTCACTTATAATGGGACCGATTTCGTTGCCATAGAAACGTCAATTACGTCATAACGGATTGACCGATCGCGCTAAAAATTGACATTGACCATAAGGGACCGGTCCGACATCGTTTCTAAGCATCAGATCGAAAATCGGAGGAGGTGACCTCCAAGGTCAAATATTCGACCTCAGGCGAACTTCTCAAGGTTAAGGTCAAATGTCAAGGTCAAGGTCTCAAAAGATAGAACTCGAGTATATCTACCATATGCACTTGATTTGAAGTCTCTACGACAATTAGAACTGGAGTTATGAGCACTTATGTGTTTTCGACGTTTTGCGTGACCTTGACCTTGACCTTTGGCCTATATTCTCCAAAAGTGTGCGGTGCCTGCCTGTTATCCTACAGATTACATACCCCAAGTTACGTAACAATCACTGTACAATTGCGACCTGTAGAGCAGTAACAGATAAATGAACCGACATAGTCGACTAACTTGCCGGAATAGCTGGCAATGACCTTGAACTTTTACCAAAGACTTTGAATTTTTTGCAAAGTTGATGCATCTGGTTATTTTAAATATGAGTAATGGCATTTTTCTAGATTTTGTATAGTTGATGGAAAACATTGAAAAAAGTATTATATTTCTTTCCTAGCATAAGCAGTTTGTGGTCATGAAAGACTGATAGGATTCGGATCTTTTGTGACGTCATCAATAGAGCTATTTTTCTCAAAATCATTCTGTCAAGAGCCATTATCCTACAGAATATCTACATCAAATTTGAGAAGAATCAAGCAACAAATGTGGACGCTATGAGTATGAAAAGACAAACAAATGAAATTTTCTCCAATTTTCCGTCATAAAAAGGTCAATTAGGCCATTACCACTGCAATTATTGAACTGATATTTGTCAAATAGCTTCAGTAGGTATCCCCAATACTTACCAGAGCACCGGATCAACAATAATCATAAATGGTTTATGCATCTCATGTAAACAATCAATTGAAGTATGATAAAATCACGTTTCACGTCATTATGACGTCATATGACGTCAGATTCCAAAAATAAGAACATATATCGAAACTACTCCCGAAGACCTTTCAAACGAGTTACTACTCGATATTTTCGCGAAAGGTCAAGGTCAAGGTCATTTTTTGGGTCAACTTCGACCTCAGGCGCTTGCAAAGGCTATCGGCCATACGCCTTAGGTGTAAATACAAAAGTTGATAGGCTAAGTGAGTGCAATACTGTGGATTTACTTTCGTGTCTCTATCTTGCTTACTTCCTGAGATATAGTGACCTACATGGTTTTCACTTGCGGGTCAATATTGACCTTGACTTCCGACCTTTGACCTTGAAATTTCGCGGAACAAAAGAACTCGTCCTTGGCTATAAACAGGTGTATCATTAGATTTTTACGCACATTATTGACGCTTTTATTAGCATGGACAGCTTGAAACATGCAATTTCACTTATAATGGGACCGATTTCGTTGCCATAGAAACGTCAATTACGTCATAACGGATTGACCGATCGCGCTAAAAATTGACATTGACCATAAGGGACCGGTCCGACATCGTTTCTAAGCATCAGATCGAAAATCGGAGGAGGTGACCTCCAAGGTCAAATATTCGACCTCAGGCGAACTTCTCAAGGTTAAGGTCAAATGTCAAGGTCAAGGTCTCAAAAGATAGAACTCGAGTATATCTACCATATGCACTTGATTTGAAGTCTCTACGACAATTAGAACTGGAGTTATGAGCACTTATGTGTTTTCGACGTTTTGCGTGACCTTGACCTTGACCTTTGGCCTATATTCTCCAAAAGTGTGCGGTGCCTGCCTGTTATCCTACAGATTACATACCCCAAGTTACGTAACAATCACTGTACAATTGCGACCTGTAGAGCAGTAACAGATAAATGAACCGACATAGTCGACTAACTTGCCGGAATAGCTGGCAATGACCTTGAACTTTTACCAAAGACTTTGAATTTTTTGCAAAGTTGATGCATCTGGTTATTTTAAATATGAGTAATGGCATTTTTCTAGATTTTGTATAGTTGATGGAAAACATTGAAAAAAGTATTATATTTCTTTCCTAGCATAAGCAGTTTGTGGTCATGAAAGACTGATAGGATTCGGATCTTTTGTGACGTCATCAATAGAGCTATTTTTCTCAAAATCATTCTGTCAAGAGCCATTATCCTACAGAATATCTACATCAAATTTGAAAAGAATCAAGCAACAAATGTGGACGCTATGAGTATGAAAAGACAAACAAATGAAATTTTCTCCAATTTTCCGTCATAAAAAGGTCAATTAGGCCATTACCACTGCAATTATTGAACTGATATTTGTCAAATAGCTTCAGTAGGTATCCCCAATACTTACCAGAGCACCGGATCAACAATAATCATAAATGGTTTATGCATCTCATGTAAACAATCAATTGAAGTATGATAAAATCACGTTTCACGTCATTATGACGTCATATGATGTCAGATTCCAAAAATAAGAACATATATCGAAACTACTCCCGAAGACCTTTCAAACGAGTTACTACTCGATATTTTCGCGAAAGGTCAAGGTCAAGGTCATTTTTTGGGTCAACTTCGACCTCAGGCGCTTGCAAAGGCTATCGGCCATACGCCTTAGGTGTAAATACAAAAGTTGATAGGCTAAGTGAGTGCAATACTGTGGATTTACTTTCGTGTCTCTATCTTGCTTACTTCCTGAGATATAGTGACCTACATGGTTTTCACTTGCGGGTCAATATTGACCTTGACTTCCGACCTTTGACCTTGAAATTTCGCGGAACAAAAGAACTCGTCCTTGGCTATAAACAGGTGTATCATTAGATTTTTACGCACATTATTGACGCTTTTATCAGCATGGACAGCTTGAAACATGCAATTTCGCTTATAATGGGACCGATTTCGTTGCCATAGAAACGTCAATTACGTCATAACGGATTGACCGATCGCGCTAAAAATTGACATTGACCATAAGGGACCGGTCCGACATCGTTTCCAAGCATCAGATCGAAAATCGGAGGAGGTGACCTCCAAGGTCAAATATTCGACCTCAGGCGAACTTCTCAAGGTCAAGGTCAAATGTCAAGGTCAAGGTCACAAAAGATAGAACTCGAGTATATCTACCATATGCACTTGATTTGAAGTCTCTACGACAATTAGAACTGGAGTTATGGCCACTTATGTGTTTTCGACGTTTTGCTTGACCTTGACCTTGACCTTTGACCTAGACTCACCAAAAGTGTGCGGTGCCTGCCTATTATCCTACAGATTACATACCCCAATTAACGTAACAATCACTGTACAATTGCGACCTGTAGAGCACTAACAGATAAACAAACAAATGAACCGACATAGTCGACTAACTTGCCGGAATAGCTGGCAATGACCTTGAACTTTTACCAAAGACTTTGAATTTTTTGCAAAGTTGATGCATCTGGTTATTTTAAATATGAGTAATGGCATTTTTCTAGATTTTGTATAGTTGATGGAAAACAGTGAAAAAAGTATTATATTTCTTTCCTAGCATAAGCAGTTTGTGGTCATGAAAGACTGATAGGATTCGGATCTTTTGTGACGTCATCAATAGAGCTATTTTTCTCAAAATCATTCTGTCAAGAGCCATTATCCTACAGAATATCTACATCAAATTTGAAAAGAATCAAGCAACAAATGTGGACGCTATGAGTATGAAAAGACAAACAAATGAAATTTTCTCCAATTTTCCGTCATAAAAAGGTCAATTAGGCCATTACCACTGCAATTATTGAACTGATATTTGTCAAATAGCTTCAGTAGGTATCCCCAATACTTACCAGAGCACCGGATCAACAATAATCATAAATGGTTTATGCATCTCATGTAAACAATCTATTGAAGTATGATAAAATCACGTTTCACGTCATTATGACGTCATATGACGTCAGATTCCAAAAATAAGAACATATATCGAAACTATTCCCGAAGACCTTTCAAACGAGTTACTACTCGATATTTTCGCGAAACGTCAAGGTCAAGGTCATTTTTTGGGTCAACTTCGACCTCAGGCGCTTGCAAAGGCTATCGGCCATACGCCTTAGGTGTAAATACAAAAGTTGATAGGCTAAGTGAGTGCAATACTGTGGATTTACTTTCGTGTCTCTATCTTGCTTACTTCCTGAGATATAGTGACCTACATGGTTTTCACTTGCGGGTCAATATTGACCTTGACTTCCGACCTTTGACCTTGAAATTTCGCGGAACAAAAGAACTCGTCCTTGGCTATAAACAGGTGTATCATTAGATTTTTACGCACATTATTGACGCTTTTATTAGCATGGACAGCTTGAAACATGCAATTTCACTTATAATGGGACCGATTTCGTTGCCATAGAAACGTCAATTACGTCATAACGGATTGACCGATCGCGCTAAAAATTGACATTGACCATAAGGGACCGGTCCGACATCGTTTCTAAGCATCAGATCGAAAATCGGAGGAGGTGACCTCCAAGGTCAAATATTCGACCTCAGGCGAACTTCTCAAGGTTAAGGTCAAATGTCAAGGTCAAGGTCTCAAAAGATAGAACTCGAGTATATCTACCATATGCACTTGATTTGAAGTCTCTACGACAATTAGAACTGGAGTTATGAGCACTTATGTGTTTTCGACGTTTTGCGTGACCTTGACCTTGACCTTTGGCCTATATTCTCCAAAAGTGTGCGGTGCCTGCCTGTTATCCTACAGATTACATACCCCAAGTTACGTAACAATCACTGTACAATTGCGACCTGTAGAGCAGTAACAGATAAATGAACCGACATAGTCGACTAACTTGCCGGAATAGCTGGCAATGACCTTGAACTTTTACCAAAGACTTTGAATTTTTTGCAAAGTTGATGCATCTGGTTATTTTAAATATGAGTAATGGCATTTTTCTAGATTTTGTATAGTTGATGGAAAACAGTGAAAAAAGTATTATATTTCTTTCCTAGCATAAGCAGTTTGTGGTCATGAAAGACTGATAGGATTCGGATCTTTTGTGACGTCATCAATAGAGCTATTTTTCTCAAAATCATTCTGTCAAGAGCCATTATCCTACAGAATATCTACATCAAATTTGAAAAGAATCAAGCAACAAATGTGGACGCTATGAGTATGAAAAGACAAACAAATGAAATTTTCTCCAATTTTCCGTCATAAAAAGGTCAATTAGGCCATTACCACTGCAATTATTGAACTGATATTTGTCAAATAGCTTCAGTAGGTATCCCCAATACTTACCAGAGCACCGGATCAACAATAATCATAAATGGTTTATGCATCTCATGTAAACAATCTATTGAAGTATGATAAAATCACGTTTCACGTCATTATGACGTCATATGACGTCAGATTCCAAAAATAAGAACATATATCGAAACTATTCCCGAAGACCTTTCAAACGAGTTACTACTCGATATTTTCGCGAAACGTCAAGGTCAAGGTCATTTTTTGGGTCAACTTCGACCTCAGGCGCTTGCAAAGGCTATCGGCCATACGCCTTAGGTGTAAATACAAAAGTTGATAGGCTAAGTGAGTGCAATACTGTGGATTTACTTTCGTGTCTCTATCTTGCTTACTTCCTGAGATATAGTGACCTACATGGTTTTCACTTGCGGGTCAATATTGACCTTGACTTCCGACCTTTGACCTTGAAATTTCGCGGAACAAAAGAACTCGTCCTTGGCTATAAACAGGTGTATCATTAGATTTTTACGCACATTATTGACGCTTTTATTAGCATGGACAGCTTGAAACATGCAATTTCACTTATAATGGGACCGATTTCGTTGCCATAGAAACGTCAATTACGTCATAACGGATTGACCGATCGCGCTAAAAATTGACATTGACCATAAGGGACCGGTCCGACATCGTTTCTAAGCATCAGATCGAAAATCGGAGGAGGTGACCTCCAAGGTCAAATATTCGACCTCAGGCGAACTTCTCAAGGTTAAGGTCAAATGTCAAGGTCAAGGTCTCAAAAGATAGAACTCGAGTATATCTACCATATGCACTTGATTTGAAGTCTCTACGACAATTAGAACTGGAGTTATGAGCACTTATGTGTTTTCGACGTTTTGCGTGACCTTGACCTTGACCTTTGGCCTATATTCTCCAAAAGTGTGCGGTGCCTGCCTGTTATCCTACAGATTACATACCCCAAGTTACGTAACAATCACTGTACAATTGCGACCTTTAGAGCAGTAACAGATAAATGAACCGACATAGTCGACTAACTTGCCGGAATAGCTGGCAATGACCTTGAACTTTTACCAAAGACTTTGAATTTTTTGCAAAGTTGATGCATCTGGTTATTTTAAATATGAGTAATGGCATTTTTCTAGATTTTGTATAGTTGATGGAAAACATTGAAAAAAGTATTATATTTCTTTCCTAGCATAAGCAGTTTGTGGTCATGAAAGACTGATAGGATTCGGATCTTTTGTGACGTCATCAATAGAGCTATTTTTCTCAAAATCATTCTGTCAAGAGCCATTATCCTACAGAATATCTACATCAAATTTGAAAAGAATCAAGCAACAAATGTGGACGCTATGAGTATGAAAAGACAAACAAATGAAATTTTCTCCAATTTTCCGTCATAAAAAGGTCAATTAGGCCATTACCACTGCAATTATTGAACTGATATTTGTCAAATAGCTTCAGTAGGTATCCCCAATACTTACCAGAGCACCGGATCAACAATAATCATAAATGGTTTATGCATCTCATGTAAACAATCAATTGAAGTATGATAAAATCACGTTTCACGTCATTATGACGTCATATGATGTCAGATTCCAAAAATAAGAACATATATCGAAACTACTCCCGAAGACCTTTCAAACGAGTTACTACTCGATATTTTCGCGAAAGGTCAAGGTCAAGGTCATTTTTTGGGTCAACTTCGACCTCAGGCGCTTGCAAAGGCTATCGGCCATACGCCTTAGGTGTAAATACAAAAGTTGATAGGCTAAGTGAGTGCAATACTGTGGATTTACTTTCGTGTCTCTATCTTGCTTACTTCCTGAGATATAGTGACCTACATGGTTTTCACTTGCGGGTCAATATTGACCTTGACTTCCGACCTTTGACCTTGAAATTTCGCGGAACAAAAGAACTCGTCCTTGGCTATAAACAGGTGTATCATTAGATTTTTACGCACATTATTGACGCTTTTATCAGCATGGACAGCTTGAAACATGCAATTTCGCTTATAATGGGACCGATTTCGTTGCCATAGAAACGTCAATTACGTCATAACGGATTGACCGATCGCGCTAAAAATTGACATTGACCATAAGGGACCGGTCCGACATCGTTTCCAAGCATCAGATCGAAAATCGGAGGAGGTGACCTCCAAGGTCAAATATTCGACCTCAGGCGAACTTCTCAAGGTCAAGGTCAAATGTCAAGGTCAAGGTCACAAAAGATAGAACTCGAGTATATCTACCATATGCACTTGATTTGAAGTCTCTACGACAATTAGAACTGGAGTTATGGCCACTTATGTGTTTTCGACGTTTTGCTTGACCTTGACCTTGACCTTTGACCTAGACTCACCAAAAGTGTGCGGTGCCTGCCTATTATCCTACAGATTACATACCCCAATTAACGTAACAATCACTGTACAATTGCGACCTGTAGAGCACTAACAGATAAACAAACAAATGAACCGACATAGTCGACTAACTTGCCGGAATAGCTGGCAATGACCTTGAACTTTTACCAAAGACTTTGAATTTTTTGCAAAGTTGATGCATCTGGTTATTTTAAATATGAGTAATGGCATTTTTCTAGATTTTGTATAGTTGATGGAAAACAGTGAAAAAAGTATTATATTTCTTTCCTAGCATAAGCAGTTTGTGGTCATGAAAGACTGATAGGATTCGGATCTTTTGTGACGTCATCAATAGAGCTATTTTTCTCAAAATCATTCTGTCAAGAGCCATTATCCTACAGAATATCTACATCAAATTTGAAAAGAATCAAGCAACAAATGTGGACGCTATGAGTATGAAAAGACAAACAAATGAAATTTTCTCCAATTTTCCGTCATAAAAAGGTCAATTAGGCCATTACCACTGCAATTATTGAACTGATATTTGTCAAATAGCTTCAGTAGGTATCCCCAATACTTACCAGAGCACCGGATCAACAATAATCATAAATGGTTTATGCATCTCATGTAAACAATCTATTGAAGTATGATAAAATCACGTTTCACGTCATTATGACGTCATATGACGTCAGATTCCAAAAATAAGAACATATATCGAAACTATTCCCGAAGACCTTTCAAACGAGTTACTACTCGATATTTTCGCGAAACGTCAAGGTCAAGGTCATTTTTTGGGTCAACTTCGACCTCAGGCGCTTGCAAAGGCTATCGGCCATACGCCTTAGGTGTAAATACAAAAGTTGATAGGCTAAGTGAGTGCAATACTGTGGATTTACTTTCGTGTCTCTATCTTGCTTACTTCCTGAGATATAGTGACCTACATGGTTTTCACTTGCGGGTCAATATTGACCTTGACTTCCGACCTTTGACCTTGAAATTTCGCGGAACAAAAGAACTCGTCCTTGGCTATAAACAGGTGTATCATTAGATTTTTACGCACATTATTGACGCTTTTATCAGCATGGACAGCTTGAAACATGCAATTTTGCTTATAATGGGACCGATTTCGTTGCCATAGAAACGTCAATTACGTCATAACGGATTGACCGATCGCGCTAAAAATTGACATTGACCATAAGAGACCGGTCCGACATCGTTTCCAAGCATCAGATCGAGATTCGGAGGAGGTGACCTCCAAGGTCAAATATTCGACCTCAGGCGAACTTCTCAAGGTCAAGGTCAAATGTCAAGGTCAAGGTCACAAAAGATAGAACTCGAGTATATCTACCATATGCACTTGATTTGAAGTCTCTACGACAATTAGAACTGGAGTTATGGCCACTTATGTGTTTTCGACGTTTTGCTTGACCTTGACCTTGACCTTTGACCTAGACTCACCAAAAGTGTGCGGTGCCTGCCTATTATCCTACAGATTACATACCCCAAGTAACATAACAATCACCGTACAATTGCGACCTGTAGAGCACTAACAGATAAACAAACAATCAATCAATCAATCAATCAATCAATCAAACCAACCGACCAACATACTTGCCGAAATCTTTAGATTCCGGCAAGTAACAATCAATCAAACCAACCGACCAACATACTTGCCGAAATCTTTAGATTCCGGCAAGTAACAATCAATCAATCAATCAATCAATCAAACCAACCGACCAACATACTTGCCGAATCTTTAGATTCCGGCAAGTAACAAACAATCAATCAATCAATCAATCAAACCAACTGACCAACATACTTGCCGAAATCTTTAGATTCCGGCAAGTAATGAACCGACATAGTCGACTAACTTGCCGGAATAGCTGGCAATGACCTTGAACTTTTACCAAAGACTTTGAATTTTTTGCAAAGTTGATGCATCTGGTTATTTTAAATATGAGTAATGGCATTTTTCTAGATTTTGTATAGTTGATGGAAAACATTGAAAAAAGTATTATATTTCTTTCCTAGCATAAGCAGTTTGTGGTCATGAAAGACTGATAGGATTCGGATCTTTTGTGACGTCATCAATAGAGCTATTTTTCTCAAAATCATTCTGTCAAGAGCCATTATCCTACAGAATATCTACATCAAATTTGAAAAGAATCAAGCAACAAATGTGGACGCTATGAGTATGAAAAGACAAACAAATGAAATTTTCTCCAATTTTCCGTTATAAAAAGGTCAATTAGGCCATTACCACTGCAATTATTGAACTGATATTTGTCAAATAGCTTCAGTAGGTATCCCCAATACTTACCAGAGCACCGGATCAACAATAATCATAAATGGTTTATGCATCTCATGTAAACAATCAATTGAAGTATGATAAAATCACGTTTCACGTCATTATGACGTCATATGACGTCAGATTCCAAAAATAAGAACATATATCGAAACTACTCCCGAAGACCTTTCAAACGAGTTACTACTCGATATTTTCGCGAAAGGTCAAGGTCAAGGTCATTTTTTGGGTCAACTTCGACCTCAGGCGCTTGCAAAGGCTATCGGCCATACGCCTTAGGTGTAAATACAAAAGTTGATAGGCTAAGTGAGTGCAATACTGTGGATTTACTTTCGTGTCTCTATCTTGCTTACTTCCTGAGATATAGTGACCTACATGGTTTTCACTTGCGGGTCAATATTGACCTTGACTTCCGACCTTTGACCTTGAAATTTCGCGGAACAAAAGAATTCGTCCTTGGCTATAAACAGGTGTATCATTAGATTTTTACGCACATTATTGACGCTTTTATCAGCATGGACAGCTTGAAACATGCAATTTCGCTTATAATGGGACCGATTTCGTTGCCATAGAAACGTCAATTACGTCATAACGGATTGACCGATCGCGCTAAAAATTGACATTGACCATAAGGGACCGGTCCGACATAGTTTCCAAGCATCAGATCGAAAATCGGAGGAGGTGACCTCCAAGGTCAAATATTCGACCTCAGGCGAACTTCTCAAGGTCAAGGTCAAATGTCAAGGTCAAGGTCACAAAAGATAGAACTCGAGTATATCTACCATATGCACTTGATTTGAAGTCTCTACGACAATTAGAACTGGAGTTATGGCCACTTATGTGTTTTCGACGTTTTGCTTGACCTTGACCTTGACCTTTGACCTAGACTCACCAAAAGTGTGCGGTGCCTGCCTATTATCCTACAGATTACATACCCCAATTAACGTAACAATCACTGTACAATTGCGACCTGTAGAGCACTAACAGATAAACAAACAAACAATCAATCAAACCAACCGACCAACATACTTGCCGAAATCTTTAGATTCCGGCAAGTAACAATCAATCAATCAATCAATCAATCAAACCAACCGACCAACATACTTGCCGAATCTTTAGATTCCGGCAAGTAACAAACAATCAATCAATCAATCAATCAAACCAACTGACCAACATACTTGCCGAAATCTTTAGATTCCGGCAAGTAATGAACCGACATAGTCGACTAACTTGCCGGAATAGCTGGCAATGACCTTGAACTTTTACCAAAGACTTTGAATTTTTTGCAAAGTTGATGCATCTGGTTATTTTAAATATGAGTAATGGCATTTTTCTAGATTTTGTATAGTTGATGGAAAACATTGAAAAAAGTATTATATTTCTTTCCTAGCATAAGCAGTTTGTGGTCATGAAAGACTGATAGGATTCGGATCTTTTGTGACGTCATCAATAGAGCTATTTTTCTCAAAATCATTCTGTCAAGAGCCATTATCCTACAGAATATCTACATCAAATTTGAAAAGAATCAAGCAACAAATGTGGACGCTATGAGTATGAAAAGACAAACAAATGAAATTTTCTCCAATTTTCCGTTATAAAAAGGTCAATTAGGCCATTACCACTGCAATTATTGAACTGATATTTGTCAAATAGCTTCAGTAGGTATCCCCAATACTTACCAGAGCACCGGATCAACAATAATCATAAATGGTTTATGCATCTCATGTAAACAATCAATTGAAGTATGATAAAATCACGTTTCACGTCATTATGACGTCATATGACGTCAGATTCCAAAAATAAGAACATATATCGAAACTACTCCCGAAGACCTTTCAAACGAGTTACTACTCGATATTTTCGCGAAAGGTCAAGGTCAAGGTCATTTTTTGGGTCAACTTCGACCTCAGGCGCTTGCAAAGGCTATCGGCCATACGCCTTAGGTGTAAATACAAAAGTTGATAGGCTAAGTGAGTGCAATACTGTGGATTTACTTTCGTGTCTCTATCTTGCTTACTTCCTGAGATATAGTGACCTACATGGTTTTCACTTGCGGGTCAATATTGACCTTGACTTCCGACCTTTGACCTTGAAATTTCGCGGAACAAAAGAACTCGTCCTTGGCTATAAACAGGTGTATCATTAGATTTTTACGCACATTATTGACGCTTTTATCAGCATGGACAGCTTGAAACATGCAATTTCGCTTATAATGGGACCGATTTCGTTGCCATAGAAACGTCAATTACGTCATAACGGATTGACCGATCGCGCTAAAAATTGACATTGACCATAAGGGACCGGTCCGACATCGTTTCCAAGCATCAGATCGAAAATCGGAGGAGGTGACCTCCAAGGTCAAATATTCGACCTCAGGCGAACTTCTCAAGGTCAAGGTCACAAAAGATAGAACTCGAGTATATCTACCATATGCACTTGATTTGAAGTCTCTACGACAATTAGAACTGGAGTTATGGCCACTTATGTGTTTTCGACGTTTTGCTTGACCTTGACCTTGACCTTTGACATAGACTCACCAAAAGTGTGCGGTGCCTGCCTATTATCCTACAGATTGCATACCCCAAGTAACGTAACAATCACCGTACAATTGCGACCTGTAGAGCACTAACAGATAAACAAACAAATGAACCGACATAGTCGACTAACTTGCCGGAATAGCTGGCAATGACCTTGAACTTTTACCAAAGACTTTGAATTTTTTGCAAAGTTGATGCATCTGGTTATTTTAAATATGAGTAATGGCATTTTTCTAGATTTTGTATAGTTGATGGAAAACATTGAAAAAAGTATTATATTTCTTTCCTAGCATAAGCAGTTTGTGGTCATGAAAGACTGATAGGATTCGGATCTTTTGTGACGTCATCAATAGAGCTATTTTTCTCAAAATCATTCTGTCAAGAGCCATTATCCTACAGAATATCTACATCAAATTTGAAAAGAATCAAGCAACAAATGTGGACGCTATGAGTATGAAAAGACAAACAAATGAAATTTTCTCCAATTTTCCGTCATAAAAAGGTCAATTAGGCCATTACCACTGCAATTATTGAACTGATATTTGTCAAATAGCTTCAGTAGGTATCCCCAATACTTACCAGAGCACCGGATCAACAATAATCATAAATGGTTTATGCATCTCATGTAAACAATCAATTGAAGTATAATAAAATCACGTTTCACGTCATTATGACGTCATATGACGTCAGATTCCAAAAATAAGAACATATATCGAAACTACTCCCGAAGACCTTTCAAACGAGTTACTACTCGATATTTTCGCGAAAGGTCAAGGTCAAGGTCATTTTTGGGGTCAACTTCGACCTCAGGCGCTTGCAAAGGCTATCGGCCATACGCCTTAGGTGTAAATACAAAAGTTGATAGGCTAAGTGAGTGCAATACTGTGGATTTACTTTCGTGTCTCTATCTTGCTTACTTCCTGAGATATAGTGACCTACATGGTTTTCACTTGCGGGTCAATATTGACCTTGACTTCCGACCTTTGACCTTGAAATTTCGCGGAACAAAAGAACTCGTCCTTGGCTATAAACAGGTGTATCATTAGATTGTTACGCACATTATTGACGCTTTTATCAGCATGGACAGCTTGAAACATGCAATTTCGCTTATAATGGGACCGATTTCGTTGCCATAGAAACGTCAATTACGTCATAACGGATTGACCGATCGCGCTAAAAATTGACATTGACCATAAGGGACCGGTCCGACATCGTTTCCAAGCATCAGATCGAAAATCGGAGGAGGTGACCTCCAAGGTCAAATATTCGACCTCAAGCGAACTTCTCAAGGTCAAGGTCAAATGTCAAGGTCAAGGTCACAAAAGATAGAACTCGAGTATATCTACCATATGCACTTGATTTGAAGTCTCTACGACAATTAGAACTGGAGTTATGGCCACTTATGTGTTTTCGACGTTTTGCTTGACCTTGACCTTGACCTTTGATCTAGATTCACCAAAAGTGTGCTGTGGCTGCCTCATAACCTACATATAATGTACCCAAAGTTACTTGATAATCATTGTACAATTGCGACCTGTAGAGGGCGAACAAACAAATGAACCGACATAGTCGACTAACTTGCCGGAAGTGCTGCCAGTGATCTTGACCTTCTACTGGGTAACCTAGATTTTTTACAATCTTCATGTACCTGGCCATTCTGAATGTGAGAGTGAATATTCATCATTTTTCAGTGATAAAAACGTTAGTTACGTCAAAACAAATAGAAGAATCAAACTGAGAATTGAAAATTTTCCTCATTAGATATGTATAAATCTCCCTATAATACCAAATCCAGAAAAAACAAATCCATAATACCAAATGTCCAAATGGGATTTTGATGACCTTGACCTTGGCCTTTGACCTATGTAGTTCAATTCGTAGAGGTCAATGTTATCAATGGGTATATCAAGTTTCAAGATATTCCATACAGTATTGACGCTGTTATGGCCTTTTGGAATTTCGGAAATTTAACCTGTATGATGCAGTCAGAGTTTGATGATGCCAAAAACAAACGTAAAATACAACAGTTTGCAATGAAAATTGTAGCTCGATCAAATAGTTCATCCGAAGACACACTGAAATATTCCACTCATATTCATGAAACACTTTTTTGTTATCTCCATAAAGGCACGAAGTAGTAGATTCTTTGTGCTTTCTGCTTCAGGCTTGATTTTGATTTAATATCGCGAAACTCATGTGGAATAATAATACCCAGCCATACACCGAGGTTGAAGGCTAGAAACGGTTCAATTTTCGTGAAAATCGGTCAAGTGAAGAGGTCACAAAAAATCTCAAAAAATTCCTCACGCTGCCGCCACAGCAGCCACACCAATGCGCAGCCATGAGACATACCTGCATTTATTCTGAGGGCTGTCTCTTGTACGCTATATGCTTCACACTCAACAACTTTCAAGTGACGGTTTGGCTCAGTCAGTAAAGGCGTTAGGTGTTGGTGCGCGGGGTCAGGAGTTCGATTCCTATTGCCACTTTTTTTTTTTAAATTCCAACTAAATTACTTTTTCTGAGTGTTTTTTTTGTATTAATTCTGATATGTTTTCCACAGTCACCCTTTTATCTATTCTATTGTTCTGATAATTACAGTCTAATACCTTTAAATTGAAGTGCACTGTGGATGTTTGAGAGTTTGCTGAAAAGTTGAAATATTGGTATGACAGGCCTTACGTTTATGACGTCATAGCGGAAAATCTATCATGGCGGAAAAGTATCAGACAGTACCCTTCTAAAGCAGAATTCAACGAGCTTTCCAATGGTGCAATTCGCTTTTCTGTACGACAAATACTTTCCGATATATAGCCCCATTTCGAAAAATGACGTTTCACGTCGTGACGTCATTGACGTTTCACCTAGCGTGTTGAGACTCGGTATATGGCTGGGAAGTATCATTCCACATGAGTTCTGATAATTACAGCCTAATATCTTTAAATTTGAGTGCACTGTGGATGTCTGAAAGTTTGCTGAAAGGTCGAAATATCGGTATGACAGGCCATACGTTTATGACGTCATAACGGAAAATCTATCAGGGCGGAAACGTATCGGACAGTACCCTCCTAAACGAGAATTCAACGAGCTTTCGAGTGGTACAATCCGCTTCTCTGTGCGATAAATACTTTCAGATATATAGCCCCATTTTTAAAATTGACGTTTTACGTCATGACGTCATTGACGTTGAACGTAGCGCGTTGAAACTTGGTATATGCCTGTATATTAATATTTCACATAGGTTCTCATAATTACAGTTCCAAACCTTCAAATTTGAGTGCACTGTGGATGTTTGAAATTTTGCTGAAAAGTCGAAAAATTTGTATGACAGGCCTTACGTTTATGACGTCATAGCGGAAAATCTATCATGGCGGAAAAGTATCGGATAGTACCCTTCTGAACCAGAATTCAACGAATTTTCCAATGGTGCAATTTGCTTCTCCGTACGACAGATACTTTTTGATATATAGCCCCATTTCGAAAATTGACGTTTTACGTCATGACGTCATTGACGTTACACGTAGCGTGTTAAAACTTGGTATATGGCTGGGTATCATTATTCCACATAGGTTCTGATAATTACAGCCTAATAACTTTAAAATTGAGGGCACTGTGGATGTTTGAAAGTTTGCTGAAAAGTCGAAAAATTGGTATGACAGGCCTTACGTTTATGACGTCATAGCGGAAAATCTATCATGGCGGAAAAGTATCGGACAGTACCCTTCTGAACCAGAATTCAACGAGCTTTCCAATGGTGCAATTCGCTTCTCTGTACGACAAATACTATCCGATATATAGCCCCATTTTGAAAAATGACGTTTCACGTCGTGACGTCATTGACGTTCAAACAATCCGAGTAAAACTTCGCAGTTTGATGGAGGATACTATTATATATCCCTGTGCTGAATTTCAGAAGTATCGGTTTAAATGTGGCTGCTGTGTGAATTTTTTAAAATTCGCCAATGATGAGAGATAGGGATTTTTTTAGTTTTCAAGAATTTTTGGTGACGTCATCAGTGAACCGATTTTTTCCAAAAACGTGCGGTCCCGTCCCAGAGCGGATACCTATCTATCAAAAAAAATTCGGAATGCTAGCTCGAAAACTGTGGACGCTAGAGCGCGCACAAACAAACGGACAAACAGACAACGCCATAAACAAACAAACCGACCAACATACTTGCCGAAATCTTTAGATTCCGGCAAGTAACAATCAAACACCAGGACAAACCAACTGACCAATATACTTGCCAGAATCTTTAGATTCCGGCAAGTAACAAACAATCAATCAATCAATCAATCAAACCAACTGACCAACATACTTGCCGAAATCTTTAGATTCCGGCAAGTAACAAACAATCAATCAATCAATCAATCAAACCAACTGACCAACATACTTGCCGAAATCTTTAGATTCCGGCAAGTAACAAACAATCAATCAATCAATCAATCAATCAAACCAACTGACCAACATACTTGCCGAAATCTTTAGATTCCGGCAAGTAACAAACAAACATACAAACGGACAGACCCAATTGCAATACCCTCGCCCTCCTACGGGGGGCGAGGGTATCCGTTGGACCTTTTCTTGAGGTGTGCCTTCGAGGACGATAACAAAAACACAGACACTTATCATTCATGTCAAGCGCACAAGCCCGACCTTCGCATTTATGTCATTGTTATCAGAATAGTATAGACGTGGATTCAATACCCAGTATTAAGTATTCCGAGCAAACAAAACAGGGTCCGTTATCCAATCTCATAATCCGGGGACAGAAAGTCATATCAGGCATATGAAGTGAGAGAAAACAAAAAATACAGGGAAACTCATGAACCCCCCCAAAAATGGGGGAAAATACGAAATTATTATCACGAAAATAAGAAATTATTTTCGTCGTAATTTAGATAAGATAATGTGTGTAATATTTCATGGAATATCTAACATGTGAATGTTTAACGATTCCTATGAGATAAACTTGGCATCTGATGATACAGACATCCATTTATGGTGCAAGATGACTGGATGACATCGAATACATACAGGCAAGTTTATTTTTGTTGAGAAAAATATACAAAATTGTGCATATTTACAACTAGATCTACTATAATTATTGCATACTTCAAATATACACACTTCTGTGGGCATTTTCTGCATTTTATTATCAGTCAAGAATGAACCTTGACTGTGAAATGCACACATACATTCAAAATTCAGTTTGAACAAAGAGTTTATTATAAAGAGGCGGAACTCTCTATTTGTTCCTATGTGCAAGCAAGAACAATAGATCCTTCGCAGGCGATTCGATGATACTGCTTCTATTCGCCCTCCTGAGAAAACAATGGGCTCAATAGTTTTTGCCTCGTGTGTGGGGAACTATGTACTTGATATACAATGGGGTTCCTATTTGCCACCTGGATCGCCACCATGTAATTCAGGTATAGGTAAACCAAGAAACACTATATTGTGCCAAATACATACAAAACGTAATAATGTTACATTACATTTTTTTGCATAATACAGACAATAGACATGACGTTTGTTGCACTTCTTGGTCATGATAAGACTGTTTTAGAGCTCCAAAAGCACATGGCATCAGCAGGTACCCCATTATTTCACGAGCTATTTCTGGAGTTCTAGAGTTCTCTTTCAATAGGGTGTAGGGAAGTCGTAGTGATTCAATAACACGATAGTTATGCAAATAAGTGATATATATTTTTTCATGTCTGAATCTGTGGAAATTTTGCGATTAGGGAATAGTTAGGTAGGTTGCTTTCATAAATTTAAACACATTGAAAATTGTATTACCAGGGTGCATCACCCTGATACAAAAACGTATAAATCAACATCATCATAATATTATTGCAAGCACCAACGGGGTACAAATGATTGGATTAAGACATGTGAATGTAATATAATGTAATACTAAGCAATCAAATATAGATACATCTGAATACTTCTCCTTGAAATATTTCAAACAATGTGTTCTGCTGTGGGCATAGTACAAAACGTAAATGTTTGTAGTCGTAGTTCCCCCGGTGCAGAAATGTATACATATATTGAGGTATGACAACAGCTGACAAATGTTACAATGGATCATCAGCATGCTGTCCCAGCTCCAGTAACTGGGTTGATTCCAACCCCAATCATAGACTACATAATATCTCGGGTGACGATCTCTGATACAAAAAATACATTTCAGCTTATAACGAGAAGTCATTGCTCCACCGAAAGTAATCCTAAACCTGACATGGAGCACATTTTCCCAGATCTTCTGGGAGTGTGTAAAGATGGTCAGTGTGTATATGTCCCCTTCTATGGCAGACAAGAAGTACATATATCCTACCATTACCTAACATAGGACATTCCCGATACGTTCATATATTTCATATACTTGATGGGTAACCTATATATACGATCATTCTAGATTTTTTGCATATTTTAAGAATGTATAACATATGTAACAGATAAAATATCTAGCTTTCATCAAAAAGCTGCTAAGATGAACATGCATTTCATTATGGTGCAATTTTGGGAAAGAAATTGTTAGACACTGCATGTGCATGTAATCATCAGGAGAATACTGGTACCAAGAACTAAAAAAGTGTTATCAATATAAAAAAAGATGAAAACACTTTCCATATTCTGTTATAAAATGATGCAATCAGAACCATAACTGTAAACCATGGTCAAGAACATGCAATTTTGTTTTTATCATCAGAAAAGTCAAAAAATTTACACTTAATTTTAGTACAATTTTCCCTTTCTTTTCTTTGGCAAGAAACTTATTCTTTGTGTGAGAAATATCAAGAAAATTATACTCAATTTGAGTTTAGTAATTTTTTATTTATTTTCTTGTCTAAGAAATCTCCAGAAAATTATACTCAATTTAAGTTCAACATTCTCATATTTTCTTACATAAGAAAATTATTTTTAGTGTGGAATGACATCGAACAGCAAGGTCTTCGAATTTACCTGTTCGCCTGAAAAAAAATGTCCTCAAAATGTTCTGTCAAAAGACAGTATCATGCACGCTGTGCAATGTTTTATTGTCTCCAGTGGACGTTTTTCGAGGTAAATACAACGCTGCATGATATTTCAACTAGACGACCCAACGATAAAACTGAGGTCAGTGTCCATGTTAAGTCAACAATATTAGTAAATCTATCCATTATTGATCCATTTCAGTGTGGGGAGTTCGGCACATTTCATTCATTCATTCATTCTTTCATTCATTCATATAAAAGGTTGTATTATATGTTCATTATAGTAATCCTTCGAGGTTGTGGTTAATTTATTTTCCTAAAATGTGTTCCTTGTTTGATACTTTTGTCCTTGTTCATTATTGTCCTTGTATATATGTTTGCGAAGAGCCCCTCGATTGGCTAAGCTATTGGGCAATCCAATTTAAATAAATACGTTTAAACTAAAACATTCTGCGGTTACTGAACATTTTGTTAGAAATTGCTTCGATGCTTTATCGGGAACCACTTTTAAACAAATACTGTCCAAAGATGGCAGGACCAGATCCGCCCAAAGCCTCATATTTGGTTTTTATCGTACAGGTATCTTGATATGTCTCCTCCATCATTGTTACACTCGAAAATGAAACAACAGGAACAAATAACACGTCAGTAACACCAATCAACATGTTATATATTCCATATTTATTACTTGCCGGAATCTAAAGATTTCGGCAAGTATGTTGGTCGGTTTGTTACTTGCCGGAATCTTCGATTTCGGCAAGTATGTTGGTCAGTTCGTTTGTTACTTGCCGGAATCTAAAGATTTCGGCAAGTATGTTGGTCAGTTGGTTTGATTGATTGATTGATTGATTGATTGTTTGTTACTTGCCGGAATCTAAAGATTTCGGCAAGTATGTTGGTCGGTTGGTTTGATTGATTGATTGAT
This sequence comes from Terebella lapidaria, assembly GCA_949152475.1. Classification (NCBI taxonomy): domain Eukaryota; kingdom Metazoa; phylum Annelida; class Polychaeta; order Terebellida; family Terebellidae; genus Terebella; species Terebella lapidaria. The sequence goes on along the minus strand of OX424567.1, from coordinate 32,428,223 downwards.
TGATTGATTGTTTGTTTATCTGTTAGTGCTCTACAGGTCGCAATTGTACAGTGATTGTTACGTTACTTGGGGTATGTAATCTGTAGGATAATAGGCAGGCACCGCACACTTTTGGTGAGTCTAGGTCAAAGGTCAAGGTCAAGGTCAAGCAAAACGTCGAAAACACATAAGTGGCCATAACTCCAGTTCTAATTGTCGTAGAGACTTCAAATCAAGTGCATATGTTAGATATACTCGAGTTCTATCTTTCGTGACCTTGACCTTGACATTTGACCTTGACCTTGAGAAGTTCGCCTGAGGTCGAATATTTGACCTTGGAGGTCACCTCCTCCGATTTTCGATCTGATGCTTGGAAACGATGTCGGACCGGTCCCTTATGGTCAATGTCAATTTTTAGCGCGATCGGTCAATCCGTTATGACGTAATTGACGTTTCTATGGCAACGAAATCGGTCCCATTATAAGCGAAATTGCATGTTTCAAGCTGTCCATGCTGATAAAAGCGTCAATAATGTGCGTAAAAATCTAATGATACACCTGTTTATAGACAAGGACGAGTTCTTTTGTTCCGCGAAATTTCAAGGTCAAAGGTCGGAAGTCAAGGTCAATATTGACCCGCAAGTGAAAACCATGTAGGTCACTATATCTCAGGAAGTAAGCAAGATAGAGACACGAAAGTAAATCCACAGTATTGCACTCACTTAGCCTATCAACTTTTGTATTTACACCTAAGGCGTATGGCCGATAGCCTTTGCAAGCGCCTGAGGTCGAAGTTGACCCAAAAAATGACCTTGACCTTGACCTTTCGCGAAAATATCGAGTAGTAACTCGTTTGAAAGGTCTTCGGGAGTAGTTTCGATATATGTTCTTATTTTTGGAATCTGACGTCATATGACGTCATAATGACGTGAAACGTGATTTTATCATACTTCAATTGATTGTTTACATGAGATGCATAAACCATTTATGATTATTGTTGATCCGGTGCTCTGGTAAGTATTGGGGATACCTACTGAAGCTATTTGACAAATATCAGTTCAATAATTGCAGTGGTAATGGCCTAATTGACCTTTTTATGACGGAAAATTGGAGAAAATTTGATTTGTTTGTCTTTTCATACTCATAGCGTCCACATTTGTTGCTTGATTCTTTTCAAATTTGATGTAGATATTCTGTAGGATAATGGCTCTTGACAGAATGATTTTGAGAAAAATAGCTCTATTGATGACGTCACAGAAGATCCGAATCCTATCAGTCTTTCATGACCACAAACTGCTTATGCTAGGAAAGAAATATAATACTTTTTTCAATGTTTTCCATCAACTATACAAAATCTAGAAAAATGCCATTACTCATATTTAAAATAACCAGATGCATCAACTTTGCAAAAAATTCAAAGTCTTTGGTAAAAGTTCAAGGTCATTGCCAGCTATTCCGGCAAGTTAGTCGACTATGTCGGTTCATTTGTTTGTTTATCTGTTAGTGCTCTACAGGTCGCAATTGTACGGTGATTGTTACGTTACTTGGGGTATGTAATCTGTAGGATAATAGGCAGGCACCGCACACTTTTGGTGAGTCTAGGTCAAAGGTCAAGGTCAAGGTCAAGCAAAACGTCGAAAACACATAAGTGGCCATAACTCCAGTTCTAATTGTCGTAGAGACTTCAAATCAAGTGCATATGGTAGATATACTCGAGTTCTATCTTTTGTGACCTTGACCTTGACATTTGACCTTGACCTTGAGAAGTTCGCCTGAGGTCGAATATTTGACCTTGGAGGTCACCTCCTCCGATTTTCGATCTGATGCTTGGAAACGATGTCGGACCGGTCCCTTATGGTCAATGTCAATTTTTAGCGCGATCGGTCAATCCTTTATGATGTAATTGACGTTTCTATGGCAACGAAATCGGTCCCATTATAAGCGAAATTGCATGTTTCAAGCTGTCCATGCTGATAAAAGCGTCAATAATGTGCGTAAAAATCTAATGATACACCTGTTTATAGCCAAGGACGAGTTCTTTTGTTCCGTGAAAGTTCAAGGTCAAAGGTCGGAAGTCGAGGTCAATATTGACCCGCAAGTGAAAACCATGTAGGTCACTATATCTCAGGAAGTAAGCAAGATAGAGACACGAAAGTAAATCCACAGTATTGCACTCACTTAGTCTATCAACTTTTGTATTTACACCTAAGGCGTATGGCCGATAGCCTTTGCAAGCGCCTGAGGTCGAAGTTGACCCAAAAAATGACCTTGACCTTGACCTTTCGCGAAAATATCGAGTAGTAACTCGTTTGAAAGGTCTTCGGGAGTAGTTTCGATATATGGTCTTATTTTTGGAATCTGACGTCATATGACGTCATAATGACGTGAAACGTGATTTTATCATACTTCAATTGATTGTTTACATGAGATGCATAAACCATTTATGATTATTGTTGATCCGGTGCTCTGGTAAGTATTGGGGATACCTACTGAAGCTATTTGACAAATATCAGTTCAATAATTGCAGTGGTAATGGCCTAATTGACCTTTTTATGACGGAAAATTGGAGAAAATTTCATCTGTTTGTCTTTTCATACTCATAGCGTCCACATTTGTTGCTTGATTCTTTTCAAATTTGATGTAGATATTCTGTAGGATAATGGCTCTTGACAGAATGATTTTGAGAAAAATAGCTCTATTGATGACGTCACAAAAGATCCGAATCCTATCAGTCTTTCATGACCACAAACTGCTTATGCTAGGAAAAAAATATAATACTTTTTTCAATGTTTTCCATCAACTATACAAAATCTAGAAAAATGCCATTACTCATATTTAAAATAACCAGATGCATCAACTTTGCAAAAAATTCAAAGTCTTTGGTAAAAGTTCAAGGTCATTGCCAGCTATTCCGGCAAGTTAGTCGACTATGTCGGTTCATTTGTGTGTCCTGTTGTTACTTGCCGGAATTTAAATTCCGGCAAGTATGTTGGTCGGTTGGTTTGTGGATTTGTGTGTGTGTTTGTTTGTTTGTTTGTGCGCGCTCTAGCGTCCACAATTCTTCACCGAATTCTTCAAAAATTCGTGTGCATATTCTCTAGGATAGTGGCCAAAAAACGTCCTATTTTGGAGTGTCTAGGTCAAAGGTCGAGGTCAAGGTCAAGCAAAACGTCGTAAACACATAAGTGGCCAGAACTTCGGTTCTAATGGTTCTAGAGACTTCAAATTAAGTTCATATTGTAGATAACATCGAGTTCTATCTTCTGTGACCTTGACCTTGACATTTGACCTTGACCTTCAGAGTTCGCCATGAGGTGAATGTCAAGGTCAAGTACGAAGGTCAGCGAATCATATCGAGTAGTATATCGTTGGAAAGGTCTTGACCCCCTGATTGCAGTGATACCTTATTTTCGGCGCTGCGACGTACACTGACGTCACAATGACGTCATAAACGTCAAATTTCCGAAATTTCAAAAGGCCATAACATCGTCAATACTGTATGGAATCTCTTAAAACTTGATGTGCATATTGACAGTAATGACCTCTAGTAACTAAAGTACAAAGGTCAAAGGTCAAGGTCAAGGTCATCGAAATCCCAGAAAAACACGTTTCCGGTAATAACATCCATTTGAATTGTTGTAGGTTCATGAAATTCGAACCATATCATTCAGAAGAGACATAGCAATCGAGCGTATATGTCAATTTCATGATTGACCTTGAACTTGGTCAGGAAAATAAGGTCATATGAGGAAAACTTCAAGGTCAAATTTCAAAACTAACTGAAACCTATCAAGTAGTATATCAAATGAAAGGCCTTGTCTCCCTGGTACATACTTTCTCATCAGTTTTGAGATGTGACGTTTGTTGACGTCACAGTGACGTCATAAACGTAATTTTTTCGAACATTCAAATGGTCATAGTGTCCACAAACCTCGTTCGATTCTGATGGAATTATACAGGTAAAATATATGTCTTCATACACAGACAATGCACAATTTTCGTGACTCAAGGTCAAAGGTCGAGGCCAAGGTCAAGAGAAAGGTCAAAATCACATAAATGGCCATAACTTCGGAACTAATCGTCGCAGAGAGTTCAAACTAAGACCATATTGTGGCATATTAAAAGGCCTTTCATGAGTGACCTTGAATGTGACCTTTGACCTTGACCTTGAGAGGTTCGCCACAAGTCAATATCAAGGTCGAGTACAAAGTTCAGTGCACCATATTGAATAGGATACAGTTGGAAACATCAGTGCATCATATTGAATAGGATACAGTTGGAAATTTCAAATTCATTGAAACCTGTCAAGTATCATGAGTATGCGTTCCGGCAAGTGGGTGCCCTAGGGGCTCTCGTTTGTTTGTTTGGTTGTGCGCCCTCTAGCGTCCACAGTTTTTGAGCTAGCATCATGAAATCTTTTTTATGGATAGGTATTCGCCCAAGGACGAGACCGCACGTTTTTGGAAAAAATCGGTTCATTGATGACGTCACCAAAATTTTTTAAAAACTCGAAAAATCCCTATCTCTCATCATTAGCGAATTTTTAAAAATTCACACAGGAGTCATATTTAGTCCGATACCTCTGAAATGTAACACATCGATATATGATATTATTGTCCATCAAACTGCGAAGTTTTGTTTGGATCCAACGAACGTCAGTGACGTCACGACGTAAAACGTCAATTTTTGAAATGGGACTATATCTCAGAAAGTATTCGTCGTACAGAGAAGCGGATTGCACCACTGGAAAGGTCGTTGAATTCTGGTTTAAGAAGATGCTATCCGATACTTTTCCGCCATGATAGATTTTCCGCTATGACGTCATAAACGTAAGGCCTGTCATACCAATTTTTCGACTTTTCAGCAAACTTTCAAACATCCACAGTGCAGTCAAATTTGAAGATATTGGACTGTAATTATCAGAGCATGTGTGAAATAATATTACCCAGCCACGTGAAAAGTTTCAACACGCTACGTGCAACGTTGATGACGTCATGACGTAAAACGTCAATTTTTAAAATGGGGCTATATATCAAAAAGTATTCGTCGTACAGAGAAGCGGATTGCACCACTGGGAAGCTCGTTGAATTCTGGTTTAGAAGGGTGCTGTCCGATACTTTTCCGCCATGATAGATTTTCCGCTATGACGTCATAAACGTAAGGCCTGTCATACCAATTTTTCGACTTTTCAGCAAACATTCAAACATCGACAGTGCACTCAAATTTGAAGATATTGAACTGTAATTATCAGAACGTATGTGAAATAATAATACCCAGTCACATACCAAGTTTCAACACGCTACGGGCAACGTCAATGACGTCATGACGTAAAACGTCAATTTTGAAAATGGGGCTATATATCAAAAAGTATTTGTTGTACAGAGAAGCGAATTGCACCATTGGAAAGCTCGTTGAATTCTGGTTCAGGAGAGTACTGTCCGATACTTTTCCGCCATGATAGATTTTCCGCTATGACGTCATAAACGTAAAGCCTGTCATACCAAATTTTCGACTTTTCAGCAAACATTCAAACATCCACAGTGTTCTCAAATTTGAAGTAATTTGACCGTAATCATGAGGACATACGTGGAATATTATTACCCAGCAATGTATTGAGATTCAAGACGTTACGCACAACGACAATGACGTCATGACGTCAAACGTCAATTTCGCAAATGGGGCTATATATCGTAAAGTATTTGTCGTTAAGAAAAGCGGATTGCACCATTGGAAAGCTCGTTGAATTCTGGTTTAGAAGAGTACTGTCCGATACTTTTCCGCCATGATAGATTTTCCGCTATGACGTCATAAACGTAACGCCTGTCATACCAAATTTTCGACTTTTCAGCAAACTTTCAAACATCCACAGTGCACTCAAATTTGAAGGTATTAGACTGTAATTAACAGAACATATGTGAAATAATAATACCCAGCTATGTGCGAAGTTTCAACACGCTACGTGTAACGTCGATGACGTCATGACGTAAAACGTCAATTTTCAAAATGGGACTATATATCGAAAAGTATTTGTCATACAGAGAAGCGAATTGCACTATTGGAAAGCTCGTTGAATTCTGGTTTAGAAGGGTGCTGTCCGATGCTTTTCCGCCATGATAGATTTTCCGCTATGACGTCATAAACGTAAGGCCTGTCATACCAAATTTTCGACTTTTCAGCAAACTTTCAAACATCCACAGTGTTCTCAAATTTGAAGTTATTGGACTGTAATCTTGAGGACTCATTCGGAATATTATTACCCAGTCATGTATTTAGTTTCAAGACGTTACGTGCAACGATGATGACGTCATGACGTCAAACGTCAATTTTGAAAATGGGGCTATATGTCGTAAAGTATTTGTCGTAAAGAAAAACGGATTGCACCATTAGAAAGCTCGTTGAATTCTGGTTTAGTAGAGTACTGTCTGATGCTTTTTCGCTATGATAGATCTTCCGCTATGACGTCATAAACGTAAGGCCTGTCATACCAATTTTTCGACTTTTCAGCAAACATTCAAACATCGACAGTGCACTCAAATTTGAAGATATTGAACTGTAATTATCAGAACGTATGTGAAATAATAATACCCAGTCACATACCAAGTTTCAACACGCTACGGGCAACGTCAATGACGTCATGACGTAAAACGTCAATTTTGAAAATGGGGCTATATATCAAAAAGTATTTGTTGTACAGAGAAGCGAATTGCACCATTGGAAAGCTCGTTGAATTCTGGTTTAGGAGAGTACTGTCCGATACTTTTCCGCCATGATAGATTTTCCGCTATGACGTCATAAACGTAAAGCCTGTCATACCAAATTTTCGACTTTTCAGCAAACATTCAAACATCCACAGTGTTCTCAAATTTGAAGTAATTTGACCGTAATCATGAGGACATACGTGGAATATTATTACCCAGCAATGTATTGAGATTCAAGACGTTACGCACAACGACAATGACGTCATGACGTCAAACGTCAATTTCGCAAATGGGGCTATATATCGTAAAGTATTTGTCGTTAAGAAAAGCGGATTGCACCATTGGAAAGCTCGTTGAATTCTGGTTTAGAAGAGTACTGTCCGATACTTTTCCGCCATGATAGATTTTCCGCTATGACGTCATAAACGTAACGCCTGTCATACCAAATTTTCGACTTTTCAGCAAACTTTCAAACATCCACAGTGCACTCAAATTTGAAGGTATTAGACTGTAATTAACAGAACATATGTGAAATAATAATACCCAGCTATGTGCGAAGTTTCAACACGCTACGTGTAACGTCGATGACGTCATGACGTAAAACGTCAATTTTCAAAATGGGACTATATATCGAAAAGTATTTGTCATACAGAGAAGCGAATTGCACTATTGGAAAGCTCGTTGAATTCTGGTTTAGAAGGGTGCTGTCCGATGCTTTTCCGCCATGATAGATTTTCCGCTATGACGTCATAAACGTAAGGCCTGTCATACCAAATTTTCGACTTTTCAGCAAACTTTCAAACATCCACAGTGTTCTCAAATTTGAAGTTATTGGACTGTAATCTTGAGGACTCATTCGGAATATTATTACCCAGTCATGTATTTAGTTTCAAGACGTTACGTGCAACGATGATGACGTCATGACGTCAAACGTCAATTTTGAAAATGGGGCTATATGTCGTAAAGTATTTGTCGTAAAGAAAAACGGATTGCACCATTAGAAAGCTCGTTGAATTCTGGTTTAGTAGAGTACTGTCTGATGCTTTTTCGCTATGATAGATCTTCCGCTATGACGTCATAAACGTAAGGCCTGTCATACCAATTTTTCGACTTTTCAGCAAACTTTCAAACATCCACAGTGTACCCAAATTTGGAGGTATTGAACTTTAATTGTGAGAACGTATATGGAATATCAATACCCAGCCATATACCGAGTTTCAACACGCTATATGCAACGTCAATGACGTCATTACGTATAACGTCAATTATCAATATGGGGCTATATATCGGAAAGTATTATTCGTACAGAAGCACATGAGTATGCATTCTGGCAAGTGGGTGCCCTAGGGGCTCTCGTTTGTTTATGGCGTTGTCTGTTTGTCCGTTTGTTTGTGCGCGCTCTAGCGTCCACAGTTTTCGAGCTAGCATTCCGAATTTTTTTTGATAGATAGGTATCCGCTCTGGGACGGGACCGCACGTTTTTGGAAAAAATCGGTTCACTGATGACGTCACCAAAAATTCTTGAAAACTAAAAAAATCCCTATCTCTCATCATTGGCGAATTTTAAAAAATTCACACAGCAGCCACATTTAAACCGATACTTCTGAAATTCAGCACAGGGATATATAATAGTATCCTCCATCAAACTGCGAAGTTTTACTCGGATTGTTTGAACGTCAATGACGTCACGACGTGAAACGTCATTTTTCAAAATGGGGCTATATATCGGATAGTATTTGTCGTACAGAGAAGCGAATTGCACCATTGGAAAGCTCGTTGAATTCTGGTTCAGAAGGGTACTGTCCGATACTTTTCCGCCATGATAGATTTTCCGCTATGACGTCATAAACGTAAGGCCTGTCATACCAATTTTTCGACTTTTCAGCAAACTTTCAAACATCCACAGTGCACTCAATTTTAAAGTTATTAGGCTGTAATTATCAGAACCTATGTGGAATAATGATACCCAGCCATATACCAAGTTTTAACACGCTACGTGTAACGTCAATGACGTCATGACGTAAAACGTCAATTTTCGAAATGGGGCTATATATCAAAAAGTATCTGTCGTACGGAGAAGCAAATTGCACCATTGGAAAATTCGTTGAATTCTGGTTCAGAAGGGTACTATCCGATACTTTTCCGCCATGATAGATTTTCCGCTATGACGTCATAAACGTAAGGCCTGTCATACAAATTTTTCGACTTTTCAGCAAAATTTCAAACATCCACAGTGCACTCAAATTTGAAGGTTTGGAACTGTAATTATGAGAACCTATGTGAAATATTAATATACAGGCATATACCAAGTTTCAACGCGCTACGTTCAACGTCAATGACGTCATGACGTAAAACGTCAATTTTAAAAATGGGGCTATATATCTGAAAGTATTTATCGCACAGAGAAGCGGATTGTACCACTCGAAAGCTCGTTGAATTCTCGTTTAGGAGGGTACTGTCCGATACGTTTCCGCCCTGATAGATTTTCCGTTATGACGTCATAAACGTATGGCCTGTCATACCGATATTTCGACCTTTCAGCAAACTTTCAGACATCCACAGTGCACTCAAATTTGAAGATATTAGGCTGTAATTATCAGAACTCATGTGGAATGATACTTCCCAGCCATATACCGAGTCTCAACACGCTAGGTGAAACGTCAATGACGTCACGACGTGAAACGTCATTTTTCGAAATGGGGCTATATATCGGAAAGTATTTGTCGTACAGAAAAGCGAATTGCACCATTGGAAAGCTCGTTGAATTCTGCTTTAGAAGGGTACTGTCTGATACTTTTCCGCCATGATAGATTTTCCGCTATGACGTCATAAACGTAAGGCCTGTCATACCAATATTTCAACTTTTCAGCAAACTCTCAAACATCCACAGTGCACTTCAATTTAAAGGTATTAGACTGTAATTATCAGAACAATAGAATAGATAAAAGGGTGACTGTGGAAAACATATCAGAATTAATACAAAAAAAACACTCAGAAAAAGTAATTTAGTTGGAATTTAAAAAAAAAAAGTGGCAATAGGAATCGAACTCCTGACCCCGCGCATCAACACCTAACGCCTTTACTGACTGAGCCAAACCGTCACTTGAAAGTTGTTGAGTGTGAAGCATATAGCGTACAAGAGACAGCCCTCAGAATAAATGCAGGTATGTCTCATGGCTGCGCATTGGTGTGGCTGCTGTGGCGGCAGCGTGAGGAATTTTTTGAGATTTTTTGTGACCTCTTCACTTGACCGATTTTCACGAAAATTGAACCGTTTCTAGCCTTCAACCTCGGTGTATGGCTGGGTATTATTATTCCACATGAGTTTCGCGATATTAAATCAAAATCAAGCCTGAAGCAGAAAGCACAAAGAATCTACTACTTCGTGCCTTTATGGAGATAACAAAAAAGTGTTTCATGAATATGAGTGGAATATTTCAGTGTGTCTTCGGATGAACTATTTGATCGAGCTACAATTTTCATTGCAAACTGTTGTATTTTACGTTTGTTTTTGGCATCATCAAACTCTGACTGCATCATACAGGTTAAATTTCCGAAATTCCAAAAGGCCATAACAGCGTCAATACTGTATGGAATATCTTGAAACTTGATATACCCATTGATAACATTGACCTCTACGAATTGAACTACATAGGTCAAAGGCCAAGGTCAAGGTCATCAAAATCCCATTTGGACATTTGGTATTATGGATTTGTTTTTTCTGGATTTGGTATTATAGGGAGATTTATACATATCTAATGAGGAAAATTTTCAATTCTCAGTTTGATTCTTCTATTTGTTTTGACGTAACTAACGTTTTTATCACTGAAAAATGATGAATATTCACTCTCACATTCAGAATGGCCAGGTACATGAAGATTGTAAAAAATCTAGGTTACCCAGTAGAAGGTCAAGATCACTGGCAGCACTTCCGGCAAGTTAGTCGACTATGTCGGTTCATTTTTCCTATTGTTCTATTTCAATGCGCTGTAATGCATCATTGAAGACATCTCTGCACGGTCGGTAACATCAGGCACTCGATCGTATGAGGAAATAAAACTACTAACCTGATTTCTCACAGTCTATTTATCATGCTATTAACTTTTCTTTGAAAAGCGCTCTCCATTTACGCTATCGATCGACTGAAAGGAATACTTATCCGTGTCGTTCAGTGTAATGTCACCTGGTTAGCTGGTGTCCAAATATAGACACTCGGTTTGAATTCATGAGTGTTCTGTTGGGCACGCCAATCTCGCGCATAGTATACTGCTGGATCACACGACTTTTGTAAGTTAATGTGAGTCATTGTTGTAAAATACATATCTAATTGCTGAAAAACAAGATCATTACTCTTGCTAAATTGTATGCTGTAAAAGAACCATCATCTAACATATCGGAACATATGTTGACTGCTGAATTGTTATTGTAGAAATTTGGACTTCAGTGACTTCTTTGACCTTTTTTTGGCAAAACAATAAGGCCAAAGTTCTGGTTATTAGGGTCCCCCCAAAAATAATGCATCGACGTGATTTTCTTTTTTTATTCCCTAAAATTGGCTGCTGGTGAATGATCTGATCAAATATGTCCCATCTGACGACCATTTTTCTATAACATTCGCTGCTGGCGACTGCCGCAGTCGTATTTGACCAATTTGGCCAGCCATACACCAAATTTGGTATGGCATCACACCTGTCTTCCTCCGATGAACATCCTTGTACGCAATCAAATAGAAATGCGCGTGCGTAGTCTTGATGCCAAAGACAATCGGGACCATTTGACTCGAACGTTATCTCATCAAATTCGGTGTACGGGTGTCACTTCATTTCAGAAAGTGATGCGCGCGATCCAAAAAAAACATCCAAAAAAAACATGGATGTGCGGGGTACTTTTTTTTGGCCTAAAGGTTAGTAAAACTGTCATCACCGTATGTAGAGTTGTCACGCATAGGGTGTACCTCTCAGATGACCGGGAAAAGGAGCAGCGGTGGTAGCTGCGGTCCATACAGCGGGCCCACACATGAGTGGATCCTCGGGCCACATTGGTGATAATGAATTAACCAAACACATGTGCTGATTCCAACATATTATCATGGAATTTATATATGTAGGAACTGTGTGACAACAGCATCATATTTGGAGAGAGGACTAGGTGCTCCATGACGGCCAATGATGTCCAGCCATTGCAGACCTCGAGAGTCGTACGTGACTAGCATGCAATCAGGTTACCAAGGGTCAGAACAGCAACCTGCTACTGGGCACTGGAGACATCAAGGAAGCGGCCTCCAGACCAAGTTTTCCACTGACACAAATTCACAGGAGCTTATTCAGGCGCGCCAGCAGTGTCTACCTGTCAAACATCAGTAACACGCCATCAGCGCGCCTATATAAGCTGCAGTGGATTTTTTTGTCAGTAGAAATCTCTGGCATCTCTAGTCGTCACAGCAGCACCTCGACTAAGTCTGCGCTTGGTACCAGGTAAACCTCTTCAGCGACTGCAATCGCGTTATTGATTAAATATATAAGACGTGTTTAACATAACACTGAACAACTGTTGTATATACGTGGCTCATCGGTTTGGTTTGTTTTGCTTGATGTGAACGTATTTGTTCACACAACCGTTTGGTCTAACACGAGGAAACAGCGTGATTGAAAAACGATGCTGTTAGACATAAAATCCAAGCAATGTGTGACCTGGCTAGTTTGATTTCCCTTAAAACAAGCCCATCCTAGGAATTAGCTGGGTATCTTGATGACGATGAGAACAATCTTGAAAATGTTTGTCACATATTGATCAGAGCAATGTAAAATACGTAAGAATAACCACACATGTGTGTGATTCATGATGAAAGCGTATGGATCAGAAATAAACGTGGATACTAATTATTTTACAGTGGCTGATGAGTGTCACTGTGAGAATAAACTCGGAGTAATCTTGACATGTTCATAATTGACATAAATTGGGCAGAAAAAACTTTATTTCTGCGTAAATAACCTCAATCAAGTTTTATAGGCAACAACCGATAAAACCGGATTGGAATAAAAAGCAGAACAGAGTGATCGATTCAAGAAGATGATCTGTTGGATTCTTCAATATTCTGCGCATCATTTGGTCTCATCGTAGAAATTAAATCCAGTAATTCCAAACATGCAGTCCCAATCCGAAATGGAACACCACAGTTGTATATAGATATATCCTACCACATAGTTAAGTTGCACAGCATGCAAAAAAATTGGCTCGCCCAACGAAATATTTTTTTTAAAAAAATTCCCAACATGATGTCAATAGAGGCGAGCAGCTACATTAGAGGTTGTGGTCTCGGGCTGAGTGAAGCTTATATGATCACCGCGTTGATGTTGGTATTCGATTAATTCAAGTTCCATCCTTTGTGAACACAGACCCGCCTCCTTTTGACAGATTATATACTGTGGTCTCATGTTTTTCAATTTATCATCGGCATGCCAGCTGGGCAATAAGCTTACGAAACTTCATACTAATCACATATTCGAAGTGTTCCGAGGATCATTTAAAGAATTTTACAGCGGCTTAGTTACCAATCCTACATTTATAATTTCTCCATGTTGCAGTGCCACTAGTCTGGAATACCTGTATCATTGTTTTCACGCCCGTGTTGTTTCACTACAGTTTCACATGTATGCATTTTTCATGTCTGATTTAATTGTCTTCCGTGTGCTGTGGATGATTGAGAGCTACTGATGGATACAAAATTCGCAAAGTATAAACGCTAAGATGACTCCGTATTTTGTTCTGAGATGAACATTTATGGCGGACATACAAGTATTCACAGTTATGATGCCTCTGGTGTGACCAGCTTTCTTATGTGGAGTCTAGGGGTATAGCTCGTTACGAACAAGCCGATATTGATAGGTGGGTTGAAGTTAGATAAAATCTGTTGAACTGAGAAGGCATGTTCAAAGTGAAGTCCAATTGAGGTTACCCGTGGGATGCAAAGAGCCTTGGTTATACACAGGCAGTTATACCAAAGGATGACTTACATGTAATGAAGTGATGCACAATATGTTGCTTCATCCTATCGGTTTTTCCCAAAATCCTGTCATTTTATTCTAACTGAATACTGAGCAGTAGTCAGTAGTGGTTCATGAGTGAATGGAGGTTTGGGGGCGTCTGTCAAAGTCGCTGTTACCTGCCATGTTCACTACATCATAATGTATAGATTTGTTGAGCAGCAATGGAAGGAGTGCAATAGTCATGTGCAATGATAAACATCATATCGTCATTAGTCGGAACATTTACACCTCAGTCCTGAGTTTCTACACATCATTACTCAAATGAAAATGACTGTCTTGAGACACGTTGCACGTGACAATCCTGCGCTACTTCCGAAGTAAAACGTGTACACACCTAATTTCAATTAGATATTCTCACGATTATGACTTTACATGTTTATGAGGAACAAAAACACAAATAATCAGAAGCCGGACCAAAATTGAGACACCTGATGCGAACATATATTTTTCCTCTAGTCCATGCAACATGAAATTATGTCAGCTAAGCCAAGCTTGCATGTACATAAGTTTTGAGTTCATTGGAGTGCAACTAAAGCCAGGCATTCATAGATTGAAACGTGAACATCATAGATTTACAGGGGCATTCTCATAAACGGATCATTATGTTGGAACGGTTTGAAATGGGTACATATGTAAAGATTTGTTTTGTGACATCTATTCCACTGACACGATTGTTCCAGAAAGCCAATAAAATGATTAGGTAACGGACTTGGCTATTTATACTTGATATTGATTCTTTGTTTATTGTAGAAAGAATAACTAAATAAAAAATACTGAAATTAATTGCCATTTGATACATGTTGACAGCCATTTGTATCGAATACCTAAGTTTCAGTGAAGATGAATCCGTGTTTTTTCATTGTCCTTCTCATGTGTTTCGTCCTGTTCAAGCGATCTCAAACAATTTACTATAGGTGTACATAGTGTGGTCCAATGTATACTTTTGAGTATGTTTTGAGACCCCACATGCTGTGATTGATAATGCTTTGTTTTATGTATTGAACTCGTTTTCGTTCACATAATTTTTACATAAAATATCTGATAAAATATCTGATATGCTCTGTCTCAATTTCCCTAGCTCCACCTCAGTATATGAAAGATTTCCACTTCTGTGTATGTAACCTTTTTGTAACAATCTCAAACTAACACTCCATGCACTCTAAACAATGTAAACTCGTCATATCAATATCGACGGTGAGACAGAAATTGTTGGCCACATTGGGGATGTTTACTCAAGTAAAGTTTGTGTTTGGAAGCGAAAACAGAAGCCGAGCTTTTAAACGCTTCAACATTTCCTAGGCCTCAAGTTTCGATCATGCAGATGTGCGATGCCAGAAGCATTTCTGTCTCGCTGTCGATGAGTGATGAACCGTTATCATTTATGTCCTATCGCATACACTAGACATGAGAAATATCATACATCGATTTCATTCACAGAATGGCACTCACATTCAACTATATGCATAATGTTTGTGATGATATATTTTTGTCATTGGGTTAACATATACATTCGTACCACCATCATTATTATGACCTTGGCCTAATATACATGTAGTTGTGTTTTACACTCACTTATATCCCAGTACACTGGACTACAAATGGCTAACCCATTACCGTGTCAGAAATATGATATAGTTCCCCCACGCACCACTCACTTGTCCAAGGTATACTGTACACACGCGTAAATCATATATATATAGCAACAGTAATGGATGCCAGGAATACATGAATATGATACGTACTAAACATTAGTTGAAAGCATAAACGGACCCTTCATCAATGTGACATGTACCTCTCACCGTTATGCACCAAATGCAGAGTCACACGGTTTAACGACCTTGCAATTTGTGGATAGGCGAAGCATTATAAGATAACGAGATAACCTGATAAACAGGATATTGTCTGACTGACTTGAAAGGATGTCTTGTAAACAAGCGATATGCATGTATTTCAAATTTGGCTAATATTGCGGTGAATGACCAAAACAACATCGATATTTCCTCGACAAAACAAGATAAAATACAACATATGAATTCCAGTATCCGCTCATGTCCATACTATATAATCTGTGGAGTATATTCGATATCAGTTGAATCAATCATGGTGGTAGTTGACTTGATACTAAAAAGAAATCGTTCTTCGAACAGTTTAGTACTGATTCGTTATAGCATAATGGGCAGTATCTTGATTTATGATTGACTTCACATAATATTGTCCCGAACAAGGATCGATCTCCATGCTCCATTTCATGAACTCGGTATTCATAAATCCTCCACATTCACTCAGCTGTCATGATTGAAAAAAATGAGTGAGTTTTATAACGTCGTATTATTCCGCATGATTCAACATTATGGAGACAGACATTTTCTGACAAATTTGGAAAACTTTTGATTGATTGCACATTATTGTGAATAGTATTGTAGATTGTCACTCAATCATAAAACTTTCATTGTAATTTCATTCTACCTGTACCTCATGTCGTTTAAAAATGATTTGATATTGTACATCGATGGATGTTGTGTTATGGGGCATCGTCACGACGATCAGTGCCGCAGAAAATGTTATGTTCCTTTAAATATATACGTACAGCATAATACGATTAACCCGGTTTCTCATATTCTACTTACATAATCAATAACTTTCCGTATCATAAGTATTCAAATTTCCTATAATTAACTATACCCATTATATCTGAAGCAAAACTCGACTCCGATAAAACTCATCCTTTGTGCGTGATGACATGCATTTCAACATCAGTTTTTGTTGTTGTAAAAATGAAACAAATAGTATTGCTTGGTGGAAGCTAAAGCACAACAAAAAACAAAAACAGACAATATGAACCAGGCAGTGTCAAGTTTATTTCGCTAAACAATTGTGTTATCGAACAAATTGTGTTAGCGGTTCACCAGCTATCACCAGGAAGCAATAGTTTGAGCATAAACGATATTCGTTCCGACTGAGGAAGGTTCTGAACCTCAGTGAGTTGTTCTGTGGAGAAAGGCGTTGAAAGTCTTCACCAGTCGATAATAACGCAGGAATAACAAGCTTTTATTGATTCATAGTTTTCTTAGTATCCACGAGTGAAAACTAAATGCTCCACTTGTACCAGGAACCCGAACATTCCAAAACATCGTACATGTGTCCATAGTGTCTCTTTGGATGAACTACATTGTATGGCCGGAATTTGTTTCTATTCCAAAATGTTGTAATTCAGGTTTGCTAATGGCATCATCAAAATTTGGTTGTATTGGTGGTCATTTGTTGATACATACAACAAACTTGGAATTCACTGTTCTTTCATCACTGGGAGGGAGCTTGCCCATGATTCTTGACGAGTCATCTCGGTAAAAATCTTTCCTCGCAGGGGCTTTGCTCGGCAAAACTCTTTAATCATAGGGGCACCTGAAAGCCCATGCGACAACAGATTTTTGCCGAGCAAAGCCCCTGCGAGGAGAGATTTTTACCGAGATGACTCGTCAAGAATCATGGGCAAGCTCCCACCCAATGTTCATGCGACACCTGCGTGTGGGCGCGGTGTCGCAAGCGAGGCAGGAGATGATCAATCTTCCAGAGCACCTGATCTCACACTCAGTCGATGTTCAATAAAAATAAGAATAAAAAATACCTCGCTCTTGAAATATTTTTAGGCATTTCATGCAAAATGTGAATGAATGATTCGAGCAAAAACTATAAAGATAGCCAAAAGTGGACGACTAATGTTTGATGACCAAAAGTTGACTTCAGACATAACCAAAAGTTGACGACTACAGTTGACGATTACGCGGCATCGCTAAAGTTCCGCTGCCATAAAAAAATATTGTAGGGCCTATGTGCATTTTACATAAATTTGTCATTCTTGGAATCCAAGTTGGATTATACAAAGCTAATTATCAGATTATTTTCCAGAAAATTGACAAGCATGCAGGGAAGTACGGTGGATTCAACTGATAATTTTGAATAAAACAAACCTTTATGTCAATGTATCTGATTATTGAATGAACATGTGCAAAAATTTTATGAATTTATATTCCTCGATTTTAATTGGAAAGAAATATGTTTAAATATTGTTCGATGTTCACAGCCAATATTTGATTAGAAATATGATTGTCCTGGGCAAACTGCAATGGACATCTCCGAAAATGTCTAAATGCCCAAGAATGAGCATTACGATGCGACACTTATTGCGTACATACGGTAGGCCTACAATGTACTTATGGATGGTCTGCCGCAGTATACATAATTTAAAGCATGATTATATACGCAGGCTTAGCGTTGCCTATAGGTTTAGCGTTGCAACAATGGGTTCGCCTCAAAACTGTGCTTGCCACAATTTCTTGCATTATCACAATTTCTTGCCACAATTTCTTCACACGCTATTTACTCCGCTGTTAACTACTTACGAGCATCCTTATCAACACTGGGCAAAGTGATTTTGGTATGGTACGTTATTTTATCCTCCATGTCAGTGTTTCACTTTCGAGTCGCGACTGTCTCGTTCATGGGGGCTGCCATTTTTCTCGAAGGATGTTAGTTGCAAACCCCAGGATGCGCCGACCAAACCCAGGATTGGCTGACTGGTTCTCCAGCGTGAACACTGATATCGTAAAATTGGGCTACGGATTCAGTCTTGGAATATGCATTAGTCTGTTTGTCGTGTCTATTTTTACTCTGAACACATCATTGGGGATATCTCTGATCATCCTTCAGAGAGGTGTTCCACCTAGACATAATAATGGATTGTCTTGACCTCATATGATGTAAAATGGTGAATAGTATATATTTATTTGATGTATTGATGAACATGTTTACGCATTTATCCCACAACCTTATTATGTTAAATCGGCTCTATCACTTCCTTCCACTTCCCAGAATATTTTTTGGGCCTATGCATATTTTGACTCCTATCAACTGACAGACATGTCAGTTCCAAAATATTGACAATAGAACAGCACACACGGGTCTTGTAAACTAAAATATCGGGGGATTTCCTCGGTCACTTCATCGGTTCACTTGATGGCCTAGCATGTGGCCATGCGTGATATTTGCATATTCATGAGCTTGGTGAGTATTGATGTCTCACATACGGTGCCCATCCGTTTCGCGTTGTTGCTAGTTAAGAAAACGAATTCCGCACATTTTCAGCAATATAATGAAAACGAAACCACGAAATCAATATTCCGAGAAACTGGTGTTGTACACCAGTAATCTCTGTATGAATTATCGCATTTTACCAGGACCATGTTGGAACGTCGGCGCATCCAGTGTGTTTATAATGACACGGACCCAAACCATACTAAAATCGATTTCTTACAAGCAACAATGAACGTCTGGCGACCGTGGATGAATGTGTGACGTGTCAGGGATTCCTCTCTCAAAGACCTGATTCCAATGTAAACATAAACATAAACTTGCGCGCCTGTCAATCTGGATGTAAACACCACTTTCAGCCTTCTGTTTCGGGTGCAATAGCGCATAAATAGCCATGTGTATGCGATTTTGGGGATCATGCTTAATTCTTTTGATATAATTTTGTCAACTGAGCTGGTTTTTCAATTCGAACAAATATTAGTAACTAAGTGCAAATGCTGCTTTAATATATCATGGGAAAAACTTCATGGGGGGTAAAACGCCTTTTCCTCATATCATTAGGGCAGGGAGAGCGTCATTCACTTACTACCTCAAATTCGATCATCTAAATACGGACATTTGCAGGATTGTGTGATTTAAATGCTCTGTCAGTTTGAGGGAACATTACCAAAATGAAGGGTAATCGATTGGGTATAAGTTATCAACATTTAATAAATCATGTCATTGCCAGGAAAGCATGTGAATACGTCTTTAATCATTATGAATATATACACTAAACATCAGTGGTTTGCTTAAATTTTCGCGCTCACATAATGGTAAAACATATTCAGCGATCAATAAATAACCCACTACAATTTTATTGTGGTAATTGCATGTAACGCAACGACAGCAAAAATCCATCATCACAAATGTTGCTGTCATGTTTCTTTCAGGTGGATGGTCCAATTCAATATTCCCTTCAAACGAACATGAACAAAATATCCAAGCGTGAGGGATAAATGGAGCTCTGGTGAAACAGCAATACAGTATGGAGCTCATTCTTATACCCATTCATTGCCAAGAGAATCACGGTTAGTAGATATACTATTCACTATTCACCTAAAATACTTTAAGTGAATATCTGTGAATGGTGATTTTGAATTTGATCATGAAATATGCCCAGCAGTCTGATCTCAGTTTTTACCATTATGAAACTAAAATCTGTAGTGGATTTAGTTTTCATTTCTCAAACATATTACTCCCAAATTCAACACATGTAAGGCTCAATTATCTGAATACGACTCAGAAAATGGATACACTTGCACGAATCTTTCATTTGAGTAGACAATCTAACACGTTATAGAATACATGGCCGAGTAATAGTACATTGAATCAAGTGGTGTTGACGGATTGAATATCATTAAAAAATACTTGAATGGAGGAAACATAATTCGCATTATTCAGTCCATAGTTTCCTAAAAATTTCCCTCACTGAGCCAGAACCTATTGTCGTCGACTTTCAAGGAAAATGATATGGAGGATAATCGTAAACCCAGGACGTGTACTATGGAATGTTATTGCACATGATTATTATTCAGACGCAGTTCGAACAAAGCTGCTGCAGACATAGTAGGAGACGGATCGAATGGATTACTGGTGTTTTCTGCGATGGCTCTGCATTCACGGCTTGAAGTTTTTCTTTATCTTGGTAATGGATAGGAAGTGAAGACATGGGTGTTGTTCTCATGATAAACTGTGAAAGGACTGAGACTTTTCGCACCGTCGAATGCGAACCATGTTTTTCCTTTTTTATATTATGCACAGTCACACAAGTGTAGGACCCCTAGTGTGTGGATGTTTATGATAATAGTATTGCAAGAGATGAGTATATCAATTAACACATAGTAGACATAAAACATGTCACCCCCTGCTCTTGTTCGCAATCTAAATGATCAACAAAACAATCATTACAGAACGGTGAAGAGAATGTCATGATATTCAGGTTTCTGCAGTAAATGATTCATCCATGAACAGAGGAATAACAATTCCAGGTTCATCTTGGACTCAAATCAAATTAATTTGAAAGGTACTTCAGATTCACTCCTAATTTTAGTATCTGACACTGATAGAAAAGATTCACACTATTGGAAATGACGTACAGTACATATTATATGTGTTTCAATGGTGGGTAGTATGTGAACATCTACTGATATAGCCATGTGTTTATGCCAGAGTAACACACACACAATTCATCATAATAGATCATACTGGTGTAAAAGATACTTACCTACATTTATCAAACTGCAAAAAAACGACAATTGTGATATGAATATCAACAGCTTTTGAAAACAAACTCGTCCATAGATCAAGTACCCTTGAAACCACACAAGTTTTTCTTACTCTTTCAAGGGCAATAACAAAAACACAACATATCATGCCGATCACGTCCAGTGACAAAGAGAATATTGGACTACAACGCACTTCCCCTGAGTAAGTAATGTGCCACATATGACAAATAAGCCAACCAAACTGGCGATCTCAAATAACGGCTTATAATGTACCTGCCACAGTCAAATCACAGGACTTTTTATGAGTAGACACATTTGTGCCAGTTTTCAAATGCCATTATGCTTACTTCCGATTCGTACAACTGCATGTATCTGCATAGTGTCTGTTTTACATGATTTGTGACAATTACTAATGTTACGACTTATCAAGTTAATAATGATTCAAAACGTTATGGTTAGTAAATTATGGGCAACTCATAGTTTATATGTGTATTGTCTAGGAAACAATTTTTGCAATAGTCTATTCTACACCTGTTAATGAGTGTGTTTGTCACAATATGCTAAACCTGATGATGAATGGTTCTATTATCAAGAAAAATAACATGATGTATGGGGTTGACGACATACTAAGAACGGTTCATAACACCTACTTCGGCTGCTCATGCATTTGTAAGAATACGTACCTCACCCAACACTTAAATCATCCATGCTTTCTGCGAGCAAATTTCTTATGTAACTAGATGTTATGTGTCTCACGAAAGCTCTGACATCGACAAATGTGACATGTGATACATCTCCCCGCAGCCTGATTCCATTCATGTACAAGAAGAAATATACGTCGAGAACGTGTTCGATAGTAATCCTTACTGACAGCGGCCAGGTAATCCCAACTCCCCAGGTCAGAACCGTAGCAATGATGTGTCACTGTAGTGCATTATACTCCCGGCCAAATAAATTGCAGCTTTCCTTCATGTGAGCTCGTGTCACAAGATCTATGCCAAGTTATAGGATACGATTTAGCATCGTAAAAATATCAGCAAAAACCGGTGTAAACGAAAAATCAGAGTATACAAATCACGAGTGATAGACAATACGCTCATGACATCCATGAAAGACATCGAAACATTGCATAAGAAATTATATCGAACATCTAGGCCAACGTGTTCATCACAGAGTCAAAATTCCCTGGGAGAATTATCAAAATACTCAAAATGTTCTACTGTCATTAGACAATCTTCAATTTATGACAAAAGAAGGTACGTGACTTATCAATGAATGAACAGACCACTCCTCGCTTTGTCACTCAGGTAATCAATAGAAATTAAATCCAGATAAAAACAATTGTAAATGTTTCGTTTGCATTATAAATCACTGATTACCTTTATATTCAATTATCATAGTAGTCTCGCGGAATATGCGCAAAAAAGTACATGATATTTTATCCAACATATATTTTCTGTATTGTTTCATTTCCATTGACTCTATTGCATCATTGAAGACATCTCTGAACGGTCGGTAACATCAGTCACTCGATCGTATGAGGAACTAAAACTACTAACCTGATTTCTCACACTCTATTTATCATGCTATTAACTTTTCCTTGAAAAGCGCTCTCCATTTACGCTATTGATCGCCGCTTTAGAAAGAAATATTTAGCCGTGTCGTTAAGTGTAATGTCACATGATTAGCTGGTGTCCAAATATAGACATCACCGTTTGAAATCACTTTTGTCACGGGATCACCATTGACTGTACCACAAGAGTGTGTCATATGCCATAAAGCTTGTCTCGCGTACAGTCTAGTGCTGGGTCACATGTCTGTCGTAATAAGTCTATGTATGTCGATAATATGTCGATATAAGTCCTCGTTGAGAAATATTTATGTAATTGCTAAAAAAAATCATTGTTCTACGCAAATTGTTTAAACGAACCACCACAACTCTTGAACTAATATATGTTCGTTATAAAGACGATAACTAAGACAAACATTCCAACATTGTCCCTATTCATGTTCACACAAACATCTCACATAGCACCAAGGCACTTTGATGAGTCGGATCTCGGGATAAGGTAACTAAAAAATCAAAATGCCATCATTAGCTACTCTGCACATTATATCAGAGCCACTATGTTTCATGGTTTGCAAAATGTCAGTTATGCCTTTTGACATGCTGGTAAAGTTATGTGCGGACTTTTACTCAGAACACGATATCGAGACTGCAAAAGATGTCTTGTATGACACGGCATTCTGTGGAATAGAAGCTCCTCGAAAGGTCAAGAGGCGTGGTGCAGAGCAAAGCAAAGCAGAGCAAAGCAGAGTGACATCCATGACATAATGAACGTTTTACTGGAGTTACCAGTCTCTGCAGTACCTAGTTACGTCGCCAAGGACCTAACCAAACTTCCACCGCCAAGTATGGATAACTTTGATGTTTCTTCCTTGGTGAAAAGTGTTGAATCAGTCAAACTCCAAGTATCCCTGCTACAAGAGACCCTCGCCTCATCTGTGGACGCTCAAACAGCTTTGATAGAGACTGTTGCCTCTCAAGCCAAGGGGATCCAGGGCGTTGTGAATCAAAGTAGCCATACCACAGACATGGTATGTGTGCGTTCCCCATGCTTGACCAAGTGCTCTGGCAATCTTGTTCCAGATACACGTCGTGTACGATCCATGTTCAGCTGTAACGATGATCAATCTGGTGGCGAGGACAGTAGTAGCAGCAGCAGTTCTAGTGATAATGAGAGGCATCACTTAAGCTGCAGCCCTCGTCGTCTGAGGAATACTGCTACTCATGGTCCAAATCAACTGTCTTACTCGGCCGTGGTCAAGCGGCGTCCAAACAGACCATGGCCATCTGAGCACTCGCACAGGGAGGACTCGAAGCGTTCAGGTACCACGCGGAAAACAGTCCCTCATTCGAAACCAGGAGAAGATGTGGTAGTCGGATCTGGTAACATGGGATCGCTCTCTGCTGCACCATACAGTTCGAGTCATCGTGGTCGACCAGTGCGGAGTGTCTCTGGTGTGTTTGTTTCGCGACTTGCACGTAGCACTACGTCTAGAGATGTGTCCAGGCATATCGACAAGATCGCTGGCCTCCGTGTGAGATGTCAGCCAGTTCCAACTAAGTATGACACTTACCGCTCCTTCCACATACAAGTCTCACAGCGGGATGTTCCGAGGCTGCTTGTTGCTGACCTGTGGCCCCGTAACAGCATTGTCAGACCATATTATGAGTGATATTGAACCACACACATATGGATTGCTACAATTCAGCATTCAATATGAAAACAGTGAGTTGGAACTGCAATGGTTTTAAATCCTCTCTCTATGACATTAATGAGTTATGTCAGTCAAATGACATCATATTTCTGCAGGAACATTGGCTATATAAAGATGAACTTACTCTTTTAAGTCAAGTAAATCCCGATTTTATTGGTCAGGGTGTTAGCTCAATGAACACCGATCATAATCTTGTCAACGGTCGTCCATATGGTGGAGTAAGCATGCTGTGGAAAAAATCTATTGGACAGTATATAAATGTACAATTTTATGACGATGATCGCATAATTGGTTGTACTCTTAATATGGGTGTCTATTCTGTATTGTTTTTATCTTCCATATCAATGTCTTGAAAACTTTGACATGTATGTGTATTATCTTGGAAAGCTTACTGCAATTATTGATGAATGTAGTACCTCACATATTGTTATTGTAGGTGATTTTAACTCCAAAGTTGGCACAAGGTTTGAAGCGGAGCTGCTCAGGTTTTCTGTTTCCTGTAACTTGAAAATATCAGACTATGACAGGTTTGGTCGTGATAGCGCTTCCTATACATATGTTAGTGATTGTCACGGTACCACGTCCTGGCTTGATCACTATTTGTGCAGTCATGAAGCTAATGATCTCATAACTACCATGTCTATTTTGAGCAAGCTTCCCAGCTCCGATCATCTCCCATTGTCTGCTTGCTTTGATATCAGTATTAGTTCGGTTGAACCTGTTGGGTGTCAGAAAACTCTATCTAGTCATTCAAGAAAACTGGTAAATTGGGTTAATTGTTCTGGGTCGGAAATCGAATCATATCGAGCTAAGACTAGGTCTGTGTTGTCTGGAATCCACCTACCTGTTGATTCATTACTTTGCACTGACCCCAAATGTGGTTCTGTCCATCACCGTGAATCGTTAGACAAAATGTATCGGGAAGTCTGTGAAGGTTTATATAGAGCTGGAATCTGTTCTCTCCCCAGTGTTGGTTGCTTGAAATCTAATCAGTATATAGTACCGGGTTGGAATGAATATGTTCGTAATTCGCATGCCGAGGCTCGTCAGGCTTATATCATGTGGCGTGACTCTGGTAAACCAAGGCAAGGTCAATTGCACGAACTTATGAGAAAATCTCGTCTCAGGTTTAAGTGTGCACATAGACAATGCTTGGCAAACGAAGATAGACTTCGTGCTGATAACTTGGCGAAATCATTATCCTCCAATGATGTATTTTCGATTTTGAAATCTGTTAGGAAAATTAATCGCAGATCGGTTTCGTTATCTTCTACAATTGATGGTGTTACCGGCGAAGCTGCCATTTGTGACATTTGGAAGGCTCACTATTCCAAATTGTTAAACTGTATAAAAAACGAATCAGAAAAGCCGTTTGTAGAAGAACATTTGGATAAGATAGCTCAACATGATATTATAGCATTCAGTCCGATTGATATCGCCAGGGCTATGAAGGACCTTAAGACAGGCAAGTCTGTTGGACACGATCGCCTTGCGTCTGAACATTTTGTATATGCACATGAATCGTTATCTATCCTGTTGTCTATGTTATTCACGTCCTTTATATTGCATGGATTCCTTCCTGATGATTTTATGAAGACTGTAATTGTCGGAAAAAATGGTTGTATTTCGGAAAAAAATAATTATAGACCAATTGCGTTAGCTACAGTTGGGTCGAAACTACTGGAAATGCTGTTACTCAACCGGATCGAGGAATATATTGTGACTACGGATAATCGATTTGGTTTTAAAAAACATGTGGGCACTGACATGTGCATTTATACACTTAAGAATGTGGCCGAATTCTATCGTGCGCAAAACAGCTCTGTATTTTCCTGCTTCTTAGATGCATCTAAGGCATTCGATCGTGTCAACCACTGGACCCTATTTCGTAAATTGTGTGTTCGGGGTGTACCTGTTTTGATTGTACGCCTTTTGTGCTTCTGGTATAGGACACAGGAATTTATAATCAAATGGGGTTCTGCAACCTCTGCATCTTTCAATGTACTGAATGGAGTTAGACAGGTTAGTATCCTCTCTCCAAGATTGTTTGCTTTGTATATGAATGATCTAAGTACTATTCTCGCATCTCGTAAAGTTGGTTGTTATATGGGATCTGTATGTGTGAACCACTTGTTCTATGCAGATGATATTTGCTTGCTCGCCCCATCTGCGTTAGGCCTCCAGATAATGTTAGACGCATGTCAGTTATATGGCATATCCCATGATATTACCTTCAATCCGTCCAAATCTAGCTGTATGGTTATTGCTCCACGTAGATCAAGGTCTATTAATCCTCCATTGGTGTCTCTGAATAACGACGTTATTCCCCGTGTTGAAAATGTCAAATATCTTGGTGTGACACTAAGTGATACATGCAATGACAAACTTGATATACAGCGCCAGCTGCGCAGTCTGTATGCCATTGCAAACAGTATCTTCTTAAAATTTGCCCATTGCTCTTTGTCAGTAAAATCATATCTAATTGACACTTTTTGCATGAATTTTTATTGTTCATATCTGTGGTGTGAATATAACAAACAAGATATGTCAAAAATTCCAGTGGCGTACAATAATATATATCGAAAATTGTTAGGGTATGGTATTCGTGATAGCGCAAGTCATATGTTCGCATCAAATTACATTGACTCGTTTGACGCCAAACAACGCAAAGCCTGTTATTCCTTTATGCAAAGATTGTCAGTATGCCAAAATGTAATTATCAATGAATTAAATAGCAATTTCTTCTCTGTTTGAAGATTATTTGGTATTTCAGCTGATACACTGCACGTCAGGGTTTATCACATCTGGTGTCTGGCGTGGCTTGTGCCTACAGGGCATTTGTGTCACTTCGATCGATATTTTTAGTATTATACTAGCAAGAAAAATAGCATTTCTTGAGAAGAGATTTTCTGGTATATTAAACAGGTTATGTTAATTGATCGGATGCATTTGCATCATACGCATTTTACTAATTAAAGGCAAGCAAGCACACTTGAATTCAGCAGTTCATGTTTCCTGAGCATAACTCTGTATTTCCACCACTTTCTCATTTTCAGTTATTGCGTGCAACGCCTACATATAATTGGCAAACCGACAAAACCGATTCATGTGTATACATCCATGGGCATTTGGGCATCTTTTGGTGTACTCTGCCTTTCCATCAACATTCTCTCATTGTTACATTTACACCCTCAAGAAAAGGCATGAATCGTTTCTCAAGATAGCATTTCCCGTGACTCTGCGGTCTCCTACTGCCGTTGCGTCTACTCACCTAAGCGTACCTCACCCCAAAAATATGGAATACGTCTCAAGGCAAACCTCAGTCTGAGAAATCAAGTCCAAACGCGAAGAACTTGTTGAGGCGACCATCTCAAAATAGGATATGACGTCCGGCAGCGTAAAGTCTAGGCCTATAATATGCTCGACCACGTTTATGCATCGTGTGCTGGTCTTCGCTTAATTCATCTTCCATCCACTTGTAGGCATTGGCCCGCCTCATGATAACCGTGTACATTATATATCGTGGTCTTATCATCATCTGCATCCCAAAGCAATAATAGACAACTAATCATGGAAATACAACAACGCCTACAAAATTAGTGCTTATCACATATTCCAGGTTTTTAACGGTTTAAGAGATTTTGCTGCAGCATACAAACAGTTATCAATTCTAGCATGACCTTTCAACTGGCCGTTGTTGTTTTCACCACAAATGCATGTGTATTCATTCTCATATGTCTGATTTAATTATCCTCCATGTTGTGTGGATGATTGACAGCGACTAATGGATTACAATTTCAAAAGGCCATTTTGCAGGAGCGAAATCCTGAAGACAAGTATTGAATCACAACAAATCAAAGATCCAGGAGATAATATATGGAAGTCAAGTTAAAAATATTTCAAACTATCGTATACAACCTGATATACCTCCGGTTTATCTATGGGGGTGGAGTAACTGCAGATCACCTATCTCCTGGTAACCATTAATGACTTCTCTTTGAGTCGCTTTCAGAACCAAAACAAAAATTAACAGGTTTGAAAAGCGGCCATAAACACAAATTTGTTTATTGTGCGTAAGTTGTGTTGTTGGTATCAAATCGGGTGTCATGTATAACAATGACAAGTCTTTCCTCCAATTCACCACTTGAAAAGAGGTGAATCTGTCACGCCGCTCAACCCATCATCACATATTGGTTTTAATTTAGATTTGCAAATTTTGGAAGCTGATTTTTTTCCTTCAATGTTTTCTTCAAGCCATCTCTGGCGCTTCAGTGGATATTTGGAAGAAACAAAATCCAACCGACTTCAGGACTTCAACGATATTATGTATCATGGGAAGTTTACTCCAATAAAGAAGAAGCAGATTTAGACAACTGAAGGTGAAGAGCAATGGATGTAGTTGGCACGTGGAAAAAGCACACCATTCAACTTTACCATACAGTCATGTTTGTTGCCCATCGTATGTCTGGGCTCAAAAAAGAAAGATCCAGATCAACATCTCTTAATATATTGATAATCGTATTGGCAAGATCCTCGCCTGTGGTAGATGCACACTGATCATATGCAGTTAGCTTTACTGAAGATTCATGTTTGTCCAGAAACCGTAGTACAATCCTAATTTGTTCGCAATTGGAAACAGTCACGTCATCCGCGATAATACTGGGCAAAAGACGGAATTCCTGTTCTTTTATTCTTGGAATCATCTGATCCTGTATCAAAACCCTCGTGTAATCTTAGAGCTCAGATATTTTTGATCTTCTGGAGGTTGATCATAGCACTACGACACTTGTTCCATACGTGTTTTTTCTTCAGATTCAGACTGGCATCTAACTTAGCGCCAAGGTACTTTGGTGAATCAGATTTTGGGATAACATCGCCAAACGAAATGTCATCCTTAATAAGTCGGAGATTGGTCATTTGCATAAGTTGTCTCTGTTTATGGATTAATTTGTATTTCGGCTGAGACACTGCACAGCAGGGTTTATCACGTGTATAGTCTGCAGTGTCTGGTGTCTACAGGACATGCGTGTCACCCAGGTTGATCTTTTTAGAATTATTTGTTACATGTACTAGTACCGCTATCGGCAAATCTAATATTTCGTGAGGAAAGATGTGCAAGTATAATAAACAGGTTACGCTAATTGATCATTTTACACATCCTTGACCATAGCAATTTATATTTTACGTTTCCTGAGCATCAGTCTGCCTTTGCAGTTCGGTTAATATATGCTAACGCCTACATATAATTGGCACTTTGGCAAAACTTATTCGGGTGTATACATCTGTCTGCATTTGCACGTCTTTTTTCTGTGCTTTGCTTGTCCTTCGACGTTGCCTTGTTGTGACATTTGCACTCCAGAGCAATTGTTTCCCGAGATTGCCAGGTCTAGTAACCTAAGCTAGTCTCAACCAAAATTAATATTGAATCCGTCCGCAAACCCAGTCTGAGAAATCACTTATTGTCTCAGTCAACAACCTGTGAAAGTCCGTCATGATTGGAATTAAACATAAAACAGCGTGATCGATTTAAGATAATGAACCATTGGATATCGCGAAATTCAGCGCCACGTAGGGAAATTACAAACATGATGTACGATGCGAACATCTCCACGAGAGGTGACGGCGCCGGGCCACATAAGCTGTATATGCTCGACCACGGTGATGCATTGTGCACTGGTCTTTGCTTAATTCATGTTTTATCCACTTGCAAACATAACTTGTGTCATGGTGACCTTGTGGTTGTAACCTGTGATCCCATCATCATCAAATTGTCAGCTGGGCAATAATAGACAACAGATCACCCTTATTTATAATCACGACATCTTCCCAGGAGTGCATATCAAGCGTGTAAGACGGGAATAGTGGTTAATCTTGTTTAGGTAGAAAGAAGAATGCGGAAAGTGAGTTGAGATTAATTTATTTTACAGATACAGATCTAGTAATTGGCTCGAGTCGAACTCTGAATATACATTACAACACAACACACAAAACGAGATGTCATTACTCATTAAAAAGGCGATCTTATGTTTCAGAATATTCATTCTTGTTATATCGTGCTATATATTTTGATCCCGAACAATGCTAGTGGACAAGTGTCCACCATACGGTGTTGATTGTTTTTATTTAAGACAGGTTGTCGAAATGGTTTATATTTGGGACCCATGAGAGGTAACATTCGACATTCATCAAGTAGTAGCCAATTAGTACATGCAATTTCAGGGTACACGTAAAAAAAAATAGTTTCTTGAGTTGATCATTATCACAATTGATTGTATAGTCGATGATGCCCTGCAGCAACTTGTTGAAAAAGTAAGCAGAGCACTTTGATTCAGCTTATAGTTCTGCATTATCTACAGATACAGGTACCTCAATAGTTGCCACACTTCTGCAGCGTTATGTTACCCACCATCTTGGGCGGAGGGGGGGGGGGGGGAGATTGTAATCCTAACTTATTCGTGGGTTATTCTGCTCAAGCTAAAAAATCTTCATGATTAATTACTGAAAGTTATATAATACAAGTTACTAGCCAAGATCCAAATGTTTTTTGTCGGAAAACAAAGATGAGGGTATTCATAGAAGATCCTGCTTTGTTCATTGTCAACATTTCTTAGAAATCGTTATTAGATAAATCATGGGATGTTTTCGTGACATATCGATTCAATATTACTTACTGTGCTGTGGCCACTTTGGGGTCTGTATTTAGTAGCGTCAACCCGAGCTGCAAGGTCAATGTGGGGGAATTAGGGGGATATTGATGTCAAAGGCCGGATACGTGACACTCTGGCGTTTGTATGGCTAAGCTGAAAACAAATCACAATCTGTGATGTGTGTAAAATTCGATTTCGATTCTAAGAGTTAACATAGAAACCATCATAACGTATTTGATATGATATGATTTACTCACAATAGTTATTCAATATTACACAAAAATGGGATTCTTTCAAGCAAATGATTACGACTAAGTTAGTTTTAATAAATTGCTCCATTATAGCTACATTATCATTAAATTCCAACCATTTTGATGAAAAGTCTTCTTTCAATTTGGCTCAGTTAAGAGGACGATGTGATCCTTGTTGTGTTTATCACCCAGCTGACACGCCAAAGATGCGGAAACCACAGGTTATTATCTGCAAGGTCATGATGAGGCGGGGTGTGTTTACCAGTAGATGAAAACTATATTAAGTAAAGGCCAGTGCAGGGTATTTCGACGGGGTCGAGTGTATAGACACATGAAGTTAACGAAGACAACAATGTCATTAAATACTTTTTTTAAATGTCTAAAATTTTAGACATATAAAATATACATATTAATATTCTCCGGTTGGTATACCCATGATGGTAACTTGTGCTGTTTGTTCTTCTATATTCAACCAGGATTTAACAGATGGGAGACAGATTAAATGGTATGTTTCTATGGCCGAGTAGTATCTTGGTCAGTACACATTACGGCCCATGTGACATGGGCCCCAATGACAGTATCGTTCACGCGATGCCACATCCAAGTGTAACACAGGTATCTTCTGAACTTCAGGCAATGTTTCTTCCCTGTTTCTGATACAGTAGCTAAGCTGAAAAACTGTGATTTTATGAAGTCGGACAATAGATACAGGAGTATATTCACACGAGCTGCCATTAGACACCAGCAGATTAGGTGACATGACTTTCACAAACAAAGATCAGATTTCACGGGATTTTTGTTTATTTGAATGGCCGTTTTGACATCCAAAGTTCATCGAATGTCAAACTCTCAAAGAAAACATGTAACTTTTGTCGTTTTATAACTTCAATCCCTGTCTCTATCGTGGTTCTGATACAATACCTGAAGGAAATCTGACCAGGTCGGGTACATTAGACATCTGAAATATATGGAATGGTCTGAAATAATCAGGAAACACAACTGAATTGTGTGGGAATGCACATTTCACGAATACAAAACAGAGTACACGGAAACGTAGAAAATGTAACTGCAAAATCCCGATCATTCAAAGTGAAATTACATGGTCATCTCCAGTCTTGATATCACTAGTTTGTTGCATATCAAGACTATGTGTTTTATTTGGGTGTTGGGCGAGGCAATAAGCCATATAGCCTGAGAGACTGAATTTTCATGGTAATAATAAACGTTTTTCTTCGATAGGTTAGCTTGTTTAAATTACGAATTTTATTCCTCACACTATGTATTAGAACAATTAAGAATTTACTGTTAATTTATTGTGTTTTATTTTTTTGTATTTGTATTTTTGGTTGATGTATCCTGGAAATTTATCTTCATAGATACGAAATGGCTTGATTTATTTTCTACATAATGACTGGACAGGAGATGTGCTCTCATGAAAAAAAATCCAACCGACTTCAGGAATTCAACCTTATTATGTATCTTGAGAAGTTTACTCCAATGAAGAAGGAGTAGATCGAGACAAGGTGAAGAGCAATGGATGTAGCTGCACGTGGAGAAATTTGCACGTGCTAACTACATGTATGTAATGGTTGAAAAGTGAGCTTGGAACTTCGAACATAATGTAAACACAATTGATTCACGTGAATATATCAACGTGAACACTGCTAATTGTCATGTCCTAACAACATATCATTCTGTTTGCTATGTTTGATGATTTCTACTGGGATGAATGATATCATATTTCTCGTTACACTGACTATCGAAAATAAATTATTCAATTTATTATGCCTATAACAGGACACTAGTGATATAGTTATTGAGAATGGTAGCTAGTTTGGATTATTTAGATTTATCTATATTTATGAGGTTTTGCTGTCCTGTCACATAAGGCTCATGTCTGGAACGGTATGAGTAGAAAAACTGAGAACGACCCTGGAAACACACGCTCGCGTTGAAACACAATATATCATTAGAACCAGAGCAATATGATGTGAACTTTCCCAGAAAAATATCACATATGTATCACTCCCAACCTTCTGTATAAAATTGCAGGATAAGTTTATGTTAGGGAAGTTCATGTTTGCCTCTGGGTCAATATAGAGAAATATCAGATATGTATCACTCCCAACCTTTTGTATAAAGTTATGTCAAGGAAGTTAATGTTTTCCTCTATGTCAATATATGGATTACTTTACATCCTTGAGCCTATGAACCAAACTGTTTCGGCTTAAATGACATGATTACCTTTGATTATTACAATTATCCCCTTCAAAATATAGTTGTATTTGTGGTAAAGTCTGATACATACATCAGAAGAAACCGCTTACTTGCTTAATTGAGACTCTTAGCGTCCACATTACTTATGTGGAAATCCTCCCTCCCCATCCCCTCACTAACATTCTTTCCTTCCCCCATCTTCCTTTTCTGAACAGATTCTCATCTTCCAGGCCTTGATTCCACAGGTAACTCATTGAGTTTCTGTAAACAACATCGAATCAACACAACATTACACCTTTGTCCAGAATTACATTTAATCAAAGTATGTCCTTGCAGGTTTGACTAACACGCCGACAAGTACAAGTTAACGAAACACAAAAATACCAATCACATATGGAACTTACATCCTGAGGACATCAGAAAGCACAAAGACAACAACAGCTTCTGCTTTCGAGTAAAATCTTAAATTTGCTTGATACCTGTATCTAGTTTGTCACTATTGCTAGTCTGACCCATTTTTACATGTCATTTGTCCTAGTCAAATTTGTATATTTACATGTCCTACTGTGTTTCATTAAGCATTATTATGTTGTAGTGCATTATAAGGGCAATACATCTTGTTAGTATTGGATAAAATCATTTTTATTGTGTGAAATTTATCTAGACAAATGATTGTAGAATTTATGATATAATTGATAGGGTTTGCATGAACATCAATAGGTTAGGAGGAACGCAATCTGATTAAATATAAACCAAATAGATGGTATGTTATTGTTTTTCAATACATATTCAATTTCCATTTGAATATTTCCTATATGGATCAACGTATTATCCATGCTCAATAATCAACATGGGCAATAAATGTGCTTAGTTTTACCAATGACGCAATACACCACCAGGGCCAAATTGTTGTGTTATCATATGGTGCTGTGTCATTGACACAGTCAGTCAGTGGGGAGTGATGACCAAGTCCGTTTCCACTAAATGACAACTACATGACATCTTTCGAGTGGTCATGAAGCCACCAGGATCGCGTGACTTCGACGTGTCTGTTCAAATTTGAAGACTGACCAACCAACGATGCCCTACAGGAGACGGCATGATACCCTACTGAAACCTGCTCAGTTACGGTCTGATATACATGTACGAATCGGCCGATTATCTGATGAGTACCTTCCAAATATTCATCAGCGCCCGGCAGGATACCCTGTGGTGATCGCCTCGTAATCGGGCTACCAACATTGGTTGGCCTAAAAATTTGGTCGATCCCCTCGGCACTTGATGGGCATTTGAAGGGGCTCAAGCGTGCTAGCGATTCATTACGTATATCATTTTTCCACCGATCCCCGCAAGAAAGTAATTCTACTTTATTTTCTGCCGATGCCTCCATAGACGTTTCCATGATGTCCGATTGTTGCCCGACGGTCATTTCGGGCGTCGTATCCTCATCAGCGTAGACATCGGTGCACATGTGACTTAGGCATAAAGTAGGTGATATGTGTTTAGTTGATGTATACAACGATAAAAAACGAATAATTCTATCAACACAAATCAGACAAAATAATATGCCGTTCGCTGTGCTAATACTCAATAGTAAGCACATACTTGTTCATATTATCTCAATGAGTGACAAGTGGATGTGGGCGTGGAGGATCGAAAGCACAGAAGGAAATATAATTCGACTGGCAGATACACCAAAAGCTTCTTAGCGTGGTCTTTCAGACAAGGATTGGTTTATAATTGGGTCGCTCAAGCCTGAAATCAAGTTCTGATGGTGTTTGGGGTCTACTTGAATGGATTCTGAGAGTCAACCCTGAGGATATGAATTGATATAGTGTCAGGCCAACCACCATTCTTCTAGAAGTGGCATCTGTTGACCTTGTGACGATAATTAGGTTAATTTTCCGGCTCTCAGCATTAACTCATATGCGAATTGTTGTGGATATTTTCTCTGTTTTCTGTACAAGGAAATTTATCAATGCAAATTTACTGTACTTAATTTGGGTGAACTATTAGGTAACAAAAACACATCTGCTTGCTTGCCAAACTACATGTTCCGATTGCCTGTGGGTACCATTCCACACAGTTTAGGTTCACTGATTGGGTGCATCGAATGAATCCGCAATTTATTATTTCAAGGCAAGCATGCAAACGATTGATTTCAGTCACCCATAATTCATGTTCCTCAACACCACTCTGTATTCCCAGGTCTTTCCCTCTGTAAGTCATTATGTGCTAACGCCTACATATAATTGTCATATCAGGGAAGACTGGTTGCAATATTTTAGATGCTACGCGGGTTCAGATCTTTCCTCTGTCCTCTATGGACATAGCGGGTCCCCTCCTTCAACGCGTCGCTTATTGTGACAATCACCATCCACGAAGCAGAAAATTCCACATGTATTTTCTGCGACTCTGATGCGTCTCGCCACAAAATCTAGAATCCGTCTTGAGACTGAACTCGGTCTGAGAAATCATTTTCTAATAGTTCGGATTTCATTGGTTCCCTGGCTTGGACAAACGGTGTTACCCTTGAAGGCACGTGGCCTCATTTCTCTCAGTAATGTTTCGTTACATCTGCCACCAAGTTTTCAATTCCTGCAAGGAAGGTCAATGACCGTATTATTTTCTGTTTCTCTTATTCTCTCATGCAGCATTACATAAAAAGTCGCCATGATTGGAATGAAAAAAATGGAGCTACTGATTTGATATAATGAACTGCCCGACTACTCAAACTCCTGCTCCGCGCTCTGTATCATACAACTCAGAGAGTTTCAATCCAGATAATTTCGAACACGGTGTGCTTATTGGGGCGACAATCTCAAAAAGTAGTGGCCTCGGGGACACATAAAGTCTATATTCAACCCGGTTGATAAATTGTGCACTAGCCTTTGCTTAATTCAGGTTTCATTCACTTGCAAACACCCCCCGCCTCATCTTGACCTTGCAGATAATAATCTATGGTATCCATATCACCGGCTTGTCAAAAGACAGATAAAAGAAAACAATGTAGGTATCAATCTATTACAAAAAATACAGTAGATTTTGATGATGACAATAACAAACGTAAAATAAAACATTTTGTAATAGAAACAAAGCCCGACCAAATAGTTTATCCAAACACACACTGGCGTCATCAGGGGCTGACAGTGTGTTGAATGTAGTTGTTTCTACTGTACACCTGATGGAATTAGTATACAACTGCCCAACAACCTATGAAAAACCACAATCATTCAAATGATGGCATCTCGCTATGGAGTGCAAACTAAGCTTGTGAGGATGACAAGAGCTACCGATGTGTGTACCGAATAGAAAAAAATGATTTGCATCAAAGTGTGACAAGATTAGTCAGAGTGTACGGATATCAAAGCATGCTATAGATTAACCTGGTCGTAATCATCCACTGTGCGAAAACCTTTCATAATATGCACCATAGTGAATGCCTCTTCTTGGTTAATAATACCAGGTCAGGATGTTGTGACATGAGGTTACATGTGT
The DNA here is from genome assembly GCA_949152475.1 of Terebella lapidaria. Classification (NCBI taxonomy): domain Eukaryota; kingdom Metazoa; phylum Annelida; class Polychaeta; order Terebellida; family Terebellidae; genus Terebella; species Terebella lapidaria. Next base: position 32,391,251 of record OX424567.1, on the reverse strand, counting down.
GCATCGTAGATTCAAAATGAAATTGTCCGCGCACCATAGATTGGACATGATCACAGTACACTAAGCGATACCAGATTGATACCGCAAAATCGACTACTATAGATGTCATTATAGGAAAATTGCTATGAATAGCAGATGATGATAACAGTATGGTTAAATAAATTATCATTGATAAATGTATGTTATATTTGTTAAGATTTCTCAATCCCATCATATGCAATAGTTGTAGGATAGTCTCAATCTCGGAGAGTACGATGGACATCTCAAATTTGAATGGGCTAGAAGCAAGTTCCCGCTTGCAGGATGCAGCTCCTTTCGTTATAACTATGTTCTGATTGGCTGTGGGTACCATTCCCCACAGTTGAGGTTCACTGATTGGGTGCATTGAATGTATCTGCATAATTTATTATTTCAAGGCAAGCATGCAAACGACTGATCTCAGCCAGACTGATTTCATGTTCCTCAACATCACTCGGTATTCCCACGTCTTTCCCTCTGTAAGTCATTACGTGCAAACGCCTGCATATAATTGACCTATCCCAAATGCCCCCAAAAGTTGTAACGTGTTGCAGCATACGTTGAAAATGAGGTAAAAAGACTCGGACAAACTGGATTTGGGATAGGTTAATTGGCATATCTGGGAAGACTGAATGCAATATTATAAATGGTTGCAGGACTTTCCACTGTCACTGTCCGGAATCCGTTTCGGCAGAGGATATTGGGAAACGATATTTTTCGGTTGGGAAACGATATGTTCGATTGGGAAACGCCAAGCTGCAAGGGGGTATGTGTTGTTTTCATCAATAAAGTATGAAAAAGAAAGACAAACATGCGCTAATGTTGTATAAAGTCTTCAGTGTCTACCAAACCTGCTATAATAGGCTATACTTGATGTAATATCGTTTTTGGGACGTGAAATGCGATGAAAATAACACCGTTTTGAACAAATGAACACTGATGATTAAATATGTGTCTGATACACACAAAAAGTATCGCGAGTCAAGAGAAAGATGTATTACATGATCCCACCAAAAAGAAACATTTTACACCGTCTCATTAATAAATATTTGCAGATTTTCTGAACCATTGATGTTTCGGTGGGTAAACGATCCGTATAGAGAAGGCGCCGGTTGGTAATCCATGCTGTTTCGATTGGGAAACGGAAAATTTTATACATATGAAATACGAGATCAACTGTTATACACGAGCAATACTGTGTGGTTTTTAGTGAAAGGTTACCTCGAGTGAATTATAAATTTTATGACTGTATGCACAACATTTTGGGTGTGAAATAAGGTGAATCAAGTGCCCGGGCTCGACATAATAGAAAAAGTTTTGAGATTTTTGTTTCAAAACATGTTAATTTGGGTCTTTGACATTGTGTATAAAGATGGAATGCCTTGACGATCGATAGGCCCAATATTTAGGCTCAAAAGGCCAAAAATTCAGTTTTTAGCTGTTTTCTCAGAAACTGTCTGATCAGTTTTGAGATTTTTGTTTAAAAAGATTCCTCTTTCTGAAGTGTATAAGTTTCGTTGCCCTTGAATCGCCGGTCTGCATGTGGTGGCCATTTTGAATTTTCGACAGGTTGGTGAAAAAAATCCTTTTCGTCCCTAATAAAGTCACTATTCGTTTTGAGTGATATCCAACCAAGAAATTTCCCCCTTTGAAAACGTTTTTGGATTTCACGCAATTTTTCCTTGATAATGGGAGCTGTGTGGAGTAAACTCCCAGAACACTTCAAGATAGAGCTTAAATATTGGCACATTCAAATAGGAATTCATATATTGTGGTTTCGGTGGTGATTTTGAATTTGACCTTCAATGACCTTAAGACGCCCTTCTGTGTCAGAAAAACAGTCAATTTTGGACTTTGGCGGCCATTTTCTCAAAAATTGTTCAGACGGTTTTCAGGTTATCGTTTGAAAAGATCACCCTTATGTACCTTTGCGACATGTCTAAGTTTCTTTGCCCTTGTATCACTCAAAGTGGGCCATTTTGGCCCAAACTTGGCACAAATGGGACTTTCCCATGTTAAATTCTTTTATGCTTCATAATGGGACATATTGTTGCTAATATCTCACTTAATATTGAGATTAGATATTAGGAATCAATTGTGGACATAAAGGAAATGATATGTGCTGAATATTCTCATAACCTTGAATTTCACATTCGACCTAATTTTCAAGGTCACAGGACAAAATGGGTAATATCTCGCTCCTTATCGACTAAATGGCTTGGGAATCAATTGTGGACATATAGGAAATGATATACGTCGAATTTTCTGATGACCTTGAATTTGGCCTTGATCTCATTTTCAAAGTCAGAGCACAAAATGGCCAATATATTGCTTATTATCGACTTTACAACTGAGGAATCAATTGTGGACATATACATGATATAGAGAATGATATATGCTTAAAGTTTTCGTGACCTTTGATCCTATTTTCGAGGTCAGACAACAAAGTGGCTAATTTCTCGCTTTTTATCAACTTCAGAGCTTAGGAATCAATTGTGGACATATAGGAAATGATATATGCCGAATATTCTCATAATCTTGAAGTTGACCTTTGACCTTATTTTCAAAGTCAGAGCACGAAATGGCTAATATCTCGCTCATTATCGACTTTCCAACTTAGGAATCAACTGTAAACATATAGAAAACAATGTTCCCCTTGGGCAGACATTGTTGAGAAATTACCATTGCAGACTTTGAGACCTTAACACTGTACAATTCTCGGGTAACATTTCTTAGCCTTTGGGCTAATTTTTCCCTGTTTCCTCATCCACAGCGCGTCTCAGTATAGAAAAGGTATTTTCTTGGTGTTTGTCAAATGAGTGCTTCGCAATGTGGTTAGAGTCTTCAAACTTAGAATGACAGTTATAACACCTGGTCTTGAAGCCGCGAGACGCCATCTGTTGAAAGAAATAATAAGAATGAATGAATAATAGCCAAAGAACGAGCCTTAACGGGCATAAATTTCCAATAAAATATCGTTTACTAATCGAAACACCCATATCAGAACTGTTTTCCAATCGGAACAGTATCGTTTACCCACCAAAACATCAATGGTTCAGAAAATCAGCAAACATTTATTAATGAGGCGATGTAAAATGTTTCTTTTCGGTGGGGATCATGTAATAAACCTTTCTCTTGACTCGTGTTACTTTTTGTGTGCATCAGACACATATTTAATCATCAGTGTTCATTTGTTCAAAACGGTGTGATTTTCATCGCATTTCACGTCACAAAAAGGATATTACATCAAGTATAGCAGGTTTGGTCGACACTGAAGACTTTATACAACATTAGCGCATGTTTGTCTTTCTTCTGACTAACGATTACACCTATTTTTTCATACTTTATTGAGGAAAACAACACATACCCCCTTGCAGCTTGGCGTTTACCAATCGAACATATCGTTTCCCAACCGAAAAATATCGTTTTCCAATATCCTCTGTCGAAACAGATTCCGGACAGTGACTGTTCTTTGTGGACATAGTAGACTTTTTTCGTGTCGGGGGTGTTTCGGGGGGTATTTCTTGGTGAAGTACCGCGGTCAAGTGAGTAGGGGTTTTTGCGCATTGAAGCGTGGCGAATATAACTCAGATTCATTAATCAGCGCCTGTTAGGCCACACAAAATAGAACCGAACTCTAGCAGAGGTATGCTATACTGCATTTTCTTTTATCTCTAATCAGGAATAAAAGAGTGTCAGACGGATTGAATGAGATGTTTCCCGTTGTCGCGCAGTGTTCATGGGCAGCATACTAAAAGTCGGCCCAAATACCGTACATTATTCCTTAATACTACTCGTCCAATGAAAACATACCATTTAATCCGTCTCGCACCTTTTCAATCCTTATTGAATATAGAGGAAGGCGCAGGATTTGATACTTGGGCGCATGTAGCGCAGCTTACTATTTCTTCTAAATTCAATGAAGATTAAAAAATGTGCCAGACGGATTAAATATGGTATACATTAAATGGGTAAGTAGTATTAACAGAGTAAGGTGCGCTACTTGGGCCCTACAGGCTTAGACAACCCTGAACATATCAACTTATGTAAAGTTTATTGCTAAAATATAATATATTTCACCTGAGGTATCTGTTATTCGCTCTTTCAGTCACTTTCATCTTTGTATGCACAAATAACATCTGACATTCAGAAATTGTGCAACATCAGAATACTTTATTAATATTGGGCGAAACACGCTAAATAAATTTGCAGGGGAAAAATCATGGAGTGCGAATAATAACATGACAATGGTGAAATGTGGTTGGTGTTTGTGTATTGGTCAACATCAGTTCCATTACAACCAGTTATCTTCATGTGTTTCACCAATGTAACACGAGTTGGTGACAACTCGTGTTACATTGGTTACATTGAAAAAATATGTTACATTTCTATATTTATTTAAGTTTGTTGGTACAATTTGTCGATTTCACCAGAATAAACCTTCTGGTGTGATTTTGGGATACTTTTCCATAAAGTAAAGATAAGGGATTCACTATTATAGACCGCCCGTAATAAACACATTTCTTACGACATTTCTATTTTCATGATTGTACGACTATTATAATGATACTCTCGTGTTTCTCAGTCTTAGACTTTCGGATCCAATGTAAAGCTGGGTTCTGTTATAATGGGTGAATTGTGACAAAATGCCACAGGCATCCTCCTAACAGGTAATATCGTCAGTGTTTGGCTAGTAAGCAATCGGCCAGTCTCATTATTTAGAGATAAAAAAAATGAAGTGAGTCTTGATCGTTGTTCTGAAATTCAATGGAATCATTATTTGACAATATTTAACATTTATTACATAATTTGGACAGTGCAATATGTACTCGTAAGCTCGGAATCCTCGAAACGACCGCACGGTACATCGTATACAGAAAAATATGGGATATTTTGTAAAATTTTTGAAACTTGAATATGCATATTGACATCATGACCAAATTCTGATCTATGTCATGGTTGTAGCAACGAATTCTGAAAAGTGCCTAAAAAAAAACAGTGTGAAACTGTGTTCATTCAGTATCACTGGTGCGAAACTGCAATTGGCACATCAACATGGCCGAACGTGATAAATGTATCAAAAACAAACTGATCATGTTTCTGTGAAATCGTAACATTGACATGTCGCGCGTTAGGCTACATTCAGATAATTAGTTGATCTTCAAGATTGAAGCAATGACGAACGTGAATACAGTCGTGCTATCGAAATGAATGGGTGAGAATTTTTGCTGATTATGCGTTCCTGATGCGCCAATTAATAATTCGGCTTTTCAAGCGATACGCCAATACTATATCCTTACTATGATGACCATTGTGTACAAACATATCATATTATTATTCTCCTTTCACACACAGATATTTTGAATGCTGGCAGTGGTTTACAAGACGAATTGTTTCGAAACGACAAGAAAATATCGCTGCATGGAAAAAAGACTGAACGAAAACGCGGGTGTGCTGGTGTATCGGTCGATACATTTGCCAGTCCAATCGGGCTATATTTTGTAAAAGTTTTTGCTGGTTTTAAGCTATGTGTCAGTGTGAATAAAATCACGATGAAAAGTGTAACCTGGAGCAAAATCAATGACACTGCGGTCATTAAAGTTATGTGTCTGTGGTATTAACAGGGCTATCTTTAGGCCTATAGGTTTATCACTCGTCGAATTTGACCGTTCATGATACTGATTTTGTGAGTATCATTCATGAATCCCTCCTAAAATATGGATTTATTTATATCGATATCCATTCGTCAATAGGCCTATACATATGTAACGTGAGACCAAAAAATTCAGTGATCCCCGAAAATACCACCCCCCCCCCCCCCCCGACAAAAAAAGCACCAAAAACTCGCTGACCGGCGCTTTTTAATTCGAATGACATTTACTGCTCTGATATACAACATTTATCGCAGGAATAGCATATAGCTGTCTGTACTTCCAATGAAACATATGTGAATATAAAACAGACTACCCCTCCCGACGTGTATAGAACGTGATTCGTTAAATATAAATATGCTTTCACATATCAAATTCTTCTAATTTGAATCCGAATTATAACAAACGACTCAAATCTCGACGGTGTTACACTACACGTTCTTGCCAAAAACGTGTGTGAGGTGAACGCTGGACCATTGAGCTACTGAGACCCGATGAACCAGTTCCTTGCATAAGTCACACACGGAGATTGTAATACAATGAACAGTGATAGTGGTAAATTAGTTAGACATTATAAATTGGTTTATAATTTTGTTTGGCCTCAATCTCTGTGGAGTGTCGACTGGATATCGCTCTTGCGGGATTAGTTTGCTTTAAGCTGCACGCATCAATGAATAAACCCCTGGGTGCCGAGAAGAGGGGATAGTTACGGTACTTTACCCTCGAAATACCCCCGACACGAAAAAAGTCTATCGCGTCCTTTTCTTCAGCGTGTCGATTATTGTGACAATTACCACCTCCAAGGCAAAACAAACCTTCGTCTCTCAAAAAACACTCATCCCAGGTGTACAGTATCCACCTTCCAATCCTTCTGTTCTTGCTGATTCGTCCAAAGTTATTGTCAATTGGATTGTGTAAGATGAAATTGAAAGCGAAGTTGAGCGACTGCAGAATTATAAAATTGGCAATGATGAACTCCAAGCGTTGAAGGGCTGATCACATTGAGGGTTTTCCGATGGTGTTACGAGAATAAGCGCTGTTGCAACGATGATCACCTGAGAATTGGGTTGTTGGCTTACTGCCAGGCCTTAACGAAATATCATGTCTCAGGATAGCATGGCCGTATCTAATAATACACAAGTCATATAACATGAACTTAGAGTGAACTTTCACTTTCTTAGAAAGTAGAACAGTACAAAATAAACAATGGTCTTAATAGAGGCGTTCCATGAATGTATATAGAATACCACTGATTCAAAGTAGCACGAACTGTTGTCATGGCCTTCCAGAAGAACACCAAATATCGGGGATATAAGAGGAAAACCTGATATGCAATATTATAAATGTTACACGGTTGGAGGTCTTTACAATATTCTCGGTTGACATAGCGCGTCCTTTCCTTCAGCCACCCCCAAGGCAGAAAATGTTTCCCGATATTGTACTCTCTGCGAGTCTGATGCGTCTCGCCACAAAATATAGAACCCGTCTTCAGACAGAACTCGGTCTGAGAAATCATTTTCTGATAGTTTGCATTTCATTGGTTCCCTGGCTTGGACGAACGGTGTTATCCTTTAAGGCACTTGGACTCATTTCTCTCAGTAAATCTTCATCACATCATTTGCCACCAATTTATCAATTCCTGCAAGGTGGGTCAATGGCCGTATTATTTTTTCTTCAATATCATTCCATCATTCGACAACCTGTAAAGATTTGTCATGATTGGAATAAAAAATGATAATAGAGCAACTGATTTAATAATGCAATGTCCGACTTAGTATTCGAATTCCAGCACCATGCTTTATCCCATAGAACTCATAGAGGTTTAACCCAGATAATTCCAAACACGGTGTGCTCATTGGGGCGACAATTTCATCAGAATTGGTGGTCTCGGGGCCATATAAGCACCCTGCAAAATGCCATAGAGCGTTGCCCGATCTAGTTCTTTTGTTTAGCGGTCAGGTCATGTTGTTGTCAACGCTGTAAGACTAACTCTTTGGAAGCTGATGCCGACACAAGGTGAGTAAAGTATTTTTCTGTTAAATCTGCGGTAATCTCCGTCTCTCAAATACACCTATCACTGGCTGGCCGCAGGTATCGCGATATCAACTAAAAACACTGTGTGAGTTTCTTGATCAGTGGTTACAGAAATGGCGGGAGTAACTGTTAATTGCGCAAAAAAGCTCTATGTTAGTATTGTGCATCTACATATGTACAGCACCGGTTTTCCAAAGACGTCTCAACCAGAAATAAGTGGTTTTTGTTTCTTGAGCATTGTGGCATGCATATGAATTGAGAAAGTAACCCTTTCCCCAAGCCAGAACTGGGTTTTCCGCGAAAACAAGCCTCTCCCCAAACTGAAACTCTGGGTTTTCTTCAGGTTAGGCCAGTCCAAATTACAATGTTGGTCGTTGGAATCGCCGGCCCTAAAACCTTCAAAATATTTTATATTTAATAACTAAATCCCGCCCGAATCGATCTGACAGTGCCAAAATAAATATAAATCTCCACCCACCCCTTTTCAAGAGCGCCAAAAATAAACGACCACTCCCCCACGCTTCTCTGTAAGTATAAAAGGGGAAGAAAATCAAGATATTGCTTACTTTTTCTGTGAGTTACATCACCGGGCAGTAATATAAAAATGAATTCGTGATATGGTCACACTTGGACGTGGGAATAACAGACATTTAAGGGTTTGTTTACAAATTGGTCTTGCTCCAAAATTGTCAAAACAACATATACTGCGATATTTGAAGCTTTGTGGCTCCAAAGCACCAAAAAGTTTATGCAGAATCCACCAAGACTGCATACATGCCACGGAAATTTTAAAGGCACTATTTGATTGGATACACGGAGATTCCCGGATGGATATCAGGTGTGCACTGATATGATACCGGTGTGAAGCTAGCTGCTCGTTAACGGATCCTTTATTATCTAGATTTATTTATTACTTGGCGAAATACACGATTTTGCTTTGCTGTAAATTGTAAAACACTACGGGCGGATTTTTTACCAACACTACATAAACTTTCTTTTTTTTTTTTTACAAAATCCTAATCCTTGAGCCACCCCAACGCCCGTATTATTTTGAAGCAAAATATTATAAGTACCAATTAGCCCTACTCCCAGTACATGTAAACTGAAATCGGCATTTTTGACGAAATAGATTTTTTCTTGTAATAGTCCATAAAACTTTATTTTTCTTTTCTTTTTTATTCTAATCCTTGTGTCAAAGTACAAAAAAGTTTATGCAGAATCCACCAAGACTGCATACATGCCACGGAAATTTTAAAGGCACTATTTGATTGGATACACGGAGATTCCCGGATGGATATCAGGTGTGCACTGATATGATACCGGTGTGAAGCTAGCTGCTCGTTAACGGATCCTTTATTATCTAGATTTATTTATTACTTGGCGAAATACACGATTTTGCTTTGCTGTAAATTGTAAAACACTACGGGCGGATTTTTTACCAACACTACATAAACTTTCTTTTTTTTTTTTTTACAAAATCCTAATCCTTGAGCCACCCCAACGCCCATATTATTTTGAAGCAAAATATTATAAGTACCAATTAGCCCTACTCCCTGTACATGTAAACTGAAATCGGCATTTTTGACGAAATAGATTTTTCTTATACTAGTCCACGAAACTTTACTTTTCTTTTTTATTCTAATCCTTGTGTCACTTGATGACCTTTACTTTTTTGAGCACACATATTGGATGTATCAATCAGCACTAGCCCAAGATTCGGGTTCAAGATTGTAATCTTGCAATATGACCCATTGAAATAATCACTTGTGGAAATTCATTCTTTGGCGATTTTCACCAAATATATATATTTTAAAAACAAAATCCTAATCCTTGAGCTATTCTAATTACTATACTACTTTGAAGCAAAGTATTAGCAGTATCAATTAACCCTAGTCCCAGGCTGGTTCACAACCCTATTCCCGAGATATGATGTAATGAAATCAGCATTTCAAAGATTGTCGCCTGAAACTGATTTGTTTGCATTTCTGAATTGTAAGCAAAATATCTTGAATATTCGTGAAATATATTGAGAAAAAAAAAACACCCGGAAGCAAAATGGTTGATTGGAAAATTTAATACAAATGTTCACTCGGAGGCCTATGTATTTTTAGTATTTGTGATATACATATTTTCTAATAACCCGATCGTAAGCAAAACGGATAATTCGAAAATTAAATAACAATTTCCGCCCGTATGCAATTTTTTGCGAAAGAAAAAAAAAAAGAAAAAAATATCGTACGCTCGTGTGATTTTTTTTCAGACAAAAATCTAAGACTAACTTTAGAATTTGGTCTGGCCTTATAAAAGACTCTACCGCAACAAAGTAATCAGAGGGTGTACGACACAAGAAAACTAAAAAAGAACATTGAACTGTTTATTTGTAATGTTTTGGTGATTCTAATCACGTACCTAGAAAATACACGTCCGTAAGGAAAGTCGTTGGGATATAAATCTACGGCCAGCACCTGATTGGTATTTTAGCATATGAAACCAAATACTGGTATCAATTATTTGTTTTGTCAATGTAACCGTAATATACATGCACTACCGGTAATTGGGTGCCACTTGACAGAAATTAAATGTCTCGTTTCCATAAGTCCAAATATAGAGCAACTGATTCCTACATTTCAATCCTAATTGTTTGCATTGGATTGTTTGCAATTAATATATTATATTCATGTTGTGTAGCCTTGTTCCGTGCTATAAATTGCGAGAAATTGTATTGTGAGAATAAAGACTTGTATGGTCATTTCTCCTCTAACCTGAACAAGATCGTACATGATGAATACATAAAACAGATAATGACCATACATCAACAAAGAAAGCAGCTATGCAACACCAACACGTACTAGTACTGTGCATTGAACCACCATGTGTTCAGTGTAGAGTACCTGCTGTCAATAATTACCATACGTATCAGTGATTTCGGAACTTGTGACATGCCAAGTTAGGATTCCCTAACCCTGTGGCATCTTCTGCACATGTATGGGATAGCTTTTAACAATAATCTATTTTACTTATAATCAGGTTATGTATATAACCATGATAACGATGGAGTAATAAAATCAGAAAAAAAATCATAAAGCTACTACTTATGAGTACTGACATGTACCAGTGGGCGTAATGGGATGTGAAGTATATGAAGCACGGCTAATAATTGGGTTGCTCAAGAACGAAATTAGGTTTATATGATGTCTGAGATCTTTTGAATATTGCCGCAGCATCATGTAAAGAGCGGGCTTTGAGATCCACGCCAGACAACATGGATGGATACCGAGTCAACCTGATGATCATTATTCTGGAATTGGCATCTGTTGACCTTGTGTCGATAATTTAGTTAATTTAGCGGTCCTCAGCAATGAATCATATGGGAGTTGATGGAAATTGTTTGGCTCTAGTGGGGAGAATTGTATCATTGTGAATACACTGCCTGATTTGTAACCTGTAAAGTCAACGGTAAGAGAGGAATCAGCCATTTCGTGTTGTGACCTTGAAAATAAGTTCAAGGTAATGAGAATGCTTGGCATATATCATTTCCTATATGTTTACAATTGATTTCTAATCTGAATATTGAGTGAGATTTTAGGATATTATATATTAGGTGTCCGACCATAAAGCATAATTTAACATGGGAAAGTGCAATTTGGGACCCGTTGAAAAAAAAATGAAAATGACCGCCACACACAGACCAGTGATTCAAGGGCAACGAAAATTATACACATTACAAAGATATATGAGAAGCTTTGGAACCGAAATCTCAAAACTGATCAAATAGTTTTCGAGAAAATGGCCGCCATTTTAGAAAGAAAGAAAATATAAAAAAAATTAAAAAATAATTCCCTCGGTTTTTTTTCTAGGCATTTTTTTTGCAGAATTTCAGAAAAATTTGACTGTAAACCTTAAAGATAAAAATGTAGGCGGACGACGACAGCGACTGACGACAGACAGACTGCCACGGCAATAGGTTATCGGACCAAAGGTCCAGTAACCTAAAATTGGGCATGTATCTTCTCCCTCGTGAACAATCCGTTTTTATATCAGTTATTATATTACTGTAAGGCAACTGAAAGTCCAATGTAGATCTATTGGCAATGAAAACAAAATACGATATTCGAAGTCATATTATCCATGGGCATATATGCGCCTGGGGTTCCAGGAGGAATAATGTAAGTCTAATGTAGTAGATAGAGCACGGGCATCCGTGGGTATGGCTCATACGCGAGGTTATTCTCGAGGCGTTAGCCGAGAGATTACCGAGTGTATGAGCCATACCCACGGGTGCGAGTGGTCTATCTGACTTCTACCACGGGTTCACTCAAGCGTGTTCCTATATTCCACGGAAGACAGTGGTTTATGTTGAATAGACCACAGTCTGGCCTATTGTTAAAGGTGTCAACCGTGTTACAAAATGATATATACGAAATGGGTTTGTTTCGAACGATATTACAGTGTTACTGTTTGTGTGTTTTTCAATTCTTTTGTGATGCATGGCACACGGTGAATGTAAAGATCTAATCCTGTTGGTTGACCGTGCCATTGCCTTTTGTGTATATATATATTTTTTTGTTTTAAAGGCAACAAAAACGGGCCTGAATCATCTCACCCAGGGAATAATCCGCCATACGAATCAGTATTCATTTTAGAATAGGTCCACTGAAAGTCCATGGTATTGTCAATGAAAGCTATAATCACCTTTTGGCATTGACAAAATTTATTCATTCTGCGATAGCCTTATTTTGTCTATAGAATGAGAAATCGTACATATTGGAGTCTGGAAATGTGTATTATGTGCCTAGATTGAGTTTCCAAATCAAGATTCGAATTCGGGCGCATGATTTTTTTCCTCAAAGCGGCCCGCCTTGTGGGCGAGTTATATACACAGTCTGATGACGTCATTGGTATTTGTGTAGATACTGTGGTAACCGCGATGTAGGCAGGCCGATCATTCTCTATTCACTGTTCTCATGCACGATTATTGGCTATTTTCTGAGTATCTGTTGTCGAACTGTGCATATTTCTTATATATTCCCGACTATCCCGAGATGTACTTTCAAGTTTGCGTGACAAACAAAAATGCTAAATTTGGCTGATTTTAAAATTGATTCCAACTTTAAAAGAAAATACGATATATAATTTATACAAAGTCAAAACCCATTAACAAATCGGTTAATGACAAACACAGTGTGTATCTAGGAACCAAAATGAAAAACAGCAAAGAAAACCATAATGACTAAACTGGAAATGTAATTACCTGTACCAAAGCTGTTGTAGGGTTCCAGTCGACAGATCTAATAGATAATATGACTTGACGAAAAAATGATTGAACTGACACTTAGCACATCAGAGTTTGATATCGCGTTGTTGGATAAACTATAATTGGTCGGGCTTTGTTTCTATTGCAATATGATGTAGTTTACGTTTGTTATCGGCATCATCAAAATCTTACTTTATTAGTGGTAATAGATTGATACTTACTTTCAAACATCTCGCTGTGATGCAAACACGACGTCGTGCACGTGCAACAAACTTGAAGTTACTCCTCAGCCTCTTATTCAATTTCAGCACCCATAACAAGGCAAATTACAGTAACTGCAAATTTGTTTGGTGAAACCATGCGAGAGTACAGTAACTGTCATTTACTGCAATGTCATTGCAGACACTGCGTTTTTTCTTGACATGACAACGTTTTGTTGTAGATACTGTAAATTAAAAAGGTGAATTATATTGAGGTAGATAATGCAACAGATAAGATACCTCCAAATTTCAGGGAAAACTAATTTTAGGCTCATTTGCAGTTACTGCGGTTATGCCTGGGACAGCAGTACAGCTTTGTGACCATATCAACAACATCGGAATTTGCAAGTGATGCAAGTTTGCTGTTATCATTGTCCAGTCATTGCTCAATCGAAGAGTATTGGACAAAGCATTTGTTCACAATGTCAAAATAAAAGTTCCTACGTCGTGTTGATTGCATTGTTGAAATTCAAATAACTTAGTAGTCAGGATATGTTAGGTAGATGATTTGGACATATCAACAGTATTAGAGGTGTATACGTCTGGCACAGTCCATTAGTTAGTTTGAAAATACACATTACTCACAATGACACAATCTCTTGTCATAATCCATGGAGAAGAACGCTCAAAAGTACAGGTATATATACTGCAGCTGTGCTTAATCACTCAGACTAATATGTTCGTGTAAACTAACATTTTACAGAGAGATATTATCGAATACCAAAAACGTTGGGGGTAATTAATTGGGGGCATTGGCTACATGTGCAGTTCATTAGTTAAGTCAATCAAGCAGACACTTGACCTTAGCCTATCATTAATACTACTCCCTCATATTCCCAAGGTTTTCTGGGTAGTTTATGTGTTAACTCCCACGCCAATTAGGTTGTTATCTGCTACTTAATGTTGGTATATCTAGAGAAACCTAATTGCAATATTCCAATGTGTGCATCAATACCACCTTTATGCAGCTGTTCTTCAATAAAACTGCAAGCTATTTTCTGCAACGTGTCCCTTATTGTGGCAGAAATGGTTTCCCGAGATTGTATTTTCTACGAATCTGTTGTCTTCCATTGCTGGTGTGTCTCGTTACATAAGCGAGCTTCACCAGAATCCGTCGCCAAAGACAAAACTTGGTCTAAATAATCATTTTCTAATGTTAGATTCACGTTTTGTTGACTTTTGTAGAGGAGTCATATTTCTAGTCGCTGATGCAGTTTTGATACTCAATACTTCTATTTACGTGGATTGCCTGCCGATGATGGATTCGTCGCCCTTTAGTTCATGTGGACCTATTTTATCCAGTAATAGACGTGGAATCAATACCCAGTATCAAGCACTCCGAGCAAACAAAACAGGGTCCGCCATCCAATCTCACAGTCCGGGGACAGAAAGTCATATCAGGCATACGAAGTGAGAGAAAACAAAAATGACAGGGAAACTCATGAACCCCCGTAAATGGCCATCAGGAGGTGAAATCAGGTGTTCCGGAAAGAGTGAGCATTTCCTGCCCCACTAGTGGCACCCGTCATGAATTCCCCAAAATTAACATGAAAACAGATCTAGTTGCATGGCAGACATGGATTTGCTGTATTTATCAACCAGATCATGATGACGTCCATAGAATTTCTTAAACGCAGCGATAAGTCTTGGTAAAACATATCCTTGTCGTAGCAGTTTAGAGACTAGCTGGGCACTTCGATAGACAAAGTCCTCATATTTGCAACTAGCTCTGGAATAGCGTATAAGTTGAGAAACAAACACACCATATGCCGGTGACATAGGAATGTTGCTGCTTAGAAAAGGGAAATTGACTATGGAAAAATTGAAATCATCACGTTTGTCATATAATCTAGTTGACAGGTTAGATTCATTATCAATCTCCAACCTCAGGTCTAGATAGTTGGAAAAATTAGCGGATTTTGTAGTATCCTTAATTTCAAGTTCCTTAGGATATATGACATCCAAATAATCACCAAACTTGGGATTATTTAGCGACAATACATCATCTATATATCGGAAAGTGAAATTAAAATTACATGTTAGTTTCTTAGAACCTCCTCTTTGTAAATGTTGGATAAAATCTGATTCATATGAGTATAAAAACAGGTCTGCCAATAATGGTGCACAGTTTGCACAGTTTGCACATCAATAGACTGCCTTCATTTTATATATTTCCTTTCCCAAATAGAAATACTCCACTCGCCCTGAAGTAATAGCATTTTTATTTGGTTCTAATCTTTTTCGTTTAATCAACAACCTATGAAAAATTGTCATGATTGGAATAAAAATAGAACGATCAGTTTGATTAACTGCCCGATTTCTCAGATTTCTGCACAGTTTGTGGGAAAGCTTCAATGCAGATAATTCGAAACACGTTGTGCTTATTGTGCCAACATTCTCCTAAAAAATCTACGGCCTTGGGGCCACATTAAGTAGATATTTTCAACCTCATTGATGCATCGTTTGCTGGCTTTTGCTTGATTCAGGTTTCATCCACTTGTAAACAACACCCCCGCGTTATATTGAGATAATAACTTGTGGTCTGTAGCGTTGCAGATAATATTATCATCATATTATTGGATATTAGAGATGTTTCCGGAGGTCCATCCCTGGCAAAATAGGTTTTCCGTGCCTTTTTACCAACATCGCTAGCCGCGAAGCGGCTAGGCGCCATGTTTGGTAGTGTATTCACAAATCCATGGAGCCATGGAGGACCCAAATATGGCGCAGCTAATACTGCATTTTGGCTGAAGCCGTCTGGATAGTTGTGTAGGTTAGGGGGGTTTGGGGGGTTTACCCCCCAATCTACGACCCATATTCACCTAAATTTTTGTATTGTGATTCATACACTTACTTTTGGTTGCGATAATATGGTCGCAACAGCTCATTCAGTTTATTTTTCAATATGTCTTTCATTGCAATGTCGCTTTTGCATTGCTATAACTGTATTGTGCACCGTATTGAATGACGTCATCTTTATGCGTATATAGCTTTTGCATAGGAACCAATCATATCGCGTCATTGCACCACGCCCCTAGCAACAACAAAGGTCAAGGTAGATCTAGTCGCGTGCGTCACTTGGCGCTAGTCTTGTTTTGATTTCAGAAGCGTGTGATTTTCCAGATCCGTTTGTTACGATTATGGTAGAAAATTGAAGGTAAGTGAAAGATTTCCATAAAGTTTTCTAGTTTAGGGGGTTTGGGGGCTTTACCCCCAGTGTATGAAGCATGATGATGCTAGAATACATCACCCGTGCCGTGGTTACGTTGCCAGCCCAGCCTCACTCAGACTTCAGTCTCAGGTTCAATGAGTGCAAAACGTAGCACGTGCTCTCTGCCACATTTGAGGCGGATCTAGATGCAACGGTGGATCTCAGTTATGAAGAGATATTTATTTTATCGACTTTGCAATTGTATACAGTATATATCTATGCTAGCTGTGAACATCACAATCACACTTGGAATCATTTTGTCATTTCAGCATTTGCCACAAACCAAAGCCAAGGCAAAGCATGACTGCAAGATCAACTTCAACTTGCATACCAGATAGATCTATACTACACACAGTAAGCTTACAGCTCTGGCAGAGCCTCTGCGTCGCTCAGGCTGCGGCTACACTACAGACAGGCTGAGACACTCAGACAGCCAGTCAGGCGAGTCAGCACACAGCAACAACTAAATATCTGAGCCTGAAAGAAACTGTACTAGTGCGTAGTGCAGAGCAGCCACCTGCAAGGATCAAGAATAACAGTACGTATATTATATGTGTCTATAATTTACTGTAACTGGAATAGTGTGCAAATACCGTGCTGTCATCATCTGTCAGATATTCTACAGATCCCAAAAATACAGGTTCTGACTCTACAACTTAATCTCACATTTCAGGTTTCAGTTCTACATGTCAACATGAATGATATGTCATAGAAGGAAACACATCTACTGACAAACCCCACCGAAGGGAAGATGAGAGGCCAAGACCAACCAAATCAAACTTCATCAAGTGGCTAATATATCTATAATGTTGTCATGTCCTGAGTAACAAATTACAGGCACTATTGACCATGATTTATTAAATGTCAAAGAAAATTGTTACGCACTCCGAAATGTCTCAATATGTACGTTAAAGTGCAAAACTACAAGATATGGCTTGAATCAAAGGCCCTTTGGCTTGAATAGTGTCAGTCATGAAGGAACATGGCATTGTTTACCTCAAAATATAAAGTGCTAAAAAAATCTCCAGGCATTTAAACATAAGCTGTCTGGATGGTGAGGACCAATAAATAGTTGTAATGTTTGCGTATTATCATGTAATATGTACAATATATGAAATAACTGACAATGGTATGATAATGATAATTTGTTTTTGTTGCCCAATGTTCATCAGCATTTGTATATGTCACCTCATCATCTATGATTCATTGTCGGTCATTAACCTTGTGGCTAGTGTTTATTGTTTCATGCTATACCGATGTAAAATAAAGTTCATCTATATGATTATTGATCATCATAGATTGATCATGACATTTTGTCAAAAGTTCATGTATAGTGTGCGCAACATACTATCTAGTGGTAGAAGGAGTAGCGATTTTTGTAACCGGTTAACCGTTAGACCGTACCCGCTTCGTAAGCGGGTACTCGTAAAAAAATCACCATTGCATTGACATATTAGTAATAGTGAAACGGTCGGTCCCAAAGTTGGGGATTGTCTCGTGTACCGTATGTACTATCCATCATTATTTGCATCCAGGAAAATCCTGGTCACAGTCAGGCATTACAGTAAACATAGTACTGCTATTAATATTCTGTTTCCATGTTGTTTCAACATGGTATCACTTTGGCACCACAGATCAAATGTCAATGTATGCATGAAATGCTAGGAAGTGGCAAATAAATGTGTAATACCATGTCTAGATTGTTGCTGCATTTGAATATACACATATATGTTTTGAATGAATTTAGGACACCATAATAGGGTTACTAGTATCTGAATTTCTAGATATGTCATCGGTATAAACAAGCTGACTTCTATTTGTGGTGGATTTCCTGGTAATACCAGAGAAGATAAAACCGGTTTTATCTTCTCTGGTAATACTAGTATTGGAATGCAAAAGTAAATTTAGTGTATAATATAGAGCAAAGAAAAAATTGGCCACAATTTTGAACAAATTCGTGAAGTTTCCGGCAACGTATATTCCGTGTAGAGAGGATAGTGATATATGCAGGTAAATAGGAAGTGCCTAAACCAACATAGAATCTTTTTTTTTTCACCACGCGATGTTGGTTTTTGGGCAGCTATGATGCATTTTCTTGTTATAAATGGCTGCCGTTGAAAATCCGGATAATCATGTTTTGGGCTGTAACTCAGCTTCTACTACACACAAAGACATGATTTTGGTGTCTATGTCCATGTTTGTGATACTGGGGAATACGATGGTGTCATTCCTAAATACATTTGACAGTTGGTTGCCTCAGAATTCAATGAA
This sequence comes from Terebella lapidaria, assembly GCA_949152475.1. Lineage (NCBI taxonomy): Eukaryota > Metazoa > Annelida > Polychaeta > Terebellida > Terebellidae > Terebella > Terebella lapidaria. The sequence continues at coordinate 32,372,552 of OX424567.1, read as the reverse complement.
ACCATCGAAAATCACATTTCTGACCATGGTGCCACTGAAGACATAAGAAGTAAAGTGTGATTAAAACACATGCCAGTGATTCACAGTTGAGGACAAGCACATTTTGTGGTTTCCCGCCGTTTCGGTTCACAAATTTTTATACCAGTAGTCGGCGGGATATACCCGTATGTGAGAACAGCTACTCAGTGGTCCATTCGAATTATGGAAATATCTGAACATGCATGAGATAGCGGGAAAGACTTGGAATTGGTCCATTGAAGGGGTTCTTCACTTTGAGTGTTTCCAATGGCGAGATTACTATAATAAGTGTTGTTTGAAAAAGGTCAAATTCAAGGTCATGAAAATATTCAGATTATATCATTTACTACATGTCCACAATTGATTTCTGAAGAGTGAAGTCGATAGTGTGTGAGATATTAGCCATGTTGTGCTCGGAAACGAGTTCAAAAGTCAAATTCAAGGTCATGACAATAGTCAACATATATCATTTACTATGTGCCCACAATTGATTCTTAGTCTCTAATCTCAATATTTAATGAAACATAGGGCATAATGTGTCCCTTTGTAACATGTTATTAAGCATCGGAGACTTTAGTTTAGGGAAATCCCATTTAGGACCAGTCGACAAAATGAAAATTGCCACAACACGCAGGCCGGCGATTCAAGGGCAACGAAACATATACACGTCACAGAGGTTTATACCTCTGTGACGTGTATGTTTAATAAAATGAGCACAAAGTAGAAAAATTATTCCTTTTATATGCTGATATTTATTCATAAAGTGACTACTAACCATAACTAGTGATAAGTACGGGTGGGTGTATAAGGAATGTATGTATCAACCTATTACCGCTGTTAACAAAAACTTTCAGAATAGAAACAAAGCCCGGCCAAACATTCATATCTGAAGCCACACCGGCGTCATCAGGGGCAGACAGTGTGTAATTATAGTTGCCTCCACCGCACACCAGACGGAACTAGTGTACAACCAAGGATCCTCTATAATGGGATATCCAACTCTGCCTAAAATGGCGTGATTACATAATATTACGTAATTCTGATTTGAGCGTGTTGAAACGGTGCCGGGCACTAAAAATCAGAATGGGCACATCGATTTGTAATGGACATGAGCAGAGTTGTAAATCATATATTGAAATAAGTTATAGGTGATTGCATTGAGTGGGGGTACGGCCTCAATTTCTTCAACAATTATCAGCATTCACGTTACCGATGATGCGGTATTGGGGTCGGGATTTGTGAGTGTCTGTTTATATGTTTGTGTGTGAATCGAAGGCTGTAACTCAAATGGGTTTTAACTCAATCGTCTTTAAATTTGAGCGATGGGATGAATAACCTCTCGGCTTGAAAATATTTAGTTTCCATGGAAATCGGTTGATTTTTGTTGCCATGGCAACCGTTCAAAATCCTGAAATGCCATTTTATTGCCATCAAAAACGCCTATAGAACCGACCCACTCGGTTCTCGGTAAAATTGGCCCCTCAATAAAAAAAATCCCACATAATAGAGAGCAAGTTCTGATGTAACTCTGGTGGTATTTTTCAGGTGAAAGGTAGATTCACTTCAGAATTATGAGACATAACATTTACCTCCAAATTTAGTGAAAGTTGAGTATTGCAATGATATTAGATTGGTTCTCATACCGACAGTTTTCATCGGATTTCCTTGGAAACGGTATATTTCCGAGGCAATGGATAATGCTCCTCTATCCTAAATTTTTGAAAAGATGGAACGGTAACTTTTTTAATTATTGACGTTGATGTGCTCAAAAACCCGCATATAGACATACAAGTGCTTGGACCACATCAGAAATATTTTCGCGAGCGGGAAGAGAGACAAACTGTGGATGACAATGAGGCTCCACCCCACACGCATGCCCTCCCAGATCACTGAGCTCAATCCCGGGGCCCGATTCTGTATGTTCTCACTATGAGCGAAGTGATAAGCAGTATGAAAAACTCAATTTCGAGCACCTGTCACCGTTTTGACACGCTCAAATGAAATTTCGTCATTTTACGTAATCACGTTTTTTACGTCCACATTGAGCAGAGTTGGACATCCTATTATAGACGATCCTTGGTACAACTGCCCAACAACTTATCAAAGCAATTTAGAAATCCGAAACGAACCCGTGAAATAGGTGTATGACAAGTACATAAGCACTCAATCACAAGCCAAAAGGCTACTGATTTGATGGTGTCCTCGGGGACAGAACTAACGTCCACCAGCAGTGACACCGGCTCAGTGGTAGAAATGTATGTATCAACCTATTACCGCTGTTAACGAAACTCCGACGACGCCAACAAAAAACCTAATATCAAAAACTTTCAGAATAGAAAAAAAGCCCAACCAAACATTCATACCTGAGGCCACACCGGCGTCATCAGGGGCAGACAGTGTGTAATTATAGTTGCCTCCACCGCACACCAGACGGAACTAGTGTACAGCTGCCCAACAACTTATCAAAACAATTTAGAAGTCCGAAACAAACCTGTGAAATAGGTGTATGACAAGTACATAATCACTCAATCACAAGCCAAAAGGCTACTTAGTTGATGGTATCCTCGGGGACAGAATTAACGTCCACCAGCAGTGACACCGGCTCAGGGGTAGAAATGTATGTGTCAACCTATTACCGCTGTTAACCAAACTCCGACGACGCCAACAAAAGACCTAATATCAAAAACTTTCAGAATAGAAACAAAGCCCAACCAAACATTCATATCTGAAGCCACACCGGCGTCATCAGGGGCAGACAGTGTGTAATTATAGTTGCCTCCACCGCACACCAGACGGAACTAGTGTACAACTGCCCAACAACTTATCAAAGCAATTCAGAAATCCGAAGCAAACCCGTGAAATAGGTGTATGACAAGTACATAAGCCAAATCACAAGCCAAAAGGCTACTGAGTTGATGGTATTGGTTAAGGGAGTTATATAAAACACTATAGCCTAACACACAGTAAACTTCTTATCCTGGTCTTGCAGACAGTGATCGGCTTATAATTGGGTTGCTCAAGCCTTAAATCAGGTTTGTATGATGTCTGAGATCTCTTGAATGTTATGTGAAGAGCGGGCTTTGAGATCCACGCCAGACATTATCGATGGGTACGGAGTCAATCTGATGATCACTCTCCTGGAATTGGCATCTGTTGACCTTGGGTCGATAATTTAGTTAATTTGGCGGTCCTCGGCAATGAATCATATGAGAGTTGATGGAGCACTATAAGTTGGGGAATTGTATCATTGCAAATACACTGCCTGATTATGGCATACTCAAGATACTAACAAACACCTTTTGGTTTGACAAACCACAAGTACAAGGTAGGTGTTGTGATGGGCAGTTATTCAGTAGAGTATTCTCATGCAATCTGCTTGCTTGATGTATTGCAAGAATTTACACGTCGTTGCTATTAGTTTTACCACTGTTCAGTCACTGCCTAATCCTAGAGTATCAGACAAAACATATATTCAAAATTGCAGTTCCTCCGCCATATTGATTGCATTGTTCAAACTCAAGTAGCTTGGTAATCATGAGATGTTTTTGTAGATGACTTGGACATATCAACAGTTCGTCGTCCAATATTTAATTTGATTATGTTCCCACTTATGTATTTTGAATTTTCAGTACAGTGGCAATCGAAATATTGACTTTTCACTGATCCATTATTATATTTATGTGATATGATATGATGTGTTATGCTAGGTTATCATTATTTGCGTGTGCATGGAAATAAAATAACAATCGCTATCATAAAACAATTTTCTGAAATACACAATTTCAAATCAAACGCATTTAGTCATTCTCACATAAATATTGGACTAAGCCAACTGTGTTGCATTTAGTATAGAGCTGATTCACGGCGACTGGCACCTAATGGCACAAGCAGTTGTCATAAGCCATAGAGAAGAACACTCTAAAGTACAAGTAGATACACTGTAGCTGTGTATCGCTCATTCTAAAACAACTAGCCTTTGTACAGAGATACTCTCGAATATCAAACACTATGGGGGTAATTAATTGATCACACTGGCTACACACCAGTTCATTAGTTCAAGTCAATCATGCAGACTGTTGACCTTAGCCATTCACTAATGGCTAAGGATTATGACGGATTATGACGGGATTATGACGGGAATATTTTGAAACAAAAATGTCAAAACCTTCTGAACTGTTTTTGAACAAATTGCCGCCAAAATCAGAAATTGGTCGTTTTATGTTGAAAATGACCGCAATTTTGAAAAAAAAAGCGAAAATAAAGAAACTAAAAAATACCCCCCCCCCCCCCTTATATATTTTTAGGCATATTTGTGCAGTATTTTAGAAACATTCGACCAAAAACTTGAAAGATAAAAACGTGGAAGGACGACAACGCTGACACTGACGACAGCGCCGACGATGGACACAACACCATGCCAACATGTTATTGGACCATAGGTCAGGTAACCTAAATATGAGATGATAAATGACCGTTTTCTATTGATGGTAATATTACCCATTGATCTAATTTCGTTAGGACATTCGACACATTGTAATTACGAAGAATGAAGACTTCATGGAGTATATAATTACTTGTATATGGAAGATCCTTTCTCCTCTAAACTGATCATGATTGAGCAGAATAAAAGCGTTTCCTAATCTTGTGACATCTTTTATATCGGATAACTTCTACTAATCTATGTCATTTATTGTCAGGTTATTTATGTAGCTAATGAGTAATAAAATCAGCACAAAGCAGGAAAATTATTCCTTTTATATGCTGATATTTATTCATAAAGTGACTACTTATCATAACTAGTGATAAGTGCGGTTGGGTGTATAAGGATATGAGGTATATGAAACACTATAGCCTAACACACAGTGAACTTCTTATCCTGGTCTTGCAGACAGTGATCGGCTTATAATTGGGTTGCTCAAGCCTGAAATCAGGTTTGTATGATGTCTGAGATCTCTTGAATGTTATGTAAAGAGCGGGCTTTGAGATCCACGCCAGACAATATGGATGGCTACGGAGTCAATCTGATGATCACTCTTCTGGAATTGGAATCTGTTGACCTTGGGCCGATAATTCCGTTAATTTACCAGTCCTCGGCAATAGATCATAATGAGATATACTTATGTATTTTGAATTTTCAGTACAGTGGCAATCGAAATATTGACTTTTCACTAATCCATTATTATATTTATGTGATATGATATGATGTGATATGCTAGGTTATCATTATTTGCGTGTGCATGGAAATAAAATAACAATCGCTATCATAAAACAATTTTCTGAAATACACAATTTCAAATCAAACGCATTTAGTCATTCTCACATAAATATTGGACTGGGCCAACTGTGTTGAATGTAGTATAAAGCTGATTTACGGCGACTGGCACTTAATGGCACAAGCAATTGTCATAAGCCATAGAGAAGAACACTCTAAAGTACAAGTAGATACACTGTAGCTGTGTATCACTCATTCTAAAACAACTAGCCTTTGTACAGAGATACTCTCGAATATCAAACACGTTGGGGGTAATTAATTGAGGGCATTGGCCACATACGCAGTTCATTAGTTCAAGTCAATCATGCAGACTGTTGACCTTAGCCATTCACTAATACTACTCCCCCATAATAATATTCTCAAGGTTTTCTGATTCTCATCAGTTTATATGTAAACCCCCACACCAATTACAATTCAAGTGCTACCTTAGGTTGGTATCTCCAGGGAAACCTAATTGTAATATTCCGATGTGTAAAGTGACACATGCTGCAATTCTTTGCAAGCTCTTTTTCTGGAACGTGTCCGGTATTGTACCAGAAATTGCTCCCCGAGAGTGTATTTCCTGTGACTTTGCTGTCTCGTCACATAAGCGAGCAGCATAAAAATTAATGTAGAATCCATATCCAAGGCAAAACTCGGTCTGCGTTTCAATTTCCAGTGTTAGCATTTACATTTGGTCGACTTTTGTAGTCTGGTCATATTTCTAGTTGCTTCTCTTTTTCCATGGGTTTCCTACCGTTTGATGGGACTCGTTACCACTCAGGGCATGTAGACTTATTTTTCCTATTAAATATTCAATAAACTGCCCGCATGTTATATATTCCTACTCCCATAAGAAATACATCATTCGTTGCAGGTTGTTGGCCTTTTTATTAAGTTCTCATCTTTTTGTTCCAGTCAACAAACTATAAAAATTGCCATGAATGGAATAAAACTAGAACAACCAATTTGATATAATGAACTGCCCGATTTCTCAGATTTCTGCAGTTGCGTGGGAGAACTTCAATGCAGATAATTCCAAACATGTTGTGCTCATTGGTGTGACAATCACCTCAAAATGCTATGGCCTCGGGGCCACATCAAATATATTCTCAACCCCGTTGGTGCATTGTGTGTTCGCCAGGTTCTATCCACTTGTGAACAGCACCCCTGCCTTATAGTGACCTTGCGGACAATAACCTGTGGTCTGAGCATTATCGGCGGGTCAGGAAAACAAGTCACCCTCATTTATATATGGCAGCATCTCGCTAGGAAAGGAGCCGCAACGGTTTACATTATGGGTCTTTGAATTAATCATTATTATAGCAATATCAGAGAAAGATATTAAATCAATTTTGCTGTGGCAAAGATATGTATGAGAAGAGTTTGTAATATATATCATATCGCATGAATACTGGGGGTAAATCATACTAGTTATAATATCTTAAGGTGTTTTCACATAAAGGTACCTCATAGATTCAAAATGGAATCAATTGCACACCACAAATTATAGATTGTTTTCAGCTTAGATAGAAATACGTCAGAGTGTCATGAATGCAGACTGTGACATCGATATATACGGAATTGACCTTGTGTTCACAGCTTACACCTTTAGCTATATTTGGTCACCGTACACTCACTCTTTCTTTTCAGGCTTTTGCCAAAAAAAACATACATTATTACATACATAATCACACACATGCATACATATATAAAAGAGACAGTGTAGATCAATATACTATCACAGATGATAGAGGGTCATGACATGTTAATACAACACCCAAGCATTTTGGATGTTGTATATTCCTTTGTCCATAAGCATGATAAGAAATACATCACTCGCCGTAAGCTAATCACATTTACATTTGGTTCTCATCTTGTTTCTTTCAGCCAACAACGAAATAGAACAACCGATTTGATATAATGAAAAGCCCGATTTGCAGATTTTCTAACAGTTTCATGGGAGAGATAATTCCAAAGACGTTGTGCTTATTGGGGCGACAATCTCCTCAAAAAGCCATGGCCTCGGGGCCCCGTTAAATATATTCTCAACCCCGTTGATGCATTGTGAGCGGGTCTTTGCTTGATTCAGGTTTCATCCACTTGTGAACAACATCCCTGCCTTATAGTGACCTTCCAGATAATAACCTGTGTTCTGAGCATCATCGGCGGTTCAGGAAAACAAATCACCCTCATCATATATTGATGGCAGCATCTCGCTAGGAAGAGAGCAGCAATGGTTGGCATTAAGTGTCTTTGAATTAATCATTATTGTAGCGATATTAGAGCAACATAATAAATCAATTTTGCTGTGGTCATTATATATATGAGAAAGGTTCGTAATATGTATTTAGCAGCATGGATACTGCGGTAAATCATACTAGTTCAAATATCTCAAGGTGTGTTCACATGAAAAGTGAAATTAACTGTACACTACAAATTCTAGATTGTTTTCAGCTTCAATTAAACGACGTCAGCGTGTCATGTATGCAAACTTCGACATCAATTGTGTGTTTACATTGTGTGTTTACAGCTCACACTTCTGGCTCAATTTGGCTACATTTGGTCACAGTACACGCAGACTCTTTTTATTTCAGACATTCCGCCCATATAAAAAAACATACATTATAGCATAGATATTCACAAATTTGAATACATACATACAAAAGACAGTGTCAATCAATATACTATAACAGCTACAGAAGAGTCATTTTGGTTAATCAGATGATAAGAGTATTGCCATGTCAGAATTCGACTCCTGCAGTTGAATATATTTTAGAAATGTAAATTGTGGTTAAACTGTCAATACCATTATTAAGCGAGCCACAGTTGATGGATTTCATTAGTGCATTTCATTGCTAATGCTGAAAAACTCACAGATACCTAAGACTTCCTAAAAGTCCAGACTCCCATGGGTGGCTCTGAAAATAACTCAGGCAACATAAGGTATTACTAAAATGAATTTGTGTTGTGGGATTGTCCAGCACGGTTAGTCATCATTAGTGACGATGTTCTAAGCATGGTATGTGTTACAGCCTGACGAACAACTACTGTTACAGTATTCACCTAGATAGTGTTGCAAAGGAGCAGGTCATTCAAATGTTTCCTGTTCACAATTTGGAAAAAAAACAATAACAATCGAGAGTCTCGAATTCATGTGCCAGTATTTTGAATGAGCCAGCAATTGCAATATCGTTTTCAGTAGAGAGCGAGACATATTCATTAATGTTGTGGGTGTATGATGTAAATGTAAATCTGATATAACAATACATGTTACTTTGTTGCTTACGTCAATTGATCTTGTGGTGCAGAAAAGTACGAATTCTCCTCAAATTGCATGGGAATTTATTGTTTTCACTTATCGAAAGTCGAGTTTCGTCTGCGTCCTTGATGGTGTAGTTTCACATGAAACATATATAATCGATCGGTTCATATTTTTCAATTAACAATAAAATATAATGTATGATGGAAAGCACACCATTAAGATTGGCTAGGGGATTCAAAGATTCATATTTTAACGAAAAATATTATTTTTACCACAAACTCGCTACTGGAAACGATCGTATTCACATAGTCTTGCATTGGACGTGAAAATGATATTGTAATAGGATAGACTAAAGACATGATTATTCCAAAAAAGTGGCTTTGTTTTTGTAGCCATTTACAAGTTGATATATCGCAGCTGTGCCTAGTCACTCAAATATCAAGTGAAAACTAACATTTCCTAAAAAGAGAGGTTCTTATATATCAAACACATTAAATTAATTGAGTGGGGGCAATGGCTGTATGTGCAGTTGACTGGTTCAAGTCAGTCACGAAGACAGTATTCATATCTCAGGCTTCATCAACACTATTTCCTCATTGTCCCCAGGTTATCTCATTCTCAGTGTTCACATGTTAACGCCCACGGCACATCCAAGGAGACCTAAGTCGATACATATTGCAAGCCTTCTATTGTTCTTCCTAATACTACACGCCATTGTCTGCAACCTGTCCCTTATTGTGACAGAAATTGTTTCCGGAGATTATATTCCTGTTATTTTTCATTGCTGTTGCGTTAGGGTTGTTCAGAAAATAATGTTTCTCACAAAACCATGCCTATTGAAGTTTTTCCCATTATACTATTCATAATATACCTAGAAACATTTTTTTGCAGAATTTAAAAACTCATCTAGAGGTGTCTCAAAGCCTCTGAAATTACATACCGTTTTCAAGTTTTTCGTGCATTTTGTCAAAATTGCGGGAATTTCATTTTTAGTCTCCTAAGTTTGATAAGACCATTAATGTGCATTACTTGACATCTTGATGGGTTTTTTTTCCATTAAACTGTGTAGAAACATTTTTTTTGCAGAATTTTAACAACTCATCCTGAGGCCCCTCAAAGCCTCTGAACATACCGTTCTCACGTTTTTCGTGCATTATGTCGAAATTGAGGGAATTGAGGGAACAGTATTATAATAATCATAATCACCATGTTGATGTTGGTATTTGCTTATTTCAAGTTCCATCCTTCGTGAACACAGCCCCGCCTCCCTTTGACCTTGCAGATGATATACTGTGTTGTCATTTTTTTCAATAATGATAAAATCAAGAAAATACAGTATGTCTTACAAAACCTCATACTAATCACATATTCGAAGTGTTTTGAGGATCATTTTAAAAAAAATTACAGCGCCTTAGTTACCAATCCTACATTTATAATTTCACATGTATGCATTTTTCATATATTTGATTTAATTGTCTTCCGTGTGCTGTGGATGATTGAGAGCCACTGATGGATACCAAATTCGCAATGTATAAACGCTAAGATGACTCCGTATTAATGTAACTGCTGAAATACCATTTTGTTTTGAGATGAACATTTATGGCTGGCATCCAAGCAAGTATTCACAATTATGATGCCTCTGATTTGACCAGATTTCTTAAATGGCGTATATGGATATACCTCGTTACGAACAAGCCGATATTGAGAGGTGGGTTGAAGTTAGATAAAATCTGTTGAACTGAGAAGGCATGCTCAAAGTGAAGTCCAATTAAGGTTACCCGTGGGATACAGAGAGCCTTGGTTATACACAGGCAGTTATACCAAAGGATGACTTACATGTAATGAAATGATGCACAATATGTTGCATCATTCAATCGGTTTTCCCCAAAATCCTGTACTATCATTTTATTCTAACTGAATACTGAGCACGTGTACAAGGCAGTAGTGGTTCATGAGGTAATGGAGGTTTGGGAGTGTCTGTCAAAGTCGCTGTTACCTGCCATGTTCACTACATCATAATGTATAGATTTGTTGAGCAGCAATGGAAGGAGTGCAATAGTCATGCGCAGTGATAAACATCATATCGTCATTAGTCGGAACATTTACACCTGAGTTTCTACACATCATTACTCAAATGAAAATGACTGTCTTGAATGTTATTGCACATGATTATTATTCAGACGCAGTTCGAACAAAGCTGCTGCAGACATAGTAGGAGACGGATCGAATGGATTACTGGTGTTTTCTGCGATGGCTCTGCATTCACGGCTTGAAGTTTTCCTTTATCTTGGTAATGGATAGGAAGTGAAGACATGGGTGTTGTTCTCATGATAAACTGTGAAAGGACTGAGACTTTTCGCACCATCGAATGCGAACCATGTTTTTCCTTTTTTATATTATGCACAGTCACACAAGTGTAGGACCCCTAGTGTGTGGATGTTTATGATAATAGTATTGCAAGAGATGAGTATATCAATTAACACATAGTAGACATAAAACATGTCACCCCCTGCTCTTGTTCGCAATCTAAATGATCAACAAAACAATCATTACAGAACGGTGAAGAGAATGTCATGATATTCAGGTTTCTGCAGTAAATGATTCATCCATGAACAGATAAATAACAATTCCAGGTTCATCTTGGACTCAAATCAAATGAATTTGAAAGGTACTTCAGATTCACTCCTAATTTTAGTATCTGACACTGATAGAAAAGATTCACACTATTGGAAATGACGTACAGTACATATATGTGTTTCAATGGTGGGTAGTATGTGAACATCGACTGATATATACATGTGTTTATGCCAGAGTAACACACACACAATTCATCATAATAGATCATATTGGTGTGAAAGATACTTACATACATTTCTCAAACTGCAAAAAAGACGACAATTGTGGTATGAATAGCAACAGCTATTGAAAACAAACTCGTCCATTATTATAGATCAAGTACCCTTGATAAAAAAAAAGTTCTTCCTACTCCTGCAAGGACAATAACAAAAACACAACATATCATTCAGATCACGTCTAGTGACAAAGAGAATATTGGACTACAACGCACTTCCCTGGTGTCAGTAATGTGCCACATAGGACAAATGAGGCAACCAAACTGGCGATCTCAACTAACGGCTTATAATGTACTTGCCACAATCAAATCACATGACTTTTTTAAGTATACACATTTGTGCCAATTTTCAAATGCTATTATGCTTACTTCAAATTCGTACAAGACAAATGTATAGCCTACCGTTTACACAAGTATTTAACAACTGCATGTATCTGCATAGTGTCTGATTATATGATTTGTGACAATTACTAATGTTACGAATTATCAAGTTAATATTGATTCAAAACATCATGGTTAGTACATTATGGGCAACTCATAATTTATATGTGTATTGTCTAGTAAACAATTTTTGCAATAGTCTATTCTACACCTGCCAAGGAGTGTGTTTTTCACAATATGCTAAACATGATGATAAACTGTTCTATTATCAAGAATAATAGCATGACGTATGAGGTTGACGACTTACAAGAACGGTTCATAACACATACTCCGGCTGTTCATGCATTTGTAAAGATACGTACCTCACCCAACACTTCTGTAACTAGATGTTATGTGTCTCACCATAGAGCTATAACACTAGAGTGAGAACAACGAGCTACCGTAGGTAAATTTCCTGGGATGTTACGGCGCGCATGCGCGGAAGACATCGTGCACTGTTTTCTTCCGGTGCGGTGACTTGTCATTTTTGACAGATCAATTTGACAGATGTGGAGCGTAAATCCGAGCGTTTATGAAAATGGGAGGATCAAATTGTGCAGTGTTTGGACGTCCATGCAATAGATCAAAAATGCTTTCTTTTTTTAAAATTCGCTCATTGAGAGGAAAAGCTGGTGATGTGCAAACCGCTGTTGACGAGTGGCAAAAGCGGATCCTACATCTGTGCTACAAAACACCTCCCTTCAATGTGGAGACTGCCCACATATGCTCGAGGCATTTCACGCCAGATTGTTTGGAATCAACAGGTAATAAACAATAGAATGACCCATGTGAGAAAATAACTCGATTAATTTTTTATTACACTGTAAAGTCGAGTTCATCTATGATTCTATCAGTGAAACACACTTTTTGGCCGTAGTTTTGTTTTGCATAATCGGATCGACTTGAAATTTTGTGTGTCTTAATTTGGTATCATGCCGTAGGCCTAATTTTTCACCAAGTTTCAGGATTCTGTCTGAAAAAATAAAGAAATTGGCAATCTAACCCAATGTTAAATTTCATCCCCAACGTGGAATTTCAGATTCTGCACAAAAAAACAGTTTTATATTCTATTTACGAGTTATTTATTGCTTCAAAATAAACATATTTACTTAATATACACCCATTATGCCTTCCAACTCCAAATAAGCGCAATAGGTTCATTCTGTAAGGTCATAAACATGATGAAAGCCCTGAAATTGCAGAAATTCATCTAATCCCATTTTGGACTGAAATTTAACATTGGGTATTAGGATTAGATTGCCAACTTTTTCAATTTTTGAAATATAATTCTGGAACTTGGTGAAAAATTACGGCATGATCCTCAATTAGGACACACAAAATTTTTAATTGATCCGATTATCCAGAACAAAACTACGGCCAAAAAGCGTGTTTCACTGATAGATGAACTTGACTTTAATGTAGGCTAGCTTATTTAGTTTTTACTAGATCTAGATCTCATCCAGATTCTATGGTCAATTAATAATTGAGAATCACAGACCTTTTGACACTGACTCTAGCAAGGTAGATTCAACTTGTAGTCCACGCTTACGAGGCGAATTCGTACGTATGCAGAAACGTAAACGTGGACGTTGTGGTTTTGTGCTTTACGTCACCGATTTTGAGTCACTCGTCTCAGTGGAGAACTTTGACACACATTCCGCACTCAATATAATGCCATATACATGTATATAGATTTTTACTCAATCAAGTGATAAGTCCTCATAAATAAGATTTGGTTTTATCGTTGGGACAAATTCTAATTGTTTTCATTGTGTGTCTTCTTGACCGTGGTGCCAAAGGCAAAGGCTATAAGCTGAAACCTTATAGCATTCCAACACAGTTCATGCCAAAAGAGCCAAACCCGCAAAGGAAGGAACCGGTTATATGTAATTTTTGACGTTCATTTGATCATGTTGAAATTCCGTTTTGTTCTTTTCCATTCTGGTAATGAGTCAAATGTGATTGATGATCTGTTGTTGTTTGTTGACTATGGGATAGTCCCCACAAATTTATCGGAGCAGAATTTTCAACCTAATTTTCAGGTTACCGGACCTTTGGTCCGATAACCTATTGCCAGGGCGTGGCGTCCGTCGTCGTCCGTCTACATTTTTATCCTTAAAGTTTACGATCGAATCTTTCTGAAATTTATCACAAAATTGCCTAAAAATATTTTGAGGAGGAGGTATTTTATATTTTCTTGATTTTCGCATTTTTTTCAAAATGGCTGCCATTTTTGACGAAAAACGGCCAATTTTGGACTTTGACGGTCGTTTTCTGAAAATCTGTTCAGTAATTTTTTTTCTTATTGATGCATAACACTTATTTTCGATGCATAACACTATACTTTTTTTCTTATTGATGCATAAGTATTGTTGCCCTTGAACCGCTCAAAGTGGGCCATTTTGGGCCCAAACTCGGCCCAAATGGGACTTTCCCATGTACAATTCTCCTATGCTTTATAATGGGGCACATTTTTCCAAATATCTCGCTTAATATTGAAATTACAGATTACGAATCAATTGTGGACATATAGGAAATGGTATATATATATCTTGCTTATTATCGACATCACAGCATAGGAATCAATTGTGAACATATAGGAAATAATATATCCTGAATAATCTAACGACCTTGAATTTGACCTTTGACCTAATTTTCAAGGTCACAAGACAAAATGGCCAATATCTCGCTTATTATCGACTTTACAGCTTAGGAATCAATTGTGGACATTTAGAACCTGATATGTGTTGAATATTTTTGTGACCTTGAATTTGACTTTTGACCTCGTTTTCAAGGTTAAAGTACAAAATGGTTAATATCTCACATATTATTGACTTTACAGCTTAGGAATCAATTGTGGACATATAGGAAATGATATATGCTGAACACTCTTGTGACCTTGAAGTTGACCCTTGACCTCATTTTCAAGGTCGGAACACCAGATGGCTTATATATTTGTAATAGGGGTGAGGGCAAGGCCCTCGGTCAACCACAGTCAACAACGGTAGTTCGAATCTAATCTTTATTGACGCATCAACCAAATAACCCTGCAAGTACAGAACAGGTATTACTGCATTGTCATATATTAGATTGCCAATACACAACAGTAATAAACGATTAACTCAGTATTGCACTGCGAACAGCGTCAGATTATGCTAGACTCGAAGTATTAATTAACCAATGTAAACCTCTAACGTATATTCCAGTATGCCTGAGACACACGTAATCACAGTCACTCAGTACACATTCACACAGTGCATTCACACGTATAAGGTCCAACATCAAACCTAGCAGTATTTGTGCTTACCCCAGTTAATGGAGGTTTAGGTTGATAAATCCGGGATGGTGCGTGATGATGATCAAGATGATCTAAAATACAAGATAACCATATGTAAATGCAAATATACTATGATGCGAATATCACTCTAGCACATCGGAGCCGGGTGTCAAACACTGAATTACCGAAAATGACTAAAGCGCCAACTGGCATAATATGAACGCTCTCAAAGCACTTACGATGAACGAATGGGTGCCAAGAAAATACTACGAATAGTCATGATGATGGATTGAACATCAAATCAAGAGCCGTATGTTGAATATTCCGCTCAACAGATATGGCGACCTGCCAACAATGTCAAAGTCAAAGTCACAACGTATCCTAAAACGATATGCAGTCAAGACCGTAGATTTCGTTCTTGCCAAAGTAGGCTCAGTGCGTATTCGATTCATGTCAACCTATGACATATTGATTATTATGTACTTTACAGCTTAGGAATCAATTGTGGGCATATAGGAATTGATATATGCTAAATATTGCCATGACATTGATTTCGACCTTTCAACTTGTTTTCAAGGTCAAAGCACAAAATGATTATTATCTTACTCCTTGTCAACTTTATAGATTAGGGACCAATTGTGGACATATAGAAACTGATATACGCTGAATATTCTGATGACATGGAATTTGGCATTTGCCCTATTTTTGAAGATAGAGCACAAAATAGCTAATATCTAATATATTGTCCGGTAACCTGTCTTAGCCTTCTATTTTTTGTTCAATACATGTTCAAGTATAAATCTACTGTATGGAATGTACTGTGGTGGTCCCAGTGTTACCACGGATTGACTACTTGTTTTTTCCAACTGAGCTATTGTCATAGTGCTGCGTCCGGCATTGTCCTCATCATCCTCATCGTCCGTTAGCAATTTCTTCAATCAATTTCTACTACGAGACCATTCAACGGATTCGTTTGAAACTTGATCTGGGGTTAATATGGAATAGTCCCCTCATACGTCGTATCAGAGCGGAATTTCGAATTTATTTTTTTTCTAATTTTGGTGAATTTTTAAAATAGGGAAAAATTGACAATGTTGTGTTGATATTGCAATAACTTGGAATTTTATGTCACAGGATACTACAAAAGCATTACCTGAAAGTATTGAAAGATATAATTCTCATTCTGGATCTTGTGGATCCGGATTTAGACCCAAAAACATGGTAAATGATGACAAGTTCAAACGTCTTCTCCTCATAGATCATTAAATGGAATTTTTCGAAATTTGGTCTAACAACTTAGTTTGGTAACTTTAACCCCAGCCTGTAATTTCTCTGTATTTTTGTCGTTATCTCGGAAC
The DNA here is from genome assembly GCA_949152475.1 of Terebella lapidaria. NCBI lineage: Eukaryota > Metazoa > Annelida > Polychaeta > Terebellida > Terebellidae > Terebella > Terebella lapidaria. The sequence goes on along the minus strand of OX424567.1, from coordinate 32,356,112 downwards.
AGTACAAAATACAACCAAACAGGTGTTATGTTGCAATCTATACATCTATACTGCGCAGTTGAAATGCCTCAAGGCATCTTTAGACTTTGACGTCTAGTTGAAATATATTGACAGTGACACTGGATCATTCTTTCACACAAATAATCTGAAAATTAACATGATTAATGTAAACTGGTGATAAACTAACTTATATGTACATTTGTATTGATGTTCGAAAATGTATTTGTGTATCAAAATTGCATTTGTTCTTCAAAATATTCTAGGCATACAGAGAGCCACCAGTCATCTCTGAGAAGGTTTACTATTATGCACTTGAGGAAGTCCACAAAGATGTTGCAACACTTGTACGGATGCCTTGGGTCGAGCTCAAAAATTCTGAAACTTCTGCATGTGCCATCCATCTTGGGAAGCTCATCAATAACTACTTGACTGCGTCTGTTGTGATTGCGCCAGACATGTCTACTACTGTTAAAGTGAGAGGTTAGTAAAGCTTCTTTGTTCAGGTTATGATATTATTGTCATTGAATAAGTTAACATAAATTTTGTTAGTTCAGTCTATTATTCATCACAGTAAATATAGTTAAAGAAAGAAATATTTCTTGTAGCGAAAGTCATTAGCAATTAGTGATGTTGTTGCTGTAGTAATGATATTACGAAATAAGTTAACATTAATTATGCTCTTTAAGTCTATTCATCACAATAATAAATAGTTAATGTGAGAAGTATTTATTATTGGAAAATTAAGGCTGGGTAGTGAAGATTTTATAATCCACATTCATGTTTCATGTGTTTGGAGCGACAGGGATCATCATGATCATGGGGATGATGGGGCCTAGGGGGACTAGTGTCAGTTAAATATCACATTCAATATACACTCATACATGTATGTAATAACAAATATAACAAATATTTCAATCATTCCTTGTACAGACACCATTGTGCACCAAACAAACGTCCAAGAAGTGGGACTAAAGCATGTCATCACTCTTGTCGACTCTATGCACTTGTGTACGGGTGTGGTGGATGCAGCGCTGCAAGGGCAGCCCGAAGTTGTCCATGACCTTTGGTACAGAGAAATTGCTGTTCAAGGTACATGTTTATACATGTATACATGAGTGTATTTTTCTCAACCACGCTGTAACATGTGTAATGGCATGAAATTCAGTGGATTTATGCTTGTCATTTTATTTGACTTTCAGATGGAACTGTACAATCCTCGATCCGCGCCAGAAAGTGTGCACAGTTCTGCTCCAAGCCAGGAATCTGTGATGCTTGTAAACAAACAAGACTGATGCTTGTGAAACGTCAGCGAACTGGTCCAACTTCTATTCATCCGCAAGCTCCTCTAGCAAAGATGGGAAAGACACTGCTGATTCAAGAAATTTCATCCCTGAGAAAGAAACAGAAAAAGCTGGAGGCCATCAACAAGAAAATCATCAGTGAGAGCTTAAGGGTATTTTCAGAAAAATTCATCAAGGCAAAAAAAAGTTGTTTGCCGGATGGACGACGGACGGACGAAAAACCATGACAATAGCTTATCAGCCCATATGGGACGGTAAGTTAGAAAGCATTCTGGTCAACAAGTCGGGCGTTCGTCTCTTGGTCAGGCATCATCCACTTTCTTTGTGGTGGTTTGCAGTTTTTTCCTCAAAGCCTTTTGGTACTTTGTAGATTGTGACTCTTTTCTGTAGTTCTCCATGAGCTGCCTACAATATCCATTTATCCTAGTCCTTGAATATGTTTTGATAATTTCAACAAACAGCTCATCTGTGATATCTTTGTCAACAGTGTCATCAGTGAATTTCTCAAACAGTTTATAAAGTTTACTATCATTGCACAATTCGTCCATTAGTGAACCAAGTGACACATTTGTAGCATAATTAGTTGTGTGGGCCCTTATGACCTGCTCCATTTTTATGAAAAGTGGAAGGAGACCTAGCTCGACAGAGACCAAGCCACCTCTCTGCTTTGCACGAATCAGTTTTGAATTGCTTCCTGCATCTGGGTCACGAACAAGACCACAGATGATGTGCAATTGCTGACATTTTTGTTTGCAGTCCTTCAGACGCCTTGTCACTTTGCGTATCCTGTATATGACAAATCCAGCGATGTACTCTACTATATCTTTGTCCTCGTCACTGACAGGAGCTGGCTGGCTGGTCTGATCGATGCCTGGCAATCGAAAGTTTGCACCCAGGAGGACCTGCATCGTCGCCCGAGAGAGTGTGGCCAGAACAGGTCGTGGCACCGGTGTTGACGAGCCGATATCCAAAAGCCTACTGTGATAGTTAGACCATGCAATTTCGCGAGATTTCACTGCGAGCCACTTCTTGTTGGTCAGGCAACCATTCAGCCACTGCAGATGTGTGTACAGATCTGGTAATGAAAAAATTATTGCATATTATTTTGTTGCTAATTTGATTGTACTGGATATATTCAGTAAAATGAAAAATAATGCAAACATGTCAATGCAAATGAGATATCTTCGCAGTGTACGTCTTTTACCTATGTCGTTCAAAAATGGTTCAATTGTTGAGTGAATATTCCAAGTTACATGTAGTAGAATAAGTGGCACTAGTTATATAGGTGTACAGCCTTTCCCAGAAAATATAATTAGATTGTTGATGTTGACGAACAGAGCAAAACATCAGTGTAAATAGATGGTACATGTGTAAATAGATGGTACAATTTTTGGTACCGTTATGTGATTGTGTCAGCCCTTTATTTATAGAGTATGTTGCTCTTTACAAGCAAGGTGAAAATACATTTATGTGATTTCGTTTATATGGTAAATGTATTTGATTTTGTATAGATGGTACAAACAAATTGTAAATAATTTTGTTGGTAAATTAAGTTTGCATACAATGTTTTGTTGGACAGTGTATACATGTATTAACTTATTTCGACATACTGTGATCTGCTTATTGGCATATTGTTATCTGTGTACATCAGTGTAAATGTATGATAGTATATGTGCTGATATTTTGTTCATATATGTAATAAATTTAATATGATCACTGAAGATTGTGTGTTTCCAGAATGTACCGTACGATGGCATATGTACATGTACATATGTATATTTACAATGGTAAATTGTCCATACTTTTCGTCAAAATTTTTTTTCATAAGTCCAGAAGTTGCATGACGTATAGGCAATAGTATACAATACACTGCATAGGTAAAATACCTTGGACAGGGAAAGGATCCAACAAATTCCGAAATAGCTCGGGCAACAGATCATCGGACAGTATCTGGTCCTTGCACCTTTCGACCATGGCCAGCGTCAGTGTTGTCAATGTCTGTGAATATAATATTAATTCATATGAATCTATACAAATATGAAACCTTAAAAGAAGTCCTTCCGCATATTGTGGTACACATTTTAAAAAATTAATTATAATCAAATATAAAGTAACCCAAATCATTTTTCTCATATGAAGTATTGAAATAGTTTTATACTCCTATCATTTTTTTTATTCTCGTTATATTCATTAAAAATATAATTTGCATTCCGGCAATATACGTTAATCAAAATCATTAATACAACACCTTGGGTGTGATGCGAGATTCAGTTTCGGTTGAATTCTCGGAGTCCAGCGACTCATCCATGCCTTCCCATGCTTCACTGATGTCCTACAATACAGAAACATTTCGGGCCAAATTAATGAAAAAAATGTAATTGTATAATAAACATCAGATTTATGTGTTAGTGTGTTACTAGATATAAACAAAATAATTTAAATACAATTTTAAAAAGAGTACAATTTAGATAGATCTATATTCAACTTTACCTCTTCTACATTTACGTATTGCTTGTCTTACCTCCAAATCCATCTCCGATGGTAGTTTTTCAGGCTCTACATGTCTGTGATAAAAAGATAATATTGATAATGATATGGCCACAGCATGAATTGTCGAGAATATCAACATCAATATATCTTCCCTTCAAACACTAATCACGGAATATCTCCCATGTAACTGTGCTATACAATGTAACCATGGAAAACCCAATCAAATCAGACAATCCTCAAGGCTTTGCATATTATTCGGTTGCATGCACACTGGTCAATGGTTTGAACCAAAATTGACTTGTAGGCGCGCGCTTCATTATAGGTGAGCTTGGCGCACCTTCACTTATAGGCGCATGCGCCTACATGCGGGGTAATACGGTAAACGCCCTCCCCCCCCCCCCCCCCCGATCCGTTCAAGGTGCGGTATGAGCACATTAGTGAGCTATGGTATGTTTGTGTTGGTGCTATAGGGGCCTATCTAGCCAATGAGGGGGGTTAGATCACCATGGAGAAAATCGGAATACTGCACCGCCCAGCCCCGTTGTGGCTCTCCGTTGGCTTGATATCGGACGTTCGCCACGGCAGATGTGGCGAACGTCCAATATCGAGCCAACGGAAAGCCACTACCTGACAACGGGGCTGTGCACCTCCGTTCCGGACATGATTGGGTCTGGTCTAATTCTGGCTCTGAGGTTGGGCTGTATAGCTGTAGCCTATTTAAAATACAGTACTGGTAATTGTAATGCATAATTACTGTTGAATGTATAATAAATATTACTTACATAACTGCAGTAGATAGACCATAGATAGACGGAAAGTTCTGTTTTGTTGTTGTTCTCCTTCGAACCGGAAGTAACTTCTGCACGAATTGCAGCGCCATCTATATCCCGAAACATTTACCTACGGTAGCTCGTTGTTGTCACTCTAGTGTTATAGCTCTATGGTCTCACGAAGCTCTGACATCGACAAATGTGACATGTGATACATCTCCCCGCAGCCTGATTCCATTCATGTACATAAAGAAATATACGTCGAGAACATGTTCGATAGTAATCCTTACTGACAGCGGCCAGGTAATCCCAACTCTCCAGGTCAGAACCGTAGCAGTGATGTGACATATGAATTCCCTGGGAGAATTATAAAAATACTCAAAATGTTCTACTGTCATTAGACATTCTTCAATTTATGACAAAACAAGGTACGTGATTTATCAATGAATGAACAGACCACTCCTCGCTTTTAATCAATGGAAATTAAATCCAGATAAAAAGAAAAGTACATTATATTTCATCCAACATATATTTTCTTCTATTGTTTTATACCATTGACACTAATGCATCATTGATGACATCTCTGAACGGTCGGTAACAGCAGGCACTCGTTCGTATGAGGAAATAAAACTACTAACCTGATTTCTCACAGTCTATTTACTATGCTATTAACTTTTCTTTGAAAATCGCTTTTCATTTACGCTATTGATCGACTGAAAGGAATACTTAGCCGTGTCGTTGAGTGTAATGTCACATGATTACCTGGTGTCCAAATATAGACATCACCGTTTGAAATCACGGAATCACCATTTGCTGTACCACATGAGTGTTTCATGGGACACGAAGCTTAAAGTCTAGTGCTGGGTCACATGTCTGTCGTAATCTGTCGTAATAAGTCCTTCTTGAGAAATATGAATGTAATTTCTACAAAAAATCATTATCCTACGCAAAGTGTTTAAACGGACCACCACCACCCAATAAACGGAAGATAATTATGATGACTTTTGAATTATTATATGTTCGTCATAAAGACGATAATTAAGACAAACATTCCGAAATTGTCCCTATTCATGTTCACACAGGCATCTCACATCGCACAAAGGCACTCTGATGAGTCGGATCTCAGGATAAGGTAAATAAGCAAAATGTCATCATCAATCAGTTGGAAATTATTTGCATAAGTCATTTGCATAAGGTGTCTCTGTTCATGGATTAATTGGGATTTCAGCTGATACACTGCACGTCAGAGTTGATCACATCTGGTGTCTGGAGTGGCACCAGTGTCCCAACCACGTGTGCACCACGTGTGCCTAAAGGACATGTGTGTCACTTCGATCGATCTTTTTATCATTGTACAGGCAAGAAAATTAATAGTTCTTGAGAACAGATTTTCTGGTATATCAAACAGGTTATGTTAGTTGATCGGATGCATTTGCCTCATGCACATTTTACTAATTAAAGGCAAGCAAGCACACTTGAATTCAGCAGTTCATGTGTCCCGAGCATAACTCTGTATTTCCACCGCTTTCAATTTTTTTTTGCGTGCAACGCCTACATATAATTGGCAAACCGAGAAAACCTTTCCATCAACATTCTGTCATTATTATATTTACACCCTCAAGAAAAGGCATGAATTGTTTCTCAAGATAGCATTTCCCGCGACTCTGTGGTCTCCTACTGCCGTTGCGTCTACTCACCTAAGCGTACCTCACCCCAAAAAATATGGAATATGTCTCAAGGCAAACCTCAATATGAGAAATCAATTCCAAACGCGAAGTACTGATGGCGACCATCTCAAAAGAGGATGTTGCGTCCGGCAACGTAAATTCTAGGCCTAAAATGTTTATGTATATAAACCACGTTTATGTATCGTGTGCTGGTCTTTGCTTCATTCATCTTTCATCCACTTGTAAACATTGGCCCGCCTCATGATGACCTTGTACATTATATCCCGTGGTCTTATCATCATCTGCATCCCAATGAGAAGCAATAAAAGACAACTAATCATGGAAATACAACAACGCCTAAAAAATGTGTGTTTATCACATATTCCAGGTTTTTAATGGTTTAAGAGATTTTGCAGCAGCATACAAACAGTTATCAATAATTCTAACATGACCTTTTTCAACTGACAGTTGTTGTTTTCACCACAAATGCACGTGTATTCATTCTCATATGTCTGATTTAATTATCCTCCATGTTGTGTTGATGATTGACAGTGACTAATGGATTACAATTTCAAAAGGCCATTTTGCAGGAGCGAAATCCTGAAGACAAGTATTGAATCATAACAAATCAAAGATCCAGGAGATAATATATGGAAGTCAAGTTAAAAATATTTCAAACTATCCTATACAACCTGATCCTCCGGTTTATCTATGGGGGTTGAGTGACCGCATATCATCTATCTCCTGGTAACCATTAATGACTTCTCTTTGAGTCGCTTCCAGAACCAGAACAAAAACTAACAGGTTTGAAAAGCGGCAATAAAAACAAATTTGTTTATTGTGCGTAAGTTTTGTTGTTGGGATCAAATCGGGTGTCATGTATAACCATGACAAGTCTTTCCTCCAATTCACCACTTGAAAAAAGGTGAATCTGTCACGCCCCCCACCCCATCATCACATAAGGCCAGGCCAAATTCTAAAGTTGGTCGTTGGATTTTTGTCTGAAAAAAATCACACGAGCGTACGATATTCTTTTATTTTTACATTTATTTTTTTTGTCTTTTGCAAAAAATTGCATACGGGTGGAAATTGTTATTTATTTTTCGAATTATCCGTTTTGCTTATGATCGGGTTTTTAAAAAATATGTACATCACAAAAATTAAAAATACATACGAGTGGACATTTGTATTAAATTTTCCAATCAACCATTTTGCTTACGGGTGTTTTTTTCTCAATATATTTCACGAATATTCAAGATATTTTGCTTGCAATTCAGAAATGCTAACAAATCCGTTTCGGGAGACAATCTTTGAAATGCTGATTTCATTACATCATAGGGTTGTGAGCCAGCATGGGACTAGGGTTAATTGATACTTCTAATACTTTGCTTCAAAGTAGTATAGCAATTAGAATAGCTCAAGAATTAGGATTTTGTTTTCAAAATATAACTATTTGGTAAAAATCGCCCAAAAATGACTTTCCACAAGTGATTATTTCAATGGGTCATATCGCGAGTTTACAATCTTGAACCAGAATCTCGGGCTAATGCTGATTGATACATCCAACATGTGTGCTCAAAAAGGGATTAGAATAAAAAAAGAAAAGAAAAATCAAGTTTTGTGGACTAGTATAAGAAAAAATCTATATCCTCAAAAATGCCGATTTCAGTATACATGTACTGGGAGTAGGGCTAATTGATACTTATCATATTCTGCTTCAAAATAATACGGGCGTTGGGTTGCTCAAGGATTAGGATTTTGTTAAAAAAAAAGAAATTTTATGTATCGTTGGTAAAAAATCCAAAACGCCCGTAGTGTTTTACAATTTACAGCAAAGCAAAAACGTGTATTTCGCCAAGTAATAAATAAATCTAGATGATAAAGGATCCGTTAAAGAGCAGCTAACTTCACACCGGTATCATCATGATCATATTGGATACATATTCTGTATGCAGTCTTGGTGGATTTTGCATAAAATTGTTGGCGTGAGGAATGGTCGTTCATTTACGGCGCTCTTGAAAAAAGGCGGGTGTAGATTTATATTTATTTTTATTTTGGAACTGTCAGATCGATACGGGCGGGATTTTTTTTTTAATATAAAATATTTTGAAGGTTTTAGGGGCGGCGATTCCAACGACCAACATTGTAATTTGGACTGGCCTAATGGTTTTAATTTAGATTTGCACATTTTTGGAAGCTGATTTTTTTTCCTTCAATGTCTTCTTCAAGCCATCTCTGGCGCTTTGGTGAATATTTGGAAGAAACAAAACCCAACCGACTTTAGGACATCAACGATATTATGTATCTTGGGAAGTTTACTCCGATAAAGAAGAAGCAGATTTAGACAACTGAAGGTGAAGAGCAATGGATGTAGTTGGCACGTGGAAAAAGTACACCATTCAACTTTACCATACAATCATGTTTGTTGCCCATCGTATGTCTGGGCTCAACAAAATGAAATATCTAGATCAACATCTCTTAATAGATTGATAATCGTATTGCCAAGATCCTCGCCTGTGGTAGATGCACACTGATCATATGCAGTTAGCTTTACAGAAGATTCATTGTTGTCCAGAAACCGTAGTACAATCCTAATTTGTTCGCAATTGGAAACATCAGTCACGTCATCCGCGATAATACTGGTCAAAAGACCACATTCCTGCTTTTTTCTTGCAATTGTCTGATCCTGTATCAAAACCCTCGTGTAATCTAAGAGCTCAGATATTTTTTGGAGGTTATATCTTCTGGAGGTTGATCATAGCGCTACGACACTTGTTCCATATGTGTCTTTTCTTCAGATTCAGACTTGCATCTAACTTAGCGCCAAGGTACTTTAGTAAATCAGATCTTGAGATAAGACCGCCAAACAAAATGTCATTGTTAATCAGTAGGAGATTGGTTGTTTGCATAAGTTGTCTATGTTTATGGGTTAATTGGCATTTCAGCTAAGACACTGCACAGCAGGGTTTATCACGTCTATAGGCTGCAGTGTCTGGTGCCTACAGGGCATGCGTGTCACCTAGGTTGACCTTTTTAGCATTATTTGCTACATGTACTAGTACCGCTATCGGCAAATCTAATATTTCATGAGGAAAGATGTGTAAGTATATCAAACAGATTAGGCTAATTGATCATTTTACTTATTCAAGGCAAGCGAACACATCCTTGACCCTAGCAATTCATATTTTGCGTCTCCTGAGCATCAGTCTGCCTTTGCAATTAGCATAGTTACTACATATAATACGCCTACATATAATTGGCATATTGGGAAAACTTATTTGGGTGTTACATCTGTCTGCATTTGCACGTTTTTTCTCTGTACTTTGCTTGTTCTTCGACGTTCCCTCGTTGTGACATTTACACTCCAAAGGCAGCAATTGTTTCCCGAGATTGCCAGGTCTAGTAATCTAAGCGAGTCTCAACCAAACTTAATATAGAATCCGTCCGCAAACCCAGTCTGAGAAATCATTCATTGTCTCAGTCAACAACCCGTAAAACCCCGTCGTGATTGGAAATAAAAATCAAAGAGCGCCATCGATTTAAGATAATGAACCACTAAATATCTCGAAATTCGCGTAGAACCCGGAACTGGGAAATTACAAACATGATGTACGATGCGAACATCTCCATGAGAGATGTCGGTGCCGGGCCACATGAGCTGTATATGCTCGACCACGGTGATGCATTGTGCACTGGTCTTTGCTTAATTCATGTTTATCCACTTGTTAACATATCCCTATGTCTCATGGTGACCTTGTGGTTGTAACTTGTGGTCCCATCATCATCAGACTGTCAGCTGGGCAATAATAGACAACAAATCACCCTTATTCATAATTACGGCATCTTCTCAAGGTGCATATCAAGCGTGTAAGACGGGAATTAATCTTGTTTAGTTAATCTTGTTTAGGTAGAAAGAGGAATGTGGAAAGTGAGTTGAGATTAATTTATTTTACAGATCTAGTAATTGGCTCGAGTCGAACTCTGAATTTACATTACAACACAACACACAAAACGAGATGTCATTACTCATTAAAAAGGCGATCTTATGTTTGTTATATCGTGCTATATATTCTGATCCCAAACAATGCTACTGGACAAGTGTCCAACATACGGTGTTGATTGTTTTTATTTAAGACCGGTTGTTGAAATGGTTTATATTTGGGATCCATGAGAGGTAACACATTCGATATTCATCAAGTAGTAGCCAATTAGTATATGCAATTTAAGGTTACACGTGAAAAAATATAGTTTCATGAGTTGATCATTATCACAATTGATTGTATAATCGGTGATGCCCTGCAGCAACTTGTTGAAAAACTAAGCAGAGCACATTGAAGCAGCTTATAGTTCTGTAGCCACGCATATGATTATCTACAGTTAAATGCGTCTCAATAGTTGCCACACTTCTGCAGCGTTATGTTACCCACCATCTTGAGCGGGGGGGGGGGGGGGGGGAGATTGTAATCCTAACTTATTCATGGGTTATTATGCTCAAGCTAAATATCTTCATGATTAATTACTGAAAGTTATATAATACAAGTTACTAGCCAAGATCCAAATGTTTTTTGTCGGAAAACAAACATGAGGGTATTCATAGAAGATCCTGCTTCATCCTTGTCAACATTTCTTGGAAATCGTTATTAGATAAAGCCTGGGATGTTTTCTTGACATATCAATTCAGTATTACTTACTGTGCTGTGGCCACTTTGGGGTCTGTATTTAGTAGCGTCAACCCGAGCTGCAAGGTCAATGTGGGGGAATTAGGGGATATTGATGTCAAAGGCCGGATACGTGACACTCTGGCGTTTGTATGGCTAAGCTGAAAACAAATCACAATCTGTGATGTGTGTAAAATTCGATTTCGATTCTAAGAGTTAACATAGAAATCATCATAAGGTATTTGATATGATATGATTTATTCACAATAGTTATTCAATATTACACGAAAATGGGATTCTTTGAAGAAAATGATTACGACTAAGTTAGTTTTAATAATTTGCTCCATTATAGCTACATTATCATTAAACTCCAACCATTTTGATGAAAAGTCTTCTTTTAATTTGGCTCAGTTAAGAGAGCGATGTGATCCTTGTTGTGTTTATCACCCAGCTGACATGCCGAAGATGCGGAAACCACAGGTTATTATCTGCAATGTCATGATGAGGCGGGGTGTGTTTACCAGTAGATGAAACCTATATTAAGTAAAGGGGAGTGCAGGGTATTTCGACGGGGTCGAGTATATAGACACATGAAGTTAACAAAGACAACAATGTCATTAAATACTTTTTTTTAAATGTCTAAAATTTTAGACATATAAAATATACATATTAATATTCTCTAGTTGGTATACCCATGATGGTATCTTGTGCTGTTTGTTCTTCTATATTCAACCGGGATTTACAGGTTGGAGACAGATTGAATGGTATGTTTCTATGGCCGAGTAGTATCTTGGTCAGTACACGTTACGGCCCATGTGACTTGGGCCCCAATGACAGTATCGTTCAGTGTAACACAGGTATCTTCTGAACTTCAGGCAATGTTTCTTCCCTGTTTCTGATACAGTAGCTAAGGTGAAAAACTGTGATTTCATGAAGTCGGGCAATAGATACAGGAGTATATTCACACGAGCTGCCATTAGACACCAGCAGATTAGGTGACATGGTTTTCACAAACAAAGATCAGATTTCACGGGATTTTTGTTTATTTGAATGGCCGTTTTGACATCCAAAGTTCATTGAATGTTAAACTCCCAAAGAAAACATGTACCTTATGTCGTTTTATAACTTCAATCCCTGTCTCTATCGTGGTTCTGATACAATACCTGAAGGAAATCTGACCAGGTCGGGTACATTAGACATCTGAAATATATGAAATGGTCTGAAATAATCAGGAAACACAACTGAATTGTGTGGGAATGCACATTCCACAAATACAAAACAGAGTACACGGAAACGTAGAAAATGTAACTGCAAAATCCCGATCATTCAAAGTGAAATTACATGGTCATCTCCAGTCTTGATATCACTAGTTTGTTGCATATCATGACTATGTGTTTTATTTGGGTGTTGGGCGAGGCAATAAGCCATATAGCCTGAGGGACTGAATTTTCGTGGTAATAATAAACGTTTTTCTTCGATATTTTAGCTTGTTTAAATTACGAATTTTATTCCTCACACTATGTATTAGAACAATTAAGAATTTACTGTAAATTTGTTGTGGTTTTTTTTTGTATTTGTACTTTTGGTTGATGTATCCTGGAAATTCATCTTCATAGATACGAAATGGCTTGATTTATTTTCTACATAATGAGTGGACAGGAGATTTGCACTCATGAGAAAAATCCAACCGACTTCAGGACTTGAACCTTATTATGTATCTTGAGAAGTTTACTCCAATGAAGAAGAAGTAGATCGAGACAAGGTGAAGAGCAATTGATGTAGTTGCACGTGGAGAAACTTGCACGTGCCAACTACATGTATTTAATGGTTGAAAAAGTGAGCTTGGAGCCTCAAACATAATGTAAACACAATTGATTAACGTGAATATATCAACGTGAACACTGCTAATTGTCATGTGCTAACAACATATCATTCTGTTTGTTATGTTTGATGATTTCTACTGGGATGAATGATATCATATTTCTCGTTACACTGACTATCGAAAATAAAAGTATTCAATTTATTATGCCAATAACTATATCACAGGACACTAGTGATATAGTTATTGAAAATGGTAGCTAGTTCAGATTCTCTAGATTTATCTATATTTATGAGGTTTTGCTGTCCTGTCACATAAGGCTCATGTCTGGAATGGTATGAGGAGAAAAACTGAGAATGACTCTGGAAACACACGCTCGCGTTGAAACACTATATATTATCAGAACCAGAGCAATAATTATGATGTGAACTTTCCCAGAAAAATATCACATGTATCACTCCCAACCTTTTGTATAAAATTGCAGGATAAGTTTATGTTAGGGAAGTTTATGTTTGCCTCTGGGTCAATATAGAGAAATATCAGATATGTATCACTCCCAACCTTTTGTATCGAAGTGCGGGATACAGTTATGTCAAGGAAGTTGATGTTTTCCTCTATGTCAATAAATGGATTACTTTACATCCTTGAGCCTATGAACCAAACTGTTTCGGCTTAAATGACATGATTACCTTTGATTATTACAATTGTCCCCTTCAAAATATAGTTGTATTTGTGGTGAAGTCTGATACATACATCAGAAGAAACCGCTTACTTGCTTAATTGAGACTCTTAGCGTCCACATTAATTATGTGGAAATCCTCCCTCCCCATTCCCTCACTAACATTCTTTCCTTCCCCCATCTTCCTTGTGTGAACAGCTTCTCATCTTTCAGGCCTTGCTTCAACAGGGAATTCATTGAGTTCATGTAAACAACATCGAATCAACACAACATTACACCTTTGTCCAGGATTACATTTCATCAAAGTATGTCCTTGCAGATTTGACTTACACGCCCACAAGTACAAGTTAACGAAACACAAGAATAACAATCACATATGGAACTTAGTTCCTGAGGACGTCAGAAAGCACAAAGACACCAACAGCTTCTGCTTTTAAGTGAAAACTTGCTTGATTCCTGTATATAGTTTGTCACTACTGCTAGTCTGACTCATTTTTACCTGTCATTTGTCCTAGTCAAATTTGTATTTTTATATGTCCTGCTGTGTTTCATTAAGTATATATTATTATGTTGTAGTGCATTATAAAGGCAATAAACATTGTTAATATTAGATCAATCTGTATTGGGTGAAATTTGTCTAGACAAATGACGGTATACTTGATGATATAATTGATAGGGTTTGCATGAACACAACCTGATTAAATATAAACCGAGTAGATGGTATATTATTGTTTTTCAGTACATATTCCACTTTTATATTTGAATGTTTCTTATATGAATCAACGTAATATCCATGCTCAATAATCAGCATGGGCAATAAATGTGCTTAGTTTTACCAATGACGCAATACACCACCGGGGCCACATTGTTGTGTGATCATATGGTGCTGTGTCATTGACACAGTCAGTTAGTGGGGGAGTGATGAGTAAGTCCGTTTCCATTATATGACAGGTACATACCCAAACTTCGTGAACCTCAAACATCAGACCGTTCGAAAGCTGAACCTTTAGGTCAAACAATATCAAAAATGTATCAATTATTGTTAGTACATTGTACATTTCACTGAGCTCCGAAGTTCGTGTCAAAGTGCAAAGGAAATATTGTTTTACTCGGCTATCAGCTGCATTACCACCCGTATGTCATATCAGCCTGACAGCCTGACCAGCCTGACATCTTTTGAACAGAATAACATTCAGCGATGCCTGAGTCACATTTACACAGGTCGCCGGCCAAGGTAGGGACATCGGTGGTATTTACCGATGTTCCAGCCGCAGGTGACAATTCGTCAGGCATCTTTCCCATATCTTTCGAGTGGTCATGAAACCACCAGGCATTGTCCACTGGAGACCGCTATATTCACTCACGATCACGTGACTTCGACGTGTCTGTTCAAATGACTAACCAACGATGCCCTACAAGAGACCGCATGATACCCTACTGAAACCTGCTCAGTTACGGTCTGGTATACATGTACGAATTATCAATATTCATCAGCGCCCGGCAGGATACTCTGCGGTGATCGCCTGGTGATCGAGCTACCAACATTGGTTGGCCTAAAAATTTGGTCGATCCCCTCGGCACTTGATGGGCATTTGAAGGGGCTCAGGCGTGCTAGCGATTCACTACGGATATCATGTTTTTCCACCGATCCCCGCAAGAAAGTAACTCTACTTTAATTTTTTGCCGATGCCTCCATAAACGTGTCCATGATGTCCGATTGTTGCCCGACGGTCATTTCGGGCGTCGTATCCTCATCGGCGTAGACATCGGTGCACATGATATGTGTTTAGTTGATGTATACAACGATAAAAAACGAGTAATTATATCAACGCAAATCAGACAAAATAATATGCCGTTCACTGTGCTAATACTCAATAATAAGCACATACTGGTTCATATTATCTCGATGAGTGACAAGTGGATGTGGGCGTGGAGGATCGAAAGCACATGAGGACATATAATATGACTGGCAGATACACCAGAAGCTTCTTAGCGTGGTCTTTCAGACAAGGATTGGTTTATAATTGGGTCGCTCAAGCCTGAAATCAAGTTTGAGGGTGTTTGGGGTCTACTTGAATGGATTCTGAGAGTCAACCCTGAGGATATGAATTGATATAGTGTCAGCCCAACCACCATTCTTCTAGAAATGGCATCTGTTGACCTTGTGACGATAATTAGGTTAATTTTCCGGCTCTCAGCATTAACTCATATGCGAATTGATGTGGATATTTTCTCTGTTTTTTGTACAAGGAAATTTATCAATGCAAATTTACTGTACTTGATTTGGGTGAACTATTAGGTAACAAAAACACATCTGCTTGTTTGCCAAACTACATGTTCCGATTGCCTGTGGGTACCATTCCACACAGTTTAGGTTCACTGATTGGGTGCATTGAATGTATCCACAATGTATTATTTCAAGGCAAGTGTAGCCGGCTATTCATTTATGGGTTGGAGCTAAAGTTATTCATAATAGTTATTATTTGTTGTAGCACGATTATTCTACTAATGACGTCACTTCCACTGTAAGAAAATATTATAAAAGGCTTTGGCCTCAAGTTCAAATGCCATTTGCCAGTGTGTCAGTCATCATCGCACCTGTATCATACAACACTGTGAATAAACTGCACTGATTTTACCTGTGTCTCCTGAAGTCTACACAAGCATGCAAACGACTGATCTCAGCCACACATATTTCATGTTCCTCAACATCACTCGGGATTCCCACGTATTTCCTTCTGTAAGTCATTACGTGCTAACGCCTGCATATAATTGGCATATCATGAAAACCTGAATGCAATATTCTAAATGCTACGCGATTACACATCTTTCCTCCGTCCTCTATGGACATAGCGCGTCCATTCTTTCAAGGCGTCGATCATTGTGACAATCACCATCCCCGAAGCAGAAAATATTTCCCAATGTATTTTCTGCGACTCTGGTGCGTCTCGCCACAAAATCTAGAATCCGTCTTGAGACTAAACTCGGTCTGAGAAATCATTTTCTGATAGTTCGAATTTCATTGGTTCCCTGGCTTCGACGAACGGTGTTATCCTTTAAGGCACTTGGTCTCATTTCTCTGAGTAAACCTTCATTACATCTGCCACCAAGTTTTCAATTCCCGCAAGGAAGGTCAATGACCGTATTATTTTGTGTTTATCTCAGCAACCCATAAAAGTCGCCATGATTGGAATTTTAGAAAATTGGAGCTACAGATTTGATATAATGAACTGCCCGACTACTTAAACTACTGCTCCGCGCTCTGTCTCATACAACTCAGAGAGTTTCGATCCAGATAATTCTGAACAGGGTGTGCTTATTGGGGCGACAATCTTCCCAAAAAGTTGTGGCCTCGGGGACACATAAAGTCTATACTCAACCCGGTTGATAAATTGTGCACTAGCCTTTGCTTAATTCAAGTTTCATCCACTTGCAAACACACCCCGCCTCATCTTGACGTTGCAGATAATAAGCTATGGTATCCATATCACCGGCTTGTCAAAAAACAGATAAAAGAAAACAAACCACAGTCATTCAAATGATGGCATCTCGGTAGGGAGTGCAAACTAAGCTTGTGAGGATGACAAGAGCTACCGATGTGTGCACCGAATAGAAAGAATGATTTGCATCAAAGTGTATTAAGATTATTCAGAGTGTACTGATATCAAAGCATGCTATATATTAACCTGGTCGTAATCATCCCCTGTGCGAAAGCCTTTTATAATATGCATCATAGTAAATGCCTCTTCTTGGTAAATAATACCAGGTAGGATGTTGTGACATGAGGTTACATGTGTACATCGTAGATTCAAAATAAAATTGTCCGCGCACCATAGATTGCACATTCAAAATGATCACAGTACACAAAGCGATACCAGATTGATACCGCAAAATCGACTCCTATAGATGTTATTATAGGAAAATTGCTATGAATAGCAGATGATGATAACAGTATGGTTAAATAAATTATCATTGATAAATGCATTTTATTTTTGTTAAGATTTCTCAATCCCATCATTTGCAATAGTTGTAGGATAGTCTCAATCTCGCAGAGTACGATGGACATCTCAAATTTGAATGGGCTAGAAGCAAGTTCCCGCTGGCAGGATGCAGCTCCTTTCGTTATAATTATGTTCTGATTGGCTGTGGGTAATATTCCGCACAGTTGAGGTTCACTGATTGGGTGCATTGAATGTATCTGCATAATTCATTATTTCAAGGCAAGCATGCAAACGACTGATCTCAGACACACATATTTCAGGTTCCTCAACATCACTCGGTATTCCCACGTCTTTGCCTCTCTAAGTCATTACGTGCTAACGCCTACATATAATTGACCTATCCCAAATGCCCCCAAAAGTTGTCACGTGTTGCAGCATACGTTGAAAATGAGGTAAAAAGACTGGGACAAACTGGATTTGGGATAGGTTAATTGGCATATCTGGGAAGACTGAATGCAATATTATAAATGGTTGCAGGACTTTCCACTGTTCTTTGTGGACATAGTGCGTCCTTTTCTTCAGCGTGTCGACTATATGTGACAATTACCACCTCCAAGGCAAAACAAACCTTCGTCTCTCAAAAAACACTCATCCCAGGTGTACAGTATCCACCTTCCAATCCTTCGGTTCTTGCTGATTCGTGATTCGTCGAAAGTTATTGTCAATTGGATAGTGTAAGATGAAATCGAAAGCGAAGTTGAGCGACTGCAGAATTACAAAATTGGCAATGATTGTTGGCTTACTGCCAGGCCTTGTCGAAACATCATGTCTCAGGATAGCATGGCCGCATCTAATAATACACATGTCATATAACATGAACTTAAAGTGAACTTTCACTTTCTTAGAAAGTAGAACAGTATCAAATAGACAATGGACTTAATAGAGGCGTTCCGTGAATGTATATAGAATACCACTGATTCAAAATAGCACAAACTGTTGTCATGACCTTCCAGAAGAACACCAAATATCAGGGATATCAGGGGAAACCTGATATGCAATATTATAAATGTTACACGGTTGCAGGTCTTTACACTGCTCTCTGTTGACATAGCGCGTCCTTTCCTTCAGCCACGTCCTTTCCTTCAGCGCGTCCTTTCCTTCTGCGAGTCTGAGGCGTCTCGCCACAGAATATAGAACCCGGCTTCAGACAAAACTCGGTCTGAGAAATCATTTTCTGATAGTTTGCATTTCATTGGTTCCCTGGCTTTAAACGAACGGTGTTATCCTTTAAGGCACTTGGACTCATTTCTCTCAGTAAATCTTCATCACATCATCTGCCACCAAGTTATCAATTCCTGCAAGGTGGGACAATGGCCGTATTATTTTTTCTTCAATATCATTCCATCATTCGACAACCTGTAGAGATTTGTCATGATTGGTATAAAAAAGAATAATAGAGCAACTGATTTAATAATGCAATGTCCGACTTAGTATTCGAATTCCCGCACCATGCTTTATCCCATAGAACTCATAGAGGTTTAACCCAGATAATTCCAAACATGGTGTGCTCATTGGGGCGACAATTTCCCCCCAGATTTGGTGGCCTTGGGGCCATATAAGCACCCTGCAAAATGGCATAGAGTGTTGACCGATCTAGTTTTTTTGTTTAGGGGTCAGGTCATGTTGTTGTCAACACTGTAACGTTAACTTTTTGGAAGCTGATGCCGACACAGGGTGAGTAAAGTAATTTTTCTGTTATATCTGCGGTAATCTCTGTCTCTCAAATACACCTATCACTGGCTGGCCGCAGGTATCGCGATATCAACTAAAAACACTGTGTGAGTTTCTTGATCAGTGGTTACAGAAATGGCGGGAGTAACTGTTAATTGCGCAAAAAGCTCTATGTTAGTATTGTGCATCTACATATGTACAGCACTGGTTTTCCAAAGACGTCTCTACCAGAAATAAGTGGTTTTTGTTTCTTGAGCATTGTGGCATGCATATGAATTGAGAAAGTAACCCTTTCCCCAAGCCAGAACTGGGTTTTCCGCGAAAATAAGCCTCTCCCCAAACTGAAACCCTGGGTTTTCTTCAGGTTAGGCCAGTCCAAATTACAATGTTGGTCGTCGGAATCGCCGCCCCTAAAACCTTCAAAATATTTTATATTTAAAAATAAATCCCGCCCAAATCAATCTGACAGTGCCAAAATAAATATAAACCTCCACCCGCCCCTTTTCAAGAGCGCCAAAAATAAACGACCACTCCCCCACGCTTCTCTGTAAGTGTAAAAGGGGAAGAAAATTAAGATATTGCTCACTTTTTCTGCGAGTTGCATCACTGGGCAGTAATATAAAAATGGATTCGTGATATGGTCACACTTGGACGTGGGAATAACATACATTTAAGGGTTTGTTTACAAATTGGTCTTGCTCCGAGTTTGTCAAAACAACATGTACTGCGATATTTGAAGCTTTGTGGCTCCAAAGCACCAAACCTTTTATGCAGAATCCATCGAGACTGCATACATGCCACGGAAATTTTAAAGGCACTATTTGATTGGATACACGGAGATTCCGGATGGATATCAGGTGTGCACCGATATGATACCGGTGTGAAGTTAGCTGCTCGTTAACGGATCCTTTATTATCTAGATTTATTTATTACTTGGCGAAATACACGTTTTTGCTTTGCTGTAAATTGAAAAACACTACGGGCGTTTTGGATTTTTTACCAACACGACATAAACTTTCTTCTTTTTTTACAAAATCCTAATCCTTGAGCCACCCCAACGCCCGTATTATTTTGAAGCAAAATATTATAAGTACCAATTAGCCCTACTCCCAGTACATGTAAAATGAAATCGGCATTTTTGACGAAATAGATTTTTTCTTATACTAGTCCACAAAACCTTTACTTTTTTAAGCACACATATTGGATGTATCAATCAGCACTAGCCCAAGATTCGGGTTCAAGATTGTAATCTTGCGATATGACCCATTGAAATAAACACTTGTGTAAATTCATTTTTTGGCGATTTTTACCAAATATATATATTTTAAAAACAAAATCCTAATCCTTGAGCTATTCTAATTACTATACTACTTTGAAGCAAAGTATTAGAAGTATCGATTTACCCTAGTCTCAGACTGGCTCACAACCCTATTCCCGAGATATGATGTAATGAAATCAGCATTTCAAAGATTGTTGCCCGAAACTGATTTGTTAGCATTTCTGAATTGTAAGCAAAATATCTTGAATATTCGTGAAATATATTGAGAAAAAAAATACCCGGAAGCAAAATGGTTGATTGGAAAATTTAATACAAATGTTCACTCGGAGGCCTATGTATTTTTAAAATTTGTGATATACATATTTTTCAATAACCCGATCGTAAGCAAAACGGATAATTCGAAATTTAAATAACAATTTCCGCCCGTATGCAATTTTTTGCGAAAGAAAAAAAAAAGTAAAAATAAAAAAATATTGTACGCTCGTGTGATTTTTCTCAGACAAAAATCCAAGGACTAACTTCAGAATTTGGTCTGGCCTTATAAAAGACTCTACCACAACAAAGTAATCAGAGGGTGTACGACGCAAGAAAACTAAAAAAGAACATTGAACTGTTTATTTGGAATGTTTTGGTGATTCTAATCACGTACCTAGAAAATACACGTCCGTAAGGAAAGTCGTTGGGATATAAATATACGGCCAGCACCTGATTGGTATTTTAGCATATGAAACCAAATACTGGTATCAATTATTTGTTTTGTCAATGTAACCGTAATATACATGCACTACCGGTAATTGGGTGCCACCTGACAGAAATTAAATGTCTCGTCTCCATATTAAGTCCAAATATAGAGCAACTGATTCTTACATTTCAATCCTAATTGTTTGCATTGGATTGTTTGCAATTAATATATTATATTCATGTTGTGTAGCCTTGTTCCGTGCTATAAATTGCGAGAAATTGTATTGTGAGAATAAAGACTTGTATGGTCATTTCTCCTCTAACCTGAACAAGATCGTACATGATGAATACATAAAACTGATAATGACCATACATCAACGATGAAAGCAGCCATGCAACACCAACACGTACTAGTACTGTGCATTGAACCACCATGTGTTCAGTGTAGAGTACCTGCTGTCAATAATTACTATACGTATTTTCGGAACTTGTGACATGCCAAGTTAGGATTCCCTAATCCTGTGGCATCTTCTGCACATGTATGGGATAGCTTTTAACGGTAATCTATTTTATTTATGGTCAGGTTTTGTATATAACGATGGAGTAATAAAATCAGAAAAAAAATCATAAAGCTACTACTTATCATGAATAGTGACATGTACCAGTGGGCGTAATGGGATGTGAAGTATATGAAACACGGCTTATAATTGGGTTGCTCAAGAACGAAATTAGGTTTATATGATGTCTGAGATCTTCTGTATATTGCCGCAGCATCATGTAGAGAGCGGGCTTTGAGATCCACGCCAGACAATATGGATGGTTACCGAGTCAACCTGATGATCATTCTTCTGGAATTGGCATCTGTTGACCTTGGGCCGATAATTTAGTTAATTTAGCGGCCCTCGGCAATGGATCATATGGGAGTTGATGGAAATTGTTTGGCTCTAGTGGGGAGAATTGTATCATTGTGAATACACTGCCTGATTTGTAACCTGTAAAGTCAACGATAAGAGAGGAATCAGCCATTTCGTGTTGTGACCTTGAAAAGAAGTTCAAGGTAATGAGAACACTTGGCATATATCATTTCCTATATGTTTACAATTGATTTCTAATCTGAATATTGAGTGATATATTAGGATTTTAGATATTAGGTGTCCCATTATAAAGCATAATGGCATTTAACATGGGAAAGTGCCACTTGGGACCCATTGAAAAAAATGAAAATGACCGCCACACACAGACCAATGATTCAAGGGCAACGAAAATTATACACATCACAGGGTATATGAGGAGAAGCTTTGGAACCGAAAACTCAAAACTGATCAAATAGTTTTCGAGAAAATGGCCGCCAAATTCCAAAATAGTCTGTTTTTTGACAAAAATGGCCACCATTTTAGAAAGAAAGCAAATATAAAGAACTAAAAAATAATTCCCTCCAAGATATTTTTAGGCATTTTTTTGCAGAATTTCAGAAAAATTTGACTGTGAACCTTAAAGATAAAAGTGTAGGCGGAAAACGACAGAGACTGACGACAGACAGAATGCCACGGCAATAGGTTATCGGATCAAAGGTCCAGTAACCTAAAATTGGGCATGAATCTTCTCCCTCGTGAACAATCCGTTTATATATCAGTTATTATATTACTGTAAGGCAACTGAAAATCCATTGTAGATCTATCGGGAATGAAAACAAATACGATATTAATACGATAATAAATAAGTCATATAATCCATGGGCATATATGATCCTGGGGTTCCAGGAGGCCTGATGTAAGTATTATAATGATATTTACAAAAGGCGTTTGTTTCGAACGGTATTACAGTGTTACTGTTTGCGTGTTTTTCAATTCTTTTATGATGCATGACACACAGTGAATGTAGGGATCTACTCCTGTTGGTTGACCGTGCCATTGCATTTTGTATATATATTTTTTTTTGTTTTAAAGGCAACATAAATGGCCTGAATCGTCTCACCCAGGGAATAATCCGCCATACGAATCAGTATTCATTTTAGAATAGGTCCACTGAAAGTCCATGGTATTGCCAATTAAAAGAAAATACAATATATACAAAGTCAAAACCCATCGGTTAACAAATCGGTCAATGACAAACACAGTGTGCATCTATGAACCAAAATGAAAAACAGCTATGAAACCATAATGACTAAACTGGAAATTGTAATTACCTGTACCAAAGCTGTTGTAGGGTTCCAGTTATAATATGAACCAAACACCAGATCTAATAGATAATATGACTTGACGAAAAAATTGTTGAACTGACACTTAGCACATCAGAGTATTGTTATTGCGTTGTTGGATAAACTATTTGGTCGGGCTTTGTTTCTATTGCAAAATGTTGTATTTTACGTTTGTTATCGGCATCATCAAAATCTGACTTTATTAATGGTAATAGATTGATACTTACTTTCAAACATCTCGCTGTGATGCAAACACGACGTGCAACAAACTTGAAGTTACTGCTCAGCCTCTTAATCAATTTCAGCATCCATACCAAGGCAAATTGCAGTAACTGCAAATTTGTTTAGTGAAACCATGCACGAGTACAGTAACTGTCATTTACTGCAATGCCATTGCAGACACTGCGTTTTTCCTTGACATGACAACGTTTTGTTGTAGATACTGTAAATTAAAAAGGTGAATGTGGTGGATTATATTGAGGTAGATAATGCAACATATACGATACCTTCGAATTTCAGGGAAAACTCATTTTAGCCTCATTTGCAGTTACTGCAGTTATGCCTGGGACAGCAGTACAGCTTTGTGACCATATGAACAACTTTGGAATTTGCAAGTGATGCAAGTTTACTGTGATCATTGTCCAGTCATTGCTCAATCGAAGAGTATTGGACAGAGCATTTGTTTAAAATGTCAAAATAAAAGTTCCTACGTAGTGTTGATGGCATTGTTAAAATTCAAATAACTTAGTAGTCAGGATACTTGACTAGGTAGATGATTTGGACATATCAACAGTATTAGAGGTGTATACGTCCGGCACAGTCCATTAGTTAGTTTAAAAATACACATTACTCATAATGACACAATCTGTTGTCATAATCCATGGGGAAGAACGCTCCAAAGTACAGGTAGATATACTGCAGCTGTGCTTAATCTCTCAGACTAATATTCCGTGAAAACTAACATTTTACAGAGAGATATTATCGAATACCAAATACGTTGGGGGTAATTAATTGGGGGATTGGCTACATGTGCAGTTCATTAGTTAAGTCAATCAAGCAGACAATTGACCTCAGCCATTCATTATTACTACTCCCTCATATTCCCAAGGTTTTCTCAGCAGTTTATGTGTTAACTCCCACGCCAATTAGGTTGTTATGTGCTACAAAATGTTGGTATATCTAGAGAAACCTAATTGCAATATTCCGATGTGTGCATAAATACCACCTTTATCATGTTTATGCAGCTGTTCTTTATTAAAACTGCAAGCCATTTGCTGCAACGTGCCCCTTATTGTGGCAGAAATGGTTTCCCGAGATTGTATTTTCTACGAATCTGTTTTCTTCCATTGCTGGTGTGTCTCGTTACATAAGCGAGCTTCACCAGAATCCGTCGCCAAAGACAAAACTTTTAATTAATCATTTTCTAATTAATCATTTTCTAATGTTGGATTCGCGTTTTGTTGACTTTTGTGGACGAGTCATATTTCTAGTCGCTGATGCAGTTTTGATACTCAATACTTCTATTTACGTGGATTGCCTGCCGATGATGGATTCGTCGCCCTTTAGTTCACGTGGACCTATTTTACCCAGTAAATCATCAATAGACCGCCTTCATTTTATAAATTCCCTTTCCCATAAGAAACACACAACTCGCCCTGAAGTAATAGCATTTTTATTCGGTTCTCATCTTTTCCATTTAGTCAACAACCTATGAAAAATTGTCATGATTGGAATAAAATAGAACGATCAATTTGACATGTTTGATTAACTGCCCGATTTCTCAGATTTCTGCACAGTTTGTGGGAAAGCTTCAATGCAGATAATTTCAAACACGTTGTGCTTATTGTGCCGACGATCTCCTCAAAAATCTATGGCCTTGGGGCCACATTAAGTATAGTTTCAACCTCGTTGATGCATTGTGTGCTGGCCTTTGCTTGATTCAGATTTCATCCACTTGATATGTAAACAACACCCTCGGGTTATATTTAGAAAATAACTAGTGGTCTGTAGCTTTGCAGATAATAACCTGTGGTCTGAGCATCATTGACGAGTCAGGAAAAAAAATCAGCCTTATTTATTTATAGTAGCATCTCGCTGCGCAGCAACGGTTTGCATCAAATGTTTCTGACTTATTCGTTATGTAGCGTTATTGCAGCAGCATATTAAATCATTTTGGTTGTAGTCATCATATGTATGAGAACAGTTTTTCATAGGTTGTTGGGCAGTTGTATACTAGTTCCATCAGGTGTACAGTAGAAACAACTACATTTAACACACTGTCTGCCCCTGATGACGCCAGTTTGTCTCTGGATAAACTATTTGGTCGGGCTTTGTTTCTATTGCAAAATGTTGTATTTTACGTTTGTTATCGGCATCATAAAAATCTGACTGTATTGGTGGTAATAGATTGATACTATTACCACCAATAATACTTTATTATCCCCGGACTGTGAGATACTTTCTGTTCCCGGACTATGAGATTGGATGATGGACCCTGTTTTGTTTCGGAAATACTTAATACTGGGTATTGATTCCACGTCTATTGCATTCATACCACTGAGCCGGTGTCACTGCTGGCGGACGTTAAATCTGTCTCCGAGGATACCATCAACTCAGTAGTCTTCTGGCTTGTGATTAGGTACTTATACTTATGTGCTTGTCATATATCTATTCCATGGGGTTTGTTTTCGGATTTCTAAATTATTTTCATGGGTTGTTGGGCAGCTGTATACTAATTCCATCAGGTGTACAGTAGAAACAACTACATTTAACACACTGTCTCCCCCTGATGATGCCAGTTTGTCTTTGGATGAACTATTTGGTCGGGCTTTGTTTCTATTGCAAAATGTTGTATTTTACGTTTGTTATTGGAATCATCAAAATCTGACTGTATCGGTGGTAATAGATTGATAGTTACATTCATCTTACGTTTTATATCACATGAATATAAATGAATGGGTAAAAAATTATACTAGTTCAAATTTCTTAAGATGTTTTCACGTAGTGTTCCTTCACAGATTCGAAATGAAATTAACCACACACCACAGATTCTGGGCTCTTTTCAGCTTAGCTAGAAAAATGCAAGAGTGACATATGTAACCTTTGACATCAGTATCTACGGAATTCCCCAAAATTATCCCTGTATCAACAGTTCACGCTTGGGGCCACAGTTGGTCACAGCACACTGAGGGCCTCTTCAATTCTTCTCTTCCTATTTCAGTTTACCAAAATTTTCTCTTCGAATCTCATGGAAAACGTTATTCTGGAAGAGGAAGACCTCTGCCGCTCTACCAGCTCGGATGCTGGTTTACGGTAGATATTCTGAGCTTTGCAATATGGCGGGGGCAGAATTGCTAATGTCTACCAAACGGTGCTCCCTCATTTTTCGTCGAAAATGTACGAGTCATCAGTTGTACCCTATTATCACCGAATGTATGTCTTATGCGCGAATCAATACCGTTTAGAAATTTGTACTGTTTGATGAATATTCACGCCATATCACATCATTTTTTAATTTTAATTCACTACTGAAAATGGCAGAACACATTCGATTCAAAACCATCTTCTGTCTTCTTGGTAGGCATCTACCTCTTCCAGAATAGTACCAATCGAAGAGGCCCTTTGTGATACCTCCTTGGTGTCATTGTGTTACCTGATCCTGGGTGAATTATTTGCAAGATTTCACAGTACAATTGGATTGGATTGTAATGGGACATATTACATGAACAAATACCCTTAAATGGAACTCTTATCCCCTCGGATAAAAATGACATAACTCAAACGACTCAGTCCTGGGGATTTATTTCAAGCCTTCAAGAAAAACACAGGAAATATGACAGCTGTCCTATATCATTTCCTTGATCGCAAATAACTGTTCAGGTGTAGTCGTGCATGTATAATAATTGTGCCTTCCCCCTCCCCCCCCCCCCCCCCATGATCATCCGAAACCAATTTTTAAAGTTAGTTTCTATCATATTATTGAATATTAGAGATGGTTCCGGAGGCCCATCCCTGCCTGGCAAAAAAGGTTTTCTGTGTTTTTTTTTTCAAAATGGCCGACGTCGAAAATCCGGAAATTCATTTTCTGGGTTGTAACTCAGTTTCTACTCCACACAGAGGCATGATTTTGGTGTCTTAACCCATGTTTGTGATACTGGGGAATCCAATGGTGTCATTCCTGAGTACCTGTGACTGTTGCTTGCTTCAGATTTCAAAATGACTGACAATGAAACCAGCGAGAATCACATTTCCGACCATGGTGGCACTGAAGACATAAGAAGTAAAGTGTGAGTGAAACAATAAACACAATATATGCCAGTGATTCACAGTTGAGGACAACCACATTTTGTGGTTTCCCGCCATTTCGATTCACAAATGTTTTTACCAGTAGTCGGCGGGATATACCTGTATCTGAGAACTCAGTATGTGAGAACCCGTAGAACCCGTATGTGAGCTACTCAGTGGTCCATTCGAATTATGGAAATATCTGAACATGCATGCGATGGAGGGAAAGTATGGGAATTGGTCCGTTGAAGGGGTTTCATCACTTTGAGTGATTCCAATGGCGGGAATACCATAATAAGTGTTGTTTGAAAAAAAGGTCAAATTCAAGGTCATGAAAATATTCAGATTATATCATTTCCTACCTGTCCACAATCGATTCCTAAACTGTAAATTCGATAGTGCACGAAATATTAGCGATTTTGTGCTCGGAAATGAGTTCAAAAGTCAAATTCAAGGTCATGACAATAGTCAACATGTATAATTAACTATGTGCCCACAATTGATTCTTAGTCTCTAATCTCAATAATAAGTTAGATATAAGGCACATTGTATCCCTTTATAAAGCATTGGAAACATTAGCTTGGGGAAATCCCATTTAGGACCAGTCAACAAAATGAAAATGGCCACCACACTCAGGTCGGCGATTCAAGAGCAAGGAAACTTATACACGTCACAGAGGTTTATAAGGGGAATATTTTGAAACAAAAATGTCAAAACCTTCTGAACTGTTTTTGAGAAAATTGCCGCCAAAATCAGAAATTGGTCGTTTTATGTTGAAAATGGCCGCAATTTTGAAAAAAAAAGCGAAAATAAAGAAACTCAAAAATATCGCCCCCCCCCCCCCCCCTTATATATTTTTAGGCATATTTGTGCAGTATTTTAGAAAGATTCGACCGAAAACTTTAAAGATAAAAACGTGGAAGGACGACAACGCTGACACTGACGACAGCGCCGACGATGGACTCAACGCCATGCCAACAGGTTATTGGACCATATGTCAGGTAACCTAAATATGAGATGATAAATGACCGTTTTCTAATCTATGTCATTTATTGGCAGGTTATGTATGTAGGTAATGAGTAATAAAATCAGCACAAAGCTGGAAATTATTCCTTTTATATGCTGATATTTATTCATAAAGTGACTACTTATCATAACTAGTGATAAGTACGGGTGGGCGTATAAGGATATGAGGTATATGAAACACTATAGCCTAACACACAGTAAACTTCTTATCCTGGTCTTGCAGACAGTGATCGGCTTATAATTGGGTTGCTCAAGCCTGAAATCAGATTTGTATGATGTCTGAGATCTCTTGAATATTATGTGAAGAGCGGGATCCACGCCCGACAATATGGATGGATACCGAGTCAACCTGATGATCCTTCTTCTGGAATTGGCATCTGTTGACCTTGGGCCGATAATTTAGTTAATTTACCGGTCCTCGGAGAGTTGATGGAGCACCATATGTTGGGGGAACCGTATCATTGCAAATACACTGCCTGATTATGACATACTCAAGGTACTAACAAACACCTTTTGGTTTGCCAAACCACAAGTACAATGTAGGTGTTGTGATGGGCAGTTATTTAGTAGAGTATTCTCATGCAATCTGTTTGCTTGATGTATTGCAATAATTTACACGTCGTTGCTAAATGCTACTGCTTAGTTTTACCACTGTTCAGTTACTGCCTAATCCTAGAGTATCAGACAAAACATATATTCAAAATGGCAGTTCCTCCGCCATGTTGATTGCATTGTTCAAACTCAAGTAGCTTGGTAATCATGAGATGTTTTTGTAGATGAATTGGACATATCAACAGTTCGTCGTCCAATATTCAATTTGATTATGTTCCCACTTATGTAATTTGAATTTTCAGTACAGTGGCAATCGAAATATTGACTTTTCACTAATCCATTATTATATTTATGTGATATATGTTATCATTATTTGCGTGTGCATGGAAAAAAAATAACAATCGCTATCATAAAACAATTTTCTGAAATTCACAATTTCAAATCAAACGCATTTAGTCATTCTCACATAAATATTGGACTAAGCCAACTGTAGTATAGAGCTCATTTACGGCGACTGGCACTTAATGGCACAAGCAGTTGTCATAAGCCATAGAGAAGAACACTCTAAAGTACAAGTAGATACACTGTAGCTGTGTATCGCTCATTCTAAAACAACTAGCCTTTGTACAGAGATATTCTCGAATATCAAACACGTTGGGGGTAATTAATTGAGGGCATTGGGTACCTACGCAGTCCATTAGTTCAAGTCAATCAAGCAGACTGTTCACCTTAGCCATTCACTAATACTAGTTCCCCATAATAATATTCTCAAGGTTTTCTGATTCCCATCAGTTTATATGTAAACGCCAACACCAATTTCAATTCATGTGCTACCTTAGGCTGGTATATCCAGGGAAACCTAATCGTAATATTCTGATGTGTAAAGTGACACATGCTGCAATTCTTTGCAAGCTCTTTTCTGGAACGTGTCCATTTTTGTAGCAGAAATTGTTTCCCGGAAGTGTATTTCCTGTGACTTTGCTGTCCATTGCTGGTGTGTCTCGTCACATAAGCGAGCAGCACAAAAAATAATATAGAATCCATCCTCAAGGCAACACTCGGTCAGAGTATCAATTTCCAGTGTTACCATTCACATTTTGTCGACTTTTGTAGTCTGGTCATATTTCTAGTTGCTTCTCTTTTTTCATGGGTTTCCTGCCGTTTGATGGGAATTGTTACCACTCAGGGCATGTAGACTTATTTTTCCTATTAAATATTCGATAAACTGCCCACATGTTATATATTCCCACTCCCATAAGATATACATCACTCGTTGCAGGTTACTGGCCTTTTTATTTAGTTTTCATCTCTTTGTTTTAGTCAACAAACTATAAAAATTGCCATGATTGGAATAAAAATAGAAGGACCAATTTGATATAATGAACTGCCGGATTACTCAGATTTCTGCAGTTGCGTGGGAGAACTTCAATGCAGATAATTCCAAACACGTTGTGCTTATTGGTGCGACAATCACCTCAAAATGCTATGGCCTCGGGGCCACATCAAATATATTCTCAACCCCGTTGGTGCATTGTGTGCTCGCCAGGTTCCATCCACTTGTGAAGCAGCACCCCTGCCTTATAGTGACCTTGCAGACAAAAACCTGTGGTCTGAGCATTATCGGCGGGTCAGGAAAACAAGTCACCCTCATTTATATATGGCAGCATCTCGCTAGGATAGGAGCCGTAACGGTTTGCATTATGTGTCTTTGAATTAATCATTATTGTAGCAATATCAGAGAAAGATATTAAATCAATTTTGCTGTGGCAATGATATGTATGAGAACAGTTTGAAATATATTATATCGCATGAATACTGGGGGTAAATCATACTAGTTCTAATATCTTAAGGTGATTTCACATAAAGGTACCTCATAGATTCAAAATGGAATCAATTGCACACCACAAATTAAGGATTGTTTTCAGCTTATATAGAAATACGTCAGCGTGTCATGTATCATGTGTATGCAGACTATGACATCAATATATACGGAATTCCCCACACTGACCTTGTGTTCACAGCTTACACTTTTAGATACATCTGGTCACAGTACACTCAGACTCTTTTCATTTCAGGCTTACGCCCATAATACCATACATTAATACATACATAATCACAAATATGCATAAATACATACAAGAGACAGTGTACATCAAAATACTATTACACGTACAGAAGAGTGTCCCATCTGGAAAACAAAGCACCATCGCATACATTGTAATTGTCAAAACAGATGATTAGAGGATTATGACATGTCAATACACATGATACAACTACCAAGTATTTTGGGTGTTATATATTCCCCTTCCCATAGGGAATACATCACTTGACGTAAAGATTGGCATTTACAATTGGTTCTCATCGTTTTTCTTTTAGCCAACAACAAATGGAATTAAAATAGAACGACCAATTTGTTATAATGAACTGCCCGATTTGCAGATTTTCTAACAGTTTCATGGGATAGATAATTCCAAACACGTTGTGCTTATTGGGGCGACAATCTCCACAAAAAGCTATGGCCTCGGGGCCACGTTAGATATATTCTCAACCCCGTTGATGCATTGTGTGCGGGTCTTCGCTTGATTCAGGTTTCATCCACTTGTGAACAGCACCCCTGTCTTATAGTGACCTTCCCGATAATAACCTGTGATCTGAGCATCATCGGCGGTTCAGGAAAACAAATCAACCTAATATATTGATGCCAGCATCTCGCTAGGAAGGGAGCAGCAACGGTTGGCATTAAGTATCTTTGAATTAATCATTATTGTAGCGATATCAGAGCAATATAATAAATCAATTTTGCTGTGGTCATTATGTTTATGAGAAAGGTTCGTAATATGTATTTGAAAGCCTGGATACTGGGGTAAATCATACTAGTTCAAATATCTCAAGGTGTTTTCACATGCAAAATTAAATTAACTGCACACCACAAATTCTAGATTATTTTCAGCTCAACCTTTTCACTACTCATGGTTACGCTGCCACAACCCTCCTGCTGTACTGATGGTTACGCTGCGTAACGATAACTTTGTTAACCAATAGATGTATAGGTAACTGTCCACTGATTGTATTTAATGTTATATATATCCGAGAATGTACCTATGCATTAAACTAGCACATACATATTGCCACCGATTGAAATCTAGAAGCTTAATTGACTGTTAAGTTAATTGAATAATTAACCTGTCATTAAACTTGTGACGTCACAAGTACCGATTACAATGGGTCGGACTAATGACAATTTTCACTGAAACTTTAACATCTCCATAACTAATCAAGATATTGACATGCTGTAAACACCATCTAAACCCACGATATTCACTTCATCACAAATATAGAAGACTACAAGTACTAAAGTAAAACGTATTGGATTATATCTCAAATTCGAATACAAATTCGAATATAAATTCGAATATGGCTATATGATGAAGAAAATGGAAATAGCCATCTGTTTAGTCCTTATAATTTTTTTCTCGTTTCCACGGTAACCGATGAAATTGGGTTGAAAAGTATACTATATAGAGTTAGCATATAGGTTAAGTTGAAAGACGTCAGCGTGTCATGTATGCAGACTTCGAATCAATATATACGGAATTCTCCCACATTGACCGTGTGTTTACAGCTGACACTTCTGGTTCAATTTGGCCACATTTGGTCACAGTACACTCAAACTCTTTTTATTTCAGACTTTTCGCCCATGAACAACATACATTATTGCATACATACTCACATATATGCATACATACATACAAAAGACAGTGTAGATCAAAATACTATCACAGGTACAGAAGAGATTCCAATCTAGACCACAGAGCACCATCGCATTCATTGAAATTTTGGTTAAACAGATGATAAGAGTATTGACATGTCAGAATTCGACTCTTGCAGTTGAATATTTTTTTCCTGTGTAGATTGTGGTTAAACTGTCAATACCATTACTAATGAGCCACAGTTGATGGATTTTATTAGTGCATTTCATTGCTGATGCTGAAAAACTCACAGATACCTAAGACTTTCCGAAATAGTCCAGATTCCCATGGGTGGCTCTGAAAATAACTCAGGCAACATAAGGTATTACTAAAATGAGTTAGTGTTGTTGGAATGTCCAGCACGGCTAGTCATCATTAGTGACGATGTTCTAAGCATGGTATGTGTTACAGCCTGACGAACAACTACTGTTACAGTCGTCACGTAGATAGTGTTGCAAAGGAGCAGGTCATCCGAATGTTTCCTGTTCACAATTGGTGAAAAAACAATAACAACTGAGTCTCGAATTCATGTACCAGTATTTTGAATGAGCCAGCATTTGCAATATTGTTTTCAGTAGACAAGGAGACATATCCATTAATGCTTTGGGTGTATGATATAAAAATACATCTGATATAACTATACATGTTACGTTGTTGCTTACGTCAATAGATCTTGTGGTGCAAAATAGTACGAATTCTCCTCAAATTGCATGGGAATTGTTTTCGCTTATCGAAACTCGAGTTTCGTCTGCGTCCTTGATGGTGTAGTTTCACATGAAACATATGTAATCGGTCGGTTCATATTTTTCAATTAACGATAAAATATAATGTATGGTGGAAAGCGCACCATTGAGATTGGCTAGGCTATTCAAAGATTAATATTTTAACGAAAAATTTATTATTCTACCACAAACTCACTACTGAAAATGATCGTGTTCACGTAGTCTTGCACTGGACGTGAAAATAATATTGTAATAGGATAGATCAAAGAAATGGGTATTCCAAAATGGTGTCTTTGTTTTGGTAACTATTTACAACTTGATATGCTGCAGCTGTGCCTAGTCACTCAAAAATCGGGTGAAAACTAATATTTCCTAAAAAGAGATGTTCGTTTATATCAAACTCATTAAATTAATTTAATGGGTATTCCAAAATGGTGTCTTTGTTGTGGTAACTATTTACAAGTTGATATGCTGCAGCTGTGCATAGTCACTCAAAAATCAAGTGAAAACTAATATTTCCTAAAAAGAGATGTTCGTTTATATCAAACTCATTAAATTAATTAATTGAGGACAATGGCTGTTTGTGCAGTTGCAGTTGACAGGTTCAAGTCAGTCACGAAAACAGTATTCATATCTCAGGCTTCATCAACACTATTCCTCATAGTCCTCAGGTTATCTCATTCTCAGTGTTCACATGTTAACGCCCACGCCATGTTAACGCCTACGGCATATCCAAGGAGACCTAAGTCGATACATGTTGCAAGCCTTCTATTGTTATTCTTTATACTACACGCCATTTTCTGCAACCTGTCCCTCATTGTGACAGAAATTGTTCCCGGAGATTATATTCCTGCTATTTTCCATTGCTTTTGCGTCTTGTCATCTGAACGAGCCTCGCCCAAAAATAACATGGAACCAGGCTAAAGACGAATCTCGGTCTGAGAAATCAATTTCAAACGTTGATGAATCATATTTCTAGTCGCGCATGCAGTTTTGTTACTCAGATCCTCCTTTTTATTTGTTTTCTGCCATTCACGAACATTTCTCCTTGGGGTACATATACCAGTAAATCTTCATCACATTTGCCACCACATTAACCAATCTCGGCTCATGGTAGATTAATGGCCTGATTATTCGTTCATTATCTTGTTATTTTATTCAACAATTTACAAAACTTCAACGTGATGGGAAAAAGAAATAGATTAGAGTGATCAATTTGATATAATGAATTGCCAAATCCCTGGCATTTTTTCACCTTGCTCTGTCTCGTGGGAGAACTTCAATGCAGATAATTCAGAACACGTCGTGCTTATTAAGGCGACAATACTCTCAAAAGGCTTTGGCCTCGGGGCCACGCAAGGTATATGTTGTCAAACCTGTGTGGAATTGTGCGCTGGACTTGATTCAGGCTTCATCGACTTGTGAACAATATATCCGCCTTATAATGACCTTGCATTTAAAAACATGTGGTCTGAGCATCATCGATGAGTCAACTGAACAATAAAAAAACGAATCATCCTCATTC
Source organism: Terebella lapidaria (assembly GCA_949152475.1). NCBI lineage: Eukaryota > Metazoa > Annelida > Polychaeta > Terebellida > Terebellidae > Terebella > Terebella lapidaria. Next base: position 32,321,041 of record OX424567.1, on the reverse strand, counting down.
ATAATGGTGGCATATTTCTAGGAGGTGGGCAGCTTTTTCTAGGAAGGAGGGATTGCATTCCATGTGTTAAAATTAGTGATAATATAGCGATATATCAACTTGGTTGTAATGATCATCTTGGTTAAGGATTTCATAATACATAATACACACTGCTTTTGCCTTTAGCCTCGTCTGATTTGGCTCCGAAATGACCTTAAATAATTACTACGATGTTGGTGCTATTAAGACGAAATTTGATATTAATGCTGAAAAAAGTTGAATATCATTTGGTACGTTTTTTCATTGTTCAGTAACTACATGACATTTTCGTTGTCCGTCTACTTCGTGAAAATAACTAGGGGGCACACTTCTTATGTCCAGTGTGTATAACGATTAAATAATGTGGGTAAATCATACCGTTTCAAAAATCTTTTCTTGTAAAGTTTCCTCATAAATTCGAAATGAAATTCACGGCACAGAACAGATCGTGGACTGTTTTCAGCATACCATGAGAGACGATTATCCGGCCTTTAACATCTATAGCCACGGAATTCCTCCTTGTTGATTTCGTGGCTACAGTTGACGCTCCTAAATATAGATCCTAAAGGGGTCACATTACACTAAGTGAATCGATAACAATACTATCGTGTTATCTGATACTGTAAAAAATATTTGCGAGCTGGGACTTCACAGTTCAATTGGACGGGGATGAAGTGAGACATATAACAAATTCCTTAAATGGAACTCCCATCCCCTCGGGCAAGGAATGGCATTACTGGACTCCGTCGACCCCGTCCCAGAGATTCCAGTCTTCGGACAAACATTGGAGATATTATTACCCTCGCCACGATAAGGGGAGAGGGTATTGCAATTGGGTCTGTGAGTTTGTTTGTTTGCTTGTTTGTTTGTTTGCCTGTCCGATCACATAAAGGGTCGAAGCCGAAAAGTCGCATTAACTTTGCTTATACTTATTATTGATTTCCCCTAATTTTCTATGGCTAATTCTTCATTGTTTGCTATATGGCCGATAGTCGTACAATAAAAATTCCCCATTATCATCGAGGTCGACAAGGTAAGTTTCATCAGCTGGAATCACTGATTCGTAATATTTCAAGCAGAAGTAATTCCAAACCACTGACCGTATTCAATAGAATATTGGACATTAACTATACAGTATAAATTTGAGAGAGTTTGCGAAGTATCGAGGTCAGTATCAAGATTTAAGGTCGTGGACGAGGATGAGGTTAAAAAAGAAAAATTGTAAGAATCAGTACTTTTAATAATGATTATTTCTCCCATTTTTTCCCAAATGCACAATCCGTCAGACAATTTTGTTCAGGCTTCTCCAACGTTACTACATGATACTTGACTACCATACAATCAATTTGTGATTATGATCGTGCAGCATATAAAACACATACTGGTATCAAGCATTTGGTATGTTTCCTATCTGTAGCACACATACTCTATACTAATTGGCTACCACTTGACAGTAATTGGATGTTTTGTTTCATTTGGTCCAAATATAAACCAATTGAACGTGACATTTCCACGGTGACTGTCTTCGGTAAGTGCAATCAGTCTATCACCATACACATACCTTTGTTGAGTAGCTTAGTAACGTAACAGAATAAATAACAGGAAAATTATTTTTTGTGAGTATTGATGTTACATCAATGTAATATCATCTCTTTATGTATAGTGATCAACCTGTTTACAGAAAACTTTACCCAATATATCAATATCTGGAGTGCAAATCAACCCGCTCATTACAGCAAAAACAATGTTATTGGTGTTGGTCTTTGGTCGATCATCAACTGGCCAATATCATGTGTTGCATTGCTTTTCAACTTTTGTGTCACACTTTTGGATATAGATGACACATGAAAAAAAAACATATTTTTGGCTGAGTGGATACCAGTGGTGACGTATCCATGTGTGGATTATTTGAAGGTTACTGAAATATTATCTGTCACAATACTTACCTGTTCATATTTATATTCACACACATTTGAATGTTTAGTCATGTCCATCATTACGACAGCTGATCATATATCATAATGATTAACTCGGTGCACCCTGGGCGTTTCCGTTGTATCTTTACTCCTCACAGTAAGACATATACATGTGTTCAACAAGCATTGAGGGCAATCCAGTAGATATGCAAATATCATTTGTATTTTTATAATGTTTCATGTATATGTACTAAACGTTTAATGTAGGGCATATTTTTTTGCAAAGTAAATGTCAGACACAATTGTGTCACCTCAAATCAGCTGAAAGCAGAAAGGCATCAAACAATGGGTGACAGAGTTCTAGTGGTGAGTCAATACCATAAACATTGCATATACGCTCTTTAAAAACATGCAATTCAACATGAGTTGAATAAATAGCAATACATACAGAGGAATACAATCTGATTAAATAAGAATCTCTAACAAACTGAATAAAATATATTTTCCTCAAAACACATTTTAGTTTCTATTTATTATATTTTATATGAAAACCAGCTAAATACCCATGCAATATGCTGTGCTAATTCATCATTAGCAAAATGATGTGCTTTGTTTAAATATGGACGCGATATATCTCCAGAGCCACAAGTTATGTGATCCTATGAGTTTGTCTCTAGTGTATATATATACCCAGAACCACGTGTCCTGTGATCATATGCATTTGTCTCTAGACTGTAGACATCCCCAGAGCCACATGTTATGTGATCATATGAGTTTGTATCTAGTGTATATATTCCCAGAGCCACCTGTTATGTGATCATATGAGTTTGTCTCTAGTGTATATATCCCCAGAACCACGTGTCATGTGATCATATGAGTTTGTCTCTAGTGTATATATCCCCAGAGCCACATGTTAGTAACTGTTAGTAAGCCACATCTGTTTGTATCTGGTGTGAGATTCTGATATATGAGAAGTACGTATGCAAACACAAGCCTGAAGTCAAGTTCGGATGATGTCCACATTATTCTCTAGTCAGCGGACTTTGAAACTCGAGCCAGGGAATATCAATGGGTGTCATCACTCTCCTGAAATTGGCGTCTGTTGACCTTGGGCTGATAATTCAGTTAATTTCTCGGTCCTCGGCAATCTTGGATCATATGAGAGTTGATGGAGCTCCTTTGGCTCGAGTACTGGAATTGTATCATTGCAACTACACTGCTCCAAATTATGGCATAACTAGAGTGAAAAAATAACTTTTTTTAGTTTAGTGTCAATATCAAAGACGGAAGTCTAGGGATCATTTCTGTTTTTACAAAATTGGAATATCATGAATAGTCACTATTTTACGGAGCTTTGTTTATGACATGTTCTATTGACCTTTCGGGGTCATTTGCAAATATGCAAATGAGCAATGATGACGTCATATGAGTCACTGAAAGATAATGAGCTCATTGAAACCCTTACTGCATGATAATAAAGAACATGAAAATAATTTTTGTTCCACATAATGACTCCATACAGAAAATATTCTAATTTTAAATAAATTTTGCTGGTGTCATGGCAACCAGAGCTGGAATATGGGCCATAGCAACCACGTTGCTATGGAGATTTTGTTGCTAACCACTGATGATTCCACATTTTTAGGACCTCAACTTTTGTTACATTATGATCCTTTGTAAAACTTTTAAAAGAAAGTAGCACTTCCACATGTCCCAACAGTCCAAATGACCATAGCAACACACCCAACAACTGGCTGCTAAGGGGCGCTAGCTCTGAATAACATATTACTGACTATGCATTACCACAAAACATACCAGTTTCTATAGGAACCTCTATCTACATGATAATCCTTGCATGAATGAGGTTTAGATAGCTAATTATGTGCTTGACTCATATGACGTCATGAATATCTAATTATAATAAATAATGAGGTCCTGCAAAACGCTGATATATTGGAAAAAAGTAATTCACGAAAATGGAGATATCTTCGGTTGTGAATGAGATTTTTGAGTTCTGTAAAAACCAAAATGATCACGGAAACGATCCCCACGGTTTAAGAATATAAAAAATAATACACTCTAGTTAGGCTTTAACATACACCTGTTGGTTTGCCAAACCACATGTACAATGGAGGGTAGCACTACTGTTGTGTAGACAGCTGTTATTATCTATTTTAATTTTCTCTTCCAATCATTATGCTTGATATATTGTGTGCAAGTAAATCAAACACCTTTGAGACACACTGATACAGACTTCTGACCATATGCTGAACATCGACACTTACATGTCATAGCAAAATGTGACTGCATACCGTAAGCATATGTCTAACAAAGCAGTCCCTGCCCAATTGAAAAATATGGGACAAAACTTATGTTCAAAATGCCAGGGTGAAAAAAAATCACTGAGTTAGGAATCACTCCTTTGTGACAAAGCTGTTTGGAACACGACTGAAAATTAGCAAAAGTCAAACGCTGTGGATGTTCCAACTGATCTCAGTGGTGCAGACGACTTGAAGCACGAATTGTTACCAATGATCTGGAGTTCCTTCATTGTCTCGTGTGCTCTCTGACTGCAATTCCTCAGATATGTTGATTCGTGTTGACCCTGTCATGTTCGAATTCGGGAATTTTAGTGGTTAAGAGATTTCTTGTGCATGACTTGGATATACCAACAGTAGTTTGTAGAAGTGCATCGTCTGGCACAATCCATTGAATAATCTTCAATATACACATTGCTACTAATTTATTTAATTTTCATTACTGTCACAATCAAATTATAGACTTACTCCATCATATTTATGTGGTATAATGATATCATATAAATATTTCCAACACGTTTGGTTATCATTTTCTACAATATTCTTAAATACCCAATTTGAAATCAGATGCATTCAATCATTCTCACCTAAATATTAGACCAATCCAACAATGTTGCCTGTAGCATACCACTGATTTACTGCACATAATGGCACACGCTATTGTAGTAATCCATAAAAGAGTACACTCCGACGTACATGTACAAGTAAATATACTGCAGCTGTGCATCACTCAGACTAATATCCCGTGAAAAATACGTTTTCTAAACAGAGTTGTTCTCATGTATCAAACACGTTGCGTTAATTAATTGGGGGCATTGGCTACATGCGCAGTTCATTAGTTCAAGTAAATCATGCAGACAATTGACCTTAGCAATTCATATTTTACACTTCATTAACACTACACCCTCACACTTCCAAGGTATTCTCATTATCAGCAGTTTATATGATAACGCCCACGCTATGTTGGTATATCCAGGGAAACCAAATGCAATATTCTGGTATGTAGAGTGATACATATTGCAAGCTCTTCTATAGTTCTGCACGCTCTTTTATGCAACATGTTACTTTTATTGTGAAGGAAATTTTTTCCCGTGTTTGTATTTCCTCCTGTTTTCTATTGCGAGTGTATCTAGTCATCTAAGCAAGCCTCACCCAGAAATAATATAGAACCAATCCCAAGACAGAACGCAGTCTGAGAAATCAATATCCTACATTGACATTTGCATTACCGAAACGCTTATAGTCGAGTCACATTTCCAATCGCGTATGCAGTTTTGTTACTCAGATCCTCCTTTTTATTTGTGTCCTGCCGTTGACGAACGTTACTCCTTGGGGGTACACAGATTTATTTCCCCATTAAATCTTCATCACATTTGCCACCACATTAACCAATCTTGTTCCACAAGGAATTACATGGCTCGTGGTAGACTAATGGCCTGATTATTTGTTTATTATCTTGTTATTTTATTCAACAATTTAAAAAACGTTAACTTGATTGGAAAAAGAAGTAGATTAGAATGATCAATTTGATATAATGAAATGCCAGATCCCTGGAATTTTTTCACCTTGCTCAGTCTCGTGGGAGAACTTCAATGCAGATAATTCCGAACACGTCGTGCTTATCAAGGCGACAATACTCTCAAAAAGTTTTGGCTCGGGGCCACACAAGGTATATATTGTCCACCCTGTGTGGAATTGTGCGCTGGACTTGATTCAGGCTTCATCCACTATATCCGCAATATATCCGCCTTATAATGACCTTGCAGATAATAACCTGTGGTCTGAGCATCATCGGTGAGTCAACTGAACAATAAAAAACAAATCATCCTCATTCATAATGGTGGCGTATTTCTAGAAGTGGACAGCAAGTATATAAGCATGAGCGGAGCTGGCACTGCCAAAGTCATCTTTTTCTAGAAAGGAGGGATTGCATTCCATGTGTTAAAATTAGTGATAATATAGCGATATATCAACTTGGTTGTGATCATCATCTTGGAAAAAGGATTTCATAATACACACTGCTATTCCCTTTAACCTCGTCTGATTTGGCTCCGAAATGACCTAAGATAATTACTTTGATGTTGGTGCTATTAAGACGAAATTTGATATTAATGCTGAAAAAAGTTGAATATCATTTGGTACGTTTTTTCATTGTTTTTTCACTACATGACATTTTCATTGTCCGTCTGCTTGATGAAAATAACTAGGGGTGACACTTCTTATGTCCAGTGTGTATAACGATTGAATAATGTGGGTAGATCATACCGTTTCAAAAATCTTAGGATGTTTTCTTGTAAAGTTACCTCATAAATTTGAAATGAAATTCACGGCACAGAACAGATTTAACAACTACAGCCTTTAACATCTATAGCCACGGAATTCCTCCTTGTTGATTTCGTGGCTACAGTTGACGCTGCTAAATATAGATCCTAAAGGGGTCACATTACTCTAAGTAAATCCATAACAATACTATCGTGTTATCTGATACTGTGACAATTATTTGCGAGCTGGGACTTCACGGTTCAATTGGACGGGGATGAAGTGGGACATATTACAAATTCCTTAAATGGAACTCCCATCCCCTTGGGCAAGGAATGGCATAACTGGACTCCGTCGACCCCGTCCCAGTGACTTTTCCAGTCTTCAGGACAAACATTGGATATATTATTACCCTCGCCACGATAAGGGGAAACGGTATTGCAATTGGGTCTGTGAGTTTGTTTGTTTGCTAGTTTGTTTTCCTGTCCGATCACATAAAAGGTCGAAGTCGAAAAGTCACAATAACTTTGCCTATATTTATTATTGATTTCCACTAATTTTGTATTTTTCTATGGCTAATTCTCCATTATTTGCTATATGGCCGATAGTCGTACAATCAAAATTCCCCATTATCACCCGAGGTCGACAAGATAATTTTTATTAAATGGAATCACTGATTCAAAATATTTCAAGCAGAAGTAATTCCAAACCACTGACCGTATTGAATAGAATATTGGACATAAACTATACAGTATAAATTTGAGAGAGTTTCCCAAGTATCGAGGTCAGTATCAAGAATTTAGGTCGTGGACGAGGATAAGGTTAAAACAGAAAAATTGTAAGAATCAGTACTTTTAATAATGATTATTTGTCCCATTTTTTTCTACTGCTATCTCCCAACCATTTGTATGACCAATGGTCACACGACCAAAATCTCTAATTATCACCAAGGTTGAGAATGTACAGGTCATCAGCTTGAATTTCAGTAACTAAATTTGAAGGGAAGAGGGTCTGCAATCTCTGAGTGTCTCGTTGTCTCTGTTCTAATTTCATCCATCCCATAAAATTGTTATGCACCAAATTGATATGCACCAACGATGCGCACATAAAAACATTACTTGGAAAATTGCATTCTACCAAAAAAATTAGACACCAAAGCGATCGTTAAGACTCCAAAGCGATCAAACAGTTTACAGTATTTACTCATGAGGCATTCAAGGTTGTGTAGTTGATACTGTGTTTGATACTGAGGTATCTGTAAGTATCAATGTACATGGTCATGAAATGCTCAATCCGTCAGACAATTTTGTTCAGGCTTCTCCAACGTTACTACATGATACTTGACTACCAAACAATCAATTTGTGATTATGATCGTGCAGCATATAAAACACATACTGGTATCAAGCATTCGGTATGTTTCATATCTGTAGCACACATACTCTATACTAATTGGCTACCGGTTGACAGTAATTGGATGTTTTGTTTCATGGAGTCCAAATATAAACCAATTGAACGTGACATTTCCACGGTGACTGTCTTCGGTAAGTGCAATCAGTCTATCACCATACCCATATCCTTGTTGAGTAGCTTAGTAACGTAACAAAATATATAATAGGAAAATTATTTTTTGTGAGTATTGATGTTACACCAATGTAATATCATCTCTTTATGTATAGTGATCAACAGAAAACTTTACCCAATAATTCCATTTCTGGATTCCAAATCGACCCGCTCACTCCAGCAAAAAACAATGTCATTGGTGTTGGTCTTTGGTCGAACTTCAACTGGCCAATATCTTGTGTTGCATTGCTTTTCAACTTTTGTGTCACACTTTTGCATATAGATGACACATGAAAAAACCCACATATTTGTGGCTGAGTGGATACGAGTGGTGACGTGTCCATGTATGAATTATGATTTGAAGGTTACTGAAATGTTGTCTGTCATAATACTTAGCTGTTCATGTTTATATTCACACACATTTGAATGTTTAGTCATGTCCATCTTTACGCCAACTGATCATATATCATATTAATTAGCTCAGTGCACCCTGGGCGTTCCCATTGTATTTTTATCCCACAAGGACATTGTAAGTTCACAGTAGGACATATATATATGTTCAACAAGCATTAAGGGCAATCCAGTAGACACGCAAATGTCATTTGTATTTTTATAATGTTTTATGTATATGTACTAATGTAGGGCATATTTTTTTGCAAAGTTCGTAAAGTGCAAGGAATACAATATAAGTGTATACAATGTGAGGAATTGTGCTAAGTTAATGTCAGGCATCATTCTGTCACCTCAAATCAGCTGAAAGCAGAAAGGCATCAAATAATGCGTGACACAGTTCTAGTGGTGAGTCAAAATCATAAACAAAACATATATGCTCTTATGGAACATGTAATTCAACATGAGTTGAATGAATAGCAATAGATAAAGAGGAACACAATCTGGTTAAATAAGAATTTCTAACAAATCGAATAAAATATATTTTCCTCAAAACCCATTTTAGTTTCTATTTATTCTATTTAATATGAAAACCAGTTAAATACCCATGCAATATGGCCTGCTAATTCCTCATTAGCAAACGGATGAGCTTTGTTTGACCGCCTCTGTGTCCGAGTGGATGGGACTGGTGGCTCTTTAAGCAACGAGACTCAGAGGCGGTAGGTGACGCAGGTTTGATCCTTGTCACCGGCACAAAGTAGGTGGAGTTTTCATCCTCGCAACGAAAATGTTTCTCCATTCGAATGTGCTTTCCAAATTCAAAATTGTCACTTGACAGGGGACGGAGAAGAGAGGCAGAATTGCCTATCATCATGGACCGTCGTTAAATAAAACTGATTGTTATTATCATTGTTAACTATGGACGCAATATTCCCCCAGAGCCACGTGTTATGTGATCATATGAGTTTGTCTCTAGTATATATATATCCCCAGAGCCACGTGTCATGTGATCATATGAGTTTGTCTCTAGTGTATTTATCCCCAGAGCCACATGTTATGTGATCATATGAGTTTGTCTCTAGTGTATATATCCCCAAAACCACGTGTCATGTGATCATATGAATTTGTCTCTAGTGTATTTATCCCCAGAGCCACATGTTATGTGATCATATGAGTTTGTCTCTAGTGTATATATCCCCAGAGCCTCATGTTATGTGATCATATAAGTTTGTCTCTAGTCTATATATCCCCAGAGCCACACGTTATGTGATCATATCAGTTTGTCTCCAGTGTATATATCTCCAGAGCCACACGTTATGTGATCATATGAGTTGTCTCTAGTGTATATATCTGCAGAGCCACATGTTATGTGATCATATGAGTTTGTCTCAGTGTATATATCCCCAGAGCCTCATGTTATGTGATCATATAAGTTTGTCTCTAGTCTATATATCCCCAGAGTCACATGTTATGTGATCATATAAGTTTGTCTCTAGTGTATATATCCCAGAGCCACGTGTCATGTGATCATATGAGTTTGTCTCTAGTGTATATATCCACAGAACCACATGTCAGGTGATCATATGAGTTTGCCTGTAGTGTATATATCCCCAGAACCACGTGTCATGTGGTCATGTGAGTTTGTCTCTAGTGTATAAATCCGCAGAGGCACATATTAGTAACTGTTAGTAAGCCACATGTGTTTGTATCTGGTGGGAGATTCTACGCAGCCAGTCAGTATGAGTGGACGAAGTACGACGTGTAAAATATGATAAGTTATTATGCAAACACAATATTATTTGAATTCACTATAAACTATATTACCATCAATATGCTAAGTTACTTCTTAATTCACCTGACATCTTCTGTATAGGATATTCAGTAATGTAATTGGTTTATATCTACATAATGTATATAACAGCACAGGAGACAAAAAATGCTGTTCAGTATGCTAAAATATTCAATCATAAAGCAACACTATTTTTTTAATACCTGGAAGAGTAACTCGGGTGACGTGGTTTATCTAAATCACAGCATATATAATGACTGGATGACACACTGGAAGCTTCTTAGTCTGATCCTTCAGACAACGATACGGCTATGATTAGGTTGCTCAAGCCTGAAATCAAGTTCGGATGATGTCTGAGGTACCACATTATTCTATAGTCAGCGGACTTTGAAACCCGCGCCAGGGAATATGAATGGATGTGACCACTCTTCCGAAATTGGCATCTATTGACCTTGGGCCGATAATTCAGTTAATTCCTCGGTCCTCGGCAATGGATCATGTGAGAGTTGATGGAGCTCCTTTGGCTTCAATACGGAGAATGTATCATTGCAAATACAGTGCTCCAGATTATGACATAATCAAGATATTAACATACACCTGTGGGTTTGCCAAACTACATATACAATGTAGGGTAACACTCTTGTTGTGATAGACAGCTGTTATTATCTATTTAATTTTCTCTTCCAATCATGATGCTTGATATATTGTGTGCAAGTAAATCATTTTTTTAGACACACTGATACAGACTTCTGACCATACGCTGAACATCGAAATTTACATGTCATAGCTAAATGTGACTACATACTGTAAGCATATGTGTAACGAAGCAGTCCCTGCCCAATTTAAAAATATGGGACAAAACTCATGTTCAAAATGCCAGGGTGAAAATAATTCACTGAGTTAGGAATCACTCCTTTGTGACAATCTGTTTGGAAACACGATTTAAAATTAGCGTGAATCAAGGGCTGTGGATGTTCCAACTGATCTCAGTGGTGCTAATGACGGAATCGACTGCAACTTTCAGTCATTTTGATTTGTGTTGACTCCGTCATGTTCGAATTCAAATAATTCAGTGGTCAGAAGTTTTCTTGTACATGACTTGGATATATCAACAGTAGCAGAAGTGCATCGTCTGACATTCAACGAAATAGTCTGAAATATTAACATATATTGCCACTTATTTATTGAATGTTCAGTAATGTGACCATCAATTGTTGACTTCTTACTACTCCATCATCACATATATGTGATAAAGTGTTTTCATCAAAATTTTTCCAACACGTTTGGTGATCATTATCCACAATATTCTTAAATGGACAATTGCAAATCACATGCATGCAATCGTTCTCACCTAAATATTGGACCAATCGAACTATGTTCCTTGTAGCATACCACTGATTTACTGCACATAATGGCACAAGCTGTTGTCATAATCCATAGAGAAGTACACTCCGACGTACACGTACAAGTAAGTAAATATAAGTAAGTAAATATACTGCAGCTGTGCACCATTCAGACTAATATCCCGTGAAAAATATCTTTTTCTAAACAGAGTTGTTCTCATGTATCAAACCCATTGAGTTAATCTGTGCGTGGAGGTGTTGGAATATTTTACAGAGAAGATATTTGTGATAATGTCAAGATAACTAAACAATTTATCAATGAATCTTTAGTATGTGGCTGCAAAAATTGTCAAGTGGAAGACATGGTATTTGAATTCAAGGTAAATAATATAAAATGTACAATTTGTCTGTGTTACCGACACCCCAGTGGGAGTGTTGCACATTTTCTTGAATCGATTGGGAAAGTTGAAGGTATCTTTGATGAAAAGTCACTCGTTTTCTTTGCAGGGGATATTAATATTGATTTACTTAAATGTGAATCGATACGTGTATATGATGATTATCTGAAGTTTCTTCTGGGCAATAACTTCATGCCTGTAATCACGTTACCAACTAGAATTACAGAGGTTACCACAACGCTAATAGATCATGCAGTAAAATCAAATTACTGCTGGAAACATTTTTTGTACTATTAGTGACCATCTTCCAGTTTTTTGTATGTTACATATGAGCTCAAAACAGCCGAAAAGTAACAGACCATTAGTGAGATTATATAGTGAAAAAAATATAGAACGGTTTTCATCTGATATGGCAAGCATAAGCTTTTCTGGTGTACTTTCATCAGCAAACCCTACAGAAGAATATGACCAGTTATTAAGTATTCTATAAACGTGCAGGGAAAAACACTTCCCACTGGTGCGATTATCACGTCGGAAGGCAAGTGATAAACCCTGGATTACGCAAAGTCTTCGCAAAGCAATTAATCATAAAAACATGCTATATATGAACTTTCTCCGGAACCCTAATAACAAGACAAAAGAAAAATTGTCGAAATGCAGAAATTCCCTTCATAAATCTATCAAGCAAGCTGAGGAATCATACTACTACAGGTTATTACAGTCGAATCATACAACATCCAAACTAACCTGGTCAGTTACTAATTCCTTAATCGCTAATAAAAAACAAAAACAAAAGACTGAAATACACCAGATTTCTCACAGTGGAGATATGAAAACAAAAGATAAAGATATATCAAATGCTTTCAATGAATACTTCGCCAATGTAGGAACTAACCTTGCAGCTGAAATCCCAGATGATAACGGTGCGGATTTCAAACAATATTTGTCATTACCTAACTCAACAAGTATTTTTTACAGCCTACATATGAAACTGAAGCAATGAATGAAATAGCTAAATTAAAGATTGGGAAATCACCGGGAATAGATGAAATTTCTAATCTTCCTATAAAAACCGTGGACAAATATATCTGTTCTAGTCTTGTGCACATTTTTAATCTATGTTTTGTAATGGGAATATATCCCTCGGCACTAAAAGTAGCAAAAGTTATTCCCTTGTACAAGAAGGGGGATAAAAATCTCCCTGAAAATTACCGTCCAATCAGTTTACTCTCTTGTCTAAACAAACTGTTAGAAAAACTTATCGAAAAACGTATAAGAAATTTTGGTGAACAAAACCAGTTGTTTTTTAGTTACCAGTTTGGATTTAGGACAGGATTTTCTACAACACAAGCATTATTAGAAATTAGTAACAACATTATTAACCATTTAGATAAAGGACAAAATGTATTGGGCTTATACTTAGATCTAAAAAAGGCCTTCGATACGGTAAACCATAAGATACTTAAATATAAATTACTGAATTATGGGATAAGGGGTAAATGTTATGATTTGATTTCTAGTTATTTAACAGGTAGAAGTCAGGTTATGTATGTAAATGGGGTAAGTTCTGATAGTTTACCGGTTACCACGGGAGTTCCACAAGGTTCGGTGTTAGGTCCGTTTTTATTTTTAATTTACGTTAACGATATTCAAAGTGCGGTCCCCAATGTTTCCATAAGATTGTTGGCAGATGACACCAACCTATTCCTACATGATAATAATTGTAAAAACTTAGTTTCTAAAAGCAAATCCACATTAACAACACTAAAAACATGGTTTGACACAAACAAACTGACCTTACATTTAGGTAAAACTAATTTCATGATTTTTCATGCCAAAAACGATGACCACCAGTGTCATTCGAGCTTCGAGATGGGGAAACATGTAATTACTAGAACTGATCATACTAAATATTTGGGACTCTTGATTGATGATAAATTGTCATGGAGACTTCATGTCAACGACTTATGTAATAGGTTGGTAAAGTTTGCTGGAATATTTCATCGCATTAAACATCATATACCAGACAATGTTAAGCAGCAGTTATATTTTGCCTTTGTATACTCAAGAATATCGTATGGTATCGAGGTTTTCGGCATGGCTAATAAAAGTACAATATTACCCTTACAGACTATGCAAAACAGAATCTTAAAGGCCCTTTACAACAAGCCTAGGCGCTACCCTACTTCAACATTGTATCAGGAACTCTGGGTGTTAAATATACTCAGCATTTTCAACATAAAAATGTATATTTTGATTTATAAGTATGTGAATAATTACCTACCACCCATATTTAACTCTATCTTCAGACCTTTAGAGATCAATTACTATTCTACTCGAAATAATATATTCTCGGCCAGCAGACCAAATACGCGATATGGATCTTTGTTGTTGAACAATAGAGCATGCAAAATGTGGCAAAACCTAAATTCTGATATCAAAAATGCTAGATCGTTACCCAGTTTTAAAGGTGCTATAAAAAATTACATGTTGTCTAATCAATAACCAAATTCATCACTATTGTCCATAGCATTGTTACCATAATACTGTGTCATGATATATTTTTCTGGGTGTCATACTTCATGGCGTTGTGATACATTTTTCATAATGCACTGTTCTCGTTTCCATTTTGTTGTTCATTCTATATAGATGCGTTCATGTTAGTAACATTGGTCACCAGCTAGATAAGACATTGTTTTTTTCTGGTGTCCATCACATGTCATGTAATCATGTTGTCTGTTTCCGTCTGTAAATGTTGATATGTGAAAAATAAACTATATATCTATCTATCTATCTCCCCATCTATCTCCCCATCTATCCATCTATCCATCTATCTATCCATCTATCTAATTAATTGGGGGCATTGGCTACATGCGCAGTTCATTAGTTCAATTCAATCATGCAGACAATTGACCTTAGCCATTCATATTTCACACTTCATTGACACTAAACCCTCATTTTCCGAAGGTTTTCTCACTCTCAGAAGTGCATGTTTTCGCCCACGCTATGCACATATCCAGGGAATCTGAAGCGCAACATTCTAATGTGTACATCGATACATGATGCAAGCCTTTCTACTCTTCCTTTTAACACTACACGCCCTTTTCTGCAAGATGTCACTTATTGTGACATAAATTGTTTAAAGTTGCATTTACTGCCACTTTGGTGTGTCTGGTCGCCTAAGCGAGCCTCACCCAACGATAATATAGACACAGTCTGAAAACAGAACTTGGTCTGAGAAATCAATTTCCAACGTTGACGTTCGCGTTAGGTAAACATTTCTAGTTGAGTCATATTTCTTTTTGCTGATGTAGATTCTCCTTTTTGTGTTTTCTGCCGTTCAGGAATGTCACCCTTTTTATCCTACACATACTTATTTTCCCCAGTAAATCTCCATTTCATGTACCATCGTATTAGCCATTCCTATTCCTTGAGGAAATAATTGCTTGTGCTAAGTTAATAGCGTTATTATTTGGTTATTATCTTTGACGTATCTTTTTCTACAACTTATAAAACATCGCCATGATTGGAATAAAATAGAAAGGGTCGATCGGTTTATCTAAATAAAATTTCGGCCTCCAGGCTACATACAGTCTATAGTCTGAACCCTGTTGATATACTGTGTGCTGGCCTTCGCTTGATTCAGGTTTTATCCACTAGCAAACAACACTCCCGCCTCATTGTGACCTTGCAGGTAACGACGCGTGGTCTGAGCATCATCTGCAGTCAACTGAACAACAGAAAGAACACAAAGCATGTTATTTCTATTGGCGGCATCTTGCTAAGAAGTGAGCAGCAAGCTTGTGAGGAACCGATGAGCTAGCGCTATAAAACATTCTTTATTTTGCTTGCCAAATAGAAACGAGGGTTCTTATTAAATGTGTTGAAAATGAATGATAATAGCCATATAAGTCATATGTTGGACATCATGAAATCAAACAAATGTAAATCATCTTCATGTGATCCTTTACCATCGCAATTGTTCAAGTCATGCCTTGATGTCTTGCTTCCCGTGTTGACGCGGATCATTAATGAATCACTGCAATCTGCAGTTGTTCCCCAGACGTTCAAACACGCAATCATATCACCACTTTTGAAAAAGTCTGGCCTGGACCCCAAAGTCCTATCTAATTATCGCCCTGTGTCCAATCTGACATTCATCTCCAAATGTCTGGAGCGTGTAGCTTCGAAACAGCTGAACACGTATCTACAATCTAATAGCCTGTTAGATACGTTCCAAGCTGCCTATCGACCAGGTCACTCGACAGAGACCGCCCTTGTAAAAGTGTACAATGATATACTTCTTGAGATGGATTCTGGTCGTCAAGTTATCCTGGTAATGTTAGACCTTAGTGCCGCATTTGACACTGTAGATCATGTCATCTTACTCGACCGTCTCAAAGGTCGCTATGGTATTAGTGGCAATGTACATCGCTGGATTCAATCTTACCTGGAATCACGCACTCAAGCTGTTCGACTTGGCGATGACATTTCATCAACATCACACCTTAAGTGGGGTGTGCCACAAGGTTCCGTGCTGGGACCGACATTATTCAGCATGTACATGGGTCCCCTAGGTGACATTGTCCATCAACATGATCTCAAATATATATGCTATGCTGACGACACCCAGTTGTATATCAGTCTGGCTGAAGGGAGTGATCCATCGAGTGCTCTACTCCGCATGGAAAACTGCTTGGTAGCCATCAAGCAGTGGATGTTGCTAAACAGACTTAAGCTCAACGACAACAAAACGGATGTAATCCGCTTTTCCTCACGCTTCAGATCCGTTAGTACACTCCGACCAGTGTCTGTTGGTGATGTCGTTATCAGCTACAGCGACAGTGTACGAAACCTAGGTGTCCTTTTCGATGATCACCTCACCATGGATAAGCATGTTCATTCAATGTGTCGGAATGCTTTATCCAGCATTCGGTACATTGGCCGGATTCGCAAATTTCTTGACAGCAGTACCCGCACTAAACTCGTACATGCTTTTGTCACATCCAAAATGGACTATTGTAACAGTCTATTGATTGGTCTCCCAGACAAACTTCTTGAAAAGATTCAGCGTGTTCAAAATACAGCAGCACGACTGGTCACCAGGACGAAAAAATTTGAACACATAACACCAGTTCTAAGAGAGCTCCACTGGCTGCCAGTTCGGGAGCGCATCAAATTCAAAGTGTTGCGTTTAGTCTACAAGTGCTTTAATAATGCTGGACCAAGTTACTTGAGCGAGCTCCTTCAAGTCCGACCATCATCTGGTCGCTCACTTCGTTCTGAGACAACAACTGTTCTACAGGTTCCAGTTACTAGAACCAAGTCTTACGGGGACCGAGCATTCTCTGTCATTGCTCCAAGACTATGGAACTCCTTACCTCTTCACCTCAAGACATGCAATAATAATGACCATTTCAAATCATGTCTTAAAACCTTCCTATTCAGTGGTGCTTTTGCACTATGATGTCTTAGCTTAGTTCTAGAAGCCTGGTGGTAGGCGGCATAACCGCTGCTGACCTCGGGTTTGCTAGTCGTCATCTCTCTAGTCATCCATAGCTACCTAGTCAATTCGTCTACTATCACTGTATCTTTATTGTTTTGATAGGTGTATACAATATATACAATTTCGTGTTATTTTATGTTCTATCCTATATTATACATTTTATGTCTGTATTACTGTACTGGTTTTATGTCAGATGTGAAGCGCTACGAGAATTATGTCATAGTTTGTTGGCGCTATATAAAAATAAATTATTATTATTATTATTATATTCGAGCAAGATGCTCGACCGGATTCACTGTAATCATCACCTGTACAAACGGAGTTCACCATATATATTACATTGCTTGAATGCTGTTGGTAAATCATATTACTAGGTCAAAAATCTTATCATTATCTACAAAATTCTTAAATACACAATTTCAAATCAGATGAATCCAATCGTTCTCACCTAAATATTGGACCAATCCAACTATGTTGTCATACTCCATAGAAAAGTACACCCCGACGTACATGTACAAGTAAATATACTGCAGCTGTGCATCACTCAGACTGATAACCCGTGAAAAATAACATTTCCTAAGCATAGTTTTTCTCATGTATCAAACCCATTGAGTTAATTAATTAGGAGCAATGGCTACATGCACAGTTCATTAGATCAAGTCAATCATGCAGACAATTGACCTTAGCCATTCATATTTCACACTTTATTAACACTACATCCTCATATTCCCAAGGTTTTCTCACTCTCAACAGTGCATATTATCACCCATGCTACGCACATATCCAGGGAACCCGAAGAGCGACATTCTGGTTTGTACATCGATACATGATGCAAGCCTTTCTACTGTTCCTTTCAACACTACACGCCCATTCAGGAACGTGTCTTTTAGTGTGACATACATGGTTCCCCAGAATTGTATGTACTAAAATTGTGACCTTGCAGGTAACGACGCATCTGCGAGTCAACTGAACAACAAAAGAACAAAACACATCTTAGTTCTATTAAGAACATCTTGCTAAGTAGTGAGCAGCAAGCTTCTAAGGAACCGATGAGATAGCGCTATAAAACATTATTATTTTGCATACCAAATAGAAACGAGGGTTCACAATAAATGTGTTGAAAATGAATGATAAAATAGCCATATATGAGCAAGATACTCCACCGACTTGGCCTAATTCTTGGTATTGGATTTTGACTGTTTGTCGGTATCCAATTGTGCTTCGTTATAAAATTTGAAAGAGTTTGGAGAGTAAACAAAAAAGTTGGCCTATTTGGCCCGTAGTAAGTTCCCGGTGAAATTTGGCCTTGGACCCCTGCCAATCCGGTGGCATTCATATAGATGATGTTTTGACGTTTTCTTATTACCCTCGCCCCGATAGGGGCAGAGGGTATTGTAATTGGGTCTGTCCTTTTGTATGTCGGTCTGTTTGTCTGTCTGTCCGCGCGCATATCTCAAAGGAGAATGGTCCGATCAACATGAAACTTATAGGGATGAAGCGGTATCTCAGTGGCTCGGTCCTTCTTGAATCTGGTCAAAATCGGACAAAAACTGTTGCCATGGCAACGGAAAATGTAAAAATAACATATTTGGCTATAACTCTAGTTCTAATCAGTATTAATTTTTCAAACTAATTTTGTATTTTTCTCTGGCACGTTTCAGTGCAAATGTCTGCGCTCATAACTCAAAGGCAAACGGTCTGATCGATTTGAAATTTATAGGGCTGGAGTGCTATGGTAGTGGCTCAGTCCCTTTCAAATTTTGCAAAAATCGGGTGAAAACGGTTGCCATGGCAACGGAAAAACGAAAATCACACAATTGGCTCTAATTCCGGTTCTACTTGATATTAATTTTTCCATCTATTTTTGTATTTTTCTTCGGCCAATTCCCGATCGTTTAGTGTACGATTGATGGTCGTACGAGGAAAAGTCTCCACTATCGCCCGATGTCGAAAAATTGGGGGTCACGAATTCGGTTATTTTTGGCCAGCGACGTTTCAGTGCAAATGTCTGCGCTCATAACTCAAAGGCAAACGGTCCGATCGATTTGAAATTTATAGGGCTGGAGTGCTATGGTAGTGGGTCAGTCCCTTTCAAACTTTGCAAAAATCGGGTGAAAACGGTTGCCATGGCAACGGAAAAAAGAAAATCACATAATTGGCTATAACTCCGGTTCTAATCAATATTAAATCTTCAACCTATTTTTGTATTTTTCTTTGGCCAATTCCCAATCGTATGGTGTACAACCGATGGTCTTAAGACCAAAACTCTCAATTATCGCCTCAGGTCGAAAATTTGGGGTCACGATTTTATGACTTGTGAGTGTTCTGAGATTCGAGACCATATTGTGAAGCCAGTTATCAATCTATTTGAACCGTTTTCGTTCATGAAATGTGCCTTGATAATAGAAACATTATGGTGAAATTTTACAGTTTAATATTGAACTATGAGGTCAAGGTCACAGACGAGGTCAAAACCGAAAGGTTGCAATAACTCCGTTTATATACATGATTAATTTTCCCTAATATTTTTGTATTCATTTGCTATATGACCAATGGTCGTACTATCAAAATTCCCCATTATCGCCCAAGGTCGAGAATGTAAGGGTCATCAGCTGAAATTACTGATTCATAATATTACAAGTAGTAATAATTCAGAAACCACTGAAGATATTCAATAGAATATTTTATGCAATATAAATCTGGGTGAGTCGAGAATGTGGTCAAAATAGAGAAATCGCAGGAACTCTACTTTTATTAATGATTAATTCTCCCATGATTTTTCTATGGCTAATTACCGACCATTTGATATATGACCAATTGTCGTATGACCATAATCCCTGGTTATCGCCCACATTGAAAATACAAAGGTTATCAGCTTTAATTTTAGTGACTAAATCTGAAGGGCGAGGGTCTGCAATCTCTGATTGTCTCGTTACGTTATGTATAGGCCAGATGGGCTAATGTTTTTGTTTACTGTTCAATCTTTTTGACATTTTGTACCACATCAGGCCCCCAAGAATTATGAAAGCTGTGAAAACTTCATATGGCTATCTTAAGAATTAATTAAATTATCGCGAAATAGCTGTGAATCAGAGTTGAATGACGCTGACTTTAAGTGATATCGTGTGGATTCTATCGTGTTATCTGACACTGGGTCGATTATTTCCACGCCAGGATTTCATATTACAATTGGATGGGGATGAAGTGGGACATATCACAAATACCCCTAAATGGAACTCTTATCCCCTGGGGTCAAGGAACGGCATAATTTGAGCCTGGAGATATTACACTGGAGATATCACTGTGTTATCAGACTCATGTAGTATCTATCTTCATTGAATTGCATAAAACTGTTCTGGTGTAGGATAGGCACACAACATTATTATCTGAAAACAAATATATTCAGCTAGAGATTTTTTATGATTCCAAAGTGATCTACCTTAGGTACACGTACATGTATATCAGTTAGTGTAGCTGAAGTTGTGGTTGATACTGAGGAATCTGTAAGTATCAATAGACGTGGAATCAATACCCAGTATTAAGTATTCCGAGCAAACAAAACAGGGTCCGTTATCCAATCTCATAGTCCGGGGACAGAAAGTCATATCAGGCATACGAAGTGAGAGAAAACAAAAATGACAGGGAAACTCATGAACCCCCGTAAATGGCCATTAGGAGGTGAAATCAGGTGTTCCGGAAAGAGTGAGCATTTCCTGCCCCACTAGTGGCACCCGTCATGAATTCCCCAAAATTAACATGAAAATAGATCTAGTTGCATGGCAGACATGGATTTGCTGTATTTATCAACCAGATCATGATGACGTCCATAGAATTTCTTAAACGCATTCTTAAACGCATGGCCATCAAATGTGCCATCCGTCAGCGAATTTTGTTCATACTTCTCCATTGTTACTACATGATACCTGCTTGACTACCATACAATCAATTTGTGATATGATCGTTCAGCATATAAAACACATAAAACATGCACAAGCGGTATCAATCATTTGTTATGTTTTGTGTCTGTAGCACACATACTCTATAGTAATTGGATACCACTTAACTGGCTACAGTAATTGGATGTTTTGTTTCATGGAGTCCAAGTATAGACTAATTGAAGATGATATTTCCACCGTGACTACCTTCAAGTAAGTGCAATCAATACACTGTGTTGTTGAGTAGCTTAGTAACGTAACGAAAAACATATAACAAGAAACAATTTTTTGTGACCATTAAGGTTACCATCGGAGTAAGTAATATTATCTCTTTATGTATACTGATCAACCTGTTTGAAGAAAACTTTACCAAATGTGTATATATCTGGCGTCCAAACCAACCCGCTCACTCCAGCAAAGACAATGTCATTTGAGTTGGTCTTTAATCGAACATCAAATGGCCAATATCTTGTGTTGCTTTGCTTTTCAACTTTTGGGTCACACTTTTGGATATAGATGACATGAAAAAAACCCACATCTTTGTGGCTGAGTGAATACGAGTGGTGTGGTGTCCAAGTGTGAATTATGATTTGAAGGTTACTGAAATATTGTCTGTCATAATACTTAGCTGTTGATTGTCGCCTCCATCAGGAGACGACATACTCATATACGATTAAAACGGCCCATGGATAGGTGCGTTGGTCCGGTCCTGCAATAGTACCTCAGCATTTGTTTTAAAATTTTTAGTGTCAACAAGCAGATGGAGACAATCACTAAAAAAATATTCCAGTTAGATTGTGAAACGTTCTCAAATTATGTTCATGCCTGACAACCGCAAAATATTGCGAGTATGACCGATCAGACAGCGGCTTCCCTGGAATTCCCCACTCTGCGGGGATGGCTTGTTGATATCATCATGGCTTAAGCACTGTTCTGAAAGATGCCATTCTTGAAGGAGAACGTATTGCCGACCTTTCAAATTGTCGGGGAAAAAGTTCGTCAAAAAATATTCGTGCACGTACCGGTTCCCTTTTTTATTCAACCGATGTACCCAATATACTAGCGATCACAAAGTTTTGAACATGATTGAATGGGAATTTATTTTGCAGCAATTTAGCGAGAACTTAGAAATATAAGGCATTTGTATTTATAGGAATCTCTTCAAATCTACACAATCTTGTGATAGATTGTGTAGATTGTGTGAATTATATTTGATATGACAGTCAGTTAAAAACAGGCAAAAAGGGACGAGTGGTCAAAACACCACTGACACGGTGCTGTGCTCGTATCGATTTTCTACTCCGTACTGGTGACAGGGTGCAATGCTTTGCGGAAATATGTTTTATAGCGATTTTTCTCGTTCGAGGCAGTTATTTTTGGGTGAAACATTTCACCGAAAAATGTTGTTTCACAGGTCGAATTACTCGAATACTATATGTATAGATGTGAATAATGAAGCCTTAGCGTACAAGTTAAGTTTATGTAGCATGTTCAATTTATATTAACGAGCTATCGTGCATAGGGGTTTCGAATAGATATGGGTCTGGAAAAGGTCTGGAAATTGTTCCATTTTGAGTCTGGAAAGTTTTTGATCTTGTTATTCACAGAATAGTGAAAACTATGTGATCATAATTGCAGTATGTCATAACTACAGCAATGCAGACTCAAATAAACTTCCCATTCCCCACTTTGGAATCGAGCTATGCACTGCTGAGAGGCGACACATGTCTTTTACTACATTTCCTGACGCTTACTTGTGTTTAAATTCACACACATTTGAATGTTCAGTCATGTCCATCATTACGCCAACTGATCATATATCATAATGATTAACTCGGTGCATCCTGGGCGTTCCCATTGTATTTTTACTTCACAAGGACATTGTAAGGTAACAGTAGGACATATATATGTGTTCAACAAGCAATAAGGGCAATCCAGTAGATACACAAATGTCACTTGTATTTTTATAATGTTTTATGTATACGTACTTAATTTTTAATGTAGGGTTTTTTTTGCAAAGAGCGTAAAGTACAAGGAAAAAACATAGTGTGTATACATTGTAAGGAATTGTGCTAAGTAAATATCAGATACAATTGTCTCACCTCAAATCAGTTGGAAGCCGAAAGACATCAAATAATGCATGACACGGGACTAGTGGTGAATTAATACCAAACACATAAAATAAACGCCTTGGAGGAACATGCAACACATGACAAATTGTTTGTAAAAGTCGGGTCTGAGATAAAATACCTACATGCAAAGGTACCTGGCGGCACAATTGAAGGAGTTTAATGAATAGCAATAGATAAAGAGGAATACAATTGGTTGAAGAAGAATCTCTAACAAACGGAATAAATTATATTTTCCTCAACACACATATTAGTTTCTATTTATTATAATTTATATGCAAAACAAGCAAATACCTATGCAATATGCCGTGTTGAGAGTTATCATTAGCAGAAGGATTTGCTTTGTTTAACTATGGACGCAATAATATAAGAACCACATGTTATGTGATCATATGACTTTGTCTCTAATGTATATATACCCAGAACGACATGTTATGTGATCATATGAGTTTGTCTCTAGTGTATAGATCCCCAGAGCCACGTGTTAAGTGATCATATGAGTTTGTCTCTAATGTATATATCCCCTGAGCCAAATGTTATGTGATCATATGAGTTTGTCTCTAGTGTATGTATCCCCAGAGCCACATGTTAGTAACTGCTAGTAAGCCACATGTGTCTGGTGTGAGATTCTACGCAGCCAGTAAGTGTTCGCGTATACGAAGTACGATGTGTAATATATGAGAAGTACTCATGCAAACACAATACTATTTGACTTCACTATAAACTATATTACCATCAATATGCTAAGTCACTTCTTAAGTTTCCTGACATCTTCTGTATAGCATATTCAGTAATGTAGTTGCTTTATATCTGCATAATGTATATAACAGCACAGGAGACAAAATATGCCGTTCAATATGCTAAAATTTTCAATCATGAAGCAAAAATGTTTTCATTACCCTGAAGAGTAACTCGGGTAACGTGGTTTATCTACATCACAGCATATATAATGACTAGCTGACACACAGGAAACTTCTTGTCTGATCCTTCAGACAACGATCCGGTTATGATTAGGTTGCTCAAGCCTGAAATCAAGTTCGGGTGATGTCTGAGGTCCCTTAAAAGTTACCACATTATTCTCTAGTCAGAGGACTTTGAAACCCGAGCCAGAGAATATGAATGGGTGTGATCACTCTTCTGAAAGTGGCGTCTGTTGACCTAGGGGCGATAATTCAGTTAATTTCTCGGTCCTCGGCAATGGATCATATGAGAGTTGCTGGAGCTCCTTTGGCTCTAATACGGGAATTGTATCATTGCAAATACACTGCTCCAGATTATGACATACTCAAGATTTTAAAATACACATGTTGTTGGTTTGCCAAACTACATGTACAATGTAGGAAAACACTACTGTTGTGATAGACAGCTGTTATTATGTAGTATAGTTTTCTCTTCCAATCATTATGCTTGATATGTTGTTTGCAAGTAAATCAAACTCCTTTGAGACACTGATACAGACTTCTGACCATATGCTGAACATTGAAATTTACATGTCATAGCTAAATGTGATTGCATACTGTAAGCATATGTGGAACAAAGCAGTCCTTGCCCAATTGAAAAATATGTGTTCTAGGGTTTGGAAAAATCCACTTGCCCGAGAGGAGATTCGAACCCAGGACCCGACGAACAGTAGTCCAACACTACCAAGTGAGCAAAAGGGATATCTCAGTAGCCGAGCTAGTAGGAATGCTGACTACCAAATTGGGCGAACCCCGAATGGGCCCTGGCACATATGGGACAAAATTTATGTTCAAAATGCCAGGGTGAAAACATTTCACTGAGTTAGGAATCACTCCTTAGTGACAACGCTGTTTGGGAACACGACTGAACATCAACGTAAGTCAAGCGCCGTGGATGTTCCAACTGATCTCAGTGGTACAGACGACTTGAAGCACGACTTGTAACCAATGAACTTGTGTTCCTTAACTGGCTCTTTTGTGCTCTCCGACTGCAATTCCTCCAATATGTTGATTCGTGTTGACCCTGTCATGTTCGAATTCGGGTAATTTAGTGGTCAGAAGATTTCTTGTACATGACTTGGATATATATCAACAGTAGCAGAAGTTCATCGCCTGACAGTCCACGAAATAGTCTGAAATATTAACATATATTCCCACTTATTTATGGAATGTTCAGTAATGTGATCATCAATATTGACTTCTTACTACTCCATCATCATATATATGTGATACAGTGTTTTCATCAATTTTTTTTTCCAACACGTTTCATGATTATTATCCACAATATTCTAAAATGGACGATTGCAAATCACGTGCATTCAATCGTTCTCACCTAAATATTGGACCAATCCATCTATGTTGCCTGTGGCATACCACTGATTTACTGCAACTGGCACATAATGGCACATGCTTTTGTCATACTCCATAGAAAAGTACACTCCGACATGCAAGTAAATATACTGCAGCGGTGCATCATTCAGACTAATATCTCGTGAGAAATAACGTTTTCTAAACAGAGTTGTTCTCATGTATCAAACCCATTGAGTTAATTAATTGGGGACACTGGCTACATGCGCATTTCATTAGTTCAATTAAATAATGCAGACAATTGACCTTAACCATTCATATTTTGTACACTTCATTAACACTACACCCTAACACTCCCAAGGTTTTCTCATTATCAGCAGTTTATATGATAACGCCCACGCTATGATGGTATATCCAGGGAAACCAAATGCAATATTCTGGTCTGTACAGCGATACATATTTTTGTTCTATAGTTCTTGATAACACTACACGCTCTTTTATGCAACATGTTACTTATTGTGACGGAAATTTTTTCCCGAGTTTGTATTTCCTCCTGTTTTCTATTGCGAGTGTATCTAGTCATCTAAGCAAGCCTCACCCAGAAATAATATAGAACCAATCTCAAGACAGAACGCAGTCTGAGAAATCAATTTACTACATTGACATCTGCATTACCCAAACGTTTATAGTCGAGTCATATTTCCAATCGCCGACGTAGTTTTGTTACTCAGATTCTCCTTTTGATGTGTTTCCTGCCGTTGACGAACGTTACTTTTTGGGGTACACAGACTTATTTCCCCACTAAATCTTCATAACATGTGCCACCGCATTAATCAATCTCATTCTTCAAGGAATTACACTGCTTGTGGTGTATTAATAGCCTGATTATTTGGTTAGTATCTTTTCCTTCCAGTCAACAATCTACAAAACTTCAACGTGATTGGAAAACGGAACAGAACAAAGTGAAAAATTTGATATAATGAACTGCCCGATTCCTGTTCGATTTTTTTGAACGTGCTCAGTCTCATGGTAGAACTTCAATTCAGATAATTCCAATCACGTTGTGCTTATAAGGCGACACTTGTCTCAAAACTGTGGCCTACGATCTACATAAGGTATATTTTCTCAATGCTGTGCGGATATTGTTCGCTGGACTTTGCTTGATTCAGTGAACAATACATCCGCCTCATATTGACCTTGCGGATAATAATCTGTGGTCTGAACATCATCGGTGAGTCAACTGAACAATGAAAGAAAACAAATCACCCGTATATATTCAATGCACATAACAGATCGTGGACTGTTTTCAGCGTACATTGGGAGACGTAAGTGTCACATATCCTGCCTTTGACATCCATAGCCACCAAATTCCCCAACATTGATTTTGTGGCTACAGTTGATGCTCCCAAATATAGATCTTAAAGGGGTAACAATACACTAAGTAAGTCCATATCAATACGATCGTGTTATCTGATACCGTGACAATTATTTGCAAGCTGGGATTTCACATTTAAATTGGAGGGGATGAAGTGGGACATAATACAAACACCCTTAAATGGAATTCTTATCCTCTCAGGCAATGAATGGCATAACTGGACTCCGTGTACCCCATCGCAGAGATTGTTTCAGTCTTCAGGACAAACGTTGGAGATATTACTGTCTGCGTACTAATTCCATTCATTCCATAAAACTGTTCCAGGATATGATAACGCACCAACGACATGCACAAAAAACAATACTTGAAAAATTGCATTCTACTCAGAATCGGTTAGACTCCAAAGCGATAAAACTGTTTATAGCAATTGCTAATGAGGCATACAAGTTAGTATAGCTGATATTGTTTTTGATACTGAGGTATCGGTGAGTATCAATGTGCATGACCATCAAATGTGCCATATGTCAGCCAATTTTGTTCAGCTTTCCCCAACGTTACTACATGATACCTGCTTGACTACCATACAGTCAATTTGTGATTATGAACTTTCAGCATATCAAACACATATTGGTATCAATCATTTGTTGTATTTATATCTGTAGCACACATATTGTATGCTAATTTGCTACCACTTGACAGTAATGGGATGTTTAGTTTCATGGAATCCAAATATGCTAGTAGACCAATTGAATGTGACATTTCCACCCTGACTGCCTTCAGTAAGTGCAATCAATACACTATACAATTGTTGAGTAGCTTAGTTACCGGGAAAAAAAATAAATAAAAGAAGTGTTTCTGCGTGATTACCTTCCGAGTAAGTAATAACATCCTTTGATGTATATCCATCAACCGGTTTAAACAAACAAATTGTAATAATCATGTCTGTATCTGGAGTCCAAATCAACCCGAAAACTGCAGCAAAGGCAATGTCATTTGAGTTGGTCTTCGGTTGAACAATGAATAATGGCCAATAACAGGTGTTGCATTGTGTTTCACCTTTTGTGTAACACTTTTTGATACGAGTGACGTGTCCATGTATGAGTTTTTATTTGAACGTTAATGAAATATTTTGAATACTTAGCTGTTGAGGTTCATATTCACAAAAAATTTAATGTTCAGTCCATCATTACAACATATATGCAGAAATAAATTCTAGAACTGAACATACATCGTAATGGTTAACTCGCTGCACCCTGGGGGTTCCCATTGTATTTTTACTTCACAAGGACATTGTAAGGTCACAGTAGATTATCTATATGTGTTCTACAAGCACTAAGGGCAATCCAGTAGATACACGAATCTGATTTGTATTTTTATGACATCTCATGTATATGTACTTTACTTTCAATGTAGGGCATATTGTTTGTAAAATTTGAAAAGTACAAGGAAAACAATTATGTCACCTCAAGTCGGCTGGTTGTGAAAATCGGTTCCGAAATAAAAGACCTGCATGCATAGTTACCAATCAATTATATAGAAATGTATTAACCCCTTCACTGCGAGGCTCAGTGAAATCCCTAGTGCGGAGGAAAAATGGCAAAATATGATATAATCTAAGATATTATGAATATGTCAACAAAGAGTGGGAATATTATTGTGAATTTTATATGTATTTGATACTAAACTTTATTTTCATCAATACCACTGCAACGCCGAAGAAATTTGTTTGTTACGTAACAGGTTATCATGGCAAAGATCAAATTTGAACAAACAAAGCATGATTTTCACGGAACACTAAATTATTCCCTTGAGACACAAACTTATGTCTCTATTCCATTGACCTGATCAGATATATTATGTAAATGCTATTACTTGAAGAGTTCACAGTTGTTGAGCAGCGTGTTGCCATCATAACTGTCCAATTGAACAGCACAAAAATATCTATTGCCATGTGTGCATATGAATAAAAATTACCATGTACACAAAATACGTCCCGGTTCTCATCTCTTCTGCAGAAGCCCATCTAATGACAAACGTGACTGTGAGATGACTGGCAAAATGATGCTCATTGCATTATCTTACAGTGTCCGTGCATGCTTACCAAACTTGTGTGAAATATCTTGACGATCTTGACATCCTACGCTCACTTATCACACATTGTTCAGAGCCCGAGACCCTATTGGCTACAGTTGGCACTCCTGAGTATACATTCTAATATGGTCACAGTACACTAAATGCTGCGTCATTCAACTATGACCCACTGGGTTTTTTTGCGATAAAGTCTTAAAATTTCAAGGTACCCTTCTGAAATTTCAACAGCATTCATCATGATCAGCAGCCTAATTGTAAATGCAGAGTTTGCACATATAAGTTTGTCGATGAACCATAGCTGGCAAATGTGCTAACATGATAATTCGGCGTGTCTTTGTAGCGTAGGTCAAGGACAGCGGAAGCGGAAGTAGTAGCCATATGCTCGCCTGATTTTCGGTTCTTTTGGTGTGAAAATTTGAAACCTGCTTTGCAACGTGAATATCTTGTGGCAACATTAGTATCTTGCTCACATTTACCTATTTAGAAGTACGCAATGTAAGTCCTAGAATATTTGGTATAGTATTGACCAAAATGTCTGTAATTACAGTTTTCGCGAATCCGGTGTTGTCCAGAATTGTGTTTTCAGCACGTTTTCCCAGCGTTAGACCTTGTATTGTGCCTTGTTAGGCCCATGTAACAATATAGTTGATGCGGCATAGTTGGTATACAGTCGGTAAGATATTTTGCTCTCACTTCTACATGAGTTTAGGAATTGTGAGAATCTAGGCAAGTAGAAATTATGCTAAATGTATATATTCTGTATTTTCATCTAAAATAAATACATTATAATTATGATACATTTTTTTCCGAACTGTCCGAACAGCGTTCATCATGATCAGCAGCATAATCTTTTGTATTGCAATTTGTCTGTTTGTCGGTATCCATTTGTGTTTCGTTATAAAATTTAAAAAAGTTTGGAGAGTACACAAAAAAGTTGGCCTATTTGGCCTATAATAAATTTCTGGTGAAATTTGACCTTGGACCCCTGCCAACCTCATGGAATTCATTTAGATATTGTTTTGACGTTTTCTTATTACGTTATATATAGGCCAGATGGGCTAATGTGTTTGTTTACTGTCCAATCTTTATGACAATTTGTATCAAATTAGGCCCCTAAGAATTATGGAAGCTGTGAAAAATCCATGCGGCTAACAATGGATTAAATAA
The DNA here is from genome assembly GCA_949152475.1 of Terebella lapidaria. NCBI lineage: Eukaryota > Metazoa > Annelida > Polychaeta > Terebellida > Terebellidae > Terebella > Terebella lapidaria. The sequence goes on along the minus strand of OX424567.1, from coordinate 32,290,579 downwards.
TCGCAAAAACACTGAGGATCAGAGTTGAATGACGCCGACTTTGAGTGATACCATGTGGATTCTATCTTGTAATCTGACACGGGTCGATTATTTGCACGTCAGGATTTCACATTACAATTGGATGGAGATGAAGTGGGATATTATCACAAATACCCCTAAATGGAACTATTACCCTCTGTGTCAACTCAGATCGACTGAAAGCAGAAAGGCATCAAATAATGCGTGACACAGTTCTAGTGGTTAGTCAAAACCATAAACATAACATAGACGCTCTTATGGAACATAATTTTAACATGAGTTGAATGAATAGCAATAGATATAGAGGAATACAATCTGGTTAAATAAGATTCTCTAACAAACCGAATAAAATATATTTTCCTCAAAACACTTTTTAGTTTCTATTTATTATATTTTATACGAAAACCAGTTAAATATCCATGCAATATGCCGTGCTAATTCATCATTAGCAAAAGGATGTGCTTTGTTCAACAATGGACGCAATATATTCCCAGAGCCACGTGTCATGTGATCATGTAAGTTTGTCTCTAGTGTATATATCTCCAGAGTCACGCGTCATGTGATCATATGAGTTTGTCTCCAGTGTATATATCCCCAGAGCCACATGTCATGTGATCATATGAGTTTGTCTCTAGTGTATATATCCCCAGAGCCACATGTCATGTGATCACATGAGTTTGTCTCTAGTGTATATATCCCCAGAAGCACACGTCATGTGATCACATGAGTTTGTCTCTCTCTAGTGTATATATCCCCAGAACCACTTGTCATGTGATCACATGAGTTTGTCTCTAGTGTATATATATGAGTTTGTCTCTAGTGTATATATACCCAGTGCCACCTGTTATGTGATCACATAAGTTTGTCTCTAGTGTATTTATCTCCAGAGCCACATGTTAGTAACTGTTAGTAAGCCACATGTGTTTGTACCTGGTTTGAGATTCTACGCAGCCAGTCAGTGTACGAGTATACGAAGTACGATGTGTAATATATAAGTACGGAGTACTAATGCAAACAAAATACTATTTGACTTCATTATAAACTCTATTACCATCAATATGCTAAGTTACTTCTTAATTCTCCTGAAATCTTCTGTATAGACTACTCAGTAATGTATTTACTTTATATATACATAATGTATATAGCAGCACAGGAGACAATATATGCTGTTCAATATGCTAAAATATTCAATCATGAAGCAACAATGTTTTTTTATTACCCTGAAGAGTAACTCGGATGACGTGGTTGATCTAAATCACAGCATATATAATGACTGGCTGACACACTGGAAGCTTCTCAGTCTGATCCTTTAGACAACGATCCTATGATTAGGTTGATCAAGCCTGAAATCAAGTTCTGATGATGTCTGAGGTCCTTTAAATATAATTGTGACAGTTGATTGGGCTCCTTTGGTTCTAATACGGGGATTGTATCATCGCAAATACACTGTTGGTTTGCCAAACTACATGTACAATGTAGGATAACTCTACTGTTGTGATAGACAGCTGTTATTATGTCACAGGGCACAACCGGTTCAGTGATTCTAGGGGCATTTTATTATTCTAGGGGTAGGTCACATGATTCTGGGGGCAAGGTTTCATGATTCTAGGGGAAATTCTTGTCAAAACAGGTGGGGTGTCCCTGAATATTGAGCAATAATGATATGAAATCTGCCACAATCAAAACATTTATTTTTTGATTAGTTGGCTCAATTGTTGCAAAGTGCACACAAAAAGAGATTTCATGCAGGGTGTCTCCTATATTCGTGTATTAAGCTCCACGAATTCCTGGTGGACTGTCAAGGCTACAATAAGTACTTAAGAATCATACATTTTGAAGCATTTGGCCATGTTTCGGGTTGATTTTAGATGGAAAAACATCACAATGGCCTTTGGTGATGGAATTAAACTAGAAAATGTGCTAGTTTTAATTTTATGCAAATTGGACTTTTGGGGAAAATATGATTCTAGGGGCAGGTTACCATGATTCCGGGGGCTAACACCCACATGTGTCTTGTAAAAAAATGCTCGAATTATGTTCAAAAGCCAGATAAAAGCAATTGATTTGAAATCTGATATTCAACATATAGGTTAGGAATTCCTAGCTGATGTGCTGTGATATAGAATCTACCTCTTCTTAATAATATTGTTGAAATAAACAGTTCCATGATTTTAACGTGTTTACATAAAGTCAATTCATGAAAAATACTCTCTTCATATGATGGCATATTGCACCGGAATGAGCCTTGAGATGTCAAGCGGGCGAGTATTGAATCTATTGATGTCAGTACATGTACTTCACAATTATTTGTACATTCAGAGTCGTACCTTCGAGATTAACAAAACCCTGCTTTCATAATCTCATGTCTGGCTTAAAGCGTTGAAGGCACACGAACCCCAAATGGCTAACAAAGAAACCTTATTCATGTAACAAAAATTTTACTTATAGGCCTACATTGTATATTTTCATTATCTGTGGATATCACGGCAGCATTTGAGATTTGACATTTGATTTACGTTGCAATCTATTGACGGGGGTGAAAATTTGTGAGGTTTCATTCCGAATATTCCAGCGAAAACGAATAATTGTGAATTACTGACATCAACAGATTCAATTCTTGCCCGCTTGACATCTCAAGGCACCTTCCGGTGCAATATGGAAATATGAGGAGAATATTATTCATGAACTGGCTTTATTTACATGTAAACAGGTTAAAATCATGAAACTGTTTATTTCAACAAATTTATTAAGAAGATGTAGATTCAATATCACAGCACATCAGCTAGGAACCTATATGTGGAGTATGAGATTTCAAATCAAATGCTTTTATCTGGTTTTAGAACAGAATTCATCATTTTTTTTACAAGAAATATGTAGGTGTTTGCCCCCAGAATCATGGTAACATGCCCCTAGAATCATATTTTCCCCAAAAATCCAATTTGCATAAAATCAGCACATTTTCTAGCATTCATTTCATCACCAAAGGAAATAGTGATGTTTTTTCCATCTAAAATCAGCCCGAAACATGACCAAATGCTTCAAAATGTATGATTCCCGAGTACTAACTGTAGCCTTGACAGTCCACCGGGAATTCGTGGAGCCTAATACACGAATATAGGAGACACCCTGATTGAAAACTTCTTTTGCGTGCACTCTGCAACAATTGAGCCAACTAATCGAATAATAAATGTTTTGATTGTGGCAGAATTTATATCATTTTTGCTCAATATTCAGGGACACCCCACCTATCTTGACAAGAATTCCCCTAGAATCACGAAACCTTGCCCCCAGAATCATGGAACCTGCCCCTAGAATCATAAAATACCCCTAGAATCACTGAACCGGTTGTGCCCTGTGTATGTAGTATAATGTTCTCTTCCAATCATTATGCTTGATATATTGTGTGCAAGTAAATCAAACTCCTTTGAGACACACTGATACAGACTTCTGACCATATGAAGAACATTGAAATTTACATGTCATAGCTAAATGTGACTGCCTACTGTAAGCATATGTGTTATAAAACAGTCCCTGCCCAATTGAAAAATATGGGACAAAACTTATGTTCAAAATGCCAGGGTGAACAAATTTCACTGAGCTAGGAATCACTCCTTTGTGTCAACGCTGTTTGGAAACATGACTAAATATTAGCGTAAGTCAAGCGCCGTGTATGTTCCAACTGATCTAATAACCAATGAACTTGGTCATTGTTCAATGGACATGTCATAATCCATAGGAAAGTACACTCCGACGTACACGTACAAGTAAATATACTGCAGCTATGCATCACTCAGACTAATACCCCGTGAAAAATAACGTTTTCTAGACAGAGTCGTTCTCATGTATCAAACACGTTGCGTTAATTAATTGGGGGCACTGGCTACATGCGCAGTTCATTAGTTCAAGTCAATCATGCAGACAATTGACCTTAGCCATTCATATTTTACACTTCAATAACACTACACCCTGATATTCCCGAGGTTTTCTCATTCTCAGCAGTGCATGTTAGTGCCCACGCTACGAACATATCCATGGAACCCGAAGTGTAACATTCTGGTGTGTACATGATGCAAGCCTGTCTATTGTTCCTTTTAACACTACACACCGTTTTCTGCAACGTGTCTTTTATGGCTAGTGCATGTTTGATAAATACATAGATACAACATTGGTGAAATAAGTAATTTATTGCTGGGAGTTATGAAACATTTATCACAAGTCAGATCGAAGATGTAACACTCAAACAATAACACATCTTGAATGTTAGGTACCTGATAAATACCCGCGCACTGTCATAAAGGCAGTCACAGTAGGCCGTGACTGTTGTTTTATTGTGACATAAATCGTTCCCAAAAATTGTATTTACTGCCACTTTGGTGCACCTAGTCACGACCAAAAAATAATATAGACCCTTTTGAAAACAGAACTCGGTGTGAGAAATCAATTTCCTTCGCTGACATACAAATATTGATGATTTTAATATTCTTAGAAGGAAGTGTATGTATAGTTTTAACGCTCGTGTTTCGAAATCTACAAATATTCTTATGCAAAGTTTAGTCCTACAAAACGTTTTTTGCCTTGCCATCTACACGGGAGTTTTACAACTGCATCTTAGGCGAACTGTATAATGTGCAATTCTTTTGGTTGTCATCGTCTATATACACATCTTGTCACACATTTATTTGGGCATATCCTCTGTTTTTATTCTTGTTTAAATATGGACCTTGTGTCTGAAATAAACACATTCATTCATTCATTCCTTGAGGAAATATTCGCTCGTGGTAAGTTAATGGCGTTATTATTTGATTAATATCTTGGCCGTATAATCTTTTTCTACAACCTATAAAACATTGCCGTGATTGGAAAAAATAGAAAGGGTCGATTGATTTGATACAATGAGCTCCCCGATTCCTGAACTGCGCTCATTCTCGTGGGAGAAATAAAATCCAGATAATTCCAAACACCTTGTCCTTATTGGGATACTTACAGAACATTGGCCTCCAGGCTACACAAAGTCTATAGTCTGAACCCTGTTGATGTACTGTGTGCTGGCCTTCGCTTGATTCAGGTCTTATCCACTAGCAAACAACACCCCCGCCTCATTGTGACCTTGCAGGTAACGGCGCGTGGTCTGAGCATCATCTGCGCGTCAACTGAACAACGAAAGAACACAAAACATCCTATTTCTATTGGCGGCACCTTGCTAAGACGTGAGCAGCAAGCTTGTAAGGAACCGATGAGCTATCGCTATAAAACATTCTTATTTTGCATGCCAAATAGAAACGAGGGTTATTATTGAATGTGTTGAAAATGAATGATACTATAGCCATATTTGAGCAAGATACACTTCCGAATTCACTGTAATAATCACATGTACAAACGGATTTCATGATATATATTACAATGAATAAATGCTGTGAGAAAATTATATCACTAGGTCAAATATTTTTAGGTGGTTTCACATTAAGTTATGTCATACATTCGAAATGACATTGAGCAAACTACTCAAATTGTGGATTGTTTTCAGTTTATCTAGAAAGACGTCAAAGTGTCAGGTATTCTGCCTTGGACATCAATATCCAAGAAATTCCCCATTAACACAGTGGCTGCAGTTGGCACTCCTAGGTAAACATTCTAAAATGGCCACAGTACACTAAATTCTGAGTCATTCAACTCCGACTCACTGATTTTTTGCAATAAATTCTTAAATTTAGTTACCTTCCTGAAATTCCAACAGCGTTCATCATGCTCAGCGGCCTAATTCTTGGTATTGTCAGTATCCATTTGTGCTTCATTATAAAATTTGAGAGAGTTTGGAGAGTAAACAAAAAAGGTGAAATTTGGCTTCGGACCCCTGCCAACCCTGTGACATTCATATAGAAAACGTTTCGACGTTTTCTTATTACGTTGTGTGTAGGCCAGATGGACTAATGTTTTTGTTTACAGTCCAATCTTTTTGTTTGAAATTTTTTACCAAATTAGGCCCCTAAGTATTATGGAAGCTGTGAAAATTTTATCTCAAGAATTATTTCTTAAGAATTAATTAAATTATCGCGAAACAGCTGTGGATCAGAGTTGAATGACGCTGAGTTTAGGGTTGACAAGCCCAATTATTTGATGCATTTAAATCAATGTTAAATTGGGCAATTTCGGATGTGCATTTCACCTTTCCAAAAAAAATTAGGGCTTAGCGGTTGATAGGGTATGACAGTATAATTATAGTCCTTCAAAAAAATATCACTAAAAAGTCACTTTAGAGCATGATAGTACCAGTTTTTCATAAACCAACGCTGAACAGGACCTCTGTCAATTTAGCCCGTTTTCAGATCGTAATTGCCGACCTAGCATACATATACAGCAAAACCTTTTTCTACTCCAAATCCCAGGGAATACCATCGGGATATTTGCTTTTCCCAAAACCAGACTTACACACGCGCAAAATAAACCAACACATGGATCAATATCGCTGCGCGTGGTCTCCCTAGGCAAACATACATCTGGCGACATGACGTCACTTAATCCTCAATGTGTGAGGCTTCCCCAAGTCTATTCCTGGCTTATAGCCTTAAAGTGATACTGTGTGGATACTATCGTGTTATCTGATACTGGGTAGATTATTTGCACGCCAGGATTTCACATTACAATTGGATGGCGATGAAGTGGGACATATCACAAACACCCCTAAATGGAACTCTTATCCCCTGGGGTCAAGGAACGGCATAACTTGAGCCTGGAGATGTTACACTGGAGATATCACTGTGTTTTCAGACACATGTAGTATCTATCTTCATTGATTGCATAAAACTGTTCTGGTGTAGGATAGGCCTCAGAAATATGCACACAATATCATTATTTGAAAACAAATATATTCAGCTAAAGATCCTTATGATTCTGAAGTGATACACCTTCCCCGTGATTAGTCATGAGGTATAATGTACATGCATATAAGTTAGTGTATCTGATATTGTGGTTGATACTGAGGTACCTGTAAGTATCAATGTGCATGGCCATCAAATGTGTCATATGTCAGCCAATTTTGTTCAGGCTTCTCCAACGTTACTACATGATACCTGCTTGACTACCATACAATCAATGTGTGATTATGATCGTTCAGCATATAAAAAACATATACATGTAACATATACAACTAGTATCAATCATTTGTTATGTTTTGTGTCTGTAGTACACATACTCTATACTAATTGGCTACCAATTAACTGGCTGCAGTAATTGGATGTTTTGTTTCATGGAGTCAAAATATAGACCGATTGAACGTGACATTCCACGGTGACTGCCTTCAAGTAAGTGCAATCAATACACTGTACACTTGTTGAGTAGCTTAGTAACGTAACAAAACATATAACAAGAAACACTTTTTTGTGAGCATTGAGGTTACCTTCGGAGTAAGTAATTGAGTAAGTAACTGATCCAGTAGATACACAAATGTCATTTGTATTTTTAATGTTTTATGTTATGTACTTAACTTTCAATGTAGGGCATATTTTTTTGCAAAGTTCGTAAACTACAAGGAAAACAATGTAAGTATAAAAAATGCAAGGAATTGTGCTAAGTAAATGTCAGACACAATTGTGTCACCTCTAGTCGACTGAAAGCAGAAAGGCATCAAATAATGTGGCATAGTTCTAGTGGTGAGTCAATACCATAAACATAAAAATAAATGCTCTTAAGGAACATGCAATTCAACATGAGTTGAATGAATAGCAATAGATAAAGAGGAATACAATCTGGTTAAATAAGAATCTCTAACAAACCGAATAAAATTTATTTTCCTCAAAACACATTTTAGTTTCTATTTATTATATTTTATATGAAATCCAGCTAAATACCCATGTATGACGAAGTGGGTGTATTTTGGACACGCCTTGCCAAATATATCATCCCCACTTCGTTGCTGTTATTTATTCTTTATCTCTGGTGCTCTTCCGTCCTAGTAACTCACCAGATGACCCGTTTACCCGTCACCAGTTTGAGCCAATCACCTGTGCTAGCTGGACACGCCTCACTGAGCAGGAGTCCACACAGCCTTGATTCACTCAGCTGGTCCTGGTTATTTACTACTCTACCCAGTACGTATCCATTGTCGGTGAGCTTTGCACACAGGAGTGTGCTGTTTCTCTACACACACCACCTACTCATACACATATATGCATGCACAAACTCGTCACCAGTTTGAGCCAATCACCTGTGCTAGCTGGACACGCCTCACTGAGCAGGAGTCCACACAGCCTTGATTCACTCAGCTGGTCCTGGTTATTTACTATTCTACCCAGTACGTATCCATTGTCGGTGAGCTTTGCACACAGGAGTGTGCTGTTTCTCTACACACTCCACCTACTCATACACATATATGCATGCACAAACTCACACACAACTGCACACAAACATACATCGCATACCACTCACAGTGGCGCCACACCTTCACAAACACATGTGACGTCACTTTGTCACAAACTCAGAGCCGCTATATAAACTCGGGGAATTATGACCACAGGGAGTCTCAGCAGTGGAAGGTGGTCACGCTGACACCTTCCACAATAATGTACAACCATTCTGGCATTAGCTGACGTCTCCATAGACATATATTGAGGAATGCGGCCCTCAACGTTTCCCGACTTGCTACGCTACATCACAGGACATGGAGCTCTTTACTGAGTGTTTCCCCCGGTCCCAGTTACCTGTGGCAAGGGAAACACCCTAAATTATGACACGTTGGTTGGAGTTTACACCGAAACGTAGCTTATTCAAACCAAACACACCAATATTTATACGGCCCAAGGATTTAGGAGCCCACAGCCGTGGGGACCTTCTGTTGGAGCGTTCATACATCCCAGTCAGGAGATCAGGGATTCCACCTCCCTCCCTGGGTTCTCGGCCTATCCCGACACAACGAGAGAATCACTATACCCCGTAACGTGACTTCATGATGATGACAGTGACAAATTATCGAGCTATATATGTACTCGAATTGTCTACCGGATCTGAAACGTCACTTCGTTACACATGCAATATGCCATGTTATGTGATCATATGAGTTATGTGATCATATGAGCCAGTCCGTGTATGAGGATACGAAGTATGATGTGCAATATATGAGAAGTACTTATGCAAACACAATACTATTTGACTTAACTATACAGTATATTACCATCAATATGCTAAGTTACTTCTTAATTCTCCTGACATTTTCTGTATAAAATATTCAGTAATGTAGTTGCTTCATATCTGCATAATGTATATTACAGCACAGGATACAAAATATGCCGTTCAATTTGCTAAAATATTCTATCATAAATCAACAATGGTTTTTTATTACCCTGAAGAGTAACTCGGGTGACGTGGTTCATCTAAATCACATATTTAGATATATAATGACTGGCTGACACACAGGAAACTTCTTAGTCTGATCCTTCAAACAACGTTCCGCTTATGATTAGGTTGCTCAAGCCTGAAATCAAGTTCGGATGATGTCTGAGGTCCCTTAAAAGTTACCATTTTATTCTTTAATCAGCGGACTTTGAAACCAGAGCCAGAGAATATGAATGGGTGTGATCACTCTTCTGAAATTGGCGTCTGTTGACCTTGGGCCGATAATTCAGTTAATTCTCGGTCCTTGGCAATGGATCATATGAGAGTTGATGGAGCTCCTTTGGCTCTGATACGGGAATTGTATCAATGCAAATACACTGCTCCAGATTATTGCATACTCGAGGTATTAACATACACCTGTTGCTTCGCCAAACTACATGTACAATGTAGGATAACACTACTGTTGTGATAAACAGCTGTTATTATGTAGTTTAATTTACTCTTCCAATCATTATGCTTGATATATTGTGTACAAATGAATCAAACTCCTTTGAAACACACCGATACAGACCTCTGACCATATGCTGAACTTTGAAACTCACATGTCATAGCTAAATGTGACTGCATACTGTAAGCATATGTGTAACAAAGCAGTCTCTGCCCAATTGAAAAATATGGGACAAAACTTATGTTCAAAATTCCAGGGTGAAAAACATTCACTGAGTTAGGAATCACTTCTTCGTGACAACGCTGTTTGGAAACACGACTGAACATTAGCGTAAGTCAAGCGCTGTGGATGTTCCAACTGATCTCAGTGGTGCAGACGACTTGAAGCACGACTTGTAACCAATGAACTTGAGTTCCTTCATTGTCTTGGATGCTCTCCGACTGTAATTCTTACATTATTTTGATTCGTGTTGACTCCGTCATGTTCGAATTCAAGTAATTTAGTGGTCAGAACATTTCTAGTACATGACTTGGATTATATCAACAGTAGCAGAAATGCATCGTCTGACAGTCCACGAAAAAGTTTGAAATATTAACATATATTCCCACTTATATATGGAATGTTCAGTAAAGTGACCATCAATTGTTGACTTCTTGCTACTCCATCATCATATATATGTGATACAGTGTTTTCATCAATTTTTTTCCAACACGTTTGGTGATCATTATCCACAGTATTCTTAAATGCACAACTGCAAATCACATGCATTCAATCGTTCTCACCTAAATGTTGGATCAATTCAACAATGATGCCTGTAGCATACCACTGATTTACTGCAACTGGCATATAATGGCACATGATGTTGTCATAACCCATAGAAAAGTATACTCCGACGTATAAGTCGATATACTGCAGCTGTGCCTAACTCATACTGCAGCTGTGAGTTAATTAATTGGGGTCATTGGCTACATGCGCAGTTCACCAGTTCAAGTAAATCATGCTGACAATTGACCTTAGCCATTCATATTTTACACTTCATTAACACTACACCCTCATATTCCCAAGGTTTTTCCTAAAAAGAGATGTTCGTGTATATCAAGCACATTAAATTAATTAATTGGGGGCAATAAGGGCTGTAGTGCAGTTGACTGGTTCAAGTCAGTCACGAAGACAGAATTCATATCTCAGACTTCATCAACACTATTTAGTCCCCAGGTTATCTCATTCTCATTGTTCACATGTTAACGCCCACGCCATGTTAACGCCCACGGCATATCCAAGGATACCTAAGTCGATACATCTTGCAAGCCTTCTATTGTTCTTCTTAATACTACACGCCATTTTCTGCAACCTGTCCCTCATTGTTACAGAAATTGCTTCCGGAGATTATATCCCTGCATTTTCCATTGCTGTTGCGTCTTGTCATCTGAGCGAGCCTCGCCCAAAAATTACATGGAACCAGGCTAAAGACAAATCTCGGTCTGAAAATCAATTTCAAACGTTGACATTCGCATTTCATTCATAGTCATTTATAATGCAGTTTTGTTACTCAGATCCTCCTTCTTATTTGTTTTCTGTCATTGACGAGCGTTACTCCTTGGTGTACACAGACTTATTTCCCAAGTAAATCTTCATCAAATTTGCCACCACATTAACCAATCTCGTTCCACAAGGACTTACACGGCTCATGGTAGATTAATGGCCTTATTATTTGTTTATTATCCTTTTATTTTATTCAACAATTTACAAGACTTCAACGTGATTGGAAGAAGGAATAGATTAGATCGATCAATTTGATATAATGAACTGCCAGATTCCTGCAATATTTTCATCGTGCTCAGTCTCGTGGGAGAACTTCAATTCAGATAATTCCAAACACGTCGTGCTTATTAAGGCGACAATACTCTCAAAGCGCTTTGCCCTCTGGGCCACACAAGGCATATATTGTCAACCCTGTGTGGAATTGTGTGCTGGACTTGATTCAGGCTTCATCCACTTGTGAACAATATATCTGTGTTCTGAGCATCATCGGTGAGTCAACTGAACAATAAAAATCAAATCATCCTCATTCATATATAATGGTGGCATATTTCTAGGAAGTGGGCAGCAAGTATATAAGAATGAGCGGAGCTAGCACTGCCAAAGTTATTTTTTTAGAAAGGAGGGATTGCATTCCATGTGTTAAAATTAATCATAATATACCAATATTATATGTACATCAACTTGGCTGTAATCATCATCTTGGCCATGGATTTCATAATATATAATACACACTGCTGTTCCCTTTAACCTCGTCTGATTTGGCTCCAAAATGACCTAAAATAATTACTACGATGATCGTGCTGATAAGACAAAATTTGATATTAATGCTGAAAAAGGTTGAATATCATTTGACACATTTTTTGTTGTTTTAGTAACTACATGACATTTTCGTTGTCCGTCTACGTCGTGAGAATCACTAGGGGTGACACTTCTTATGTCCAGTGTGTATATCGAATAGATAATGTGGGTAAATCATACCGTTTCAAAAATCTTAGGATGTTTTCACTCATAAATAGTCGAAATGAAATTCACGGCACAGAACAGATCGTGGACTGTTTTCAGCGTACCATGAAAGCCGATGAGTATCACTTATCCCGTCGTTGACATCCATAGCCACGGAATTCCTCCTTGTTGATTTCGTGGCAACAGTTGATGCTCCTAAATATAGATCCTAAAGGGGTCACATTACACTAAATAAATCCATATCAATACTTTCGTGTTATCTCATACCGTGACAATTATTTGCGAGCTTGGACTTCACAGTTCAATTCGACGGGGATGAAGTGGGACATATTACAAATTCCTTAAATGGAACTCCCATCCCCTGGGGCAAGGAATGGCATAACTGGACTCCGTCGACCCCGTCCCAGAGATTTTTCCAGTCTTCAAGACAAACATTGGAGATATTATTACCCTCGCCCCGATAAGGGGAGAGGGTATTGCAATTGGGTCTGTCACTTTGTCTGTTTGCTTGTTTGTTTGTTTGTTTGCCTGTCCGATCACATAAAAGGTCGAAGTCGAAAAGTCGCAATAACTTTGCTTATATTTATTAATGATTCCCACTAATTTTTCTATTTTCCTATGGCTAATTCTCCTTTATTTGCTATATGGCCGATATTCGCACAATCGAAATTCCCCATTATCACCAAGGTCGACAAGGTAAGGGTCTTTAAGTTGGAATCAATGATTCAAGAAGTAATTCCAATCCACTGACCGTATTCAATAGAATATTGGACATAAACTATACAGTATAAACTTGAGAGAGTTTGCGAAGTGTCGAGGTCAGTATCGAGAATTAAGGTCGTGGACGTGGATGAGGTTAAAACAGAAAAATTGTAAGAATCAGTACTTTTAATAATGATTATTTCTCCCATTGTTTGCTTTGTTTTTCTATTGCTATCTCCCAACCATTTGATGTATGACCTATGGTCACACGACCAAAATCTCCGATTATCACCAAGGTTGAAAATGAAAAGGTCATCAGCTTAAATTATGGTGACTAACTCTGAAGGGGCGAGGGTCTGCAATCTCTGATCTAGTTTCATTCATCCCATAAAAATGTTCCAGGATATGATATGCACCAGCGATACGCACATGAAAACATTACCTGAAAAATTGCATTATACCAAGAATCGGAAGCAATAAAAATGTTTACAGTATTTACTCATGAGACATACAAGTTAGTGTAGATGATACTGTGGATGATACTGAGGTATCTGTAAGTATCAATGTGATTGGCCATCAAATGTGCAATCCGTCAGCCAATTTTGTTAATGTTTTACTATATGATACCTGCTTGACTATCTTACAATCAATTTGTGATTATGATCGTTCAGCATATAAAACACATACTGGTATCAAGCATGTGGTATGTTTCCTATCTGTAGCACACATACTCTATACTAATTGGCTACCACTTGACAATAATTGGATGTTTTATTTCATGGAGTCGAAATATAAACCAATTGAACGTGACATTTCCACAGTGACTGTTTTCAGTAAGTGCAATCATTCTGTATCATTATTCCCTTGTTGAGTAGCTTAGTAACGTAACAAAATATAATTTTTTGTGTGAGTATTGATGTTACATCAGTGTAATATCTCTTTATGTATAGTGATCAACCTGTTTACAGAAAACTTTACGCAATATGTTGGACTCCATATCTGGAGTCCAAATCAACCCGCTCACTCGAGCAAAGACATTTTGTCATTTGAGTTGGTCTTTCGTCGAACATCAAATGGCCAATATCTTGTGTTGCGTTGCTTTTCAACTTGTGTGTCACACTTTTGATATAGATGACACATGAAAGCCCCCCCCCCCCACATATTTGTGGCTGAGTGGAAACGAGTGATGACGTGTCCATGTATGAATTATGATTTGAAGGTTACTGAAATGTTGTCTGTCATAATACTTAGCTGTGCATGTTTATATTCACACACATTTGAATGTTTAGTCATATCCATCTTTTCGCCAACTGATCATATATCATATTGATTTGCTCGGTGCACCCTGGGCGTTCCCATTGTATTTTCATTCCACAAGGACATCGCAAGGTCACAGTAGGACATATATATATATATATGTTCAACAAGCATCAAGTGCAATCCAGTAGACACGCAAATGTCATTTGTATTTTTATAATGTTTTATGTATATGTACTAAACTTTTAATGTAGGGCATATTTTTTTGCAAAGTTCGTAAAGTGCAAGGAATACAATATAAGTGTATACAATATGAGGAATTGTGCTATGTAAATGTCAGGCACCATTCTGTCACCTCAAATCAGCTGAAAGCAGAAAGGCATCAAATAATGCGTTACACAGTTCTAGTGGTGAGTCAATACCATAAACATAACATATACGCTCTTATGGAACAGCCACATGTTATGTGATCATATGAGTTTGTCCCTAGTGTATGTATCCCCAGAACCACGTGTCATGTGATCATATGAGTTTGTCTCTAGTGTATATATCTCCAGAACCACGTTTCATGTGAATATATGAGTTTGTCTCTAGTTTATATATCCCCAGAGCCACACGTTATGTGATCATATAAGTTTGTCTCCAGTGTATATATCTCCAGAGTCACACGTTATGTGATCATATAAGTTTGTCTCCAGTGTATATATCTCCAGAGCCACATGTTATGTGATCATATGAGTTTGTCTCAGTGTATATATCCCCAGAGCCACATGGTATGTGATCATATAAGTTTGTCTCTAGTCTATATATCCCCAGAGTCACATGTTTTGTGATCATATAAGTTTGTCTCTAGTATATATATCCCCAGAACCACGTGTCATGTGATCATATGAGTTTGTCTCTAGTGTATATATCCCCAGAACCAAGTGTCATGTGATTATATGAGTTTGTCTCTAGTGTATAAATCCGCAGAGGCACATGCTAGTAACTGTTAGTAAACCACATGTGTTTGTATCTGGTGGGAGATTATACGCAGCCAGCCTGTATTAGTGGACGAAGTACGACGTGTAATATATGATAAGTTATTATGCAAACACAATATTATTTGACTTCACTATAAACTATTACTTCTTAATTCACCTGACATCTTCTGTATAGGATATTCAGTAATGTATTTGGTTTATATCTACATAATGTATATAACAGCACAGGAGACGAAATATGCTGTTCAATATGCTAAAATATTCAAGCATAAAGCACCACTATTTTTATAATACCCCGAAGAGTAACTCGGGTGACGTGGTTCTGGAAGCTTCTTAGTCTGATCCTTCAGACAACGATCCGCCTATGATTAGGTTGCTCAAGCCTGAAATCAAGTTCGGATGATGTCTGAGGTTCCTTCTGCCTATGATTAGGTTGCTCAAGCCTGAAATCAAGTTCGGATGATGTCTGAAGTTATCACATTATTCTCGAGTCAGCGGACTTTGAAACCCGAGCCACAGAATATGAGTGGTGTGATCGCTCATCTGAAATTGGCGTTTGTTGACCTTCGGCCGACAATTTAGTTAATTTACCGGTCCTCAGCAATGGATCATACGAGAGTTAATGGAGCTCCTTTGGCTCTAATACGGGAATTGTATCATTGCAAATACACTGCTCCAGATAATGGCACACTCAAGGTATTAACATACACCTGTTGGTTTGCCAAACTACATGTACAATGTAGGATAACACTACTGTTGTGATAAACAGCTGTTATTATGTAGTATAATATACTGTAAGCATATGTCTAATAAACCAGTCCCTGCCCAATTGAAAAATATGGGACAAAACTTATATTCAAAATGCCAGGGTGAATCACTCCTTTGTGACAACGCTGTTTGGAAACACGACTGAACATTAGCGTAAGTCAAGCGCCGTGGATTTTCCAGTGGTGCAGATGTGGATGTTCTCAGTGGTGCAGACGACCGGGAGCACGACTTGTAACCACTGAACTTGTGTTCCTTCATTGTCTTGAATGCTCTCCAACTGCAATTCTTCAGTCATTCTGATTCGTGTTGACTCCGTCATGTTCGAATTCAAGTAATTTAGTGGTCAGAAGATTTCTTGTACATGACTTGGATATATCAACAGTAGCAAAAGTGCATCGTCTGACAGTCCACGAAATAGTCTTAAATATTAATATATATTGCCACTTATTTATTGAATGTTCAGTAATGTGATCATCAATTGTTGGCTTCTTACTACTCCATCATTATATATATATGTGATACAGTGTTTTCTCAAAAATTTTCCAACACGTTTCCTAATCATTATCCACAATATTCTTAAATATGCTGCACTCATATGTACTGGCGGCCTGTTCAACACTAGCCGAGCACGGCTGCTTGCTGACTTAGGGTGGGATACGCTCCAACATAGGCGGGACTTGTCTAAATGTACTACCATGTATAAAATAATGCATGGTTTATATCCATCCTATATACAAAAGATATATCGGGAACTAATCCCACCACAAGAGCAGCCCTATAACCTCAGGAACTATTCTGCTCTATTGATGCCTCGGTTAAGGACCGAACGGTTCAAACGTTCCTTTGTCCCTAGCTCTATTCGTCTGTGGAACTCACTCGACAAACTAGTCTCATTGGCTAGTTTCAGAGGCTCAATCGCTCAATCTCGGGTCGCACCAAAGGCTCCTATCTGGTTCCAGATAGGGAAACCACTTGCGAACAGACTGCACACGAGGCTGCGACTACGCAGCAGTAGACTCAATGGTGACTTGTTTCGAAACAATCAAATTGACGATCCCAAGTGCGCATGTGGTCACCCGAATGAAAGTATTGAGCATTTTTTGCTGATGTGCCCTCGGTTTGCTGATACGAGACGCCTCATGCTGCTTCATGTAAATGAGATTGTGGGTCCTCCTGGCTATCCGGGAACGGATGATGCCACTTACCTTGATATCCTGCTCCGTGGCTCCAACGATCTATCTACTGCAGACAATACCAGTATCATGCACGCCGTGCAAGGTTTTATTGTCTCCAGTGGACGTTTTTCTAGGTGAATACAACGCTGCATGATATTCCAACTAGACGACCCAACGACTAAACTGAGATCCAGTGTCCACGTTCATGTCAACAATATTAGTAAATTTATCCGTTATTGATCCATATCAGTGTGGGGAGTTCGGTACATTTCGGTACATTTCATTCATTCATTCATTCATTCATTCATACAAAAGGTTGTATTATATGATCATTCTAGTAATTTTTCGAGGATGTGGTTAATTTATTTTCCCAAAAATGTTTTCCTTGTTTATTCATTCATTCATTCATTCATTCATTCATTCTAAAGGTTGTATTATATGTTCATTATAGTAATTATTCGAGGTTGTGGTTAATTTATTTTCCTAAAAAGGTTTTCCTTGTCTACCACTTTTGTTATTCATTTTGGTTCTTGTATATATATGTATGTGGAGAGCCCCTCGATTAGCTAAGCTATTGGGCAATCCAATTTAAATAAATACGTTTAAACTAAACTTAAATGGACAATTGCAAATCACATGCATTCAATCGTTCTCACCTAAATATTGGACCAATCCAACTATGTTGCCTGTAGCATGCCATTGATTCACTGCACATAATGGCACAAGCTGTTATCATACTCCATAGAAAAGTACACTCAGTCGTACAGGTACAAGTGAATGTACTGCAGCTGTGCATCACTCAGACTAATATCCTGTGAAAAATAACGTTTCCTAAACAGAGTTGTTCTCATGTATCGAACACATTGCCTTAATTAATTGGGGGCATTGGCTACATGCGCAGTTCATTAGTTCAAGTAAATCATGCAGACAATTGACCTTATACATTCATATTTTACACTTCATTAAAACTACACTCTCATATTCCCAAGGGTTTCTCACTCTCAGCCGTGCGTGTTATCGCCCACGCTACACACGTATCCAGGGAAACCAAGGGCAACATTACATGATGCAAGCCTTTTTACTATTCATTTCAACACTACACGCCCTTTTCTGTAACATGTCACTTATTGTGACATGAATTGTTTCCCCAAAGTTGTAATCACTGCCACTTTGGTGCATCTAGTCGCCTAAAGCGAGCCTCGCCCAACGATAATACGACCCCATCTGAAGACAGAACTCGGTCTGAGAAATCAATTGCCTACGTTGACATTCGCATTATGCAAACATTTCTAGTTGAGTCATATTTCTTTTTTCTGATGCAGTTTACTCAGATTCTCTTTTTATCTGTTTCATGCCGTTGAGGAGCGTTACTCTTTGGGGCACGCAGACTTATTTTCCCGAGTAAATCTGCAAATTGATGGCGTTTTTATTTGACTATTTTCTTGGCCTTATTATCTTTTTCTGTTGATCGACGTGATTGGAATCAAACAAAAAGGGGCAATCGATTTGATACAATGAGCTTCCTGATTCCTCAAATTCCTGCACTGCGCTCAGTGTCATGGGGGAACTCAAATCCAGATGTTGTCCTTATCAAAGAGCTCGAGGCCACATTTAAATCTACAATTGGTCACCTTACACTAAGTGATGCCATATCGATATTGTTGTGTTATCTGGTACCGGTCAATTATTTGCAAGTCGGGATTTCACATTACAACTGAACGAGGATGAAGATGGACATATTACAAATACCCCTAAGTGGAACCCTTGTCCCCTCGGGTCAAGGCATGGCATATCTGGACTCAGTCGAAACGGGTCTGGACTTTTATTGGAGTCTGGAGATATTACACTGGAGAGACTCCCGTGTTATATATCTTCATTGATTGCATAAAACATTTCAAGTGTAGGATAGGCACTAGCGATATGCACACAATATTACTACCTTTTTGCAGAAGATTTCTCCAACGTTACCACATGATACCTGCTTGACTACCACACAATCAACTTGTGATTGTGACCTTTCAGCATATAAAGCATATTCTGGTATCAAGCATTTGGTATGTTTCCTATCTGTAGCGCACATATTGTACACTAATTGGCTGCCACTTGACAGTAATTGGATGTTTAGTCATAGAAACTAAATTTACTTGTAGACCAATTGAATGTGACATTTCCACTGTGACTGCCTTAATAAAGTGCAATCAATACACTACACAATTGTTGACTAGCATAGTTTGAGAAAAAATAAATAAGAGAAATTTTATTCTGAGTATCTTGATTACCTTTCGAGTAAGTAAGTCACCCTTGATGTATAGTGAGCAATCGGTTTACACGAACAAATTGTACCGAATATGTATGTATCTGGAGTCCAAATTAACCCAATTACTCCAGTAAAGACAATGTCATTTGAGTTGGTCTTCGGTCTAACATTAAATTATGGCCAATAACACGTGTTGCATTGTTGTTCACCTTTTGTGTAACACTTTTGGATAAAGATGACACTTGTCAAATTGGATACAAGGGGTGACGTCTCCATGTATTAGTTCTGATTTGAAAGTTAATGAAATATTTTCTGTTTTAAAAATTAGGTGTTGATGTTCATATTCGCACAGATTTGAAAGTTTAGTCATGTCAATCATTACAACATATATGAAGTAATAAATTCTAGAACTGATCATATATCATATTGATTTACTCGGTGCACCCTGGGGGTTCCCATTGTATTTTTACTTCACAAGGACCTTGTAAGGTAACAATAGGATATCAATATGTTTCGAACAAACATTAAGGGCAATCCAGTAGATACACAAATGTCATTTCTATTTTTATAATGTTTTATGTACATGTACTCAACTTTTAATTTTGTCCATATTTTTTTTGCAGAGTTGGTAAAGTACAAGGGAAACAATGTAAGTGTAAACAATGTAACGTCAGACACGTCTTACGTAAGTAAACGTCACACACAATTGTGTCACCTCAAATCAGCTGAAAGCAGAAAGGCATCAAATAATGCGTGACACAGTTCTAGTGGTGAGTAAAGACCATACACATTAAATCAGCGCCTTGATGGAACATGCAACACATGATAAATTGGTTGTGAAAATTGGTTCTGAAATAAAAGACCTGCTTGCAGAGTTACCAAACAAATAAGAGAAATATAGTTAAAACTCACCTTTTTCCAAACCCAATCAATTTTGATACTGAACGATACAACACCAGTTAAATATATAGGAACTGTGGAATTGGTACATTAGTAGGAACGTAGCTAGTAGGATCACATTGGTAGTAAAACATATACAATATAGATAATAATACACTATTTTGTAATATCATACCAATACATGGCATAATATAATATTATATTCGAACCAACACGTCGTTGTACCTTCATCAACTAGTAATTGAGAAGTAGTGGGAGAAAAGTAAATATTTGGTAGAACTATATGCTCATCAATATTATATATATTATGCCAATCACATTAGCCTCCATTGGGATATTTTGTTGTAGCTCTTCTGGGAATTCCTGATTCTGACCATGTGTATCTGTTTTGCTTCTGTGCGACTTTCAAAGGATAATGATATGTGAAAGAACAAGATGTGAACGGATTAGATATTTTCAAGCAAATTATATTCTCTCCATAACCCATAAAAATATCAAGAATGACATTTCATCTACCACGTCCATGAGGTTATGCTTAAGGCACAGGTGAGACCATCGACAATTACAATTTACATGTAAATGCTTATGGCATGCACTAACGGTCCTAAGATTAATTACTTCACAATGTTCATTTGGTCGCAAGAATAGTGTATACCAGGAATTGAGATTAAGCTGTCCATGAATCTGAATAACCCTAACGTGGTGGTTAAAAAATAGTATGTCATGGAGTCAACGTTGTGAATACCAAACATCCTCAAGTGGAATAATTGTATATTTATATGATTAAAGTCTGGTTTTCCAACTGACTCCTAATGTTTTTGAATTTGTGAAAATAATTCGGTACAGACATAAGCAGCTACTTGCTGGATTGGAACAGTCAATAGCACC
The DNA here is from genome assembly GCA_949152475.1 of Terebella lapidaria. Taxonomy (NCBI): domain Eukaryota; kingdom Metazoa; phylum Annelida; class Polychaeta; order Terebellida; family Terebellidae; genus Terebella; species Terebella lapidaria. The sequence continues at coordinate 32,269,354 of OX424567.1, read as the reverse complement.
TATGATGTCAATAGCTGGACCTTTTTTGCTAACTTCAATTGAACTCACTAGGTTCGTATAAACAATATCGAACCAACCAACAATGTATCATCATCAAGGAATATTGTACTCTATCAAAGTATCACCTTGAGGTTTAAAGAAACTGCCCTGAATGTACGCAATTTTTTTTTTCAAAACTACATTTTAATTTACATTTGATTTTTATGATTACAGTCCATCCGAGTTGCCTTTTCATCTTTCTTTAACACAAATTCTATGCCAGTTTTGTATAAAAACAAACGATGTGTATCCACCAAACCCGAATGTAAACAAATGCCCAAATTGTCCTTTGAAGTCCACACAGAGTACATTTCCCAATGTTTATCTCCATAATTAATGTATGAGAAGTACTTATGCAAACACAATACTAGTTTATTTAGCTATCAACTATATTACCACCAATATGTCAACTTATTTCTTATCTCACCTGACATCTTCTGTATAGGGTGATGTCTAGTGATGTAGTTGGTTTATATTTACATAATGTATACAAAAGTTCAGTTTATATATCAGCACAGAAGGAAACAAAATATGCCCTCCAATGTGCTCTAATTATTCAATCATAAAGCAACTATGTTTTCTTATTACCCCGAAGAGTGACTCGGGTGACGTGGTTTATCTAAATCACAGGAGATATTGTGACTGGCTGACACATTGGAAGCTTCTTAGTCTGGTTCTTCAGACAACGATGCGCTTATGAATGGATTGCCCTAGCATGAAATCAAGTTCGTATGATGTCTGAGGTCTCTACAATGTTACCACAATATTCTCTAGAGAGTATATTTCGAGACACGAGCTAGAGAATATGAATTGGTATGGAATTAACCTGATGATCACTCTTCTGGAATTGGCATCTGTTGATCTTGGGCTGATAATTTAGTTAATTTCCCGGTCCTGGACATTGGATCATATGAGAGTTGATGGAGCTCCTTTGGCTCTAGGGTTTTGTATCATTGCAAATAAACGGCTCCTGGTGACATACTGAAAGTATTACCAAACACCTGTTGGTTTGCCAAACTACACGTACAATGTAAGATAATACTACTGTTGTGATAGACAGCTGTTGTTTCATAATGTTCTCGTCCAATAACCATGCTTGATATATTGTGTGCTAGTGAACCAAACTCCATTGGGACTCACTGACACAGACTTTTGACCATACCATAAACACTGGAATTCACATAGCATAGCTTGATGCGACTACATACTGTTAGCATCAATGTAGCAATGCATTCACTGCCCAATTGAAGAATATCGGACAAAATATATGTCCAAAATGTCACCACGCCGGATGGGCGCCGAGTGATCACTCCTGTGTATAAGGCTGTTTGGAAACACCACTGAACAAGGGATTGAGTCTGATATCTCAAGCGCAGCGAGGCCCATGTTTGCATACCGTTGATTTGTTTTCAGTAGTAGTTCCTCGTCGGGCACGATCCACTAATAGTCTGAAATTAAACTTATGTTCCCATTTACTGAGCCAGCATTATGGTATATCCATTAATATTCTTAGGTTATCTTTGTCTAAGTGTACATGGGAGCAAAATCGCAATCGGGATAAATCCATCAATATATTTATGTGATATAATGGTATCCATCAATCCAACATGCTTGCGCATGGGAACAAAATCATTTTAATAAAACAATATTCTTTAGGTAGTCCGCTCCAAACAATGAGGGGAGGGGGTCAAAGAGTTTAAAAAAAAATAAATAACTGTATAACATAATCTAGAGCTTCAATATGACCTATTTGATAGAGTAACTGATCAGCATTCTAAAAGATCAGCATTCGAAAAGAAAATACCGGGGCCACCGTATCCGTTCGCATGGAAAACACGATGCAAGATGTGAATATGGACAAAAAATGTGCAAAAATGCCATAATGTCAATTTAGGTAAATGCTTGTGATTTTGATCGAATATGTCAAAGAAATCAGTGACCCGCTATTTTCTTTTCAGTATTAGGATGCTGATCATTTACTCTATACAATAGGTAATTTTGAAGAGTTAATATTCAAGAAATAACTCTGAAATTTTGACTCGTCGTTACCTCACTGTTTGTAGCGGACTACGTTGAATACACAGTTTCAAATCACAAGGATTTTGTCCTTCTCGCATAAATATTGGACTAAGCCAACTGTGTTGCATGTACATGTACCACATTGACTGATTTATGGTGACTGGCACATAATGTCACAAGCTGTTGTCATAAACCATGGAGAAAACACTCTAACGTACAAGTTGATATACTACAGCTGTGCCTAATCACTCAGTCTAATTTCCAGTGAAAACTAGGATTTCTGAAAAAGAGATACACTTGTATATATCAAACACGTTGAATTAATTAATGGGGGTACTGGCTAGATTCGTATTTCACAAGTTCAAGTCAAACATGCCGACAATTGACCTTAGCCATTCATATTTTACACTTCATTAACACTACACCCTCATATTCCCAAGGTTTCGTCATTCTCAACAGTTTATATGGTAACACCCACGCTAATGTTGGTATATCCAGGGAAACCAAAGGTAACTTTCCGGTGTGTACATCCATACATATTGCATACCTTTCTATAGTTTTTTTTTACCACTGCACGAACTTTGATGCAACATGTCCCTTGTTGGGGTAGAAATTATTTCCCGAGTTTGTATTTCCTGCTGTTTCCCATTGCTGGTGCATTTAGTCACCTAAGTGAGCCTCGCCCATAAATAATGTATAGCCCGTCTCAAGGCAAAACTCGGTCTGAAAAATCAATTTCCAACGTTCAAAACACACGAGTGGAAGTTGGCCACGTTGTGTATATTTTTCATGTGATGTGCCACACCAATTTCATCATGCTTATATTTAATCGTTTGATCATATTCCTTCTGCTAACCAGGGTAACGTGTTCAGTATTTCGACGAACAGTTGTATGAAAGGGCAATAATCCTTTGGGCAAGGTCGAATAATAATAATAATAATAATGAATAACGAATAACATGAACCAGCATTTGCAGCGCGCCACCTGTAATAAGTACCTGTGCTTTCAATTCTGTGGAGTAGGTGGAAATGTCAAACGGGCAGAACGGAAAGGTAAAACATATGTGGATGTACCTGGATTAGTACGTGTCCATGCTGGATTTACTGAAATATTTCTTTTTCTATATTTACTTATCCATGACGTGTATTCACACATATCTGAATTGTTGGTATGTCCATCATTAAATATGTCCACACCAATTACTTTTATCATAGTATTTGAAATAATATGCTCCACGGGCAATTTGTTGTGCTAAATGAGAAACACCTTACTATTCCTCGTCTTTCTTCATCGTGATTGGTATAAGTCAGATAAGATTAATGCTGTTACCTGCTGGGGAGTTAGTAAAACACCTCAGAAAAGAATCTCGGGGATATATCAAGATTTTCCAAAGCAGTCATCCAGTATGTTCTGGGAGATGAAAAATTTACGATCACCACTTGTGTACTTGTGTAAAAACTTTGCCTAAAAGCACAAAGATCACTTACATTATACTGTGTGGAAAACGTGCACAAGAAGAGATAAGTACACATTGTTTTCCTATTGTCCATTTTCAACAAATGTTCATGTTCAGTAATAAATCCATGAAGTGATCAGAAATAACATTCTTTTTTCACAGAGACATTGTAAGGTCAAATAATGATATATGGGCTATGTGTGCTCATCGAACAATAGGGAATAATAATAGGACATAAAACGGATATATTTTTTTGTGCAAGATTTCAGAAATATCCGATCGTAATGTCCTTTGCACATTTCTAATGTAAAAAATATTTTTTTTTTGCGGGGGGGGGGGGGGGGGGGGATTAGTCAGGTATGAGGAAAACAATATATAGGTAAAACTGTACGGAATTGTGTAAACGTCAAATATAAAAAATTAGCCCAAGGGCTAAGATAGGTTACTGGACAATATATAATACCTATTAATTTTCAAGGCCACGGGACGAAATACTATTTTGTCCCGTGGCCTTGAAAATAAGGTCACGGTCAGATTTAAAGTCACGAGAGTATTCAGCATATATGTTTTTTTATATGTTCACAACTGCTTACTAAGCTGCAAATTCAGTAATAGGACATATATGAGTCATTATGTCCTGTGACGTAATAAAAATGAAATCAAAAGTCAAATTGAAGGTGTCCACAACAGAATCCATAGTTGTAAATTTGATAGCAAACAAGATATTAGCTAAGTTGTCCTGTGAGACCTTGAAAAGGAAGCCAAAGTTCAAATTCAATGTCACGACAATATTCAGCATATATAAATTCCTATCAGTCCACAATTGATTTTCAAGTTGTAAAGTCAATGATAAGCTAGATATTAGTCATTTTCTTCTTTGACCTTGGAAATGAGGTCAAACCAGAGGTCAAACCAGGGTCATCACAATATTTGAACAATATCATTTCCTATATGTCCACAATTCCTAAGCTGTAAAGTCGATAATGAGCGAGGTATTAGCCATTTTGCACTCGACCTTGAAAATCAGGTCAAAGGTCAAATTCAAGGTCATCAAAATATTCAGCATATGTCATTTCCTATATGTCCACAATTGATTCCTAACCTGTAAAGTCAATAATAAGCGAGATATTAGCCATTTTGTGCCTGACCTTGAAAATGAGGTCGAAGGTCAAATTCAAGGTCATCAAAATATTCGGCATACATCATTTCCTATACATCCACAATTTAATCCCAAGCTGTGAAGTGGATAATAAGCGAGATATTAGCTGTTTTGTTCTTTGACCTTGAAGATGAGGTCAAAGGTCAAACTCAAGGTCATCAGAATATTCGGATTATATCATTTCCTATATGTGCACAATTGATTCCTGAGCTGTAAAGTCGATAATAAGCAAGATATCAGCCATTTTGTGCTGTGACCTTGAAAGTGAGGTCAAAGGTCAAATTTCAGGTTGTCAAAATATTCGGACTATATCATTTCCTATATGCGCACAATTGATTCCTAAGCTGTAAAGTCGAGAATAAGCGAGATGTTAGCCATTTTGTGAGCTGACCTTGAAAGTGAGGTCAGAGGTCAAATTCAAGGTCATGACAATAATCAGCATATATCATTTCCTATGTGTCCATAATTGATTCCTAGTCCCTAATCTCAATACTAAGTGAGATATTAGGCATAATGTGTCCCATTATAAAGCATAGGAGAATTTAACATGGAAAAGTCCCATTTGGGACCCGTCGAGAAAATGAAACTGGCCGCTACACGCCGACCGGCGATTCAGGGGCAACGAAACCTATGCACATCACAGATATGTGAGAGCAATCTTTTGAAATAAAAATCTCAAAACTGTCTGAACAGTTTTTGAGAAAATGGCCGCCAAAGTCAGAAATTGGCCGTTTTTCGGCGAAAATGGCCGCCATTTTGAAAAAAATACGAAAATCAATAAACAAAAAAATACCCCCCTCTTGAAATATTTTCAGGTATTTTTGTGCAAGATTTCAGAAATATCCGATCGTAAACTTCAAAGATAAAAATGTGGACAGACGACGCCGACGACGGACGACGGACGCAATGCCATGCCAATAGGTTATCGGACCATAGGTCCGGTAACCTAAAAAAGTAATATAATTCTGCCACATCAAAACAGCGGAACATTTTGAAGCCTCTAATTATGCCTGACACACTTCTAGTAGTGCATCAAAATGGCGCGTTTATGGAACATGCAACACATAATTAATTGCCTAGGAAAATCAGGTCTGAAGTTAAATACTTGCGTGCGATTCACATAAGAGATATACCACATTTGAGTCAAAATATACTGATGACAGTGTTATATTGACATTAGGCAAATGGTAATTTTTGCTGTAAGTGTTCTGGGAATTCCCATTGACCTGACCATATATATGCACTTGTTGTCACCCTCGCGAAATCCAAGTGATGATGATACGAAAAAAAAGTTAAGAGATGAAATTCAAACAAATTATATTCCCTCCCGTCGTCCCCGACTCATCAATAAATCGAGAAGAACAATCAACCGAACATGTCCCTGATGTTTTGTTCAAAGCACAGAAGAGACCTTCGACAGTCATATTCCATTGCCTAGTGGTTAGAACATGGAGAGAAGGATGGTGACATTATGGCGACTTACAGGTGAATGCTTTTGGCATGCACAAAATCATGCTAAATTTATTTTAAATTGTTCATCTGGTCGTGAATATTGTATAACATGTGTCGCAGGATCTGCTGTCATAGATGCGATATCATAGCTACTCACCATCATCCTTAAGAAAATGACTCAACACCATATTAAAGAAAAAATTAGTAGCAATATTCAGCACTCGCTCAAAAATAACTGTAATTTCCCCCCTCAAATATACCAGGTTATAATTGGGCGTCATGTTTTATTTTTTAACACAAATAAATTCGATGACATTATATTTATCAGGCAGCAGCTCTAATATCGCTTATTAATATATTGTCTATTATCTGATTTCTTTGCAACAAATAAAGTGATGTCAGCATGGCCTGGATCGATATAATGACATGTGACTTAAACATATAACATAATCTTAGTTACATAATGTAATAGACGTGGAATCAATACCCAGTATTAAGTATTCCGAGCAAACAAAACAGGGTCCGTTGTCCAATCTCATAGTCCGGGGACAGAAAGTCATATCAGGCATACGAAGTGAGAGAAAACAAAAATGACAGGGAAACCCATGAACCCCCAAAAATGACCATTAGGAGGTGAAATCAGGTGTTCCGGAAAGAGTGAGCATTTCCTGCCCCACTAGTGGCACCCGTCATGAATTCCCCAAAATTAACATGAAAATAGATCTAGTTGCATGGCAGACATGGAGAAGTCGCTGGACCCACACAATTCGCATTGAAAAAGATATATTATCTGAAGCTCAACAACTCGATGTGAACATGGTGAATATCAGTATTGTATAACTCCCATCTTGTTTCATCGAAATACAGGATCTTCTTTTGTCAGGAAATTTGTCAGGATTTTGCCAGGACAGTTTGTCACTGAGTCAACATATATGATTAGCCCACATCCTTGATCTACATATTCAACAAGTCTGTATTACAAAGGGCGTTGTATATTATTATGAAAAAGTCTGGTTTTCCAACTGACTCCTCAAAATACTATTGAGTTGGTGATGATATTTCGATACTGACATGAGACGGAACTTGCCACTTGCTGGAATGAAGATAACGATAGCATCCACAATGTCAATAGATCCCACAAGTATAACTATACCTTCTTCCTCAATTTCCGTGTCTAAACAGCTGCTCCTCAAGTTTCAAGTCTATTCTTTTTCAAGTCTAATCTCTACGGGATTCACTGGGTTCATGTAAACAACATCGAACCAATACCATTACACCTTCATCAAAATTATTATACTCCATCAGATTTTGGCCTTGAGGTTTTGATTTACACATCAATGTTCAAGTTAACGGGCGTAGTACGATATCATTGTAACAACCAGACAGTGTTAACATCATACCAAATCATTTCATTGTGTCGAATTGACGTGGACCGATGATCTATCAGACGGTATAATTGAAAGGAGTTGAATGAAAAACAATAGATTAAGCGGGGCACAATCTGATTAAATATGCATTTGTAACAAACTGGATAGTATATTTTTCGTGCAGAAAAACTAAATACCCATGCAATACGTCCCAATGAAAGTAAACATCGTTTTACTAGAGCCGCGTTGGTGTGTGATGATACGAGTATGTCTGCAGTGTAAGATTCTACACAGATAGCCGTTGTTACGAACAAGTGAAAAACATGTACATATGTAATATATGACAATTTACTGTCAACAAATTGCAAGTGAAATATCTTTTAATTCACTGTCAACTATTTTACCTTCAATGTGCCACGTTATTTCCAAATCTCTCCGACGTTTTATGCATAGGATACCATCCAGCAATGTATTTGATGTATATATAGGTAATGTATACAACAGTTGGGTAATTATATCAGAAAAGAAGGAAAGAAAACAATGTTGTCAATGAGTTAAAATATTCAAACACAAAACAAATGTACTTTTTTTTTCTATTACCTCAAAAATTCGAATGTCGTGGTGGATCTCAATCACTGGAGAAACAATGAATGACTGACACACCGCAAGCTTCTTTGTCTAGTCCTCAGACAACAATCCGCTTATGATTGGGTTGCTCGAGCTTGAAATCAAGTTTGGATGATGTCTGAGGTCTCTTGAATGATTCCCAACGTATCGTCAGGACAGTGGACTGTGCAATTGAAACCTGAGAATATGAATTGGCATGTAATCAATCTGACGCGGACTCTTCTCTAAGTGGCATCTGTTGACCTTGGAATGATAATTTAGTTCATTGTCCAATCCTTGAATCCATTGGATCACAAGACAGTTGATAGAGCTGATCTGGCTGTTTGTTGTGGCCATTTCACATCAATTAAAACACAATTTTCCTGTCCAAATACAAACACCTGATGTTTCCCATTCTAAATTCAATAATACAACTGTTGTGGTTGACAGCTGTAGGTATGTAGGTCATTATGCAATCATCATGGTTAATATTTCGTGTATGTAAACCTGTTGGGGAATGCACACATACATATCTGTCCAAGAATGCTCACGCTGTCTGTGAATCAAAGAACAAATCAATGACAAATCCAAAATAGAGGCACATGTCACCATATTATGAACAAAAACTATAATACGATATACGTAAACGTGACAATATACTGTTAGCACCAGCGCCAGAGAGCAGTCAATGTTTCAATTGAAAAAGATGGGGAAAATATGTTCAAAGTGTCAAAGCGAATCGATTTCAACTGTTTTTGTGTTGCTTTTTGTAGATACAAATACACTGGTATATCTACAGCATTACAAACATCTGGGATCTTGATTTTTGATATGACAACATTCGAGCTCTACTTTGAAGTGGATACGATTCTTAATCATGAACTTATTCCGCTGAAAATTGCGCAAAACAGTCATTTGATTGTGGACCGAATTTTCATGTCATCTCGTCTGAGTATGGCCGTCACCAACAGACCAGTGAAGTGAACGAACATGTTGCATAGTGCAATGGTACTCATGGCGAATTCAATGCAATTTCCGAGAACACCTTGGTAAACAGATTTATTGAGAAAATGGCAGCCGAAGTCCAAAGGTTTGTGTAAAAAAACACCGCAACTTTAAAAAAAAAAAACATGCAACAAAAAGTCATCACTTTTGGATAATTTTCAATACAATCTGGTCGCATTAATACTGATATTCCCTTAACAAATATCTATGTAGAATTCGTTCGCATACTTTCATGATGATAATATGTTATTCGCCAGAAAGATAGTGTCTATTTCCTCTTGATATAATCCAGTTATAATTTATTTTTCTCTCAATAGTTGAACGGTCTAATTTGGTAATATGTCAATTCCGACATGTGATGGTTGAAATAGTGTAGAAGACATACTGTCCTTGACCCAATCTCTAGACGGTTTTCACAAGTTGACACAAGTAATAGTCACCGATCTCCTCGGATTACGTAGTATCAACTGGTCAGTTTTCAAACCTTGGTCCACATGAACTCCACTCCTTCCGTGAATGAACCCACCATCTTGCTGTTATCGAGAATGACAGTCCATCAAATGTAGCCTTGAGGTTTCCTTTTACGGACTAAATAGACCATAGACAATTACAGTTCACTGAGAACTGGGCGAACACTAACGACTATCTTGTGACATACACTGAGTGTGCAAAGGTCGATTATGTTGTACTGCTCATTTGGTCGCGAATATGTTGTATATCGGTTGACCCAGAATCCGTCATGTTATGATGAAGTTAATGAGTCTTAAGATTCAGGTACAAGTATTTGGAAGGAGTAAAGATTTTCGTCATTGAGAATATCAAATACATACACCGATGTTGTAGGTAGGAAATATTTCGATGGACCTTGTGAGGGTAAAATACTAAAGTAGTACAGTGTAATATCCTCACATTTACTAGAACTCCATTCGTGTCTAACTGTCTAATAAGATTACTGGTGTCTGTGAGAGTTTGCTTATGTGTTCATGTCCAGGGCAATTTAGAGTGAAAGGAGGGGAACTTCATAACACAATTAGTGTGATCGAACAGATGATCTACTTTTTTGTTAATTGTATTTGTTTGTTTCATTTCGAACTACTCAGAGTATCTTTGAAAAAAATTGAGAGCAATTGATGTGTGATGAAATAACCTAGAACCAGAAGAGTATCTTTGCGAGAAAGACGTGATATTGTCTGTTTTGTTATAATTGCAAGTGGTATATCATGTGAAGCAATCGTAACTGTATAATGTAAGAGAGTTGCTGGCTTCAAACGATCGCGTTGTTATACGCCTGAAGCCAACAAGAAGCCAACAGGTCAAGGAAAGTATGTCAGGTTTGTATCACTCCAACCTATTGTATCAAAGTGCAGTATCGGATTTTGTGTGGTAAGTTATGTTTCCCCCTGGGTCAATGTATAAAATTACCACACGTCCTTGAGTATATCCACTTAAAAGTTTCGCATTGCAAGAATATCTCCATATTATTATTATCATGTGATAATTCATATTGTTCTCCCCCCAAATATTGTTGAATAATGATAACACTTACATACATCAGAAAAAAATTCATACTCGCTGAATTGTAGCATAAGTCCATAATATTATAAAACCACGAGAACTTAGCCTGTTTTTTTCAGACAGGGATTGATTTATATATGAATCCTCAAGCCTGAAATCAAATTTGGAAGAAAATTTCAGGTCTCTTGAACGTTTCTCACAGAATCATCTAGGAAGGGGATTCAGGTCGGTGAGACTCAGGTCGGTGAATAGCTAGGTATGGAGTCTGGACTTGGCATCTGTTGACCTTGGGATGATAATTCAGTTAATTTTCCGGTCCTTGACATTGGATCATATGAGAGATGTAGGAGCACCGAGTGTCAGTAGTAGATAGTATTTTATCAGTGATAATACGATGCTCCTGGTGTTGGAATACTGTTGGGTATCACCGAGTACCTGTTGGTTTGCCATACTTCATGTAGAAAATACTAATGTTGTACTTGACAGCTGCTTTTGGTAAAGTTATCTCATGCAACCTCTTTACCGACCAGCATTCTTGAAAACGAATCCTATGGAATGCATACATACACATACACTAGTTCACTGTTTGGTATTAGAGGGTAGTTGTTGTAGTACATTTAATAATATCATTGGTAAATGAATCAGACAATTTGCTGTATATGTGCAGGTGCATGTAGATAGGCACGTGTGAGCACATCGTGAACATCATGTACATGATATTGGCACACACGACCGTATATCGATAACATCTGTGTCAAATTGCAGTCACATTGTCAATTGAAGTAGTTGAGACGAAACATTAGTTCAATGTTTCACAGCTAATTGATTTCGCTATGAATGAGCGAGCGTTTCTGTAACTTTTGTCGAACTAATGATAATGCGAATTATATCGAAGACGAGATACATTTTTTGTTAGTATGTACTCAATACGTCACCTTTCGAACTAATTATCTTAGTGTGTACATAAGGGAAGAACGAAATTTAGGAGATATTTTCATTAAAAGAATGAAATCTAAGGACAAGGAATGTATAACTAATCTATGTAAATATTTGTACCACGCTTCAGCTATGCATAATGAAAACCGCGCACTGTAAATGTTGCAGCACTGGGTTTTTGCTCATACGTATGAACCTTTGTAATTGCATATTGGCCAGAGGCCTTTAATGAATAAAGGATATTCATGATTTCAAGAATTTGATTTAAAAATTTATATCGTTATACATTAGAAAAAGACGTTATCCATTAGCGATCTGATTGCATTGCTAAATTCATACGTCCAGTGAACGTCTACTAACCATGCAGACAGCTGGGGTCTTGCATAATAGCAATAAATCAGCCAACTCCTAGTTGTTATCGATCGCTCTTAGTACATCTTGTAAGTCAATATTTTACCCATGTCTGTATCAGTTCTATTTACGTTGGTATCGTTGTGGTTTGTGTTCTGCCCGCGACACCGTTTTTATCATGGGTTGACTGAGGGCAATTGTTTGCTAACCAGAGCAGCTACAATCACCGGACGTAACTGACCCACCACTTTTTACATAGTACCTGAAAAGTAATGAATGACCAAGAGACGTTAAGACCAAAATTTAAGCCCAACATCATTAAAGTTCAAACCAACATCCTATCCTGAATATTCGTTAGTTGTTATTCCATCAAAAACAGCGTGTTGTGACTCATTTCAACTTCAAATTTCTTGTTATACATGTAGCTGTTCAATCAACTTATAACATGATCGATTTCTAGACTTGTGTTGAACGACACGAATTCACCTTAAAGTGATATTGACAGGAAAACTATTTTTCCAAATCAGTTACATATATGCCTGTGGTCTCAGAAAAATAGGTTGCAAAACAAACTATGCTTGATCAGCTGGATTAATCAAGCATTTGACAGTACCAGCAGCCGCTTTTCTTTTGTTTTGTGCGCCACTCGGAGTTACCTCTGACTTGACCTATTTCACGCTCGATTGGCTACAATATACACGAGTAAGCTGAAATCGCACTTCATCAAGGGATACAAAGCACCGAGAATGGTGGTAATGTAAACGAACTCAAAATATCTCCACCAGAAATTCGCAACGGAATCAATTAGAAAGGGGCGTCTGATTGGACATACAAGTACAGATATATAGCTGTTAATCTTTCTTCGTTCGATCAAAAAGATATGGAAAAATCCGTAACTTGCTACCAATATCACTTTAATGCGCGCTCTCTTACTGTGTTTGTACGCCATATTGTATCACTTTACTGAGTGTTATGTCTCATAACTATATATCTGAATATGAATACAATGTATATACAAACGTTTCGTAATAAATTGCCTTGACGCAGGCTAGGATGTGATAACCCTGTGTGTGTAATGAATGTGTATTGGAATATATGTTGATATAGATATGTAATGCAATATTCACTCTTTATGTTTTTACTTTGACAATTGAGGTTTGACAATTAATTCTAAAACAATACTGGAGTATATCATAAGACAGGTCTTGTGTTCAGTAAAACAAATCATATAAACCTAAGCAGCTACGAGTCCGTCTTAGTCCAAATTTTTCTCAAAGATGGCCCTGCACGGCTCATACTTGTTTCGCATAACTGTTTCTGTTCACTAGAATTTCCGCTTTTATCTCTAAAATTCATTAAGGGTCAAATTTAAGATCACAAATTGAATAGCCAATAAATGGCTTCAATTTGAATAATTCAAAATTCTTGAAGTTTGCCATGGCTTCACTCTATACAGCTCCCAGTATGAAAGAAAAAGTGGACACACGATTTCAATGGCGAAAAAAAATATTTGGATTGAAATGGCTGAAAATCTATGATAGTAACATGATCTTAGAAAAAAATCGCTAGAATCATAACGACCGCCATGCACAGGCCGTCAATCCGACAGTAACAAATATTGCACATGTACATGTAACAAGAGTAACCAGGAATGCAATTGAAAAAGAAGGTTACTCATCAGATTTTCAAACAATTATCGAAAGCGGCCGCCATATTGACAAAAAAGTGCAAATATAAAATAACACTGATGAGGCTCCTCGGATTCTTATTTTCAAGGAATGATTTTTTCGAAAGATTGTTTCCTAAATTTCAAGAACTTCTGACCACTTTAGAGACGGGTGCAACGCCTCGCCAACAAATGATGCGATCAGCCTAAATGTAAAATGAAGACGGTGGAATGATTTGCTTCATACTGTGTTATCTTTCACGTTATTATAAATGTAATACAACGATCATAAGCAATGGAATGTATACACAGTAATTTCCACAATTTTATACTCCTCAAATATTGAAAGCCTGGTAGCTGTCGGCATCGTAAAAGGGTCCAGTCACTGTAACGCTTTTATCCGCGAAGTGGCGGTAATGTATTGTGAATCAAACAAAAACTCGCTCTGATCGGGAGCTGGTCGTGCTTGACTTCGGACGAATTGAGTAACTTCCGGCCTTCGGTCGGTAGAAAAAGATAACCTCCGTCTCTCCAGGAATGCTCGATCTAGGTCTACAGTATCCGATCGTTAGATTCTTGCTGATCTGTCGGAAGTTTCTGTCAATTGCACAGTACAAGATGAAATTGAAAGCGAAGTTGAGCGACTGCAGGAGATTTGCAATATTGGCAATGATGAACCCCCAGCGTCCCCAGCGCTTGAAGGGGTTGATCACTTTGAGTATTTCCGATGGCGTGACGAGAATAAGCGCTGTTGCAACGATAATCACCAAGGTCAAGGTTATCCTCGTGCTGACGTCACGCACTGTCTGCCCCGGACACTTAAGACGTCTGGTGGTTGGCACACTGCGTAAGCCTTGAATAAGCCTAATGTTACAGACAAAAAGCACGAGTAGAGGCATGAACACGGCCACGGCAGGCCAAATATGCAGGTTATAGATTTGAGCAGCTGTTGAACTGGCGGTTCCTGGTGTCCACCAGGGCGTTATCTCATGCCACCGCACACCATCCAGTCCCATGCAGGCAGTAACCCGCCTGTTGAGGAAATATGGCAGAGTCAGCAGTACTGAAAACAAGTAGATCAAAAGCAAGATGATCTTGGTCCGTTTTAGAGATAGTAGCCACTTAGCACGCAGTGGATAGTAGAGGACGATGTATCGTTCTACTGCTAGAGATACGATCAACCATGTGCTAGTCATCAACAGTAGATTAATACACGATACTCCATAGACTTTATAGTAAAGGACGAAGGCTTGCCCAATAGGCGCCAAGTGATCACTATTCTGTGGGATGAAACTGTTGGGAAACACAACTGAACAGAAGAGTAAATCCGAAATCGCGAGGGCAGTGAGGCCCATGTTGGCAGACCGTTCGAGTTTACCCATTGGGGCAGAGAACCGCTTCCTCGTGAGGACGAGTATGTTGAGGATGTTTCCGCTGATCCCAATGGTGCAGACCACCGGGAGAACGACTTGTAACCAGTGAATTGAAGTCCCCCTCCCATCTGGGGCGCTCTCCGGCTGTGGTTCTTCCGTTGTGTTGATTGGGTCGCTCAAGTTCAAGTAGCTTGGTGGCCAAGAGAGCTCCTCCAGGTGACTTCGACATATCGGCAGGAGTAGAAGGTCGTCGTCTGGCATAGCCCTCTGATTAGTCTGCAAATAAACATGTGATTCCACTCAGTTTATGTATTTTTCAATGCAGTGGCAGTGAAGTTATTATTGCTCAACGATTTTGGTGATATCTATTCACCTGATTCCTTACGTAGTCTTTAATTTTGGGCATATGCGACCAAAGTAGCAATCATGATACGATAAGAACGTTATTTTTGTACCATGATATTCATCAATACACGATTTAAAATTACACAGATGTATCCACCCTAACATAAATACTGCTCTAAGCTAACTGTATGTAGCATACCTTCGATTCTCAGCGACTGACGCATAATGACACAAGCTGTTGTTTTGAACCTTCGAGAGGAACACCATACCTTACAAGGAGATATACTGCAGCTGTGCCTAATCATTCAGACGGTCATCCCATTAAAACTAACATTTCTTTAAAAAATGTGTTCTCTTATATCCAACATGTTAGGGTAATTGATTAGATGCATTCACTGTATACGCAGTTTACTTATCAGGGCATGCAAGTAGACAGCTGACTTTAGCAATTCCTATTCCACGTTTCCTGAATAACACACTGTATTCTCATCAGTATCAATCATGCTAGGTGTGATAGGACCCATACATACAATTATAACTGCAACATTCGTGTATATACGTCGAAGCAATATTACACCTCTTTCCATTGTAACAGTTCTCTGTGGAAATAGCCCGCCCTTTTCTTCAACGTGTCGCTCGATATGACAATTACCACCCTCAAGGCAGAAATTGTTTCCCGAGATTGCATTTCCTGTGACTTTGCTGTCTTACATTGCTCGTGCGTCTCGCCACACAAGCGAGCCTCGCCGAGAAATAATATAGAATTCGTCTCAGGGCAAATTGCTGTCTGAGAAATCAATTTCCAATGTTGGCATTCACACTCATTTTTGTCCGCGTTTATGGTCCTGTCATAATTCCTGTCGATGATAAAGTTTCTATGCCCGACTTCTCTTTTTTTCATGGGCTTCCTGCCATTGACGAACCGTGTTACCCTTTAAGGCACGTGGGCATATCTTTCCCAAGTAAATCATCATTACGCGTGCCGCCAAGTTATCGGTTCCCGCAAGGAATTACACCGTTCGCGGTAGGTTAATGGCCTATTATTTCGTTTTTATCTTTTTTCTTTCAGTCAGCAACCAATGAAAGTCAGCCATGATTGAAAAGAAAAATAGAACGAAACGATCAATTTGATATAACGAACTGCCCGATTACGTGAATTTCTGCACGCATTATGTTTTGTGGGAGAAATCTAATCCCGATAAGTCCAAACAGGGTGTTTCCTTATTGAGGCGACAATCTCTTCAGACGTGGGTGGCCTCGGGGCCATATAAAATCTATATGCTCAACCCTGTTGATGTATTGTGTGCTGGCCTTTCGCCTAATTCAGCAGGTTTGATCCACTTGCAAACACACCCTGCCTCATCATTATCTTGCAGGGCGTAACCTGTGGTCTCCGCATCGTAGGATTGTCAACTGGCCAATAAAAGGCAACAAAGCGCTGTCATTGATAACCTGTAATGGCGGCATCTTTCTGAGAAGTTTGTTGCGAGTGGGAATGGATGGGAATAGGTAGCACCATTACAGTTATTAACTTTGTGTGTCGATTAGAAAGAGAGTTTTTCATCAAAGGAGTTGGAATCAATAATAATATAGATCAACTTTGTCATTACCATAATCATTGTGAAAGAATTCAATTATATGTGTATTATTGAATGTATATCACAACACATCGAAAATCCGAATATTCAATGATCGTTTCGTATAATCAAAATGATTTTACACACAGCACAGATCGTGAACTGTTTCCAGCTTAGCTATGGAGACGTAAAAGTGTCACGTACCCCGCCTTCGACATCAATATCAACGGAATTCCCCCACATTGACCTTGTGGCTACAGTTGGCGCTCCTAAACATACATCCCAAAGTGGTCACAGTACACTAAGTGATACCATATCGACACTCGACGTGTTATCTGATACCGGGTCAATTATTCGTGAGCCGGGACTTCACAGTACAATTGATCAGGGATAAAGTAGGAGGTTTCATAAATACCCTTAAATGAGACTCTGATTGATACCCTCGAGCAAAAATTGCATAGTGGACTCAGTTCACCCAGTTTTGTGAGTTTTTTTTCGAGTCTCCAAGACAAACTCTGGAAGTATTACCGGGCTTGTTTAGACTGCCATCGCAAATAAATTTATTGACCGCATAAAGATGGTTCCGTAGGCACGAGCGACATGCAGAAAACAGATACTGAAATCCCTCTTTCAAATCTACATATCATTTCCAGTACTTAAAAAAATACAAAATCAATTCTATCGTTCGAAAAATAAATCTTCTATCAGAAAAAGTACTTCTTTTCAACACATTGGATGTAATGTTCCTGAAGAACTTGAACAGCATATGTTTATAATTAGCCCTATCGGTTTTAAATACCTGTATTGGGTTTTCCACGTTAGCCAATCAAGTGTGCGTGTTTAAAGGTCAAGAATTGTTCAGTAACAATCCACATTTTGAAGTCGCATTATTTAATCCTAGACAGATCGCTTGGAAGCAACTCAAAAGGTCGTTCACTCGAGTTATCCACACTCCTGTTTGGACGCGCGCAGCGGAGCTTTCCTGGCGTGCCGTGGCGCGAGGGAGAACGGGAAAAACTATGGCAGGAGCATCGACGGTTCCCACGCTCTCGCCGCTGTGTGGACCTTAGCGTGCGGTGGAGTGTGCTGCATCTTCACCCCACGATTCGACTTGTGCCTCTCCCCACTGATCGCGCGGCGCGGTGCTTTACGCCCGTTCGCGTTACGGCTGTGGGAGGCAGAGGGGGACCGACGATTCGTGGACATACGTCAGACTGGACGCCAGTAGCTGTCCGCATCTTCAATCATCGCGTCCATTGATAAACAGTAATTATATGTGCCCGCCCGCAGGTAGAAAATGTCGAATAGTAGCCATCTAATTGATCACGTGGTATATTGCTCTTCGATAATAAGTGTTTGCGCATCATCAATTGATAGGCATTGAATACTTAATGAAAGGTGATGAATGACATATCGTGCTGATAATCACAATTTGTAGGACACAATTTTGTATGATTTCCAGTAATTATATGTTGCATTTGAGGAATATAACGTAGTTATACAACACACAATTACTAACAGTAATAATACTGATCCTCATTATATTTACGGACTTTTTTAATTTTTGAAATAAGAAACATTTGACAGTGTTGGCAAATGTACGCATGTCCTAGTCACCACGCGCCGGTATTGACAGCGAGCAGTCTGACAAATAGGTGATTGTCTATGGACCCCAGGGAGTCGGAAGTTGTTCCTGGACATATATCGGGGGTAATAATTATAAATCGCTCTGAGCAGACTCCTGGGAAAGCGCTATGTAAAAACATCACACTTATCATATTATTATCAAATACTAAATGAGTGGAAAACGGTATGGGAAGTTTTTTTTACATAAACCACGTTATGTCTGTATCTCGTATAGAGATTGCCAAGTTGTCGTTTGTTTAGGGATGATGTTCCAGACTATGGTTTGCATTTCCATTTAAGGCTACTCGAAATGTCATTCCAGGGATCGACGCGAAAGGTATCATAACTGTTCTTTCATTATGCTACATCATTCCTTCAGCAAAATGTTCTTGTACGCGACTAGGAATAAAAACAACACAATTCTCGAAACTGTAATTCTGCGATAGGATAATTTACATTCCACAATGAATAACCCGATAGCCTATCAACACGAATAACAAAAGTAGTTTTAAAAAATAAAGTGGAAATCTTTAATCATATGTACACGGTCAATCATGTTATTAATGCGTTATGGTTGACCAGCGTGAGCAAAGAGTTTCCCGACCGGAAGAAAAAAGTGAAAACAGATAGGGAAACCCTAAAAAATCCAAGGGGGACTCATTTAGAATGACAGCGGTCACTGCATTATTTTTTCCCGATGCGAATCAAAGAAATCTTGACAGATAATTGACTCCCGTTGTTCCTATACTCACAGGGACCAGTGGTACAAGACGTTCGAGAACCCTGAAGGCCATGGCTTATTTAATAATGCTCCATCCACCTCGCCCACGCAAGAGGAATAATTACCTGTGCGTCCGAGTCTTGTATAGACCACGTTCATCGATACTTTTGAACTATAGCTTTGCGAATGAAAACCTTTTGACTTGTTTGTAGCACCCGTTACAAGAGGATGATGATATGATTCACTCAGGTGCATTTACACTCGCATTTATGACTTACTGCCTGGAATGAATTTGTGTGCGTTTCAAAAATCAATAGACTGGATATTTCTTTCTTAATATTATTGTTTGTTTTCATACATTCACACATTTTATCATTCCAAAAATTAGCAGGTCAATCAAAATTAGAATGCCTAGAACTCGGGTCAGTAATCTTGCAATTCAATAGAATTATGCATGTATTCAAATAAATATATTAACGGTGTGCCGTACTGTCTTGATTTGCCTCACTGCAGATATATCATCAATCGGTTGCTCTATCATATATTTTTTCGAGGGACAATCCATCATGAAACAAAAAATCATGAATATGTCATCTCCCTGATAAGTGTCTACTATATTGGGAAGTAGTTAAACACGAGCCGAAACTTGGTCGTCAAAGAAACCTGCAAATGGCTATGAGTGGATCTCGGACCGTCTGCTTGACATTTTTACTGATAATACGAAACGTGCCACATTTTTAGAATAGTGACCGTTTTTATAGCACATGGCTGAAATGATATCTAAGACGTTCACAGAAGTATGCTCGTTATGTGCAAGGTGGCTCCAGTATGTGACATCCGCCCATTGCAACTTTTACTTCCATTTACTTCCCAGAATAACTTTGTTGTGGACTGTTTGCTGCTCGACATCTTCTGAGAATTACATTTCAACGTGAAACGTGATAAAACTTGTACGTAAACATCTACTTAAAAAGGTTCGCATGCGCAAGTTGCAAGTAAATAATCCATTTGTAATGCGAGCGCAAAAGCTGCTGTGAATTCGGATTCAACTGCATCATTGTTGGTTGTAATGCACAAAGCACAAAAGAGGTACGGTATTTTCAAGTAAACATAATAGAAACAGTTTTCACACAGCATTGGAGGATAACAGACCTAAATCCACTTCCTTCCCTTCGACTTCAGTCATCAGAGACACAAATATTCGCCTGCTCATTAGGAATGGACATTCAGCTATTCTGATGCAGATGTGTTTCACTTTATCAAGTACCATAAGCAGATCCTTGTTCCAATGGAATCAAATTAGGCAATTCACTAGAATGCAGTACCTGGCTACCAGGCACATTAATATAATGATTTGGAGATGATTTATTCTTGAATATATTATGATTCAGCTCCTTTCGCCGACGAAACAATTTACAATAACAACTATCCGGACTTCCCATTTGATTGAGTAATAACAACACATACTGTATATATGAGTATGAAGTATGTTCATTTCACTGGATATGTGAAGCATTGATAACTGAAACAATGCTTGAAGGTCAGTTTTGTCTGCCTATATTTTTGATACTTTTTTAAAGTAACAAAGAAAAGCATAGTTGCAGATACGAACTCTTGCTCTAGTGTATTACCCTGTTTTGTGCGTGTGGTCATTGTTGTGAGACTCGAGAATCAACGGAGAACTTGTGACCACTGGAATCCTTTCAAAGTAATGCAAATACTAATCCTTTTTTTAGAGATTCCCTCTGCCTCTGGTATTTAAAGTGGGATATTCAGTTTCTGAAATTCGTTATAAATCAATTGGCTAGCATATATTATATGATAGATCACCTTACTACCTCCAAAATTTCCAAGGTCCGCATGACCCTGCAGTGCAGAGTTTGAACATGCCGAAAAACTCACGATGTGAACGAATTGTTTACATCTGCATAAATTACCTATGTTTATTTATACATAGGTAACATAAATTACCTATGTTGTCGTTATTTGCAACACAAGAGAACCAAACTGAATATTCGGGGTTCCATCACAATAATATACCGTACATACGAGTTTTAAGTGATCGGGCTGTGTATTTGTTCTGTATTTGTAGCTACTTCAGTTAGTTTTGTATCACTGCACGCGAACGGCTCCGTGTCAAACTATTTGAAAAATTCAATTTTCAATCTCAAATTCAGACAAATTCGTTTGTGCATTGGAAATTTTGCACTGTACAACTGCTCTGAGGGCCCGCTGTTGAACACGTCCAACAAAATAACCAAAAACCGAGTATGCCACTTCGAGCTTTCACCATTAATGTGTTTTCTATCAGTATATCCCTGACAGACACTACCGTGTCCAATATAATATCTTACAGATATACACATTTCACATACTGTTATATGTATCCATATAAGATTGACGATGAAAACAGCTAGTCATCATCTGGAAGTGATTTAATTCCACATAAAGCATATCGAACATATCCACTATATGTCAGTATCAGAAATTGTAGGGAGATGTTGTCACCCTGTACCTATGTTCACTGAACCTAGATACAGGGTGTTAAATTGCAGACTAAGTGTGTTGAACTTGTATCTCCATTTTTTTCCCCGATTGTTGGCATTGTTTCAGAGTTGCATCGATATTGTCAATGAATGATGAGCTCTCATGCAAGCATGAGTTAGCACGATTACACTTATCTGAATATTGATACATTGCGGAATCGTTTGAAGCAAATAACCATAACAAATTTGGAAAAACAGCAACTCTGTTGGGAAGTCACACTTAAGACCATTGACTGAGGTTTACACTTAATAATACACTGGAACACCATTTGACAGAATTAGTACCAAGAAGCTTAGTTGAACTTATGAAGTTGAAAGAGTGATCTCGTTAACTACACGTTTCTGATATCAATATTATCACCAATTTAACATCAGTGTTATTGCAGCTCATAGGGAAGAACATTTTGCAATCATGGAGAAAATAATAAATCCGTTCCCAAAAATAATCCTCACTAATAGATCACCCAGAATATTACAGATCACTCATCCAGTCATTCACCCTAATAAATATTTAAGTCCAACAACTTGACATAATTACACGATTTATTATATTGATTCACGACAAACATTGTAAGGTCATGAGAAGATGAACATCCATACACCAATGTCATATTTAGCAATCAGTCAATACAATTCCTTCAAACTCCTGGTGACACTTGCTGACTAATTCATGACAGACACACGGGTCACACATGCTGTTGAAATTGAACGGTCATCCATGGCGTGGGTGATTACGTTTTTTCTGTACAAGGTTTTGGCAATGTCTTGAAAAAGTGGAATGGACTCAATATCAAGCGAATGAATTACACTGAAAATAATCACCAGGTAATAACGCTTATCCACCACATAGGATCAGGCTCTATTCGATGGGAAAGCACTATGTCAGTTCCATCCACTCATACCTCTGCTTGGGAGTTATGGGATATGACAAAATGTATGTATCAACCTATTACCACTGATAACCAAATTTTGTTGATGCCAATGAAAAACCCAATATCAAAAACTTTCAGAATAGAAGCAAAGCACGACCAAACATTCATATCTGAAGCCACACTGGCGTCATCAGGGGCAGACAGTGTGTTCACTGTGACAAAAGTTTCGTCATTCCGATATTTTCTGTTGCCCAAAACAATGTGTGCTAAAAACATGCAATAGAAATACAGATGCAATAGAAAGGGGAGAATATAAATAATTTTACTTTAATAACTTGATTAGAATCCTCAATAACATGACACTTGTCCATGGTATAACAAGGTGTACAGTGATTCGTGTGATTGTGTCATGTTTGAATTACTTTGGAACTTTGTTGGCCCAATTAGCGCGTTCCAACTGCTCGTGGAACCAATAACAACATCTTTTCAACCATTTACAGACGATATGCTGTTTTTTTGTTCAAGACTAATATATCAGGTTTTATTCTCTTGCGAGTTTTTCTGGTCTTGTAAAATCCACGCTACCAAACATATATTAGACTGTTAGACTCGTCTGGGGAAATGAGATAAATCAGCGGATGTAAACGGTTACATAGAAGTCGACAACTCAAGATCACTGGTCAGGATAGGTTTTGTTGTAAAACAAGCATGCCAGTTTCACTACATCATACAGGAAAACTATTCCGACTGGATTGTCCAACTGATCTAAAAGGAAAACTAAATCACATGCCACAACACATAAGTCTCACATCTACTTGGAACATAGATTCGTGACAAAAACATCTTGAGTCAGCCCGTAGCCAGTTCTAGCAAAGTGACATATAATACATACACCTAAGACTTCAACGTAATGAAGACTTGGGGAGGAGACAAGATGAGTCAATACAGTGTCTGTGACTAGCAATATTGCTTTGGACCCACCTCGAAACAACAGCAGTCAAGTTCCATCAGTACTCAGACTATTCAATTCTATGCACATTTGACGACCATTCCGTGTATTTGTTGAGAATCACTGATGTGATATTTTGACTTGATATACTTCTACAGGTGAAAAATCTGCTGGGACACATAATGTTTATTTTAATTATTATACAGAAAAACAATTGAGAACTAAAAAAAATTCTGAAGTACTTTTTTGGCGATAAACCAAAAATTAGGCCAAGGGCCAAAAAAAGTTTACCGGACAATACATGTGTATATGTTTAATATTTTAGATGTTAGTCAGGTCACTGGTTAAATTCAAGGTCAAGAGAATATTCAGCATGTATAATATTAAGTATATATCATGTCCACAATTGATTGCTACACTGTAAATTCAATAAACAGAGAGGTATTAGCAATTTTGTCCTGTGGCCTTGAAAATGAAGGCAAAGGACAAATTCAAGGTCATCAGAATATTTGGCGTATAACATTTATGTCCTTCATTGATTCCCACACTATGAAGTCAATAAGTGATATATTAGCCATTTTGTCCTGTCACCTTGAATATCAGGTCAAAGGAAACCTGAAAATAAGTCATTGGTCAAGTCGTGGTCACGAAAATATTTAGCATATATCATTTGGAGTTTGACCACAATTGATTCCCAAGCTGTAAAGTTGATAATAGATGATATATTAGGCATTTGTGATCTGACCTTGAAAATGAGGTCAAAAATCAAGTTCAATGTCATGAGAATATTCAGCATATATCCTTTCCTGTTCGCAGTTGATTCCTAAGCTGTAAAGTCGATAATAAGCGAGATATCAGCCATTTTGCTCTCTGACCTGGAAAATGAGGTTAAAGGTTTAATTCAAGGTCACCAAAATATTCAGCATATATCATTCCCTATATGTTCACTATCGAATCCTAAGCTGTAAAGTTGATAATAAGCGAGATATTAGCCATTCTGTGCTCTGACCTTGAAAATAAGTTCAAGGTCAAATTCAAGGTCATGAAAATATTCAGTGTATATCATTTTCTATATGTCCACAATTGGTTCCCCAGCCATAAAAAACAATAGAGGAGCAATATATTAGTCATTTTGTCCTTTGACCTTGAAAATGAGATCAAGGTCGAATTCAAGGTCATGGCAATATTCAGCATATATCATTTTCAATATGTTCACAAATGATTCCTAAGCTGTAAAATCGATAATAAGGGAGATATTAGTCATTTTGTCCTGTGCCCTTGAAATTTAGGTCAATTGTCAAATTGAAGGTCATGAGAATATTCTGCATATATAATTTCTTATATGTTCATAATTGATTCCTAAGCCGTAAAGTCGATCAGAAGCGAGATATTAGCCATTTTGTCCTGTGACCTTGAAACTTCGGTCAAAGGTCAAATCCTAGGTCATGACAATATTCAGAATATAACATTTCCTATATGTTCACAATTGATTCCTAAGCTGTAAAGTCAATAAGAAGCGAGATATTAGCCATTTTGTGCTCTTGACCTTGAAAATGAGGTCAGAAGTCAAATTCAAGGTCACAAGAATATTCAGCATATATCATTTCATATATGTCCACAATTGATTCCCAAGCTATGAAATCGATAAAAAGTGAGATATTTGCCATTTTGTCCTGTGACCTTGAAAATGGGGTCAAAGGTCAACTTCAAGGTCCTGACAATAATCTGCATATACCATTTCCTATATGTTCATAATTGATTCCTAAGCTGTCAAGTCGATAACAAGCGAGATATTAGCCATTTTGTCCTGTGACCTTGAAAATGAGGTCAAAGGTCAAATTCAAGGTCATCAGAATATTCAGCATAGATCATTTCCTTTATGTCCACAATTGATTCCTAAGCTGTAAAGTCAATAATAAGTGAGATATAAGCCGGACCATAGGTCCGGTAACCTAAAAATAACGAGTAGCTATGCAAAATCAATGAGGAACGAGACAATCAGAGATTGCAGACCCTCGCCCCTTCAGATTTGGTTACTAAAATCAAAGCTGATGACCCTTACATTGCCGACCTTGGGCGATAAAAGGGAATTTGGTTCGTTCGACCATCGATCATATAGGAAATGATGTGAAATTGACAATCGAAAAATACAAAATGGATGAGGGAAATTAATAATGAGTATAAGCAGAGCTATTGCGACTTTTCGATTTTGACCTTTTCTGTGGCCTTGACCTTGTCGTTCAATATTGTAAAATTTCGCAATGTTGTTTCTTTTATCAAGGCACGTCTCCTGAACGAAAACGGTTAAAAAAGATTGAAAATGGCTTCGCAACATGTCATGGTCTTGAATCTCAGAACACCCAAAGTAATAAAATTGTGACCCTCAATATTTCGACATTGGGCGATAATGGAGAGTTTTCGTTGTACTACCATCGGCCGTACACCATACGATCAGGAATTGGTCAAAGATATATACAAAAATAGTTGGAAAAATTTATATTAAGTATAAGACAATAATGTCTTATTGTTGTAGACAATAACGTGATTTTCACTTTTTCTGTTGCCATGGCAACCTCTTTCATCCGATTTCGATAAAATTTGTGACGGATCGAGCCACTACCATAGCGCTTCAGCCCTATAAATTTTAGATCGATTGGATCATGTGTCGTCGAGTTATGAGCGCAGGCATGCACTGAAAAGTAGCTGTAAAAAAAGTAACCAAAGTCATGACCCCGTTTTTCGAAGTCAGGCGATAATGGAGAGTTTTCATTCTACGATCAGCGTTCGTACACCATACGATTGGGAATTGGCCAAAGAAAAAAAAAAAGTAGTCAGAAAAACTAATATCAAGTAGAACTGGAGTTTTTATGTGATTTTCACGTTTCCGTTGCCATGGCGATCACTTTCATCCGATTTCGACAAAATATGAGCATGCCTGAGCCACTGCCATAACGCTTCTGTCTTATAAATTTCAGATTGATTAGTTTGATTGTCTTTGAGTCACGATCGCAGACATTTGCACCGCCAATTTTTCGACATCAGGCGATAATGGAGAGTTTGCGTCGTACGACCATTGGCCGTACACCATACGATCGGGAATTGGCCAAAGAAAAATACAAAAATAGTTGGAAAAATTAATATCAAGTAGAACCAGAGTTATAGCCATTTATGTGATTTTCACGTTTTCCGTTGCCATGGCAACCTTTTTTATCCGATTTCGTCCAAATTTGAGGAGGACCGAGCTACTGCCATACCGCTTCATACCTATAAGTTTTAAGTCTATAGCACCATATGTTGTCGAGTTTTGCGCGCGGAAGGACAGACAGACAGACAGACAAACAGGGAGACAGACAGACCCAAATGCAATAGCCCCTCCCCCTATCGGGACGAGGGTAAAAATGGAGTTACACCTGACTGTAAAGCGTGAATATGAATGACAAATCGTGTGGTTACGCAGATATTATGATAGAATTGCATGCTAAAGTTTGTCTGGTGTGTCAAGAATGTGTGTTCACCTGATATGTGAAGCCACAACGGCGAAGACAAACTGAGTTGTACTTCAGGCTTTGGTGAAACCTTCACTGCTTTGTAAACCGTATTAGCAATCTGACTAATGTGTGAGTTGTCACCGCTGTGACCGCACGGAGGAGCATAATAGACGGGGAATAACTTGTACTTAGTCACACACACTCTGACATCTACAGAAATGAACCAGGTCGCACCACATCCCCGGTCCGGACTTCCTCAACAAAAGTCACCTCAGTGCATCTTCTTGGGAACATTGACCGAATTCCTTGGTAAGAAGTTGACGACGTGAAATTCTCACACATCGAAAATCTGTAATGAGTGGTTTTGAGGGGAGTGAAGTTGTACAACATATGACACTTCGTAAATTGTGTTCATTTGATAATTGCTTTGCAAATATATCCTCCTTCACTACATCCCACTCCCCAATATTTTTGCACACAAGCATATCCTTTGAAGAGTTATTGTGCGAATCTGTACCTTGTCAATAGGTTATATAAAACATGTGATACGACTTCATTCTACGCAGGTTCCAGGGACTTTAATCAACAAAACTATGTCCCCATCTATTGTTTTTGTCATGAAGTGAAAATATATGTGCCGGGTTACATTAATTTATGTACCTATTGTCTCCGTTTGAAATTGACATGGTTCATGTTTCTTTGTGCTATGATGAAAAGTGTTTCTACGAGAACGATTACACCAAAAAACTTTGTTTTCAATGATTTCATTCTGAATTTTTATTATTATCACTGAAATTGTGAGATATTGGTGGTATGAAGATACAGACAATCACATGGAAAACAGAGATGGAATAATCGTGAATTTTGCCGAATATTGTTAACCATATTATCAACAACTACATAATTCGGCTCAGGTTCATCATGCACGTACGTATGATGGCGAGTTGCTCTCAAGGTATAGGCCTCAAAGTAAATCATGTCCAAGAGTCAGTTGTAGTTTCCATTCTGTTGTTCAATATTTTTCACGTACAAGTGATTATAGTAACTCAATAATCTAGACAATTCTATTGAAATTTTAGTAGGATTATTGTTGAATAAGTAATGAAAAACATTTATGAATATATTTTTGACAACAATTAGCAGACAGATAGATTAGGTGTCTTGTTTTCTCAGGTATTGGCATGAGAGTGGATGGGTGGGGATGTGGGGATAGAGGTAACATACTAATAAAAATGAACTTTGTTGACAACGTTGTTTGCTTTCGATGTGTATTCACAAGTAAGCTGATTTCTAGCCATATTACAATAACATCACTATATATGCACGTTTTTTCATTTAATAATTTTGATACTTAAAGCTACTGCCTTCGAATGTATGCAATATATATTTTTCAAAAAAAATTTCTCTGCAACACATCTATTGCAAGATAACAAAAGGTGTGCTCAATGATTTTGACCATTACAATTGTCCGAGTTGTCTTTTCATCCGTTTTATTACACATATTGTACCGGTTTCGTACAAACGAAAGTGTATCCATCAACCCGGAATGTAAACAAATGCCCGAATCACGCTTAGAAGTCCACATCGAGTACATTTTCCAGCTAGTATGTGCATATATAGTGTAGCTATGAGAAAATAATCAGTGATAAACCATGATGTACGTGAATTTGTCAGTCCATTTTGCACTTCCAAGCTTTGGTAACATCTGCGTGTGATGGATACAGTTCCTGTATTCACGCGAGAACCGCCTGTTCAAATGAGCAAAATTTCTCAGAGGACTGGTTATAGTCATCACTTTTGATGTGAGTATGTCTCATTCAGTTAATTCAGCATGTTTAATATGAAATATTGTTTTCAAAAAATATTGACTGGTTTCGAAGACAGTAGATATAATATGAAAAATCGACCGTTATATGGATTCTATCCCTTTCAAAGATCTTTCCAAATGGGAGTATATCGGTAGGGAACGTTTGACATATAGTGTGGAGTATGTCAAGTTGTCGTTGTTTGGAAATGATCTTTCATACTGTGGTTAATTAATTTCCGTTTAAGGCCACTCGAAATGCCATTTCAAAAGTCTAAGTGGAATGTGTCATGGGTGTGCTCGATTTCTGTGCAGAAACTGTAATCTAGAACAGGTTATGGAACGATTTTGCAGAACTACACCAACGGTGTTACACTTTTCACTCCGCCTCGAAGACGGTAGCAGCACTGAAACTATGACAGAAGCAGCAACTGCACCAACAATCTCATCCTAGATTTTGCTGTTTGGTTCTCACCCGCTCTATTTGGTCAACTTGGAACTGGTTCTGAGCACTTGTTCTGGTGTTGGGAAAACGAACTTGCTCAATTCTTTCATCATGCTACACAATTCCCTTAGCAATTGGTTCTTGTATACCAGGATTAAAAACAACACAATTTTCGAAACTATAATTCTGCGATTGAATTATTTACATTATACAGAAAATAACCCGATAGCCTACCAACACAAATGAAACAAGATGCCAAGGTGAACTCATCTGAAATGATGGCGGTCACTGTATTATTTTTTCCCAACGCGGATCTAAGAAATCTTGACAGATAATTGACTCCCGTTGTTCCTATACTCACAGGGACCAGTGGTACAAGACGTTCGAGAACCCTGAAGGCCATGGCTCATTTAATAATTCTCCATCTACCTCGCCCACACAAGGGCAATAATTGACATTAGAGCGTTGGGGGCGAAGCCCCCAACTCTCTACATGTCTATGTGCTGACTTTTTCATGGAAGTTTCATGCCAACCTATCGACGCCCGTTTTCGCATGTAAACCTTTGTACACCTACTTGAAATGAGGATTTTCTTCGTCTTTGACATAAAATCTATCGATTTGATGGCAAGCTTTGAATATTCCACAGATATATAGTGCATAAATCGATGTGTTAGGTTTGAGAAAATTACGCAAAGTGGTCAGCTCGTCTGGAAAACGTCAAAATGGCGGAGCCAATGGAAATTCATGTTCCCAGAATGCAAAGCAAATTTTACCGCAATGACGCGTACTTTGGAACGCACAATTTTCTGTGCAGCATTTTGTGCATGCATGTACATGTAACCTTGCGTGTGGCCTTCTTTGGCGTCATGAAGTAAACACACCGATTCGTCTGCGGTACCACGACTACATTTACCGTAATTGGACATATTTAATATCACATGACAAGGTATTCCATGCTGGGTTGCGAAACCTTTTTATTTTGAACTGGTCTTTTAATTTGTTCAGTATGCATGTGTTATCTATATCATGATATCAGACGCAGATATTCCTCATAGTTTCCAATATTTTAAGGATATTTTATTGATGTCCAATATCATTTTATCAGGCGTATCTGTTTCATTGAGTTCAAAATAAATGTTTACTCATTAGGAATATGATTGAAGTAGGCCTATGTGTTTCATCATAATATACGGAAATGAATTGGAATCATGTGGGACATGATATGTTTCAATTTTCTTTTCCTTTTTTGTAAGGGGGGGGGGGGGTTGTGTAAGATATATTCAGGTCTCGTGGTGCTGATGGTGTGCTCGAGCTCTAATGTCGTCTTCCGCAGTTAGCTGCATTTTCTTGTTAACTGTGTGTCCGGGTCTTATACATGTATAGGCGACATTCATCGATACTTTTGAACTATAGCTTTGCAAATGGAACCTTTTTGTAGCACCCGTTACAACAGGATAATGATATGATTCACTCAGGTGCATTTACACTCGCATTTATAACTTACTGCCTGAATGAATTAGTGTGCGTTCCACAAAACAATAGACTAGTTTTTTTCTTCGTAAAGATTTTATTTGTATTCATGAATTCGCACTTTTTATCGTTCCAAAAGTTACCGGATCAGTCAAAATTAGAATGCCTATAACTTGTATCAGTAATCTTGCAATTCAATAGAATTATGCATGTATTTAAGTAAATATATATTGAGGGTGTTGCGTACTGTCTTGATTTGCCTCACTGCAGATATATCATCAATCGTTGGCTCTATGTATATGTTTTCGAGGAACAATCCATCATGAAACAATACATCATGATTATGTCAACTCCCTGATAAGATGTCTACTATATTGGGAAGTAATTAAACACGAGACGAAACTTGGTAGTCAAAGAAACCTGCAAATGGTTTATGAGTGGATCTCGGACCGTCTGTTTGACATTTTTACTGATAATACGAACCGTGCCACATTTTTAGAATAGTGACCGTTTTTATAGCACATGGCTGAAATGATATCTAAGATGTTCAAAGAAGTATGCTCGTTATGTGCAAGGTGGCTCCAGTTTGTGACATCCGCCCATTGCAACTTGGATCCATCTACTTCCCAGAATACACTGTTTTGGACTGTTTGCTGTTCGACATTTTTTGAGAATTACGTTTCAACGTAAAACGTGATAAAACTTGTACGTAAACAACTACTTAAATTAGTAGGCATGTGCAAGTTACAAGTAAATAATTCATTTGTAATGCGAGCGCAAAAGATGCTATGAATACAGATTCAACTGCTTCATTGTTGGTTGTAATGCACAAAACACAAAAAAGGTACGGTATTTTCTAGTAAACATGATAAAAACAGTTTTCACACAACATTGGAGGATAACAGACCTAAATCCACTTCCTTCCCTTCAACTTCAGTTATCAGAGACACAAAAGTTCGCCTGCTCATTAGGAATGGACATTCAGCTATTCTGATGCAGATGTGTTTCACTTCATCAAGTACCATAAGCAGATCCTTGTTGCAATGGAATCGAATTAGGCAATTCACTAGAATGCAGTAACTGGCTACCAGGCACAAAATTATAATATTTTTGAGATGTTTTAATCTGAAGTCAATAGGTTAGGAGTCAGCACATTTTGCCAACGACACAATTTACCATAACAACTATCCAGACTTTCCATATGATTGAGTAATCACAACACAAAATATATATATGAGTATGACGTATGATCATTCCAATGGGTGTTCGAACCATTGATAATTGTAACAATGATTGAAAGTCAATTTTGTCTGTCTATTGTGACGGAATAGTGTGTCTCCCGGCGGCTATTACGCCGACAGGATCGTATAGTACGATATATGTCGTGCGTTAACACAAGACAGGAGTACGACGTATCTTTCAACAATAATCCAAGTTTATTGGGATGATTTAGTTCGATGTAGATCACGGCCACTCACTCACACGTAATCTCAATATATAGTCCGATATTAAAAGTCTCTTATATACTTTCTTATTTCACAATATTCTTCGTTTTGTACCTCTCTATTAAAACATCTTCATTCTTAAAAAAATTTCTAATCGACTCACAGAGAGCGGGAAAGCGCGGGGCCAAGTGCTGAATGTCTGTAATTTTCCCGCGTCGTGGGACAGGAGTTCATGTGATTCGTTGAATGTAGGTATCAATCTATTACCACCAATAGTCAGATTTTGATGATGCCAATAACAAACCTAATATACAACATTTTGCAATAGAAACAAAGCCCGACCAAATAGTTTATCCAAAGACACACTGGCGTCATCAGGGGCAGACAGTGTGTTAAATGTAGTTGTTTCTACTGTACACATGATGGAATTAGTATACAACTGCCCAACAACCTATGAAAATAATTTAGAAATCTGAAACAAACCCCATGGAATAGATATATGACAAGTACATAAGTACCTAATCACAAGCCAGAAGGCTACTGAGTTGATGGTATCCTCGGGGACAGATTTAACGTCCGCCAGCAGTGACACCGACTCAGTGGTATGAATGTAGGTATCAATCTATTACCACCAATAGTCAGATTTTGATGATGCCAATAACAAACCTAATATACAACATTTTGCAATAGAAACAAAGCCCGACCAAATAGTTTATCCAAAGACACACTGGCGTCATCAGGGGCAGACAGTGTGTTAAATGTAGTTGTTTCTACTGTACACATGATGGAATTAGTATACAACTGCCCAACAACCTATGAAAATAATTTAGAAATCTGAAACAAACCCCATGGAATAGATATATGACAAGTACATAAGTACCTAATCACAAGCCAGAAGGCTACTGAGTTGATGGTATCCTCGGGGACAGATTTAACGTCCGCCAGCAGTGACACCGACTCAGTGGTATGAATGTAGGTATCAATCTATTACCACCAATAGTCAGATTTTGATGATGCCAATAACAAACCTAATATACAACATTTTGCAATAGAAACAAAGCCCGACCAAATAGTTTATCCAAAGACACACTGGCGTCATCAGGGGCAGACAGTGTGTTAAATGTAGTTGTTTCTACTGTACACATGATGGAATTAGTATACAACTGCCCAACAACCTATGAAAATAATTTAGAAATCTGAAACAAACCCCATGGAATAGATATATGACAAGTACATAAGTACCTAATCACAAGCCAGAATGTAATGTCTTGGTAGGCGTGGTTAAGTGTCTGGAAAGGTGGTGATTGGAGGGAATGAGGGGTGTGTCACCGTGAGTAGAGTTGTTTACATGAGGTGCGGTGCTAGGACGGTGTGTGCTGGAGACGTAAGGTAAGTATGAAGTCATGTGATGAGTCTGTGTCATGTATGTCGAGTGAGAGAATGTGTAAGGGAGGGGTTTCGGGCCGATAACTGTCATAAATATTCTACACTATATTTTTGATACTTTTTTTAAATCAATGAAGAAAAGCATATCATTCGCCGATTTCAATTATTCACTCCCCTTCCCACGATATGTCAGTATCAGAGATTGTACGGAGATGTTGACACCCTGTACCTATGGTCATTGAACCTAGATATAGGGTGTTAAGTTGCAGACTAAGTGTGTTGAACTTGTATCTCCAATTTGTTTTCCGATTGTTGGCATTGTTTCAGACTTGCAGCGATATTGTCAATGAATATGTTTTGTTGTGAAACAAGCATGCTAGTTCCCATACTTCATACAGGAAAACTCTTCCAACTTGATTTTCCGACTGCATCTAGAAGGAAAACTCAATCATATGCCACAACACATATAGACATCACTTCTACTTGGAAAATGAATTCGTGACAAACCATCTGAGTCTGTCCGTGGCCAGTGTCCTAAAAGTGACATATAATCGATACACCTAAGACGTTAACGTAATGAAGACTCGGTAAGATGACGACATGAGTAAATAGAGTGTCTGTGCCTGGCATTATTGGTAAGTACTCACCTCGAAGCAACATCAGTCAAGCTCCAACAGTGTTCGAAACATTCAATTATGTTTATTTCGTGCTTCGTCATCAGTCATATTGTCAGTACTATTGATATGAGTCGTTTTAGATGTTTGTGATTGTTTATACAGATAAATACATTTTCTGACATTAATCATTTGGATATCATATATAAAATAAACTAGAACTAAATTTGTATTTCTATATAACAACTCTGTAGTAGAAACGGTTAAGTCCTATAAATATCTTGGCGTTATATTTGATGAATTTTTGAACTACAAAGAATGTTCTAAAGTTTCATCAGATTCAGGCAGCAGAGCTCTAGGTAATGTAATAACAAATTTTGAATCATTAACAAATTGTGGTTATTATACATTCACTAAGTTATTTGAAACATTTGTAGAACCCTATGCAGAAATCTCTAGGATTCCGTTACAAATGTGGATATACGTGTGGCGTATCGCAGGATTAATATCAAAACTACCGAACTTCCCAGATTAAATGTGGATATCATTTTCACTGGATTTCCTTGAGCACTGTGCACATGATTTGCATAAAGACTGGATGATTTCATGAACTAATATAAATATTCACCATAAAACGAAGCTCCCGGACAATCATGTCATACATGAATTGTCATCAATTGTAATGAATATGTATGGTGGAATTTTGCACTATGTGAATTTAGTAAATTCTGTCATATTGTATTTGTTTTGTTCACTCGGTGGTGACGAAGTCATTCGAGTAGGCCATCAAGCTTCAGTGCGCCAGGTATATGATATGTTAATTATATACCTGCTAGCAAGTATATAAGTTAGAAATCAACCGCTGGAGAACAATAGCACCAGTAACTTACATCAATGATATCAATATTTATATGCTTTTTATTTTTTAAATTTTGATCTTTACTACGCAAGCTTGGCCGTTATATTGATTCTATTCAATTCAAATATGCTTCTAAATGAGAGGATAACGGTATAGGAAGGTTGACATAAAGTGTGGTGTATGTCTAGTTGTCGTTATTTAGGGATGATCTTCCAGACTATGGTTTGCATTTCCGAAATGCCATTCCAAACATCAAAGTGGACTGTGTCATGCGCGTTATATATGTTATATGTTTTTTAAGATTTTGTTTGTACTCATGAATTCACACTGAGAACAAAATTCCTTATTTATATTTTGTGAACTTACCTTTTATCGTTATAAACGTTACCGGGTTAGTCGAAATTAGAATGCCTGTAACTCGTATCAGTGATCTTGCAATTCAATAGAATTATGTATGTATTTAAGTAAATATATTATACACAATCGGTTAATATCATTCTGGTGGTGTGAAGTACTATATTGATTTGCCTCACAGCAGATTTACATTCAATCGGTAATTCCATCAAATATTTTTCGAGGACCTTAAACAATACATCATGATTATGCCACGTGTTCATGACACCTCCTTGATAAGATATCTACTTTATTGGGAAGTAATCCAATATGAGTGGAAACCTGACCATCTAGCAAACCCGCAAATGTTTAGGATCTCAGACTGTATTTCTGATATTTTCACTGATAGTGCGAACCATACCACATTTTTATAATAGTCATCGTTTCAAACGTGGTGTAAATTATGTCGTAAGACGTTCACAGAAGTATACTCGTTATGTGCAAGGTGACTCCAGTGTGTGACATCCACCCATTACATTTTGGATCCATTTACTTCCCAGGATATATTGTTGTAGACTGGGTGCTGTTCGACTTTTTTGACAATTAAATTCCATTGTGGAACGTGATAAAAAAATTCACGTAAACATCTACTTAAATTTGTAGGCATGCGCAATTTGCAAGTAATTGATCCATTTGTAATGCGAGCGCAAAAGATGCTGTGACTACAGATTAAACTGCTTCATTGTTGGTCGTTATGCACAAAACACAGAAGTACAGTATTTTAGAGTAAACACGATAAAACAGTTTTCACAGAGCATTGGAGGATAACAGATCTAAATCCACTTTCTTCCCTTCAACTTCAGTTATAACAAACACAAAAACTCGCCTGCTCATTAGGAGTGCACATTCAGCTATTCTGAGGCAGATGTGTTTCACTTTACCGAGTACCATAAGCAGATCCTTGTTGCAATAGAATCGAATTAGGCAATTCACTAGAATGCAGTAACTGGCTACCAGGCACTTTCATATACTATTTTTGAGATGATTTGATTTTAAATAGATTAGGATTCAGCGCCTTTTGCCAACAGAATAATTTTCAATAACCACTATCGGGACGTTTCATGTGAAAGTAATAATGTATATATGAGTATGAAGACAAGTGTGTTCATTTCAATGGTTTTGTGAAGCGTTCATAACTGAAACGATGATTGGAAGTCAGTTTTGTCTGCCTATATTTTTGATACCAAGATAACAACGTAACAAAGAAAAGCATAGTTGCACATACGAACTCTTGCTTTAGTGTATTACCCTGTTTATGTGAGTGTGATCATTGCTGTGAGACTGGAGAACCAACCGAGAACTTGTTTGCCAGCTTTGTTTGCCATAAGCACGTACCAGCGTGAGAAAAAATATTCGATTTCATTCTGCCAGTATATATACTCTTGGCACCAAACGACCACTGGAATCGTTTCAAAGTAATGTACATACTAACCGTTTTTTTCGAGATCGCATATGTCCTCGATATTTAGAGAGGAATAATCCGTTCCTGAAATTCATCATAAATCAATTGCCTAGAACATATTATATGATATATTGTTATTACCCCTCAAATCCACTAACGTTCACATAAATCTCCAGTGGAATTCGAACATACCAAAAAATGCACGGGAACGAATTGTTTATCTCTACGCTAACATAAACAAACATGTGAATTTACTTATATTTTCATTATTTGCAACACAAGAATCAAACTGAATATTCGGCGTTCCATCACAATAATATACCGTACATACGAGTTTCAAGTGATCGGGCTGTGTATTTGGCTGTGTATTTGTAGCTATTTTAGTTAGTTTTGTATCACTGGACGGGAACCGCTCCGTGTGAAATTATTTTTAAAATCTGATTTCCAATCTCAAATTCAGACAAGTTCGTTTGTGCATTGGAACTTTTGCACTGTACAACTGCTCTGAGGGCCCGCTGTTGAACACTCCCAACAGAATAACCAAAAACCGGTAGAATGACCTCAATATCAAGCAAATGAAATAAACTGGAAATAATCACGATGTCAGTTCCATCTACTCATTATTGTGCTTTATAATGATAGCAAATGACTCTTGCTAAAACGTCCATCATTTCCATAATTTCGTTAATTTCAGTGCCATCTCTTGGAACCAATAACAACATTTGTCAACTATCTACAGACAATATGCTGTTTTTGTTCAAGACTAATATGTCAGGTTTTATTCTCTTGGTGTTTTTTTCCGGTCTCATGGAAACTACGATAGCCAGTATATATCAGACTCGCCTGAGGAAATGAAATAAATCGGCGGATGTAAACAGCTACCTTGAAGGCCACACCTATAACTGGTCAGATGTTTTGTTGTGAAACAAGCATGCTAGTTCCACTACATCATACAGCAAAAGTATTCCGACTTGATTTTCCGACTGCATCTAAAAGGAAAACTTAATCATACGCCACCACACATATAAACATTACTTCTACTTGGAAAATAAATTCTTGACAAAACACCCTGAGTCTGTCTGGGCCAGTTTCCGAAAAGTGACATATAATCGATACACCTAAGACGCTAACGTAATGAAGACTCGGGGAGATGACGATATGAGTAAATAGAGTGTCTGTGCCTGGCAATATCGCTGAGTACCCACCTCAAAACAACATCGGTCAAGCTCCATCAGTGTTCGAACCATTCAAATATGTTTATTTAGTGCTTCAATATCAGTCATATTTTCACTACTTTTGGTATGGGTTATTTTAGATGTATGAGCTTGTGTATACCGACAATCGTATAATCTGACAATCATCATTTGGATGCCTTTTATAATATATGTATACCTGACGATGTTTCCAGTACACCTGTCTACAGTATAGACAACCATGTATTCTATTCATGGTTCATTGAAATGCGCATTAGACGACCATTTCATGTATTTGTTGAGAATCACCGATGTAATAGTTTAACTTGATATACTCCTACAGGTGAAAAGTCTGTTGGGACAAAAAATGTGTATTTTAATTATCATACAAAACACGAATGGGAACTAAAAAGCATTTCTGACGTACATTTTTGGCGATAAACAAAAAAAAAACGAGTAGCTATGCAAATGCTAAAGGAAAAATGGAGTAACACCTGACTGTAAAGCGTGAATATGAATGACAAAACGTGTGGTTACGCAAATAGTATGATAGAATTGCATACTAAAGTGTGTCTGGTATGTCAAGAATTTGTGTTCACCTGATATGTCAAGCCACAACGGCGATGCCAAACTGAGTTGTACTTCAGGCTTTGGTGAAACCTTCACTGCTTTGTATAACCCATATTAGAAATCTGACTAATGTAGGAGTTTTCGATGTCACCGCACTGAGGAGCATAATAGACGGTGAAGAACTTGTTCTAAGTCACACACACACTAAAAACACTATGTCCCCAACTATTGTTTTTGTCATGAAGTGAAATCATATGCGCCCTATTACATTAATTGATGTACTACATTGTTTCCGTTTGAAATTGACATATTTCATGTTTCTTTGTGTTATGATGAAACGTGTTGCCACAAGAATAGTATCACACAAAACATTTTGACTTCAGTGACGTCATTCTGAATTGTTATCTTTATCACCGACATCATGAGATATTGGTGGTGATGAGATGACACAGACAATCATATGGAAAACATATACGGATTAATCGTGAATTATACCTAATATACCGTATTGTCAACATTCAAATTGGCTCAGGTTCAACATGGATGCACGTATGAAAAAAACATCCCATGTAATTACCTGTTATGCCTACATTCCATCTCCGTGATGACGAGTTGCTCTCAAGGTATATGCCAAAATAAATCATGTCTAAGAATATTCAGTTGTGGTTTCCATTCTGTTGTTCAATATTTTTCACGTACAAGTGATTATAGTAACTCAATATTCTGAACAATTCAATTGAAATTTTATAAGTATGCTCGTTGAAAAAATAAATTCAAATCATTTATAACTATATTTTTGACAACATTTAGCAGACAGATAAATCAGATATCTCGTTTTCTCTGGTATTGGCATGTAAGTTGATGGATGGAAACCAGAACACCTGGTGAAAACCTGCTTGCTCAATCTGGCCAACACATACCAACTTAGTAGCCTACATTGGTGAGATGCAGTCCCACCATTGAACTGAGCTATGCAGCAAAAGTGGGACTGTTTATTATGATGTGTAATATTGCAGCAAATCTTCAAGGCGATGTTCCTTTGTTTATTCAAGTTCCAAAGCTTGGGACTGGAATGGCATGAGATAAACAAATTTTTCACTGAGACCTAGGCTCCAAATTGCATTATTCATTATGAGAATAATCAATGCCATAAAAAATGTGTCATGTATTTATAAGCATAATGGCCATTTCTCCATGAACAACCAGTTCGTTTACATCGGAATACAATTAGTTGACATTGTTAATTGTCAGAATTAGTTGTGCATGACAATATACTAATAAATCACAAACTTTGTTGACAACGTTGTTTGCTTCCGATGTGTATCTACAAGTATCATAATTTCTAGCCATGATACAATAATATCATTATTTATATGCTGCTTTATTTTTTAAATTTTGATCTATAATGCGAAAAGTTGACCATTATTCTTTTCAAATATACTTCTAAATGAGAGGATAACGGTATGAGAAGTTTGACACAAAAGACTAGTGTGGAGTGTGTCAAGTTGTCATTATTTAGGGATGATCTTCCAGACTATGGTTTGCATTTCCGTTTAAGGCTAGTCGGTGAAAAACTGCACCAACAGTGTTTCACATTTCACTTCGTCTCGAAGATGTGAGGAGCAGAAATGATCTTAGGTGGCAGCACTGAATCTATGACAGAAGCAGCGAAATCACCAACAACCCCATCCTAGACTTTGCTGTGTAGTTCTCTCTCGCTTTATTATTTTGGCCCACTTGGAACTGGTTCTCTTCTTCAAACACTTGCTCTGGGGTGGGGGATTCAGGCTCGCTCAATTCTTCCTTCATACACGATTCCCTTAGGTTTTGATTCTCGAATGCAACTAGGAATGATTTCTGCGATTGGTTAATCTACATTCTACAGAAAATAACCTGAAAGCCGATTCAAGACGAATAACAAAAAAATGCCAAGGTGAACTCATTTGGAATGACAGTAGTCAATGTATTATTTTTCCCGATGCGGATCAAAGTAATCTTGACAGATAATTGACTCTCGTTGTTCCTATACTCACA
The DNA here is from genome assembly GCA_949152475.1 of Terebella lapidaria. Taxonomy (NCBI): domain Eukaryota; kingdom Metazoa; phylum Annelida; class Polychaeta; order Terebellida; family Terebellidae; genus Terebella; species Terebella lapidaria. The sequence goes on along the minus strand of OX424567.1, from coordinate 32,228,669 downwards.
GGGCCCTGTGGTACAAGACGGTCGAGAACCCTGAAGGCCATGGCTTATTTAATAATTCTCAATCTACCTCGCCCACACAAGGGAAATAATTACCCGTGCATTCGTATATTGTATAGACGCCGTTCATCGTTCATACTTTGGAAGTATAGCTTTGCAAATGAAAACCCTTTGACTCTTTTAGCACCCGTTAGTTTAAACATATTTATTTGAATTGGATAATTCGATAGCTAGAAGCTAATCACGGAACTCTCCAATGAAAAAAAATACAAATGATAAATAAAAGAAGAAGAAAAGAAAAGAAAACCACACACAACAACAACACATGAACGCATAGATTAACATCACTTAATAGAACAGAAAAAAAGTATAAACTGTGAATATCGACACGAATCATGGAACACAAGAATCAAACAACATAATCATATGCGTGGTAATGTTTCTAATAAGGTTCATATATGTACATTGTTCCACAAAAACTCGGCGGATTTGAAATTCATCGGGAAAACCGGCCAGATGATATTATGTAGTTTTGCGTGGCACGCATAATTGATGCATTTATGTCGTTATCAAGAACACTTTTGCCATAGAGAACTGTTTCGAAAAGAATTTTATCGGGTATGTCTGCCAAAGGCTGATAATTTTGATTTGTTGAGAGAATACGTTTTACGGATTCCATTAATTTTTCTCGGGCAGAAATGTAATTTGAGCATTCCAAGATATAGTGAAGGGTAGATTCTATAGGCTCGCCACATGAGCAAGACGGGCTGTCTGACAAGTTATTCTTGAACAAATGGCTGTTGAGCGTGCTGTTATTAAGACGTAATCGTGTCAGCTGAATATTTGCTATCCTGTTGCCAACATCGAACCATACAGGAGACTTTTCACATAAAAAGATGGATTTGAGTTGGACTGTGAATGAGCCAAGACTGGCGATGCCTGTAACTGTGGTTGGCAGTGAGTTCCACAGGGCGAGGGCACGTGGTATGAATGAGCGGCGGTATCGCTCAGTTTTACAGCGAGGTAAGTTAAATGTTGGATTTTCACGTAGCGGTCTATATTCAACAGCGTTACAGATAAAGGGTGTAATCAAACCAGACAAATATGTCGGGGCCAATTTGTGCAAACATTTATATACAGTGCGCAAGGTAGTGATTTTTCTCCGCTCTGATAGAGGAGTCCACCCGAGTTCTCGTAGGAGATCCTTACGATTAGTAGTGGCGAGAGCGCCAGAGCAAATTAAAGCGGCACGGTACTGAATCGCTTCTAACCTTGAAATTATTGATATATTCTGGTCTGCGTAAACCAAAGAAGCATATTCCAAAACCGGTCGAATGTAAGACTTATACAATGTTTCTAGGATATCGCGATTAAACTTCCAACATAGTTTTCTGAGTATATTCAATCTGGATGCCACTGATTTCTGGATGTTATTCAAATGTTCATTCCACTTCATATCATTTGTTATTGTCACACCTAAATGACGATGGCTTTCTCCTTCTGACAATATGGTGTCATCTAAAATGAGCGGATCATATGTTATGGTATTACACTTCGTGGAAATTGTTAGTACCTCGGTTTTTGATGGATTCAAGGTCATGAACCATTCTGAAGCCCAGTCAAGGACATCTTGTAGGGCGGTATTTAACGTCGCCACAGAGGTTTTTGGTTCATCTATGATTTTCCACAAAATAGTGTCATCAGCAAACAGATTAATATTACAGTTAACACGTTCTGGAAGATCATTAATATAGATTAAAAATAGGAGTGGTCCGAGAATGGACCCTTGGGGGACCCCGGACTTCACTGAGGCGGTATGAGATGTGCCTCCATTAATAACTACTTTCTGACGTCTATCGTTCATATATGATGATAATAAATTCAATAAACTACCCCTGATGCCGTAATGGTCCAGTTTATGAATGAGGCCTCTGTGCCAAACCCTGTCAAATGCTTTTGCATAATCCAAAAAGACAATCTTGATGTCTTTCCGATCTTCTAAACCCAAATAAATGTGATGAATAAGGTAGATGAGTTGGTTGGTTGTGCCATCATTTCTTTTAAAGCCTGAATTTGACAAGGATAAAATATTGTTGTCTGTGAAAAACTGATACATTCTATTGTATATGATCCTTTCAAAGACTTTACTCATGTTGCAGAGCAGGGAAATCGGTCGATAGTTACCAACTGACTGACGATTATTTTTCTTGTGAATTGGAATAACGTTACTAAGTTTCCAACATCTAGGGTACGTGGAAGTACTTATACAATGTTCGAATATAATGCTCAACGGTAATGACAGAGTTTCTGCACAATTTTTCAATATGTGGTTTCCAATATAATCAGGCCCTGTGGCCTTCGTAGTGTTCAGACACAAAAGCACCTTGTATACATCAAGAACGTCTATAGAGATGTGTTCCAGAGAGGTAGCGCATCTGTTCTTATTGGATAATTCAGGTAAACTTATTGATTCAGAAATTTGGGGTAATTCACATTGAGACACAAAGAAATCATTAAACAGTTTGGCTTTTAAGGCGCTGTCATTTACGATGCCATTATCAGTAACGAGCGGTGGGATCGAATTCGATGAAGAGCTGCCAAAGCAAGATTTAACAAGTTTCCAGAAATCTTTGGGATTTGCATTGGAAGACAACTTATCATTAAGCCTGTTGTCATAATAATGTATTCGTTTACGGCATTCGCGCACTGTACGATTGCGTAAATTACGGTAAACTTCCAAATGTTCGTGTTTACCAGTTTTTTTAAAGCGTTTGAAAGCTCGGTTTCTCTTTCTTATCAGTTTTTTAATTTGATGATTCATCCACGGTTTATCGCGATATCGATATGATATAGTTTTGAAAGGAATAAACATCTCAACAATAGAAAACAACAGATTTGTGAAATGTGACGTCATGATATCGGCGTCATCGATATTGAGAAGCACATCGTACCAGGGCACGGATGCTAATGCTGCATTCAATCCATCAAAATCTGCTGCTTTGAAATCCCAAACCTGACGAGTAATCAATTCTGAAGTATTGCGCGTCAAATGTATCTCACAATAAACAAGACAGTGGTCGCAGTTTGAGATGGGAGCAGTAATACAAATATCGGTAAAAGCGGAAGGTGAGTCGGTAAAAATTAAATCCAGAATATGGTCCAGAGAACCATCGTCAGATTGATGTGTTGGCTCATTAACGAGTTGGGTTAGTCCCAGGGAGAGGCTTATCTCGTATAACTTATTACCCAGTTCGCTTTTCAGATGATCGCTATCCCAAGTTACACAGCGGTCGTTGAAATCACCCATGACAATGACTGTTTCTGCCTGGTCCATTAGGGCATTGGAACATGAGACCACAAAGTCATTCAAGAATGAGTCGCGAGCGTCTGCTGACTGGCCCGGGGGCCGGTAGTATATACCGAGCAAGACATGGGTGGAGGACGTTACAAGAGGAAAATGATATGTTTCACTCAGGTGCAATCACACTCACAATCGTGACTTACCGCCTAATGATGTCGTGTGCGTCTCATAAATCAATACTCTGAGATATGTTTTTTTTTAGATTTTGTTTGTATTCATGAATTCACACTAAGAACAGAATCCCCGTATTTATATTTTGTGCATTTACCTATTGTTCCAAAGGTTACTGGGTCAGTCACATTAGAATGCATGTAACTCAGATCAGTGATATTGCAATTCAATAGAATTATGTATGTATTTAAGTAAATGTATTATACTCAATCGGTGAATATCATTCTGGTGGTGTGACGTTCTATCTTCATTTACCTCACATCAGATGTACATTCAATCGGTGATTATATCAAATATATTTCGAGGAACAATCCCACATTAAACGTCATGATACATCATGATTACGTCACGTGTTTATGACATCTCCCTCATAATAAGATGTCTACTTTATTGGGAAGTAATCAAACATGAGTTCAAACCTGATCGTCAAAGAAAGCTGCATATGGTTTATGAGTGGTTCTGAGACCGTCTGTCTGACATTTCAGTGATAATACAACCCATGCCATATTTTTTTTACAATAGTCATCGTTTTAATACAACGAGACAGAAATGATATCTAAGATGTCAATAAAGAGAGCGTTTGTTATGTGCAAGGTGGTTCCAGTTTGTGACATGCGCCCATTGCAACTTGGATCCATCAACTTCCCAGAGTACATTGTTGTAGACTGGGTGCTGTTCGAATTTTTTTGAGAATAACATTTCAACGTAATACGTGATAAAAACTTTCACGTAAACATCTATTTAAATTAATAGGCATGCGCGAGTTACAAGTAAATAATCCATTTGTATTGCGAGTGCAAAAACTGCTGTGAATACAGATTCAACTGCTTCATTGTTGGTTGTTATGCACGAAACACAGAAAAGATATGGTATTTTCCAGTAAACATGATAGAAACAGTTTCCACACAGCATTGGTAGATAACAGACATGAATCCACTTCCTTCCCTTCAACTTCAGTTAAAACAAACACAAACAATCGCCTGCTCATTGGGGATGGATATTCAGCTATTCTAATGCGGATGTGTTTCACTTTGCGAAGTACCATAAACGAGCGGTTTCAATGAGAGCATGTAGTAAATAACTACCAGGGAAGTGAATTCATCGCCTTTTGCCAAAGGGACAATTTACAAAAACACAAGCGGGACCTTCCGTTTGATTATGCAACCATCGACAGAGGTAATAGATGTTTTTTCTCAATATGTGTTTGAAGCACTAACGTAACCAATAAAACTCCGTTTTGTATCTATTTTTCAGAACGTTATTCGCATAATTGTACGAACGAACTCTTGTATGTCACTCTAATGTTACGAGTGTGGTCGATGCTGCTGGACACGAGAACCAATCGTGTAATTATCCTTCTCGTTTTCTTCACCAAATGCACATCCCAACTGATGTAATATTCAATTGCATTCTACTTTCAGGTTACATTAAGTGTTTTGGCCTTGACAGAGAATCTCCAATTTGTTTTCAGATTGTTGGCATTGTTTCAGAGTTGCAGCGATATTGTCAATGAATGATGAGCTCTCATGCTAGCGTAAGCTAACACGATTACACTTACCTGAATATTGATACACTACGGTGTCGTTTGAAGCAAATACCCATAACAAATTTAGATATACAGCGGATCTGATAGGAAGTCATAATCAGGATCATTGACTGTGGTTTACACTCAAAACTATCCTGGAAAACCGTTTGACATATTTTGTGCAAGGAAGCTTAGGTAAACTTGTAAAGTTGAAAGAGTGGTGTCATTAACTACATGGCATTATGTCTGACATCAATATTAACAGCAATTTCAATATCAATGTTAATGCAGCTTAGAAGGGAGAAACACTGAATTTAGTTTGTAATCATGGAGAATCCATTTCCAAAAATAATCCTTATTAGCACTAATTGGTTACACGGAATATATATCACACATCCGGACATTTACCCTAATATATAATTAAGTCCAACAACTTGACATAACTACACGATTTATTATCTTGATTCACGACAAACTTTGTAAGGACATGGGAAGATGAACATTCATACACAAATGCATGTATCAACCTATTACCGCTGTTAACCAAATTTTGATGATGCCAATAAAAAACCTAATATCAAGTTAATTAGTATTTAATGACAGACACACGGGTCACACATGCTTGTGAAGTAGAATGAGTGGTGTTATCAACTACACGTTTCTGACATCAATATCAACACCAATTTAACATTGGTGGTAATGCAGCTCATAGGGAAGAAACATTGCGAATATATTTCGTTTTCCTGAAGAAAATAATTAATCTGTTGCCAAAAAAATTATCCCCACTAATAGATTACCCAGTATATATAGATCATGCATCCAGTCATTCTCCCTAATACATAACTAAGTCCAACCAGTTGACATAATTACACAATTTATATTCTCTTGATTCACGAGAAATATTGTAAGGTCATTAGATGATGAACATCCATACACCAATGGCATATTTTAGCAATCAGTCAATAAATTCCTTCAGACTCTGGTGACAATTGCTGAGTAATTCATGACAGACACACCAGTCACACCTGCTGTTGAATGTGCCCATTCATCCATGGCGTAGGCGATTACGTTATTTATGTACAAGGTTTTGGCAATGTTTTGAAAAGGTGGAATGACCTCAATATCAAGCAAATAAAATAAACTGAAAAACACTTTTCCACCGAGCAATAAACACCATACAACACACAGGTCCATGTTGTTCCGTACAACATTACTAGTACATGGTGTCAGTATTTGAAGGATCCCAAAAATTCGTTGATATGACTAGTCATCAGCTAGGTCAACATCATTCTAATTGGATTTTTGGATTAAATGAGTTATTTGGGGTATCACATAATAGGTTTGAGTATTCAGTTTTACGGAAAACGAATTTTGGGATTTATAAAATTTAAAAAATAAATGTTCGAAAAAGAACATACTAGTACTCGTATTCGATTTTCCAAGGCTGAATATCCACATTTGAGGGCCGTTTTGTAGTTTATAATCCGAATATTGGAATTCCTGTTCAATTGTGGAAAGAAATAAACTTGAAAGTTATGTTGGGGGTGGGTTTTTTTCTCAGCGCTCAACCGACCCAGATTTCCAAATAGACGTGGAATCAATACCCAGTATTAAGTATTCCGAGCAAACAAAACAGGGTCCGTTATCCAATCTCATGGTCCGGGGACCGAAAGTCATATCAGGCATACGAAGTGAGAGAAAACAAAAATGACAGGGAAACTCATGAACCCCCGTAAATGGCCATCAGGAGGTGAAATCAGGTGTTCCGGAAAGAGTGAGCATTTCCTGCCCCACTAGTGGCACCCGTCATGAATTCCCCAAAATTAACATGAGAATAGATCTGGTTGCATGGCAGACATGGATTTGCTGTATTTATCAACCAGATCATGATGACGTCCATAGAATTTCTTAAACGCAGCTATAAGTCTTGGTAAAACATATCCTTGTCGTAGCAGTTTAGAGACTAGCTGGGCACTTCGATAGACAAAGTGATTTGCAACTAGCTCTGGAATAGCGTATAAGTTGAGAAACAAACACACCATATGCCGGTGACATAGGAATGTTGCTGCTTAGAAAAGGGAAATTGACAATGGAAAAATTGAAATCATCACGTTTGTCATATAATCTAGTTGACAAGTTAGAATCATTATCAATCTCCAACCTCAGGTCTAGATAGTTGGAAAAAATTAGCGGATTCTGTAGTATCCTTGATTTCAAGTTCCTTAGGATATATGACATCCAAATAATCACCAAACTTGGGATTATTTAGCAACAATACATCATCTATGTATCGGAAAGTGAAATTAAAATTACATGTTAGTTTCTTAGGACCTCCTCTTCGTAAATGTTGGATAAAATCTGATTCATATGAGTATAAAAACAGGACTGCCAATAATGGTGCACAGTTTGTACCCATGGGAATACCAATAGTTTGTTGAAATATCCGACCACCAAATTCCACAAAAATATTATCAATCAGAAAATTAACCATATTTACCACATCTATTTCAGTATATTTGTATGGGGCATCAGAGTCGCCTTTAACAAAATAAGCGGTATTATATTTAACTACAATATAGTGGTTCCGACGTTGTCCCTTTTTAGAGAAAAATGAATTATTGATTAGTTTTTTAAGCTGAGATTTCAGTTCAGAATGAGGTATAGTTGTGTACAAAGTGGAAAAATCAAATGTTTTGATAGACGTTACTTTTGAAAGTGTGTGAGCATGTAGATATTCCAATAAAGATTTGGAATTTTTTAATATCCACATTTGGTTTATACCACTTCTAGAATAGATGGTTTCAGAGTACTTTTGGAGACCCTGTTTAATTTTAGACAATATAATAGTTAATATTTTAGAAAGGGCTTTGGTAGAACATGATGCTGAACCTGAAATATATCTTTGTTTGTGTGGATTTTTGTATTTTGTATAAATAAGTTCGGTAGATTATAATCTTTACACGAGGTAGTAATACCAAACGAATGCAATACAGACAAATGATTTGATAAGATATCCTGTCTGGGTACGGTAATGGCTTGGTATGTACTATTGGAATTAGTATTGTTGGCAATACCCAGTTCGTCAAACAGGCACTGTATATAGTATGCTTTACAAACAAAAACAACATTATTAGAAGCTTTATCTGCAGGGACAATGACGAACCTTTCTTGAAGTTTCAAACTATTAGTAACCACGGGATCATTGAAGACAGAGCTATATTTAGTACTAACTGACTTCGACAAAACATTAATGCGTTTGTTTACCAATGACCTAATCTGTTTGACCCATTCTGACAGAGAATCAGTTTCTGCCTTTTCTCGCTTTGTCCATTTTCTGGCATGCGCCTCAACTGCATCCATGATTAACTTAAAATTGTATCTCCATGAAAACGACGTGGGCTCTCTATATTTGGGACCTTTGGACAAAATGTCTTTCAATGATTCATTCTCCACTATATTGAGGTCGCCTGAAATAACATGCCCAACTGGATCGTGTATGAACGGAGAGTTAATGCAAGTGCAGGAGGGTGGGTTATGTAAAAGATCATCAATATCCAAATCATTCAATGTTTGTTTGTAGTTGAAAATCTTGGAAGCAACAGATTTGGTATATGAGTAGGATACAGATGGAGCGGCCGTGTCGGTGAAGTTTGATGGTACCTGGGACTGAACAGACTTATGATGTAATATATTACCGATGTTAATTGCATCAATACCTTTATTGGCAAATTTTATCTTCAGAAAAGACCGTTTGGGTGGTATATATTCGGAATTCTGTGTTGGCTTATAAAGCCGATGATAAACAATATCCATGATAATGGAATACAGACGAAATTCATAGCTATTGGTATTTCTGATATAGTGGGTAGGACACTGGTCCTCTAGTTCTTTAAGTTTAACATGAGGTATGGCAAATAATTTAGTGCGAACATAGTGCAGTCCAAGTGGTTGTTTCAATATTTCGAGTAGACCATCAAAGGATATATTATGAATAGATGGTCGATTATAATGTCGTTGTCCATGGCTTCGTTTCCTACGTTTAAATGATGTAAATAAATTCATTACATTGACTGAACTGCATCCTGGGCTTGTCAGGTTTCCCACTGAACTGATATTATCGTTACAGCCATAAGGTGTAGCTGTGCCTAGTTCACGTATCCAATGTTCTTCTCGTTTCCTGCGGGTGGGTGTACTTAATGAGGGACTATTAGTATGGTGGTATATTTTTTTCTATGACTCGAACTTTCATTGACAAAATAGAATGGTCATCCTGATTAAAATGTTGATAAAGTAGTTGATTATAATTATTATTGATGTTGGAACGATGACCATTAACTCTCTTGTTAAGCTGTCCTTTGGTTTCTCCAATATATACGAGACCACATATAGTGCATTCAATTCCATATACGATATTGCTGGTCTCGCAATTGATGTTTTCATAACTTTTACTAGTATATGTACGTTTGGTAAGTGAACTTGTGAACTGTGAATCTGTAATTAATATATCACAAGTTTTGCAGTTTTTAGCTCTACATTTATTAATACTATATTGACAATCATCACCCTCTGCTTTCATTATATCTGGAAGTTTGATTTTGCAATATCTAATATTAATAAAATAACCCGAGTTGTTGTACCATAGGGAACGATCAGAAGAGACTACGTATGATGTTTTCATAATATCTGATATGATGGGTCTAGGGGCACCTTCCGAGGAAGCTGTGACCGTGCCCTTGGACACAGCTTTTTGACACCTTTTTATACTGGGCGCCGTGTCAACCAGTTTGTTTCCGTTGTCTTTGTACTGCATAGTTATTTCAAATACTAGGTTAAACCTAACTATACTAGGTTTACTGAGTTGAGGGTGCCCGCGGGGACAAATAATTTTCCACCAGCAAAGACACCGACTCAGTTATAGTAATAGACGTGGAATCAATACCCAGTATTAAGTATTCCGAGCAAACAAAACAGGGTCCGTTATCCAATCTCATAGTCCGGGGACAGAAAGTCATATCAGGCATACGAAGTGAGAGAAAACAAAAATGACAGGGAAACTCATGAACCCCCGTATCATGAACACACTTTTTTTTATTATGCCCGACCGACCGACCTCATTTTTTTCGAGCTGTTTTTTCTTTTCGTTAAACAAGTATTCAAAAAATAAAGGTCTTAGTCATTTTATTTCAATCCTCAATAACACCCCAATTTGACTTGCATGGTATAACAAACTGTACGGTGACTGGTGTGATCCTTGTTCAGTGTCTCGTCACTATGTTGCAGGTTCAAGTAGCGATCTTACGTTAATACGGTTACGGATGCGTGATTTCACGACTGAATATATAATCAACCAATGGGACAGCGTAAAAATGACGGTCACGGTCTAATGGCGTTCGTCGTGACCGTTCTGTCTCTATTTTCAATGATGAGACTCTACTAATGCGACGAATATATGCATGAGGCAATTTCAGCTGAGCGCAACTCGTGCATAGCCCCGAGAGCGATCACCCGATATAAACAACTGCACTGTTGAAGAACACTAATGTTCGTTCTGGCCATGCATACCGTAGTACAAAGAGAAAAATTCCCTGAATAAAATCCTTTTGGGCCGCGATTCAGATACGGATAAAAATATCATCGTGCACGTTGGCATACTGCACCAGAGAGCCAAACGGGAGCTTTCTATACATTTTTAAATATCCATTGAAAATGTGGGCAATCTAAAAGCGTGGAAGGCGACGCGTACATGTGCATGGGTGTATGCACTGGGGATAGGTTTTGGGGCTGGGTCCTGACGGAAAGTATGTTACATTTATAAACCTAATATTTGTATATTGATAAAAACATGTCATTTTCGACCATGATCACAGAAAAGTGGTACTTCTACAAGTCCAATATTTGCGCCACTCCAAAATCACCGTCAGAAATGTTATACTTTACATGCGTCCATTTCCACGATTAAAATTACGGATATGTTTTCGTCATTGACACATACATGCACATTTAAAGTTTGAGGGAACCCATGTGGCCATAATCAGTTAGTACTGTAATGACGTGCTAACATCCCTCTGCTCCCTGACTTAATTCTGTTATCGAGCACATCACAATAAATCAGCAATGCTTCGTATAACATCTTGTCTATAATTATAGACATTATATATGTTTCAGTGATTTGACAGAAAAGTATGTTTTCCTTCACAAACATTCAACTTTAGTTGAATGATATGTGGGAACTATGTCTTATAAACATGTCCGTATCCGTCTACTCACTACTCTTGTGTTGTTTTCATATGTAAGTTCAGTCAAATATTAAACAGTTTTTCATGTGTGATAAGAAAGTCTTGCGGCATTTACATATTCAGTCCTCATCAGTCATTGAAAATAGAGACATGACGGTCACGACGAACGCCATCAGACCGTGACCGTCCTTTTCTCGATAGCCCATTGGTTGATTATATATTCAGTTGTGAATTCACGCATCCGTAACCGTATTAACGTAAGATCGCTAATGTGACGAACTACATAAAACATTGTATCATGTTTGCCTTACTTTGGAACTAATTTGGAAACGATTACGACGTTTTGACCACTGAGCTAGCAGTCTGGATCACGTAATGGTCATCCACGGCAACAAACATCGTTGGGTTATCAATACTGCAAGCTCAGCGGTCGAAGACGTTGTACCTGTTTCCAACCAAGTTCCATAATAATTCAAACATGACACAATGCCATCTCTTGGAACCAATAACAACATTTGTCAACTATCTACAGACAATGTGCTGTTTTTCGTTCAAGACTAATATGTCAGGTTTTATTCTCTTGGTGTTTTTTCCAGTCTCGTGGAAACCACGATGGCCAGTATATATCAGACTCGCCTCAGTCGCCTGAAAAAGTGAGATAAATCGGCTGATGTAAACAGCTACATTGAAGACGACAACTATAACTGGTCAGGATGTTTTGTTGTGAAACAAGCATGCTAGTTTCCATCGTGGTTTCCACGAGACCGGAAAAAACACCAAGAGAATAAAACCTGACTACATCATACAGGATCCGACTGCATCTAAAGGGAAAACTCAATCATACGCCACAACACATATAAACATTACTTCTACTTGGAAAATAAACTCTTGACAAAACACCCTGAGTCTGTCCGTGGCCAGTTTCCGAAAAGTGACATATAATCGATGCACCTAAGACGTTAACGTAATGACCCACATCGAAACAACATCAGCCAAGCTCCATCAGTACCATTCAATTATGTTGATGTATTGCTTTATTAATACTACTATTGGTATGGGTAATTTTAGATGTATGAGCTTTGTTATACCGACAAATGTATATTCTGACAATCATCACTTGGATGCCTTATATAATATATTCATACCTGACGATGTTTTCAATACACCTGTCTACAGAATAGACAACCAGTATGTATTATATTGATGGTTTATTGAAATGCACATTTGAGGACCATTCAATCTATTTGTTGAGAATTACTGACATAATATTTTGACTTGGTATACTTCGATAGGTATTCAATGAAAAATCTACCGGGGACAGACAATATGTATTTTAAGTATATATATGTACATCCACACATCGATAGAAACGATTGAGACATGAAAACAAATCTGACGTACGTTTTTGGAGAGAGCCCAACAGATAACAGAATAACTATACAAATTCAAACAGGAAAAACGCTTGTCCGTAAACCGTGGATAAAGTTTGGAATTTCACCTGCTGTAAACCCTAAATAGGAATTGCAATATTTGTGGTTATTCGCTGGTAGCATGATATATCTTCATATTAATTTGGAATCTGTGCTCACTTGATATGTCAAGCCACAACTGGGATGTCCAACTAAGGTGTACTTCAGTTTTCAGTTAAACCTTCATTGCTTTGTAAACCGTATTAGCGATCTGACTAATGTGTGAGTTGTCGATGTCACCGCACTGAGGAGTGTAATGGACGCGGAAGAGTTTGTACTTAGTCACACACACTCTGACATCTGCAGAAATGAACCAGGTCGCAACACATCCACGGTCCGGACTTCCTCAACAAAAGTCACCTCAGTGCATCTTCCTGGGAACATTGACCGAATTCCTCAAAGTAACAAGTTTTCGACGTGAAATTCTCGCACATCGTAAATCTGTAAAATGAGGTTTTGAGGGAAATGAAGTTGTACAACATTGTGTTCATTTGATGATAGCTTTGCAAACATATCCTCCTTCACTACATGTCACTCCCCAATATTCTACGCACAAGCATAGATTTCTTGCGAGCTCTGTACCTTGTCAGTAATGTTATATATAACATGTGATAAGACTACATTCTACGCAGATTTCAGGGACTTCATTCAAAACACAATTATGTCCACAATTATTGCTTTTGCGCCCTGTTCCAATTATTTATGTACTGGTTGTCTCGATTTGAAACTAACATGGTACATGTTTCTTTGTGTTATGATGGAACGTGTTTCGATGACAACAATAACACACAAAACATTTTATTTTCAATGATTTCATTCTTATTTTTCATTGTTATCACCAAAATCGTGAGATATTGTTGATAATGTGCTGTTACAGACAATCTTATGGAACACATATACGGGGGAATCAAGATTTTTTTCCTGCAGAATAATCATATTATTCTGCAGAATATTGTCAACATTTAAATTCCATCTCCGCGATGGCAAGTTGCTCTTAATGTATATGCCTCAAAGTGAATCATGTCTAGGGATATCCAATTGTAGTTTCCATTCTGTTGTTCAACATTTCTCTCTGGACAAGTGATTATGATCAATAATGTGGACAATTCAATTGAAAGTTTAGCAGTATGCTTGTTGAATAATAAATTAAAAGCCTTTATAAATCTGTATTTGAGAACAATTAGCAATTATAACATGGCATTGCTATGACAGAAACGTCTTTCCGTAATCTGAGACGGCCAACAGCGGTTTCTAATCGAGTACAGAGATCGAGGTGGAAAACGTAAATTAAAATGACCAATCACATGCGCGTATTTGATCGATCAATATGCAAATGAGCCGTGGCGCTACTCAGCCAAGCAGACAGCAACGGAAAGTTGTTGACATGGAAAAAAAACCCGGGTTTGTTGATCATTTTCATTGAAGATTGGAAGAAACCAACACCTTAGGATGCCATGTTATAATCGGGATAAAACTGTGCTTGGTTCGGTGTATGTGACTAACAAAAATCCCTCGGGATCTCCGTTGTGATCTGAGACACTCGAGGCTTCGCCTCTCGTGTCTCAGATCACAACATAGTCTACTGTATTCAGGGTTTGGGGTAGACATTTGGGTGTCAAAGCTGAATTTTTGCACAGTGACTCTGGAGACCATATAGATAACCCACAGAAAAGTCCCCATCAATCCCATAGGGGGTTTTCCCAAAAATCCAAGATGGCCGCCATTTATACGCAAAATAGCTTAAAATTGAACTAGCGAGTTATCTACTGCACGTACGTTGGTGATTTTAGTGTCTACCCCCATGTTTTCTGACCCAAGGAATCTGATGGTGATATTGCTGAGTCTCTGTGACTGTTGGTTGTTTCAAAATCCAATATGGCTGCCACGAAAACCCTGGAAATTCGTAGAATCACATTTCCAGCTATATTTCAGCTGCTATGGTAGATAGAAGCGAATTTTTGGTGTCTACCCCCACGTTGTTTTACCTAAGGGATCCAATGGTGATAATGCTGAGTTTATGTGACTGTTTGTTGTTTCGAAATCCAAAATGGCTGCCACAAAAGCCCGGAAAGTCTGTAATATCACGTTTGCAGCTATATTTCAGCTGCTATGACAGATATAAGCAAAATTTTGGTGTCTACTCCCACGTTTTCTGACTTAAGGAATCCAATGGTGATAATGCTGAGTCTGTGTAACTGTTGGTTGTTTCAAAATCCAAAATGGCTGCCACAAAACTCCGGAAAACTCGTAATATCATGTTTGCAGCTATATTTCAGCTGCTATGGCAGATATAAGCAAAAATTTTGGTGTCTACTCCCACGTTTTCTAACCTAAAGAATCCAATGGTGATAATGCTGAGTCTATGTAACTGTTGGTTGTTTCAAAATCCAAAATGGCCACAAGAAAACCCCGGGAAATATAGCTATTTTCCAGCTTCTATGACAGATTGAGGCAACATTTTGGTGTCAACCGCCATATTTTCTGACCCAAGGAATGCAGTGGTGATAATGCCGTGTCTCTGGAACTGTTGATTGCCACAGAAATAAATATGGCTGCCATCAAAATCTGTGAAAAAAATGTGCAAACCCCGTTTCGACTATATATCAGCTTCTGTGGCAGGTAAAAGATTTTGGTGTTTATATTTATGTTTTCCCCAGTGAAAGAAATAACAGCACCAGTGGACCCATATTCAACTAACAAGTTAAAAATTCCATATAATCTCTCTAAACTCAAAGTTTAGAACCAACACAGATATTGGCTTACTATTTGTTGATGTGACATAATGACAATCACAGTGCCGAATTGCAGGAATGTGGAGGGACTGCATCTTAGCAGAGCCGTTTTCTCAAGAGACACAACTCAGTTTTTCATGACTGAGAGTAGCAATCATATGTTCGGTTGTAGTTTGGGATAAGTCTAAAATTTTGATGAATAATTGCCTGTCACGATGCAATGTTTTTTTTTATTTGCAAAGAGGCTTCGTTTTGAATGACAGCCACAGTTGCATGAATGGTGCCTGCTCAGCACAGCAAAGAGTTTTGATGATCCCTTGTCATATTCACAAACAGGGAGAGTAGATTATACATGTGCTGTGGCCGGAGAGAGGTTGAGGCTAATTCATGAGAGGCAAAACATGTCAAAATCTTGAAAGAGCATGCTTACATACAAATCATTGCACGACAAGAGCTCCTCCACAATGGATCTCAGCTCATCCACATCCACAACTCTCACCCACAATGAAACCGTAAACAAGTGGCTCTGCTGAGATCCCTTCAAATTGAGCACACAGGTAAAGTGTGTACAAGGGTATATGACTAACGTGACAAATCTGGGTTTCGTCTTATCAATATCCCTGTCTTGAGCAGTAATATCGCAACTTCTCCAGCCTACGGCGTTTAAACATCTGTGTCGCAGTTTTCCAGCTTTGCCAGATAGTGCATACATCTCACCAGGAACTCCTAGCCGGAGCACAGGTTTCGACTTCCAAACTGCTCAAATATGATTGTATAATGTTTAGATTTTAAAATGTTTTATGGTAGGCATGGTTGAAGGTTAGTTAAAACCTCTCACATACATGTACATGTATGAGGATATATATTTTCTCATCATTGTGATTTTGTGGACATATTTGCATCTATATTCACAAGTGTGGATATCAGAGCGAATGCCACATGCGGGGCAGGAGATGCTCACTATTTCAGAGCATCTGATCTCACACTCAATTGCTTGGGTATATGTGTATCATCTGGATTATCATCTCAATTGCTTGGGTATATATAGTATCATCTGGATTTTACCACTTACATGTGTTTTGATTTGATGAATTGTGTCTTTGGTCTTCGGATATGAATTTATATGTTTGTTGATATATCTATTTGTGCTCATTTAGCTAGAAACCTGGTTTTGAGGTTTCGATAGCACTGGCACTTCGATACTACAACGCAACACAGAGACTATTATCACCATTCCAACATCACAATTGGACTCCATGGGTCAGAAAACATGGGGGTGAACACCAAAATCTTGTTTCGATCTTCCAGAGAATTTTACATAATCGAAATTTAATTTTGCGAATTTCACAGGTTTTGATGACAGCCATATTGAATTCTGAGGCAAATTTCACCGTTAGTGATGGCAGCCATTTTGAATTTCGAGGCAATCAACAGTCACACAGACCCAGCATTATCATCATTGGATTCCTTAGGACAACAGGGGGGTAGACACCCAAATTTTGCCTATATTTGCCACAGCAGCTGAAATATAGCAGCAAACGATATTACGAATTTTCCGGGGTTTTGTGGCAGCCATTTTGGATTTTGAAACAACCAACAGTCACATAGACTCAGCATTATCACCTTTGGATTCTTTAGGTTAGAAAACGTGGGAATAGACACCGAAATTTTGCTTATATCTGCCATAGCAGCTGAAATATAGCTGCAAACGTGATGTTACGAATTTTCCGGGGTTTTGTGGCAGCCATTTTGGATTTTGAAACAATCAACAGTCACATAGACTCAGCATTATCACCTTTGGATTCTTTAGGTTAGAAAACGTGGGAGTATACACCGAAATTTTGCTTATATCTGCCATAGCAGCTGAAATATAGCTGCAAACGTGATGTTACGAATTTTCCGGGGTTTTGTGGCAGCCATTTTGGATTTTGAAACAACCAACAGTCACATAGACTCAGCATTATCATCATTGGATTCTTCAGGTTAGAAAACGTGGGGGCAGACACCCAAAGTTTGCCTTTATTTGCCACAGCTGCTGAAATATAGCTGGAAACGTGATTTTACGAATTTCCCGGGTTTTCGTGGCAGCCATATTGGATTTTGAAACAACCAACAGTCACAGAGACTCAGCAATATCGACATCGGATTCCTTGGGTCAGAAAACATGGGGGCAGACAATAAAATGCCGGGTCCCGGATGGCGGGTGTGCCGGTCCTCTGGCGGGCGGGCCCGCTGTCGTCGTCGCCGCGTCAGGTCACTCCACCAGCAACGTGTCTGTCATCATTCTCCCAATAGATTATGGCTAGCTCACATATTATAGATGGTACATTGATCAATGGTCCTAATGATACAGTTGGTGCCGCTCTCGATCTGGATAGTTTCTTTAATGGGTTTTCAGATGAATACGACACAGACATTTTTAGCAATTCGCCGTCAAATTTCAGTTACTATGATATTGATAATATTCAAATGGATATCACAGATACCAAACAACATTACAACAGCATGCATATTAATATTCAATCGCTGTCTGCCAAGTTTGACCAGTTAAAGATGCTCATCAGCGAACTGCATGATAAAAAAGTAAATCTAGATTTTATTTTGCTCTGTGAAACCTTTCTCCATCATGGGAATGAACATTTGTTCGAGATCCCGGGTTATCACCTGGTAAAAAAAAACCGCATCAATAAAACAAGGGGTGGGGTCTGTATATATATTTCTGATGTTATTGACTATTAGGTGCGACCTGATCTGAGCATTTTTGAAGAAGGAATTTTCGAGTCTATATTTATCAAAACAACAAATATGTCTAACAATGCTATAGTTGGTGAAATTTATCGAGTTCCTAACACTGCAACTGCAGTATCTCTGGAATATTACAATGACATTATATCTAAAATTGGAGACAAACATAACGTCTTAATTGGAACAGATCAAAATATGGATCTACTCAAATCGGATTCACATCAACCGACAAGTGACCTTTTGTCAAGTTTCATGATGCATTCTTTCTTGCCTGTTATCACCAAACCAACACGCATTACGCACGGTAGTGCTACGTTAATAGACAATATATATTTGAAAACAAATTTACCAAACATGAGTATAAATTCCGGTATACTCTTATCAGACATATCTGATCACCTACCTGTGCTTTGTCTGGTGTCGTGTCGGAAAGTGTGTAAGCCAAACAAATTTTGTACTTTTAGTCATAGAAAATTGAACCAACCTGCTATATCTCAAATTGCTACAGCCGTGAAACAGACTGATTGGGCGTTGTTAGAAAATATGACAGTTAATGGAGCTTATGAATTTTTCACACAAACAATTAAATCTTATTTGGACAGATTCGCACCTGAGTCAAAAATACAAATTCCATCGAAATACTTAATTAGGGAAGCGTGGTATACCAAAGGTTTATTAAAATCGTCCAAAACATGTACAAAACTGTATAAAAAATGTATGAATAAACAAAGAAGTCATCCGGCATATAAACGTTTTGTAAAATACCGCAATAAATTCAATCAACTTAAACGTATTGCTAAGCAGTCATATTATGCTAACTTATTTGACAAGTACAAACACGATTTAAAAAACACTTGGAAAACACTAAATAATATCATCGGCAAGCCACGTGATAAAACTAGCACCACTAACGTTTTCACCATTAACGACAAAACAACAACGGAGCCTCAAGATATATCTGAAGGTTTCTGTGATTTCTTTACTAACGTTGGCCCAAGATTTGCAGCAGATATACCATCATCTAGATACAACTCCAATTCTTACCTTAATCTTAACAAATCTCCCAACGCTTCAACAATTTTTCTTGCCCCAGCAGATGAACTTGAAATCGCAGATATTTTGAGTAGTCTTAAACCTAAAAAGAGTTCCGGCCATGATGAAATATCAATTAACCTGCTCAAAGCGCTGAACCAGTCTGTTTTTCCACCAATCACTAAGCTAGTGAACATGTCGATAGTATCTGGAGAATTTCCAGACACCTTGAAATTAGCAAAAGTCATCCCAATCTATAAAAATAAAGATAAATGTAATATCTCAAATTATCGTCCCATATCTCTTTTATCGTCATTATCGAAAATACTGGAAAAAGTCATTCATAGAAGACTCTATTCATTTTTCCAATCGAAAAACTTGTTTTATAATAACCAATTTGGCTTCAGGGAACACCACAGCACAGTTGATGCGATCACGACCTTTACTACCGATGTATTAAAATCAATTGACGCTAAATTATCTACGCTAGCTGTTTATTGTGATTTATCAAAGGCGTTCGATACGATAGATCACTCAATACTACTTCAAAAACTAGAATTTTATGGCATAAGGGGTTTGGCATTGAACTGGTTTACTAGTTATTTACAAGACCGAAAACAATATGTTTCATATAATAGTCATAATTCAAATGTACGCTCAGTTTCATGTGGTGTGCCACAAGGTTCCGTACTCGGACCGTTGTTATTTATCATCTACACAAATGACCTCCCATCATGTCTTAAATCTATACTATTTGCTGATGACACTACCTTATATTTGTCCTCCGATAACCAAAGAAATCTCTACAATCTAATGAATGACGATCTTTCTTCTTTAACAGACTGGTTCCGCGCTAATAAGCTCTCTCTGAATGCACTGAAAACCAATTACATGCTCTTTTCGAATCAAAACTGGGACACTGATTCATACGCATTGACATTAGCCAATACATCTTTATCAAAAACGACGTGTGCAAAATTCATCTTTCCCAAATTGATATAATGCACCAAAAGATAATTAGAATAGTTCATGGCGCAAATTACAATGCACATACCGCACCGCTATTAAAAACAATGAATTTGCTAAAACTGGAAGACATATATCGGCTTCAAGTATGCAAATATATCTATAAATTTATACGAGGATTATTACCTCAGTCGATCTCGCATATTTTTCAGTTGTCACTGGACTACCACAAGTATCCAAACCCAGAACATTGACGGCTACACAGGGTATCATGAATATGGGTCCAAAAATGTGGAATGGCATCTCGGCAACACTGTATCAACATAATGAACGATTGGTATCCATTGCATCATTTTCTAAAAGGTACAAATCCCAGATCGTTGCTGGTTACGAGTGACTCCTGTGGTGGGGGCGGCTTTGGGTCCGTGTGTTGGGGGTCGGTTCGTCTGTCTTGGGGCCTGGGTGCATGGGCGTGCACACGCGACTACACTGGTAGTCTACTACCAGGTTACCGGAACGTAGAACCAATCACAAATTGCCGTGGTGTTTCCGTTCATACTGAAATACTGAAAATCAAAAATAAATTATTATTTTCTTTTTCACTTTATGATTTTTCCCAAATGGGGTCATTTATTTATTTTTTTTGTTTCTCCCAAAGATGCTCAATTTCGGACTTGAATTTTTTATGTACATACGATAGGAAGTCCAATATAATGATTTCAGTGGAGACCTTATAATAGTTATCTTGTCGAATGAACGTTTCGCACCATAAGAGCCTAATACTGCATTTTTTTCTGGTAACCTTTCTCAGCCCTTGAGCTTTCTGTTCTCTTCAAAATTATTTCCTTAATTTAATTTCCCTACATGTAAAGTCACAAAGTAGCTTCACTTCAAATATTTTTAAGACCTGGTTATTATATTTCATGAAGCCCTACAGTCTATAGACTTCACTTTGTGTCTTTGTGTTGTGTACTTTTTGGTTATGTTTATGCACGTGTAAAGTTTCTCGAGATTTATTTTTGCATTAAGTTCAGCATGTTCTTCTGTTTAATTATTTAATACCTGTATACTTTTAGTGCATGTATTACTAATTTTTTAGGCGTACTTGTATTGTACATAATACAGAAAATAAACATTCATTCATTCATTCAAAATCACCAACGTACGTGCAGTAGATAACTTGATAGGTCAATTTTAAGCTATTTCACGTATAAATGGTGGCCATCTTGGATTTTTGGGAAAACCCCCCATGGGATTTATGGGGACTTTTTTGTGGGTTATCTATATGGTCTCCAGAGTCACTGTGCAAAAATTCAGCTTTGACACCCAAATGTCTACCTTATGGGCTTTTTTGACCTAATTTTGGTAGACTAACAGAGATCCCTCTGGATTTTTGTCACGTCACAGACACCGAGCCAAACACAGTTTTATCAGTTAAACAGATAATTTGTTTGCTAAAAACAAGCAAACAAAAACGTAAAAAACGTATAAATATCTTGTTCTCTCCAGCAAACAAAAACGTAAAAAACGTATAAATATCTTGTTCTCTAAAGCAAACAAAAACGTATAAAACGTATAAATATCTTGTTCTCTCCAGTATTGATGTGAGAATGGATGGGATGCCAGAACACCTGGTGAGAACCACTTCCTCAATCTGGCCAACACATACCACATCAAGTGCCCAAAATCAACCATATTTGTGAGATGCAAGCCCCCCGTTGAACGGAGCTATGCAACAAAGGTGGAATTGTTCATTGTGATGTGTAATATCGCAGCCAATCTTCAAGGCGATGTTCCTTTATTTATTTGTTTGATCTGGCAGTTCCAAAGTTTGGGACTAGAATGGCATAAGATAAACAAATTTCCGGCTGAGACCTAGGCACCAGTTTGCTCCATTTGTTATTGGAACAATCAATGTTAATGAAAAACAGCGTCATGTATGAATAGGCATAATAATTTATTCTGGAAATTTATCTTTGAACAATTAACAACTCGACTGCTTGTCAATAGAATTAGTTGTCATTGTTGATTGTCAGAATTACATGTAGATATGCGTGATATCATACTGCTATACCGAGATTTTTTAAAATGTATTTGCTTCCGATGTGTACTGACAAATATATTAATTGTTAGTCATACATGTATATCAGCGACATCAAATCTGTACTATTTTTCTTATCACAATGTCATAATCCATGCGATACCTTTCGGATTCTCAATTGTTCATATTGCTAGACATTCTGAAATGTAATCAGAGGGATTGCTTGATAACATACTGCTTCTTGCTAGTTGCTTCTCCTACGATTCTCAGGAGTGTTGTTCAGAAAAAAAGGAAGTTTTGCCATCGATAGCTCAATAATAATAATAATAATAATCAGATTTATTCAAAGACCAGTATGAAAACCCCACCTACTTTGTGTCGGTGACAGGGTTCGAACCCGCGTCACCTACCGCCTCTGAGCTTCGTTGCTTCAAGAGCCACTAGTCCCATCCACTCGGCCACAGAGGCGGTTGAATTTCATGGACAATACTCAGTTTCTATTGTAAAATAAATCGACCCTAAATAATTTTACTATATTGCTAGTTCCCAACTAGAATCGACCATCCGAAAATATTGAATCCCAGGAGTCATGTCATCAATAAACTACAATCACAATAAATGGCAGTTAGTCACAGTGAATTCATGTACTAGTCATGCAAATTGCTCTCTTTGGAGACTACTTGTTTTATCATAATTATGTTCTTTCACCTGAATTGTGTGCGGGTCGACACCGGAATGTCTGTTGAATCGTGTTCTAGCATTTCTATTGAATCGTGAATCTTGTTCTAGTGTTTCTCACTGCAAACGTGGAGACATATCCAAATATTATCGTGATGATAGATCACCGGTGAGATCGTCTCCAGTTGCCCACCTGTCTTTAGTATAACTACTGGAGTTCAGGAGTATGAAGAGTGGGACAAGCTTGTGCTACCAATGCCAAACATATTTCATGAAATTTAAGTTGTTTCTTCGAGATAATTTCTTGATAATTTCTTCTTTCATCATTACCTAGCACTGGGTAACCGTATGTATTAAAGAAAAGAGTTTCACATTCGTCATTTCACTTTTTGATGAATAGTATTAATCATATTGGAATGACCAAGGTTGCATGCAGTCACAGCGTTCAGAATAAACCAAAAAAATTGTGAGTTTGTGATAACGGGTCTTCACACAAATCATAGGTATCAAGGTAGATATTTTTACCCTCTATCTGAAATGGCAAAAAACAATCTCAAATCCAAGGGTTAGTGATCAAATATTTCTGGCAGGAAAAGTAGACGAGACAAATTTTGTTAGGTAGTATCCTCATATCGGTTTTAGTCAAATATCCATACCGTATTTTCACCCAATGTCCACTGGAAGTTTACTAACTATGGAACCCAGATTTACAAAGTTACGGGCGAGGCTGGGGACGGCACGATGTGGACAAGACATGATTCTGTTCGGATGTGGTATGGATGGAGTAGGGTGCAAGTGTTCTAATTTATTATACATACAATGAGGAATCTCTAGATATTATATGGGTACCCCGGGCACCCCTATGGTGTTCAATTGTATCTTGCATAGTTTGTGTTCTAGAACCTGCAGTAATATGTCATCTTTCCAGGAACCGTGAGCTTCATACTACAGCTTGTATTATTTATTATTTAAAATAGGCTGCGTATTGATTTTTGTTTGCATTGTAAAGGCAAACAGATTTTCAAGCATCAATCGTCTTGTGTTTCATGGCTCATATTGCGATATTGACCAAATTGGAAAGACTCTTCTGGCGGATAATTATGCGGAGAATATTTTATTGGTTACGATCCCTGGAGCAAAAATATCAGATTATCAGTCTAAAGCATCTTGTAGCTTTCAAGGAGATTGTTGTATCTCGTTCACGGTGTACTGTTATGAGCAAAAGCTATGGCCAATACGCAGGTAACTCCAGCATGATGCTGGCGATTCTCAGAGGAATATCTATATTATATGAAACGCGTTGATACAAGTATGACCTCTTTCTGGGTGAAATAAGATTAATATCACCTACGATGAAACAGATTTATGGATATATGTCTTGCAATAATCTGATGCGTATGACTGACGGGTCACAAATAATGGAATATACAGTCAAATATTCACTGGCCAGTATATGATATTCTCTCATCACCAGTCGGTGAAAAGGGTTGGATATCAAAAGATTTGATTGATCATACGTACTCTGTGAGAATGGCACGCCCGGTAAACGACATCATCGATCCCAGGCTTCCTTGACCCTTATATTACATCCCATATCGATTATTGGCCTGATGCTATTTTCAGTATCAGAGTGTAGACCTTATCGATCTCCAAAACATATTTCTGTTATGGTGTAATTCAGCCTGTTTGAGCTATTTTCCCTATGAATGAAAACTATGTATTTATTTCCGACCAGCATGTATGCACACGAACAAAAGTGACAATTGTTTGATTCCATCTGTTCATGAATGGACGCACTTCGTTCAATTATGCCTCGTTTACACAACTATGCTACTGATGTCAAATCGAGATCATCAAGATTATTTTTTGAAGAGGATGACAATATGAACTGGTGTTCGAATGAATGTGTCATCCCGGAACATGATTACATTGTGGAACATGTAATAATCGCTGTAACATATAACTCGACTCCCAAATTCACCATTAAAAGAACGGCTTCTAACCCGTTTTATGGCACGGCCGTCAATGACACCAAAATCATATAAACAACGAATAGGCACTCCTGAAGTTTCCGTGCTCTATCTCCATTGCTATCGCGTTCAGAAGTAATATATGATCCAAGAAGTACTTGATCACATACTCCGCCTCGGGATAATATGCCCAATATGATTAAAAATTATCCTAATTTTCCACAATCCGGATTGTTGCGATTGTTTATACTGCATTCATTCATTCTCACCTTATGATGATTATAGGTGTTTGTGAGTTAATCGAAGCATTCAATACTTAATACAAGGATGAAAACATAATTTATACGGATACTTCCAACATGATCACGCACATTTATTAATTTCCCAGTTGTTCGAAAAGTTGTTCAAGTCATTGTAGCTTTCTTCGTGACCAAAATCAGAGCAGTGTTGAGGTTTGATTGAATATCGTTGTTCGTATACTCACAGGAATCAGTGCCATAAGACTTTAAATTCGAGCTCCTGAAGGCCTCGGCCCATTCGACAGCTCGTAATCTAGCTCGATCACGCAATTGAAATAATAACCTATTAGTCAAAATTTCATATCTCTAAACGAAGTCCATCATCATCATCATCGAAATGATGAATATATAAAATGAACTGAAAATATTCACCAGGTGATAGTGCTTACCCAGCAAATAGGACCAGGTTCTAATCGATGAGAAAACACAATGTCAGTTTCATCTACTCACTATTGTGCTTTAGAATTATAGAATATGACTTTAGCTGAAACTTCCAATATTTCCATGATAGTGTTGCCGAAAACATTGTGTATCATAGAGTACAAAAGGGAGAATAGAGATAACTCCACTTTAGTAATTTTATTTCAATCCTCAATAACAACCCACTTCGATTTCGACGGTATAACAAACTGTAGAGTGACTGGTGTGATTCTTGTTCAATGTCTCGTCAATATATTGCAGGTTCAAATGTGACGAACTACATACAAACATTGTATCATGTTTCCCTTGCTTTGGAACTCATTTGGAAACGACTACGATGTTTTGACCACTAGGCTAGCAGTCTGGATCACACACATGACAAAAAACATCATTACGTAATCAAGACTGCAAGCTCAGCGGTCAAAGACGTTGTACCCGTTTCCGACTAAGTTCCATAATGATTCAAACTTGACAAAATGCCATCTCTTGGAACCAATAACAACATCCTCTCAACTATCTACAGACAATATGCTGTTTTTTGTTCAAGACTGATGTGTCAGGTTTTATTCTCTTGGAGTTTTTTTCTGGTCTCGTGGACCACGATAGCCAGTATATATCAGACTCGCCTCAGTCGCCTGAAAAAATGAGATAAATCGACGGATGTAAACAGCTACATTGAAAGCGACAACTTTAACTGGTCAGGATATTTTGTTGTGAGACAAGCATGCTAGTTCCACTACATCATACAGGAAAACTCTTCCGACTTGACATTCCGACTGCATCTTAAATGAAAACTTAATCATACGCCACAACACATATAAACTTCTACTTGGAAGATAAATTCGTGACAAAAACATCCTGAGTCTGTCCGTGGCCAGTTTCCGAAAAGTGACATATAATCGATGCACCTAAGACGTTAACGTAATGAAGACTCGAGGAGGTGACGAGATGAGTAAATAGAGTGTCTGTGCCTGGCAATATTGCTAAGTACCCACCTCGAAACAACATCAGCCAAGCTCCATCAGTGCCATTCAATTATGTTGATTTATTGCATTATTATTACTACTATTGGTATGGGTAATTTTAGATGTATGAGCTTGTGTATAGCGACAATTGTATATTCTGACAATCATCACTTGGATGCCTTATATAATATATTCATTCCTGACGATGTTTTCAATACACCTATCTACAGAATAGACAACCAGTATGCATTATACTGATTGTTTATTGAAATGCACATTTGACGACCATTCAATGTATTTGTTGAGAATTACTGACATAATATTTTGACTTGGTATACTTCGATAGGTTTTCCATGATAAATCTACCGGGGACAGACAATGTGTATTTTAAGTATATATATGTACATCCACACATCGATAGAAATGATTGAGACAAATCTGACGTATGTTTATGGAGAGAACCCAACATATAACAGAATAACTATACAAACTCAATCAGGAAAAACGCTTGTTCGTAAACCGTGGATAAAGTTTGGAATTTCACCTGCTGTAAACCCTAAATAGGAATTGCAATATTTGCGGTTATTCGCTGGTAGCATGATATAACTTCATAATAATTTGGAATCTGTGCTCACTTGATATGTCAAGCCACAACTGGGATGTCCAACTAAGGTGTACTTCAGTTTTCAGTTAAACCTTCATTGCTTTGTAAACCGTATTAGCGATCTGACTAATGTGTGAGTTTTCGATGTCACCACACTGAGGAGCGTAATGGACGCGGAAGAGTTTGTACTTAGTCACACACACTCTGACATCTGCAGAAATGAACCAGGTCGCAACACATCCACGGTCCGGACTTCCTCAAAAAAAGTCACGTCAGTGCATCTTCCTGGGAACATTGACCGAATTCCTCAAAATAACAAGTTTTCTATGTGAAATTCTCACACATCGTAAATCTGTAAAATGAGGTTTTGAGGGAAATGAAGTTGTACAACATATGTCAATTTCTAAATTGTGTTCATTCGATAATAGCTTTGCAAAGATATCCTCCTTCACTACATGTCACTCCGCAATATTTTGCCCACAAGCATAGATTTCTTGCGAGCTCTGTACCTTGTCAGTAATGTTATATATAACATGTGATAAGACTACATTCTACGCATATTTCAGGGACTTCATTCGAAACACAATTATGTCCACAATTATTGCTTTTGGGCCCTGTTCCAATTATTTATGTACTGGTTGTCTCGATTTGAAACTAACATGGTACATGTTTCTTTGTGTTATGATGGAACGTGTTCCGATGACAACAATAACACACAAAACATTTTATTTTCAATGATTTCATTCTTGTTTTTCATTGTTATCACCAAAATCGTGAGATATTGTTGATAATGTGATGTTACAGACAATCATATGGAACACATTTAGGGGGGAATCAAGATTTTTTTCTGCAGAATATTTTTATTCATATTGTCAAATTCCATCTCCGCGATGGCGAGTTGCTCTTAATGTATATGCCTCAAAGTGAATCATGTCTAGGGATATTCAATTGTAGTTTCCAGGTTTAGCATTTTTGAAGGTTTAGCATTATGCTTGTTGAATAATAAATTAAAAGCCTTTATAAATCTATATTTGAAACAATTAACAAACAAATGAACCGACATAGTCGACTAACTTGCCGGAATAGCTGGCAATGACCTTGAACTTTTACCAAAGACTTTGAATTTTTTGCAAAGTTGATGCATCTGGTTATTTTAAATATGAGTAATGGCATTTTTCTAGATTTTGTATAGTTGATGGAAAACATTGAAAAAAGTATTATATTTTTTTCCTAGCATAAGCAGTTTGTGGTCAAGAAAGACTGATAGGATTCGGATCTTTTGTGACGTCATCAATAGAGCTATTTTTCTCAAAATCATTCTGTCAAGAGCCATTATCCTACAGAATATCTACATCAAATTTGAAAAGAATCAAGCAACAAATGTGGACGCTATGAGTATGAAAAGACAAACAAATGAAATTTTCTCCAATTTTCCGTCATAAAAAGGTCAATTAGGCCATTACCACTGCAATTATTGAACTGATATTTCTCAAATAGCTTCAGTAGGTATCCCCAATACTTACCAGAGCACCGGATCAACAATAATCATAAATGGTTTATGCATCTCATGTAAACAATCAATTGAAGTATGATAAAATCACGTTTCACGTCATTATGACGTCATATGACGTCAGATTCCAAAAATAAGAACATATATCGAAACTACTCCCGAAGACCTTTCAAACGAGTTACTACTCGATATTTTCGCGAAAGGTCAAGGTCAAGGTCATTTTTTGGGTCAACTTCGACCTCAGGCGCTTGCAAAGGCTATCGGCCATACGCCTTAGGTGTAAATACAAAAGTTGATAGGCTAAGTGAGTGCAATACTGTGGATTTACTTTCGTGTCTCTATCTTGCTTACTTCCTGAGATATAGTGACCTACATGGTTTTCACTTGCGGGTCAATATTGACCTCGACTTCCGACCTTTGACCTTGAAATTTCGCGGAACAAAAGAACTCGTCCTTGGCTATAAACAGGTGTATCATTAGATTTTTACGCACATTATTGACGCTTTTATCAGCATGGACAGCTTGAAACATGCAATTTCGCTTATAATGGGACCGATTTCGTTGCCATAGAAACGTCAATTACGTCCTAACGGATTGACCGATCGCGCTAAAAATTGACATTGACCATAAGGGACCGGTCCGACATCGTTTCCAAGCATCAGATCGAAAATCGGAGGAGGTGACCTCCAAGGTCAAATATTCGACCTCAGGCGAACTTCTCAAGGTCAAAGTCAAATGTCAAGGTCAAGGTCACAAAAGATAGAACTCGAGTATATCTACCATATGCACTTGATTTGAAGTCTCTACGACAATTAGAACTGGAGTTATGGCCACTTATGTGTTTTCGACGTTTTGCTTGACCTTGACCTTGACCTTTGACCTAGACTCACCAAAAGTGTGCGGTGCCTGTCTATTATCCTACAGATTACATACCCCAAGTAACGTAACAATCACCGTACAATTGCGACCTGTAGAGCACTAACAGATAAACAAACAAACAAACAATCAATCAATCAATCAATCAAACCAACTGACCAACATACTTGCCGAAATCTTTAGATTCCGGCAAGTAATAAATCAGATATCTTGTTTTCTCGAGTATTGATGTGAGAATGGACGGGAGGCCCGAACACCTGGTGGGAACCACTTCCTTAATCTGGCCAACACATACCACCTCAGGTGCCCAAAATCAACCACATTTGTGAGATGCAAGCCCACCATTGAACGAAGCTAGGCAACAAAGGTGGGATTGTATATTGCGATGTGTAATATCACAGTCAATCTTCAAGGCGATGCTCCTTAATTTATTTGATCTGGCAGTTCCAAAGCTTGGGACTGGAATGACATGAGATAAACAAATTTCCCACTGAGACCTAGGCACCAGTTTGCTCCATTCGTTATTGGAACAATCTATGTTAATAAAAAAAACGTCATGTATGAATAAGCATACTAATTTATTCTGGGAATTTATCTATGAACAATAAATAACTCGAATGCTTGTCAATAGAATTAGTTGTCATTGTTTACATATAGATGTGCGTGATATCATACTGCTATACCGAGATTTTGAGAATGTATTTGCTTCCGATGTGCCTTGACAAATACAATGATTGTTAGTCATATATCAGCAACATCAAAACTGTACTACTTTTCTTATCACAATGCCACAATCCATGCCATACCTTTTGGATTCTCAATTGTTCACATTGCTAGACATTCTGATATGTAATCAGAGGGTAGATAACATACTTCTTCTTGCCAGTTGCTTCTCATAAGATTCTCAGGAGTGTTGTTCAGAAAAAAGAAAGTTTTGCCCTCGATAGCTCAAAAATAATAATAATAATAATAATAACTTTGCATTTGGAAAGCACATTCGAATGGAAAAAACCTTTGCATTACCAGTATGAAAACCCCGCCTACTTTGTGTCGGTGACGGGGTTCGAACCTGCGTCACCTACCGCCTCTGAGCTTCGTTGCTTCAAGAGCCACTAGTCCCATCCACTCGGCCACAGAGGCGGTTGAATTTCATGGACAATCCTCAGTTTCTAATGTAAAATAAATCGACCCTAATTAATTTTACTATATTACTAGTTCCCAACTAGAATCCACCATTCGAAAAAATTTAATCCCAGGAGTCATGTCATGAATAAACTACAATCACAATAAATGGCTGTTAGTCAGAGTGAATTCATGTACTAGTCATGCAAATTGCTCTCTGTGGAGAGTCCTTGTTTTATCATAATTATGCTCTTTCACCTGAACTGTCCGGTATGCGGGTCGACACCGGAATGTCTGTTGAATCGTGTTCTAGTATTTCTATTGAATCGTGAATCCTGTTCTAGTGTTTCTCACCGCAAACGTGGTGACATATTCAATTAATATCGTGATGATAGATCACCGGTGTGACCGTCTCCAGTCGCCCACCTGTCTTTAGTATAACTACTGGAGTTTGAAAGTATGAAAAGTGGGACAAGCGTGTGCTACCAGGAACAATTTCAAACATATCTCGCATGATATTTATGTTGTTTCTTCGAGATAATTTCTCATGTCCAACATCATTACCTAGCACTGGGTAACCGTACGTATTAAAGAAAAGATTTTCATATTCGTCATTTTGCTTTTTGGTGAATAGTATTAATCATATTGGAATGACCAAGGTTGCATGCAGTCACAGCGTTCAGAATAAACCAAAAACATTGTGAGTTTGTGATAATGGGTCTTCACACAAATCATAGGTACCAAGGTAGATACTTTTACCCTCTATCTGAAATGACAAAAAACAATCTCAAATCCAAGGGTTAGTGATCAAATATTTCTAGCAGGAAAAGTAGACGAGACAAATTTTGTTACGTAGTATCCTCATATCGGTTTTAGTCAAATATCCATACCGTATTTTCACCCAATGTTCACTGGACGTTCACTAACTATGGAACCCAGATTTACAAAGTTACGGGCGAGGCTGGGGACGGCACGATGTGGACAAGACATGATTCTGTTCGGATGTGGTATGGATGGAGTAGGGTGCAAGTGTTCTAATTTATTATACATACAATGAGGAATCTCTAAATATTATATGGGTGCCCCGGGTACCCCTATGGTGTTCAACTGTATCTTGCATAGTTTGTGTTCTAGAACCTGCAGTAATATGTCATCTTTCCAGGAACCGTGAGCTACACACTACAGCTTGTATTATTTATTATTTAAAATAGGCTGCGTATTGATTTTTGTTTGCATTGTAAAGGCAAACAGATTTTCAAGCATCAATCGTCCTGTGTTTCATGGCTCATATTGCGATATTGACCAAGTTGGAAAGACTCTTCTGGCGGATAATTATGCGGAGAATATTTTATTGGTTACGATCCCTGGAGCAAAAATATCAGATTATCAGTCTAAAGCATCTTGTAGCTTTGAAGGAGGTTGTTGTATCTCGTTCACGGTGTACTGTTATGAGCAAAAGCTATAGCCAATACGCAGGTAACTCGAGCATGATGCTGGCGATTCTAAGAGGAATATCTATATTATATGAAACGCGTTGATACATGTATGAACTCTTTCTGTGTGAAATAATATTAATATCACCTACGATGAAACAGATTTATGAATATATGTCTTGTTTTAATATATGTCTTGCAATAATCTGATGCATATGATTGGCGGGTCACAAATGATGGAATATACAGTCAAATATTCACTGGCCAGTATATGATATTCTCTCATCACCAGTCGGTGAAAGGGATTGGATATCAAAGGATTCGTTTGATCATACGTACTCTCTGAGAATGGCATGCCCGGTAAACGACATCATCGATCCCAGGCTTCCTTGACCTATATATTACATCCCATATCGATTATTGGCCTGATGCTATTTTCAGTATCAGAGTGTCGACCTTATCGATCTCCAAAACATATTTATGTTATGGTGGAATTAAGCCTGTTTGAGATAATTGCACTATGAATGAAAACTATGTATTTATTTCCGACCAGGATACATGTATGCACACGAACAAAAGTGACTATTGTTTGATTCCATGTGTTCATGAATGGACACACTTCGTTCAATAGTGCCTCGTTTACACCACTATGCTATTGATGTCAAATTGTGATCATTAAGATGATTTTTTGAAGTGGATGGCAATATGAACTGGTGTAGGAAAGAATGTGTGATTCCGGATCACGAATACATTGTGGAACATGTAATAAATGATGAAGCATACTATTGGACTCCCGAACTCACTCGTAAAAGAACGCCTTTCTAAACCGTTTCAGTGAAGTTAAAAACGGCACGACAAGAAGGATTTTGACCTGACGCAATTTCTCCAATGTGTTTTCCAATTTCCGACATTGTGTCCGAGTTTCCTGAGCTGCATTGGCAGTGATATATGAAATCTCCTGGCCGTGTAAACAAATGCCAGTTTACTGACCTGAATATGTGAATAGACTACGGAATAGTTTTGAGCAAATATCCATAACAAGTGTGTTTGTGGAGCAGCTCTTGTCGAAACTCACATACCAAGATAATTGGTTTTGATTTACACTTGATAGCACCTTAAACGCGTGTGCAAAGGAGCACAATTGGTACTCCTGAAATTTTCGTGCCCTATCTCCATTGCTACCGAGTTGAGAAGGATAAATGATCCAAGAAGTACTTGATTTAATTCTTTTTAAAAGGGTGGAAACGGAATTTATATGGATATACCACCAACATGAAAACGGATGATCATTAATTTCCCAGTTGTTCGAGAACCCATTTATCAGACATTGTCGCTTTCTTCTTGGCGCAAATCAGAGCAGTGTTGAGGTTTGATTATCATTGATTCTATACTCACAGGGATCAGCGGTACAAGACGATCGAGTGCCTGACGGACATGACACATTCGACAGCTCTTAATATAGATTGATCACGCAACTTAAATAATTTCTCCAAGAAAATAAGTTTGCCAGGAAAATATGTTTTTCGCTTGTTGAGAACCTGTTTTGCACCGATTTTGAGAGAACATAAAGTTCGCGTTTGCAATACATTTTTTAGTATAAGAAACAAGTTACTTATTCCGAGAAATAAAATTATCTCGGTAGAATAGCAAATAATATCTTCTTATAACATTTTAAAGAAAAAAAGTTTATTTATATGTATACTTTGCCGCTTTATTATCAGAAATAATAGTCCAGAATTCGTAACACGTAGTAATATGATAGACTACAGGATATTGTTTAACGTCTTGAGTAAATGACATTTCCTGTCCCGTAAGAATGGCGAAATGTGATAAGAACAAAAAATGGACGTAAACAACTACTTCAAATTGACCGGCATGCTCAAGCTGAAAGTAGTTAATTCTTTCGTAATGAGAGTGCAATTAAGAAACATGAAGAACGCTGCTGTCATTCAACGCTTTCACTGTTGTTAGTAGTTCATAGAACACCAAAAGCATGCTAATTACAAGTAAATGTGATAGAAACAGCGATGGGAGACATACGTTTGCTATATACACTTCAAGTTCAATTATCACAACCATATATATGCACCTAATCATTAGGATTAGATACTTCCATGAGTTGATGCCAATATGCTTCGAAATACCATGAAGAGATATCCATCGAAGTTAACGTTAGTTTGTCAATGCCAATTTGCATATAATTTTCTTGAATGGAAATTCGGTTTTTTATTTTTCTGGGCATTTTTCCTCATGTTTTTATACCCACACTACCTAATATCATGTAATGTTCTTCTTGGAATAGTCGCAAACATATCAAAGGTGACATACATATGTGACCGACCTGGAAAATCGACATTATTTGTGAAAGAGGCCAGCTAGTACTGACCAAAACCATATACATGTAACACAATTGTATGGCTAATCAAATTAATGTGTACTGAATGACTACTGCTATTTTGAAGAGATATCGATCCAGTCGAAGTTCAGAAGCGCTAATTCAGTTGACATTTCAGCTCTCGCCGATTGCAATGTTTTTAAATCGCCTGCGGGCAATTTGTCTGTGTTAGCTATCGCCATTTTGGATGGGGATTAGACGTCATTTGAGCACGTTCGGCAATTTATGGACTCTGAGTTGTTAGTCAAAACGGGGCATTGGGGCACCACACCAAGAACGAATACAATATGATGGCGAACAGAACTTGTCATCGTATTACTGTATATCACACATTTTGACAATCAACTTCTCCTTTAGGGACAGAACTTGTTTTAAGTGCTATTTGCTCATGCCAGAGAAGTAATTTATAATGGCCATCCATTTCTCCCTATTGAGATTAGAAATTTACCCGTGCAAATGAACATTTGGTCAGTGTGGTTTAACTTTGTAGGGCAGATATCTTTTTAAAGAAAAAAATATTTTTTCATGTCCCGCACATAGTGAATATGATTTTAAGTCGTACAGCGTTATGAAATTTGCGATGTGGTTTCAGTACATGAAGCCTGTTCACTGCAAACTCTAATTCATGTACTTCATGATATCACGCAGATCATTAGGGAGAAGGTTGTAATGGATTCCAGTATATTGTCTAACGTCTTGAGAAAATGACATTTCCTCTCCCGTAAGAATGGCGATATATGACAAGCAAAAAACCTGGAAGTAAACAACTACTTTAAATTGACAGACATGCACATGTTGCAAGTCGTTATTTCTTTCGTAATGCGAGCATAATCAAGAAATATAATGAGAAGCTGTTGTGATGCAACACTTTCACTCTTGTTCGTAATTCACAGATCGCCGAAAACATGCTGTTTCCAAGTAAGTATGATACAAACTGCGATGGGAGAGATCCGCTTCCTACACTTCAATTCCAATTATCACGAACAGATAAATCCACCTGATCATCAAGAATATATATTCCGATGAGATGATGCCAGTATGTTCCAAAAAACAACAACAGCATAAAGACAGTTCCATCCAAATAAAAGTTATTTCACTCACTGCTAATCTGCATATCTCTTACAGGAATGAAAAATCGTTTTTTTATTTGCACGAATTCGTGGTGCATTTGCCTAGGCATTTTCCCCATGTTTGCGACCACACTACTTATTATAATATGATAATAAACATATATGTATTAATTCATCCGTCATGATTGAAGCTGCCACTCATGTTCAAGATTATAACATTGTTAATGATTGCTCTAGCAACATGCTCTCGGCCAACAGAACCACTTGTCAGGGCCGTGGCTAGAAATGATTTAGCGGGAAGGCCACTGACAGTAATCTGTCTGGGGATTCGGGGGCGCCATAAGCCCCCCGATGAAATTTTGTGAATTTAGGTGTCTCGAGATTGTCTATAGAGTATCGTGAGAATTGAAGTAGGCAACTTCTATGCAAGACTTTGTCAGGAGTCAATCACTAATTGGGCATCATAACTTGTTTTAGTTTTGACTCTCGTGGTCGTTCTATCTGTTAATTATAGCGTCAAATATAGATTGAATCATGTAGATTTAGTCACTGCTGAATTTTCATTTGTGTGCGCAGAGCCGTAGGACGGGGGTGCTTTGGGTACGAACGCACCCCCCCAAAATTCAGAAAAAAAAATCTCAGGGTGGAAAAACGGATTGGTTATTTGATTCACGTTCTGCACTTAGTGGTACATAGCCCAGAATACTGTAATGTTTTTGTTGTTGTTTTTGTTATAGTTTATGACTCTTGTGCCTGTCAAGGTTCAAGGTTCTACCACGGTCCAAGTCGCGGCTTGGTGTATGGAATTCCCAAAATGTACACTTTTAAACTTGGTTGCGCAGCATGGCTTGGGTTGTGTGACGGCATTCTGACAAAAGTCCATGTGCAAGTAATGTTGGGGCTCCTAATATTAGGGCTCATAATTCAAGCCAATGAAAACCTGATATCTTCATAGAATGATTGTGTAGGCATACACAAAAACAGTAAGTGTAATGTAAAATGCGTTCAATTTATGAAGGAGATTATGAACAAGGATATATTTCGAACCAATAAATACAGTTCTCAGGCAGCATCAAGCGATCGGGACAACATTCATTGCTGCAGCTGGTAACTGAATAGGCCCTACCGTTGAGCCTACATGTCATAAAAGAAATTTCTCTCCGTATGTAGCTTACATTTGTATTTTGTAAGCATATCACTATTAAGAACAATATTCTGGAAAAACGGGGAAGCAACCGCTTCGCTGTGCCTAATTGTAGCTACGGGTCTGTTTGTTTACATTACACGCAATTCTATTTCGATGGGATATACATGAAATGTATTCACATCACTGTAGAAAGAGCCATCGTGTGGGAGTGGCTTATTGCACATACATTTATGGCATGAAACTTCTAGTAAAAGCATAAATTGAGTAGTTTGCAGATTTATAGGTGCACATAGAAAGATCATTGTGTCACCATAGAGAAAACCAAATTGTGTATTTGCCATTTAGCTACCACATGATTGTGAGCATCGCAGATTGCAAAGACATGTTCAATAAATGTTGGAATATAGTGTCAAGTTGTGGCGTGACCAGAAGTTTTTTGACCTTGACGCGATTACTCCAATGTGTTTTCCGATTTCCGACTTTGTTTCCGAGTTTCCCGAGCTGCATTGTCAGTGAATTATGAAATCTCCTGGCCGGGTTAACAAATGCCAGTTCAATGACCTGAATATGTAGATCGGTATACGGTACAGTTTTGAGAAAATATCCATAACAAGTGTGTTTGTGGAGCAGCTCTCGTCGAAACTCACATACAAGACAATTGATTTTGGGTTACACTTGATAGCACCTTAAAACGCTTTGATAGTGATTGGACAAAGGAGCACAATTGAACTCGGTTTTTTAGAACATGTTCTGAATATCAATTTATCTGCAAATTAGACGCAGAAATATGATTTGAATATGACTTGAAATTGGAATCATGGGAGATCTGAAGCTACAAATATTCCTTACTAGGAGTAATGACTTGACCAGAATATATATATATATATGGAGAAGATTTAGTAATACCTTCTAAATAGCGCACTCAGGGGCACTTATTATAAGGTGTGCAGACAGCAAAATGTCACAACCGATGGAAGACCAGTGATTGCGCAGCCAAGATTTTCAAGAAGTACATGAGGATGGATTTTCCGGTTTTATATTTAGGAAGAAAAGCATGCATGACATAAAATGACTGAAACCTTTATTTTATAGTAAATAAAAGTATTGTAAATAAATAACTATACAATATCATATTTACACAATATTTCAAAGTACCAAAAAATATTGTTTGCCAAAACAGTGAGAAAGATTGAGATCAGAACATCAACTACATTATTATATATATGTCATAAATTGTTGTTGTTATATTTATCATTGTTATATTCGTAATATATTGTTGTTATC
Organism: Terebella lapidaria; assembly: GCA_949152475.1. NCBI lineage: Eukaryota > Metazoa > Annelida > Polychaeta > Terebellida > Terebellidae > Terebella > Terebella lapidaria. Next base: position 32,190,621 of record OX424567.1, on the reverse strand, counting down.
ATATTCACTGTTATCAGAATTATTGTTGTCATTGTTGTTGCTGAAAATATCACCTGTGTGTGAAAGCAATGTGGATTCGGGAACACCATACTTCAAAGCAACTTTACGTCTGGACATTCCTGGGTGCTCCTCATAAACTGATAAAACCTCACAGCTAAGGTTTCGCTGTCGAAAGGAGGACCATCTCGTCTCTGTTTCGGCATCTTATTAGTGAAAACCATTTCTAGTGTTTATAATATAGCCTATTAAAATTAATATAAAGTGAAAATATCTATCGGGAGATGTTTTGATTGTACTATAAATCATGGACATACACACATGTATATGTATGTCTATGCTATAAATTATTATGTTGTGAAGGTAGGTGTTCCATATGTTTCAAAGATAATTCTACTACTAATAATAATACATCTGTTTGTCATTAGATCTAGCAAATATAGTAATAAAAAAGAGAATATTTGGATATATTTCATGACTTAAATAGGTCACTTTGATGGTGGAAGATTTTGAGATGGTGAGTTGTACGGGCCAGTCGGGGGACTGCTATTCATTATTTCTCACAACAAATCGGGAAAAAATATATGATGGGTGTCGAATAATACCTGTACTACTCACCTGACACCTATCGACTAATTCTTCAATGTAATAATAGTAAAACGTTCGGTCCCGTTATGATCTTGTCACATCAGCAAGTAAAGTGGCGACACTTGGCGAATGGATTGTCTGCTATGTACCGGATATATGATACCTGCGCATGCGCACTCATGTACCAACGAGCATGTAAACATAAAACACAAATAGGATGCAGAAAAAGTGATTTCACGGGAATGTCACAGTTCAGGAGCAGTTTTTGCCAAGTGCGCAATCACTGGTACCGTGACCATATATATATATATATATATATATATATATATAGATCATTTAGCCATTCTACCTCATACCTATCATACATACATAACACATGTTACTTACTATAGATCAAAACACATTCATGCGAATGACAGAAGTATGGCTATTTATCGACCTTGGTCAGATCGATGATATTTATTATCGTTGAACACTTTAATAGGTCGTGGGATGAATGACCATTGGTGTCGGGATACTGTGCCAGCACATTATGTAATGGAAGATGAACATCATATCAGATAGTGTCCAGTTAACTGGATAACTGGATAATTTTCGCATAAAATACATGCATGTATTTAGCTTTTTTACAATATAGTCCACATTGGTTGATCATGTGTGGAATGTATGCATGAATGTATGCATGACACTGTAGAAAAAGATATTGAATACTTGGAGGGCCATATTATTAACGACATGTTTCGAAAATCACTTTTTCTGCAGCTTAGGCAGAGACATCTGGTGCCAATCATAGTCCGTACTAGGAGTAACAACCTGACCAGAATTTAAAATCACCCGTTCTATGTCATTCACCTTATCAGATCAACTACAACAACTTGGAACAATTTTAATATATTTTTTGAAGTGAGGTCATGAACGGAACAGTCACATCGGACAGGAACAGCACATTTTGTTAACAGCGTCTCCAGCATTCATGCGCATTATCTTTTGGCATCTAGGTATTTCTCACTTGAGTCTTCATGAATCTGCACTTGTGAAATACATGTTCGATCTTATTCATATCATTATGATATGTTGCAAAAGTCCACTTCTTGGTACCTCCAAAAACTCACCACTTTAATTTGAAGCAGAATCATTGGGTTTTTTTTCCTCGTGTTTAGAGACTGTTGTAGATTTTGTACTGTGTGACATCAATGTGTTGCAGGTTTCAATGCAAAATCACATTATGTAATGTCTGTACTTATTTGAGATCGGTCAGAATGTTCCTCCTGCTTTGTACTGCAATATCAAGACAAATATGACATGTGTTTTTTTCTTTCTTCAGGATGAAAGCCACACTACCCGGTGTATGGTAGACCCGTGTGAGGAAATGTGATGAGTCCACGGACGTGGGCAACTACATCAAAGGCGACAACATCAACTGGATGGAATACGTTCCATCTGTCAGAATGAACTATTCACTCACAGAATAAATCAGTTACTACATTACTACAGACATGCGATTATTCCTACTATCCTTAAGTCAATGCCCATGTTATTTAACCCTTTCACTGCCAAAAACTATTTCATATCTTGTGTCCCACTGCCAAGTTATTTTGAAAAAATATAAAGTATAATTTTAAATGGCATATCTACTGTTAAATATTTTCAATTACACTAAAATATCAAGTGGGTTTCTTCTAAGTAAGATAACTACAATTTAAGTTTCAAAATTTCACTGGTGAAGTTTATATTATTTTCTTGTGTTTCAGTTTACCCTGATTTCTCCTAATTTTGGTCGACTAAAGTCGCCTCCGGCAGTGAACCCCCCTGTCGACTAAAGTCGCCTCCGGCAGTGAAAGGGTTAAATCATTGAAAGCAAATACAGCAAAGGGGTCTAACATGAAGTTTCATCTGCCAAATTTTATGATATATATTGTAACATTGTTCCATATAAAAAAAAATTTTTTTTATATGGAACAATGGCCCTGAAGGCCATCATAGTATTTGCTTGAAATATTATTGTAAAATCAGATAGATCTAAATATATTTCAAAATTACATCATTCTGTATATTTGAATTTCAGTACATAAAAAGTAATATCACCTGAAAATATAGCGTTGTATCAACATAAATGTGCTGAACAATAATAATTCATTCCCTATTTCCTTAACAGAATGGCAATAAATGTATGGATAATCAAATTGGTGTGGTTTGTTTTTGGAAACTACTCGACGGTACTCGTGTACATGTGCATTGAATGAGTACTGAAATTGGGACGAGATACCAATCCAATCGAAGTTCAGAATCGCTGCTTCAGCTGAGAATACTAAATAAAGAAAAACTAACTTCAGTTATGTATTTGCCGTCTAGCTACCGTCTGTGAGCATCGTAGATAACGTAAATGTCAAATACAACCCCGGGAAATAGTGTCGAGTCGTGGCGTGAACAGAAGAATTTTGACCTTGACCAAATTTCTCCAATGTTCCGATTTCCGACATTGTTTCCGAGTTTCCTGAGTGGCATTGTCAGTGAATTATGAAAACTTATGCCCACATAAACAAATACCAGTTGACTTACCTGGATTTATAGATAAACTACAGAACAGTTTGGAGCAAATATCCATAACAAGTGTGTTTGTGGAGCAGGTCTTGTCGAAACTCACAAACAAGACAATTGAATATGCTTTAACTTAATAATACCTTTTGCAAAGGAGGTCACTTAAACTTTGAATACTTGGAGGGCGGTGTTATTAAGCACTTGTTTTGAATATCACTACATATCCACAGCTTAGACGGGAAAATTTGAATTGAAATTGGAATCATGGAAAATCTGACGCCAGAAATAGTCCTTACTAGAAGTAACAACCTGACCAGAATATATGGATCAATCATCTGCTCTATGTCATTCACCTTATCAGATCACTACTGCAACTTGGAATGATTGTTTATATATTTTGATGTTAAACAATCAGAAGAGCAACAACAGTCAAACACAATTATATATATTCTGTGACATCTAGGTCCTGATACGGTCTAAATGAACCTGCACTTTTGAAAAACACGTGCGAATATTATCTATAATATTAAAATAATTATATTGGCAAAAGTCCATTTTGGTACCTAAAAAATTCACCACTTCAATGGTAAAGCAGAATGATTGTATTGTATATTTGCCTTGTGAAAACTGTAATTTCTTCATTGTGTGAAGTGTCATATCAATGTGTAGCAGGCTCCAATGCAAAAAATGACATCCTGTTTAGTATGTAGTTATTTTCGATGAGGCATAATTTCCCCATGCTTTGTAATGCAACACCCTGTTGAGTATGTAGTTATTGTCGATGAGCCATAATGTCCCTTTATTTTGTACTGCAACACCAAGACAAATATGCCATGTTTCATTCTTCTGGGTGAAATCTACACCACTCAGTGTATGTTAGACTCGTCTGAGGAAATGCGATAAGTCCATGGTCCTGGGCAACTACATCAAAGTCAACAACATCAATTGGATGGAATATGTTATCTGTCAGAGTGAACCATTCACAGGCAGGATAAAGCCGTTACTACCATTATTACAGACATGAGATTTATTCCTATTATCCTTAAGTCAATGGCCATGCAAGTTAAATCGTTTAGAACAAATTTGTGAAAGGAGCCTGAAATGAATTTTCATGAACAACATTTCATAATATGTATTGTAACATATATTTGCGATAGAGGGAATGTTTGCACAAGAGCTCAGCAAAGATTGTGCTTAATGCAAATTCTTAGATTGAGTAATCCTTTGACAGAATATTATGAAAATCATACCATAAACACTCTAAATACATAATACTATAAATATTCAACTTAAACAAGATTTTAAAAAGTTTTCATATTGTATTTGCATGGACAATTATCAGGCATCTCTCATCGTGTATTTAGATCCACACTACCTAATATTATGTGACGTTCTTCTTGGAACAGTAAAAAATATATCAAAGGTGACATCCATCCATTGTACTTGAAAATGACAATTTATTCTGAACACAGCCATATACATGTGCTACACATAACACACGTCGATTTCTGTCAATACAATGTAACGAGAATTCTTTTACCAAACTCAGGAACATACTTCAGGAACTGATACTGACATATTTTAATTGCCCCCCTTCTCCCCACACAAGATGCAGGGATACAATCCTGTAATATTCACTATTTCCTGCAACTCGAATGTTTGCAATGCTTCTCGTAATTGGCTGCCTGTAGCTCATATTATGAAACCCTTCATGAATTCATATTAATTCCCACGGACAGTGAAATCTCTGTCTCATAACTATCAATGTATATTTATCTCTGATTATAAATGTGTTGGACGGTAAGAGTTCATTGGATATTCCCTGCACGACATGGTAATAGTCGTATGGATAATCTAATTAAGATCGTGGAAGCCATTATTTGCTCAGGACAAAAGGAGTCAATTGTTATGAATAATTGAGCAACACTAGGTCCAAAATTAGTTTTTCGTGCTAGCAGATTAATGAGATCTCAACATTAAAAAAATATGTTGGTAACCCATATGGGTCTGGATCCATCCGGACCAAACCAATAATTATGCGTAGCTGTTCTAGTAAATCGCTTTATAGCACGTGGTGAATATGATCTCTAAGACCCACAACAAAGTTCGTTATGGGATTTTCTATATGGTTTCCGTATGTGGAGCCTGCCCACTGCAATTCTTATTCAGGTACTTCATGAAATCACTCAGGACATAACTAGGGAAAATATTTCAGAATTCGTAACACGTTGTAATATAATGGACTACAGGAAATCGTTTAACGTCTTGAGAACATACCAATTCTGTCCCGTAAGAATGGCGAAATGTGGTAAGAAAAAACTCTGGAGGGTAACTACTACTATTAATTGACATGCATGCGCAAGTTGCAAGTAGTGAATTCTATTGTAATGTGAGCGCAATTAAGATAAAGAATGCTGTTGTCAGTCAATGGTTTCACTGTTCTGTGTAATTCATAGAACACCAAAAGCTTGCTAATTTCAAGTAACTGTGATAGATAGACTTCAAGTTCAATTATCACAACCATATACATCCACCTGACCATTAGGATTATATATTTTAATGAGTTGATGTTTCGAAATGCAATAAAGAGATTTCCATGGAAGTAAATGTTGGTTTATCACTGCTAATCTGCACATAACTTTCATGAATGGAATTTTTTTTCATTTTCCTTGGCATTTTCTCCTTAGGTTTTTATATCCACACTTCTTAATATTATGTGATGTTCTTCTTGAAGAGGCGCAAACATATCAAAAGTGGCATACATATGTCACTGACCAGGAAACACAGCATTGTTTGAGAAAGAGGCCGGCTAATACTAGTACTGGACAAAACCACATGCATGTAATAATACACATGACACACATCAACTTTGATCAACACAATGTGACCATATCTGTTCAGCTTCTTAACATTTGTCTATATTCTCTCACCAAATGCAGGAACCTAATTTATAAAATGCAACTGAGTACAGTCCTGTCATATTGACTATTTTCAGACAACAGCTAAGACACGTTTACAATGTTTTCTGAACTTCTGTACTGTTTATTATAGCACCCAATTGCCCATACAAAGAAGATGACTCATACTAAGTAGCCTGATTCACACCGAGAGTGAACTGGTTCATACCAATCAATCTCTATGAAAATGTCTTCTCTGAAATGTTTTGAACGGTAAGAATTAATTCAATATCACCTGGAGGGCAACAATTGTATGGCTAATCAAATTTGTGTACATGTGTACTGAATGACCACTGGAATTTTGAAGGAGATTTTAATAAAAGTTCAGAATCGCTGCTTCAGTTGACATTTCAGCTTTCGCCGATTATGATGTTTTTGGATCGCCTGCGGGCAATTCCTCTATGTCAGCTTTCGTCATTTTGGATGGAAATTGGACGTGATTTGAGCGTAATTCGATTAGCACGTTCGGCAATTTATGGACTGTGAGTTGTTAGTCAACACAGGACATTGGGGCACAACACCAAGAACGAACACATTACGGTCCAAGTACCGTACCCTGCTCTTTAATACATGTACTACTCGTCCACTGAAAAAATACCATTTATTCCGTTTCGCACCTTTTTAATCCTTATTGAATATAGAAGAAGGCGCAGGATATGATACTTGGGCCCACATTATGATGGCGAGCAGAACTGGTCCTCACATTACTGCGTATCACCATTCTTGAGACCAACTTCTCCTCTAAGGGCAGGATTTAGACGTTATTTGTTCATGCCAGATAAGTAATTTATAATGGCCATCCATCGCTGCCTAGTGAGATTATGAGTTTACTCCTGCAAATGAATACTGGTGGTATATAGAACATTCAACAATATGCACTTATTCTCACAAATTCTGACCTTTTCTGACAGGAACCAGAATCATTTGGTCAGATAGTGCGGTCTACTTTGTAGGACAGATATCTTTTTAAAGAAAAAAAAAATGTTCTTGTCCCGCACACGGTGATATGATTTTAAGACCCACAGCGTTATGGAATCTTGGTTTCAGTACGTGAAGCCTGCTCCTTGCAACTCTAATTCATGTACTTCATGAAATCACTCAAATCAGTAGAGAGAAGGCTTTTGAATTCGTAGCACGCTGTAATGGACAACAGTATATTGTTTAACGTCTTGAGAACATGGCATTTCCTCTTCTGTAAGAATGGCGAAAGTGTGATAAGAAAAACACCTGGTCGAAAACAACTACTTTAAATTGACAGACATGCGCATGTTGCAAGTAGTTAATTCTTTCGTAATGGGTGCATAATCAAGAAACATAATGGAAAGCTGGTGTGATACAACACTTTCACTTCATAATTCACAGAACGCCAAAAACATGCTGTTTCCTAGTGAGTGCAATGGAAACTGCAATGGAAGACATCCGATTCATACACTTCAATTTTAATTATCACGAACATATGAATCCGCCTGATCATCAAAAACAGATATTCCGATGAGATGATGACAAAATGCTTGAAAAAAAATATGAAGACAGTTCCATCCAAGTAATAGTTAGTTCACTCACTGCCAATCTGCATATACCATACAGGAATGAAAATTCGTTTTGTATTTGCAAGAATTGGTGTTGCATGTGCCTGGGCATTTACCCCTTGTTTTAGAACACACTACTTGATATAATATGATAATTAACATACTAATTCATCTTTCATGATTGAAGGTGCCACTCATGTTCAAGATTATAACATTGTTAATGATTGTTCTAGCAGCATGCTCCCGAATGTGGCCGGGGCAGCCACAGTAATATGTCTGGGGGTTCGGGGCACCATAATCCCCCTGAGAAATTTTTGTGAATTTAGATGTCCCGAGATTGTCTCTGGAGTATCCTGAGAATTGAATTTAGAAGAATTTAGGAAGTCTCAAGTAGGCAACTTTTATGCAAGACCTCCTCAGGACTCATTCATTTATTGGGCACCATACCTTGTTTTAGTTTTGGCTCTCGTGGTCCGTCTATCTGGTCATTATATCCTCAGAGATACATTGAATCATGTAGAATTAGTCACTACTGAATTTTCATTTGTATACTCAGGGCCGTAGGACATGGGGTGCTTTGGGGGTACGAACAGACCCCCTAAAATATCAGAAGAAAATCTCAGGGTGGAAAGAACGGATTGGTTATATAATTCAAGTTCTGCAGGGAGGCTTACACAAAAACAGTAAGTATACTGTAGAATGTGTTCAATGTATGAAAGAGATTATGAATAAGGATATTTTTCAAACCAATAAATAGAGTTCTCAGGCAGCATCAAGCAATCCGAAAAACACTCATTGCTGCAGTTCTTACCTGGATAGGCCCTACCGTTGAGCCCATATGTCATAAAAGAATTTCTCTCTGTATGTAGCTTACATTTGTATTTTGTAACAATATCACTATGGAAAACAATATCCTGGAAAAACGGGGAGGCAACTGCGCCTCATTGTGCCTCATTGTAGCTATGGGCCTGCTTGTTTACATTACAGAAATTCTATTTCGATGTGATATGCATGAAATGCATGCACACCACTGTAGAATGACATAGTCACCGTGTGGGAGTCGCTTATTTCACATACATCTTTGGCATAAAACTTCTAGTAAAAGCATAAATTGAATAGTTCGCAGTTTTAAACCTGCACATAGAAATAACATAGTGTCACCAAAGAGACAAACAATTCTGTATTTCCATTTACCTACCACATGTGAGCAATGCAGATTGCAAAGACATGTTCAATAAATGTCGGAAATATAGTTTCAAGTTGTGGTGTGACCAGAAGAATTTTGACCTTGATGCAATTTCTGCAATGTGTTTTCCAATTTCCGACACTGTTTCTGAGTTTCCTGAGTGGCATTGTTAGTGAATTTATGAATCGCCTGCGAAAGTAATCCAATACCAGTTCACTGACCTGAGTATATCGATGGACTACAGAGCAGTTTTGAGCAAATATCCATAACAAGTGTGTTTGTGGAGCAGCTCTTGTGGAAACTCGCGTACAAGACAATTGATTTTGGTTTACACGTGATAATACCTTGAAAACTCATTTTAGTGTAAGTGTAGGGGAGCACAGTTGGACTTGGATCACTTGGAGAGTAAGGTTATCAACCCCATGTTCCGAATATCACCTTATATGTTATTCGCGGAAATATGAATTGAAATTGGTATAACGGTAGATCTGATGCTAAAAATAGTCATTACTAGGTGTAATAACTTGACCAGAATATATATAGATCATTTATCCGTTGTAAGTCATTCCTTATCAGGACAACTTTATCAACTCAGAGCGATTGTTTTACTATTTTGATGTGAGGTCACTCGAGGAACAGCGTCTTGAATATGCATACAAAAATATACATATTCTGTGACATCTAGGTCCAAACTGAGATATGGTATTACGGTATAAATGAATCTGCCCTTGTGAAAAACACGTGAGAATATTATCTATAATACAATACAATAATTATATTGGCAAATGTCCATTTTTTGGTTTCTAAGAAAACCCACTACTTCAACGTTGAAGCAGAGTGATTGTATTGTATGTTTGCCTGTGTAGGATTGGTGTAATTTCTGTATTGTATGAAGCGTCATATCAATGTGTAGCAGGTTCCAATGCAAAACATGACATCCTGTTGATTATGTAGTTATTTTCGATGAGCCATGCATCAAGACAAATATGCCATGTTTTATTCTTCTGGATAAAATCTACACCACCCAGTGTATGTTGGACTCCTCTGAGGAAATGCGATAAGTCCACGGTCCTGGGCAACTACATAAAGTCGACAAAATCAATTGGATGGAATAAGCTTCATCTGTCACAGTGAACTATTCACTCGCAAGATGAATCAGTAACTACCATTACTACAGACATGCGATTTTTCTTACTATCCTTAAGTCAATATCCATGCAAGTTAAATCATTAAAAGCGAAAACAGCAAAGGGGCCTAAAATGAATTTTCATTTGCCAAATTTAGTAGTTCCAATATAAACTACATAATTTTGTATATCCAAATCTCGGTGCATGGAGTGATATCACCCGAACATATAGCAGTGTATCAATATAAATGTGTTGAACGATAATAATTCATTCCCCATTTCCTTAACAGAATGGCAATAAATGCATGGATATTCAAACTAATGTGGGTTTTTTGGAAGCTACTCGACGGTACTCGTGTACATGTGCATTGAATGACTACTGAAATTCAGTTGACTTTCGATCTTCCTCTGATTGCGATGTTTTTGGATCGCCTGAGGGTAACTCCTCTCTGTTAGATATTTGCTATTTACTCATGCCAGGAAAGTAATTTATAGTGGCCATCCAATGCTGCTCATTTGTATTAGTTTCACACATAAGGTTAAGGAAATAAGCATCGCTATGAAACCACCAGGTAATTTGTGAGTTTTTGTGTAGTATGTGTGAATCAAGTTATCATCACAAACAGCAACATATTACAAACGAAAATAAAGACAATATTTCTGTGAATATAGCCTGATAAAACATAACAGGATAAGTTTAGTAATTTACTCCTGCAAATGAATACTGGTGGTATGTGCCCAGTAATGAAATACATATAGTGTTTGATTCATCTCTTGGCGATCAGACTGACACGATTTTTCCAGCTTTGTGGCATGGCAAAGAAGATCATATCAAACAGATAGGAACATTCAACAAAATGCGCTTATTCTCACAAAGTCTGATATCACTGAAAGGAATCCAGAAATACACCGACGTTCGTCGTGGGATTTGGATGGTGGTTTCAGTATGTAAAACCTGCACACTGCAATTCCAATTCTGGTACTTCATGAAATCGCCCAGATCATTAGGCAGAATGTTCCTGATTTCGTTACACGATGTATTGGACTCCATGCTATTGTTTAACATCTAAACAACAGGACATTTCCTTTCCTGAATGGTGAGATGTGATGAGACAAAAAACCGAAACAATTACTTTAAATTGACAAGCATGCGCACGTTGGAAGTAGTTCTTTCTTTTGTAATGCGAGTGCAATCAAGAAACATAATGGAAAGCTGCTGTTATTCAATGCTTACACTGTTGTTTATTTATCATGTTCATAGAACAATGAAGGCATGATATGTTCAAGAAAATGTGATGGAAACAGCGATAAGTGACACCCGCTTCTCCATATACACTTCAATTTCAATCATCGCAAACATATTAATCCAACTTAAATTGAAATTAAATTGATAACATACGAACCCGTGGGTTGTCTTCCAGCGCCACCCGAAGTTTGCCAACAAACAATTTCAATCAAACAATTTCTGGAAATTCCATTGGATTAAATGGGCACAACACATATGTTTCATAAAGCCCTCGACAGCGATATTCTGGGTGTGTTCGTTGTAAATAGAACGGATGGATTGTGGTCATAAACATACTCGTATATTCAGTATGTTTGTTTCCTTGAGTGTGAACTAATAATAACTAAGGTACGGATTCAAAGTCTGTTTTGTCAATCTAAAACTTTGAAGTGAATTTCTTTACATAAAAGTGAACACAATTGCTTATATCGAAATGAATTTCCGATGGACTAATATGCCATATTTCCCGAAAATAATTTGAAGGACAAAAATGTCCAATGAAAATGTTCCCATCATACTAAGGAGTAACACCAGGTCATTCAAAATATGTAAATGTATAGAGGTGTGATTAATATACACACCTGGGCATGGACACAGAAAGCGTATTCATAAAAACTCGGATATAAACCAACCTTTTAAATACGCATCAAGTGTTAATTTTTGACAGTAAGGGTCCAGTAACTGTTTGTCACTACACGGCATCGAAAACATGTATGCAGGTTGAGCTATGACACTTCAATCAATAAATATGGCTAATTGAGCCATATATACATGTATATATATATATACATACTAATCGATTTTTCATCCTTGAAACTGCCACTCACGTTATAACACTGTTCAAGATGTGCATCGTAGATTGTAGACATGTTCAATAAATCTTGAGGAATATGGTTAGATTGTCGCGTGACCAGAAGAATTTTGACCTTGACCAAATTTCTCCAATGTTTTGATTTCCGACATTGTTTCCGAGTTTCCTGAGCAGCATTTTCTGTGAATTATGAAAACCAATACCAGTTCACTGACCTGGATTTATAGATAGACTACGGATCAGTTTTGAGCAAATATCCATAACAAGTGTGTTTGTGGAGCAGCTCTTGTCAAAACTCACATACATTACGTTTCATAGTAGTTTACAATTAATAATACCTTTTGCAAAGGATATCACCTTAATTTTGAATACTTGGTGGGTCATGTTATTAAACACATGTTTCGTCTGCAACTTAGGCAGGAGAAATCTGATGCCAAACGTAGTCCTTACTAAGAGTAACAACCTGACCAGAATACAAAAATTAGGCCAAGGACCGAAGATAGGTTACCGGACAATGTTTAATATTTTAGATGTTAGCCAGGTCAATGGTTAAATTCAAGGTTAAGAGAATAATCAGCATATATAATATTAAGCATATATCATGTCCACAGTTGATTGCGAAGCTGTAAATTCAATAATCAGAGAGATATTAGCAATTTTGTGCTGTGGACTTGAAAATGAAGGCAAAGGTCAAATTCAAGGTCATCGAAATATTCAGTGCATATCATTTTCTATATGGCCACAATTGATTCCCAAGCCATACAGTCAATAAAGGAGCAAGATATGAGTCATTTTGTCCGGTGACCTTGAAAATGAGGTCAGAGGTCAAATTCAAGGTCATGAGAATTTTCAGCATATATCATTTTTCCTATATGTCCACAATTGATTCCTAAGCTGTAAAATCGATAATAAGTGAGATACTAGCCACTTTGTCCTGTGACCTTGAAAATGAGGTCAAAGGTCAAATTCAAGGTCATGACAATAATCTGCATATGTCATTTCCTATATGTTCATAACTGATTCCTAAGCTGTGAAGTCGATAACAAGCGAGATATTGGCCATTTTGTCCTATGACCTTGAAAATGGGGTCAAGGTCAAATTCAAGATCATCAGAGTATTCAGCATATATCATTTTCTCTATGTCCACAATTGATTCCTAAGCTGTAGAGTTGATAATAAGCGAGATATAAGCCATTTTGTGCTCTGACCTTGAAATTGAGGTCAGAGGTCAAATTCGAGGTCACGAGAATATTCAGCATATATCATTTCCTATATGTCCACAATTGATTCCTAGTCTCTAATCTCAATATTAAGTGAGATATTAGGCATAATATGTCCCATTATAAAGCATAGGAGAATTTAACATGGGAAAGTCCTATTTGGGCCGAGTTTTGGCCAAAATGGCCCACTTCGAGCGATTCAAGCGCAACGAAATTTATAGACATCATAGGAGTACATTTGAGGAGTGTTATATATCAAAAAGAAAAAAAGTTACCGAACAGATTTTGATAAAATGGCCGCCAAATTCCAAAATCAGGCATTTTTCGTCGAAAACGGCCGCCATTTTTGAAAAAAATGCGAAAATAAAAAAACTAAAAAATACGTCTTGAATTATTTTAAAGTATTTTTGTGCAAAATTTCAGAAAAATTCGCCCGTAAACAAAAAAGATAAAAATGTGGACGACGACGACGGACGACGACGGACGACGGACGCTACGCCATGCCAATAGGTTATCGGACCATAGGTCCGCTAACCTAAAAAAATCACTCATCCGTTCTATGTCATTCACCTATTCAGGTCAACTACAACAACTTGGAACGATTCTAATATATTTTCTGATGTGAGGTCATGAACGGAATAGTCACATCGAGCAGGAACAGCATATTTTGTTAACAGTGTCTCAAGCATGAGGAGCATGCCAGAAAATGGACAAAGCGAGAAAAGGCAGAAACTGATTCTCTGTCAGAATGGGTCAAACAGATTAGGTCATTGGTAAACAAACGCATTAATGTTTTGTCAAAGTCAGTTAGTACTAAATATATCTCTGTCTTCAATGATCCCGTGGTTACTAATAGTTTGTTGAAACTTCAAGAAAGGTTCGTCATTGTCCCTGCAGATAAAGCTTCTAATAATGTTGTTTTTGTTTGTAAAGCATACTATATACAATGCCTGTTTGACGAACTGGGTATTGCCAACAATACTATTTCCAATAGTACATACCAAGCCATTACCGTGCCCAAACAGGATATCTTATCAAATCATTTGTCTGTATTGCATTCGTTTGGTATTACTACCTCATGTAAAGATTCTAATCTACCGAACTTATATTGGATCCCAAAGTTGCACAAAAATCCACACAAACAAAGATATATTTCAGGTTCAGCATCATGTTCTACCAAAGCCCTTTCTAAAATATTAACTACTATATTGTCTAAAATTAAACAGGGTCTCCAAAAGTACTCTGAAACCATCTATTCTAGAAGTGGTATAAACCAAATGTGGATATTAAAAAATTCCAAATCTTTATTGGAATATCTACATTCTCACACACTTTCAAAAGTAACGTCTATCAAAACATTTGATTTCTCCACTTTGTACACAACTATACCTCATTCTGAACTGAAATCTCAGCTTAAAAAACTAATCAATAATTCATTTTTCTCTAAAAAGGGACAACGTCGGTACCACTATATTGTAGTTAAATATAATACCGCTTATTTTGTTAAAGGCGACTCTGATGCCCCATACAAATATACTGAAATAGATGTGGTAAATATGGTTAATTTTCTGATTGATAATATTTTTGTGGAATTTGGTGGTCGAATATTTCAACAAACTATTGGTATTCCCATGGGTACAAACTGTGCACCATTATTGGCAGACCTGTTTTTATACTCATATGAATCAGATTTTATCCAACATTTACAAAGAGGAGGTTCTAAGAAACTAACATGTAATTTTAATTTCACTTTCCGATACATAGATGATGTATTGTCGCTAAATTCACTTTCCGATACATAGATGATGTATTGTCGCTAAATAAAAGTTTGGTGATTATTTGGATGTCATATATCCTAAGGAACTTGAAATTAAGGATACTACAGAATCCGCTAATTTTTCCAACTATCCAGACCTGAGGTTGGAGATTGATAATGATTCTAACCTGTCAACTAGATTATATGACAAACGTGATGATTTCAATTTTTCCATAGTCAATTTCCCTTTTCTAAGCAGCAACATTCCTATGTCACCGGCATATGGTGTGTTTGTTTCTCAACTTATACGCTATTCCAGAGCTAGTTGCAAATATGAGGACTTTGTCTATCGAAGTGCCCAGCTAGTCTCTAAACTGCTACGACAAGGATATGTTTTACCAAGACTTATCGCTGCGTTTAAGAAATTCTATGGACGTCATCATGATCTGGTTGATAAATACAGCAAATCCATGTCTGCCATGCAACTAGATCTATTTTCATGTTAATTTTGGGGAATTCACGACGGGTGCCACTAGTGGGGCAGGAAATGCTCACTCTTTCCGGAACACCTGATTTCACCTCCTGATGGCCATTTTGGGGGGTTCATGAGTTTCACTGCCGTTTTTGTTTTCTCTCGCTTCGTGTGCCTGATGTGATTTTCTGTCCCCGGACTGTGAGATTGGATGACGGACCCTGTTTTGTTTGCTCACTTCGTATGCCTGATATGACTTTCTGTCCCCGGACTATGAAATTGGATAACGGACTCTGTTTTGCTCGCTCGGAATTTTTCGGGAATTCATGACGGGTGCCACTAGTGGGGCAGGAAATGCTCACTCTTTCCGGAACACCTGATTTCACCTCCTGATGGCCATTTACGGGGGTTCATGAGTTTCCCTGTCATTTTTGTTTTCTCTCACTTCGTATGCCTGATATGACTTTCTGTCCCCGGACTATGAGATTGGATAACGGACCCTGTTTTGTTTGCTCGGAATACTTGATACTGGGTATTGATTCCACGTCTATTCATACACAATTACATATAATTTTTGACATCTAGGTATTTCTCACTTGAGTCTTCATGAATCTGCACTTGTGAAATACATCTTCGATTTTCATTTATATTATTATTAAATATTGCAAAAATCCACTTTTTGGTACCTCCAAAAACTCACCACTTCAATTTGAAGCAGGATGATAGTATAGTTTTATCTCATGTGCAGAGACTGGTGTAGATTTTGTATTGTGTTACATCACAGTGCTCTAGGTTTCAATGCAAAACTACATTCCATAATGACTGTACTTATTTGAGACCAGTCAGAATGTTCCTCCTGCTTTGTACTGCAACTCTGACCTTTACTGACAAGAACCTGACTCATTTAACCATTTAGAACCACCAAATTCAGATAGTAACATTTAACTAAATGCACTTATTCACAAAGACTCTGACCTTTACTGACATGAATCAGACTCAATTCGTATGTTTAAACACCTGGACGTGAACACATTGTATCCATAAAAACTCGCATTTAATAAACTTTCAATTACGAACTTGAATGTTAACTTTCAAGTAGTGAAGGCTAAAAGATCAGTAATTGGTTCTTATCGCAGGGCGTGGTGAACAAAATGCCTGAAATGTATGCAGATCGAGTTTTGACACTTGAATCAATATATAATAATATACATACTAAACAAATTTTCACGATTGAAACTGCCACTCATGTTCAAGAATTCAACATTGTTAATGATTGTCCTAGCAGTATGTTTTCGGCCAACGATACCACTTACTTACATTACAAACAATGATATTTTGTTGCTATATGCGTAAACTGTATACATAACACGTTTGAAAAAGTAATCATGTAGGAGTGATATGTTTACACATACATCTACTGCATGGGACTTATAATAAAAATACCCATAAATTGAGTAGTTTGCAGTTTTAGGCCAAAAAAAAAGTATTATGGTTCTGGTTAGGCACGCGCATCAGTTTTAACCCTGCGCATCATTCGTTTTTTTAAAAACAAAAGAAATCGCACGCATCAATTTTGAGAGCTGATTTTCTTTTTTTTTTTAGTAAATTGACACCCCTACACCGATTTTTGGGAGATAATGATCAAGTAAAATGGTCCCGAGTGTCTTTGACATTGAAAAACGTGGTGTTGGCTGGCCAAACAGGGCAAATTCAACCGGGTCGCTCATCAACAGCCAATTTTAGGGGAAAATGGTTGGCCAAGGGGCCATATTTGACCGAATCAGTCATCAGCCCCCAATTTTAGCACCAAAAAAAGAGAAAATCTTCTTTTTCGGGGACCACAATAACCAGAACCATAATACTTTTTTTGGCCTTATACATACACATGGATATATTATTGTGTTACCCGAAAGAAAAACTAATGGACATTTTAATTCTGTATTAAATTATTTATATTGGCGAAAGTCTACTTCTTGGCACAACAAAAAAAACCTCACCATTTCGAAGCAAAATTATCGTATTGGTTTTTTTCATGTGTGAGATTCGTGTGTATGAAGAATTGTTGCATTTTGTGAAGTGTTATATCGATAGGTAGCGGGTTCCAATGTGAAAATCAGGTCGAGTTTGTAGTTATTCTCGATAAGCAATTATCCACCGTTGCTTTGTACTGCAATGTAAAGAACAATATGCCATGGTTTATTATTCTTGGTGAATTGTTACGAAAGTGCAAAAATGTAAAACTATCAGCCTTATCCATTTCATATTTGCCTGGGCATTTCTCCTCATGTTTTCAGACCCATACTACCTAATGTTACGTGATGTTCTTCTTGGAGTAATCAACATTATATCAAAAGTGGCATACTTATCTGACTGACCGCAAAAAACAGCGTTGTTTCTGGAAGAGCCATCTAATTCTGAACACAGCCTTATACATGCTACTGACAAACGTCGATTTTTATTTTTATCATATTACTTTTGTTCACGTGCACTGAATGACTGCTGGAATTAGGACGATATATTGAAAAAAATCCACAATTGGTGCTTCAGTTGAAAATTGAGTTTGGCATTGTTTTTCACTCCTATTTGAGTATTCCATATAATGGCCAACCATATTTATCATGGCCAACCATTTTTGTTTATTCATACACATTTCATATACCATGTATACACACCCACACTTCGGACTTCATCAACAGAAGTCACATGAGTGCATCTGACAGCACCAGCATGAAAACAGTGACCGAATTCCTCATGGAAAGATAATTAAAACATGACATTCTGTAATTGAGGCTTATCATGGCCAACCATTGCTGTTTATTCATACACATTTCATATACCATGATAACATCACTATGAAACCATTAACCAATTCCCGTGTTTCTTGCAGCATGTGTACATCAAACTAGCATCACAAACAACAATATATTGCTGACGAAGTTAAAGAGTAAAGAAACTAATAAATCTAAAAAGTGTAAAATCAGAAACTCACTCTCGCAAATGAACGCTGGTGGTTTGTGTGGAGTGACAAAAAGCATAAAGTGCCAGGTAACTTTCTGTGATTGTTCAGCTTGGTGTCACAGCACTGAAAGCGTTACAAACAGATAGGAAAATTCAACAATATGCACTAAGTCACACAAACTCTGACATCTTCACACAGGAACCAGATTCCATTAAAACACATCCACACTTCGAACTTCATCAGCAGAAGTCACACTAGTGCAACTGATATAGACCCAGAGCCCAGGGAGGTTTATTTGACTTTTTAGCGCCAAAGGATTTGAACGATGATTATGACAGGAAAATATGTCTAGAGTATGGAAATGAACGTCTGTCAAAATTCTTTTGGGCCGTTGTTGCGTAACCGGGCCGTTTCCATGGCAACCACTAGATAATCTACGAAACCCATTAAAACAATGATTTGGCCTCATATTCATAATTATTAAATATGATTACGATTCTTCAGCACACAAAGATAGATTTCAGTGCCATGCATTGTATCAGTGCAATATTTACAAAAAACGTCATTTTTTGTATCCATGGCAACGGACTAAATGCAAAAATTAGCAAAAATACGACTAAAATCCTTGCCTGGCAATGTGCTACTTGATACACAGTTCATATGGAATATCACCAGATATCGATTGCCATTACTTGGTGGACCATATGCTTGAATTTGACACCAATAGCCCAAATAGATACCCTCCATAACTCTCCAAAATACGTCAGTAACTTTATTGCAGAAATTTGAAGACGCCATTTTTCTAATTTCTGTTTTTGGCAATATATCGATAACTATTTATCCAATCACAAATACAAAAGTATCTATACCCATATTTTTATGGTCAAGGAACATGCCTTGGATATTTAAACTACATTTTATGCAAATTTACCTACTGAAACGTCATTTTTGGTATCCATGGCAACGGAGTGAATGTGAAAAATGAGTGAGAATATGATCAAAAGTATTGCTCGTCAATATACTTCTAAGTGCATATTTTGTACAAATATCTTCAAATTAATATCTGTCACAATGTTTGGAGGTCAATATCTTTCAGTTTGATATTTAATATCCATTATTAGACGCCTTCCAAAATAATCCCATAAACGTTAGTGAGATTATTATGAAAATTCCAATCCGCCATTACTGAAATTTCTACTTTTGCCAATATCTTGATAAATAATCATCCAATCACAATGAATAAGATGTCTATACCTATGTTTTAATGGTCAAGAAACACGTCTGTGCCATCAAGAGTTACAGTTCATGTAAATTTACATCATTTTTTTATCCCTGGCAATGGAATGAATGCAGAAACTTGGAAAAATAATTCCGAGCATGAAGACCAAGTAGAAAATAATGGACCAAACGACAGCTTATCAGATTATCACAGAAACACCAAGTAACATATCAAATGATATTTGTTCAAAGTTTTACTAATCATTCAGTAGTATTTATACTAGTAAATAGTAGCGCAAATGGGATGCATACTCATGTTACACTAGTATTTCTATATCATCAAATTGTAGTATGTCCTTTTGAAAGTTCCTTCTGTGTTACATCCTGCAATGTCCCATGTCAATAACTGCATTCTTTCATTCCCATTCGTCATCTGATTCATCGGAGTCGCATGTCGTTCCATATGACATCTCAGCATCCTCATCTGTTTTCTCTGATGAACGGTCCATTTCGAGGACCTGTGTGATACACTGAGGTACTTGATCACAGTCATACCATTTCACTTGGTATTTGTTTTCCACAAGCGACCACCCATATCCATTTGGTGAGACGTCACATGGCTTGGGGAGATTGGCATTGTTCCATGTATATGCGACATAGTTGCTTCTCATTGCCTTGTTGATGAGTGAAGACTGGCATGGTGGCATAGAGCTGGGATTTACTCCTTTGATTCTGGTGAGTGGATTGTCATCACTTTTTGGGGCATAGTTTCGGTGGAATGCAGCAAGTCTGACTTCGTTCACGTTTGACATATGTGCTTCACCATACAATGCACACACAAATTTCTCAAGTCCTTCCAAGACATCTGGAGAAATATCAAGTGATTTCCCAAGTTGTGAAAACGCTACTTGATATTGCTCGTTCATCAGAAGTAATTCCAGGGGTCGTACCTTGCCTTTGTTCATGAATGAGGCTGTCACGTCGCACCCTGTGTATGCATGGAAGCCTGGCAGACATTCAGCAATTTCGTTCTCTGCTAGTTGTGTAATGCTGATGAACCTTCTCGTGTTGGTGCTGCTCAATCCAACATCCATCCAGACTTCAGGTGCAGGGTCCAGTTGCCGAACATGATATGTGAGGATGACCAGGACATCAGTGTCATTGCTTCGTACAACCACAGTGGCGTTCTTATTCCGAACTGTGACATCGTAAAGATGGAATGCCATCCTCGTGTCAGCTTCTTCATGCTGGCATGCCAGAGCAGGTACCTCTGTTCTTATCAACACATCATCTAATGTGAAATATCTGTAGCACACAGTCTCAAAAGCGTGGAACACCGTCTTGTTGTTTAGGTACCGCGTATAATGAGGTTTGCTCCACTCACTGGCCAGAAAGCGGAAGAGTGCTGTTTTGAATCTTGGCGATTTCAAGGCTTGTTGCCAGTCTCGAGGACGTTTCTGCTCTGGTCCAGTGATCGCGAACATGACTTCTTCTTGCCCACGCCGACTTCTCTCTGCCTCCTTGAGTGAGGGTTCCTGGTATACGTCACATACAAAATGAACTTCAGGTGACATGCTACACAACTTCTGAAGGATGTCTTCAGCTATCTTCCCAAATGACAAAGGTGGGGAGGGCAGTGTGTGGAGGAGAAAAACTGCATCGACAATGGTGACGTCAATCTCCCCCGGATATTTGCTGTCACACCTTTTCTCCATCTGATGCATGAGTTTGGCTTTGTCAGTCTTATTCAGGCTGCCGTCAAGATGTCCCAGTGCCAACGGCACAGGTGTCAGAGGATGTTGGAACACAACTTCAAGATCAATATTCTGCTGTGTGCTCAGGTAAAGTAATCTCCCGAAGATATCTCGTGTGCCTTGAAGCTCAAGAACTTTCAGTTTTTCAGTCTTACTTCTGCTAACAACTGCTGCAGAGGCAAATGTCTTGATTTTTCTTCTGGGAATGGGTTTCTCGAACCGAGTGGCATCTGCTCTACATTCTTCCACAAATTGGTTGCTCCACTCTTCACCCTTGTCCACGCATGAAAGCAGATCAGTTTTGATGTCGTCTGCAACCTTGACTCCTGTGGTTAGACAATACAGGTTTTCATCATCAGTCTGAGTGAAGGGATTCATGGTATTTTCTATACCATCCATCAGCTTCTTCAGGTCTTCATTGTCTTTTCGGATGCGATATGGCTTCAAAGTTTTTGAAACATCTTCTGCTGATTTCATGCCACAGATATTTAGGAGGTGTCCAACAATAGCACTGCGAACAGAACGTGTCAACGTCCATCTTCGTCTTGCAGGGTCTGACTGGCTGAAGGCTGTGATACCTGTTGACCTTGATGCAGCATCAGCATTGACTGTTTGTTCTAGGGAGATGTCAATTGCAGACCTAGCGAAAGTCTTGGCAGTCCTCCTTATGGACAAGGCCCCATTCATCAGAATCTGTCTGACCCCAGGATGAGTCTCATCCATATTAACCAAGTTCAGGAAGAATCTTGTCATCCACCTGGCATAATTTGGTCTGTGGGTGCTGAAGAAAATTGCCCGCATCTGGCCAAGAGTATACGTGAATAAATCTACATCGTTTGTCCTGCTGGCTCTGTGGAATCTTAGAAAGATTTCAACAAGATGAATGTAGATCATCCAAAACCTTGCCGTGGATCCATGTGCTCCATCCAACGTTTTCCGTCGGTACTGCTCATATTTGGTCATGAAGTTACGGTATGCTTCTGACACTTCAACGGTCTGAATCAGCTGGGGGGAAGGATTCTGTTCAAGCTCCATCAAAGAAGACATTAGGTCTTCTGGCACTGGCTCTACTTCATCCACAAATTTCTTGAAGTGCAGGCTGCTGAAAGCAGTTGCTAGTAGTAGGTGCAACCTTTTGCATCTGTGATCAATACAAAAAGATATCATTAGTTGATTATATGTTGTGGGCAATGACAACGTGATTATCATGACCTATTTATAAACAATGGTTCATATTATCTCACCTGTTGTAGTGTTTCCCGGAAATGAAACCATGTAGGGAACCTGGAGCGAGAACACCAGTCTCTGTGAGGAGCTGTGGCCCACCTGACCCATCAATGATGTATCCAAGGGAACCAAAGTATGCCATTTCAGTGTGGAATGCACCAAAACATACAAAGATGTTGTCGAAGGTAGGTAGATCAGCAGCCTGAATTTGCATTGCAGGTTTGGCGATGGCCAGGTCGTAATGCACAACAATATACTGGTCGCCACACTCGTGTGCTACTCTTTGTGATATACGCATGGTCTCGGCAACTACATCGAGCCGTGTCGGGGGCAAGTTGATATTGTCCATGTACGCTATCCTTTGCAAGGGCAGGTCATCTTCAGTTACTCTGGCGTTCCATCCAGTCCACATGGGGACTTTTCCCAGTTGGGTCAGCATCACCCAAAGTATGTCACGACGTTCAACATCAGTAATATTCAATGGTCGTGGCAATTTGCTTTCAGAGTAGTCGAATAGAGTTACTTTGGGTTTCTTTCTGTACGGTTCCAGCGATGTTTCCTTCAAGTTGAAAGCCCGCTTGGAGGCTTTTCGTCTGGTACCCGGAGTGAGAACACAAGCCTTCTCGTATTGTTCTTCAGGATTTGGCCTAGATGGCACAATGTTTTGATAACAAATTCCCACTGTGTCATGCAAGGTATTGCTTCCAGAAAGTGTTTCATTCCGCTCGTCATAATTGTCCCAAGCAATTCCAGTTGAGAGTCCACTCTCCTGAACTATCCCGTCTGGTGTTGAAAACTTCCGTTCTGCAATGTTTGTAGCCAAGTCAGTTTCAATTTCCTCAACGGCGTGGTAATTGATGCAGTGTCCAAGATGGTTCATGATCTCAATTATTCGCCGACTACCTGTTAGACTCTTCAATGATAATCCCAAGCACAGATGTTTTGATGGTTTTGTTCGTCCCCGGGTAGTGACATAGAGTACGTCGTCCGATACTGACTGGACCAAGCGTTCTATCCGCTCACCTTTGTCTGATCTGTCACCTGTGTATAAGACTCTGAAGAATTCTCTCAGTTCTTTCGGTACACTGCCTTGTCCAGACAGGAGTGCATCTGATGTGATCGGGTTAGGCAGATCCTGTTGATTCCTTTGCATGTCTAGGATTGCTGACCTTTAATTTGAAACAACTTTTTCATTAAAATGAACTATGTATTGCAGTAAACTGAATGTATTCATTGTAATGAAATATGATTTACACGTTTACATCATGGTGCTGAAACTAAACACCCCACATAATGAATTATGCACCCTATTTTTTGCTTCCGCGCCCCAAATTGCAAAAAAAAACATGACCAGCCTAAATTTCCTGCCCGCAAAATAATGCAGAAGGGCAGGACATGAAGGCACAATATAAATAGCAGTGCTTAATAACAGCGGAAAAATCCTAGAATATGATTTGTATATTTTCAGAAATCATTTGTATAGGCACAAATTTTGTTCATAAGCTGATCCCTGAGATATTCACTTTATTAAACGTATATGTAATGATTTTGTGTGTATACTACCCCTCTCTCTGACATTTGCACCCTATTTTTTGCTTCCGCGCCCCAAATTGCAAAAAAAAACATGACCAGCCTAAATTTCCTGCCCGCAAAATAATGCAGAAGGGCAGGACATGAAGGCACAATATAAATAGCAGTGCTTAATAACAGCGGAAAAATCTTAGAATATGATTTGTATATTTTCAGAAATCATTTGTATAGGCACAAATTTTGTTCATAAGCTGATCCCTGAGATATTCACTTTATTAAACGTATATGTAATGATTTTGTGTGTATACTACCCCTCTCTCTGACATTTGTGATGATGCACTAGGACACGTACATACATTTATGACAGGGTGCATAATCCATTCCAGAGTGCGTGTCGTTTGTCCACCGGGAATAAAGGCACAACGGTATAATGGGGACAGTGGAGATTTAACACACTTTAGCTCACCTCAGATGGTAGGCGGTTTCCACCACTGAATTCTCATCAAAATTTGCTCTTCTCACTGCAATATCTGGGCTGATATTGCTGTTGTAGACAATGATGCCGGACTTGTTTGATGATTTCATTGTTTTCAGGTGACCCGGGTATTCCTGCAGTATTTTGTCACAGAGACGTCCTGCCGGATAGCTGGATTCGGTTTCAATTTCTAGCATGTACAGCTTGTGCAGTGACGTCAGAAACTCTGCACCTTCGTTATCTATCAGTGTGGTTCGTATGTGCTTTTTCAGTATTTCAAAAGCCTCTTGGTGAGATCTCATCTTGTCTGAAGGTGCGTCTTGTAGTGATTGATGTGCGGCTCTATGAATATAGTTTCGTCTGCAACTGTGGTGATATTTGACTTCCTTGGATATTGATGCTATACGGTCCAGCAAAATTTCGTCCTTCAGGGTCTGTGCAGCCTTCTTGATACTTGCTTCTGCGCTGTCTACTTTACACGACCCCAAACTTTCGCGCTTGTCCTTCATTTTCTTTGTCATCTTTGAACAGAAAAGACATTTCTCCTGGATAGAACCTGATGCCAATGATGGGGCCATGACAGCTGCTGTAGATCGCAACATGTATTCAGCAGAGGAACCTTTCCCTTCTTCAAGGTTGATTGTAGTAGTGTGCTGGGCTGTGAAATTGCTATAACAAGTCGTATGGTACCCTATGGTTTCATCGATTTGAGATGGCAATTTGATAAGATGATATTTTGATGTTTTGTTTCTTTGTCGCCGGAGCTTGTCCATTTCCGTGACTTTCGCCCATCGCTTCTCATCGAACGGCTTCACATCCTGCCCTCTTGCCCTCCCACCACCAACATGCAAGACACAGGTTCGACTACCACTGGCCATGTTTGTTATTTGGATTAACGTTGACCGCGCTCGCACTCATATTCATGCAGGTCAATAAGCTGGAAAACAATGAGAGTCTACGACAATACCACTAACAAAGTTTTTTACGATACAGCCACCACAATCATGCATACAATTTGTTTATCACATACCTGATTATCTCGGTAACTTGTACAACCTATGTCTCATCTTATCCATACATAGTAATTGAAAAGCCGATAATCCATCCATTCCGTCAGATTATTGGATTCCCAATGATTTAACATAATAAATGCACAGAGCACTAGATTATTGATATGATGTCACTCATTGTTATTTTCTGTAATTTTACGTTTTTTGACCGATTATTGGGACCAGGCAAAAGATGGATCCAATTGCAGCATGTAATAAGCAGATACTCTGATTGGCTGTCGTTTGGTCCATTATTTTCTACTTGGTCTTCATGCTCTGAATTATTTTTCCGATTTTCTACATTCATTTCGTTGCCAGGGATAAAAAAAAATGATGTAAATTTACATGAACTGTAACTCTTGATGGCACAGACGTGTTTCTTGACCACTAAAACATAGGTATAGACATCTTATTCATTGTGATTGGATGATTATTTATCAAGATATTGGGAAAAGTAGAAATTTCAGTAATGGCGGATTGGAATTTTCATAATAATCTCACTAACGTTTATGGGATTATTTTGGAAGGCGTCTAATAATGGATATTAAATATCAAACTGAAAGATATTGACCTCCAAACATTGTGACAGATATTAATTTGAAGATATTTGTACAAAATATGCACTTAGAAGTATATTGACGAGCAATACTTTTGATCATATTCTCACTCATTTTTCACATTCACTCCGTTGCCATGGATACCAAAAATGACGTTTCAGTAGGTAAATTTGCATAAAATGTAGTTTAAATATCCAAGGCATGTTCCTTGACCATAAAAATATGGGTATAGATACTTTTGTATTTGTGATTGGATAAATAGTTATCGATATATTGCCAAAAACAGAAATTAGAAAAATGGCGTCTTCAAATTTCTGCAATAAAGTTACTGACGTATTTTGGAGAGTTATGGAGGGTATCTATTTGGGCTATTGGTGTCAAATTCAAGCATATGGTCCATCAAGTAATGGCAATCGATATCTGGTGATATTCCATATGAACTGTGTATCAAGTAGCACATTGCCAGGCAAGGATTTTAGTCGTATTTTTGCTAATTTTTGCATTTAGTCCGTTGCCATGGATACAAAAAATGACGTTTTTTGTAAATATTGCACTGATACAATGCATGGCACTGAAATCTATCTTTGTGTGCTGAAGAATCGTAATCATATTGAATAATTATGAATATGAGGCCAAATCATTGTTTTAATGGGTTTCGTAGATTATCTAGTGGTTGCCATGGAAACGGCCCGGTTACGCAACAACGGCCCAAAAGAATTTTGACAGACGTTCATTTCCATACTCTAGACATATTTTCCTGTCATAATCATCGTTCAAATCCTTTGGCGCTAAAAAGTCAAATAAACCTCCCTGGGCTCTGGGTCTAATAGCATCAGCATGGAAACTGTGATCTATTTTCTCATGGTGAAACGTTCAAACATGACATTTTCAGAGATTGACATTCTGTTAATGAGGTTTAAAGCAGCTGCCTTCGAAACCAGTCAAATGTTTTTGAGAACTATATTTCATACTAATCATGCTAAGCTAACTGAATGAAACATACTCACATCAAATGTAATAAAAATAATCAGTCCTCAGGGAAATTTTGCTCATTTGAACAGGCGGTTCTCGCGTAAATACAGGAACTGTATCCATCACACACATATGTAAACAAAGCATAGAAGTGCGAGATAGACTGACAATTCCACGCACATCATGGTATATCACTGCTTATGTTCTCACAACTACACTATATATGCACATACGAACTGGAAAAAGTACTCGACGTGGATTTTTTAGCGCGATTTGAGCATTTGTTTACATTCGGGTTTGATGGGTACACTTCGTTTGTTTATTTACGAAACCGGTACAAAATGGGCACTAAAACAGATGAAAAGACAACTCGGAAGGACTGTAACATTAAAATCGTTGAGCACACCTTTTGTTGTATTGCATTAGATCTGTTTAACAAAAAATTTATTTTGAAAAAAATATTTCATACATTCGAAGGCAGCAGCTTTAAAAGGATTTGGAGTTACAAATTTGACAGCTGTGTTGAGTGATTATTACCTTCCCTCACTACAAGATGCCCAACATTCGCCTTGACAAAGATACCTCAGACGGATCCTTGTCTTGAGGATCATGAAAAATATGTGATAATAGGACTTTGTGTAAACCATGTGCCATGTTAATAATCTTCATTTACTAATGTGAAATTCTAGCCACGAATACAGTTCCAACAAATTATGCAAACCCCTTACACACAAATTGTCGTCGGTAACCAGCAGTCACATATCGTTATGAATTCGTTAATTGGAGGGTTCTGGTGACGTGTTTGATGGATATCTAAAATTATGAAGAAAAAAATATTTGGAATGTTAATGAACACGAATATATTTGCCTACATACTATAAACACTTTAAATGTTATTATCAAAATAATTGTCTCCATTATGTTGCGATGTTTTTCTGTATGTCATAATAATCTCATTATATCCTGATATCCATCATTGTTATATCATGTAATTATTTCGTGATATCAAGTTATTACGTGAATCTCGTAATATCGAGATTTGATGCTATCATAAAAAAATAGAGGATTCACCTTTGGCCAGAAATGGGCGGGTATAGACGGATCCAATAACGTGCTTTCAGTGAGTAAGTATTAGTTTCGTACAACATTTGATGTTATAACAATGAATATTTATTGCCATATCATTCATCTGTGATCAATCGAGTAATATCCACTTTCAAGGCAGAAATATCGCGGAAATTCTATAATTGTTCTATATCGTGAGTGGGAAATGCAGATTTTAGTTGCGTTATTTCAAGGCGTCACAACGAAACAATTGATCAAGGAAAGATTGGTCGAGGAGTGGTGGTGACTCAAAACAAATGAATGAATCGATTAGAAATCTTCCTGACCCACATATTGATTGCTGTTGCGAAATTGATGTGACGATATTTAATTCTTCTTGCAGTTGAATGTGTATTATATTTTCGTCATAGAGATTAGACAGCCTACTTCTACTCATTATCTGGTGACTAGTTTGGAGAGTCATTGATAATCGAACACCAGCCAATATAAGTGTAAAATTATGCTATAATTTTCAAGTAGAATATTTGAATCGGCATAAATAACACTGCTAATAACGAACAGAACTGGTTTATGACACACAACTTCCAGCAAATTCAGCATCGCTACTACTCCACGCTTGAGAATGTTAAATGTCGAACACTTAATTCGTCCAAGTTTAATTCGTCCAAGTTTATCAAGTTCGTAGTCAAACGTTTCTACATTCCAGCCTATTATATACTTGGTATCTTACCATCCTGTGTGCACACACAGTATCTTGATAAACCAACTAAAAGTCCAATAATGAAACAAACCATGGATCCAACCAAACCTCGAACCCAAAACATGTATGGTTCATTCTCACAGTGTACTGTGATCTGCTTGTGTAGGTCTGGACCATCATCATTTCTGCCACAAAATGAAAACTGAAAACACAAAGTGTCTAAGCCATGCCTAGGTAGAAGTGGGGTCTTTTGTACTTCAATACTTATAGGAATAAAAGTGTTTGCTACCTAGGGTGGCGAGTTCGTGTTCCTATTGTACATGCTGTATTCTAGATTAATTGTGTGGTGTACGCTTTATCTCTCTCTCTAGCATTTCCGTTAGTTTGAACTACATGTGTGGAAATGTACTCAGCAGATGCCATGCCCACCTAATATGGAGTCTCCAGTAGCCCGGCTTCCATTATCATTATTACTGAAGTTCCTGGATTAATAATGGATAAAAAGGCTAGGTGCTTCCCTACTCTTCAACATGGGGTTCGTTCGTCAAGAAAACGAAGGACCAATCCCGGGGTGTTACTATTGCTGAGCTAGCGTTAAGAATGTGATACTCAATCATATCTTAAAAATCGACATAGAAAGATTGCGAAAAGCAACTATTCATACACCAAGTAGTATATTAGTGCAGACATTACCCGTCAGTCTATGCAATACCCCTAGATTCATGCCAGCAATTCGTTGGTGTATTCAATTCAATTCCTGTATTTTAAGTTATTGATACATTATATACAATATAAATAATGAATAATTTTATAATAATGAAGGATGGTCACTGATACATTACTATTGTAGACCATGCAAGGGGTCCGTTGCTCACACTTTTCGACGAATATATCATGACAAACCAGCGTCCGCGTTGGATTAGATCTATTGTTCAGCAATCATGAGTGTCATGGTACAATGCCCGTACAATGTTCTGGCTATGCCCATACAAGGTAAGTGTATCTATCAAATTGATACGGAGGTAAATTGAAATGACAGGACATTGATTATGATGTAAGTGGCCCCCTTATCAATGAAACTCGAATTGAGTTGTATTTGCCAGTTAAATCAAGCAGTAGATTGATTCTGACGACTGAGAGCTTTTGATGATATATTGTGGCAAATTATCCTACCTTTATGGTAGCAAAAACTCTCTTTTGCAATCACAGGATAACATAACTCGAGAACATAGCACTTCAAGTGATTATTTTGTGTGTAGTGACCGGAGTAGTTGATGATGGAGGGGTATCAATCTGTTGCAGCTTCCAATGTCCACAACAGTATCTATTACTGTCAGTAGTTGTCTTCAATCAGTCAGAATGTTCTCTGTGCTTTGTAGCGCAACATTGAGGCAAACACTTATGCTGTGTTCTCCTGGGTGTTCGTCTCGTTTTGTGAAATCTACACTACCCAGTGTATTTTGCAGTCCAGCGTCTGGGGACGTGTGTCCGCTGATGTAAACGTCCACATCAAAGAGGACAATTTAAAGTGGTTGAAATATGTTTTATTCTGTGGGAGATTAGTATTTACTAGTCAAACTCGCTACTACAATTAAATCAGAGTCTCAAATACAAACAACTGGAATAATCATGGAACCAATAGCCAAGTAGAGAGTATCCGAGCGAATCAGTTCCTCATTCAATCCCAAAGCTCAGTGTCAGACAAAATCGAGGAAACTTTAAGGACTTCATGAATCTCATATATGGCCATAAGGAGTTGAAATCATAAAAGAATGAACATTTCCTACCCTACATGTGGCACTGGTCTTGAATACCAATGAATTAATATGCAAACAAATCCTTTCACATGTTTGGTGTATGTATCAACCAGACAGTTATAACGCCCGTAGTCCTATAAATTTTCTCAAAGGTAGCTATTAGTCTTGGTATCTGCGTCGCAACAGTTATGAGACCAACTGGGAGCCAACTAGCCCGTGAACCCCACATCTGCAATTAGCTTTATGAGTAGCCTATGACAAGCACACCATATACTGGCGAAATAGAAATGTTGCTGCTTAGAACCGGGAATGTGACTATGGATAAAAGCAAGCAAATCGTATTAACTATGCCAATTCTCAGTGATAACAAAATATTAATAGCTGGCTAGAATTTATTAATAGCTAAAACAAATAATATTTTGAAAAGTGTTCACCCTGAAGAATTGAATCATTATCTTCTGCATGGCATAGCAATAATTATAGGAATAATTATATTAACTCCTTTTTTTGCACTTGTACACTGAATGACTACTGATATTGAAAAAGGGTATTAATAAAACTCCATGATTGCTGCTTCAGCTAAAAATTTCGACGAAAGTTTTTAAACGTGTTATTTGCTCATTCCAGCAAAGTAAGCTACAAAGGCCATCCATTGCTGTTTAGTCCATTTATTCCCACACACCATCCGCAGGTTCAGGAAATGCAACTCCTCCGAAATATTATCCTGAAATATGACTCGTTAGTGTGCCATAAGAGAAGCGTTCGAATGAGGAGCCACTGGAGTCCACTATGAACTCATCACCCAGTTTCACGTAATTGGAAACAAACTTATTTCCGTGGATGGATATTATGGTTTCAATGAGGACTTACGGTTGGAAACAGAGTCGAACAGATCAATCTGAATGAATATACAAACTAGATACATCAAAACATGAAACATCAATATGACACAATAGTCAAAACATTTGTTTATATTATGATCTTGAACAAAATCCACACCATTACTGTATTTCATTCTGATTTTGTTTATAGGGGAATGATGGATTGTAACTCTAAGCTGTTATTTCGAATCAGTATCCTCACCAACACAAAATGACATCTGGAGATTTGGAAGACCGATTATTGACAAAAACACATTAGGGTTCTATTATACCTATATTCACAAGACGCGACAAATGGTCGATACACCTAGGACATAAAGGTAATATGAAAACTAAGAGGTGACGAGATGAGTAACAGAGTGTCTGAGCCTAGCAATAATGCCAGGTGCCCTACCCAAACTAAAGAACATCAGTCAAGCTCCATTAGTATCATTCAACTATGTTGATTGATTGCTTCATTATCATTCGTATATATTCATGCACGTTACCACTATTATTTGTGTGGATCATTTTAGATTCATAAGTTATGTTTGAATACACACACTGCACATATGAAGTGTCACTCCCTGCACTATGAGACATGCTGCATTCCTTTTCAACTCTGATTTGGCTCCAAAATGACCAAACAATATTTGATATTAAGAACAAGCTCTAGTGAGGGACCCGCTCAGATGGGCTAAAATGTGAAATTCCTTTGATTGTTTTAGCACTTTCGAACAGTCATCAATATGACATTATACATTTGAAAACATAAAATTGAATGAAATATTCTATATCTTGTGGAACTATGGGTAATCTTACCCCCAAATTACCTCCAAAATGGGTCATTTTTGGCCATTTTCACTAAAATAAAATTTTAACAAAAACGACGAGACAAACTTCTCTGAAGTGTTGTGTATTCATCAACGGACTGGTGTGCATGATTTTAATATGAAGAAATATGGGGGCCACCATTCTCATTTTCTCGCTAGAGGCATCCATACAGTCCCAGATCAGAGCATTTTACCGAAATATACTAAAATTCCGGAAAATTCATTGACTTTCACAACTTTAACGACATAAAGCAAATGGTGACCCCCATGACCCCACGAGTACCTGACATAGATATAATAGTAATACATGTATTCGATACACGTATGGCAACACAATATTCAAAACATTATTCTATAACCATGGTTTGTTTCATGGGAATTGATAATTCCCATGAAAATGTTTTAATCGAAACATCTCTTGTAAAATATATGTTTCAAAATTAGAATATTTTGAAAAATAATTAATTTCATTGTTTCGTTTGTCAAAAGATGCGGTCACTCACCAATTGGTCTTGTATGTATTAGCATATTATCTAATATTTTATTCAAAGATTCCAATAGGATGCCAACAATATTCAACATTTTGGGAAAAGAATGAATCCCGTCCAAGCGTTGATATCTGAAGCTAGACTTGGGCTGATGGTTTCTTGGCGGTCTGTGGTGGGTTCTAAGCGGTTCTGAGCACGTATTCGTACACTTGTGCTATCGCTGAACCGCACATCTGGGAGAGACTTTTCCATGGAAGGAATTATTCATCATGTTGATACTATTTTTTTCAGTGTTTTATTTGAAATTCAAGCTCCAAGCACCCTGCACGCCGAACGTTATTCGACATAATTGTTTTGTGTTGGGGTCAGGTCATTTTCATCTTCACGTTCTAATGCCCTTCATGCACGTTTTATGCACGTCTGTGTATCCTACAAAATCATACCATACAGTGTAGAATTATGAACAAACCTGAACAAATGCACGGATCTGTTCATATTTACATCCTATTCTATCTGGAGAGATTTATTCTGTTGTATTCTAGTCACAAAATCGTGTTCGGAAAATTCAAGAAGGGGTTACAATTAACAATTACATGCAGATGAGATTTCTTTGATTAGAAACAGGGGGGACCACTCCGCAAACGTTCGCCCGATAGGCGGTTTTGAATGCACTGCAAGCAAATAAAGAAAAAAAAGACATCGTTTTGAGTGTATCACGATTTATCGATTTATTTTATCCACCTAAAGTGGCAGAGAGTTCATCGTATTTGCTTTATTCGTATGTAGTATTTAAGATACAATCGACTTATTCCATTCAGATCATAAGAAAAACCTTACTGAAACAGCAGATGTTTGACACGAATCCAATTGAAAAACCAATTGACTGTACACAAATTCTGGGATTTCATGATGAAATGCAGATGATATATGAAAGTATGTGGCCATTTGATATGTCACGCCACAACTGCGATGTTCAACCTAAGTGACAAGTAAATTTTGGTACCTTACAACCGCACTGAGAAGCAAAACAACCACGGGGAAAATTATGTACTTAGTCACACAAACTCTGACAGTTACAGTCAAGCATCATGTTTTATTGACCGAAGTCACATTAGTGCATCTCACTGCGAACGGCGTGGTAATTCTGACCGATTTTCTCGCGGTAACAAGTTGAAAACATGACATTCTCAGACATCGTAACTTTGTTAATGAGGTTTTGAGGGAATTGAAGTTGTAAGAAATATGACAACTCATTATCCGTGTTGAGTTACCAAGTGATGTGTAAACATATCGTCCCTCGCTACAAGTTACAACCAAATCTCGTGTGCTGATCCTTGTTTTGCCTAGATGTATCAATACCCGTGGATTGACATTTCACAGTATATACATACGGAAATAAAAAAAATGTGCGACTATAAGCAACATCGTAGACAATAGAAAAAATGTACAATGAAAAAGTGGGTTAATTTTTCACAGTACTGGGGACGTGCGGCAGAATCCGGCTCTGGCAACTGACTTGTATGCTGTTGTTTGTTGAAGAAGTGTTGAGTCAGTTTTGGATCCTAGTGATCATGCTGGCGTCTAGTGACCCAACATATCCGCCAGGTATGTAGGGATTTTGTTGCAGAGACTTGTGGATATACGCGAACTTACAGGGATATGTGGGGTAGAGTTCCCATTGCCCTCGTCATTAGTGCTGTGTAACCAGTTCTCCAAATATTTTGTGACAAAGATCTCGGGTATCCATGACGCCATTTATCAGAAGATCCAAAGCGAGTCATTGCCTACCAACTGGGAAGGTGATGTTTAAGATTCCCCTACACCACTCATGATCGCCTTCCGTCCAGTTACTACAGCTGAACTAGAGAGCATCGTCAGCTCCTCAAACGACAAGACATGTGCCTTGGATCCATGTCCTACAACGCTGATAAACAGACCATGGATTTGCAAATTCCAGTTCTGGTTGAACTCTTCAATGCCAGCTTTACACAAGGAATGTTCCCTAGTCACTCCAAGAACGCTGTAGTTAGACCACTCCTGAGAAAGTCAACATTGGACTCTTCGTTGAAGAAAAGCTATAGGCCAGTATCTAATCTAACGACCATTATTATCATTTTTGCGGGCGCTGCTGTCCGTTAACGAAACAATACACGCATGTTATTCACGCAGCCGATGACATCAAATAACGTTTTCGACTACCCAACACAAGACGCGGGCCTCGAATGAAACTGCTCTTCATTCGACGCCAGCGTCTTGTGAAACTAGTACAAACGAGTGTGCTTTGACCAGAGTGGGAATCAGAGCAATCGGAACAGTCAAACACAAAATGCAAAATTGAGTCGTCCGTCAAATGCTACACAGGTTTACTGTTCTTATCAAGGATTTCAAGTTCTAGTCAGACTATGAAAATGACCCTCCTTGGGTCATTGGACGCCTTCCAGACTCGCCAAGGCTCGGGCAGACAATGACTCAGGCGTCCAATGGACCAAGTCGGGCCTTCAAACCGCCACACCGCCTGGCAAACCATCGTTATTGTTATATTGGTAAGTGGCTATAAAAGCTTGCCATCCAGCGTTTGAACGTACATATTGAGTCCTTGGGACGGTTTGAGGTGTACCAGTCAGCGTATACTGGTACACCAGTACGGCATTGTTAAAAGTCTTCAATGACATCTCCATGTACCTAGATGAAGGTCTTGTCGTCATGCTCGCCATGATCGATTTATCTGCTGCCTTCAACACCATATCACATGAGAAATTGGCACGTCTGTTGGAGGTCGAATATGGACTCAGAGACACTGCGCTGTCATGGTTCATCTCCTACTTATCGGGGCGGTCACAGCATGTGACAATTGGCTCATAAACGTCTGAAAAGACAGTGTTACACCGAGGGTGTCCCCAGGGATCTGTCCAGGGGCCAGTGTGTTACAACATGTACACGGCTCCTCTGGTTCGCATCA
Source organism: Terebella lapidaria (assembly GCA_949152475.1). Lineage (NCBI taxonomy): Eukaryota > Metazoa > Annelida > Polychaeta > Terebellida > Terebellidae > Terebella > Terebella lapidaria. Next base: position 32,154,753 of record OX424567.1, on the reverse strand, counting down.
TCAATGCCCATGGCCTCCAATACCATAAATACGCAGATGACCTTTAAGTCTATGTGCAGTGTAAGGTCAACGACATACCCTCAACCAAAGCCAAACTGGAGTCTTGCCTGAGTGATGTGAGGAAATGGACGTTGCGCTGGCAGCTGAAGATTAATGACGAAAAAACGGAATTCGTACTCTTCAGCAACCCACGTGTGGCATTACCAGCCATTTCTCTCCGACTGGGTGGGAGTGTTCTCAGCTCAACTTCGTCGGTCAGAAACCTAGGGGTTACTTTTGATCGCAGGTAAGCACGTGACAAGCAAGTGTCAAACGTCATCAAAAGTTGAAATCATGCTCTGAACCAGATTTCACGTATCAGGAACTACATAGACTCAACAACATGTAAACGAGCCGTGCATGCGTTCATTCTGAGCCGCTTGGATTATTGCAATTCACTATATTCAGCTTCGACTACAAGATTGCTGGACAGGCTTCAGCGAGTACAGAACAGAGCAGCCAGACTGGTCCTAGTACCGCGCACAGGACGCCATGACATTATCCATGTGCCACCTTTTCTGCAACAACTCATTTGGCTACCCGTTCGTCTGAGAATCATCTTCAAGGTGTGTTGCATCATTTTGTCTGCATGGTCGTGCAACTGTTTACATGCAGCAACTGATCCAGCCTGCATCAAGACCTGGGCGTCTGCGTCAACCCCACAGACTGGATCTGGCCATTCCAAAGACGAGACGAGAAGGTTGGGTCGGCGTCCTTCGCAGTCTATGGGCCTACAACATGGAGATCAATACCTCTTGAAGTAAGAGACACAAGGAACTTACTCACATTCAGAAAAAATCTGAAAACTTATCTTTGGAGGACATTTCTCACCTAAACATTTCATGTCTGTTTTTATAGGTCTTATTTTGTTTTAGTCGTACATGTACTATCCTTGTGTCTATACATTTCAAAGTTTTTGTACGGCGCACTGATGGCTTTGCCGATTTTCGCGCTTTTATAAGTATCACTAAATAAATAAATATACAATAATAGCCTGAACCGGTAGTCAACCAGACTGGAAGCCAGTGTAGACTGGTCGGTTCGCCTCGTTCAAATACAATCCTGGTGGTTCCGTTTATACAGACCGGAGTTGCCGATTTGAAAGATCGGGATGATGGCCGATGGTCAAGGTGGATGATGACGAATGACTGGAACTTCTGAAGGCTGCACGACACGCAATTGCGTTTGGCATATATCTGATGTTTTGGAGATGGAAGTTTCGCGCCTCGAGTGTAGTGGTGAATTATTCACGCCCATTCATGTGCTGATCAAATAATACCAGCCTGCTCACAGGTAATAGGTGAAGTTGGGTCGGAAGAGGGTGGATAGCTGAAAATCATTTTTGTTTTCATGGTGAGTGAACCAACATATATGTTACTCAATTATGAACTGTGGTGGTGCGATTTGTATGGAAAAGTGGGCAAATACTGATCCTTGAGAGACGCATCTGACAACAAGCCGTGGAATAGATATGCAATAACAAACAAAGATGAATTGTGATCAACGGTTGAATGTAAACAACTAAAATACTCATATGGAAAACACCTAACCATTTTTCTGAGACTTGAGATATTACGAATCCCTCAATTTGGTTGATGTAACAATGGTTTACAATTGGCCCGCGTTTTCTGTGCAATCATAATGTTTTGAAACAAACCTGTGACAATTGCTTTCGGTTCGGTGTAAAGAGAACACTCACATATTGGTGAAATGCAGTTGTAGTTTTGGGCATGCACTAATTATAAGTGGTAAATTTCTCACGATTTGTCCTACAGTTCACACATTGAGACTTGGGGCGGATCAAAATATGTCTAGGTATAGATATAGAGATTCCCTGCAATCGTACAAATATATCATGCACATACTCCGGAAAGACCAGACACGAATTAATAGCGATACATTAGTCACGTTTGTCGTATGGTTGGCGAAGTTGAAGAATTCGAAAATACATAAACTCAAACGTTGATGTGGAATAGTCATGCCATTTCTACCACGTGTTTTCATAAAATGACAAGATGTAAGTTACAGTGTCCCACAAACACGAAAAGACTAATTTCATGCTACTGCCACAAACAAAAACAATTATTTGCTATTTGCTATTTTCACCTGACACCCGACACTGCACAAATGTTGTTGCTCAAATGTGTCACGAAGTGTGAAGTAGGAGCTCTGTTGAGACCGTGATGTCCTTGGCCACACTTCCACAGATTGCCTGCCACCATTAGGACAATTGGCGGAGCAACGAAAATCGTCCAAGGACAAGCAGCTGAAAGAAATCAAAACGTCTGCAGTTGCAAAAAAATGTACTAAGAGATGAAAAAGGTTACCAGAGAAGTGTATAGTGAAGTGTACAACTGCTTTTAACCTAAAATTGCCATTTTCGCCTTCTTATGTCATTGAAGGGAAAATTCAATATCACCAATAATGTGTCATGTATGACTTCCCATTCAAAGTGTCAACATGTAATCTATACTTGAAGTATTCTAAGAGTTTACAGCTCCCATTAGGAAAGAAAAAGTATAAGGAATTTAAAGTGTCTAATTGAGTTATGAACGGCTAAAACGTAAAAAAAAGATAGTGACTTGATCTCGATTGAAAAAAAAAGTTTGCCAATCTGATGGGATTTTGAACTGAGCGCAATGCACAGAGCAGCGAATCAAGTGCAAAAATGACAGTCCTGACCTCTGAAGCTGACGGAATGTGAAATTCGAAGTAATCACGAAATATTGTCAAGCATGATTCCCCATATGAATGTACACATATTGAAACTCTAGTGTCACGTATTCTAGGAGATTACTCCATACAGCTACCATTATGAAGTAGAATGTGGATGAAATTTTCTAAGTGCAAACAGTTTTAAATAGCAAAAACACCTTTCCGGCCGGACTCGCCCAAAACAGATAGCAACCTGATCTCGGACATATTAGAGAATCAACAGGCAGATCGGCGAATCAAGAGTAACAACAGTTGTCCAACAATATTATATCATATATATTGTATATGTCACAAATATAAGGGGAATCTTTTGCATGAAAAAATTATCTGAACAGATTTTGAGAAAAAAGTACAAGATTGGACATTTTTCTTTGAGAATGCCAGTCATTTTGGGAAAATGGAATAAAACACACGATATGTTTCCAACAAATTTTAAGGAACATTCAACGATAAACTGAAGACAGACAAAGGACGGACGGGCAGACGACGACCCCCACGCCATGACAGTACATATAGGTTATCGGCCTAAAGGTTCGGTAAGCCGAAATCATCCAGGATTGTTATGTCTTTAAGTCACAAATACCAAGGTTCCTGTAAATTATGAAGCTTCTCACTTCTTCACCATGCTGGCATCATATTGCTCATTAGTGTTCATAATGTGGTGAATGCTGAGTCATGTTAATTTGCGTGTGATTTAGCTACATTCTCATTCATCAACTAAGATACAAACTTATAGCGACAAATACATTTCCAACAGTGGCGAACCCCAAACACATGCTAATTCGTCAGTGATCAGCAGTCACATAATGTTAGCAGAATCTGCAAAATTTGCAGAATATTTTCATGGAACCCTTCCTCGCGAGAAATTACAGTGAGTGAACACTGAGTATTCAGCTATTTCTTGATATGAATCAATCACATGAATATGTGACAATTGGCAAGAAATGCATGAAGACATATGTCGTGAAGATTGAATAAAACAATAATAGCTATATCATTCACGTATCACTTGCATACGATTGGTTGCATAACGCCATACTTGAGCGAAGCGAAAATATTCGTGTATCACCATAAATCATATTTATGATATTTCAAATTCTCTTTAGATTCAAACACAGTACATTCTAATACCAATCAATGGACGAAATGTATGTATCATCCTAATTCCGCCATCGTTGGTTCCCATTAAGCCAACAGACAACATCAGATGAATACTTTTTGGAGTAGAAATAAAACTGTTTAGACGGTTTACCGACATGCCTCCAATGAGTGAGAAACAATTCGGTCAACATTTGATGCAAACACCATGATAAATTTTGGTCTACGTTCAATGTAACTCAATTGGTCGTGAAACTGCAGGATCTTCCATATATGATATATCACACAATTACTCTTTCATGATCAATGGAGTCAAGTCACTGTGGGTGCTGAACGACCTATCTAGTAAGTTCTTGGAATCACAGGTGGCGTGATAGCAGCTATAATTTTTCGGTGCGTTATTGCAAGATGACACCACAAAGTTCAGGTATAATTTGACTGGAGGGATTACAATGATGGAGGAATCGACTAGAAATATTCCCGACCCCATATTGATTGTTGCTGTGAGATTTATACAATAATGTATTGTCGAAGTCATTCGGTACCAAACACACTTCCGTCGTCCTAACATTTTGATCAAACTCATTGGCGTATAAACCAGATGAACGGACTTTAGGACGCATGAGTAATTATTTCACTTGCGACGGCGGTGTAGATGGATAATTAATGAATGAGCCATGGCCTTCGGGGACCCTATGAGTACAGGAAGAACGAGAATCCATTACGTGTCCAGATTTCTTTGATCTGCGCTACGAAGTGAACTACGGTGATTGCAAAATGGGTTCTTGAACAAACGTTCTTGAATACACATGATGAAAAATCATCATGTGTATTCATGTTGGTAGTATATCCGTGTATTTACTGTTAAATATGGATTTTTCATTCTCGAGGTTTGTGTATTCGTGATTTTAAAGTAAATGTTGTTTCAGCACAATATTTTTTATACATAGTGTCAATTTCACAAGGATTAGTTACTTTCTACTGTTCTACGTGAAAGAGCAATCTTCTCCATAACTCCCCCTCTCCCTCTCCCTCCCCCGAAAAGTGAGCATGAATGAATGTAATATAATGAATTTCGACAATCTAGGTGGTTGAAAATTAGAAAATTAGATTTTCCCTCTCATGAAACTTATCCTCACCAGCTGAAGAATGTTATCAACCACTTTTTGGCTAATATATTCCTGACAGTAAATTCATAGTAAATGGAGATACAGCACGCGAGCTTCAGGAGCACCAAGTCGTTTCCAGCTAATTTTCGCCGTTCCGAATGGTACATGGTAAACTTCATTAAAGCTGTTTATAAGACGTTTTTTTATATTGACGCTGTATATTGATGTCGGATTACATCATGCTACAGTAATTAGTACTTGTTCTACAATTTCGCTCTGTCAGCTGAAGCGTGCAGTATCGAAGGTACACTCAGCCTCTGCTTAACGTAGTACGCTACAAACAGGGAGGTAATGAATTGTCAAAATTTAAAAGTTATATCTTGAATATTATCTCTTCAAAATAACATATTTTATAAAGTAACTGATCAGCATTCTAATACTGAAAAGAAAATAGGGGGTCACCGTGCTGGTTTCTTCGACATATTCGATCAAAAATGACAAACATTTACTAAAATGACTTAATTTATGGTATTTTTTCACACATTTTTGTGCCCATATTCACATCTTGCATCTTGTTTTCCAGGAGAACGGATACGGTGACCCCCTATTTTCTTTTCAGTTTTAGGACGCTGATCAGTTACTCTATAAAATATGTCATTTTGAAGCTCTAGATTTTGTTAATACAGTCATTTATTTTGAAAAACTCTTTGACCCCTCCCCTCACTGTTTGGAGCGGACTACCTTAATTGTTTTCTCAACTGACACAACTCGACTGTTACCATGAATAAAGACGGATGGGGATCGTTAGGTGCATCCGTGTTGTGAAGGGAAGACGATTAAATCAAGTAAACCAAGATGATTGCATTTGTCTGAATATTGATGAATTAGGAAATCGTTTCGTGCAAATATCATATTTATTTAGCTGCTCTGGTAAGAAGTCACATACAGAGACATCAAGTGTGGTGTACTAAGAAACCGTGCAAAGCTGGAAATATTAAGGGTGGTGTTGATGACGTGTTTCTAATGAATTGAAATTGTAATCGTGGAGAATCTGTTGCCAATTGTAATCTTTCCTGGAAGTTCTAAGTTAACTGGAATATATAGATCATTCATCCTATACCATTCACCCTAACATATAATTGCGTCAAGTTCAAGAACTTGACATGAATACACCATGTATTATCTTGGGGGAAAATATTGCGACAAAATCATTTATATTTTAAGGGCAGATACAGAATTTCGTTGATAAAGAAAATCATTCTTCGCCATGTGGTGTAAATCGTGTGAAGATGAATATGATATGACAGTCTATTTGATATCCCATGTAATTCCCCACAGTATCAGACAAAAATAAGATAGATGTTCTAATCGATGGCTAAATGTTATATTTTTGACTTATTATTCTGAGGATGGAGAATTATAGAACATATCTGCAGTAAAAATTCGTCAGCTGAATAAAAATGTTGTGGAACACATTTTGTAGCAAACGTATGAAAACATTACAGGGACATTAGAAATTCAAATTTTGATACCCCTTCAAGACTATACCACTTCGAAATAAAAGGAGAAACTGATTATGTAGTTTTCATGCTTGACCCTGGGGAAACTATTATCATGTTATTTCACCGCCATGTTTACAAATAATGATAGAACGCGAATTAATTCCGTCTGACACCTACGCGAAATTAGTAACAACAGAAACACCAAAAACACATTGAATTAATGTTCACACCACAAACAAAACGAATGTAATTGGAAAGTATACTTTCTCTTAGATCTATTCCAAGGATATACCATTTGTTGCACCTCAACGATAGACGCCGGGTAGAAATGACTGAGAGAAGTATACCGTCAGGCTTCAGAACAACTGGAAACACACGCACACAAAACAGTGTCATACTCTAAATCATACTTATGACGACGTTTAAGACTATCGAATACCAACCGAGTACATTCTTACGATATTCACTGACATCTATAGGTGTTGTCTTAATTCCACCAGCACCGATTCCGATAGCACATCAGCGAAAATAAGATCACAAACTATTGACACATGAATGTGCGGATGCACAAGATCCACTGATCAGTGTTTAGTGACGATAGTTTTGTGCAGCATCTGACACAAGCACCATGATGGGTCATTGCATTTAAATGACTTTTAATAATTAATTGTGAAACCGCCTGGTTTGTGATCTGTGATTTATTACCCATTTTTTTTTTTATTCATGATCAATGACGTCAATTTTAGTCTTGAGGTTCAGAGAACTGTCGAGTAAATTTTCAAAATTGCTGTGTGGCGTGAATGACATCTATATTTCTCATACATTATTAAAAGTCGATACGAAGATTGAAAAGGGCTAATTTTGCTGATGAATGAACTCAAAATAAATGGAAGGATAGATTATATCTTCCAGGCCCACATATTGATTGAAACTACTATGAACTGATATGATTGCAGTGTATTGATAGAAAAATGAAAATACACTTCCTTTCTCTATACACCATCCGATTAATTGACATCAACAATTGTAGCATCAACACGACTTAAAATACATGTACTGTGATTCTGACGAGTATTTTATGTGCACAATAAGTATATATATTTACTGACCATATACGTGAAATACTACTCGAGATGAACATATCAAATCTACCAAATCTTGAACGAAAATTCAGCTACGCACATATTATATAAATGTGTTTTAGTTGTAAGGTCAGGAAATCAGGATATTTTGTATTCCGGTTGGTTTTGTTTCTGACAGACTTTGTTATCTTTACTGTATAAATGTGTCTCGAGTTGTAAAGACAGGAAATCATGGTATTATTTTGTATTCTGGTTAGTTTTGGGTCTACCAGATTTAATCACCCGTCTTGGATAAAGTTTTTATCTTTACTGTATACACTGTCGAGGCACGCAGATGGAAGCGAACCACTGTGGCAGTGGGCTTAACAGTTATGGATGGTTGATGGTTCAGACAACAATATTTCATGACAATGTACACAGTAAAGATAATAACTTCATCCCATTTCACCGTTTTGTGTCCCAAAAACACCAATCATCGAAAATTATAGTATAATAATGGTTTTTAATCTGCTGTTTTCCCCCTTTGCTCTATATCACAGAGATTGGTCTTTCCGAGGCAGATTTCGTGAAAAAAAAAATGAAAGCAAACAATAAAAATTAGCCCAAAGGCTAAGACAGGTTACCGAACAAAATATGTATTATATTTCAGATATCAGCCATTTTTTCCCGTGACCTTGAAAATATGGTCACTGGTCAAATGCAACGTCATGAGAATATCCAGCAAACATGTGTATCATTCTCCATATGTCCACAATTGATTGGTAAGCTGTAAATTCAATAACAAGTAAGATGATGGCAGTTTGGTTCAATGACCTTGAGAATAAGGCCGGAGGTCAAATTTAAGGTCATCAAAAATTCAAAATATTCGGCAGACATCATTTTCTACATGTCATCTTATGCTATTAGTCATCTTGTATTATAACCTTGAAAAGAAGGTCCAAGGTCAAAGTCAAGGTCATCAGAATATTTGGCGTATATCATTTCCCATATGTCCACAATTGATTCCTAAGCGAGATATTAGCCATTTTTCTCTGACCTTGAAAATGAGGTCAAAGGTCAAAATCAAGGTCACGAGAATATTCAGCATATATCATACTTGATTCCTAAACTGTCATCTCAATATTAAGTGAGATATTTAGAAAAATGTCCCATTGCTGAGAATTATAGGAGAATAGACATAGGCATATGAGAATTTTACATGGGAAAGTCCCGTTTGGGCCGAGTTTGGGCCAACATGGCCCACTTAGAGCAATTCAAGGGAAACGAAACTTATACATGTCACAGGGCACATACAAGGAGTGTTATAGATAAAAAAAAGTCCAAAATTGTCCAAATCGCCAAAAAATTCCTGCCTTTGAATATTTTTAGGTATTTTTTTAAACAAAATTCAGACAATTGATTCCTAAACTGTAAAGTCGATAATAAGTGAGATATTAGCCATTTTTCTCTGACCTTGAATATGAGGTCAGACGTCAAAATCAAGGTCACGAGAATATTCAGCATATATCATTTCCTATATGTCCACAATTGATCCCTAATCTGTCATCTCAATATTGAGTGAGATATTTAGAAAAATGTCCCATTACTGAGAATTATAAGAGAATAGGCATCGGCATATGATAATTTTACATGGGAAAGTTCCATTTGGGCCGAGTTTGGGCCAAAATGGCCCACTTCGAGCAATTTAAGGGTAACGAAAATCATACACGTCATAGGGGCACATACAAGGAGTGTTATGCATCAATAAGAAAAAAAAGTTACTGAACAGATTTTGATAAAACGATCGTCAAAGTCCAAAATTGTCCAAATCGTCAAAAATGGCCGCCACTTTGAAAAAAATAATTGAAAATCAAAAAAAAAAAATTCTTGCCTTTCTCAATATTTTTAGGCATTTTTATTCAACAAATTTCAGAAAAATTCGACTGTAAACTTTAAGGATAAAATGTAGATGTAGGACGACGATGACGATGACGTTAGTTGCCCAATTGTTAGATGATTAATCAATTTATTACTTTGACCTCGTTTTCTTCTTGGCCTACAGTTCTTGTCTTCTGAAGTTTGCGTGCTATATTTCCATAAATATGAATTGAAAGGAGGATAGATTATCCAAGGGGTTATTGATTACATACTTTGGCTGGTGAGGATAGGCCCAACGGAATGAAAGATCGACTCAGACCTCCTCGACACAGATTTTTCTGATCGTTGATTAATGTGATTTATGTGTCTGGATTAGTCTGGTCGCCTAGAATTGTGATATGCCACATTAGGCCTAACAAAATTAATTTTCTGTTCCTCGTCCTTGTCCGCCTGTGTTCAAAAGCAGCCTCCGGGATCTCTCTAAGGATAAAAAGTGTTCCCACCCCTATTTTGAGGACCAAATCACAGCGTGCAACTTAGGCATATATTTAACTTCCCTCCTTATTTCCACTCGCCACCATATGAAAAAAAGACGCTACCAGTTTTCAAAAACAGTTATTCCATGTGGTTACATGTATGTAAAAATATGTATAAAATAGTGATCATGAGTTGATCTAAATTAGTATATTCTCTCATGTATACTTCAATAGATGTATTAACTGATAGAACGGTTTTCCACAATCACGCAACATAATGTATTATCAACTGAAACTTTTTGATAACAATATCATTAGTACACAGAATTATCCTGTCTGTACTGACTGCTAGGATGACGGCACACCAGTAGTGCCAAGATGCCCAGCCAAGAGCTTTCAAGCCCAAATAAATCAAGCCTTTAGAAATGGTATCATTAAATTCTAAAGGCTTGATTTATTTGGGCTTGAATGTACTTGAATGAATCAAGCCTTTAGAGAAGAAATCATTGAAGTCATATGTTATGCATAATTTAATGCCAAAGGCTTGATTTATTGTGCAAGTGGTTTTATTTCATACGTATGAAATGTCGTCCCGCCAAAAAAAAACTAAATAAATAATGCCTTTCTACCCAATTTCCTCATAAGCTGAGGACGGTATTTTCTGCAGAATAAAAAATGGAAAATGAAAAATAAAGGGTCCCTCCCAACCCAATTTTGAAAGAATAGGAGGACGAGAAAAATAATTTTCATAGGTCTTATAATCGTGAGACTGAAAGGTCTTCCAAATGGCAGAAATGGCTTAACGACTGCTCCGTCAGCCGAGTATGTGGTTTGGCCTTTTAGGCTGCTCGTGTTGGATTAGATATTCCAATTGACGTATTGACACACCAATATTATAACATTTACATGGAAATACAATATGTATGTCGATCGTTTTCATCAAAAACTAGGAGAGAACAGTAGGGTGTCCATTTATAAACAGGGTACAATGTATGGTGTGTGTGTGTGTGTGTGTGTGTGTGTGTGTGTGTGTGTTTCTGTTTGTGGCAAAGAATCACCGGAATCAACGATGTGAGTCGAGAATCGGACAGTTTTGCCTTCGTCTCTAAGATCGTAACTGAGTCTCCTCTGGATTTCCGTCCGTAGACATGGAAATCACGCTGTAGGGATCCGTATGACACGGGCCCCTTGTTTCAACAGAAGAGCTTGGTAGAAATTCATTCCTAATACCTATCATACAGGGCGACGAGTTCTGGAATGAAGTCTGTTTCGCTCTAGGATGAACTGTTTTCGAGATATCGACAAAAATGATAAATGCTGACATTGAAGTTCATCACTAATACCCCTCAGACTTAGGGCAATGAGTCCACAAATAACATACGTTTCGGTCAAGGTGCACCGTTTTCGAGATATCAATGAAAAAAATGGCAAAACGATTCTAGATCAAGGTCAAACTTCATCCCTAATACCCCTTAGACATATTTGTCTAGGGCGACAAATAAAAAAATAACGAACTTTTCACTCTATGATACACCGTTTCTGAGATGTCAACGAGAACGAGAAATGTTGACTCAGCAAAAATTTGAGGTCAAGTTCAAATTTCATCCCAAATACACCTAAGACATATTTGTCTACATGATCCAGGGCGGCGAGTCCGAGATTTCCGAGTTGTGCAAGAACCCTCAAGCATGGCTCGGTGAAAATCTTTCAACCCCATATGACCCCAAAATCGATGGCTTTCTTCCTTGGTGAGATAAGAACCTCGATGCAAAGTTTTGTTCGATTGTTAAATGGAATGTGCAGCAAAAACCCCAATAGACAACAACTCTTGGATGACAGATAGCAAGTTGCAATGAGAGCGTTATGATTTTTTTTAATAAGACTTGAAATTCGTCTTAGGCGCTCCATAGGTTTTCCAAAGTTTACACGACTTCCGGCCAGTGGTTGATCACAGATCAACGCCATGAACACTGAAACAAATGGTTCTCGGAAACATATGTAAAATACTAGTTGCATTCCGACTGCATTCGGTGCAACCAATGTCCGGAAGTGTGAATTAACTGTGGAACAGCGGAACTAGTGTTTCCTTCTGTGATACAATAGTATGGCCGCACAAATAGTTTTTGAGTAACGCGCGGAAACACAGTCCAAAAAATGACCTCGATTTTATCGTCATGGACCTCGCATCTGGCTCCAAAATTGTACAGCACATCTACATAATATGACTGAATAGTAGTGAGAATTTCAAGCCGATCCGTTGAGGAGTTCTCGAGTGGAAACAAAAATGGTGAATGAAAAAAGAAGAATTCTGACAAAAGCACAAAGGTGTTTCTGCCGAAATACTTTAATGAGAGATTGTGAGCAGGATCATTTTGTTTTCTAACAAGCTGGCTAATTTCATGTTGATGCCACGAAGAAGAAAACTTTTCTCTCTCATATTTCATCTACCAACCAACACTGGTGGAAGAATGAAAATATCCAAGTACAAGTAGGTGAAAAAAATCAAAACGCCTGCTGTTACGAAACAATAGCCCAAAGGCTGAGAAAGGTTTCCAGGAAATGTTCAACTAAAAATTGCCATTTTGACCTTGTTGCATCATTGAAGGTCAACATCAATATCATCAATAAATGTGTCACATATGATTTCCAATTTGAAAGTGCCAATACGCAAGCTTGAAATAATCTAAGACTTTACTCTGTATAGTAGTCCAGCAGAACTGCAGAAAAGCATGTTTTGGCGTCATTATGAATTTTTTTTGCTGATTCATCATCTCTGAGCATTCCTGAGTCAGAATCAGCCGGGTGCCACCTTGGCACCCTTGGGGATTTTTTTTCAGAGCCGAAAAACAAAATGGAGAATTTAACATCATCCACCAGCATGCGTGCAGATATTTGTTAGATTTTCATGAAATCTCGTCAACTGAGGATCACATTCTCCTTCACAATGACATTGACAGACTGGTAGCCTGGATTTACAAAAGCCAAATGGATTTCAATACTGAAAACTGTTACTATGTAAGAATTCCATTGGCCACAAAACCTATTGCTACCTACATATATCAATATTCCATAGGTGGCAGGACAGTACAGGATGATAACCCATACTTTGTTGTCAACGACGGCGACTCGGGCACTATGCTTCCTATGTAGAAATCTTATTCGACGTGACAAGTCATCCAAACCAAAGGATTATTTAGACCTCATTTAATATTGCTGTGTGGTCCGGTACCCACATCAGGCCAAGCTATAAAACCAGTTTGAAAAGGTGCAGTGATATGCGGCCAGATTTGTAGCAAACGAACCCTATGACACTAGTAATTCAGACAGCATTACAGCTATTCCTAATGACCTCGGATGGATATCGCTCATGGAGTGGAGAAGGAGAATGACGCTGACCTGTTTCTATAAGATGACCAATGCATCCCTCTGAGCTGTCTCAGACAAAAACCAGGCGACCAAACGATCAGCAGTTCGCACAATATCAAACAACTGTCAACATGTACCAGTCATTTATTCTGGCACAACACCTGATTGAAATGCCCTTCCCCAGAGTTTGATCAGCTCGCCCTCCTGCCTGGACGTCTTCAAGACGTGACTGGTGGCTATTCCACTGAGGTAGATGAATGGCTTCACAGCTTTGTTGTATGTTAATTTGAGAACCACTTGTTGCAGAAATAGTATCGTGTGTAGACTGAGCTGATGTTATTTTTACTGTCTGGCAAGATCTTGTCATTTGGTTTCTGTTGGTTTGTATCTATCAAAGACTACGTAAACCTCACAGCACCCCAAGTGGTATATTATGCTGGCCGTACTGTGCAATTGTGTATCTTGATATCTGTTTGAGAGTGCCACACCATTGAAGTCCCCTATGGGAGGACATCGCCTCAACTAACGTGGTTAACTAGGAACAGAAGAAACAAACCTGACGTCAGAAACGACTGCCTTCATTGGTGCCTATTTTGTTCCAAACGGAGAAGTGATGTCTGTTTATCGACATTTGTACGGAAGGTGAGGATGACAAACTCGAAGATCACATCAGCTGCAAAACTGAAGGTATTGCCCCATCACAAAATGCCTTTGCTCAGCATGTACATCGTGCTCAAATGCAAGTTTTGTGGAAATCCGCTGCTCCACAACAGATGTGGTGTTCAGAGTTCTGTGGCTGTATTTTAAGCCCAGATTGTTGCAACGTATATACAAAGGAGAACCTGTTCAGGAAGACGATAATGATGACTGATCAAGTTATGATATGTCAATGACCCATAGTGTTGTCACATGAAACAGTAAGAGTTAAAACCATACAGCTTTTGTTGGGTCAGTACTATAGATTCACTTACCCAGGAGTGAACACCAAGATTGTTGATTAAAGTGGAAAATGCATATCACTTGAACAGAACCAGATCGGGTTCGTCAAAAACCGAAAAACGGATCAGCTGTTATATATACAAGTTTGGCAGTATTATAATTGGATTCCTAGGCCATAGAAACCTAGTAGTAGACACCAAGTTTGTGCTTCCAAGTGGCCTAGAAGCAGAGATATTGTCAAAGAAGTAAATTCAGCGGTGTTCGGTGGCGGCCATTTTGTTTTTCGGCTCTGAAAAAAATTCCCCAAGGGTGCCAAGGTGGCACCCGGCTGTTTCTGACTCAGGAATGCTCAGAGATGATGCATCAACAACAAAAGTTCATAATGACGCCAAAACATGCTTCACAAGAAAATAGTCATTTGGCAACTGGACTATAGCTCACTTTATGAAAGAAAAAATAGAAGGTATTTCCCATGTGTAAACAAGTTGTGAATGGCAAAAATCTCTTTGGGTGGAAATGGCTCAAACAAAATGAACGCACTGCATATAACCAAAATGACCGCAGTGCACAGATCAGCAAACCAAGTTTTTTCTTCTCCTTCACCATTGCATGCTGGCATCGCATTACTGATCAGTGTTTATAACTTGTTGAATGCTAAATCGATGTTACTTTTTGTGTTTTCTTTGATATATCTTTGTCGGATATTCCAACATTGGCGAACCCCAGACACATGCTAATTCGTCGATGACGTCGAATAACAATAGACAATCGTGAATTGAAATGGAATGTTGACCGAAGAATTCGTAAAATATATGTATAAATTTGCAGAATTTTTTCATGGAGCTCTTTCTCACGAGAAATTACAGTGAGTGAACACTGAGTATGCAACTAGTTTCTGTTGTGTTTTTATATGAATCAATCACATGAATTCGCAACAATTGGCGAGAGTACATGGCAAAGATATGTCATAAAGCTTCGATATAATTATAATAGCTGTCTCATAGACGGATTACTGGCATACAATAGGTTGCATAGCATCAGACTTGAGCGATAGAAAATGATGTGTAACACCATAATTCATATTTATGATGATACTTGAAACCATCTTTCGAGTCAAATGGACCATATTCATGTATCAATCTAACTCTGCTATTATGAGTTCCGAATGAGCCATAGAAATGAAGGGGTATAGAAGGTTTAACTCTCATGCTTCCAAGAAAAGAGCAACATATCAGTGAACATCTGATGCAGACACAATGATGAAGTCTGGTCTACGTTCAATGTAATATAGTTGATCATGAAGCTGCTGAGTGTTTCATATATGATTTATCACACAATTACTCATTCATGATCAATGGAGTCAATTTTACCTCTAAGGCTGAACGACCTATCTAGTAAGTTCTTGGAATCACAACGTGGCGTGAGTGGCAGCTATAATTTTCCGGTGCGTTATTGTGAGATGACACCACAAAGTTCAGGTATAATTTGCCTGGAGGGATTACAATGAGGAAGGAAGCGACTAGAAATATTCCCGACCCCATATTGATTGATGTTGTGTGATGTATACATTAATGTATTGTCCAATTTATTCAGTACTAAATGCAACTCCCGTCTTCCCCAACAGTTTTGAAAACCCCAAAGATAAATTTGTCGTTAATTCTGCTGATGGAGCAGCTAATAACCTTCTTTTTGTTGGTGAATACTATATGATCTAGTCCTTGTTACCGTACTAGATGTTTCAATGAACCTGATTTTAATTGTGCGAACACCGAAAGCACTCTACCTGAACACTAGTTCTGATCACATGTATGTTTTTGTTTCACTGTGCAGATGGCATTGCAAACATCAAGTGAATAAAATAACGTAGAAATGTAGATACACTACCGCATCATATGCAGCTGGATTCACCATGATGGACCCAAAATACCCCAAAAGTGTTGATGATGTATCATGCTCACGAAGGGAAACGACAATGATGAAAATAAACAATCTCTATTTAGAATGCGCATCAGTGAAACATGTTTTGTTCTCTCCAAATAATTGCTTTACACAGGTCAAGTATCCATCTTGTCTGCAGAGTTATATTTCAAAATTATTGATCAACGTCGTCTAGATATGAGACTGTTCATTTAGTAAATTCGCCAATGAATTAGATCAATACATCCAATATTGCTCTCGAATGAAACATTAAGTGGATGGGGTTTGTTTTGCTTGGTCACTTCGGGAACTCTGACAAGACTAATAACCCATAGAAAGCAACTCTCTGCCCGTAGCAACACGACATGTGACTTTGCTACACTGTGTGCCAGAATTTGTGGTACCAGGAAGAACGTGTAAAATTTGTATAAATTAAACTGTTACATAATTCAGGTTTGATCAGGTAATATATATACATTCTACAGTAACTATAAAGGTGTTTGTTATTTCATTCCATCGCTGTAATATAGTGATAATTTGTTATTAGAATGAATTTTATCTACAGAATTTGGTGATCCCAAGCATTATAAGTATTGTTGACAACGTAAGGAGTTTTTGTTATGCTAGTTATGTTTGGGGATTTTTTTTACATAGATAACATATTCTATAAATGATCCCTAGAGAAATTGTGCCGACCATTCGGTTCGGTACCAGTCCTCGTCTGGACAAGGCTATGGCAGTATCCCCCAATCAGTTTGGTTTTGATCCCGTTCTCACTTTAAATTTCCTTTTAAAGCATAGGTGGTCTGATTTTTCTCGATATTGTCATATACATTGGCGAATATACTAAACTACCTACTTCGTTTGAACGAAGTACTACTTTGTTTGCACGAAGTACTACTTCGTTTGCACAAAGTACTAAGTCGTTTGCACGACGTAGTAAATCGTTTGGAATGTTACATAGTTGACAAACCATTCTACATCATCTTACCCAATTAAATAAAAAGCGCTACATGGCGCTCCACATGGTGCTCCAAATTTGGTGCCTTATATCTCCATAAGCACCACGAGGCGCTCTGAATCATACATACTCCCCCTAGCAAAAATATGGTCATTTTAAACTGAAATAATCTTGATCAAATAGATATCATGTGCTATTATTTGAGGTAAATCTATATGTATCGATGGACTATTCATTATTCCATTAGATGGTTAATGAATATAAATAGGGGTATCCAGATTTAGAACATAGGGAGGACCCTGAAAATTGAATATGCTAATTAAATGGTTAATTGGTAACATTAGGATCAATCATTTCATATGCCTATTACAATGTTCGAATACTATGTATGGATATGAGAATGACTTATTATATCGTGCGAACGAAGTAGTACTTTGTGCACACGAAATAGTACTACGTACAAACGATTTAGTACTTCGTGCAGACGAAGTAGTACTTCATGCAAACGACTTCGTACGACCAAAGTAGTACTTCGTGCGAACGACTTAGTATTTCGTGCAAACGAAGTAGTACTTTGTGTGGACGACTTAGTACTTTGTGCGAACAAAGTAGGTTTTATTTTCATCATGTGCTATCACGGGCACCGTAGTAATTAGTACTTGTTCTACAATTTCGCTCTCGCAGCTGAAGCGTCCAGTATCGAAGGTACACTCAGGATCTGCTTAATTGTTTTCTCAACTGACACAACTCGACTGTTACCATGAATAAAGACGGACGGGGATCGTTAGGTGCTTCCCTGTTGTGAAGTGAAGACGATTAAGTTATGTAAATCAAGATGATTGCATTTGTCTGAATATTGATATACTACGAAGTCGTTTCGTGCGAATATCCATAATAAGTTATATAGAGCAGCTCTGATAAGAAGTCACATACAGAGACATTGAGTGTGGTGTACCAAGAAACTGTGCAAAGCTGGAAATATTAAGGGTGGTGTTAATGACGTGTTTCTAATGATTTGAAATTGTAATCGTGGAGAATCTGTCCCCATTTGTAATATTTTCTGGAAGTTCTAAGTTACCTGGAATAAATAGATCATTCGTTCATTCATTCATCCTAGACCATTCACCCTGACATTCAATCGAGTCAAGCTCAAGAACTTGACATGAATACACCATGTATTATCTTGAGGGAAATATTGCGAAAAAATCATTTATTTTTTAAAGACAGATACATAATTTCGTTGGAAAATCACTCTTCGCCATGCGGTGTAAATCATGTCAAGATGAATGTGATATGACGGACTATTTGATATTATAGTTCCCCCCAGTATCGGACAAAAATAAAAAAGATGTTCTAATCGATGGCTAAATGTTATATTTTTTTACTTATAATTCTGAGGATCGAGAATTATAGAACAATCTCTGCCAAAAACCACCCGTCATCTGAGTAAATATGTTGCAGTATACGTTTTGTAGCAAACGTATAAAAACTGAATGGAAACGTTATAACATCCAAGCTTTTGATACCCCAACCTTAAGACAATTAATTGATTAATTGACAAGAACAATAATAGCATCAACACGAATGAAAATGTATGCACTGAGATTCTGACCAGAATTTTATGTGCACAATAGGTATATATATTTACTGACCATATAGGTATAATATTAATAAAAAAAAATCCATCAAATCAAGAACGAAAAATCAGCTACGCAAATTCTATATACATGTGTCTTTAGTTGAAAGGTTAGGAAATCCGACAATATTTTGTATTCTGGTTGGTTTTTGTTTCTGACAGGCTTCGTTATCTTCAAGGAATAAATGTTAAAATTGTTTTCATACAGGTGTCTCGAGATGTAAGGACAGGAAATCAGGTTAATATTTTGTATTCTGGTTAGTTTTGGATCTACCAGACTTTATCCCCCGTCTTGAATAAAGTGATTATCTTTACTGTGTACATTGTCGAGGCACGCTGGTGAAAACGAATCACTGCGGCGTAACATTTATGGATGGTTCATGGTTCAGACAACGATATTTAATGCCAATAAGTACAGTAAAGATAATAACTTTATCCAATTTCATCACGTTTTGTGGCCCAAAAACACAAATCATCCGAAAATATAGTATATTACCGGTTTTATTTGGCTGGTATTTTCCGTGTAAAATGTTAAGACTAAAGGAATAAGCAATTTATTATTTTGACCTTCTTTTCTTCATGTCTTTTGTGTTTTGTGTCGTCTGAAGTCTGCGTGCTATTTTTCCATAAGTGTAAGTTGAAAGGAGGATAGATTATCCAAAGGGTTATTGATTACATACTTTGGCTGATGACGATACGCGCAACGGAAAGAAAGATCGACCCAGACCTCCACGACCCAGATTATTCCGATCGTTGATTACTGTGATTTATGTGTCTGGATTAGCTGGTCGCCTAGAATTGTGATATACCACATTACAACATGATACTCGTCTGACTGGAAGGTCTTAATTGGCAGATATGCCGAGCAGTGTTTCGTCAGTACATGGTTAGGGGTTGTAGTCTGCTCGTGTGAGAGTGGATGTTCCAATTTATTCCCATACCCACAGTAAAATATTGATAGGGATAATACAATGTGTCTGTCGATCGTTTTCATTGAAAACTGGGAGTAAACAGTATAAAGGAATATAACATGTATGTCTTTGTAATGATGTTCATTATGAACTGAGAGACAGGCAGTTTCGCATTCGTTTCTCATATCACAAATGAAATTCCTCTGGATTTGTGTCAATCGCAGACATGAAAGTAATGGTTATTCACTCATTGACCAATTTAAATTCAGTGACAATATGTTAGTAAAATCTCAAATCACACCACATCACACAAAACATTGAAAAGCGTGAAAAGAATGAAAAGGATTGGTGTGCTGAATATTGATCACATGTACATCTGGATTTTTGAAAATGAACTTTTAACAAAACACAAGGAAAAGGAGTGAAGGAGTGATATGTCAGTATACTTATCATTACATGTAGTTCCCCTCAATAACAAGCAAAAATAAGATACATTTTCTAATCGATGGCTATATAAGTGTTATATTTTTACATATAATTCTGATGATCGAGAGACATAGAACTTCTCCGCCAAAAACATCGATCAGCTGAGTTAAAACATGTTGTGGAACAAATTTCGTAGCAAACGTATGAAAACATTATGGAGACGTTAGAAAATCCAACTTTATAACCCCAAGAAACATTCCAAGTAAAAGGAGACACCAATTATACAAAAGTCATGTTAGACCCCGAGGGTTATATAATCAACGTTACTGACGACAACACGAAATTTGCAACAACAAAAAACATCAAAAACACATTGGTTTAAATAACGTTATTCCACGTTGGCCAGCAGGGCTAGGCCCTGTATCAAGGTAAATATATTATGTACAAATGCATTAGCAATAGGAACAGACAATAGTTAACATATATACGACTATACTCTGATTTTTCTAACTCGTTTACACCGTTTTTTGCCGATATTTTTGCAATGCTAAATCGTATCGTTTTATAACTTAGCATAGCTCACCTTGGGACCAAACGGCAATTTTCTGCAAACGTTCAGACTTCTACCCATGAAACTGATAAAGTTAGTAATCTACTGCAATGATAAATTCCTCCTGAAAACTTTTCGTCTGCATGTCAACAGACATTGTTTATTTTGAGCGCGTGACGGAAGAGTCTATTTGGATGATTTATGCAGGGAGCGCGGGTTAGGAATGGGACCGTCCCAGTATGTAATTGGTAAAATAAACTGCAGCGCACGCCCCCATAGTACCCAACTTGAACTTGTCCCCTTGGATGACGTAATGAACAGGGCAATATGGCAGCGCCCTACAACAGCGAAAATCCTCGCTTAAATTGAAATTTTGTGTTTTGAAAGAAAAATGTAGCGTTTCGGAAGCCAGGTTTGTGAAAATCTATTGCCGTTTGCATCATAGACATGTAATATTCAGTTAAATAGTTCGCTTAAAGTAACTTGACTGAAACAAAGGCAAAAAACGGTGTAAACGAGTTAGAAAAATCAGAGTATATATAAATCACACAATTACGAACGCGGGTACACATATTCGTAGAAGATAGTAGGTGTTGTGAAGATATTTGCCTACGCCTACCAACAACACATTAATTTCATATTCATGCCACAAACAAAAGGAATGTAATTACAAAAAGTATACTTTCTCTGTAAGATATATATTTCAAGGATACATATATTGCACCATATATTTTTGGAACATAAATGTGCGAGTATAGAAAGATCCACTGAGGAGCTCCTGGTGAGTGATGCATCTGACGCAAGCACCATGATGGATTATTGCATTCAAAATACTTTAATTGATTGCGAAACTGCAAGGTCTATGATCTGTGATTTATTACCCAATTATTTATTCGTGATCAATGAAGTCAATTTAAGTCTTAAGGTTCAAAGAACTAGCGAGTTACATTCTCAAAATCGTTGTGTGGCGTGAGTGGGAGCTATAGTTTTCTCATACATCATAACAAGTAGGTACACAGAACAATTGAACAGGGGTAATGTTTCTGATGAAAAGACTCGAAATAAATGGAGGGATCGAGTTTAAATCTTCCTGACCCACATATCGATTGCTGCTATGTGACTGATGTGGTTATAGTTGATTGAACGAAAAATGAGTATACATTTTCTAAATACACCAGCGGATTCAATTTGTCGTACTTTCAAATGGAATTCAATGAATAGAAAAAAAACAATAAAAACTAGACGTCAAGGCCTAAAGGCCTTGGAGGCATTTCAGGGTGGAGCATGAAAAAAACAGAAAGCTGACTAAGCAAAAACATAATAAGCTCCCAATGAGATCTATAAGACATTTGTGCAATTACATGTGTGTGAAGGACAAACTTCATACCCCTAAGACTATCTGTCTAATGTCTGTTTTGTTCTAGGTCGCACCAATTCCGAGGAATCGATGAGTCCGAAAATAACGTCCGTTTCGCTCTACGACACACCGTTTCCGAGATATCGACGAAAACGTAAAATGCCGACTCAGCGAAAAAATTTAAGGTCAAGGTCAAAGGTCATCCATAATACCCCTAAGACATGTTTGTCAAGGGCGACGAGTCCGAAAATAACGTCCGTTTCGCTCTACGACCCACCGTTTTCAAGATATCGACGAAAACGAAAAATACCGACTCAGCGAAAAAATTTAAGGTCAAGGTCAAAGGTCATCCATAATACCCCTAAGACATGTTTGTCTAGGGCGACGAGTCCGAAAATAACGTCCGTTTCGCACTACGACCCACCGTTTCCGAGATATCGACGAGAACGAAAATTGTCGACTCAGCGAAAAAATTTAAAGTCAAGGTCAAAGGTCATCCATAATACCCCTAAGACATGTTTGTCTAGGGCGACGAGTCCAAAAATAACGTCCGTTTCGCACTACGACGCACCACTTCAGAGATATCGACGAAAACGAAAATTGTCGACTCAGTGAAAAAATTAAAGGTCAAGGTCAAAGGTCATCCATAATACCCCTAAGACATGTTTGTCTAGGGTGACGAATCCGAAAATAACGTCCGTTTCGCTCAATGACACACCGTTTCCGAGATATCGACAAAAACGAAACATGTTGACTCAGCGAAAAAATAAGACCCTTCAGACATGTTTGTCTAGGGCGACGAGTCCGAAAATAACGTCCGTTTCGCTCTACGATGCACCGTTTCCGAGATATGCATGAGAGCCTCAAGGATGACTCAGCTAAAATTATTTCGAGCCCTAGGTCGAAGGTCGTTTGACGCATCGGCCTCAAAATCAATAGGCTTCTTCCCTGGTGATATATAAACCTCCATGTAAAGTTTTACAGTCATTGCCAAAATACTTTTTGAGTTATCGTGCGGAAACCAAAAACATGAATTTCATCCTCACGGACCTCACGGACCCCGGAGCCGGCTCAAAAACAATAGGCTTCTTCTACACAACATATCTGACCAGCGGTGAAAATTTGGCGAAGATACATCGAGGCAAACTGAAGTTATCGTGCGGAAACCAAAAAGTGAAAAAAAAACACAATAAGGATGCATATTTACCGACCATAAACGTGAAATAATAAGCAAGCAAAATTGAATTTATTAAATCCGGAACAATAAATAAACCTTTGCATAATATACACGTTTCTCGATTTCTAAGGTCAGGAAAACTTGGTTAATGTTTTGTATTCCAGTTGGTTTGGTGTTTGACAGACTTTATCCCTTGCTTGGATAAGTTATTACCCTTACTGTATGCATGATGATATTGTTTTCTGAACTACTTTACCAACCCCGAATGTTAAGCCCACAGCAACAATGGTCTGCTCCCGTCTGCATTAGGTGGCCCGGATGCAAACACAGACAGTGATGCAGAAACGGAAGTACCCCTATCCCAACTCAGACTATTCAAAGACTGTTTGACGTTGACATCCACAAACCAGACCCTATTGACCCTATTGATACGTCAGAAATGGCCATAATCATTATATTGGACCTAGCCTGCAGGCGACATCATCAACCAACAAAAACACCAACCTGGCGTCCAGTTAGATCAGTTAACGCCCCCAACGCCTTCATTTCACACCAAACAGACCATTTCTAAGAGAGCTTCTACAACTGACGCTGACTGAGTCTGATAGACATAATGAAAAACTAAATGGAACCAAAACACCTTACCGAGCGTGTAGACTGGTCTACAAGCCAACTTCATATACTTCTTCTCCCCCAATAATATGTATTTGTGGTCAATTTTACTATCATGTTTATGTAATCAAGTTATCATGGGATTCATCCATGAATATCGTTCCTCGCTAATCCCATCATATTGTTGTGATGATCAAGATGATGTAATGATTATCTAAATGTGCTTGACAAAATGGTCTCGCCAATCTTCATTGCTCCTTTTACAAATTGCAAAATGCCAATACAACTGCCTCAGTTATGGAAAACAACTCAGTATGGCGATGTCTTGTTGTTTCCGTAGTTGTAGGCCTTCTTGTCCCTTGCTACAAATGTTTGGGGTCCGAGTCAACAGCAAGTTACACTGGGAGTGCAAGTTCTAATTTATACAATGTCAATATCCTTTAGTTCTCGATATGAATTCGGTAATATGCACAACTGAACCATGATGGCCTCGTGAATTTCTCCAGTTGTCCGCCTCCCATCAGCAAGTTTAGGGGAGTGAATACTCCCGGAGTAAGGCTCGGTGCTTTTTTGCTGGCCACCTGAGTTATGTTCTTCAACAGAGAATTACAAGGCATTGCTATCTAAGGGTGTGTCATGTATGTTTCCTGTTCAAAAATGCATGTTATACCTGATGTATGTATGAAGAATTAGATTATGTATTACTAATCAACCACTAATACTATATGATTACCTGACCAAAAACCGAATTCACTCCTTATAATAACCGAATTTACTCATTATACATTTTTCAAAGACCTATTCTATAGATCAGCCATGCACAATCCCCCAATGGGACGAAGACACCCTGCATCTAGCCGCCGAATGTTACCTGTCCCAATTCTATTGTGTTGGAGTCAGGCCGTGTTTATTAACGTTCTATTGCACCAGTATGGAGATATACGGGAACAATATATATATATATATATATATATATATATATATATATATATATATATATATATATATATATATATATATATACCACTAAAAGCGATATTAGCTGTACTGTACAGCTAATGTTAACATTAGCTGTACATATACTTTTATGGCTATTACTAGAGAAATATAAGTGTTAGATATTATCGGTTCACTTTTTTAAAAAGCATTTTCAAAGACATAATCGCAGTGAAAGACTATTCTCTCAACAACTAATATCTGAAGATATCTTTTTTTTTGTGCACAGCTAATATTTTACTTGCCGTTTTATCTCTATATTGTATATTAGCTGCCGGATTTTCTCTAAAGTGTATATTAGCTGTACATCTGAATATATGTACAGCTAATATTACCTGAACATATACATCTGAATATATGTACAGCTAATATTGCATGAACATATGCAAAAGATATACAGATAATATTCTGGACGGGTCCAGGCTTTAAGAAATACTGAACTAAGGGCTGAGGAATAGAGTGGACTTTTCTCTTTAACTATTCTGAGGATCGTTCATAAACAATAGACGATGGCACGATATGGTGCTAACATGCTCATTTATCACACGGATTAACATTCATAATGATGAAAAAGCATTCGCGAAATATCGCGAAATAACGCAATATAGAAAAATATTTTTGTTGCGTCTATGCTTCTGTACTTCTGTTCTCGGGCGATTTCTTATCTCTTCGCATTGTGAAATGCAATCACTATACCTCCTGTAAGAATCATGCTCTGTGATAGGTCAATTGCAATGAAATAATTTGCTCTGCTGGAGCCGCCCGCAATGTCGAGACAGTAAACGATAAACGGACCGGATGGTAATTTTGATATACTAACCGGCAGCCTTCGGATGTTGTATTGTTCACATGTTGCTTATGGAGATTGACAATCGATTTTCCGTCAATGACATTATGTCAGAACAGATATTCGGTATAGTAAAATAGTAACAACAGTCTGAGTATTTTTATTATCACTTCTCGGTATATACCAGAAAAGTATGTTCCAGTATAAGTATCAAGAACTGCTACAAGGAAATTAAATCAAAAATATACGAGAGACGATGGAAGCATATGAAAGTAGTCGGTTCAAAGTGCGATCACAGGGTTGGAAATGTCCAACATTCAATTACAGAACATGTGGCGATTTTGCCCAAAGATCGCGGCAGGAGTCTTTGCAAAACACTAGCAAGTATTACGGCCTATTTTTAGACCGCTCGAGTTTGGAGCGTGCGCTGCCTAGCAACGCACTGTACTTGATCGCGCCCAGTAAACTATAACAATGGTTTGACCTAGTCTTTCCCCCCGCCTCTTGGCTCGATATATACGCGAGCATTTTGCTTGGTCTGAGAGATTGTCCTAGAGCAAGCCAAGAGGCAGGACGAGAGGCTCACCATGAGCTTTACATCCCTGTATCTTGGGTAAGGCCCACGCGGGCCCTGGGGACGATTTCCATTGGGGGCCCAGGTGGGGGAGACCGTTGTTGACTGGGGGCTCACGCCCTGTGGATCACCGGTTTTCTACCACCTGGGGTGGTGTGACACAGGCTCTGGCAGACCATCGGGCTGGCTCAGAGTTCCATCTCTGTGACAGTGCCTTCGGCGGGGCCGGCCAGCAACATGCCCACATGTACGGGTTCCATGGTGCCGCTCCCATGGCATCTCGGGCTCTACATACGGCTACATCACCATAACTATGTAATATGCATGTTGTAGTTAAGGAGTTGGTGAGATGCATGTGTTATGTCGTAGTGTATGATGGCCGGACTCGTTCCTGGCTGACTGTACCTGGTTGTAGTATTCCGTGGAGTAGTGTCGGACGCCCTGTAGCGGGCGCCCGCCGAACTTTACAGTGGTACTCAGTGACCAGGATCAGCCCGACGGCGTTCCATTGCAGCCTAACGTCACAGTTTCTTGCTCCCTGGTCCCTGGGGACCGTCCGCACCTCCGGGACAAGATACCTGAGGGAATGAGTAAAAAACAGAGAAACAGCGGGAAGGGAAAGGGTGGTAATGATGCGTAGCTGCCTCCGGGCGGCTCCGGCGGAAGTGCGGAGCGTGCAGAGCCCTCCACAGACAGCACCCAGTCTGCGGAGTCGACTCCGGCGGCCGTCTCCGGACGTAGAATCGAGCCCTGAGGGGCTGCAACATGTGTTGCCATCGAGGTCTAGCCCCGATGTGTTAGGCTCGGTCGGCGGAGCTGGCAACGGCTCTACACCGCGCCCGCCCTTGTCCGGACGACGTTCGTGGCAGGCGGCACTCTCCCAGGGGATGTTTCCGGACGTCTGGACATCCGGACATCCGGACACCCGGACATCCGGAATCGAGTGCCGGTCGCCATGACCAGCTCCGGACATGCGGGGATGTCTCCGGACGTCCGGAGTTCCGGACTTCCGGACATCCGGACATCCGGAGGTCCGGACATCGGGACACCCGGAGATCTGGACATCCCGAATCGAGTGCCAGTTGCCATGACCAGCTCCGGACATGCGGACCGGCAGCCTAATCCATCTGGGTGGACTCCCTCTAGAGTCCCCAGGTTGGATGCCGGCCGGTCCGCACTGGGTGTAGTGGACCAACTTACCAACACACTGAGTGAGTTGGCTCCTCTAGGGCGCTACGGCCGCGCCTGATCGCCCCCTCGGGGACGACCAGACCGGAGGAACCGTTCCCCCTCTCCGCAGTCACGGAGCCTTTCGAGGCCCTTGTCGGAGAGGGATCAGCGGCTGATTTCAGGTGTGCTTGACCAATACAAGCGAAGTCAGCCTGCTTGGAGCATGGATCCGACGGTCCCCTATGCCATGGGGATGACTGGGCCCATGGCTCCTCCCCCAGTCCTCTTGAGTCCGCAGACGCCGATGGTCCCCAGGTTCTGATGGTTCACATAGACAACCTGAAGAAGCACGAAGGTCCGCTTGCCATGGATCCGCTAGTTCAAGATGCGGAACCGGACGACGCTCCCTTAGGGGATCCGTCCGGTCAACATTCGCGGACTCCAGATGAGCGTGTGCGCCGGATGATGGGTCTCCCGGACCTCTCTGACCCGACTCGCACGACTTTCCTCCGTGAGCAGCTACTTTGTGGCTATCTCCGGAGTTGAGGTCCTCGGACATCTTTGCGTCGTAACGCCGCCGCTCCGCATCCGCAATCCTGTAGTTTCTAGCGCTAGGGACGTGTGGCAACCCTATCCACATCAGGTAGACTGGCCTGCGTAGTTAACACAGTGTCTATGCTGGCCGGACCCTTTTGTGGATGTGCTGTGCGCCCCTGGTCCCGGGACAACCTCTTATATGGCCAGACTGAGATTGGGATTTCACGTCCGCTACGGGAGAAGCGCCTTCCCACGGATTTGGGGAACTGGCTATGGACGCGGGGATAGCGTCCGGATGTGTGGATTGATTTCTGGGATTCGTCCGTGGGACTCGTCCGGCACTCACGATGCTTTTGGGTGACACACTCCGGTGTGTCATCACCCGTGCGCCACTACTGTAATTAAGTTTATAGTAGTTTAAAATGTCCAGACAGTGTTATTTCATAACATCACTGTACCATGACTTGCGTTGAAAGAATCGTTTCTATCTGATTATCAAGAATTGTAATAACAAAAAATTAGCCCAAGAGCTAAGTGGTTACCAGACAATCTTTTTTTTAGATATAAGCCATTTTGTCTCGTAATCTTGAAAAATAAGGACACTGCTTAGATTCAAGGTCATGAGAATACTCAGCATATATCAGTACCTATAAGTGCACATAATATATTCACACTCCAAATTCAATAATACGAGAGATATTAGCCATTTTGTATCATTACACCTCATGCTAGTAACCTCGCCGCTGATTGGTTAATCATCATAATACATTTACAATGTTCTCCTCGAAGCCCACCGCATGCCGGTCAACAATGTCGCTTTAGGCGACAATTGTTCACCGCCATGTTGAATGACTTCGAAATTCATAAGAGATATTCGGTATGATAACTAAATGGCGACCGGTTTTGTCGGGGAACATGGCGAAATGTTCCCCATTGAAAACAATCTTACCCTAGGCTTCGCCTCGGGCATCATTTTTCCTCAGGGAAACATTTCGCCATGTTCCCCTCCAAACCAGTCATCTCTTATATAATGTGACTTCGACAAAAGATCGAAGTCATGGCAACATTCTGCATATATCTTTTCCTGTATGTTCACGATTGATTCCCAAGTGTGAAGTCGATAACCAGCGAGATATTAACCAATTTGTGTTGTGACCTTGAAAATAAGGTCGAAAATCAAGTTCAAGGTCACGAGAATATTCAGCATATATCATATCCTATATATGTACAATTGATTCCTAAGGTGTGAAGTCGATAATAGATGAGATATTAGCCATTTTGTTTTGAGGCATTGAACATGAAGTCAAGGTCAATCACAAGGTCAATACAATATTCAGCATATATCATTTCCTATATTTTCACAATTGATTCCCAAGCTTTAAAGTCGATAATGAGCGAGATATTAGCCAGTTTGTGTTCTGACCTTGAAAATAAGGTCAAAGGTCAAGTTCAAGGTCATGAGAATAGTCAGCCTACCTTATTTCCTATATGTCCACCATTGAATCTTAAGCTGTAAAGTTGATAACAAGTGAGACAATAGCCATTTGGTTTTCTAACCTTGAAAATGGAGTCAAATGTAAAATCCAAGGTCACAAAATATTCAGCATAAAGACGCACCAAGGCTAAAACCTTGGATATTTCCATCACCGCCCACAACTCATTGTCTGGCGTGATATGATTCTGTGTGTCTATGAGGTGCAACTGAAGGTGTCTGGCATGGTATGGAAGTTTGTGTCTATAAGGTGTGACTGAGGGTGTCTAGCATGGTATGGAAGTTTGTGTCTATAAGGTGTGACTGAGGGTGTCTAGCATGGTATGGATGTGTGTGTCTATGAGGTGTGACTGAGGGTGTCTAGCATGGTATGGATGTGTGTGTCTACTTGGTATGCCTGACTGGGTTTGATGAAGAACAAGATTGCAATCTAATCATGTTTATTCAATAATGACTAGAAGAGATATGTTAGGGCATTTGCAATATAGCTATCAGCATACATAGAATGTCCACACAAATATCTATTTCAATTTTATGTTGACATAGGAAATGTATGAAAATTGTCAGGAACTTATGGATTTCTGAACAAAATGATGAGAACTAATAAATTATCCAGTTATACAGAACGTTATGACAGCGAGTTATGATTCGTTTAACAAACAAGACTAGATATCATTTTACCAAGTTTTGCATTTGCCCGTTCTACACGTTTCCCACTATATTTTACACATATCACCGTATCTGTACAAGCCCATGTTATGTGTGTAATACAGATATTCCACAATACATTCTCAGACCCAGTTACACCACCTTGTTGAAATACCCGATAAATATTACCACCCTTTTACTTATAGGATACATCTTTATCATTTCAGCATTCCTTCACTTCCGATTTAAGATCACGTAGGTCGGGACCACCCAGCATTCGCTCACTCTGTGGTGTGAGAAAATAAATCGCGCTAAGTACATGTGAATTATTTATGCTGACATTACCGTTGTATTATGACAGAGTTCCGATTTTATTCACTGCTTTCATTTAGTGCTCCATACCAGAAGCAACATCTAATACATATGTTCATATTCGTCTTACAGGTAAAACAAATTACCATGTCACTAGAGCGGGGGGACGACCACGGCGGGTCTCAGTCCAGGTGCCCTGGTGGCAGGCACGGGCCGGCGACCGGACCCCGGAGGAAGCGTCCTGAGCTGTGGTCGGCCTGGAGTTGTTGTTGTTGTTGTCGGATGGGTTGTTGTTGTCGGACTGGCCGTTGATGTTGTTGGGGCTGTTGAAGACATCATCATATTCAATTCAGTATTTGGAGGTTCATTCTATGATTGTCATCGTACAATATTTACATTCCTTGGTCGAATATAATAAGAGTGAAAAGGTGTATGACAAAAAATTAGCCCGAAGGCTAAGACAGGTTACCGGATATTATATGTTTTACATTTTAGATATTAGTTATTTTATCCCGTTTACCTTGGAAATAAATTCACTGGTCAAATTCAAAGTAACGAGAATATTCAGCATATATTATTTCCTGTATGTCCACAATTGATTCCTAAGCTGTAAAGTCGATAATAAGCGAGATATTAGCCATTTTGTGCTATGAACTTGAAAATAAGGTCAAAAATCAAATTCAAGGTCATAAGAATGTTAGGCGTATATCATTTCCTATATGTCCACAACTGATTCCTAAGCTGTAAAGTCGATAACAAGCAAGATATTAACCATTTTGTGCTTTGACCTTGAAAAAGAGGTCAAAGGTCAAATTCACGGTCATGAGAATATTCAGCATATATATCACTTCCTATATGTCCACAATTGATTCCTGAGCTGCAAAGTCGATGATAAGCGAGATATTAGCCATTTTCGTGCTATGAACTTGAAAATAAGGTCGGAGGTCAAGTTCAAGGTCGTGAGAATATTCGGCATATATCATCTCCTATATGATCACGAATGAATTCCTAATCTCTAATCTCAATATTAGGTGAGATATTAGCAGTAATGTGTCCCATTATAAAGCATAGGAGAATTTAACACGGACAAGTCCCATTTGGCCCAAGTTTGTGCCAAAATGACCCACTTCTGAGCGATTCAAAAGCAAAGTAACTTACACATGTCGCGAAGGTACATAAGATAGATCATTTGGAACAAAAACCTGAAATCCATCCGAACAGTTTTTGAGCAAATGGCCGACAAATTCCAAAGATTTTTTTCAGAGGGTGAAATTTTTTTTTTTGCCTAGAGATGGTCCGAAATGGAGTAATGCGATTTGGGGCAACATTTTTTTTTTCGCTGATCCGTCAAAAATTTTAAACGCCCGCCATACGGAGACCGGCGATTCAAGAGCAATGAAAGTTATACGCATCCCAAAAGTACATAAGGGGAGTCTAATGCATCAATTAGAAAAAAAGTTACCGAACAGTTCTTGAGAAAATGGCCGATGAAGTCCAAGAATGGCCATTTTTCGAAAACGGCAGCCATTTGAGAAAAATGTGAAAATCAAAAAACTAAAAAATACCTCCCTCTGGAAATATTTTTGGGCATTTTTGTGCAAAATTTCAGAAATATTCAACGTAAACTTTAAGAATAAAATTGTTAACGGACAGACGGACGGACGACGAACGCAACGACATGATAAGAGATTATCGGACCAAAGGTTCGGTAACCTAAAAAACTCCACAACAAACTAAAAAAGCTATCGAGTTTATGGTATGAACATGTTTTGGAAATGTCCTGGAATAAAAATATCGCCATTCAAAGTACAATAAATATATTGAAAACATTATGAATCACAATGTGATCGGCTGATAATAGTTTCAGAAGTGTGCACATTTTATATCAGTAAGCCATTCAATGAGGCTAGACTGGGCAGCGCAAAATGATCAAACGGAAAACGTTTTAAAGCTTACACAATAAATTTATGACGGATTAAAAGCAAGTTTTCAGTCGATAATTTAGGTAATCTCGTCAATTCACTAATTATTTATATTTCTTATATTGACCTCCCAAACCTGATATCCACTCGAATGTTTATTGTACATATTTACAACCGTTTTCAAACTCATGCATGATGGAGATACTGCGGAACACGTACTCAGTCGGAAGCACAGTCTAAATCTGGCCACGTAGCCGGCGAGCTCCCGATAGTTGCGCCTCATCATGACGACAATTTCGTTAGTTTCAGAAGTCATTGTTGTTGTTGGAGTGGGATCATTGCCACAAAACCTATATCGAAAAATAATATTTTCCTTGTTGTTGTTGTTGTTGTTGCTCATATTTATGGGAAACTGGTTTGTAAATCATCTTACCTCCGGTAGTTGTCTGTGATTCTGTCTCTGATGTCGACCCACACTAGACATGTTTTCGTTGGTGCAGCAAATGAAACCAGCGCCATATCCTTGAAATAGTAGTCGATGGTCTGTCCACTGCTAGCCTTCCATGCGGAAACAAAATAAATTAGTTATGATATGATTATTTGTAAAATAGTTTGTGACATTTCCCATTTAAAGAAGGACATTTTATTATCGGAAAATAGAGAAAAAATCGGCAAAGGACACTGAAATGTCTGTTTCATGATGACATAAGAACATCTTTATACATCTCATGATTTTCACATGATGTATTTGGCAAAACGTATAATGGTTGATTTTGTATCAAACATATTCAAACGTGTGTTATAGATTTAACCAACAATAACTAGAAGGCCAATTGTATCGAAAATAAATCAAATTTAGATTGAGGTGAGGTGGATCATTCTCATTTAGAGGGGCACAGTCGCTAGACCGACTCTATGACCTAGCAAAATGTAATCAAGTAAAGCTTATATATCCCATCACAAACCCAACAACGGAAACCTGTAAAAGTGTTTTTTTACCTGTATCCACCAGTTGCACTCTGTACCGATTGTAATATTTCCACCGGATGGTATCTCCAAACAGGTCTCTTGATCAGTCGCGATATAAGGAGTTGTCCCCTGATCACCACAACCTTGTTAGTGAGTAGAAACAATTGAAACATCAGTATGGGAGCCGCGCCTCATTGTCCGAAGGCTCGTCAGTCTGAAGGCCCGTTAACCTGAAGTCTGAAGGCCTGTTATTCTGGAGTCTGAAGGCCCGATAGTCCAGAGGCTATCCAAAGGCTCGTCAGACCGAAGGGCTGTCGGACCAATCTTTGAATATATACATTTTGTATCCTTTTCTCCTCCATTTGTCCTCTAACTATATACTTTAGGGTTGTATTTCATTGGAACATACAGTTGGGAAATATGCCACTCAATTTTTGGACCAACAAACTAATGGGCCTTTTCTGAATATATTGACCTAATTACCGCTATGAAGTTTTACCCCTACCCTGGGACATAGGCTTATTTTATTGGAAAATACATTTGGGAAAATATGGAATAACGGACCTACTAATAGACGGCCTACAGTATCGAATTTATGGCAACACATATAAGGTTGAGTGATTCTCGGTCGTTGACGACCACGTGAGTATGTCACCCGGATGTCCTGTCATACCCATTTACCAATTAACAATGAGTTACCACCCTAACCCGAGCCCTCCATGATCATGTTAGCCTCATCAAAGGCGAAGCGATAAGCAGTCAGTTTCCAAAGATGTATGATGATAATATGTGGACTTGGCATGCACTCTGTTTTTGCGTGAGACATAATCAGTGTTCAATTAACGGAGTTGGTTGTACAAGGCAACTCGTGATGTCCAATAGTAACCATGGTGGCTGGGGCGATGAATTAGGTAACACGAAACTGGTGAAAAAGTAGATGAGAACCTTTTCTGAAAGCCATTCAATGACGTCATATTGCATACCAGTACCGAAATAATCCCGCTAGCAACCACGTTGTTTGGGCAGCATGTAAAGTATGGTTGCCATAGTCACTATACACATCTAGTGGGTGTGCTATATTTTATTTTATTTATATTCGTATTGTTTAGCGACATCATGCTCATGTTACATTATGAATTATAATTTTAGATGATACCTAATAAACTCCATAATTCCTGCACAAATATTTTAAAAACTTGACGCACACATCCTGATATCGAACGGATGAAGGTATTAAGGTTTTGTAAAGGCCAGCACATATTCTATTTTGCATTTTCTATCACCCAAAACATGATAACTTGAAATTCATGTGTATTTGAGCAACACTCAAGTCAAAATGCTGAAAGATTATCGGATCTGTGGAACTTGTCTGGATATATCTCATATTCCATCGAACAGTACATGTCAAACATGTGTTTTATCCAATCAGTTTGCCATGTTTCCATTGTTAACAGTTTCATCTTTATTTATTCACTCATTTTTTAATTAGATATTATGTAGAGTATAGTTGTCATTGTGACGGAATACAACTTAAGAGTAGGTTTATTTTCTAATATCATGCTCGATGTGATATTCATTTCTTAATAATATGCACAGGAACGTAAAAAAGGCTCTAAAAATAGCTAATTGAAGCAATATATTAGTGTGACATCAAGAATACTTCTTATAACAGCTAATGATGTGCAAAAGTTCAGTATTGGAATTCAAGACATGATAAGAAATCGATAGTATCTCAAGAACGAGATGTTTATTTTTTCTAGCAATATATAACTTAGCATTCAGTTTGACTTGAAATAGATTGTCACGTATCAAGAATCATTATCCATGTGCAACTCAAGCACGCTGTCTCCACCTACCGGGGTCACTGTCCGCCACACGGTCACACAGGCCGCCTCCAAACCCATCAGGACACCGACATGTACAGTCTCGTTCCAGATATGCTTCTCCGGGACAAACGGAGGACGAGATGCCACAGTTGTTTTCATAGAGCACTGTTATCCATGGAATGACATGAAAACACCTAATATAGTATCTCCTTTGTTCATATAGCACTTCTCGTGATAAGCAATGAATGCTGCTTTCAAAAATAAGTATTTGCCGTATAAAATTTACTCCAAGGACAAATGCAAGGTCATCATTCTGTAGGTAATGTAGGAATGTTCAACATTAAATTGACATTATACGCAACCCTTCCAAGGATCAATTTACCCAGACGTTGAAAACATCGACCATTCACGACCGCTTCATTCGACTATTTATGACATAAAATTAATATTGCCCGATGTTATGACATTATATGTAATACTTTTACAATGTGGCATTTTACATCTTGAAATAGATTTTCCGAAGTATATTGTCACTATCACAGGAACGAACATGAACACCACAAGATAGGCAATGCCCGAACTGAAAAACTGCTTTCTGGCTGTAGGGTATGTGCCTTATGCGAATTGTTTGACAATAATTACTGGGGTTTTGAGGTTGAGCTACTAGTATATAAAAACATTTTCGATGTATTCCTCTTCATGAGGTATCCTTTCTAGTTGAATATATTTCATTTTACATCTACTGGTTTTTATCGCTGGTGCAGTGGAGCATGATGCCTGATTTCCAAAGTGGTTGTTTTCGACGTTTACATACCTCCTTGTCGACTTTTACCCCATGGAAATGTACTTTCATAGCTAGCTGCAAGGTGTATAACTGTGATCTGGTATTCCATAACATAGCGTTACGATAGTAATATGGTCGTTTGGTGTACTTTGGTACTCCATGATTTGCCATTACACTGATAGTGTATGTTGGTACTCAATGACTTGCCATTACACTGGTAGTGTATGTTGGTACTCAATGACTTACCATCACACTGGTAGTGTATGTTGGTACTCCATGACTTTACCAGTACACTAGTAGTTTAGGTTGATACTCCATGACTTACCATTATACTGGTTGTGTAGGTTGGTACTGAATGACTTACCATTACACTGGTAGTGTAGGTTGGTACTCCATGACTTGCCATTACACAAGTAGTGTATGTTGATACTCAATGACTTACCATTACACTTTTAGTGTATGTTGGTACTCAATGACTTACCATTACACCAGTAGTGTAGGTTGGTTCTCCATGACTTACCATTACACTGGTAGTGTATGTTGGTACTCCATGACTTTACCAGTACACTAGAAGTTTAGGTTGGTACTCCATGACTTACCATTATACTAGTAGTGTAGGTTGGTACTGAATGACTTGCCATTACAATAGTAGTGTATGTTGGTACTCCATGACTTACCAATACACTGGTAGTGTGGGTTGGTACTCCATGACTTACCATTACACTGGTAGGGTATGTTGGTACTCCATTACACTGGTAGTGTGGGTTGGTACACTGGACTTACCATCACACAAGTAGTGTCGGTGGATGAGTTTGACGTCATTGAATGAGAGTCTCTCGCGTTGACCCAGTGTGTTGTTGTATTTACCGTCTTTAGGTATTATTGTCGCAACTGGAGGCGAGGCATTGGAAAAAAACTGCAATGGTCGAGAGTAAAGTTTTACAGAATGGTAATGACGGGCATGCACACACATGTAACAGGTAGTTATGGATACAGGATGACGCTGACGTAAGATGTTTCATTTTGGTTCCCGTCTGGTTAATATCTGGTTGCTTTTATGATGCTGCTATGAAATCTATCGTCTTCAGGCCCGAAACAAAAATCGGGGAGGGGAGGGGTCTCCAAAAGTATATCTTCGGGTGTTTTGTCATTGATTTTGTCGAGTGTATATTGTGATCGAGGTTGATTCGTTGAAAGTGGCGAATCAATCTTGCAAATAGCGCACATATTTCTCAGCATTACACATTTTCTTGGCAAAAGTGCGCACGCGTGTGTGTGGAGTATGCGTGTGTGTTTGGGAGTGGGGGGGGGGGTATGAGCCCCTGTCCAATGAACAGACTAACACAAATAGGTATGTGCATGTACTTTTTATCTGTTGCACGAGCCGGCCCTCAATATATTTGGGAAAGTGTATTAAAAGTAAAATTCGGCTTTTTATAGTCGCCAACAAAACGTTGAGTGTAATAATTTACAAATAGCTCTGACCATGCACTTCCTGTTCATCTCTGGTCTGAATGATTCGTGACGTTATATTCCATACTCAGAATGCAACAAGATGATGGAAATTATTGCTGTTGTCAGTTTCACAAAGTTTATATCCTTGACGCTAGTCGTGAAAAAGTTTGTCCGAAAAATAAAACAAAAATTAGCCGAAGTGCTAAGAAAGGTTACCGGACAATGTATAATTCAGATATTAGATATTAATTCAGCCTCTAGTCCCATGATTTGGAAAATAAGGTGATGGGTCGATTCGAGCTCACAAGAATATTCCGCCCATATCATTTCTAGCATGTCCACAATTGATTCCTAAGCTGTAAAGTCGATATAAAGTGAGATATTAGCCATTTTGTGAACTGACCTCGAAAATGAGGTCAAAGGTCAAGTTCAAGGTCATGAGAATATTCAGTATATATCATTTCCAATATGTTTGCAATTGACTCCTAAGCTGTAAAGTCGATGACAAGTGAGATATTAAGTTTTTTTGTTCTCTGACCTTGAAAATGAGGTCAAGATCAAATTCAAGGTCATCGGAATATTCGGTGTATATCATTTCCTATATGTCCCCAATTGATTCCCAAGCTGTAAAGTTGAGAATAGGCGAGATATTGGACATTTTGTGCTCTGACCTTGAAAATTACCTCAGAGGTCAAAATCAAGGTCACGTGAATATTCAGCATATACCATTTCCTTTATGTCCACAATTGATTCCTAATCTCTAATCTCAATATTAAGTGAGATATTAGGCAAAATGTGTCCCATTATAAAGCATAGGGCAATTTATCATGGGAAAGTCCCATTTGGGCCAAGTTTGGGCCCAAAATTGCCCACTTCGAGCGATTCAGGCGCAACAAAACTTATCCACATCATAGGAGTATATATGAGGAGTGTTAGGCATCAATAAGAAAAAAAGTTACCACAGTATTTCGGCTCGTTTAATGAATTTGATATCAAATGGGCACTCATTTAAGATCCTATATATATAGGCTTGTCCTGCTGGTCAATGCTTTTCTTTGTGAATAAAATATGTTTAAGACATAACAGTGACCGTGGTATCAAACGTGATGGGCTATTGTATGGAAGTTCAAATGGTAAAGAAACAACTCTACTGTGCAGGGTAGTTAAATGATACAGAACCCTGATATGTTTGATAGCGTAAAAAATGTCATAACCCATTAACCAGGTAAACAAGTTGACTATTATTTGATAAACGCATAGCTTATAGTTATCAGGAATTTAGTGGGCAATTTATCTAATAGTTTGTGTCATCTGCCAGTGAACTACAAAACGATTCTCATTTATAGTTAGCGCTCATAGCCTATGCAACAGCAGTTACATTCAATTGAGGGTGAGGGAATTAATGTTTATGAGGACAGAATAAGCATTCAAGCCAGTCGTTGACTTTTCCACTATTGATTATACCCATGCTCTCAGTTCAGCTGTGGCACAAGTTGAGGATATTGGCACTCTACCCAATTGTTGGTTTTTTTTGTAGAAGTGAGGTCTCGGCAATCAAAACAATTTCATCGATCTTTTCATGACATAAAAGCAAAAGTATCCTTGCAATTTTGAACCAGAAGATGGATGTATTCTAGCCACACCTATACATACTATTGAGGATCTCGAAGTATCGTACTAGACCGGAATCAAGCAATAGCACAAAATTGTACTTGTACCCAGAAATGTTTACTGCACTTCGCCCCTTACATTGTACTATTTCATGAAACAGTCCTACGAACCAGGCTGAGAATTCCCAGGCTAAATAAAGTTTCATAGAGGTGGTAAATAGGAAAACAATACCATGTGACATAAACATCGGGCAATTATAGCTTTCAACTGCCTCAAGCAACGAGCTTTTGAAACTGATCACTGACCTTTCGAAATCGTTAACCCAACCGTTATAAATCATCGACCGAACCCGATCAAAATATCGCTTGTCAACAGTACTTTTGCCGGCATCAGAGTTATCTTTCGACCTCAATTATAGTCATAGTTCATTTGTCTTCAAGCTCTGACCAACGGGTGGGGATATTATATCTTACAAAAGTTAAATTTTCAAGTACTAAAATGGCCAGAAAATTTAATAACCGCCCGTATTCAGAAAAGATTGCGCATTTTTGTCAATTTTGCTAAAGGAATGTCACTTGTGGATGCTGCTTTTTGAAACTCCAGATCAAGAGTTTTTTGGATTAGTTTCACTTTGTTGGATCAGTTTCACTTCATGCACTGACGTGTAATTTCATGATTTGGCAGTTAGGTATGACTTCAACTGCTTGACATTTAAAGTACTAGGAACATGAAAATATGATGTGAGCTCAGATGAAAGCATCATGTGAGCTGATCAGAACGGTTTTTACAGCATGTGAATATCTTGATTCCTTCAAAAGTTACAGTGCTTCAAAGTTCAAATTGCCCAAATTACAATTTGCAAAATGATATAGCTCATTAATATGCAAATTTGTATGCATGACGTCACAGGGGGAACATTTTTTAATTAGATGGTTTTAATGGCATATTAAAGTCTTAAGAAATTGCAATTATTCAACAAAGCTTATTCCACATGCTCTACATAATTGATAGTCAATGAATTTCACATCCGGATAGTTGCCAAGGTCACCAGTATTGTTATAAGGCCCTAGCAACCAGGGTTGCTATGGCCCAAATCCACACTTATATCGATAAGCAAACAAAACCAAAGGTGAAAATGGATTGACTCCACATGCATAATTAATATGCAATAATCAAATTCTGTCAAAACCCATATTTCTGGCAGTTAGGACCCATAGTAACCAATGGTTGCTAGGGACTCCAGCAGGTGAACAGTAACCATGGCAACAGTAACACTTTGAACAACACTGATTATTGACCATGCCTATCAATGTTTGAAGTTTAGGTTTGCAATAATTCTGACCAGATCAATTATATTAGGACTCAAACTTGCCTAATTAAAAATATTCCCCCTTCTACGTCACGAATACCTCATTTGCATACTAATTAGCTTCTCGTAAAATCCAGAAGTGTTCAATCCAGCTTATGTCATAACCTGCCAAAATGTGACATTCAAATGGCCATAACTTTTTAACCAATAGAGATATTGGCATGCAGTAAACTGCATTTTACTCAGCAAAACCAGGTCTCTCATTTGCGTTCACATCATATTTTCATGTTCCTAGTACTTTAAGCAATTTGATTTACTAAACACCGTTCATTTGACAGCATTGCCTAGACCAAAATTTTTTAAAGATTGTAATATCAACGGGAGTATGGAATGAAGTGAACTGGACAAGAACACTCGGTAGCTCAACTGGTAATGCAGTCCTTGGTCCAAGTCTCGGTCGGGTTGCGCCAATTTCACTAAAATTTACTGCAACTCACTGCCTTCGGTAGCAGTGGGGAGGGATTAGATAGCCACATGGCTGAAAACGGAATTTTATAACCACTGGGATGGGAAGTAGATCTTCATTCGCTTGAATAAAGGTAGCCAAGAACCCTGTAAATCCCTGTTCTCAACTCTGACCCCCCCCCCCCCCCACTCGGTCACGGGCCTGATTTCTTCGTTATGTGGATACACACATCATACAGAGCAAGAAAGTCACAATTCCCAGACATACTTACAAAACGGCCATAGTGCATGACGGATCTGTAGTCATAAGGTATGTCGTATATATTGCCACTCCTGATGTCGAAGTTAGCCTCCTTTCCATCCTGAATGTTGTCAGTCAGCACCTCTACGTATGTATCTCGGTCAGGTCGTGCATGTTCATGGTAGACACCGAGGGCATGTGCTATCTCGTGCAGAGGTGTTCCGATCTATGAACAAGGACAAACAACTAAGGCGTAGTTACATAACATATATCAAAAATTAGCCCAAGGGCATAGGAATGGTACAGGAGAATAAATAACGGTATTATAGAAAACAAACCCTGTCGTGTTGACCTTTCATTGAGGTCTCTGATGGTGAAAACCGAGGTCACCACAGAATCTGTCACATACGGTATGTGACTTACCATTTAACATGCTAATATTTGAGCTATATATCGAAATGAGTTTACTCTATATAGCTCCTATCATCATGACGAGAAAAATGCAATGGGGGAATGGTTTTGGCTGGAAACGGCTCGAAACACCAGTCATTCAATTTCGGAGAAAATGAATGCTGCCACCAACCAGTCGGCAGAATCGAAAGTTTTGGCCAACAAAACCAATACATGTCAGAAGTATATGTGGATAGGCAGCCAAACACTGTTTTGTTTGCTCAGAATACTCAATACTTGGTATTGATTCTTCATCTATTAATCCAACACATCTGACGTCCATTCACAACTTTCATATCATATGTGATCTTCACATTTACCATTGAAAGTTATCTGATGACAATTTATGGCAAAATACTATGAATTAGGATTAGGGTGCTTTTTTAGCACTTTGTTATCTCCTTTATGCGGGCTTCATCAAAAGAAAGAAAGAATGTCGCTGCGTAGTAGTGGTATCAACTCCAGTTAGATCAATCGGCGAACAATATTCTCACTTCATGTGGAAAACACCGAGACAACACAAATATGTACATAATTTAAATGTTGAGAAATTTTACAATGGTCTCACATTGCACAGTAACAGACACGTGCTTCAGCCTGACATTGCACGTACACCCTGTGCTTCAGCCTGAGATTGCACATACAACCTGTCCTTTAGCCTGACATTGCACGTACAACGTGTGCTCTAGCCTGACATTGCATGTACAACGTGTGCTCTAGCCTGACGTTGCACGTACAACGTGTGCTTTAGCCTGACATTGCATTACAACGTGTGCTTCAGCCTGACATTGTACGTACAACGTTTACTTCAGCCTGACATTGCACGTACAACATGTGCTTTAGCCTAACATTGCACGTGCATACAGCCATGGTATTAAGTATGGACACATATGCATTATTTGCATTTTTGTTGGTGTGACCATTTAGTCAAGTTATCACAAA
The DNA here is from genome assembly GCA_949152475.1 of Terebella lapidaria. Classification (NCBI taxonomy): domain Eukaryota; kingdom Metazoa; phylum Annelida; class Polychaeta; order Terebellida; family Terebellidae; genus Terebella; species Terebella lapidaria. Next base: position 32,112,533 of record OX424567.1, on the reverse strand, counting down.
CATAACATTTGCAGAGAAATACATGATTATATATATATATATATATATATATATATATATATATATATATATATACCACTAAAAGCGATATTAGCTGTACTGTACAGCTAATGTTAACATTAGCTGTACATATACTTTTATGGCTATTACTAGAGAAATATAAGTGTTAGATATTATCGGTTCACTTTTTTAAAAAGCATTTTCAAAGACATAATCGCAGTGAAAGACTATTCTCTCAACAACTAATATCTGAAGATATCATTTTTTTTGTGTACAGCTAATATTTTACTTGCCGTTTTATCTCTATATTGTATATTAGCTGCCGGATTTTCTCTAAAGTGTACATTAGCTGTACATCTGAATATATGTACAGCTAATATTACCTGAACATATACATCTGAATATATGTACAGCTAATGTTGCATGAACATATGCAAAAGATATACAGATAATATTCTGGACGGGTCCAGGCTTTAAGAAATACTGAACTAAGGGCTGGGGGATAGAGTGGACTTTTCTCTTTAACTATTCTGAGGATATCGTTCATAAACAATAGACGATGGCACGATATGGTGCTAACATGCTCATTTATCACACGGATTAACATTCATAATGATGAAAAAGCATTCGCGAAATAACGCAATAGAAAAATATTTTTGTTGCGTCTATGCTTCTGTACTTCTGTTCTCGGGTGAGTTCTTATCTCTTCGCATTGTGAAATGCAATCACTATACCTCCTGTAAGAATCATGCTCTGTGATAGGTCAATTGCAATAAAAAAATTTGCTCTGCTGGAGCCGCCCGCAATGTCGAGACAGTAAACGATAAACGGACCGGATGGTAATTTTGATATACTAACCGGCAGCCTTCGGATGTTGTATTGTTCACATGTTGCTTATGGAGATTGACAATCGATTTTCCGTCAATGACATTATGTCAGAACAGATATTCGGTATAGTAAAATAAATACATACCTCTGTGCATATTGGCACAGCGGAATATTCCCCTTGTAAGACATTACCACCCTCGGTTGACGCCTCGGGTATCTCTCTCGAAGAATATTCCGCTGTACCAATATACATACAGGGTTGTATTTATATAATATCGTAATGGCTCGGTTAAGCGCTGGGGCGCTCAATTATTTGTCAATAACCCCCCCCCCCCCCACCTCATCCCTGTACAGAAGTGCGATATAGGCCTACTTGAATTTCCCATAAAATTCCGGCAAATAGGAATGCCAATTAGCCCAAAAATTCTAACGGTGACTTCGAATATTCTGGTCTTATATGTAAGGGTAGCTTTTTACCTTCAAAATGATGTAACCTATTACACATGCCGATAAAAGCTGACGATTGTTAGGTATTATTGCATGTACAGAAGTGCGATATACTTGTATTTCTCCCAAAATAGTAAATTCCGGCGAGTAAAAATGACAATTAGCACAACAGTTTTAACGGTGATCATTCCTTTTTATTTTTTGTTTTATATGTAAGGGTAGCTGTTTACGTTCAAAACGGCATATTACAGTATATTTACGGTATATTACACATGCGGATGAAACTGACAATCGTCAGGTAATACTGTATAGAATTGCCATGTATTTCCTATAAACCGTAGATTACGGCAAGTAAACAAGGCCAATTAGCGCAAAAATACTAACGGTGACCCTGATTTTTTTGTCTTATATGTAAAGGTAGCTTTTTACCTTCAAAATGACGTATTACACATGCCGATAAAACTGACGATTGTTAGGTAATATTGTGCAGAAATGCGTATATAGCCTATACGCTTATTTCCTCGAATCCTTACATGTCAGATTCCGGCCAGTAGAAATGCCAATTAGCGCAACAATTATAACGGTAACCCCATATGTTTTTGATTCCATATGTAAAGGAAGCTTCTTTCCGTCAACATGATGTATTACACATGCCGATAAAACTGGCGATTGTTTAATAGTATTATACAGAAATGCGATAGGCCTATATACGTTTATTTCTCCTAAATCGTAATATGTCATATTCCAGCGAGTAAAATGTCAGAAATTAGTGCAACAATTCTAACGGTGACCCCATATTTTTTTAGTTTCATATGTAAGGGTAGCTTCTTCCCTTCAACATGATGTATGACACATGCCGATAAAACTGACGATTGTTAAATAATATTGTACAGAAGTGCGATATATACGTTTATTTCCCCTAAATCGTAACATGTCAGGTTCTGGCGAGTAAAATGTCAGAATATAGTGCAACAATTCTAACGGTGACCCCACATTTTTTTGGTTTCATATGTAAGGGTAGCTTCTTTCCTTCAACATGATGCATTACATATGCCGATAAAACTGACAATTGTAACTTAATATTGTACAGAATCGCGATATATACCATTACATTTCCCCTGAATCATTACGTGTAAGATTCCGGCGAATAAAAATGCCAATTAACGCAACAATTCTAATGGTGATCCCACATTTTTTTGGTTTCATATGTAAGGGTAGCTCCTTTCCTTCAACATGATGTATCACATATGTAATTGTAACTTAATATTGTACAGAAGTGCGATATATACGTTTATTTCCCCTAAATCGTAACATGTCAGGTTCTGGCGAGTAAAATGTCAGAAGTTAGTGCAACAATTCTAACGGAGACCCCACATTTTTTTGTTTTCATATGTAAGGGTAGCTTCTTTCCTTCAACATGATGTATCACATATGCCGATAAAACTGACGATTGTTAATTAATATTGTACAGGAATGCGATATATACGTTATTTCCTCTGAATCGTTACATTTCAGATTCCGTGTGAGTAAAAATGCCAATTAGCACAATAATTCTAACGGTGACCCCATATTTTTTGGGTTTCATATGTAAGGGTAGCTTCTTTCCTTCAACATGATGTATTACACATGCAGATAAAACTGACGATTGTTTAGTAGTATTGTACAAAAATGCGATAGGCCTATATACGTTTATTTCTCCTAAATCGTAATATGTCATATTCCAGCGAGTAAAATGTCAGAAATTAGTGCAACAATTCTAACGGTGACCCCATATTTTTTTAGTTTCATATGTAAGGGTAGCTTCTTCCCTTCAACATGATGTATTACACATGCCGATGAAACTGACGTTTGTTAAATAATATTGTACAGAAATGCGATATATACGTTTATTTCCCCTAAATCGTAACATGTCAGGTTCTGGCAAGTAAAATGTCAGAAATTAGTGCAACAATTCTAAGGGTGACCCCACATTTTTTTGGTTTCATATGTAAGGGTAGCTTCTTTCCTTCAACATGATGTATTACACATGCCGATAAAACTGACAATTGTTACTTAATATTATACATAATTGCGATATATACCAGTATATTTCCCCTGAATCGTTACGTGTATAAGATTCCGGCGAATAAAAGTGCCAATTAGCGCAACAATTCTAACGGTGACCCCCTAATTTTTTGGTTTCATATGTAAGGGTAGCTTCTTTCCTTCAACATGATGTATCACATATGCCGATAAAACTGACGATTGTTAATTAATATTGTACAGAAATGCGATATATACGTTATTTCCTCTGAATCGTTACATTTCAGATTCCGTGCGAGTAAAAATGCCAATTAGCGCAATAATTCTAACGGTGACCCGATATTTTTTGGGTTTCATATGTAAGGGTAGCTTCTTTCCTTCAACATGATGTATTACACATGCAGATAAAACTGACGATTGTTTAGTAGTATTGTACAAAAATGCGATAGGCCTATATACGTTTATTTCTCCTAAATCGTAATATGTCATATTCCAGCGAGTAAAATGTCAGAAATTAGTGCAACAATTCTAACGGTGACCCCATATTTTTTTAGTTTCATATGTAAGGTTAGCTTCTTCCCTTCAACATGATGTATTACACATGACGATGAAACTGACGTTTGTTAAATAATATTGTACAGAAATGCGATATATACGTTTATTTCCCCTAAATCGTAACATGTCAGGTTCTGGCGAGTAAAATGTCAGAAATTAGTGCAACAATTCTAAGGGTGACCCCACATTTTTTTGGTTTCATATGTAAGGGTAGCTTCTTTCCTTCAACATGATGTATTACACATGCCGATAAAACTGACAATTGTTACTTAATATTATACATAATTGCGATATATACCAGTATATTTCCCCTGAATCGTTACGTGTATAAGATTCCGGCGAATAAAAGTGCCAATTAGCGCAACAATTCTAACAGTGACCCCCTAATTTTTTGGTTTCATATGTAAGGGTAGCTTCTTTCCTTCAACATGATGTATCACATATGCCGATAAAACTGACGATTGTTAATTAATATTGTACAGAAATGCGATATATACGTTATTTCCTCTGAATCGTTACATTTCAGATTCCGTGCGAGTAAAAATGCCAATTAGCGCAATAATTCTAACGGTGACCCCATATTTTTTGGGTTTCATATGTAAGGGTAGCTTCTTTCCTTCAACATGATGCATTACACATGCAGATAAAACTGACGATTGTTTAGTAGTATTGTACAAAAATGCGATAGGCCTATATACGTTTATTTCTCCTAAATCGTAATATGTCATATTCCAGCGAGTAAAATGTCAGAAATTAGTGCAACAATTCTAACGGTGACCCCATATTTTTTTAGTTTCATATGTAAGGGTAGCTTCTTCCCTTCAACATGATGTATTACACATGCCGATGAAACTGACGTTTGTTAAATAATATTGTACAGAAATGCGATATATACGTTTATTTCCCCTAAATCGTAACATGTCAGGTTCTGGCGAGTAAAATGTCAGAAATTAGTGCAACAATTCTAAGGGTGACCCCACATTTTTTTGGTTTCATATGTAAGGGTAGCTTCTTTCCTTCAACATGATGTATTACACATGCCGATAAAACTGACAATTGTTACTTAATATTATACATAATTGCGATATATACCAGTATATTTCCCCTGAATCGTTACGTGTATAAGATTCCGGCGAATAAAAGTGCCAATTAGCGCAACAATTCTAACGGTGACCCCCTAATTTTTTGGTTTCATATGTAAGGGTAGCTTCTTTCCTTCAACATGATGTATCACATATGCCGATAAAACTGACGATTGTTAATTAATATTGTACAGAAATGCGATATATACGTTATTTCCTCTGAATCGTTACATTTCAGGTTCCGTGCGAGTAAAAATGCCAATTAGCGCAATAATTCTAACGGTGACCCCATATTTTTTGGGTTTCATATGTAAGGGTAGCTTCTTTCCTTCAACATGATGTATTACACATGCAGATAAAACTGACGATTGTTTAGTAGTATTGTACAAAAATGCGATAGGCCTATATACGTTTATTTCTCCTAAATCGTAATATGTCATATTCCAGCGAGTAAAATGTCAGAAATTAGTGCAACAATTCTAACGGTGACCCCATATTTTTTTAGTTTCATATGTAAGGGTAGCTTCTTCCCTTCAACATGATGTATTACACATGCCGATGAAACTGACGTTTGTTAAATAATATTGTACAGAAATGCGATATATACGTTTATTTCCCCTAAATCGTAACATGTCAGGTTCTGGCGAGTAAAATGTCAGAAATTAGTGCAACAATTCTAAGGGTGACCCCACACTTTTTTGGTTTCATATGTAAGGGTTACGGAAGAGGATTAGGGACACCAAACTAAAAGTTTTTTTTCTATTTGTCGACTTACGTAACTCGATATATCGACTTACTATCTCGATAAATCGAGATATTATCTCGATATATCGACTTATTATCTCGATAAATTGAGATATTATCTTGATAAATCGACTTATTTATCTCGATAAATCGACTTATTTATCTCGATAAATCGAGTTAGTTATCTCGATAAATCGACTTATGTCTCAAGCATTTGAAGTTCAAGTAAACTGGAAATATGGAAATATGCTTAGAGTCACATTATTTATATTGGACACTATATTGAGTAGGCTTATATGATCGACCATTATGACGTTAAATATCGTCAGAACAAACTACCGAAATAAAAACTATACTGAAGTTATTATATCATATCTCTTCAAAGGATGCAATATGTTCATGAATGAAATTGGTATAATTGTTTTCTTTTTTAAATTATTTAGCTAGTAAACATGGAATGATGTAAATTCGTAACGTTATCTGGAACGGCTTCTTCAATTGGATAGCTTGGTATTATTTCAGTGATAAGTGTAATGACTGTTAAACGCCATATAATTTTCAATATGAGTAATCAGTATATATTCTTTATCCTATCGTTTCCAAGGTAACCAATGAAGTGGTATATGGCTTGCCTATATTACGGTCGATGTATTTCATTTTACTTGTACTTTAAATGTCTGAGCCATAAGTCGATTTATCGAGATACGTAAGTCGATTTATCGAGATATGTAAGTCGATTTATCGAGATACGTAAGTCGATTTATCGAGTTACGTAAGTCGATTTATCGAGTTACGTAAGTCGACAAATAGAAAAAAAACTTTTAGTTTGGTGGCCCTAATCCTCTTCCGTAAAGGGTAGCTTCTTTCCTTCAACATGATGTATTACACATGCCGATAAAACTGACAATTGTTACTTAATATTGTACATAATTGCGATATATACCAGTATATTTCCCCTGAATCGTTACGTGTATAAGATTCCGGCGAATACCAGTGCCAATTAGCGCAACAATTCTAACGGTGACCCCATATTTTTTGGTTTCATATATAAGGGCAGCTTCTTTCCTTCAACATGATGTAGTACACATGCAGATAAAACTGACGATTGTCAGGTAACATTGTACAGATATGCGATATATAGGCCTACGTTTATTTCCTCTAATTTGTAACATGTTAGTTTCCGGCAAGTAAAATTTCAGAAATTAGTGCATCAATTCTAACGGTGACTCGATATTTTTTTGGCTTCATATGTAAGGGTAGCTTTTTTTTCCTTTAAAACGATGTATTACACATGCTGGTAAAACTGGCAATTGTTAGGTAATATTGCATTACAAATGGGCGATATAGCCTACTTATATTTCCCCTATACTCTACATTATAAAATGGCATTCAAGATTCGTTGCCTAAATTGTTCCCTAAGGAAAAAATAAAACGCACGGTCACTATACTTTTCTCGGTAGTTTTGTTCTCAAACATACCAAAATGTTGACATTTGATTAATTCTTTTTTGAGCAAATATAGGACTACGCTTTTACGTTTTAGAAAGTGCCACCTTCGAGTCTTAAATTTGATGTGTGAGATAACTCACCAACGACGTATAGCTGATAATTCGTCGTGCGCGTAATGAATGGGTCTACATTTTCAAATATTGGCGAGAGGAGGGGGGGGGGGGGAGGGGACAACAAGTCTCTGTGGGCGCAGAGGTGCATGGATCCTCCCCTTGTCCGCATGTCAGTGCAGAATAGTCAGTAGGCCTACGTTGCACAATGTCGCCCATTATCATACAAGAGAGTGCCCGGAATCCCGCATTTGAGTTGTATATCTTTTGCTATAGGGTGATTTTGCCAAAATAATAGGCCCACAAAATTGCAGTAGGCCTACGGGTGGATATAACTGCAATGCAACGTAAAACACAACCTACACAGTCAATGAGGTTATTAGCTGTACATATATGCCGAGTATATTTTTTAGCAAAAAGTGGTTATTGGCTGTACATTCGGACAAAGTATAAGTTTTTGCGTGATTTCATAGTGAGCTTTTTATTACTTTTCACGTTGATTGGTATTTTGTCTTGCTGTTGCAGTTGAGTCATGTAAAACATGTGGTATGATAATATACTGATGCGAACGTTCAAGTATACTCCATTTATGGCACTACAATTCGTATGAAATATTATGTACAGCTAATAGCACGAACGAAGTATACTCCCATGGTTGGAGCCGTTGGTATGTAGTCTTTTCTATTGATGAAAAGTCAATAATATTGCGGAAACAGGTAAAGGTGGTCACATTGGTCTCAAGTTATGGACGGCAATGCCAAAAAATAAACGAGCCATGCAGGAGAGACACACCAAATATTAGCTGTACACGAAAATGTACAGCTAACCGAAAAGTACAGCTAATAACAGGGTATATGTACAGCTAATATACACTTTAGACTAATATATATATATATATATATATATATATATATATATATATATATATATATATAGGCCTGTAGGTCTGTGTCCGAAGTCACAGCCATGGCTGTGTGTGTGTTCCAATCAGCCTCACATCAAAGAGTGTAATTTTACACTCTTTGCTCACATTGCACGTACATAGGCATACCGCAGCCTGACATTGCACTACATGGTTTGTGTGTGTTCAGGTCTCACGCTGCACGTACATAGGCGTGCTGCAGCCTAACACTGTACTACATGGATTGTGTGTTCAGGTCTCACGCTGCACGTACATATACTCAAATAGTAAATAGTCGTTGGGCGCCATACCAATTAAAATACAACCCAAACAACATTAGTCAAATTCTTGATATCAGAAAGAAAACCGCAGCTTAACACGAGGTATTTTCCTAAATAAAACTGTATAATGCCTTTTCAAATGAGATTTTCCAACTATGAAATATAACGTACCGAACTCTAGATTGCAAAATGGGTGAGAATGTGCCGAACTACATTTATTATATAATGTCAAATATAAATGTATACCTACCGAGTATAAGCACCCTTGCCCTAAACTTATTGGTTGTGGGCTGAGAGATGAGACTTTGCCGACATATGACCAAAATCTGCAATGGAAACAATATTCAAAATTATATGCATCCGTACCATGGCTCACAGTTTTCAAAAATGAGAGTGTGCTGGGCAAACTGACTTCCAACCCTTGCACCGGGAACTAAGCGATGATTTTGATATTCAGACGAAGTCATCAACAGCTTAACACGAAATTATGTTTAGGACAGGGTCAGATAATCCAATGGCAGTCACCAAAACAACTCGGTTTCAAGTGGAGTAAATGAAGTAGTATGAGTTAAAGATCAAATGAACCAGAATGTATGGGAATACATCCATAGCATGGATCGTTTATATGACTCTGTGCAACTCGGCAATCGCGCAGCAGCTGTATCCTTGTTACCAGACTAGTATGACTTCTTACATGCAAACCTGATGCAATTACGTTTATGGATGATAGTATTTATCCATTCAACGTAGATAACATGATGCCTAATATGGGGCTTTCTGACTCGAAAATCACAAGTATATACCAAGATATATTATTTGATTGACCCCCTACATTGTACCCATAAAGATTTAGGTGAAAACCAGAACTTACCCCACGTCTTTCTTGAACAGAATGTGATGTCCTGCATAAGTGTCGTCGACCTCCACAAAACTGAGGCAAGTCATTTCTTCCCAAATGTCTAGTGCCTGTGTTATGATTTCTCTCTCCGATGTGTCTGTCAAGTAATGAAATACAACGACAATAAGCAAAGTAATCAGAGAAACAGAACCTAACAAGTCAACGTATGATGACTACGCAGTAATCTTATCATACACAGTAATCTTATCATATCATTCTTAGAATCAATTGAACGCACAATAACTCATATTGCAATATGAAGACGTCACTGTGCTTTTATCGTTTCGGAATGGGCATTATTAAAGAAAATGATTTATTTATGTACATTATATTGGAGTAAAATGACATGAGTCACTGGAATCGGTATCACCTGTTTTGCGTACATGTATGAGTAATCTAAACAAGACAATCAGAGATTGCAGAACCTCGCCCCTTTAGATTTAGTTACTAACAATAAAGCTGATAACCTGAACAGGTTCAACCTGGGCAATAAATGGAGATTATGGTCGTACAATCATTGGTCTTCTATAAAACGGTGGGCACAGAAAAATGCAAAAAAAATCATGGGAGAAATAATAATAAATAAAAGTAGAGTTCTCGCGATTTTTCTGTTTTGACCATATTCTCGAACACGACCTGAAATCTAGACACTGACTTCCCAAAATTCGCAAGCTCTCACAGATTTATACCATATATTGTATGTTCATTGATCAATTGGATATGCAGTCTTTCTGGAATCACTACTACTTGAAACATTAGAGATCGGTTATTTCGGCTGATGTCCTTTATATTTTCGACCTTGGGCGATAGTGGGTGAGTTTTTATCGTACGGCCATCGAACTTAGAAAAATACACAAATACTAAAGAAAATTGTAGTTAAGTTATTGTAACTTTTCGATTTTGACCTTTCTGTGACTTTGACCTTGTTCCTCAATATAAAAGTTACAGTATTGTTTCTATCATCAAGGCACATCTCCTGAATGAATATGTTCTAAAAAAATTGAGAACTGTCTTCACAATAAAATGTTGAATCTCCGAACACTCGAAAGTCGTGAAGTCGTGACCCCCAAATTTTCGACCTCAGCGATATTACGGAATTTTGGTATTATGGCCATCAGTCGTACACCATACAATCGGGAATTGGCCAAAGAAAAATACAGGAATAGTTGGGAAATTAATATAGAACCTGAGATTAGAACCTGAGTTATAGCCCATTGTGTGACTTCAGAAGAGAAATAGAAGAGGACCAAACCACTGCCACTACCGCTTTATCCCTAAAACTTCAAGTCGATCGGACAATTTATTTTTGAGTTATGCCCGCGGACAGACAAACATGGAGACAGACTTACCCACACGCAATACCATTGCCCCCCCCCCATCGGGATGAGGATAATTAAAGTAATTTGCTATGATCATATGTCATGATCGTTATCATTGCCTACACAGATAACTACCTAGGACAGGGGACAACGATTGTGATGCAACAAAAATCGAGATCTATGGGGCATATTCAGGAACATGTATGCGATCTCCAAATCTCAATGTGCGTATACATGGCGTCATTGCTCTTTTGTGTCGTTACCAGTGTGAACGTAATTTTAACTCCTTAATTTATATTATCTTTGATTACAAACGATATCCGTCAGTGATTTGATGCCAAAACTTACCTGTGGGCTGGTATAACTGGTGGCAGGGCAGGGCAATACTTTACCCAACTTGCCCTATAGGCAGGTTATTCTATGGCAGTATGCTGCTTTTTAAAATCAAATTTTCACAAGAACACAATTCGGCCAAATCACAAACAATTTGTGTCACACTCCCGCAAAAGGCAGGTGACAATTGTGTATGTATCCATATAAATCAATATAAATGCGGTATTCGTATTCCTCGTTTTATGTTATATGGTTGATGATTTTTTTAATGAATTTTTGTTATATGGATGATGACGAATTTGTGGTAAAGTAGGGCAGGCGAACATCCAAGCGGGGCAGGTGGGAATTGGACCCTACCTGCCCTACAGGACAGGCCACAAAAAAGTCCTAGGCGCAATAATTTGTATAATCCATTTACGAAAACGTAAATCCTATCATCTTTTAGTGAGCTGGTTGTAAACTAGCGTAATAACAATAACGAGACTTCAACAAGGTCAGATATATTGTTGTTTTAAATGTTTGGAATTTGATTCGCTCGAGAATACTTTATAGGCCTGGGGAGTAGGTTTCCTCTAGTTTCACAAAACGCATTCATTGAATACCCCTTCCACACCCCTTCCATTCCAGAATCACACGTCCATCTTAGAAAACGATCCCAGAATCATTCTGAAATGAGAATCCAAGTCTTGAGTAGGAATCATTCCAGGATGATTCCGGAATGACGAATTGACGTCATGAAGTATGAAATATCAAGTAATGTTTATCTTACTCGTATTTGGTCTACACCAAAATTGGAGAAAAAGGGGAATCGGTCACGCACCTGCAATTTTACACATTTTTTTAGAATGAATTGAATTTATTCCAACCCATTGTCTATGCGAACAATGCTTTCAATAAAGCCAATACGGTCGGAAACAGGTGATTTTTTTTCCATTTGGAAATAGCGAGAAACAAGAGTAGTTTTAAAAAAATAAGGTGGAAATCTCAAATCATATGAACATGTACAATCATGTTCGATGTTCGGATGCTTATGATTGACCAGCGAGGTCAGAGAGTTTCCCGGCCGGAAGAAGGAAGTGAAAACAGATAGGGAAACCCTGAATAAAAAACGAACTTGGCAACATATGACTTCAAAGGTCATATGTACACCAGCCACAGCGCGATGTGACGCGATATTTATACGCGCTCCCGATATTTGGGCCCTTACACTGCACGCGATGACTATGGCGCGACTTTCACAAATTTCTGAACGCCTGGTTGTTTCATCAATCTAGCAATAAATTAATGATTCTGTTGTTTCAGTTACAAAGTATAAATCAAGTTGGGAAGAAACAAAACATCCTAGAAAATACACTTATTGAGTGAATGGGAATTAGTTTAAATGTTCACTAATAGTTTGTTCACATTCATGTTGACACTGGAGCGAATGATAATAGTGTACATGGTGCTACTGATGTTCTGAGGATCGGATATAGACAAATGATTGACATGTTCACATTGCGATAAAACATGCAAAAATCAGTCGTTATTAACCTGGATATAATAGTATATTTTGAATTATGAAGGTACCGGATGTCGTTACTCCCCCCCCCCCCCCCCCACCCTCCTCCCGATGCCGACATATATTTGAGTTTGTTGATTGTGAGATTGTGTGGGATTTATAAACATGATAGGTCTGAAAGTTACCATAGAGAATAGAGAATGTTTCTGGGATCTGACTTCTGGGGCTCTTGAGTGGGTATCATTGATCATTTGAGTAATAGTTATACCCAGGGGAGGCCAGGAAGCTAGCTCAGAACATGAAAAGGCTATGGTTTCTGGGACCTGCTCCCTTTCTCCTCTAATACTTGGAAACGCTCCTGATAATGTACATTTTATTATATGGCAATAGAAAAATTCACATAGTTTAATATGTCAGGTATTGTGCAAATGAAACTATTTTATTTTTCTACTTTATTGAACATTATATAATAATATTGTTGAGTTGAGAATACATGTCTTCTTTATAAATATTGCTGTTTGATAGCCCCACATTATGAGGTTTATTCCAAATTCCAATTTTGTAAGTTCAGATAAATTCCCTTTCAAACATTAGAGCCAGCCATAATTATTTCAACTAAACGGGTCGGCGCTTACTAATATTTGTGCACTAAAATGAGGCAGACGGGCAAGTGCCGACCAGCAATATTTCAGACCATTATAATATCCTTTAGCAATATCTGATTCCCGGCCAGAGCCCATCAACAGAAACATATTGCTACCCTGTTTGAATCAGTATATAGTTATTGAATTGCCTCAATTTCCTTACTAAGGAATGGACTGCTGTAACAAACCAAACACTGTAAGGTAACAGGTAACAAAATCAGCAAGACTGCACAACCCTTATTCCCGAAACTTCCTTGTCAGAAATATATATAGCCATGAATGATGAACCGAGACATGGTTCTACAAAAAGCAGGGTCGTAGCTGAGGTAGTTTTGAGAGTATGCAAAATCGTTGAAATTTGTTAGAAGCATGGGAAAAACTCTTGCGAGCGCCGAAGGCGCGAAGCAATTCCGACCGGGGGCCTGGGGCCCTGGGGCCCGCTGAAGGGCCCCAGAAGTTGGACGTATACTTGCAATCCCACAGTGATTATGGGCGCACATTTCGATGTAGGCCGTAACTCCAAACATAGTATGGTCATAATAATACAATAAATTCATTGATTTTTCGAAATTGATGCCAAGACTCTATGACATACACCTTTGTAAACAACGTGATTGAGTGCGTCTGCCTCACATAACTCACAATACAAGAAATCAAAAAAGAAATATTCCATCCAAAAACTGACTACCAACATCGCGATAATGACGAGTAGGACTAAGACGAGCTGATCAATTTTACATTTTCTTCTGTGTTACTTCTTAGCGTTCGAATATTTCACGACCTCTGTAACAGATGCAATAGCTGAAATGTTTTTGGCCATGTCACTAGAAACCATTGGAACTAAAAAAAAACCCGGATACATCTCACAGCTTTAAGGAGAAACTATGTATCACATATGTATGTATGTGTGAACAATATATTGCTCACGTGCCCAAGCACAAGTCATTATTGAGTAATATGAGGAACCCTTTGATAGAAGTCCCGTCACGTAAATTATTTAAAACTCGGGGTTGGTTTCAGAACAGTTTAGCGGTAACTCAGTAGGTAAACATTAGAGATTCGTTGAGGAGAACTCGAGTGATTGTCTGGAAACCAAATTAAATTAGTGGTGAAAACCAGAAGAAATGAAAAAGAAAGTGAAAAGAAGAAGCCCCCAAAACTACGAGGACAACCAGGAAGAGGCGTAGGTTAACACTGCCCGCTCAGTCTCTAGTGCCCCTCTCTCTCATTTCCAGGTGTTGACATGTATTTTTTTGGGAAAATGTAGACGAAATGAATTACCAATGGAGAATTAACGGCTCACCAATGCTCGCAAAAAGCAAAAGTTCTTTGGGTCGTAAACTTGATATTGGCTATTTGATATTTGGGCACTCATTTAGGACCCTCTATTTATGATCATTACGCAAAAACCAGCTGACGTTACGCAAAAAAGGTGTCACAGGAACATACGTTTTGTTATGTGATCATTTAAAAATAGATGCACATACGACTTGACGTTCTGCGAGAGGAATACAATAAACGGATTTGGTGCACCCGAGCGTAACTCACCAGAGAGCATGGTGAGCTTCACGGGCAGAGCATAGTGAGCTTTACGCGGGAGAGTAATACAATATATCAATATTCCTCCTGCTGAATTCCCTATCATTAAGACCATCCTTTGGGGATCATACCATGTACTCTGCTGTGTGGATCTGTGTACATAAATCTATCCAATTTTGGAGACGTCAGGTGTGAATGTCCGATCCTTGAAACACTAAGAAAATATCTGATTATCCTTTCAGATATTTAACGTTGATGAAGGTAATAATGCCTCGCCCCATCCGATCCCTCCTTCTTTATTATGTTACCCCCAAAAAAACTTAGTGGTAAAAGTAAAACACGACATAAGCACATATGTCACAATGAAGTAGCTTCGCAGTGCTATCAACAAATCGTTCGAATGATCGTTTGGAAATATTCGTTTGCCACCTAAGAGCGTTCAAAATTGACCACATTGAAATTGCTGTTCTACTCGATTCAGGCTCCTATTAAGGGATTTGCATCAATAGAACGGCATAATATGCTCCACTTTTGCCCTGTCTGTGTACATATCAGATGTATACAACTGACCTATTAAGCTTGTAAACACAGTAATAACGATAATATATAATAATGGAATGTTTAATGCTATTCGCTAATCAAGAATAATTTCTGACAGTTCTACAAAATATGACGTGCATCATAAGAATTTCTTTGCTAAGCAAAATATCATCGAATTGGTAAATGTGAACGCATATGATATAAACAACATATACTTTTAACCTTCTTTAAAGTAAGGACCGTTCGAAATTGATCGCCAACCGTTCGAAATTATCAACTATACCTGTTCGAAGTTATTTTACCGCGCCACCGCTTCGTCTACTGGAAAAATTCGTGTATTTTACCACATTTTAGAAGCACTATGAGGTCACTACCCCCTATGCAATTTCTTGGAGATTTCTAACGAGTCATAAAATATTCCATACCGTGAGATCCATTGAATCTGTAGGCAATACTGTTTGTTGGAGCATCCCACTTTGCTGAAGGGATAGGTGTCACGTGCCTGCTGCCGTGACCCTGTTCCTCCTGCAGAAGCTGTGCAATCATCGCTTCAATCTGCTCCAGAGTCGGCAGAATATCCCCGAGGAACTCGTCTTGCTCCTCTTTGTTAATCTGTAGGGGGTAGTGATAGTTTTCAAAATATTCTTCCGTACTCTGTGTTGTTCACTGATTAGTGTGCAAAAAGGGAATGCACCTTGGAATAAGCGTGAGCAGTAGCCTACGATCACAACTAGTGCCATCCTTATTGTTAACATGCTATCAGTAATTGCTGAAGTTTGGTAATGAATTTTCGATGAATGACAAGATATAGAGGGGTAGTAATGAGTGGGGTAGTAATACGAAAGCTTGAGATCGAAAAAGACAGCAGGAGATCTCACATTGTTTCCAAGTTATCGGCAGAACATCGCCTCCATAAATATGGAACCAACGCCAAAATATAAGGTATTCTGAGCCAACAAAAAATAGTCTGTTATCCTATCTCAAAGTCCAATGACAAGCAGAATCCAGAAACTTTGAAGAAAATTGAACCCCATATACCCGACCATTAAGAAGTGAAATCGAGTGTTCAGGAGAAGTAATGAATTCCTGTCCCACATGTGGTACCCGTCATGAATTAAAAAAATAATAATATGCACACAAATCTCGTTGCATACGTCTCACAGATTTTACTATTAACATATCCTTCCGGCAACATTTTCGATGAACAATCAAGGTCCTCATTTCGGAGATCCCACCAACTGACTCTTGAATAGCTTTAAATTGATACGCCATTTGCTGGTGACATATGAATTCTCATGCAATGCAAAGGGGAATTGACTGGGAAATTTGTCATATAATCGAATTACAGGTTAGAATTTTTTCAACCTCCAACTCATTCCCTAACAGTTGCAAAAATGAGTAGTCTCACTATCTTCAAGACTGCGTATTGCTTAGAATCATTGTGAACTCAATGGTTCCATACCATGGACATTCTGGTGTAAACATATTTATTCAGATTACCTAAGGTCGCTATTTTCATTCGCTATGTGGCACGTATGAGAAAGCCATCTCTCGAATGATAACGCTAAGGTAAACAAACATGGCCGTGACCAGCAGCTGACACTTCATGGAGTTTATTGGTGTAGACCAAAACGTCGAATTTCACAATACCAACAAAAAGTGCCATGATAACTATGCAAACAACGATGCACTCAACTCAAAATCACGACGCAGTTAAAATCAGGACGCAGTTTGACATTTCTATAATCACGAAGACCGACTACCTATTATTAGACTAGGTAATTGAGTGTAGATCTATCGCTTGCATATGACAAAATTCATACCATGAGCTGACTTCCTCCGTTCAGGTCAAGAACTATCACTATGAGCCATTTGTCCTAAATTCGATGCATTCCCAAATTCACCAACAGCATTTTTCATGCTCTGATTTGACATACATTAATTAAAAAAATATGGTTAATCAATAGTCTACTGTCAAAGCTTTTTCGAACGCTTCGAAAGATTCAACTAATCCTCTGAGCTCAACTAGAAAAAAATATCGAATATATTCTGTGCAAACGACAACTACATTTTAACATTGGAAATCCCTATCTCCAGCCGAAGTTGGGATAATTCAAAATGGCCGCCAAAAGTTGTCATGCTATATTGAGTGTATGATTGATGTATAATATATATAATTATGTCCCGAGTCCGAAATCAAGCTCCGTTTCACTCTACAACTCACCTTTTCCAAGATGCTGACACTTTTATTTTAACATTTGAAACTCTATCTAAAAATGGCCGAGCCAATTGGCCCACTTTGAAAGATTCAACTAACACGAAATTTGTGCTGTACTTTGTGCTAGTCAGATAGGTTCTCTGAGCTGAATTAGAGAAGAATTTTGTGCAAAAGACAACTACATTTAACATTGGTAATCTCTACCTCCAGTCTGACCTGAAATTTCAAAGGCCCATGGTTCGGCCCGAAACGACTCAATCGACGAAGTAAAACATGATCCGGAGATATGGGCCCATAGAACATATTTTGTGAATTACAACAATATCCATCGAACATGTTTTTCCCGGCGTTGTTAGAGTTTGAAAACGCTGATGCCGACATCGAAGGACGGCTGCCGGACACCACCTGACGACAATAAATTCTCGAACCACAGGTCCGGTAAGACCACAAAAAAAAAATTCTAGTTAGGTGCGTGCGTCAGTTTTAACCCCGCGCATCACTCGATTTAAGGAAAAATACAAAAAATAATCGTGTGCATCACTTTTGGAGAGCTGAAGTTCTTTTTTTTTCAGCAAATTGACACCCGTACACCAATTTTTGGATAACTTTTTAGATAATGATCGGGTAAAATGGTCCCGATTGCAAAATGTGGGGTATGTCTCATCAAATGGGCCAAATGCGACGCATTTTCTCTACTGACTGTAAAATAGTTTTGTTTGGGTGTGACATTCCACCAGATAACTCGCACAATGTTTTTGCTTATTTATTGACGCTGATTTTATTATGATGTGCGGGGATTTAAATGCCAGAATAGGGAGTATGTCAGATTGTATTTCTGGTGTTGATGATAATCTCCCTACCAGAACTGTGTTAGATCCTGTCAAGAACTCCCACGGAAATGAATTGATACAGTTCTTACAAGAGATACAAAGTGCGTTTTGAACGGTAGATTTGAAAATGATAATTATACATGTGTTTCTATGAAGGGTAAATCAGTAGTTGATTATTTCTGTACTTTACAAGACAATTTCCATATATTTCATAAGCTGAATATGAACACTGTAACTGAACTTATAGACAGGTTTTGGCTATTAGAGTTGCTGTCAGATTTGAGTTGGCCCTCAGACCACTCAATCATGACGGTATTGATTTGAATTGAATATATTTTTTTTTCATATAAAATGGAATACAATTTCATACATTACATAAAACAGATGTAAAATAATACAATATTACCGCATGATGGTGATCATGCTGGGTGACCCTTTTACAGGAGAAAGGAGTACTAGAAAGAACTCAATTATAAATACTGAGATCTTATTTCCATAGTAGACCTTGTTCATTTGATACAAGATGGACACCAAGCACTGGTACAGACTAGTGGAAAACAATCACATTGTTTTAATATTGATTTTCATTGTATAAATGTTAGCCTCGGCATGTTTCATTTTACCCATGAGAAAGTTTTTACACAGATCAATGATACTTTCTCAAAGTGTAGTAAAAAATATGATTGCTCAAATATCCTTGAGACGTTTACGGCCATTCCAGCTTGGAGAGATGAAATCAATGTTGTTATTACCATATTGGAGAATCAGCATAATAGCCAATGTTAGATGATATTTATGAAAACTTTTGTAGGAAAATATTCTATGAAATGGATCGTTTTTTAACTGCAAAGAATATCCGAGTCTGAATTCTAAGAAACGGTTAAAACTTCACAAGCCATATTGGAATGATAATTTACCAAGTATATGGAAGGATATGTGTGTGAAGGAAAAATTGTTTCTTAAAGTTCTGAACGTTATAACAAATTTTCCAAGCGTGCCAATTTCTTGTATGCCAGGGGACGTTTTGATAAATCACATCTGTGGTATAAAAACAACACTGTAAGAAAGAAATTGATGCCATTGAGTCTGCCTGTTTGAATTAACCTAAGAAATTTTGGGAACATATAAAAAAAACTAGGACCAAAAAAGTCAAATGCTGTGCCTGAGTTTGTCGAAACTGATCATGGTTTGTCTGGTGAAAATGGTGTTATCTTATCTGAATGGAAGAAATCTTTTGAAAGCTTGTATAATTAGCCTATCCTTGGGTGTGATTCATCATTTGCTAAACAGGCTCGGTCCGATATAGCCAGTTATGAAAATATGAACATTTCGAATTTTGATAACGAGTTGAATGTTGCCATTACTTATGATGAGACAGTAAAAGTTATTAAAAAAACTAAAAGCTAAGAAACCTGTGGGTGTTGATTGTATCCCAAATGCAATACTCAAATGTCGTGGGTCATATTTTGTATTTTGTAAAATCTTTGCAGCCATTTTTGAATCAGGTTATGTGCCATCCGTTCGGTTGAAAGCTATTATCACTCCAATTCCTAAAGGATCTGCAATAACCCTTTCGTCCCACTAAGCTACCGAGGTATTTTATTGTTATCATGTGTGTCAAAAACGTACACTGCATTGTTAACTGAACGTCTGGTTAATTATGATGATGATTGTATACTTGTAGATGAACAGAATGGTTTTTGTAAGGTCGCTCATGGTGCAGACCATATTTTCTCTTTGACTAGCATAATTAGGAATAAACTAGGCCATAAACAACATACTTTCCGTGCATTTATTGATATGGAGAAGGCATTCGACTTTCTAGACCAAGACCTACTTTTATATAGACTGTTATTGTACAATATTGATGGTAAACTGTTCAAGTATCATCATCAAGATATTTAATCCGTCTGGCACAGTTTTAACCTTCATTGAATTTAGAAGAAATAGTAAGCTGCGCTACATGGGCCATACGGGGTTGTGATGTTGGTGTTATACTACACTTAGAAAATATTAGAGTCGCTGAATTTTTGGCCCAAGCGCAGCTCACTATTTCTTCTAAATTCAATGAGGATTAAAAATGTGCCAGACGGAATAAATATGGTATACATTCAGTGAGTGAGTAGTATTAACAGAGTAAGGTGCGCTACTTGGGCCGAATTTTTTATATAGTTTGCGGTTGAATTAACAATGGCAACGGATATAGACGTCATTAATGCGACTGACTATCAATTGCCCAGCGTATCTGCATTGCGGACTGTATATAACATGCAATTTTGATCATCAAATACCACCAAGTTTTGATGTGAAAAAAACAGGCAATAGGTGTTTTGTTCTATGATAAGTAATCTAACCATAGTCAAGGAACTGCACCCTACAACGCTGTCCGTTTCCAATGTTAATTACAGTTGAGTGGCAGTGTATAACGTTCAGGATCTGTATGATTATCGATTGGGTCCCAAATCTGGCTGTTTGACAAGCCCTGTAGTCATGTATAGAACATATTTCAGCGATATCCATTTCCACACATGTACTGTAGGGTCATAAACCAATTAAAACATACCAGGATTCGGCTGGAAGGCATGGGTCCTGGGTGATAAGCAACCTTAATACATTCTCATAGCGCATGACACACCGGTACCCATAAGATCACTGAATTTCAAACAACACTACGTGCGAGTAATACTTAACTTGGAAACAATGTTCGTGCTATTATTAGGTGCTGCTGTATGCTGTTTATCTGTATGGTATAACAGGACGCCTGGACAGAAAGCTCCATCATAAAACATAACAAAATGAATAAATAAACCCATTCCGACAGAAAATCAGTTTCTGCCTTTTTCCGTTTAGTCCACTTCATGATATGTTCTTCAACTGCTTCAAGGTTAACTTGAAATTGCATTTCCATGAAAACGATTTGAGATCTCTATATTTGGGACAGTTGGGGTATGTCTTTCAATGATTCATTGTATAATATAATCAGGCCACCTGAGATAATATGCCCGATTGACTCATGTTATTGCAACTGCAGGAGTGTGGGTAACAGGTCATTGATATATGAATTATTCAATGTTTGTTTGTGGCTGATTTGTTTCATTGCAATAGGTTTATGATGCTTCCTAGGCTTATAACTCAACATACTTGATATTTAGGATGTTGGAGAATACCCTAAATTTTACATATCACTATTCATATGATATACGCTAGCTGGCCATCAAGTTTGCTGCTGGTACATTAGGGGTTTCTGACGTTTTGATCATACAAGGTGTTAATCCAGTAAAATTACGAAATTGACACCCACTCCCGTTCTGGCGGTCATTTTGTGCATGCAAATCACAACTACCAGTGTTCATATCACCTTCATATTTCTGGATTTAGTGGTCGGTGGCGAATTTTCAGTTATAGATGGGACAAGATGCCAGACATCGTACCTCATGGAAACTAACCAGAAACTAACCATTTTTCCCCAGGCCAACAAATGACATACCTCACGCCCATATTTCCTGGCCGCCAAAACCTTGTACTCTTGAACCCTCTCTTTCAGTTTTCTCGCTGTCTCTGGGTCCATTCCATGATGTGTTCTGGGTGCTTGTTGTCCGGCAGGTTCTGGGATCTCCTGCTGAGGGTGTGTGGGTCGGCCCTGGACTGTAATCAGCGCCATCTGGCAAAGGAGAAAACTCCGAATGTGAACATACTCATCCATCACAGGTATTAGCAGTCACAAGTACACGGGAATGAACCACACAATGACTTTCGTGGTCAACAAGTTGAAGGCTTGTTTGGAGTTGCAGGAATAAAGGACAGATTCATCAATACTAGTCTGAGACATCTATTTTGTAGTTGGTATTCGTAGACAGTTCGGACCAACATGTGTTTTGATAATTGCCAAGTTAGGGAGCCAATAACGTACCTGGGCCGACAGGATGACACACAGACTCACGCGTGCTAATTGAACTCTCATTGCTGGAAAAAAATATTGAAAAACACTTAAAGATGGATATAGACAAACGTGAATCAAGTCCTAACAAAAGGTAATTGGAAAAAAACATAAATACTCGAATTTGGACACAGATGAATGTGGCTCAAAATTGAACGGATATAATAATCACAAATATCCAAATGTTTGTTAACATTCTTTTCTGATGGATCGTCACATCTTCCTGAAATTTCCAACAAAATACCTTTGAAAAGAATTGAAGATTTTTTCTCTCATTTGGTCTTTTGTTCGAAGTGGCGTCCGTTTACCACAAGGAATACACACTTTTCCGAGACGACTTGATAGAATATTTGGGATACTCCTCTCAAACATTGCAATGATCCTCACCGACTGATTCCTTTTCAACCTAACTTTGGTTTTTGATGAATTTTTTATTCAACTCTCATTAAAAAAATAACCATAAACTCATAATATACTGTGATGCTACGGTCCCCACTAACTGTTCTTCTTGGAACTGTAAGTTTAGAGGCACAGATGGTGAATATTACAGGAAACCGAGCATGACGTTTGATATGCTCCTGTTTTTTGTTATATTCCCTTGTTCCATTTGGCGGAAAATTTGACAACTGTTACTTTGGTTTAGTACCATAATATGTGTGTGCAAATACTTTATTCATTTGATTTTGTTCATGTTTGGCCCAAAAAAATATACTGCCAAAAGGTTGTTTTAACATGGTCGCCAAGATCACTAGAATAAGGTAGGACAAAACGCCTTTACCTCACTGGTCAAAATGAATGGATAATCTCTCGAACCATTGCAGCCAGCTGCTTTAATTCAGTTCCAATAATTATTCATCACCGACATGATTGTTCATGGAATATCACACACAAAATTATTATAGATGTAATGGATATCATGCATGGGGGAATCGTATTCAGGATTCGTATTCGAATACACTTTTTTTCTGTATTCGTATTCAAATAGTTTGCGAAAAAAAATTCAGAGTAATTGTATTCGTATTCGAATATTATAGCAAGTATTCATGATTACTTTAGATGAATACTTATATTTTTTCCCCTTGAAATTCAAATCCTAACCATAACAACCAATTGTTGTATCTGTAGGCTACATGCTGTATAAGCATCGTTTCATCACTAGACTGATAATTATGGTCCACAGAGAAAAATTTCTGGCACTGTTAGCAGAGCCAGGAACTACACCATACAGAAGCTGGTATCCAGCTGTGTACTGGACAACACAATGAGTGTAGTTTCAGTTAGTCTGTTAATACATGAATCATGACTGTTATTCCCATATATGTGTGGCTAACTATTGTGCACAGCTTGTTAAGTCCAGAGGACTTGCTGCTATAATCAATACATTGTCACCTTCCTCATTCGAACAAAGACTGGGGAAGAAAATTCCCTTAATTTTGTTCAAAATATTAAGCATTGCAATGTGATATTTTTTTTCTGGTCGACAAAGGGAAATTTGTATATATACTGTATTTGAAATATTTCTGCAATTTTTCTTGAATATGAAAGGTATCCGAATAAATTTCTCACCAGTAATTATTATCATCATTTATTCACAGACAATATTACCACGTGTGTATCCTTATGACTGAACATGTTAATCTTTTGAGGTATGAAATGATGGAAGTTTCCTGACATTTGTAACAGAATCAGCTGTGATAAATGAAGAGATGGATAATATATAAGTTCCCCGCATTTTTTCCTTTAAATCGACAAAAAATCCCAATTATTCTGGATTTTAGAGTGTTCAATGTCGTCTTCTTCGAGAACACTGAACTGTATTTTTTGAAACCGTGTATGATCATGTATTTCACAGTTCCTTGAAAAGATCTGTCAAGAATTCTGACGTTTTTTAAAAATTTTATTTTTTATGTGAATATTTCTATCTCTGAGAAAAAAGCCTCCACTTATAATGGGAGGCATTTCGACTGTTTTCTGAGATCACTTGATTAAATCTTTTGGAAAGTTATTTGGTAATACTCCTGGATAATCCTCCAGAAAAAGCCTCCACTTATGATGGGAGGAATTTCGACTGTTTGCTGAGATCACTTGATTAAATCTTTTGAAAAAGTTTTTTGGTAATACTCCTGGATAATCCCCACAAACTTTTTTTCTTAGACATTGTCTGGTATGCTGGAAATTCACTCTAGCTATGAAAGATGATTTCAGATGGCTAGACAATAGTGAGGGAATTACAGGGAATTAAATACAACACATTGAATTACTTGCCTGTTGTTTCCTTCTGCTGACGCTGAGTGTTGAGTGTCAACTTCCTTGCCTCTCGCCTCTTCTGACCAAATGACAACTTGTGTGCAGTTTTATGCGAGAAAAAGAAGTATGTTAACACGTAGGCGCTTAATGGGCTGGTGAATAAGACAAGTGAAATAGACGGAAACGTGAGATGCTTTGATAGCACCAGATTAAGATTATTGCGTTGATGTATTTGTATATTGTAAAATCGATAGTTCCTCAACGTTCAGGGGATTGTAAATTGCTATACCTTATCTCTCCATACTACAGGAATCAGAATATTGGAATGGACTCTCCACATTCACGGCATCTGCACCACTCCCACATCGCCTCAATTGCACATCCAAACAATCACTTGTAGACTAAATGTGAATAAAGTAAAACATATTTTTGTATGGGTTCCCACATCCGAGGCATCTGCACCATTGCCAAATCGCCTCAATTGCACATCCAAGTACATTAAAGACCTGAGGTGAAAAACATATTTTTCGATATGGGTTCCCACATCCGAGGCATCTGCACCAATCTCAATGGCCTTAATCACTAATCCGATCAATCACTTGAATACTCAATGTGAATAACTGAAAACATATTTTTGAAACGGCTCTATGTTGAAGCACAAAATATGTTCGTTGTCGTCGTTTGTCGTGAACAATTAATTCATAGAGAAAACAAATAAAAAAGACTTTTATTCAAGAATGACTTGGCACGAAATCGTATGTAGTCTGTTTGTACTGGACCAAGTTTGAATTACAAAAATTTAAACACAATCAAAAGGAAATCTTACCAATTGGAGGAATACAAGACTTTCCAAGATTTTGAAAAACAAAAATATATATTACCTAAACATAATCGTGTGTTGATCTTTGATACTGTGTTGATACTGTTTCTACAGGAGTATGGAATGGATTTCATGCAGTCTGAGTAACAGTCTGAGTAACAACAGTCTGAGTATTTTTATTATCACTTCTCGGTATATACCAGAATAGTATGTTCCAGTATAAGTATCAAGAACTGCTACAAGGAAATTAAATCAAAAATATACGAGAGACGATGCAAGCATATGAAAGTAGTCGGTTCAAAGTGCGATCACAGGGTTGGAAATGTCCAACATTCAATTACAGAACATGTGGCGATTTTGCCCAAAGATCGCGGCAGGAGTCTTTGCAAAACACTAGCAAGTATTACGGCCTATTTTTAGACCGCTCGAGTTTGGAGCGTGCGCTGCCTAGCAACGCACTGTACTTGATCGCGCCCAGTAAACTATAACGATGGTTTGACCTAGTCTTTCCCCCCGCCTCTTGGCTCGATATATACGCGAGCATTTTGCTTGGTCTGAGAGATTGTCCTAGAGCAAGCCAAGAGGCAGGACGAGAGGCTCACCATGAGCTTTACATCCCTGTATCTTGGGTAAGGCCCACGCGGGCCCTGGGGACGATTTCCATTGGGGGCCAAGGTGGGGGAGACCGTTGTTGACTGGGGGCTCACGCCCTGTGGATCACCGGTTTTCTACCACCTGGGGTGGTGTGACACAGGCTCTGGCAGACCATCGGGCTGGCTCAGAGTTCCATCTCTGTGACAGTGCCTTCGGCGGGGCCGGCCAGCAACATGCCCACATGTACGGGTTCCATGGTGCCGCTCCCATGGCATCTCGGGCTCTACATACGGCTACATCACCATAACTATGTAATATGCATGTTGTAGTTAAGGAGTTGGTGAGATGCATGTGTTATGTCGTAGTGTATGACGGCCGGACTCGTTCCTGGCTGACTGTACCTGGTTGTAGTATTCCGTGGAGTAGTGTCGGACGCCCTGTAGCGGGCGCCCGCCGAACTTTACAGTGGTGCTCAGTGACCAGGATCAGCCCGACGGCGTTCCATTGCAGCCTAACGTCACAGTTTCTTGCTCCCTGGTCCCTGGGGACCGTCCGCACCTCCGGGACAAGATACCTGAGGGAATGAGGAAAAAACAGAGAAACAGCGGGAAGGGAAAGGGTGGTAATGATGCGTAGCTGCCTCCGGGCGGCTCCGGCGGAAGTGCGGAGCGTGCAGAGCCCTCCACAGACAGCACCCAGTCTGCGGAGTCGACTCCGGCGTCCGTCTCCGGACGTAGAATCGAGCCCTGAGGGGCTGCAACATGTGTTGCCATCGAGGCCTAGCCCCGATGTGTTAGGCTCGGTCGGCGGAGCTGGCAACGGCTCTACACCGCGCCCGCCCTTGTCCGGACGACGTTCGTGGCAGGCGGCACTCTCCCAGGGGATGTTTCCGGACGTCTGGACATCCGGACATCCGGACATCCGGACACCCGGACATCCGGACACCCGGACATCCGGAATCGAGTGCCGGTCGCCATGACCAGCTCCGGACATGCGGGGATGTCTCCGGACGTCCGGAGATCCGGAGATCCGGACTTCCGGACATCCGGACATCCGGAGGTCCGGACATCGGGACACCCGGAGATCTGGACATCCGGAATCGAGTGCCAGTTGCCATGACCAGCTCCGGACATGCGGACCGGCAGCCTAATCCATCTGGGTGGACTCCCTCTAGAGTCCCCAGGTTGGATGCCGGCCGGTCCGCACTGGGTGTAGTGGACCAACTTACCAACACACTGAGTGAGTTGGCTCCTCTAGGGCGCTACGGCCGCGCCTGATCGCCCCCTCGGGGACGACCAGACCGGAGGAACCGTTCCCCCTCTCCGCAGTCACGGAGCCTTTCGAGGCCCTTGTCGGAGAGGGATCAGCGGCTGATTTCAGGTATGCTTGACCAATACAAGCGAAGTCAGCCTGCTTGGAGCATCGATCCGACGGTCCCCTATGCCACAGGGATGACTGGGCCCATGGCTCCTCCCCCAGTCCTCTTGAGTCCGCAGACGCCGATGGTCCCCAGGTTCTGATGGTTCACATAGACAACCTGAAGAAGCACGAAGGTCCGCTTGCCATGGATCCGCTAGTTCAAGATGCGGAACCGGATGACGCTCCCTTAGGGGATCCGTCCGGTCAACATTCGCGGACTCCAGATGAGCGTGTGCGCCGGATGGTGGGTCTCCCGGACCTCTCTGACCCGTCAGATGATGGTCCGGACGTAGAACCACCATATCTCGGTGATCCGCAGGTACCCCCACTCCCTCCACCACCTGCGGATGATGGGCGGCCACGCCAGAAACCTCGTGCGCCGACCCGATATGGGTGGGACTAACGTTCCGCCCATGCGGATGCGTCTGCGGTATCCATCACACCAGGGATGGATTTTAGGTCGTTCCGTGAGGATCCGCACGACTTTCCTCCGTGAGCAGCTACTTTGTGGCTATCTCCGGAGTTGAGGTCCTCGGACATCTTTGCGTCGTAACGCCGCCGCTCCGCATCTGCAATCCTGTAGTTTCTAGCGCTAGGGACGTGTGGCAACCTTATCCACATCAGGTAGACTGGCCTGCGTAGTTAACACAGTGTCTATGCTGGCCGGACCCTTTTGTGGATGTGCTGTGCGCCCCTGGTCCCGGGACAACCTCTTATATGGCCAGACTGAGGTTGGGATTTCACGTCCGCTACGGGAGAAGCGCCTTCCCACGGATTTGGGGAACTGGCTATGGACGCGGGGATAGCGTCCAGATGTGTGGATTGATTTCTGCGATTCATCCGTGGGACTCGTCCGGCACTCAGGATGCTTTTGGGTGACACACTCCGGTGTGTCATCACCCGTGCGCCACTACTGTAATTAAGTTTATAGTAGTTTAAAATGTCCAGACAGTGTTATTTCATAACATCACTGTACCATGACTTGCGTTGAAAGAATCGTTTCTATCTGATTATCAAGAATTGTGATAACAAAAAATTAGCCCAAGAGCTAAGTGGTTACCAGACAATCTTTTTTTTTGATATAAGCCATTTTGTCTCGTAATCTTGAAAAATAAGGACACTGCTTAGATTCAAGGTCATGAGAATACTCAGCATATATCAGTACCTATAAGTGCACATTATATATTCACACTCCAAATTCAATAATACGAGAGATATTAGCCATTTTGTATCATTACACCTCATGCTAGTAACCTCGCCGCTGATTGGTTAATCATCATAATACATTTGCAATGTTCTCCTCGAAGCCCACCGCATGCCGGTCAACAATGTCGCATTAGGCGACAATTGTTCACCGCCATGTTGAATGACTTCGAAATTCATAAGAGATATTCGGTATGATAACTAAATGGCGACTGGTTTTGTCGGGGAACATGGCGAAATGTTCCCCATTGAAAACAATCTTACCCTCGGCTTCGCCTCGGGCATCATTTTTCCTCAGGGAAACATTTCGCCATGTTCCCCTCCAAACCAGTCATCTCTTATATAATGTGACTTCGACAAAAGATCGAAGTCATGGCAACATTCTGCATATATCTTTTCCTGTATGTTCACGATTGATTCCCAAGTGTGAAGTCGATAACCAGCGAGATATTAACCAATTTGTGTTGTGACCTTGAAAATAAGGTCGAAAATCAAGTTCAAGGTCACGAGAATATTCAGCATATATCATATCCTATATATGTACAATTGATTCCTAAGGTGTGAAGTAGATAATAGATGAGATATTAGCCATTTTGTTTTGAGGCATTGAACATGAGGTCAAGGTCAATCACAAGGTCAATACAATATTCAGCATATATCATTTCCTATATTTTCACAATTGATTCCCAAGCTCTAAAGTCGATAATGAGCGAGATATTAGCCAGTTTGTGTTCTGACCTTGAAAATAAGGTCAAAGGTCAAGTTCAAGGTCATGAGAATAGTCAGCCTACCTTATTTCCTATATGTCCACCATTGAATCTTAAGCTGTAAAGTTGATAACAATTGAGACATTAGCCATTTGGTTTTCTAACCTTGAAAATGGAGTCATATGTAAAATCCAAGGTCACAAAATATTCAGCATAAAGACGCACCAAGGCTAAAACCTTGGATATTTCCATCACCGCCCACAACTCATTGTCTGGCGTGATATGATTCTGTGTGTCTATGAGGTGTAACTGAAGGTGTCTGGCATGGTATGATTGTGTGTGTCTATGAGGTGTGACTGAGGGTGTCTAGCATGGTATGGAAGTTTGTGTCTATAAGGTGTGACTGAGGGTGTCTAGCATGGTATGGAAGTTTGTGTCTATAAGGTGTGACTGAGGGTGTCTAGCATGGTATGGATGTGTGTGTCTATGAGGTGTGACTGAGGGTGTCTAGCATGGTATGGATGTGTGTGTCTACTTGGTATGCCTGACTGGGTTTGATGAAGAACAAGATTGCAATCTAATCATGTTTATTCAATAATGACTAGAAGAGATATGTTAGGGCATTTGCAATATAGCTATCAGCATACAGAGAATGTCCACACAAATATTTATTTCAATTTTATGTTGACATAGGAAATGTATGAAAATTGTCAGGAACTTATGGATTTCTGAACAAAATGATGAGAACTAATAAATTATCCAGTTATACAGAACGTTATGACAGCGAGTTATGATTCGTTTAACAAACAAGACTAGATATCATTTTACCAAGTTTTGCATTTGCCCGTTCTACACGTTTCCCACTATATTTTACATATATCACCGTATCTGTACAAGCCCATGTTATGTGTGTAATACAGATATTCCACAATACATTCTCAGACCCAGTTACACCACCTTGTTGAAATACCCGATAAATATTACCACCCTTTTACTTATAGGATACATCTTTATCATTTCAGCATTCCTTCACTTCCGATTTTAGATCACGTAGGTCGGGACCACCCAGCATTCGCTAACTCTGTGATGTGAGAAAATAAAACGCGTTAAG
Organism: Terebella lapidaria; assembly: GCA_949152475.1. Lineage (NCBI taxonomy): Eukaryota > Metazoa > Annelida > Polychaeta > Terebellida > Terebellidae > Terebella > Terebella lapidaria. Next base: position 32,082,255 of record OX424567.1, on the reverse strand, counting down.
TACATGTGAATTATGTATGCTGACATTACCGTTGTATTATGACAGAGTTCCGATTTTATTCACTGCTTTCATTTAGTGCTCCATACCAGAAGCAACATCTAATACATATGTTCATATTCGTCTTACAGGTAAAACAAATTACCATGTCACTAGAGCGGGGGAACGACCACGGCGGGTCTCAGTCCAGGTGCCCTGGTGGCAGGCATGGGCCGGCGACCGGACCCCGGAGGAAGCGTCCTGAGCTGTGGTCGGCCTGGAGTTGTTGTTGTTGTTGTTGTTGTTGTTGTCGGATTGGTTGTTGTTGTCGGACTGGCCGTTGATGTTGTTGGGGCTGTTGAAGACATCATCATATTCAATTCAGTATTTGGAGGTTCATTCTATGATTGTCATCATACAATATTCACATTCCTTGGTCGATTATAATAACAGTGAAAAGGTGTATGACAAAAAATTAGCCCGAAGGCTAAGACAGGTTACCGGATATTATATGTTTTATATTTTAGATATTAGTTATTTTATCCCGTTTACCTTGGAAATAAATTCACTGGTCAAATTCAAAGTAACGAGAATATTCAGCATATATTATTTCCTGTATGTCCACAATTGATTCCTAAGCTGTAAAGTCGATAATAAGTGAGATATTAGCCATTTTGTGCTATGAACTTGAAAATAAGGTCAAAAATCAAATTCAAGGTCATAAGAATGTTAGGCGTATATCATTTCCTATATGTCCACAACTGATTTCTAAGCTGTAAAGTCGATAACAAGCAAGATATTAACCATTTTGTGCTTTGACCTTGAAAAAGAGGTCAAAGGTCAAATTCACGGTCATGAGAATATTCAGCATATATATCACATCCTATATGTCCACAATTGATTCCTGAGCTGTAAAGTCGATGATAAGCGAGATATTAGCCATTTTCGTGCTATGAACTTGAAAATAAGGTTGGAGGTCAAGTTCAAGGTCGTGAGAATATTCGGCATATATCATCTCCTATATGATCACGAATGAATTCCTAATCTCTAATCTCAATATTAGGTGAGATATTAGCGGTAATGTGTCCCATTATAAAGCATAGGAGAATTTAACATGGACAAGTCCCATTTGGCCCAAGTTTGTGCCAAAATGGCCCACTTCTGAGCGATTCAAAAGCAAAGTAACTTACACATGTCGCGAAGGTACATAAGATAGATCATTTGGAACAAAAACCTGAAATCCATCCGAACAGTTTTTGAGCAAATGGCCGACAAATTCCAAAGATTTTTTTCAGAGGGTGAAAAATTTTTTTTTTGCCTAGAGATGGCCCGAAATGGAGTAATGCGATTTGGGGCAACATTTTTTTTTTCGCTGATCCTTCAAAAATTTCAAATGCCCGCCATACGGAGACCGGCGATTCAAGAGCAATGAAAGTTATACGCATCGCAAAAGTACATAAGGGGAGTCTAATGCATCAATTAGAAAAAAAGTTACTGAACAGTTCTTGAGAAAATGGCCGATGAAGTCCAAGAATGGCCATTTTTCGAAAACGGCAGCCATTTGAGAAAAATGTGAAAATCAAAAAACTAAAAAATACCTCCCTCTGGAAATATTTTTGGGCATTTTTGTGCAAAATTTCAGAAATATTCAACCGTAAACTTTAAGAATAAAATTGTTAACGGACAGACGGACGGACGACGAACGCAACGACATGATAATAGATTATCGGACCAAAGGTTCGGTAACCTAAAAAAACTCCACAACAAACTAAAAAGCTATCGAGTTGATGGTATGAACATGTTTTGGAAATGTCCTGGAATAAAAATATCGCCATTCAAAGTACAATAAATATATTGAAAACATTATGAATCACAATGTGATCGGTTGATAATAGTTTCAGAAGTGTGCACATTTTATATCAGTAAGCCATTCAATGAGGCTAGACTGGGCAGCGCAAAATGATCAAACGGAAAACGTTTTACAGCTTACACAATAAATTTATGACGGATTAAAAGTTTTCAGTCGATAATTTAGGTAATCTCGTCAATTCACTAATTATTTATATTTCTTATATTGACCTCCCAAACCTGATATCCACTCGAATGTTTATTGTACATATTTACAACCGTTTTCAAACTCATGCATGATGGAGATACTGCGGAACACGTACTCAGTCGGAAGCACAGTCTAAATCTGGGGACGTGGCCGGCGAGCTCCCGATAGTTGCGCCTCATCATGACGACAATTTCGTTAGTTTCAGAAGTCATTGTTGTTGTTGGAGTGGGATCATTGCCACAAAACCTATATCGAAAAATAATATTTTCCTTGTTGTTGTTGTTGTTGCTCATATTTATGGGAAACTGGTTTGTAAATCATCTTACCTCCGGTAGTTGTCTGTGATTCTGTCTCTGATGTCGACCCACACTACACATGTGTTCCATGGTGCAGCAAATAAAGCCAGCAACATATCCGTGAAATAGTAGTCGATGGTCTGTCCGCTGCTGGCCTTCCATGCAAAAACAAAATATATCAGTTATGATATGATTATTTGTAAAACAGTTTGTGACATTTCCCATTTAAAGAAGGACATTACAGGAAAATAGAAAGAAGTCGGCAAAGGACACTGAAATGTCTGTTTCATGATGACATAAGAACATCTTTATACATCTCATGATTTTCACATGATGTATTTGGCAAAACGTATAATAGTTGATTTCGTATCAAACATATTCAAATGTGTGTTATAGATTTAACCAACAATAACTAGAAGGCCAATTGTATCGAAAATAAATCAAATTTAGATTGAGGTGAGGTGGATCATTCTCATTTAGAAGGGCACAGTCGCTAGAACGACTCTATGACCTAGCAAAATGTAATCAAGTAAAGCTTATATATCCCATCACAAACCCAACAACGGAAACCTGTAAAAGTGTTTTTTTACCTGTATCCACCAGTTGCACTCAGTACCGATTGTAATTATATTTCCACTGGACGGCACCTCCAAACAGGTCTCTTGATCAGTCGCGATATAAGGAGTTGTCCCCTGATCACCACAACCTTGTTAGTGAGTAGAAACAATCGAAACATCAGTATGGGAGCCGCGCCTCATTGTCCGAAGGCTCGTCAGTCTGAAGGCCCGTTAACATGAGGTCTGAAGGCCTGTTATTCTGCAGTTTGAAGGCCCGATAGTCCAGAGGCTATCCAAAGGCTCGTCAGACCGAAGGGCTGTCGGACCAATCTTTGAATATATACATTTTTTATCCTTTCCTCCTCCATCTGTCCTCTAACTATATACTTTTGTTTATACTTTTCTCGGTTGAGTGAAGGTTGAGTGATTCTCGGTCGTTGACGACCACGTGAGTATGTCACCCGGATGTCCTGTCATACCCATTTACCAATTAACAATGAGTTACCACCCTAAACCAAGCCCTCCATGATCATGTTAGCCTCATCAAAGGCGAAGCGATAAGCAGTCAGTTTCCAAAGATGTATGATGATAATATGTGGATTTGGCATGCACTCTGTTTTTGCGTGAGACATAATCAGTGTTCAATTAACGGAGTTGGTTGTACAAGGCAACTCGTGATGTCCAATAGTAACCATGGTGGCTGGGGCGATGAATCAGGTAACACGAAACTGGTGAAAAAGTAGATGAGAACCTTTCCTGAAAGCCATTCAATGACGTCATATTGCATACCAGTACCGAAATAATCCCCCTAGCAACCACGTTGCTTTGGGCAGCATGTAAAGTATGGTTGCCATGGTCACTATACACATCTAGTGGGTGTGCTATATTTTATTTTATTTATATTGGTATTGTTTAGCGACATCATGCTCATGTTACATCATGAATTATAATTTTAGATGATACCTAATAAACTCCATGATTCCTGCACAAATACTTTAAAAACTTGACGCACACATCCTGATATCGAACGGATGAAGGTATTAAGGTTTTGTAAAGGCCAGCACATATTCTATTTTGCATTTTCTATCACCCAAGACATGATAACTTGAAATTCTTGTGTATTTGAGCAATACTCAAGTCAAAATGCTGAAAGATTATCGGATATGTGGAACTTGTCTGGTTGCATCTCATATTCCATCGAACAGTACATGTCAAACATGTGTTTTATCCAATCACAAGTTTGCCATGTTTCCATTGTTAACAGTTTCATCATTATTTATTCACTTATTTTTTAATTAGATATTATGTAGAGTATAGTTGTCATTGTGACGGAATACAACTTAAGAGTACGTTTATTTTCTAATATCATGCTCGATGTGATATTCATTTCTTAATAATATGCACAGGAACGTAAAAAAGGCTCTAAAAATAGCTAATTGAAGCAATATATTAGTGTGACATCAAGAATACTTCTTATAACAGCTAATGATGTGCAAAAGTTCAGTATTGGAATTCAAGACATGATAAGAAATCGATAGTATCTCAAGAACAAGATGTTTATTTTTTCTAGCAATATATAACTTAACATTCAGTTTGACTTGAAATAGATTGTCACGTATCAAGAATCATTATCCATGTGCAACTCAAGCACGCTGTCTCCACCTACCGGGGTCACTGTCCGCCACACGGTCACACAGGCCGCCTCCAAACCCATCAGGACACCGACAGGTACAGTCTCGTTCCAGATATGCTTCTCCGGGACAAACGGAGGACGAGATGCCACAGTTGTTTTCATAGAGCACTGTTATCCATGGAATGACATGAAAACACCTAATATAGTATCTCCTTTGTTCATATAGCACTTCTCATGATAAGCAATGAATGCTGCTTTCAAAAATAAATATTTGCCGTATAAAATTTACTCCGAGGACAAATGCAAGGTCACTATTCTGTAGGTAATGTAGGAATGTTCAACACTAATAAAATTTTCATTATACGCAACCCTTCCAAGGATCAGTTTACACAGTCGTTGGAAACATCGAACATTCACGACCGCTTCATTCGACTATTTATGACATAAAATTAATATTGCCCGATGTCATGACATTATATGTAATACTTTTACAATGTGAAATTTTACATCTTGAAATAGATATTCCGAAGTATATTGTCACTATCACAGGAACGGACATGAACATCACTAGATATGCAATGCCCGAACTGGAAAAAAACTGCTTTCTGGCTGTAGGGTATGTGCCTTATGCGAATTGTTCGAGGATAATTACTGGGGTTTTGAAGTTGAGCTACTAGTATATAAAACATTTTCGATGTATTCCACTTCTTGAGATATCCATTCTAGTTGAATATGTTTCATTTTAAATCTACTGGTTTTTATCGCATGGTGCAGTGGAGCACGATGCCTGATTTCCAAAGTGGTTCTTTTCGACGTTTACATACCTCCTTGTCGACTTTTACCCCATGGAAATGTACTTTTATAGCTAGCTGCAAGGTGTATAACTGTGATCTGGTATTCCATAACCTAGCATTACGATAGTAATATGGTCGTTTGGTGTACTTTGGTACTCCATGACTTACCAGCACACTGGTAGTGTAGGTTGGTACTCCATGACTCATCATTACACTAGTAGTGTAGGTTGTCACCCCATAACTTAACATCACACTGGTAGTGTAGGTTGGTATTCCATGACTTACCATTACACTGGTAGTGTAGGCTGGTACTCCATGACTTACCATTACACTAGTAGTGTAGGTTGGTACTCCATGACTTACCATCACACTAGTAGTGTAGGTTGGTACTCCATTACACTAGTAGTGTGGGTTGGTACACTGGACTTACCATTACACTAGTAGTATAGGTTGGTATTCAATGACTTACCATCACACTGGTAGTGTATGTTGGTACTCCGTGACTTGCCATTTCACTGGTAGTATGGGTTGGTACTACATTACACTAGTAGTTTGGGTTGGTACACTGGACTTACCATCACACAAGTAGTGTCGGTGGATGAGTTTGACGTCTTGGAATGTGAGACTCTCGCGTTGACCCACTGTGTTGTTGTATTTACCGTCTTTAGGTACTAATGTTTCAACAGCAGGCGAGACATTGGAAAAAGCCTGCAATGGTCGAGAGTAAACTTTTATTAATGACCGGCATGCACATACATGTAACAGTTATTCTGGATACAGGATGACGCTGACGTAAGGTGTTTCATTTTAGTTCCCTCCTGGTTAATATGTGGTTGCTTTCATGATGTTGATATGAAATATATCGTCTTCAGGCCCGTAACAAAAATCAGTGGGGGGGGGGGGGGGGGGGAAGGGGTCTGCACAAGCATATCTTTGGGCACTTTGTTGTTGATTCTGAGTGTATATTGCGACCGAGATTGATTCGTTGAAAGTGGCGAATCAATCTTGCAAATAGCGCACATATTTCTCAGCATTACACATGTTCTTGGAAAAAGTGCGCACGCGCGTGTGTGGAGTGTGCGTGTGTGTTTGGGAGGGGAGGGGGTTATGAGCCCCTGTCCAATAAACAGACTAACACAAATAGACATGTGCATGTACTTTTTATCTGTTGCACGAGCCCGCCCACAATATTTATGGAAAAAATGTATTAAAAGTAAAATTAAAAATCGGCTCAAGTCGCCAACAAAATGTTTGGTTGTAATATTATACAAATACTTCTGACCATGCTCTTCCTGTTTATTTCTGGTTTGAATAGTTGTCTGATCGGTCAAATCTATCGAAGTACTCGCAATATTTTGCGGTTGTCAGGCATGAAGAAAATTTGGGAACGTTTCACAATCTAACTGGAATATTTTTAGTGATTGTCTCCATCTGCTTGTTGACACTAACAATTTTAAAACAAATACTGCGGTACTATTGCAGGACCGGACCAACGCATCTATCCATGGGCCGTTTTAATCGTATTTGAGTATGTCGCCTCCATGAATAAGCTTTTAAGCCAGTCGTAGACTTTTCCACTATTGATTATACCCATGCTCTCAGTTCAGCTGTGGCACAAGTTGATAATGTTGGCACTCTACCCAAATGTTAGTTTTCGTTGTTGTAGAAAATGAGGTCTCGGCAATCAAAGCAATTTCATCGATCTTTTCAATTTATATCCATGACAGTGAAAGTATCCTTGCAATTTTGAACCAGAAGATGGGTGTATTCTAGCCACACCTATGGATACTATTGAGGATCTCGAAGTATCGTACTACTCCGGAATCAAGCAATTGCACAAAATTGTATTTGTACCCAGAAATGTTTGACCAACGGGTGGGAATACTATATCTTACAAAAGTTAAATTTTCAAGTACTAATATGGCCAGAAAATTTAATAACCGCCCGTATTCAGAAAAGATTGCGCATTTTTGTCAATTTTGCTAAAGGAATGTCACTTGTGGATGCTGCATTGACACTCTGAATCAAGAGTTTGTTGGATTAGTTTCACTTTGTTGGATCAGTTTCACTTCATGCACTGATGTGTAATTTCATAATTTGGCAGCTAGATATGACTTCAACTGCTTAACATAGAAGCGATTTGATTTATTTAACACCGTTCATTTGACAGCATTGCCCAGACCAAAATTTCTGACAGTTCTGTCAAAGAATGTAATATCAACGGGAGTATGGAATGAGGTAAACTGGACAAGAACACTCGGTAGCTCAACTGGTATAGCAGTCCTTGGTCCAAGTCTCGGTCGGGTTGCGCCAATTTTCACTAAAATTCACTGCAACTCACTGCCTACGGTAGAGGTGGGGAAGGATCAGATAGCCACCTGGCTGAGAACGAAATTTTATAACCACTGGATGGGAAGTAGATCTTCATTCGCTTGAATAAAGGTAGCCAAGAACCCTGTAAATCCCCGTTCTCAACCCTGACCAATCGGGTCACGGGCCTGAATTCTTCGTTATGTGGATACACACATCATACTGAGCAAGAAAGTCACAACTCCCAGACGTACTTACAAAACGGCTATAGTGCATGACGGATCTGTAGTCATAAGGTATGTCGTATATATTGCCACTCGAGATGTCAAAGTTAACCTCCTTTCCATCCTGTATGTTGTCAATCAGCACCTCTACGTATGTATCTCGGTCAGGTCGTGCATGTTCATGGTAGACACCGAGGGCATGTGCTATCTCGTGCAGAGGTATTCCGATCTATGGACAAGGACAAACAACTAAGGCGTAGTTACATAACATATATTAAAAATTAGCCCAAGGGCAAAGGAATGGTACCGGAGAAATGCATAACGGTATTATAGAAAAAATTAGGCCAAGGGCCAAAGATAGGTTACCGGACAATGTTTAATATTTTAACTGTTAGCCAGGTCACTGGTTGAATTCAAGGTCAAGAGAATATTCAGCGTATATAATATTAAGCATATATCATGTCCACAGTTGATTGCTAAGCTGTAAGTTCAATAATCAGAGAGATATGAAGGACAAAGGTCAAATTGAAAAATTAAATGGACATGAAAATGAAAATGAAATGGACTTGAAAATGAAAGGACAAAGGTCAAATTCAAAGTCATCAAAATATTCAGTGTATATCATTTTCTATATCATGTCCACAATTGATTCCCAAGCTATACAGTCAATAGAGCAAGATATGAGCCAGTTTGTTCTTGGACCTTGAAAATGAGGTCAGAGGTCAAATTCAAGGTCATGAGAATATTCAGCACATATCATTTCCTACATGTATGTGTCCACAATTGATTCCTAAGCTGTAAGATCGATAATAAGTGAGATATTAGCCATTTGTACTGTGACCTTGAAAATGAGGTCAAAGGTCAAATTCAAGGTCATGACAATAATCTGCATATATCATTTTCTATATGCTTAACTGATTCCGGAGCTCTAAAGTCGATAACAAGCGAGATATTACCCATTTTTCCTATGACCTTCAAAATGGGGTCAAAGGTCAAATTCAAGGTCATCAAAATATTCAGCATATATCATTTCCTATATGTCCACAATTGATTCCTAAGCTGTAGAGTCGATAATAAGCAAGATATAAGCCATTTTGCGCTCTGACCTTGAAACTGAGTTCAGAGGTCAAATTCAAGGTCACGAGAATATTCAGCATATATCAATTCCTATATGTCCACAATTGATTCCTAAGCTGTAAAGTCGATAATAAGCGAGATATTAGCCATTTTGTGCTCTGACATTGAAACCGAGGTCAGAGGTCAAATTCAAGGTCATGACAATATTCGGCATATATCATTTCCTATATGTCCACAATTGATTCCTAGTCTCTAATCTCAATATTAAGTGAGATATTAGGCTTAATGTGTCCCATTATAAAGCATAGGAGAATTTAACATGGGAAAGTCCCATTTGGGCCGAGTTTGGGCCCAAAATGGCCCACTTCGAGAGATTCAAGGACAAAGAAATTTATACATGTCACAGGGGTACATATGAGGAGTGTTATGCATCAATAAGAAAAAAAGTTACTGAACAGATTTTGAGAAAACGACCGTCAAAGTACAAAATTGGTCATTTTTCGACGAAAACGGCCGTTCTGACCTTGAAACCGAGGTCAGAGGTCAAATTCAAGGTCACGAGAATATTCAGCATATATCATTTCCTATATGTCCACAATTGATTCCTAGTCTCTAATCTCAATATTAAGTGAGATAGTAGGCATAATGTGTCCCATTATAAAGCGTAGGAGAATTTAACATGGGAAAGTCCCATTTAGGCCGAGTTTGGGCCAAAATGGCCCACTTCGAGCGATTCAAGTGCAACGAAATTTATAGACATCATAGAAGTACATATGAGGAGTGTTATGTATCAAAAAGAAAAAAAGTTACTGAACAGATTTTGAGAAAATGGCCGCCAGAGTCCAAATCAGGCATTTTTTGCCGAAAACGACTGCCATTTTGAAAAAAATGAGAAAATCAAAAAACTAAAAAATACCTCCCTCTCGAAATATTTTTAGGCATTTTTGTGCAAAATTTCAGAAAAATTCGATCTTAAACTTTAAAGATAAAATTGTTGACGGACGATGACGGCAGACGACGGACGACGACGCCGGACGCATCGCCATGCCAATAGGTTACGGACCATAGGTCCGGTAAATTAAAAAAACTGTCGTTTTGACCTTTCATTGAGGTCACTGATAGTCAAATCCAAGGTCACCACAGAAACTGTCACATACGGTATGTGACTTACCATTTAACATGCTAATATTTGAGCTATATCTCGAAATGAGTTTACTCTATACAGCTCCTATCATCATGACGAGAAAAATGCAATGTGGAAATGGTTTTGGCTGGAAACGGCTCGGAACACCAGTCACTCAATTTCGAAGAAAATGAATGCTGCCACTGACCAGCTGGCAGAATCGAAAGTATTGGCCAACAAAACCAATACATGTCAGAAGTATATGCAGCCAATCTCCAATAATGGACATTGAAACCTTACAATGTGATCAAAGTCTCCAAAACATCCAAAACTTCTAGCTGCCTTTAAGAATTTATATGGACGTCATCATGATCTGGTTGATAAATACACCGAAACCATTACTGCCATGCAACTAGATCTATTTTCATGTTAATTTTGGGGAATTCTTGACAAGTGCCACTAGTGGGGCAGGAAAATCTCACTCTTTCCGGAACACCTGATTTAATATCCTATTGGCCATTTGTGTGTGTGTGTGTGGGGGGGGGGGGGAGGGTTCATGAGTTTCATGAGTTGATTCTTCGTCTATTAATCCAACACATCTGACGTCCATTCACAACTTTCAGATCATATGTGATCTTCACATTTACCATTGAAAGTTATCTGATGACAAATTATGACAAAATACTATGAATTAGGATTAGGATGCTTTTTTAGCACTTTGTTATCTCCTTTATGCGGGCTTCATCAAAAGAAAGAAAGAATGTCGCTGCGTAGTAGTGGTATCAACTCCAGGTAGAACAATCGGCGAACAATATTCTCACTCCATGTGGATACCACTGAGAACACAAATATGTACATAATTTGAATGCTGAGAAATTTTACAATGGTCTCACATTGCACATACAGACACGTGCTTCAGTCTGAGATTGCACGTACAACGTGTGCTTCAGTCTGACATTGCACGTACAACGTGTGCTTTACCCTAACATTGCACGTGCATACAGCCATATTATTAAGTATGGACACATATGCATTATTTGCATTTTTGTTGGTGTGACCATTTAGTCTAGTTATCACAAACATAACATTTGCAAAGAAATACATACTTACGGAGTACCACATTTGAAATTCTGAAATAGCATTCCCACAGTTTGTCGAAGTCCTGTTCACTGAACTAATTTTTTTAATGTATTTGCCATTTATATTATATATATATATAATATAGGCCTGTAGGCCTGTGTTCAAACTTACAGCCATGGCTGTGTATGTGCTTCGAATCAGTCTCACACTGCACGTACATAGGCGTGCCGCAGCCTAACATTGCACTACATGGATTGCGTGTGTTCACGCTGCACGTACATAGGCGTGCCGCAGCCTAACATTGCACTACATGGATTGTGTGTGTTCACGCTGCACGTACATAGGCGTGCCGCAGCCTAACATTGCACTACATGGATTGTGTGTGTTTAGGTCTCACGCTGCAAGTACATAGGGGTGCCGCAGCCTAACATTGCACTACATGGATTGTGTGTGTTTAGGTCTCACGCTGCAAGTACATAGGCGTGCCGCAGCCTAACATTGTACTACATGGATTGTGTGTGTTCACGCTGCACGTACATAGGCGTGCCGCAGCCTAACATTGCACTACATGGATTGTGTGTGTTCAGGTCTCACGCTGCAAGTACATAGGCGTGCCGCAGCCTAACATTGTACTACATGGATTGTGTGTGTTCACGCTGCACGTACATAGGCGTGCCGCAGCCTAACATTGCACTACATGGATTGTGTGTGTTTAGTTCTCACGCTGCAAGTACATAGGGGTGCCGCAGCCTAACATTGCACTACATGGATTGTGTGTGTTTAGGTCTCACGCTGCACGTACATATACTCAAATAGTAAATAGTCATTGGGCGCCATACCAATTAAAATACAACCCAAACAGCCTTAGTCAAATTCTTGATATCAGAAGAAAACCGCAGCACGAGGTATTTTCCTAAATAAAACTGTATAATGCCTTTTCAAATGAGACTTTCCAACTATGAAATATCACGTACCGAACTCTAGATTGCAAAATGGGTGAGAATGTGCCGAACTACATTTATTATGTAATGTCACATATAAATGTATACCTACCGAGGATAAGCACCCTTGCCCTAAACTTATTGGTTGTGGGCTGGGAGATGAGACTTTGCCGACATATGACCAACATCTGCAACGGAAACAATATTCAAAATTATATGCATCCGTACCATGGCTCACAGTTTTCAATAATGGGAGTGTGCTGGGCAAACTGACTTCCAACCCTTGCACCGGGAACCAAGCGATGATTTTGATATTCAGACGAAGTCATCAACAGCTTAACACGAAATTATGTTTAGGACAGGGTCAGATAATCCAATGGCAGTCACCAAAACAACTCGGTTTCAAGTGGAGTAAATGAAGTAGTATGAGTTAAAGATCAAATGAACCAGAATGTATGGGAATACATCCATAGCATGGATCGTTTATATGACTCTGTGCAACTCGGCAATCGCGCAGCAGCTGTATCCTTGTTACCAGACTAGTATGACGTCTTACATGCAAACCTGATGCAATTACGTTTATGGATGATAGTATTTATCCATTCAACGTAGATAACATGATGCCTAATATGGGGCTTTCTGACTCGAAAATCACAAGTATATACCAAGATATATTATTTGATTGACCCCCTACATTGTACCCATAAAGATTTAGGTGAAAACCAGAACTTACCCCACGTCTTTCTTGAACAGAATGTGATGTCCTGCATAAGTGTCGTCGACCTCCACAAAACTGAGGCAAGTCATTTCTTCCCAAATGTCTAGTGCCTGTGTTATGATTTCTCTCTCCGATGTGTCTGTCAAGTAATGAAATACAACGACAATAAGCAAAGTAATCAGAGAAACAGAACCTAACAAGTCAACGTATGATGACTACGCAGTAATCTTATCATACACAGTAATCTTATCATATGATTCTTAGAATCAATTGAACGCACAATAACTCATATTGCAATATGAAGACGTCACTGTGCTTTTATCGTTTCGGAATGGGCATTATTAAAGAAAATGATTTATTTATGTACATTATATTGGAGTAAAATGACATGAGTCACTGGAATCGGTATCACCTGTTTTGCGTACATGTATGAGTAATCTAAACAAGACAATCAGAGATTGCAGAACCTCGCCCCTTTAGATTTAGTTACTAACAATAAAGCTGATAACCTGAACAGGTTCAACCTGGGCAATAAACGGAGATTATGGTCGTACAATCATTGGTCTTCTATAAAACGGTGGGCACAGAAAAATGCAAAAAAAATCATGGGAGAAATAATAATAAATAAAAGTAGAGTTCTCGCGATTTTTCTGTTTTGACCATATTCTCGAACACGACCTGAAATCTAGACACTGACTTCCCAAAATTCGCAAGCTCTCACAGATTTATACCATATATTGTATGTTCATTGATCAATTGGATATGCAGTCTTTCTGGAATCACTACTACTTGAAACATTAGAGATCGGTTATTTCAGCTGATGTCCTTTATATTTTCGACCTTGGGCGATAGTGGGTGAGTTTTTATCGTACGGCCATCGAACTTAGAAAAATACACAAATACTAAAGAAAATTGTAGTTAAGTTATTGTAACTTTTCGATTTTGACCTTTCTGTGACTTTGACCTTGTTCCTCAATATAAAAGTTACAGTATTGTTTCTATCATCAAGGCACATCTCCTAAATGAATATGTTCTAAAAAAATTGAGAACTGTCTTCACAATAAAATGTTGAATCTCCGAACACTCGAAAGTCGTGAAGTCGTGACCCCCAAATTTTCGACCTCAGCGATATTACGGAATTTTGGTATTATGGCCATCAGTCGTACACCATACAATCGGGAATTGACCAAAGAAAAATACAGGAATAGTTGGGAAATTAATATAGAACCTGAGATTAGAACCTGAGTTATAGCCCATTGTGTGACTTCAGAAGAGAAATAGAAGAGGACCGAAGCACTGCCACTACCGCTTTATCCCTAAAACTTTCAAGTCGATCGGACAATTTATTTTTGAGTTATGCCCGCGGTCAGACAAACATGGAGACAGACTTACCCACACGCAATACCATTGCCCCCCCCCATCGGGATGAGGATAATTAAAGTAATTTGCTATGATCATATGTCATGATCGTTATCATTGCCTACACAGATAACTACCTAGGGCAGGGGACAACGATTGTGATGCAACAAAAATCGAGATCTATGGGGCATATTCAGGAACATGTATGCGATCTCCAAATCTCAATGTGCGTATACATGGCGTCATTGCTCTTTTGTGTCGTTACCAATGTGAACGTAATTTTAACTCCTTAATTTATATTATCTTTGATTACAAACGATATCCGTCAGTGATTTGATGCCAAAACTTACCTGTGGGCTGGTATAACTGGTGGCAGGGCAGGGCAATACTTTACCCAACTTGCCCTATAGGGCAGGTTATTCTATGGCAGTATGCTGCTTTTTAAAATCAAATTTTCACAAGAACACAATTCGGCCAAATCACAAACAATTTGTGTCACACTCCCGCAAAAGGCAGGTGACAATTGTGTATGTATCCATATAAATCAATATAAATGCGGTATTCGTATTCCTCGTTTTATGTTATATGGTTGATGATTTTTTTTATGAATTTTTGTTATATGGATGATGACGAATTTGTGGTAAAGTAGGGCAGGCGAACATCCAAGCGGGGCAGGTGGGAATTGGACCCTACCTGCCCTACAGGACAGGCCACAAAAAAGTCCTAGGCGCAATAATTTGTATAATCCATTTACGAAAACGTAAATCCTATCATCTTTTAGTGAGCTGGTTGTAAACTAGCGTAATAACAATAACGAGACTTCAACAAGGTCAGATATATTGTTGTTTTAAATGTTTGGAATTTGATTCGCTCGAGAATACTTTATAGGCCTGGGGAGTAGGTTTCCTCTAGTTTCACAAAACGCATTCATTGAATACCCCTTCCACACCCCTTCCATTCCAGAATCACACGTCCATCTTAGAAAACGATCCCAGAATCATTCTGAAATGAGAATCCAAGTCTTGAGTAGGAATCATTCCAGGATGATTCCGGAATGACGAATTGACGTCATGAAGTATGAAATATCAAGTAATGTTTTTCTTACTCGTATTTGGTCTACACCAAAATCGGAGAAAAAGGGGAATCGGTCACGCACCTGCAATTTTACACATTTTTTTAGAATGAATTGAATTTATTCCAACCCATTGTCTATGCGAACAATGCGTTCAATAAAGCCAATACGGTCGGAAACAGGTGATTTTTTTTCCATTTGGAAATAGCGAGAAACAAGAGTAGTTTTAAAAGAATAAGGTGGAAATCTCAAATCATATGAACATGTACAATCATGTTCGATGTTCGGATGCTTATGATTGACCAGCGAGGTCAGAGAGTTTCCCGACCGGAAGAAGGAAGTGAAAACAGATAGGGAAACCCTGAATAAAAAACGAACTTGGCAACATATGACTTCAAAGGTCATATGTACACCAGCCACAGCGCGATGTGACGCGATATTTATACGCGCTCCCGATATTTGGGCCCTTACACTGCACGCGATGACTATGGCGCGACTTTCACAAATTTCTGAACGCCTGGTTGTTTCATCAATCTAGCAATAAATTAATGATTCTGTTGTTTCAGTTACAAAGTATAAATCAAGTTGGGAAGAAACAAAACATCCTAGAAAATACACTTATTGAGTGAATGGGAATTAGTTTAAATGTTCACTAATAGTTTGTTCACATTCATGTTGACACTGGAGCGAATGATAATAGTGTACATGGTGCTACTGATGTTCTGAGGATCGGATATAGACAAATGATTGACATGTTCACATTGCGATAAAACATGCAAAAATCAGTCGTTATTAACCTGGATATAATAGTATATTTTGAATTATGAAGGTACCGGATGTCGTTACTCCCCTCCCCCCCACCCTCCTCCCGATGCCGACATATATTTGAGTTTGTTGATTGTGAGATTGTGTGGGATTTATAAACATGATAGGTCTGAAAGTTACCATAGAGAATAAAGAATGTTTCTGGGATCTGACTTCTGGGGCTCTTGAGTGGGTATCATTGATCATTTGAGTAATAGTTATACCCAGGGGAGGCCAGGAAGCTAGCTCAGAACATGAAAAGGCTATGGTTTCTGGGACCTGCTCCCTTTCTCCTCTAATACTTGGAAACGCTCCTGATAATGTACATTTTATTATATGGCAATAGAAAAATTCACATAGTTTAATATGTCAGGTATTGTGCAAATGAAACTATTTTATTTTTCTACTTTATTGAACATTATATAATAATATTGTTGAGTTGAGAATACATGTCTTCTTTATAAAAATTGCTGTTTGATAGCCCCACATTATGAGGTTTGTTCCAAATTCCAATTTTGTAAGTTCAGATAAATTCCCTTTCAAACATTAGAGCCAGCCATAATTGTTTCAACTAAACGGGTCGGCGCTTACTAATATTTGTGCACTAAAATGAGGCAGACGGGCAAGTGCCGACCAGCAATATTTCAGACCATTATAATATCCTTTAGCAATATCTGATTCCCGGCCAGAGCCCATCAACAGAAACATATTGCTACCCTGTTTGAATCAGTATATAGTTATTGAATTGCCTCAATTTCCTTACTAAGGAATGGACTGCTGTAACAAACCAAACACTGTAAGGTAACAGGTAACAAAATCAGCAAGACTGCACAACCCTTATTCCCGAAACTTCCTTGTCAGAAATATATATAGCCATGAATGATGAACCGAGACATGGTTCTACAAAAAGCAGGGTCGTAGCTGAGGTAGTTTTGAGAGTATGCAAAATCGTTGAAATTTGTTAGAAGCATGGGAAAAACTATTGCGAGCGCCGAAGGCGCGAAGCAATTCCGGCCGGGGGCCTGGGGCCCTGGGGCCCGCTGAAGGGCCCCAGAAGTTGGACGTATACTTGCAATCCCACAGTGATTATGGGCGCACATTTCGATGTAGGCCGTAACTCCAAACATAGTATGGTCATAATAATACAATAAATTCATTGATTTTTCGAAATTGATGCCAAGACTCTATGACATACACCTTTGTAAACAACGTGATTGAGTGCGTCTGCCTCACATAACTCACAATACAAGAAATCAAAAAAGAAATATTCCATCCAAAAACTGACTACCAACATCGCGATAATGACGAGTAGGACTAAGACGAGCCGATCAATTTTACATTTTCTTCTGTGTTACTTCTTAGCGTTCGAATATTTCACGACCTCTGTAACAGATGCAATAGCTGAAATGTTTTTGGCCATGTCACTAGAAACCATTGGAACTAAAAAAACCCCGGATATATCTCACAGCTTTAAGGAGAAACTATGTATCACATATGTATGTATGTGTGAACAATATATTGCTCACGTGCCCAAGCACAAGTCATTATTGAGTAATATGAGGAACCCTTTGATAGAAGTCCCGTCACGTCAATTATTTAAAACTCGGGGTTGGTTTCAGAACAGTTTAGCGGTAACTCAGTAGGTAAACATTAGAGATTCGTTGAGGAGAACTCGAGTGATTGTCTGGAAACCAAATTAAATTAGTGGTGAAAACCAGAAGAAATGAAAAAGAAAGTGAAAAGAAGAAGCCCCCAAAACTACGAGGACAACCAGGAAGAGGCGTAGGTTAACACTGCACGCTCAGTCTCCAGTGCCCCTCTCTCTCATTTCCAGGTGTTGACATGTATTTTTTGGGAAAATGTTGACGAAATGAATTACCAATGGAGAATTAACGGCTCACCAATGCTCGCAAAAAGCAAAAGTTCTTTGGGTCGTAAACTTGATATTGGCTATTTGATATTTGGGCACTCATTTAGGACCCTCTATTTATGATCATTACGCAAAAACCAGCTGACGTTACGCAAAAAAGGTGTCACAGGAACATACGTTTTGTTATGTGATCATTTAAAAATAGATGCACATACAACTTGACGTTCTGCGAGAGGAATACAATAAACGGATTTGGTGCACCCGAGCGTAACTCACCAAAGAGCTTTACGCGGGAGAGTAATACAATATATCAATATTCCTCCTGCTGAATTCCCTATCATTAAGACCATCCTTTGGGGATCATACCATGTACTCTGCTGTGTGGATCTGTGTACATAAATCTATCTTTTGGAGACGTCAGGTGTGAATGTCCGATCCTTGAAACACTAAGAAAATATCTGATTATCCTTTCAGATATTTAACATTGATGAAGGTAATAATGCCTCGCCCCATCCGATCCCTCCTTCTTTATTATGTTACCCCCCAAAAAACTTAGTGGTCAAAGTAAAACACGACATAAACACATATGTCACAATGAAGTAGCTTCGCAGTGCTATCAACAAATCGTTCGAATGATCGTTTGGAAATATTCGTTTGCCACCTAAGAGCGTTCAAAATTGACCACATTGAAATTGCTGTTCTACTCGATTCAGGCTCGTATTAAGGGATTTGCATCAATAGAACGGCATAATATGCTCCACTTTTGCCCTGTCTGTGTACATATCAGATGTATACAACTGACCTATTAAGCTTGTAAACACAGTAATAACGATAATATATAATAATGGAATGTTTAATGCTATTCGCTAATCAAGAATAATTTCTGACAGTTCTACAAAATATGACGTGCATCATAAGAATTTCTTTGCTAAACAAAATATCACCGAATTGGTAAATGTGAACGCATATGATATAAACAACATATACTTTTAACCTTCTTTAAAGTAAGGACCGTTCGAAATTGATCGCCAACCGTTCGAAATGATCAACTATACCTGTTCGAAGTTATTTTACCACGCCACCGCTTCGTCTACTGGAAAATTCGTGTATTTTACCACATTTTAGAAGCACTATGAGGTCACTACCCCCTATGCAATTTCTTGGAGATTTCTAACGAGTCATAAAATATTCCATACCGTGAGATCCATTGAATCTGTAGGCAATACTGTTTGTTGGAGCATCCCACTTTGCTGAAGGGATAAGTGTCACGTGCCTGCTGCCGTGACCCTGTTCCTCCTGCAGAAGCTGTGCAATCATCGCTTCAATCTGCTCCAGAGTCGGCAGAATATCCCCGAGGAACTCGTCTTGCTCCTCTTTGTTAATCTGTAGGGGGTAGTGATAGTTTTCAAAATATTATTCATTACTCTGTGTTGTTCACTGATTAGTGTGCAAAAAGGGAATGCACCTTGAAATGAGCGTGAGCAGTAGCCTACGATCACAACTAGTGTCATCCTTATTGTTAACATGCTATCAGTAATTGCTGAAGTTTGGTAATGAATTTTCGATGAATTGCAAGATATAGAGGCAAGAGTGGGGTAGTAATAAGAAAGCTTGAGATCGAAAAAACAGCAGGAGATCTCACATTGTTTCCAAGTTATCGGCAGAACATCGCCTCCATAAATATGGAACCAACGTCAAAATATAAGGTATTCTGAGCCAACAAAAATTAGTCTGTTATCCTATCTTAGAGTCCAATGACAGCCAGAATCCAGAAATTTTGAAGAAAATTTATGAACCCCATATATTTGACCATTAAGAAGTGAAATCGAGTGTTCAGGAGAAGTAATCAATTCCTGTCCCACATGTGGTGCCCGTCATGAATTAAAAAAAATAATAATATGCACACAAATCTCGTTGCATACATCTCACAGATTTGACTATTACCATATCCTTCTCGCAGCATTTTCGATGAACAATCAAGGTCCTCATTTCGGAGATCCCACCAACTAACTCTTGAATAGCTTTAAATTGCACAGGTTTCAAAAAAAGAAGGAAACGAAACATAGAGCCGTAGGGCTCTGCGCTTACCAGACTCAAAACAGTTGTATGTAGGCAATGTCCTGAAGTCATGAGAATAATTGCAAATTATTCGTGCCTGAAACTTGCTCCAGGCCAGGGGCTTATTTCACAAAGAATCTAAATGTACTTCAGACGAGTTAGTGTAGAATTTAGCATGACATAATTTCTAATCAAGCACTGACCCACGTGCTCGAGATGCACGTGTGTTTGTTTATAAACTTTGCATCCGGTCCAAAATGTCTGAGGTCGCCGTTTTCATTCGCTATGTGGCGCGTATAAATAAGCCATCTATCGGATGATAACGCTAAGGTAAACTGACACAGCTGACACTTCATGGAGTTTATCGGTGTAGACCAAAACGTCGAATTTCACAATACCAACAAAAAGTGCCATGATAACTATGCAAACAACGATGCACTCAACTCAAAATCACGACGCAGGTAAAATTTGACAGTTCTATAATTACAAAGACCGACTACCTATTATTAGACTAGGTGATTGAGTGTAGATCTATCGCTTGCATATGACAAAACTCATATCATGAGCTGACTCCATCCGTTCGGATCATGATTTATCACTACGAGACATTTGTCCTAAATTCAACATTTTTCATGCCCTGATTTGACATGAATTAATTATCAAAAATATATGGTTAATCAATAGTCTACTGTCCAAGCTTTTTTGAACACTCTGAAAGATTCAACTAATTCTCTGAGCTGAACTAGAAAAAATTATCGAACTTATTTTGTGCAAATGACAAATACAATTTAACACTGGAAATCCTTATCTCCAGCCGATAACGGGATAATTCAAAATGGCCGCCAAAAGTGGTCATGCTACATTGAGTGTAGAATCGATGTATAATATATATAACTATGTCCCGAGTCCGAAATCAAGCTCCGTTTCACTCTACGACTCACCGTTTCCAAGATACTGACACTGTTATTTTAATATTTGAAACTCTATCTAAAAATGGCCGACCCACTTTGAAATAATCAACTAACATAACATTTGTGCTGTACTATATGCTAGTCATAGGCCTATAGGTTCTCTGAGCTGAATTAGAGAAAAAATTATCGAAAAAATTTTGTGCATGAGACAACTACATTTAATATTGGTAATCCCTACCTCCAGCCTGACCCGAAATTTCAAAGGCCCATGGTTCGCCCCGAAACGATTCAATCGACGAACAAAAACATGATCCAGAGATATGGGCTCATAGAACATATTTTGTGATTTACAACAATATTCATCGAACAGGTTTTTCCCAGCGTTGTTAGCGCTTGACAACGTCGACGCTGAAGGGCGGACGCCGGACACCACCTGACGACAATAGCTTATTGGACCACAGGTCCGGTAAGGCCAAAAAAAGTAATATGGTTCTGATTAGGCGAGCGTGTCAGTTTCAACCGCGCATATCACTCTTGTTTTTTTAAACCAAAAAAAAAATCGTGCGCATCACTTTTGGAGAGCAGAATTTCTTTTTTTTTTCCAGCAAATTGAGATAATGATCGGGTAAAATGGTCCCGATTGCAAAATGTGGGGTATGGCTGGCCAAATTCGACGCATTTTCTTTACCGACTGTAAAAAAAGTTTTGTTTGGGTGTTACATTCCACCAGATAACTCATCAAGAGGTTGAAATTCGCACAATGTGTTTGCTTATTCGAGCTCTCAGATCTACATGGAAGTTACAGTAACTGACGCTTATTGTATTATGATGTGTGGTGGTCTAAATGCCAGAATAGGCAGTATGTCAGATTGTGTTTCTGGTGTTGATCATAATCTCCCTCTCAGGACTGTGTTAGATCCTGTCAAGAACTCCCATGGAGATGAATTGATGGAGTTCTTACAAGGGATGACAATGTGCGTTTTAAACGGGAGATTTAGAAATGAAAACTATACATGTGTTTCAACGAAGGGTAAATCAGTAGTTGATTATTTCTGTACTTTACAAGACAATTTCCATATGTGTCATAACCTGTATGTGCACACTGTAACTGAACCTATAGGCAGGTTTGGGCTATCAGAGTTGCTATCAGATTTGAGTCGGCCCCGAGACCACTCAATCATAACGGTAGAATATATGTTAGCCCTGGTGATAAAATTTCTACTCAGGCTGGTTTGTCCTCCGAGATCAACTCTCCGGTTGAGCACAGAAACTTTCCTGACAATGATACTTTCTCAAAGTGTAGTAAAAAAAATATGATTTTTCAAATATCCTTGATACGTTTATGGCTAATCCGGCTTGGAGAGATGAAATCAATGTAGATGAACATAATGGTTTTCTTAGATGTCGATCATGTGCAGACCATATTTTCTCTTTGACTAGCAGAATCAGGAACGGACTAAGCCATAAACAACATACTTCCGTGCATTTATTGATATAGAGAAGGCATATGCTTGTGTAAGAATAAATGCTGAGTATACGGGTTTGTTTTTGACAAATTGTAGTGCCAGACAAGGTGACAGTTCGTCACCATCTTTATTTGCTTTATATATTAATGACCTGGCTGAGGAAATTAGAAAGTTAAACAAAGGTATAGCTATCAATGATAGGAATATATCAATATTATTGTATGCTGATGACGTTGTACTTTTAGCAGAAAATGATGAAAACCTGCAAAGTTTGTTGGATCACGTGTACTCTTGGTGTTATGAATGCAAAATGATTCTGAACATGAAGGAATCAAACATTGTACATTTCAGACCCAACCAGTGTCTATCAACCACCTTCAAATTTCATTTGGGTGTCAACAGTACATCATTAGTTACTATGTCTAAATATCTAGGTGTGTTCCTGGATGAACATTTAACATTTAATCAGTGTACCGCCGTATTGTCTGAAGCTAGAGGTCGAGCTCCGAGAGGTATTATTAATAAATATAAAATTCTGAAAGATGTAGGCTTCAATGTTTGTAGCAATATTCAAAACCGTGCAATGCGTTATTATTTGGGTGTGCATAGGTTTGCTCCAAATGCTGGAATGCAGGGTGATCTAGGTTGGTTTTTTCCGAGGTATAGGCGTTTTTGTCGTATGTTACTGTTTCGAATAGATTGTGTGTTATGTGTGATAATAGACTTGCAAAAAATATATTAATGTATGATTACTCAAATTGTTCTCTAAACTGGTCGAGTGAGATTTTGAGGATATTTGTACTTTGTTGGGTACGAGTGAGTTGATTGAAAGTGGTTCTTGTATAGATTTGAGAATAATGGACCTTTTCACAGAGGCCTCTCAGAGACAGTATATATTCGGCAATCGTCGGCTTATTCCGTCAATTCAAATCAACCAGCAAAGACTGCTCGCTCGCACGTGCGTGTCATGGCAACCTCAAACCACGTTCATGAACCTCCGTGGCTTATGACCACCCCTTGAACCCCTACCAACGTAAAGAATATAGGCGTGCATTTACTAGTAGCACGTGGACATACATAATTCAAAATAGCGTTGTAGAGGTTTTGGCATGAAAATTTGTAAATCAAATGCACCTATTGCGTATCAAAATTGATGACACTGAATCAAAAAATGATACTGAATTTAAAACATTCAATACAAATATACAATGCTCCATAATCTCGAATAAGCCTTCTCATTAATTCACGTGTGGAAAATAGGCTACAAATCATCGTTACACAGCAGATTTAACATTTTTTCCTGATAATATCCTATCTGTTCTCCTAATTTTCGTGTATTTCGTGAATAATGACGTGAAAACATCGCAAACAAATTATGTACACTGTTGCCATAAATTTTCTTATTTTGTCTAGCAAAATCGCAAAAATAAAAAAAGAGACTATACTATTTATTTGTTAATATTTTCATTTCATTTTGTATTCACTTGATTCATTAACTGTAATAATGGAAAAGCCTATCTATGTTAAAGTAGGTAATTCTATGTTCGATGAAGCTCTATGTAACGATAGCGTGAATGAACCTGTGGTACAACCAAACTTCGATCATTGCCAGAGTTACCTCTTCTCATGCGCTGTCTCACGCCAGGTTGAATATTGTACATTTTTCACGTGAAGTACTAGCTGCTTCGTAATTTACGATATAAAACTTGCAAATATATATCGTGTTGACTATTACCGTACGTAATGCTGCATTACGGTAATTGGGTACCACGGAGGATAGCCTGTTGACCAGTTTATTCTCAAGATTGCACGCGCCAGCCGCACGTGGTTTTAGCATTATGTCAAACGACCGTTTTAAACCCGCCTCACGAAATGCGCACTATTTTCGTTTCAGATTGATAAAATGAACACAACTGGCCAATATGATAACTGTATTTATGAAAATACTTCATATTTTGCACATTTTGATGTGAAAATCGGCTTTATTTCCGATACAAAGATTTTGTTTACGACCGTTAAATGACTCGAATGCGAGCACTTGTGTTTGGTCGGAAAATGACAGCATTCGGGAAATTTTGGCGGGAAAGTCTATGAAAAGGTCCATTCAACATAAACTGTTAAATGAATGTGAGGAAGAATGGTTTGATACCACTCGAAACAAGCCCAAGCTGCGTACATATGTGTTATTTAAGCAAAATTTGTCCCCCGAGAATTATGTTAAGTACCACTTGAGTAAAACTTTAAGATCTTCACTAGCAAAATTCCGATTAAGTGTTTTATCCCTGAGAATAGAAATCGGTCGTTATACAGGTGTTCCAATAATGAAAGAATATACCAACTTTGTAATGCTAATGAAATAGAAGACGAGTTAATTTCCTTATTAAATGTCCTTTGTATGAAAATTTATGCTCTATCCTGTTTGGCAATGTACAAAAACTGGTTGAAAATTTATACTCATTTCATGACACTGAAAAACTAATTGTGATAGTAAAGTCTAGTGATAAATATTTACCTTCATTCAAGGTAAATTTGAAATTGCATTTCCATGAAAACGATTCGAGATCTCTATATTTGGGACAGTTGGACTATATGTCTTTTAAAGTGATATTGGCAGTAAGTTATGGATTTTTTCCATATCTTTCTGATCGAACGAAGAAAACAGAACGGTTATATATCTGCACTTGTATGCCCAAACAGACGCCCCTTTCTAATAGATTTCGTTGCGAGTTTCTGTGGAGACAGTTTGAGTTTGTTTACATTACCACCATTCTCGGTGCTTTGTATCCCTTGATGCAGTGCGATTTCAGCTTACTCGTATATGTTCGAGCCAATCGAGCGTGAAATAGGTTAAGTCAGAGGTAACTCTGAGTGGCGCACAAAACAAAAGAAAAGCGGTTGCTAATACTGTCATATGCTTGATTTATCCATCTGATCAAGCAAAATTTGTTTCGTAACCTATTTTTCTGAGACCACAGGCATATATGTAATTGTATTGGGAAAAAATAGTTTTCCTGCCAATATCACTTTAATGATTCATTGTCTAATGAAATTGCATTTCCATAAAAACGATTTGAGGTCTCTACTTTTGGGACATTTGGAGTATTTGTCTTTTAATGATTCATTGTATACTATAATCAGGCCACCTGAGATAATGTGCCCGATTGACTTGTGTTATTGCAACTGCAGGAGTGTGGGTAACAGGCCATTAATATATGAATTATTCAATTTGTTTGTTTGTTTGTAGCTGATTTGTTTCATTGCAATAGGCGTATGAAACCGTATAATGTTTCCTAGGCTTATAACTCAACATACTTGATATTTAAGATGTTGGAGAATAACCTAAATTTTACATATCACTCTTCATCTGATATAACATAGCTGGCCATCAAGTTTGCTCCTGGTACATCAGGGGTTTCTGACGTTTTGATCATACAAGGTGTTAATCCAGTAAAATTACGAAATTGACGCCCACTCCCGTTCTGGCGGTCATTTTGTGCATGCAAATCACCACTACCAGTGTTCATATCACCTTCATAGTTCTGAATATTGAGGTCGGTGGCGAATTTCCAGTTATAGATCGGACAAGATGCCAGACATCGTACCTCATGGAAACTAACCAGAAATCATTTTTCCCCCGACCAACGAATGACTAACCTCACGCCCGAATTTCCTGGCCGCCAGAACCTTGTACTCTTGAATCCTTTCTTTCAGTACTCTCGCTGTCTCCGGGTCCATTCCATGATGTGTTCTGGGTGCTTGTTGTACGGCGGGTTCTAGGATCACCTGCTGAGGGTGTCTGGGTCGGCCCTGGACTGTAATCAGCGCCATCTGGCAAAGGAGAAAGCTCCGTATGTGAACATACTCAGCAATCACAGGTATTAGCAGTCACAAGTACACGGGAATGAACCACACAATGACTTTCGTGATCAACAATTTGAAGACTTGTTCGGAGTTGCAGGAATAATGGACAGATTCATCAATACTAGTCTGAGACATCTATTTTGTAGTTGGTATTCGTAGACAGTTCGGACCAACGTGTGTTTTGATAATTGCCCAGTTAGGGAGCCAATAACGTACCTGGGCCGACAGGATGACACACAGACTCACGCGTGCTAATTGAACTCTCATTGCTGGAAAAAAAAAACAATATTGAAAAACACCTAAAGATGGATATAGACAAACGTGAACCAAGTCTTAACAAAAGGTAATTGGAAAAAACATAAATACTCGAATCTGAACACAGATGAATGTGGCTCAAAATTGAACAGATATTTTAATCACAAATATCCAAATGTTTGTTAACATTCTTTTCTGATGGATCGTCACATCTTCCTGAAATTTCCAACTAAATACCTTTGAAAAGAATTGAAGATAACCTTTTTTTCTCTCATTTGGTTTTTTTTCAACGTGGCGTCCGTTTACCACAAGGTATACACACTCAAGGACTTTTCCGTGACGACTTGATAGAATATTTGGGATACTCCTCTCAAACATTGCAATGATCCTCACCGACTGATTCCTTTTCAAACTAACTTTGTTTTTTGATGAATTTTTTATCCAACTTTCATTAAAAATAACCATAAACTCATAATATACTGTGATGCTACGGTCCCCAATAACTGTTCGTCTTAGAACTTAAAGTTTAGAGGCACAGATGGTGAATATTACAGGGAACCGAGCATAACGTTTGATGAGCTCCTGTTTTTTGGTTATATTTCCTCGTTCAATTTGGCGGAAAATTTGACAACTGTTACTTTGGGTTTAGTACCATAATATTGTGTGCAAATACTTCATTCATTTGACTTCGTTCAAAATTTACTGCCAAAAAGTTTTTTTAACATGGTCGCCAAGATCACTAGAATAAGGTAGGACAAAACGCCTTTACCTCACTGGTCAAAATGAATGGGCAATCTCTCGAACCATTGCAGCCAGCTGCTTTAATTCAGTTCCAATAATTATTCATCACCGACATGATTGTTCATGGAATATTACACAAAAGAATATTATAGATGTAATGGATATCAGGCATGGGGGAATCGTATTCAGTATTCGTATTCGAATACACTTTTTTCTGTATTCTATTCAAATAGTTTGCAAAAAAAAATCAGAATAATTGTATTCGTATTCAAATATTATAGCAAGTATTCATGAATACTTTAGATGAATACTTATATTTTTTTCACTTGAAATTCAAATCCTAACCATAACAACCAATTGTTGTATCTGTAGGCTACATGCTGTATAATCATGGTTTCATCACTAGACTGATGATTATGGTCCACGGAGAAAAATTCCTGGCACTGTTAGCAGAGCCAGGAACTACACCATACAGCAGCTGGCATCCAGCTGTGCACTGGACTACAGAATGGGTGTAGTTTCAGTTATTCTGTTACTACATGAATCATGACTGTTATTCCCATATATATGTGGCTTACAATTGTGCACAGATTAAGTCCGGAGGACTTGCTGCTAAAATCAATACATTGTCACCTTCCTCATTCAAACAAAGACTAGGGAAGCAAATTCACTTAATTTTGATCAAAATATGAGGCGTTGCAATGTGATATTTTTCTGGTCGACAAAGGGAAATACGTATATATACTGTATTTGAAATATTTCTGCATTTTTTCTTGAATGTGAAAGGTATCCGAATAATTTTCTCACCAGTAATTATCATCATTTATTCACAAACAATATTACCACATGTGTATCCTTAGGACTGAACATGTTCATCTTTTAAGGTATGAAATGATGATTTCTGACATTTGTAACAGAAACAGCTGTGATAAATGAAGAGATGGATAATATATAAGTTCCTCGCATTTTTTTCCTTTAAAAAATGGTGACTGCTTTATCGAAAAAAAATCCCAATTCTGGACTTTAGAGTGTTCAAATATCCTCTTCTCCGAGACCACTGAATTGTATTTTTTGAAACCGATTATGATCATGTATCTTACAGTCCCTGGAAAAGATATGTCAAGAATTCTGACGTTTTTTTTAAATTGTATTTTTTATGTGAATATTTCTATCTCTGAAAAATAGCCTCCACTTATAATGGGAGGAATTTCGACTGTTTTCTGAGATCACTTGATTGAATCTTTTGAAAAGTTATTTGGTAATACTCCTGGATAATCCAGACAAACTTTTTTTCTTAGACATAGTCTGGTATGCTGGAAATTCACTCTAGCTATGAAAGAAATTTCAGATGGCTAGACAGTAGTGAGGGAATTATAGGGAATTAAATACAACACATTGAATTACTTGCCTGTTGTTTCCTTCTGCTGACGCTGAGTGTTGAATGTCAACTTCCTTCCTCTCGCCTCTTCTGAGCAAATGACAACTTGTGTGCAGTTTTATACGAAAAAAGAAGTATGTTAACACGTAGGCGCTTAATGCGCTGGTGAATAAGACAAGTGAAATAGTCGGAAACGTGAGATGTTTTGATAGCACCAGATTAAGATTATTGCGTTTGTGTATTTGTATATTGTATAATCGATAGTTCATCAACCTTTAGGGGATTGTAAATTGCTGTACCTTATCTCTCCATACTACGGGAAATCAGAATATTGGAATGGACTGTCTCCATATTCACGGCCTCTGCACCACTCGCGAATCGCCTCAATTGCACATCCAAGTACATTAATGTGAAAAACATATTTTTCGAAATGAGAAACATGTTTTCCCGCGTCCAAGCATCTGCACCATTCTCAATGGCCTAAATCACGAATCCGATCAATCACTTGGAGACTCAAAGTGAATAAATTAAAACATATTTTCGAAATGGTTTAATGTTAAAGCGCATTTGTTTGTTGCAATCGATTGTCTTGAACAATTAATTCACAGAGTAAACAATTAAAAAAATCTTCTATTCAAGAATGACTTGGCACGAAATTGTATGTAGTCTGTTTGTACTATGCCAAGTTTGAAATACACAAATTTAAACGCAATCAAAAGGAAATCTTACCATTTTGTGGAGTACACGACTTTTCACGCTTTTGAAAAACCTAAATATATTCGTACGGCCTTGTAGCGCATGACACACCAGTACCCGTAATATCACCGAAGTTAAGCCACGCTAGGCTTGGGTAATACATGGATGTGTGACCCTGTTTGTGCATTCACCTGCGCTGCTGTATGCTGTTCACCCAAACAGTATAATTGGGCACCTGGCAATAGACAGAGATGGCATTTGTATATGCACAGTTTCTCTGCACCAAACAATGGTTGCACATGGAGCTGTATGCCTCCTAGGAGGTTGAGTATGTGTCGGAGTGAACAGGTCTGCCGGGGATAATAATTGTGCAGTCAGAGAGACCGACTTGAGTTGGTGATCCTAGACTATAAAATGCTCATTAGTATATATTTCTAAAACATAATCGTGTTGATTGAATGAATTTTGATACTGTTTCCACAGAAGTGTGAAATTGATTTTATGCAACAAACAACAGCCTGGGTTTTGTTATACTTACTTCTCGGTATATACTAGAAAAGTATCTATCAATATAAGGCCTCCTATTTTTTTCAAAACTAGGTAGGGAGGGACTTTTCATTTTTTATTTGTCATTTTTTATTTTGCAAAAATACCGTCTTCAGCTCAAGAGAAAATTGGGTAGGGAGGCACTTTTTTTTTTGGTGGGACGACATTTCACACATATGAATATAAATTTGATTTATTGATTGGTTGATAAAAAAAAACACTTGCGCACAGGCGCATTCAAGCCTTAATAAATCAAGCCTCTAGAATTGGAATCTTGTGTAACACATGACTTTAATGACTTCATTTCTAGAAGTTTGATTTATTTGGGCTTGAAACCTCTTTGCCGGGCACCTTGGCACTGCTGTTGTGCCATCATCCTAGAAGTCAGCACAGGATGATTCTGTTTACTAGTAGTATTATTATCAAAAACCGTCAGTTGATAATATATTTCAATGATGAGTAATTGTGGAGATCCGTTCTATCAGTTAATATGTCCACTGAAGTATTCACTGAAGTGTCATTCTCTCGCCACCATAGTCATGCATATTTTCTACACAAATTGCCACCTTCAATTTTGTTTGTTTGCCATGTTCCCGACCCCGACCCCCACAACAGACCAAACCACACGTTCTTCTGTTTTTATGTAAGTTTCTTTTAATGTAAGTTTACATTTTTTTGCCGTCTTTAATAGTTGATAAGTTTCCACGTTTTCGAGGCCATGCGTGATTCAGCCCCTAGGCTTCGCATTGGTCTCTCGGCAGTCTCAGTAAATACCCTTGGCTCTGTGACATTGGCCATGTATAATTAATAGTTAATATAAATTTTATTCTTAATATGGCTGCATATGATATATAAGCTATCTACTAACTATGTTCAAAATTTTGCAAGTTTAGGTAAATGTTCACAATGTTCACAAATTTGTAAGTATATGTAATCCATGTTAAGGCTGTCGAATAAACATTATTCTATTCTATAGACACTTACCTCCATATACAAATATTACCTCATGTTACTGAATTGGCACCAAGGCCATGTTGCTTTTCTCTTCCTTTTTGAAAACAAGAGAAAACAACGTAAAATCGTTTTTACCCAATTTCACCTCGTTTCCTCTCCCAAAAATACAAATATTCTGAAATTATATTATATTATATAGTATATTATAGTATTAACCCCACTATTGACAGAGATGGTCTAAACGCTATTCCGTCGGCCGAGTACATGGTTCGGGCTTGTGGGCTGCTCGTGTCGAATTGGCTGTCCCAATTTATTGACACACCCATAGTAAAATATTGACATTATAAAAACATTATGTTTGTCGAGCATTTCATTGAAAACTGGGAGAAAAACAGTGAGGTGCCCAGTTATAAACGGGGTACAATATGTGTGTCTCTGTCTGTGGCAAAACTCTCCGTTATGATTTTAGAATCGAACAGTTTTACCTTCGTCCCTCAGATTATAACTGATATCCCTCTGGATTTTCGTCCATCATAGACAGGAAAATGCTCTATTACTTACTGACCAAATTAAATTCAGTAATAATGTGTTAGTAAAATGGCAAATTACACATTACACATAACATTGAACAACAGATGTGTTTTAGAAGTTAAAGGTATTTTGTGTGGGTATGTTAGTATATTTTAGCCTTCCTTAACAGATGTTCGGTCGTGAATATTTCGTCGCACCATGCCGACATTTATTATGCACCTTGTGTTATGCGGGTTATGTATGTCAACTCATCACTACCAGCACCACCAGGAAGAACTGATGATGCGAAAAAACGTTCAATAGTAAGCATCCGATCGTCTACCCAGAGTAACACTGGCGTCATAAATACATGACTGCGTAACATATATTAAATACAAATATTTATGCAGATCTGTTTGATTCCAATATACGCCTTAGATGTTTAGTATACCACTACCTCAAAATTCATTTCAAATAATTTTCATTTATTAATTGATTATTAACAAAACATGTTGAAATAAGTGTCTCTTCTGAATGATCAATAACTTTCTCTAAATTTGGAACTTATCAAAGCTGAGATTCACATGGAAATAGTGGTATGATACTGTCTGTTGTTATTGATAACATTACATGCCATAATTAGTACACGCCATCATCTGATGTGATTATCATATTTACGAATGGTTACCAATGCCAGATACTACTTATTAAAAAAGACTTTTGCCACGTCCTCATACTCCTTAGATCTGCCAACTCCTCATTTCTATAAATATTGGTGTCTTGCATCTGGCTACATTGGTCTCAACCTATGAATCAACTGAAATTGCAATATAGTAGTGACCATCAACCACCTGTTATTATCTCTTTGGTGAAAGTGATCAATAATATCCATCCAGAACAACCAGTAGCGACGGAAAATCTTTTATGTATGCACTACAACCCAGTAGCAATACCAGTCAATAACCTAATTTAATGTCCAAATGTCAATAACAAATATCAAACATAATTAAGACATATCAAGACATTTCATCAATTCCTGTGTAGCGGTATGAATGTACAATACGTTTTAGGAGTCATGTGTATTAAATGTGAGTGATGAGCTAACTCATATACCTAAAGTACGATTAAATATTTTGATTTCCTGACTCAACAATAACTGCCTCACAAATCATTGATCTTTTCAAAATACTACAGATTATTGCCCACGTTATTACTCGAACTGTATCCCCTCTTTGCATTGGGAGCTGCACCTTGGTTCCAATAATCCTCAACACATCCTTAATTGTCTTGTAGTATAATACAGAAGATGAATATTATTAATTCAGAATATGGAAATGCGTTACCGGTCAACTCTTCTTTCAAAAGGGATTTTTTTTCGCAACCTAGATTATTCAATATCCAGTCAATGACCGAACGGACATGAATATGTTATCTGTGGGAGCGGTTTCTATCGAAAAAATGAGATATATCAGACATTTCGTGGGTTTTTTGGGGGGAATTAAGGCGAGTATCGCACTGGACTTCGACTTTCTCCCGTTCACAACCGCAGGACTTGTGTGAAAAGGAGGGAAAGTTTTGAAGAAATTTCGGTTTTATTTGCATGGATGGTATGATTATACAAACATTATTGCAAGTTGATGAGATAGCATCACTGAATGTCATTCAGTGTGCTGTACCTGACTGAACACACAATAAAACTTGAACGAGACAGTGTAAACTTAACAAGCAGTTCCGTTCGAGGTGGAGTGAACATTCGGGACATATCATGGTTTTGTATGTAACTATCAATCTGTTACCACCAGTACAGTCAGATTTTGATGATGATTTGTCTTGGTTCGTTGGGTTGTGGCTGATTGCAAAAAACTGCTCTATGAGGAAATTGGATTTTGTTTGTGATATAAATGTGGTATCTAAATCGCACACACACTTAGTAGTAGTAGTAGTAATTTATTTCAACAGATCATAAACAAAAACTATTATAAATAATCAGAGAAATAATGTTGATCTGTCAGGGAGACACATCACCATTTGGTCGTCTTCCTATGCCCCCTTGAAAAAAAAAAAAATAAAATAAAAATCAGATGTGATCAAAAGTAAAAAAGAAGAATAATTAAAAGCAACTTATTAACTGGAAGTAAATACATACATGCACGGACACGAGGTGAACACGAGGACGAGGACGGCAAGGAAGGGACACTGACGACATTATATTGAGTGACCATGGGTCGCCGCGTGATTCCGGTGTATAATCCATGATAGGGTTGGGTACACACCGGAACCAAGCGGCGAGATACACCGGACCAGAAATACAAATATAAAGCAGACGAAGGCAGCTCATACAAAGTGTAATTAAGTAGAATTACATTGTTAATTAAAATTACATTGTCTACAGTAGAGATTTCTGCAGGTTATGTAATTTGAATATGAATCAATAAAATGTTGTCTAAGTTGAGCGTTAAATCTTTTCCTGTTTTTTTTCATTTTGAAACCCGATAGAGAAATTATTCTATATAATGTAATATATATTATTTTTGGACCAACTGGTTCTCGGTTTTGGTAATGTTATATGGTTATATGTGCTACTTCTTGTGACTACTGAACTACTTCGAATCACAGGATAGAAATTAGCGAAAGCTTGAGGGAGGCGATTGTTCAAGTAATCATGGGCGATCATTGAAACGTTGTAATAATATAGGTCTTGAAGTTTTAGGACAAATAAGTTTTTAAAGATTGGTTCGGTGTGAGCTTTGAAAACACTGTTTGAAATTATTCGCATAGATTTTTTTTAAGTGCAAATAGCCTGGAAGCTGAAGTAGAGTTACCCCAAGCCATGATTCCATATGAAATTCGACTATGTATAAGACTGTAGTAAAGAGTTTTTAGGGCCGGAAGTGGCAAAAATCTGTTTACTCTATGAAGACAATATAGTGTATATGATGTTTGTTTAGATACTGTAGTTATTCAATATGTAATTTCCATGTTAGATTTTCATCAATATGTATGCCTAGGAATTTTATACTTTTAATGTTGTTATTGTTTCCACATTGCTCAATATTTTTCCCGTTAATAGACAGCCTGGTGAGGTTAATTTTGTTGGGTGAAAAAACCAATTAGGAGCTTGTTTTCACAAAGCTATATGTATATATCCTGCAGTTCAGTGTTCAATGTGTTGGTTAGTTCACCTAAATTGTTACCGGAATGATATACTGTAGTGTTATCAGCAGAAGAAATTACTTTTAAATTAGTAAAATATTGCAAGTCATTAATATATATCAGGAAAAGGAGTGGACCTAGTATTGAGCCCTGTGGAACACCACATGTAATATGTGAATTAAAGGAGGTGGATGTTTTATATTCCGTAAATTGTTTCCTTCCAGTCAAGTTGTTTGAAAACCAAACAATTGATGGACCTCTCACACCATAATGTTCTAATTTCTTAATTCAAATGTCATGAGATATAGTGTCGAAAGCTTTACTTAGGTCTAGAAAGACAGCTGCTGTGATATCTTTGGAAGATTTATCATTTGCTTCAGTTATATCGGCTATTAGTTTAGTAATTGGGTGCATGGTAGAATGTTTTCTTCGGAAACCAAATTGGTTATCAGTGAGAATTTTTTTTGTTTAAATATGAAATTAGTCTTTTGTAATACTTTAGAAAATGAAGGCAATAAACTAATTGGTCTGAAATTATCAAAGATTCGTTCATCGCCGGATTTGTATACAGGTATAATTTTAGCTAGATTTATATCATCAGGAATAATTCCGGTTGAAAAAGATAAATTGAAAATATGGGCTAAAGGATATGCAATATAATTAATAGTTTGTTTCATTAATTTGGTACTTATATCATCATGTCCTGAACTTTGTTTGGGTTTCAATCCAATAACTAACGTCAATATTTCATTTACACACGTGTGAGTTATGAAAAAAGAGCTGGGAGAATGTCCAAATGGATGACGCGAAAATACGGAGTCAACATCAGCAATTTTGCTGGTAATATTTGTGCCAATATTAGGAAGGTAATTGTTGTCTGCTATATCTTTATGATTAGTAATAAGCGTGTTGTTCACATAGAAATTATCAGATATACTATTATTATTTTTGTATTTTATAAGGTCTCTCAATATCTTCCATGTGCGTTTGGTATCGTCTCTGCTATCGTTAAGTAGATTAGTATAATATAGCTTCTTCGCTGTTCGTAGGAAGAACTCTTTTAAATGTGGCACAATACAGTTTATATCGAGAAATATCAGATTGTGTTGGCTTTTTAATTTTCTCGTCAACAATTTATGTTTATGTAATGACGAAGTTAGTAATCCAGTAGTGAACCACGGGTCACGTTTAACAAATTTTGAGTTAATTTTTAACAGTTTTAATGGAAAACATTCTTCATATGCAGACCTATATGAATTCATAAAGGTATTGTAGGCGACACTCGGACAGGTTGAATTAATTACTTTAGAGTAGTCAATATTTCCAAGAATAGATTTGAATCGCATCATGTTGTTTTGACTGAAAGATCGGGCATATTTATATTTTGGGGTGTTCTTCTCTTTTGCGCTTTCGACAATGACAAATGTTGCAAAGTTATCAGAAACATCCGAAATTATTATACCAGAGTTGAATGTATTTTCTATGATATTGGAAAATATATGGTCAATGATGGTTGCTGAGTTTTCGTTAACTCTGGTAGGTTTTGTAATTAAAGGTATTAGGCCACTACTGTACATGTCATTTATAAAATCATTTGTTTTGGTATGAGATTCAAATTTGAGTAGATCTATATTGAAATCCCCCATTGAAAATAGTGTTTTATTTTCTTTACTTACATTATCTATGATGTCTGGATTGATTCCATGAATACATCTAGGTCTGCCTTAGGTAGAGTATTTGGTCGGTAAATATTGCCAATAATTATATTCTTTTTATGTAGAAATTTGATTTTAATGAATATCGTCTCCACAACGTGTGGGATAAATATAGACGAGTCATGTCTCAAGACAATATTAAGCGTGTCTTTGACTAATATTCCTACACCACCTCTACCATCATCATTTTCAGGCCTAACATTGAATTCCAATTTAGCATATCCCTCCAGTTTAAACTCCATGATATTATTGATATTGGAAACTTCTGAGAGACCCAATATATCAAAAGAAAATGCATCAGTGCTGAGCTCAGCTAATAAGGATCTAAAGGCATTCCAGTTCGCAGTTAAACTGCGACAGTTTAAAGAGAATAGCGACAAGCAATTATTAGATCCAAAGTTTTTAGTCATATTAATGAAGTCGTTGGGGGCAAAGTATTCACAAATGCTGCCGTTATTGGAGATTGCATTTTCTTCGGTATTATCAATTTGGGAATATATCTCATTAAATTGTAAGCGTTGCTATTTCTGATCCGGTCAAAATTTATGTTACCTAACATCAAAAGATTGTCGCCGTGTGTCCTCGCCGACCGCCGTCCTCTTTGTGCTCCACCCGTGTCGTAGAAAGCTTGGAAACGGTAGGGAAGACATCACTTGATGATAAACCGAATGTAACTTAATTAAATCAGAGATACTAATTTTAGTAAACTTTATTTGATTAGACGTGGATAATTGAATTGTTTGCTTAGATAGTTCAAATAGATTGTATTGTATAATATTGATTATATGACTCGATTTTATGGTTTAGAAGCTTTGCGGTGTTTGTGCTGAACAACCGTCTGTTTAGCCAATTGCCTCTCATTGCCCTCGAGAACAGAAGTGATTAATGAATTTCTTTTTGTGTTCAGGGTAGGGCTATAATGTATAATGCTATAATGTATAAATGTGGCCATAAAAATTAGAACATATATAATCAAACCCAAATTCAACATCCGTCTCCGTTCCACTCATAACAGTTAAAAATATATCGACATGAAAGACGTGCGAATAGATTCATCTACACTGGGCAAGCTGTGAGGCTTCTTGAAATATGACAATTCAATTAGCCATTACGATATCGATATAGTGAGAGTTAGTTTTGAGGTCTGATAATACAGGTATGG
The DNA here is from genome assembly GCA_949152475.1 of Terebella lapidaria. NCBI lineage: Eukaryota > Metazoa > Annelida > Polychaeta > Terebellida > Terebellidae > Terebella > Terebella lapidaria. The sequence goes on along the minus strand of OX424567.1, from coordinate 32,044,959 downwards.
TGGTAATCAAAGGGCTACACCCAGCCTGAAACCATGCCCGCGGGTTTGCATTTACCAACCTATAATTAAATCATGTCCATTCATTCAAGTATGTCTCGCTGTATTTTTGAAGTCGTGTTGCACAGTACACATACACGTGGACCTAGATTCAGATCTCTAAGGTTGTTCTTACTACTCTCCAGAGTAATATCATATCACCGAGGTTGACATACTATTCAGAATCGATTATAAATGTCCAAAATAAGTTTAATGAAATATGGACCGATACTGTTATGTCGGAGGGGGGGGGGGGTTGTTTCACATAGCAGGAATCCTAGTGCATAGATATTCCTATTATTTAAAATGTTCACAATATATGTTGTGATTCAAAATATTTTTCCAGTTCTAAACCCGACCGACACCCACATTCACGTCAGAGGCAGACTTCATTAGCACAAAAACAAGTTGCACATATTATCACTATAAAAAATAACTGCTGAGTATCTAACATTCTTAGCTATCGGAATAGAGTCCAGTATCCATCCTCAATATCCGAACCTATTCATCAACAAAATTACTAGTTTTCAAAACGTGTTATTTTTTCAATTGTGAGTGTTAAGGCGAGATGAATTGCAACCATTTTCCTCGATTGTGTTACCCAGGTAATCGTTAACCAAAGAAGAATCACATATTTTAATCTCCTGACATCAACGCGAATGAATGGCAAACAAATCTTTTTTTACCCTCGCCTTACCCTCGCCTCGATAGGGGCAGAGGGTATTGCAATTGGGTCTGTCCGTTTGTATGTTTGTTTGCTTGTTACTTGCCGGAATCTACGATTTCGGCAAGTATGTTGGTCTGTTCGTGGGTTTGTTACTTGCCGGAATCTTCGATTTCGGCAAGTATGTTGGTTCGTTCGTGGTTTTGTTTGTTACTTGCCGGAATCTTCGATTTCGGCAAGTATGTTGGTCTGTTCGTGGTTTTGTTACTTGCCGGAATTTAAATTCCGGCAAGTATGTTGGTCGGTTGGTTTGTGGATTTGTGTGTGTGTTTGTTTGTTTGTTTGTTTGTGCGCGCTCTAGCGTCCACAATTCTTCACTGAATTCTTCAAAAATTCGTGTGCATATTCTCTAGGATAATGGCCAAAAAACGTCCTATTTTGGAGTGTCTAGGTCAAAGGTCAAGGTCAAGGTCAAGCAAAACGTCGAAAACACATAAGTGGCCATAACTTCGGTTCTAATGGTCCTAGAGACTTCAAATTAAGTTCATATTGTAGATAAACTCGAGTTCTATCTTCTGTGACTTGACCTTGACATTTGACCTTGACCTTGAGAAGTTCGCCATGAGGTGAATGTCAAGGTCAAGTACGAAGGTCAGCGAATCATATCGAGTAGTATATCGTTGGAAAGGTCTTGGCCCCCTGATTGCAGTGATACCTTATTTTCGGCGCTGCGACGTACACTGACGTCACAATGACGTCATAAACGTCAAATTTCCGAAATTTCAAAAGGCCATAACATCGTCAATACTGTATGGAATCTCTTAAAACTTGATGTGCATATTGACAGTAATGACCTCTAGTAACTAAAGTACAAAGGTCAAAGGTCAAGGTCAAGGTCATCGAAATCCCAGAAAAACACGTTTCCGGTAATAACATCCATTTTAATTGTTGTAGGTTCATGAAATTCGAACCATATCATTCAGAAGAGACATAGCAATCGAGCGTATATGTCAATTTCATGATTGACCTTGAACTTGGTCAGGAAAATAAAGTCATATGAGGAAAACTTCAAGGTCAAATTTCAAAACTAACTGAAACCTATCAAGTAGTATATCAAATGAAAGGTCTTGACTCCCTGGTACATACTTTCTCATCAGTTTTGAGATGTGACGTTTATTGACGTCACAATGACGTCATAAACGTAATTTTTTCGAACTTTCAAATGGTCATAGTGTCCACAAACCTTGTTCGATTCTGATGGAATTATACAGGTAAAATATATGTCTTCATACACAGACAATGCACAATTTTCGTGACTCAAGGTCAAAGGTCGAGGTCAAGGTCAAGAGAAAGGTCAAAATCACATAAATGGCCATAACTTCGGAACTAATCGTCGCAGAGAGTTCAAACTAAGGCCATATTGTGGCATATTAAAAGGCCTTTCATGAGTGACCTTGAATGTGACCTTTGACCTTGACCTTGAGAGGTTCGCCACAAGTCAATATCAAGGTCGAGTACAAAGTTCAGTGCACCATATTGAATAGGATACAGTTGGAAACATCAGTGCACCATATTGAATAGGATACAGTTGGAAATTTCAAATTCATTGAAACCTGTCAAATATCATGAGTATGCGTTCCGGCAAGTGGGTGCCCTAGGGGCTCTCGTTTGTTTGTTACTTGCCAGAATCTTCGATTTTGGCAAGTATGTTGGTCTGTTTGTGGATTTGTTTGTTACTTGCCGGAATTTAAAATTCCGGCAAGTATATTGGTCGGTTGGTTTGTGGGTTTGTGTGTTTGTTTGTTACTTGCCGGAATCTAAAGATTTCGGCAAGTATATTGGTCAGTTGGTTTGTGGGTTTGTTTGTGTGTTTGTTTGTTTGTTTGTGAACCCTCTAGCGTCCACAGTTCTTGATTAAAAGCTTCCAAAATACGTGTGCGGAATCTGTAGTATACCGGCCAGAAAACGTCCTATTTTGGTGTGTCTAGGTCAAAGGTCAAGGTCAAGGTCAAGCAAAATGTCGAAAACACATAAGTGGCCATAACTTCGGTTCTAGTGGTCCTAGAGACTTCAAATTAAGTTCATATTGTAGATAAACTCGAGTTCTATCTTCTGTGACCTTGACCTTGACCTTTGACCTTGACCTTGAGAAGTTCGCCTGAGGTCGAATATTTGACCTTGGAGGTCACCTCCTCCGATTTTCGATTTGATGCTTGGAAACGATGTGGGACCGGTCCCTTATGGTCAATATCAATTTTTAGCCCGATCGGCCAATTCGTTATGACGTAATTGACGTTTCTATGGCAACGAAATCGGCCCCATTATAAGCGAAATTGCATGTTTCAAGCTGTCGATGCTGATAAAAGCGTCAATAATGTGCGTAAAAATCTGATAATACACCAGTTTATAGTCAATGATAAGTTCTTTTTTTCCAGAAAATTTCAAGGTCAAAGGTCGAACGTCAAGGTCAATATTGACCTGCAAGTGAAAACCATGTGGGTCACTATATTTCAGGAAGTAAGCAAGATAGAGACACGAAAGTAAATCCACAGTATTGCACTCACTTAGCCTAACAACCTTTGCATTTACACCTAAGGCGTATGACCGATAGCCTTTGCAAGCGCCTGAGGTCGAAGTTGACCTCAAAAATGACCTTGACCTTGACCTTTTGCAAAAATATCGAGTAGTAGCTCATTTGAAAGGTCTTCGATAGTACTTTCCAAATATGTTGTCATTTTTGGAATCGGACGTCAATTGACGTCATAATGACGTCAAATGTGATTTCAGACTGACATTTAGGCCCTTTGAATGTCAGAGGTGCGAAGTTATAACATTTACTGCATATCTAGCATATGTTCATGATGTGGAGTCGTCCTGTGATGGTCTCTATCAATTTTAGCACAATCGATATATCCGTTTTGACGTAATTGACGTTTTTGTGGCAACAAATCAGTACAATTTCAGAGGAAACTCATCAATTGAAGATATTATGATCTTGTCCGTTTATAATATAACATATATGAACACGATTTTTTCATGCATATTTAAAAATTCCATTCACAGTAAGTTTGCAGTAAATAATTGACGACAAATGACGTCATAATTGCGTACTCATTCCGGCAAGTGTGTGGCCTATGGCCTCTCGTTTGTTACTTGCCGGAATCTAAGATTTCGGCAAGTATGTTGGTCTGTTTGTGGATTTGTGGATGTGTTTGTTTTTACTTGCCGGAATCTACGATTTCGGCAAGTATGTTGGTCTGTTCGTGGATGGATGGATGGATGGGTTTGTGTGTTTGTTTGTTTGTTTGTTTACAGCCTAGCGCCCACATTTCTCATCTGATTTCCTCCAAGTTTGGTGCACATATTCTCTAGAATACCACGCAGAGAACGTCCTATTTTGGTGTATCTAGGTCAAAGGTCAAGGTCAAGGTCATGCAAAATGTCGAAAACACGTAAGTGCCTGTAACTCCAGTTCTAATCGTCCTAGAGACTTCAAACCAAGTTCATATTGTAGATATACTCGAGTTCTATCTTTTGTGACTTTGACCTTGACCTTTGACCTTGACCTTGAGAAGTTCGCCCGAGGTCGAATATTTGACCTTGGAGGTCACCTCCTCCGATTTTCGATCTGATGCTTGGAAACGATGTGGGACTGGTCCCTCATGGGCAGTATCAATTTTTAGCGCGATCGGTCAATCCGTTATGACGTAATTGACGTTTCTATGGCAACAAAATCGGTCCCATTATAAACGAAATTGCATGTTTCAAGCTGTCCATGCTGATAAAAGCGTCAATAATGTGCGTAAAAATCTGATGATACACCTGTTTATACCCAAGGACAAGTTCTTTTGTTCCACGAAATTTCAAGGTCAAAGGTCGAAAGTCAAGGTCAATATTGACCCGCAAGCGAAAACCATGTAGGTCACTATATCTCAGGAAGTAAGCAAGATAGAGACACGAAAGTAAATCCACAGTATTGCACTCACTTAGCCTAACAACTTTTATATTTACACCTAAGGCGTTTGACCGATAGCCTTTGCAAGCGCCTGAGGTCGAAGTTGACCTAAAAAATGACCTTGACCTTGACCTTTTGCAAAAATATCGAGTAGTAGCTCGTTTGAAAGGTCTTTCAGAGTAGTTTCCAAATCTGTTGTTATTTTTGGAATCGGACGTCAATTGACGTCATAATGACGTCAAACGTGATTTCAGACTGACATTCAGGCCTTTTGAGTGTCATATGTGCAAAGTTATAACATTTACTGCAGATCTAACAGATGCAAACGATGTGGATTCTTTCTATGATGGTCTCTATCAAATTTTAGCTCAATCGATATATCCGTTTTGACGTAATTGACGTTTTTGTGGCAACAAATCCATAAAATTTCAAAGGAAACTCATTATTTGAAGATATTATGAATTTGTACGGTGAAAATATAACATATATAAACAAACTTTTATCATGCATATTCATAAAACTCCATTCACACTATGTTTTCAGCATAGAATTGATGTCAATTGACGAAAGTCAAGGTCATGCAAAATGTCTAAAACACATAGGTGGCCATAACTCCGGTTCTAATCGTCCCAGAGTCTTCAAATCAAGTGCATATTTTAGATAAACTCGAGTTCTATCTTCTGTGACCTTGACCTTGACATTTGATCTTGACCTTGAGAAGTTCGCCTAAGGTGAAATTCAAGGTCAAGTACGAAGGTCAGCGCACTACATTGAGTAGTATATCGTTGGAAAGGCCTTGAGCCTCTGATTCCAATGATATTTTATTTTTGGTGCTATAACGTACACTGACGTCACAGTGACGTCATAAACGTCAAATTCCCGAAATTTCAATAGGCCACAACATCGTCAATAGTGTATGGAATCCCTTGAAACTTGGTATGCATATTGACAGCATTGACCTCTACGAATAGAAGTACAAAGGTCAAAGGTCAAGGTCAAAGTCAAGAAAAAGGTGAAAATATCATAAATGACAATAACTTCGGAACTAATCATCGTAGAGACTTCAAACTAGGACCATATTGTAACGTATCAAAAGGCCGTTCTTATGCGACCTTGAATGTGACCTTCAGAATTCCGGCAAGTGCGTCGCCTATGGCGTCTCGTTTGTTTGTTTGTTTGTTTACAGCCTAGCGTCCACAATTCTTGCCCGATTTTCTCCAAATTTCGTGAGCTTATTCTCTAGAATACCGCGCAGAAAACGTCCTATTTTGGTGAAGCTAGGTCAAAGGTCAAGGTCAAGGTCAAGCAAAATGTCGAAAACACATAAGTGGCCATAACTTCGGTTCTAGTGGTCCTAGAGACTTCAAATTAAGTTCATATTGTAGATAAACTCGAGTTCTATCTTCTGAGACCTTGACCTTGACCTTTGACCTTGACCTTGAGAAGTTCGCCTCAGGTCGAATATTTGACCTTGGAGGTCACCTCCTCCGATTTTCGATCTGATGCTTGGAAACGATGTGGGACCGATCCCTCATGCTCAATGTCAATTTTTAGCCCGATCGGCCAATTCGTTATGACGTAATTGACGTTTCTATGGCAACAACATCGGCCCCATTATAAGAGAAATTGCATGTTTCAAGCTGTCGATGCTGATAAAAGCGTCAATAATGTGCGTAAAAATCTGATAATACACCTGTTTATAGTCAAGGATAAGTTCTTTTGTTCCAGAAAATTTCAAGGTCAAATGTCGAAAGTCAAGGTCAATATTGACCTGCAAGTGAAAACCATGTGGGTCACTATATCTCAGGAAGTAAGCAAGGTAGAGACACGAAAGTAAATCCAGAGTATTGCATTCACTTAGCCTAACAACTTTTGCATTTACACCTAAGGCGTATGACCGATAGCCTTTGCAAGCGCCTGAGGTCGAAGTTGACCTCAAAAATGACCTTGACCTTGACCTTTTGCAAAAATATCGAGTAGTAGCTCGTTTGAAAGGTCTTGGAGAGTACTTTCCAAATATGTTGTCATTTTCAGAATCGGACGTCAATTGACGTCATAATGACGTCAAACGTGATTTCAGACTGACATTTTGGCCTTTCGAGTGTCAGATGTGCAAAGTTATAACATTAACTGCATATTTAGCATATGCAAACGATGTGGAGTCGTCCTGTGAAGGTCTCTGTCAATTTTTAGCACATTTGACATATTCGTTTTGACGTAATTGACGTTTTTGTGGCAACAAATCGGTAAAATTTCAAAGGAAACTCATCATTTGAAGATATTATGATCTTGTCTGGTTATAATATAACATATATAAACACGATTATATCATGCATATTTAAAAACTCCATTCACAGTAAGTTAGCAGTATAGAATTGACGACAAATGACGTCATAATTGCGTACTTAGTCCGGCAAGTGTGTGGCCTATGGCCTCTCGTTTGTTTATCGCCTAGCGTCCACATTTCTTACCTGATTTATTCCAAACTTAGTGTGCATATTCTGTAGGATACTGAGCACTGAACGTCCTATTTTGGTGAATCTGGGTCAAAGGTCAAGGTCAAGGTCACGCAAAACGTTGAAAACACATAAGTGGCCATAACTCCCGTTCTAGTCGTCCTAGAGACTTCAAATTAAATGCATATTGTAGATAAGCTCGAGTTCTATCTTTCGTGACCTTGACCTTGACATTTGATCTTGACTTTGAGAAGTTCGCCTGAGGTCGAATATTTGACCTTGGAGGTCACTTCCTCCGATTTTCGATCTGATGCTTGGAAACGATGTGGGATCCGTCCCTTATGGTCAATATCAATTTTTAGCGCGATCGGTCAATTCATTATGACGTAATTGACGTTTCTATGGCAACGAAATCGGTCCCATTATAAGCGAAAGTGCTACTTTCAAGCTGTCCATGCTGATAAAAGCGTCAATAATGTGCGTAAAATTTCAATGATACACCTGTTCGTAGCCAAGGATGGGTTCTTTTGTCGCACGAAATTTCAAGGTCAAGGGTCGAAAGTCAAGGTTAATATTGACCCGCAAGTGAAAACCATGTAGGTCACTATATCTCAAAAAGTAAGCACGATAGAGACACAAAAGTAAATCCACAGTATTGCACTCACTTAGCCTAACAACTTTTGTATTTACACCTAAGGCGTATGACCGATAGCCTTTGCAAGCACCTGAGGTCGAAGTTGACCCCAAAAATGACCTTGACCTTGACCTTTTGCAAAAATATCGAGTAGTAGCTCGTTTGAAAGGTCTCTAAGAGTACTTTTCAAATCTGTTGTAATTTTCGAAATCGGACGTCAATTGACGTCATAATGACGTCAAACGTGATTACAGACTGACATTTAGGCCTTTTGAGTGTCAGATGTGCAAATTTATTACATTTACTGCAAATTCAACAGATGCAAACGATGTGGATTCTTTCTATGAAGGTCTCTATCAATTTTCAGCTCAATTGATGTATCCATTTTGACGTAATTGACGTTTTTGTGGCAATAAAAAAGTCAAATTTCAAAGGAAACTCATTATTTGAAGATATTATGATCTTGTTCAGTGATAATATAACATAGATAAACAGAATTTCATCATGCATATTCAGAAACTCCATTCACAGTATGTTTGCAGCATAGAATTGATGACAAATGACGAAGGTCAAGGTCATGCAAAATGTTTGAAACACATAAGTGGCCATAACTCCGGTTCTAATCGTAGTAGAGACTTCAAATCAAGGGCATATTGTAGATGAACTCGAGTTCTATCTTCTGTGACCTTGACCTTGACATTTGACGTTGACCTTGAGAAGTTCGCCTAAGGTGAAATTCAAGGTCAAGTACGAAGGTCAGCGCACCATATCGAGTAGTATATCGTTCGAGAGGCCTTGAACCCCTGATTCCAATGATATTTTATTTTTGGCGTTATAACGTACACTGACGTCACAGTGACGTCATAAACGTCAAATTTCCGAAATTTCAAAAAGCCTTAACATCGTCAATAATGTATAGAATCACTTGAAACTTGGTATGCATATTACCAGCATTGATGTCTATGAATTGAAGTACAAAGTTCAAGGTCATCCGAACCCGAAAAAAACACGTTTTCGGTGATAGCATCTGATTAAATCGCCTAGGCTCATGAAATTTGAACCATATCATTCAGAAGAGGTATCGCGATCAGACATATATGTCATATCAATGATTGACATTGAACTTGGTCGAAAAAATGAGGTCACATGAGCAAAACTTCAAGGTCAAGTTTCCAAACTCATTGAAACCTGTCAAGTATCATACATATGCATTCCGGCAAGTGGGTGCCCTAGGGGCTCTCGTTTGTGTGTTTGTGTGTTTGTTACTTGCCGGAATCTAAAGATTTCGGCAAGTATGTTGGTCGGTTGGTTTGATTGATTGATTGATTGTTTGTTTATCTGTTAGTGCTCTACAGGTCGCAATTGTACAGTGATTGTTACGTTACTTGGGGTATGTAATCTGTAGGATAATAGGCAGGCACCGCACACTTTTGGTGAGTCTAGGTCAAAGGTCAAGGTCAAGGTCAAGCAAAACGTCGAAAACACATAAGTGGCCATAACTCCAGTTCTAATTGTCGTAGAGACTTCAAATCAAGTGCATATGGTAGATATACTCGAGTTCTATCTTTTGTGACCTTGACCTTGACATTTGACTTTGACCTTGAGAGTTCGCCTGAGGTCGAATATTTGACCTTGGAGGTCACCTCCTCCGATTTTCGATCTGATGCTTGGAAACGATGTCGGACCGGTCCCTTATGGTCAATGTCAATTTTTAGCGCGATCGGTCAATCCGTTATGACGTAATTGACGTTTCTATGGCAACGAAATCGGTCCCATTATAAGCGAAATTGCATGTTTCAAGCTGTCCATGCTGATAAAAGCGTCAATAATGTGCGTAAAAATCTAATGATACACCTGTTTATAGCCAAGGACGAGTTCTTTTGTTCCGCGAAATTTCAAGGTCAAACGTCGGAAGCCAAGGTCAATATTGACCCGCAAGTGAAAACCATGTAGGTCACTATATCTCAGGAAGTAAGCAAGATAGAGACACGAAAGTAAATCCACAGTATTGCACTCACTTAGCCTATCAACTTCTGTATTTACACCTAAGGCGTATGGCCGATAGCCTTTGCAAGCGCCTGAGGTCGAAGTTGACCCAAAAAATGACCTTGACCTTGACCTTTCGCGAAAATATCGAGTAGTAACTCGTTTGAAAGGTCTTCGGGAGTAGTTTCGATATATGTTCTTATTTTTGGAATCTGACGTCATATGACGTCATAATGACGTGAAACGTGATTTTATCATACTTCAATTGATTGTTTACATGAGATGCATAAACCATTTATGATTATTGTTGATCCGGTGCTCTGGTAAGTATTGGGGATACCTACTGAAGCTATTTGACAAATATCAGTTCAATAATTGCAGTGGTAATGGCCTAATTGACCTTTTTATGACGGAAAATTGGAGAAAATTTCATTTGTTTGTCTTTTCATACTCATAGCGTCCACATTTGTTGCTTGATTCTTTTCAAATTTGATGTAGATATTCTGTAGGATAATGGCTCTTGACAGAATGATTTTGAGAAAAATAGCTCTATTGATGACGTCACAAAAGATCCGAATCCTATCAGTCTTTCATGACCACAAACTGCTTATGCTAGGAAAGAAATATAATACTTTTTTCAATGTTTTCCATCAACTATACAAAATCTAGAAAAATGCCATTACTCATATTTAAAATAACCAGATGCATCAACTTTGCAAAAAATTCAGTCTTTGGTAAAAGTTCAAGGTCATTGCCAGCTATTCCGGCAAGTTAGTCGACTATGTCGGTTCATTTGTTACTTGCCGGAATCTAAAGATTTCGGCAAGTATGTTGGTTGGTTGGTTTGATTGATTGATTGATTGATTGATTGTTTGTTTGTTTGTTTATCTGTTAGTGCTCTACAGGTCGCAATTGTACGGTGATTGTTACGTTACTTGGGGTATGTAATCTGTAGGATAATAGGCAGGCACCGCACACTTTTGGTGAGTCTAGGTCAAAGGTCAAGGTCAAGGTCAAGCAAAACGTCGAAAACACATAAGTGGCCATAACTCCAGTTCTAATTGTCGTAGAGACTTCAAATCAAGTGCATATGGTAGATATACTCGAGTTCTATCTTTTGTGACCTTGACCTTGACATTTGACCTTGACCTTGAGAAGTTCGCCTGAGGTCGAATATTTGACCTTGGAGGTCACCTCCTCCGATTTTCGATCTGATGCTTGAAACGATGTCGGACCGGTCCCTTATGGTCAATGTCAATTTTTAGCACGATCGGTCAATCCGTTATGACGTAATTGACGTTTCTATGGCAACGAAATCGGTCCCATTATAAGCGAAATTGCATGTTTCAAGCTGTCCATGCTGATAAAAGCGTCAATAATGTGCGTAAAAATCTAATGATACACCTGTTTATAGCCAAGGACGAGTTCTTTTGTTCCGCGAAATTTCAAGGTCAAAGGTCGGAAGTCAAGGTCAATATTGACCCGCAAGTGAAAACCATGTAGGTCACTATATCTCAGGAAGTAAGCAAGATAGAGACACGAAAGTAAATCCACAGTATTGCACTCACTTAGCCTATCAACTTTTGTATTTACACCTAAGGCGTATGGCCGATAGCCTTTGCAAGCGCCTGAGGTCGAAGTTGACCCAAAAAATGACCTTGACCTTGACCTTTCGCGAAAATATCGAGTAGTAACTCGTTTGAAAGGTCTTCGGGAGTAGTTTCGATATATGTTCTTATTTTTGGAATCTGACGTCATATGACGTCATAATGACGTGAAACGTGATTTTATCATACTTCAATTGATTGTTTACATGAGATGCATAAACCATTTATGATTATTGTTGATCCGGTGCTCTGGTAAGTATTGGGGATACCTACTGAATCTATTTGACAAATATCAGTTCAATAATTGCAGTGGTAATGGCCTAATTGACCTTTTTATGACGGAAAATTGGAGAAAATTTCATTTGTTTGTCTTTTCATACTCATAGCGTCCACATTTGTTGCTTGATTCTTTTCAAATTTGATGTAGATATTCTGTAGGATAATGGCTCTTGACAGAATGATTTTGAGAAAAATAGCTCTATTGATGACGTCACAAAAGATCCGAATCCTATCAGTCTTTCATGACCACAAACTGCTTATGCTAGGAAAGAAATATAATACTTTTTTCAATGTTTTCCATCAACTATACAAAATCTAGAAAAATGCCATTACTCATATTTAAAATAACCAGATGCATCAACTTTGCAAAAAATTCAAAGTCTTTGGTAAAAGTTCAAGGTCATTGCCAGCTATTCCGGCAAGTTAGTCGACTATGTCGGTTCATTACTTGCCGGAATCTAAAGATTTCGGCAAGTATGTTGGTCTGTTCGTGGATGTGTTTGTTTGTTACTTGCCGGAATCTAAAGATTTCGGCAAGTATGTTGATCGGTTTGTGGATGTGTTTGTTACTTGCCGGAATCTAAAGATTTCGGCAAGTATGTTGGTTCGTTCGTGGATGGATGGATGGATGGATGGATGGGTGTGTTTGTTTGTTTGTTCGCATCCTAGCGTCCACAGTTCTTGATTGAAAGCTTTCAAAATTCGTGTGCACAATCTGTAGGATACCGGCCAGAAAACGTCCTATTTTGGTGTGTCTAGGTCAAAGGTCAAGGTCAAGGTCAAGGAAAACGTCGAAAACACATAAGTGGCCATAACTTCGGTTCTAATGGTCCTAGAGACTTCAGATTAAGTTCATATTGTAGATAAACTCGAGTTCTATCTTCTGTGACCTTGACCTTGACCTTTGATCTTGACCTTGAGAAGTTCGCCCGAGGTCGAATATTTGACCTTGGAGGTCACCTCCTCCGATTTTCGATCTGATGCTTGGAAACGATGTGGGACTGGTCCCTCATGCTCAATGTCAATTTTTAGCTTGATTGGCCGATTCGTTATGACGTAATTGACGTTTCTATGGCAACGAAATCGGCACCATTATAAGCGAAATTGCATCTTTCAAGCTGTCGATGCTGATAAAAGCGTCAATAATGTGCGTAAAAATCTGATAAGACACCAGTTTGTAGTCAAGGATAAGTTCTTTTGTTCCAGAAAATTTCAAGGTCAAAGGTCGAAAGTCAAGGTCAATATTGACCTGCAAGTGAAAACCATGTGAGTCACTATATCTCAGGAAGTAAGCAAGATAGAGACACGAAAGTAAATCCACAGTATTGCACTCACTTAGCCTAACAACTCTTGTATTTACACCTAAGGCGTATGACCGATAGCCTTTGCAAGCGCCTGAGGTCGAAGTTGACCTCAAAAATGACCTTGACCTTGACCTTTTGCAAAAATATCGAGTAGTAGCTCGGTTGAAAGGCCTTGGAGAGTACTTTCCAAATATGTTGTCATTTTTGGAATCGGACGTCAATTGACGTCATAATGACGTCAAATATGATTTCAGACTGACGTTTAGGCCTTTTGAGTGTCAGATGTGCAAAGTTATAACATATACTGCAGATCTAGCATATGCAAACGATGTGGATTCGTCCTGTGATGGCCTCTGTCAATTTTTAGCTCAATCGGTAGATCCGTTTGGACGTAATTGACGTTTTTGTGGCAACAAATTGGTAAAATTTCAAAGGAAACTCATCATTTCAAGATATTATGATCTTGTCCGGGTATAATATGACATATTTGAAAGCGATTTTATCATGCATATTCAAAAACTCCATTCACAGTAAGTTTGCAGTATAGAATTGACGACAAATGACGTCATAATTGCGTAATTATTCCGGCAAGTGTGTGGCCTATGGCCTCTCGTTTGTTACTTGCCGGAATCTAAAGATTTCGGCAAGTATGTTGGTTCGTTCGTGGATGGATGGATGGATGGATGGATGGGTGTGTTTGTTTGTTTGTTCGCATCCTAGCGTCCACAGTTCTTGATTGAAAGCTTTCAAAATTCGTGTGCACAATCTGTAGGATACCGGCCAGAAAACGTCCTATTTTGGTGTGTCTAGGTCAACGGTCAAGGTCAAGGTCAAGGAAAACGTCGAAAACACATAAGTGGCCATAACTTCGGTTCTAATGGTCCTAGAGACTTCAGATTAAGTTCATATTGTAGATAAACTCGAGTTCTATCTTCTGTGACCTTGACCTTGACATTTGACCTTGACCTTGAGAAGTTCGCCTGAGGTCGAATATTTGACCTTGGAGGTCACCTCCTCCGATTTTCGATCTGATGCTTGGAAACGATGTGGGACCGGTCCCTCATGCTCAATGTCAATTTTTAGCCCGATCGGCCAATTCGTTATGACGTAATTGACGTTTCTATGGCAACGAAATCGGCCCCATTATAAGCGAAATTGCATGTTTCAAGCTGTCGATGCTGATAACAACGTCAATAATGTGCGTAAAAATCTGATAATACAACAGTTTATAGTCAAGAATAAGTTCTTTTGTTCCAGAAAATTTCAAGGTCGAAGGTCGAAAGTCAAGGTCAATATTGACCTGCAAGTGCAAACCATGTGGGTCACTATATCTCAGGAAGTAAGCAAGATAGAGACACGAAGGTAAATCCACAGTATTGCACTCACTTAGCCTAACAACTTTTGCATTTACACCTAAGGCGTATGACCGATAGTCTTTGCAAGCGCCTGAGGTCGAAGTTGACCTCAAAAATGACCTTGACCTTGACCTTTTGCAAAAATATCGAGTAGTAGCTCATTTGAAAGGTCTTCGAGAGTACTTTCCAAATATGTTGTCATTTTTGGAATCGGACGTCAATTGACGTCATAATGACGTCAAATGTGATTTCAGACTGACATTTTGGCCTTTTGAGTGTCAGATGTGCAAAGTTATAAAATTAACTGCAGATCTAGAAGATGCAAACGATGTGGACTCGTCCTGTGATGGTTTCTATCAATTTTTAGCTCAATCGATATATACGTTTTGACGTAATTGACGTTTTTGTGTCAACAAATTGGTAACATTTCAAAGGAAACTCATTATTTGAAGATATTATGATCTTGTCCGGTAATAATATAACATATATAAACACGATTTTATCATGCTTATTTAAAAAACTCCATTCACAGTGAGTTTGCAGTATAGAATTGACGACAAATGACGTCATAATTACGTACTCATTCCGGCAAGTGTGTGGCCTATGGCCTCTCGTTTGTTTGTTTGTGTGTTTGTTCGCACTCTAGCGTCCACAGTTCTTGATTAAAAGCTTCCAAAATTCGTCTGCAGAATCTGTAGTATACCGGCCAGAAAACGTCCTATTTTGGTGTGTCTAGGTCAAAGGTCAAGGTCAAGGTCAAGCAAAATGTTGAAAACACATAAGTGGCCATAACTTCGGTTCTAGTGGTCCTAGAGACTTCAAATTAAGTTCATATTGTAGATAAACTCGAGTTCTATCTTCTGAGACCTTGACCTTGACCTTTGACCTTGACCTTGAGAAGTTCGCCCGAGGTCGAATATTTGACCTTGGAGGTCACCTCCTCCGATTTTCGATCTGATGCTTGGAAACGATGTGGGACCGGTCCCTCATGCTCAATGTCAATTTTTAGCCCGATCGGCCAATTCGTTATGACGTAATTGACGTTTCTATGGCAACGAAATCGGCGCCATTATAAGCGAAATTGCATGTTTCAAGCTGTCGATGCTGATAAAAGCGTCAATAATGTGCGTAAAAATCTGATAATACACCAGTTTATAGTCAAGGATAAGTTCTTTTGTTCCAGAAAATTTCAAGGTCAAAGGTCGAAAGTCAAGGTCAATATTGACCTGCAAGTGAAAACCATGTGGGTCACTATATCTCAGGAAGTAATTAAGATAGAGACACAAAAGTAAATCCACAGCATTGCACTCACTTAGCCTAACAACTTTTGTATTTACACCTAAGGCGTATGACCGATAGCCTTTGCAAGCGCCTGAGGTCGAAGTTGACCTCAAAAATGACCTTGACCTTCACCTTTTGCAAAAATATCGAGTAGTAGCTCGTTTGAAAGGTCTTGGAGAGTACTTTCCAAATATGTTGTCATTTTCGGAATCGGACGTCAATTGACGTCATAATGACGTCAAACGTGATTTCAGACTGACATTTAGGCCTTTTGAGTGTCAGATGTGCCAAGTTATAACATTTACTGCATATTTAGCATATGCAAACGATGTGGAGTCGTCCTGTGATGGTCTCTGTCAATTTTTAGCACAATTGATATATCCGTTTTGACGTAATTGACGTTTTTGTGGCAACAAATCGGTAAAATTTCAAAGGAACCTCATCATTTGAAGATATTATGATCTTGTCTGGTTATATTATAACATATATAAACACGATTATATCATGCATATTTAAAAACTCCATTCACAGTAAGTTAGCAGTATAGAATTGACGACAAATGACGTCATAATTGCGTACTTAGTCCGGCAAGTGTGTGGCCTATGGCCTCTCGTTTATCTGTTAGTGCTCTACAGGTCGCAATTGTACAGTGATTGTTACGTTACTTGGGGTATGTAATCTGTAGGATAATAGGCAGGCACCGCACACTTTTGGTGAGTCTAGGTCAAAGGTCAAGGTCAAGGTCAAGCAAAACGTCGAAAACACATAAGTGGCCATAACTTCGGTTTTAATGGTCCTAGAGACTTCAAATCAAGTTCATATTGTAGATATACTCGAGTTCTATCCTTTGTGACCTTGACCTTGACATTTGACCTTGACCTTGAGAAGTTCGCCTGAGGTCGAATATTTGACCTTGGAGGTCACCTCCTCCGATTTTCGATCTGATGCTTGGAAACGATGTCGGACCGGTCCGTTATGGTCAATGTCAACTTTTAGCGCGATCGGTCAATCCGTTATGACGTAATTGACGTTTCTATGGCAATGAAATCGGTCCCATTATAAGCGAAATTGCATGTTTCAAGCTGTCCATGCTGATAAAAGCGTCAATAATGTGCGTAAAAATCTAATGATACACCTGTTTATAGCCAAGGACGAGTTCTTTTGTTCCGCGAAATTTCAAGGTCAAAGGTCGGAAGTCAAGGTCAATATTGACCCGCAAGTGAAAACCATGTAGGTCACTATATCTCAGGAAGTAAGCAAGATAGAGACACGAAAGTAAATCCACAGTATTGCACTCACTTAGCCTATCAACTTTTGTATTTACACCTAAGGCGTATGGCCGATAGCCTTTGCAAGCGCCTGAGGTCGAAGTTGACCCAAAAAATGACCTTGACCTTGACCTTTCGCGAAAATATCGAGTAGTAACTCGTTTGAAAGGTCTTCGGGAGTAGTTTCGATATATGTTCTTATTTTTGGAATCTGACGTCATATGACGTCATAATGACGTGAAACGTGATTTTATCATACTTCAATTGATTGTTTACATGAGATGCATAAACCATTTATGATTATTGTTGATCCGGTGCTCTGGTAAGTATTGGGGATACCTACTGAAGCTATTTGACAAATATCAGTTCAATAATTGCAGTGGTAATGGCCTAACTGACCTTTTTATGACGGAAAATTGGAGAAAATTTCATTTGTTTGTCTTTTCATACTCATAGCGTCCACATTTGTTGCTTGATTCTTTTCAAATTTGATGTAGATATTCTGTAGGATAATGGCTCTTGACAGAATGATTTTGAGAAAAATAGCTCTATTGATGACGTCACAAAAGATCCGAATCCTATCAGTCTTTCATGACCACAAACTGCTTGTGCTAGGAAAGAAATATAATACTTTTTTCAATGTTTTCCATCAACTATACAAAATCTAGAAAAATGCCATTACTCATATTTAAAATAACCAGATGCATCAACTTTGCAAAAAATTCAAAGTCTTTGGTAAAAGTTCAAGGTCATTGCCAGCTATTCCGGCAAGTTAGTCGACTATGTCGGTTCATTACTTGCCGGAATCTACGATTTCGGCAAGTATGTTGGTCTGTTCGTGGATGGATGGATGGATGGATGGATGGATGGGTTTGTGTGTTTGTTTGTTACTTGCCAGAATCTTCGATTTTGGCAAGTATGTTGGTCTGTTCGTGGATGTGTTTGTTTGTGTGTTTGTTTGTGTGTTTGTTTGTTTGTTTGTTTACAGCCTAGCGTCCACATTTCTCACCCGATTTCCTCCAAATTTCGTGTACATATTCTCAAGTATACCGCGCGGAAAACGTCCTATTTTGGTGTATGTAGGTCAAAGGTCAAGGTCAAGGTCAAGCAAAACGTTGAAAACACATAAGTGGCCATAACTTCGGTTCTAATAGTGCTAGAGACTTCAAATCAAGTTCATATTGTAGATAAACTCGAGTTCTATCTTTCGTGACCTTGACCTTGACATTTGACCTTGAACTTGAGAAGTTCGCCTCAGGTCGAATATTTGACCTTGGAGGTCACCTCCTCCGATTTTCGATCTGATGCTTGGAAACGATGTGGGACCGGTCCCTTATGCTCAATGTCAATTTTTAGCCAAATCGGCCAATTCGTTATGACGTAATTGACGTTTCTATGGCAACGAAATCGGTCCCATTATAAGCCAAATTGCATTTTTCAAGCTGTCCATGCTGATAAAAGCGTCAAAAATGTGCGTACGAATCCAATGAAGAACCTGTTAATTAGCAAGGATGATTTCTTTTGATCCACGAAATTTCAAGGTCGTAGGTCGAAAGTCAAGGTCAACATTGACCCGCAAGTGAAAACCATGTAGGTCACTATATCTCAGGAAGTAAGCAAGATAGAGATACGAAAGTAAATCCACAGTATTGCACTCACTTAGCTCGACAACTTTTGCATTTACACCTAAGGCGTATGACCGATAGCCTTTGCAAGCGCCTAAAGTCGAAATTGACCTAAAAAATGACCTTGACCTTGACCTTTTGCAAAAATATCGAGTAGTAGCTCGTTTGGAAGGTCTTCGAGAGTACTTTCCAAATATGTTGTCATTTTTGGAATCGGACGTTAATTGACGTCATAATGGCGTCAAGAGTGATTTCAGACTGACATTTAGGCCTTTTAAGTGTCAGATGTGCAAAGTTATCACATTTACTGCAGATCTAGCATACACAAACGATGTGGACTCGTCCTGTGATGGTTTCTATCAATTTTTAGCTCAATCGAAATATCCATTTTGACGTAATTGACGTTTTTTTGGCAACAAATTGGTAAAAATTTCATTTGTTTGTTTGTTTGTATGTATTTTCGCACTCTAGCATCCACAATTCTCATTCGATTTTTTTCAAACTTGGTGAACATGTTCTGTAGGATATTGAGTAGATTCTGTCAGATTTTGGTGAATATAGGTCGAAGGTCAAGGTCAAGGTCACACAAAACGTCGAAAACACATAAGTGGCCATAACTCCAGCTGTAATCGTCCTAGAGACTTCAAATTAGGTGCATATTGTAGATGAACTCGAGTTCTATCGCCTGTGACCTTGACCTTGACTTTTGACATTGACCTTGAGAAGTTCGCCATGAGGTGAATGTCAAGGTCAAGTACGCAGTTCAGCGAACCATACCCAGTAGTATACCGTTAAGGTCTTGATCTCCTGAGTCCAGTGATGTCTTAATTTTGGCATATGACGTTCAGTGACGTCACAATGACGTCATCAACGTCAAATTTCCGAAATTTCAAAAGGCCATAACAATGTCAATACTGGAGGGAATCCTCTGTAACTTGATATGCATATTGACAGCATTGGCCTGTACGACAAGAACCACAGAGGTCAAGGTCATCGAAATCCCAGAAGAAAAAACATATTTGGTAAAACTTTTGCTTCAGTCGTCGTAGGTCAAAGGTCAAGTTCATTTGTTTGTCCGTCTGTGAACCCTCTAGCGTCCACATTTCTTGCTTGATTATTTCCGAACTTGGTGTGCACATTCTGTAGGATAATGGCTCGCGACTGCACGATTTTGGTGATCCTAGGTCAAAGGTCAAGGTCATGGTCACGCAAAACGTTGAAAACACATAAATGGTCATAACTTCCGTTCTAATAGTCCTAGAGACTTCAAATCAAGTTCATATTGTAGATAAACTCGAGTTCTATCTTCTGTGACCTTGATCTTGACATTTGACCTTGACCTTGAGAAGTTCGCCTGAGGTCGAAGTCAAGGTCAAGTACGAAGGTCGGCGCAGCATATCGAGTAGTATATCGTTGGAAAGGTCTTGAGCCCCTGATTCCAGTGATATCTTATTTTTCGCGCTGCGACGTAAACTGACGTCACAATGACGTCATAAACGTCGAAAATCCGAAATTTCAAAGGGTCATAACATCGTCAATAGTGTATGGAATCCCTTGAAATTTGATATGCATTTTGACAGCATTGACCTCTACGAACTCAAGCACAAAGGTCAAAGGTCAAGGTCAAGGTCATCGAAATCCCAGAAAAACACGTTTTCTGTAATAACATCCGTTTGAATCATCGTGGGCTCATGAAATTTGAACCATATCATTCAGAAGAGGTATATCAATCAGACAAATATGTCAATTCCATGATTAACCTCGAACTTTGTCTATAATCTGACAAAACTCAATCAGGACTCTATGAGGATTTTGGATTTTACAGATATTTTTTATGTTTTCATGGCTCCAATTTTTAAAAATTTACTGAACATTCAATTCTAAAGCATTTCATGCAATCAGTTGCAGTGTTATTTCTAGTTTATGGTCCACTTTTCACATTTGGAATAAATTGAAAACCCGCCGAGATATCAAAGTAGAAAGAGCAGTGGGGTGAATCTGATTCTCAATCCATTCACACAACAATAAGCTGTAGAAACGATAACCCCCTGTGGACATGTCTTCTTCTAAATATACACACTCGGTCACATAGTAGTACAGTATATCCTGTCTAAATACAGTCTGTGTCAAGCGACAGGCCACTTTATATCAGAACTTTATTACTTGCCAGAATCTTCGATTTTGGCAAGTATGTTGGTCGGTTGGTTTGTGGGTTTATGTGTTTGTTACTTGCCAGAATCTTCGATTTTGGCAAGTATGTTGGTCGGTTGGTTTGTGGGTTTATGTGTTTGTGTGTTTGTTTGTCTGTGGCCTCTCTAGCGTCCACGATTCTTGATTTAAACCTTTCAAAGTTCGTGTGCACAATCTGTAGGATACTCGGCAAAAAACGTCCTATTTTGGTGTGTCTAGGTCAAAGGTCAAGGTCAAGGTCACGCAAAACATCGAAAACATATAAGTGGCCATAACTCCGGTTCTGATTGTCGTAGAGACTTCAAATCAAGTGCATATTGTAGGTAAACTCGAGTTCTATCTTCTGTGACCTTGATCTCGACATTTGACCTTGACCTTGAGAAGTTCGTCTGAGGTCGAATATTTGACCTTGGAGGTCACCTCCTCCGATTTTCGATCTGATGCTTGGAAACGACGTGGGACTGGTCTCTTATGCTCAATGTCAGTTTTTAGCCCGATCGGTCAATTCGTTATGACGTAATTGACGTTTCTATGGCAACAAAATCAGTCCCATGATAAGCGAAATTGCATGTTTCAAGCTGTCCATGCTGATAAAAGCGTCAATATTGTGCGTAAAAATCTAATGATAAACCCGTTTATAGTCAAGGATAAGTTCTTATGTTTCAAAAAATTTTAAGGTCAAGGGTCGAAAGTCAAGGTCAATATTGACCAGCAAGTGAAAGCCATGTAGGTCACTATATCTCAGAAAGTAAGCAAGATAGAGACACGAAAGTAAATCCACAGTAATGCACTCACTTAGCCTAACAACTTTTGCCATTACACCTAAGGCGTATGACCGATAGCCTTTGCAAGCGCCTAAGGTCGAAATTGACCTTAAAAATGACCTTGACCTTGACCTTTTGCAAAAATATCGAGTAGTAACTCATTTGAAAGGTCTTCAAGAGTACTTTCCAAATGTGTTGTCATTTCTGGAATCGGACGTCAATTGACGTCATAATGACGTCGAATGTGATTTCAGACTGACATTTAGGCCTTTTGAGTGTCAGGTGTGCAAACTTACAAGATTCACTGCAGACCTAACAGCTGCAAACGATGTGGATTCGGTCTGTGATGCTCTCTGTCAAGTTTTAGCTCAATCCATATATCCATTTTGACGTAATTGACGTTTTTGTGGCAACAAATCGCTAAATTTTCAAAGAAAACTTATTATTTCAAGATATTATGATCTTGTCTGCTGATAATATAATACATATATAAATTATTTTGACATGCATATTCAAAAAAATCATTTCACAGTAAGTTTGCAGCATAGAATTGACGACAAATGACGTCATAATTACGTCAAAATCACATAAATGGCCATTACTTCGAAACTAATCGTCGTAGAGAGTTCAAACTAAGACCATATTGCAGCATATTAAAAAATCTTCCTTATTTGACTTTGAATTTGACCTTTGACCTTGTTCTTGAGACTTTGTGATGAGCTCAATGTCGAGGGCAAGTACGAAGTTCAGCTCACCATATCGGGTAGTATACCTTTAGAAAGTTTTTGGTCTCCTAAGTCCAGTGATGTCTCATTTTTGGTACTGTGACGTTCAATGAGGTAACAATGACAGTATGAGTAGTTTGTGAAGTAAAGTGAAGTAAAATGAAGTAAAGTAAGTAAGTAAACGTAGTAAGTAGGGAAGTAAGTTTCGTCAATTTGTTAAATCCATATGTCATGTCATTGGCATATGACATATATTTTGGTTCTGGCAAGTGTGTGCCCTATGGGCTCTCGTTTGTTTGTTTGTTTGTTTTCACTCTAGCGTCCACAGTTCTGAGTCGAATTCGTTCATATTACATACTCAATATCGATAGGTTACTGGGCAGGCACTGCACTATTTTGGTGAAGCTGGGTCAAAGGTCAAGGTCAAGGTCACGCAAAACGTCGAAAACACATAAGTGCTCATAACTCCAGTTCTATTCGTCGTAGAGACTTGAAATTAAGTGGATATTGTAGATATACTCGAGTTCTATCTTTTGTGACCTTGACCTTGACCTTTGACCTTGAACTTGAGAAGTTCGCCTGAGGTCGAATATTTGACCTTGGAGGTCACCTCCTCCGATTTTCGATCTGATGCTTGGAAACGATGTGGGACCGGTCTCTCATGGTCAATATCAATTTTTAGCGCGATCGGTCAATCCGTTATGACGTAATTGACGTTTCTATGGCAACGAAATCGGTCCCATTATAAGCGAAATTGCATGTTTCAAGCTGTCCATGCTGATAAAAGCGTCAATAATGTGCGTAAAAATCTAATGATACACCTGTTTGTAGCCAAGGACGAGTTCTTTTGTTCCCCGAAACTTCAAGGTCGAAGGTCGAAAGTGAAGGTCAATATTGACCCGCAAGCGAAAACCATGTAGGTCACTATATCTCAGGAAGTAAGCAAGATAGAGACACGAAAGTAAATCCACAGTATTGCACTCACTTAGCCTAACAACTTTTATATTTACACCTAAGGCGTATGAGCGATAACCTTTGCAAGCGCCTGAGGTCGAAGTTGACCTAAAAAATGACCTTGACCTTGACCTTCTGCAAAAATATCGAGTAGTAGCTCCTTTGAAAGGTCTTTGAGAGTAGTTTCCAAATCTGTTGTTATTTTCGGAATCGGACGTCAATTGACGTCATAATGACGTCAAACGTGATTTCAGACTGATATTCAGGCCTTTTGAGTGTCAGATGTGCAAAGATATAACATTTACTGCAGATCTAACAGATGCAAACGATGTGGTTTCTTTCTATGATGGTCTCTATCAATTTTTAGCTCAATCGATATATCCGTTTTGACGTAATTGACGTTTTTGTGGCAACAAATCGGTGAAATTTCAAAGGAAACTCATTATTTGAAGATATTATGAATTTGTACGGTGATAATATAACATATATAAACATACTTTTATCATGCATATTCAAAAACTCCATTCACAGTATGTTTGCAGCATAGAATTGATGACAAATGACGTAAGTCAAGGTCATGCAAAATGTCTAAAACACAGAGGTGGCCATAACTCCGGTTCTAAGCGTCCCAGAGTCTTCAAATCAAATGCATATTTTAGATAAACTCGAGTTCTATCTTCTGTGATCTTGAACTTGACATTTGACCTTGACCTTAAGAAGTTCGCCAAAGTTTAAATTCAAGGTCAAGTACGAAGGTCAGCGCACCACATTGAGTAGTATATCGTTGGAAAGGCCTTGAGCCTCTGATTCCAATGATATATTTCATTTTTGGCGCTATAACGTACACTGACGTCACAGTGACGTCATAAACGTCAAATTCTTGAAATTTCAAAAAGCCACAACATCGTCAATAGTGTATGGAATCCCTTGAAACTAGGTATGCATATTGACAGCATTGACCTCTACGAATAGAAGTACAAAGGTCAAGGTCAAAGTCAAGAAAAAGGTGAAAATATCATAAATGACAATAACTTCGGAACTAATCATCGTAGAGACTTCAAACTAGGACCATATTGTAACGTATCAAAAGGCCGTTCTTATGCGACCTTGAATGTCACCCTTGACCTTCAGAATTCCGGCAAGTGCGTCGCCTATGGCGTCTCGTTTGTTTGTTTGTTTGTTCGCACTCTAGCGTCCACAATTCTTGCACGATTTTCTCCAAATTCCGTGTGCTTATTCTCCACAATACCGCGCAGGCACCGCACTATTTTGGTGAAGCTAGGTCAAAGGTCAAGGTCAAGGTCAAGCAAAACGTCGAAAACACATAAGTGGCCATAACTTCGGTTCTAATGGTCCTAGAGACTTCAAATTAAGTTCATATTGTAGATAAACTCGAGTTCTATCTTCTGTGACCTTGACCTTGACCTTTGACCTTGACCTTGAGAAGTTCGCCTGAGGTCGAACATTTGACCTTGGAAGTCACCTCCTCCGATTTTCGATCTGATGCTTGGAAACGATGTGGGACCGGTCCCTCATGCTCAATGTCAATTTTTAGGCTGATCGGCCAATTCGTTATGACGTAATTGACGTTTCTATGGCAACGAAATCGGCCCCATTATAAGCAAAATTGCATGTTTCAAGCTGTCGATGCCGATAAAAGCGTCAATAATGTGCGTAAAAATCTGATAATACACCAGTTTATAGTCAAGGATAAGTTCTTTTGATCCAGAAAATTTCAGGGTCAAAGGTCGAAATTCAAGGTCAATATTGACCTGCAAGTGAAAACCATGTGGGTCACTATATCTCCGGTAGTAAGCAAGATAGAGACACGAAAGTAAATCCACAGTATTGCACTCACTTAGCCTAACAACTTTTGCATTTACACCTAAGGCGTATGACCGATAGCCTTTGCAAGCGCCTGAGGTCGAAGTTGACCTCAAAAATGACCTTGACCTTGACCTTTTGCAAAAATATCGAGTAGTAGCTCATTTGAAAGGTCTTCAAGAGTAGTTCCCAGATGTACCGTTATTTTTTTAATTGAACGTCATTTGAAGTCATGATGACGTCAAATGTGATTTTTAATTGATATTTTGGGCGTTCGCATGTCAGATGCTCAAACATATATTGTTCTTCGCAGATTTAATTCTTGATTCTCATGTGTACATTATTACTCGAGCCTCTCGCGAATTTTCAGCATGATCGGATGATTGGTTATGACGTAATTGACGTTTAAGTGAACTTGCCAATTACATTTACCTTTATTTCATTCTATTATTCAGGGTCATTTTGTATCACATCTTTTGATTTTCAATGTATAACACTTATTCTGAACTTGTATGTCATGGACAAATATCCTTACATGATGCACGTCAATTTCCAGCATGTTCTGATTATGTGTTGTGACGTACTTGACATTTCTGTGGTAACATATGCATATTAAATCAAATATCTGTTACTTCAACTTGCAGTATACATTAGTTGATTCAATGAATATGTAGCATTGTTACAGTCTGGATTCGAGCCATTTTATTATGTTATGTGGATGTTGAAGTACTCGAGGTCAATGCTTGGAGGGCAAAGCTAGCGTCAATTCAATATAGCATCCACATTTCTTAATTGAATTAATTCGTGTACACATTCTGTATGATACCAGCAGAAAACGTCCTATTTTGATGTGTGTATGTCAAAGCTCAAGGTCACGTAAAACGTCAAAAACATATAAGTGGCCATAACGCCGGTTCTAATCATCGTAGAAACTTTAAAGGGAGTACAGAGATATACTCGAATTCTATCATCTGTGACAGTGAACTTCACCTTTGACCTTGAAAAGTTCATCTGAGGTCGAACATTTGACTTTGGAGATCACCTTGTTTGAATTTCGATCTAATGGTTGCATACGATGTGGGACCGGTTCTATGCATCATGTCAATTTTTAGCGCCATTGGATTATTCATTTCGACGTAATTGACGTTTCTATGGCAAATCAATCGGTCCCATTGTAAGCTAACTTCCGTATTTCTTATAAGTTATTTATGGCGATACTAGTGTGAATATTAAGTGCAAAAATCGGTCAGTAAACCATGCCATAAGCAAGGTCAATTCCTTCCTGTTCACAAAATTTTGAAGACAAAAGTCAATGGGCGTGACTGGGCAAGGTCAATATTGACATTTAGAAATATGGAGGTAAACCGAAAATGTTATTCTCTCTTTAACAACTTTTGTATTTACATGTGAGACCTATGTCCTTTACAAGTGCCTGAGATCGAATTTTACAATAACAATTTCGGGTGTCGGATGTACGAAGCTATATAATTTCTTGCAGATTGGATACTTGGACACAACATGGAACCGGCATCTGATGCTTTGTGCCATTTTTCTTAGCTTGAGCATACAATCACTTTTTAAGTGCTTTCCAAATTTTGAACTTTTTTGAGTTCACCACTAAACGTCACATCTATGGATTTTTGGAATTTTGGGAATTAGGAATTTGCTGACATGTCCGCATGAGTCTCATTGAAAAACATTGAAAAGACTGGAACTTCTATCTTTCAATATATTTTATTCAGCAATCTAGGTCATATATATGTTTAAAAATGATACATTTGTATCTTAAACACATTCGTGCACTTTCAAGTTCAACATCGTGAAAGTCAATACATGATTCAAAACACTTCAAAACAAATACAAAGTTCAATGTTGTATACTAACATTGGCAAAAAATATCACTTGAACTCATATTATTTTACACATGAAAGCTGCATCAGCAACTCAGTAAGTACTGAGTACTGATGGAGTACCGTACCTTGTTCTTTCCGAAATCATACAATAAATATCTGAATGGTATCAATTAGCTGGGTGCCATGCTTGTTTA
This sequence comes from Terebella lapidaria, assembly GCA_949152475.1. Taxonomy (NCBI): domain Eukaryota; kingdom Metazoa; phylum Annelida; class Polychaeta; order Terebellida; family Terebellidae; genus Terebella; species Terebella lapidaria. The sequence continues at coordinate 32,018,005 of OX424567.1, read as the reverse complement.
TTATGTTACAGCTGACATGCGTGTTAGAAGGTTTAACAATAAATAAGTACCATTTGAATTATTTTTGCTATGACATAGGGTTGCATTGTGAATGCCAATCTGAAGTTAATACAAATATTTTGGTGGTATAGCTAAGATAGGATACATCTTTACGGGTGAAACAATGCTACGCCAGAGGCATGATGAATGGTGATGATGGGAGTACACTTTTTTTTGCTTACGGGCAACTAAATGCCACGCCAGAGGCATAGATGCATGCTGATGACGATGGGAGTTACAATTATTCGCTTACGGGCAACTGAATGCCACGCTAGAGGCATGATAAATGATGATGCAGCTGGAGGATGACGATGAAAATGTGAAAGGTCGGTTCAATATCAGAATTGTATACAATACCAGTGACATTGAAATGATTGGAATGAATCTGGGATTGTCTATATAATCTGCCATAATATTACAATATTATTTGACATTGAATTTACGTTGAGCATAGCGATAACAATATTCGATACTCCTGACAACAGTGTATAGGTTGTAAACGACAAAGGTTACAAATGCTCAGCTGATATATTGTAGTGTATTTGTATTGTATTCGTTTATTATAGTGACTAGTGTATTTAAACACATCCGTACAACAAAAACATCATAATACACCAATCCTCATAAGGCTTATTAGTCACTTTCATAATGTGAACAAACAAACAAACACAGGCAAGACATGTACAATAAATCCAAACAAACACAGGCAGGACATGTACAATAAAACCAAACGATTAAATAAAACTAAATCTTCACTCATTTATACAGAAATCTTCGTCTCATTTCGTATGCTTAATCTATATAATTTGACAGGTACTTTTGACACTTTTCTAATATTACTTTAAATTTATGATTTTCGTCTAAACACCATGTACAATTTACAAGATATTACAAAGTGAAATTCATCTTCTATTTCATTTTTGTCACAAAATTTACATATTCTATTTTCTACAGTATTTACAAATCTACCATTTTCTATATGCAAAGGCAAAATGCCCATTCTGAACTGAGCTAACAGTGATCTCTTTCGTTTTTGTATATGATTAATAATATAACTTTCAGCCAATAATTCTTGCTTGAATGTACAATAAGTTCGTAATTTAGGTTTACTTTGCACAGATGCGAGCCATTCAACTTTATTACATTGTTTTAACTTTAATTCTACTTCTACAAGATTAAAAACATTTTGATTTACATACACATCCTCCATTTGGATTTTTGTACAGATTGATTTAACATCGCTACAACAGTTTGATTTGCACACATTATAGTCATATTTAAAGACATGCTTCGTTAACCGGTCATCACGCATATTAATTAACCTATTCCAATACCGTAATATACATTTGTACCTTCTAAATTTAGAACATTCCCATCCCATATCACCTAACATTCCCGCAACTGGTGCGAACCTGTGAACCCCTAAGAAGTACCTCATAGCTCGATTAGTAATGTTGTCACAAACAGTAAAATTCTCATATCCCCATATTTCAGAGCCGTAGTCATTGACGGGAGTCACAGCCGAAGTGAACATTCTTTCATATGTTTTGAAACCAATATCCCTAAGACTTTTGTATTTGTTTATTACACCACCTTCAGAAAGCCCACATTTATAAAAAATTTAAATTCTCGTCCAGTACAACGCCTAGATATTTGTACGAATTAACAACACCGATAGGTTGTTATACGAGCAGCCATGCGAATAAAAACAAATACACAAGCAATCCTGATAAAGAATGTGATCACCATAATTGGTACAACAACTATATACATCCACGTACACATATTGGATAAAAAAAATCATGCGTTTCGCTGCATTTTGCAATGTGTTGGCTTTTTTTTTTCAAGTTCGTATACATAATGAGCAGCAGAGACGAGCCATGATATCAAGTGCTAGATTCATGCAAATTGTATATTACAGCCCATATACGGGGTTTCAAGGACTGGGTGTTCTATAAAAATATAATTATCACACAACAGCGAGCATTGACAAATTGTTTTAAAACTTAAACATTTCGTGGAACAGATTCGAACTGCAAACAAAGCAACAACGAATTCAACTGTGATATATCATGCAATACTTAATGATACACACACATTCATAATGGATAATCTACACAGAGAAAACTGACTACTGGTAAATCACATATACATTTGAAAATTATATAACACAACACTTGATATGTAATATTACTAAATAGTGAAAAAAAAAAATGTTATATTAGATTTCGTTATTGAATACTACCATCCAATAATACATACATATTGTATTTGTTATTGTTTGTTTAGGTATCGCATGGTACATTATTTTCGAAACAGTGCTACAAAAAAAGTGTGACGAATTAAAATCAGTGATAACCATTCTGAATTTAATTATTGGAGACCTATCTAGCTCATATATGTACCTTTGGCTCTAATGATAATAACTTGACATGAAAACGAAACAAACCGCATATAAAAACAATTGAAAATTCATATAGACATGAATGACGACAGAATAAAATGTCATTTACATATATGTCAATGAAATGATCAGAGTGAGTATTTCTTAGATTTTCGTGACAATTTATAATTTCGAGCATAACGAATAACATCCAACCAGAGTAAAACGAGTCATATGTCAGCATGCCATATAATAATACATCAGTATGAATAATACAGTGTAACTAATTTCTGATTTTCATATGACCATAAGACATACCATATAACAGGTCCATTTACCATTCATCAATTATAGCCTAGGCTATCATATATAGTTGTAAACATTTGCAGACATGATCAATACATTATACAAACATCATACTTGTACGTTTATATATATCTCTGGCAATATACAACCTCACACGAATACCAGCAACTGACAGACTAATGGTCATATCAGACCCCCGTCACTCCCCCCTCCTCCCCCCCCCCGCCCAGCTAATAGCAATTCAGCGGAACAGATTTTACAACAACAATAACTACATAAAACATCAATATAAATTTTGTAAATTACCCTCAAACTCCCGCTAAGAATACGACTGACTTTCATTGTGTATTTAGATATGCATCTAGGCTCTACTTCTAATTACACAAGTTGTTTATTTCATTGTAATGGATTTATTGAATTTTCTTGAATACAAGATGTATCCTTAGCCTATCACGTAGGTCATACAGTACAGGCTATCTGATGTTCTGTTGGTTATTTTTACTTTCGAATATACTGTGTGTGAGCAACCACCTAACAGAGTTTCAATTGTCCATTCAAGGCTTCGTAGTTGTGTCATCAATGCTGCGCTCCATTCATGTCGTTCAAATAGTGATCACGAGTTTCCCAGTAGTAAAAACCGTTTCATTCACGTTACGACTGGTGAATTCCCATTTGCACAAGTCGTGAAGTGGAGTCGGATTTTCGGACTCGATTTGCACAAGTAGGAAAAACATGGCGGCAAGGGGAGGGATTTTGTAAGAAAGCAACATATAAAATGGAGAAACTTTGCTAGTTTTACCTATTATCATGCATTCATGTTTGAAATGGTAAAATACTAAACATTGAAATGAAGATTTGACTTTTTCCATAAAATTATCAAAAAATTTTTTTTTAACTTTTTGATTATTTTTGGCCTGAGTTGGTTAAAAAATAATAGAATAATGAGTGTCACAATTACTTTCATTTACAAGGTCTTATTTTTAACCATAGATACTTGAAGGCAATTTGTATGTGTTTTGCCAATGGAACGCTTTGAACTCGTACTGCACCACTTCCCACTCGTGGTCACCATTTGTACGACTTGAATGGAACGCAGCACAAGTGCGACCGGAAGTCGAGAAAGCATCAACTATAATTCGTATGGAAGACCGATTACAAAATACGATCTGTACGATTTGGAATTTGAGGTACGTCCTTCACTAAGTTTATAAAAAGCCTGACATTGATGTGTTCGTGCATGTTTTTGGAAAATCTTACATATATCAGAGATGATGGTAGGACATCGCTTGTAACATCTCTCTGGTCGTATCTCGCATTTCGTAATAGGACTTCCATACACTTTCTGGAAAGAAAATGTTTTGAAATCTGTTGATTTCACTGTGAATCATCAATATCTAATTGAAATAAAGTGATTAGGTCTATCTTGTTATGGATTTGACCACGAAGCAACTCTTCAGATTCATAGTATGCTGGTTGTAACGGTGACAATGTGAGGGGAAAACGTACAGTTAAGGAAGCCGGGCGAAAATAGGGGCATTTGTCGTGACACTGCAGATGTAGTGTGATCATAAATGACTATCAGACAACTCGGCCGTGGCCTTGTGCCATTTAGATAAGCTATTCAGGATATATAAGCCCCACTAATATGTCCACTTCACATACAAATACTAATACATAAGGGGTTAACGCCAACAATGATTATTTACCAGTGCAGGTATCAATGAGTCCTCAACCAGTTTACTACAACATGTACACGAGCGGCCATGATCAGATGATGTCCAGTATTTGGAGCCATGACGTGAGATACCACAAGGGTGACAGTACAAGTGCACACAGCAGAAAGGACAACTGTCAGGTCATGGATGGAATACACAACTGAGGGAACTCTGGACACAACCTCACAAAGCCAAGTTCTGTCATCTCTTATGGCCTTGGGAAAACATGATTTTATCTTGTCTTTTGTGGTAATGTAATGAATTAGTAGCATGATTCTGAGCATTTGTCCCATGTCTGCTGTGTTGTTCAAGAAACCTGGCAGAATTGAGTCGATTGTTGCAGAAATGTTACAGAAAGAAATGTAATTTTGTGTAGTAAATTTATGTGCAAACCACTGTAGTCAGAGAATGACGTCATGCTCGCTGTGTTTGTTTGAAAAATGTGTTACCACTTTGGCCTTTGATGACCTTATTGTGAATATGTTAATAAGTAATTGCTACGACACTGTTCATGCCATCAATGGCATGGAAAATATTAAATGAAGAATTTTAAAGCTGGAGCCCTTGCAACTCTTATTGACAATTAGTATGTTCCAAAAGCAACTCATGAATTTATTGTGTTAATATGGAACTCATTGATTCATAATAATAACAGCAAGAAAATGATTGAGAACGCGCAGAAGCATCTATTTTGTCTTATAAACGATTTGGATAAAAGCCAATAGATCATTATTGTATGTGCATAGACTTGTACCCATTGTTTCCTTATAGTTCAAATAATGAATGAGACCATTGTGCTTGAGGTTTATGTAATAGTAAGGAAGATGAGGAAAGTCCAATGGCATTCAACAAGAATGGTTGGTGGGATATAATTTATAAGATTTAGCACTGTAGAATATGCACAAAACAGAAGGTATTAAGATGTGTAGTTTATGGAATTCTTTTGCAGGAGATATAGAAAATGTTCTGATTTTGAAAGATTGATCAATATGCAAGATCTCAACTGCAAATTCTCTTATTGTAATTGTGTGCTTTACATATTGCTGCTATAATCCAATCATCATGATGATTTATCTCGTCATGGGTATCTTACTGTATATACTTATTATACTGTCTTGATGTCATGTCCGTGAACAGCACTTGTGTAAACATGGTGAATAATATATTTGCTTTAGCTTCTGCTTCTGACGATAAATTAAAGTTTATTGAAGTTTTATTATAACATACAATGTCTGGTTGTTGTAAAGTAGTCTTGAAAGTTACAGATCTATTTCGAAGTGTTACATTTTAAACCATTGGCATCTTCTGTCAGTTTTTCATGTTTACAATGTTATGTAGAGAAATCAAACTTTACAAGCAATTTTGTCTCTTTGTTAATATGTTGAAATTTCTATTGGCAGCATCATACATGTAGGACGGATTCATTCAAGCTTTAATGAAAGAAACGTTGTGTCATGATCAGAAAAATAGGTGTCATGTACATCGACGAAAGTGTCATTCAGTTCATACCTATTGTAGTATAAGTGATCGATCAGTGTGCCCCTGTCTGTCGTTGGTTTTGTCACAAGCTGCTTGAATCCTAGTTCCATCATCAGATCTGTTAGTTTGCTTTCTGTCCTGTCACTCAGATCATCATTAAAGTCGCCTAGCACAACTACTGGTGTTTTGAGTGGCAGCTTCATTAATACAATTCTGAACTTATTTAGGAAACTTGTCAATTGAAAAGAAGGTTTTCTATAAACAAGAACAATAGTCAGTTGAATTGTTTCAAACACTACTGCTTTGCATTCTATACCCTCAGTGTTCCGTGGTGTGATATCTCTACCTTGCAGTTCATTTTTTCCACAAACCATAATGCCATGGAGACCATCGTGTGCATCAGCAGATGGGACATTTTGTCTGAATGCCTTGTAACCATACTTGTCACAGAAAACATCGACATTGTGCTCATTAGTCAAGTATGTTTCCGTAAAACACATTACATCGACAAGATGTAGTATATTACTGACTCTGTCACTAAGTAAATCTGGGAGTTTCCTCAGGAAATATCTCACATTCAAATGGCCCACAGTTTTCCAGTCAGGTCTTTTGACACTCATCAATTTCAACTTGTCTTCGGGTATCTTGTTTTGGCGCATTTCTTCCATTTCAATTTCCATTTTGTCATTGGCTTTTATCCCTCCAGCTTCAAAATTTACTATGAATAAACCTTGCAGGGTCTTCACGCGACTGAATGCCACATATGCTTGTCCTTTCCCAAAACGCTTCGCTCCTTTCATATTGACAACTATTTGATCGACTGTGAGACCTTGACATTTATGGATAGTCACTGCCCATGCCAATGTGAGTGGAAACTGTCTTCTAGCAATTTGAGCACCTTTCTTATTCCCTTTCTCGTACCTTCCTTCGTGTCTCTTTATTGGGACTGCGTTTGGGTATTCTTGTTTCCATTGACTCAAACTAATGGCATTCCGTCCAACAGTGTCATTATCAAAGTTGACTAGAACCACCTGCACTTTTCCACTGGCATGTTTTAGAATTCTTTCCACTGTTCCGAGTACACCATTCACAAGACCGTCAGCTGTGTCCACATTGTATGTCAGCATGACCCTTGCACCTTTTGCCAGAATCAGGACTGTGTGCAACCCTGCTGTTTCTGAACGTTTTGTTGATGTATGCACTTTTTCTACATCAAGTTGACCAGTACTGTCAGTCTTGTCATCTGATGCATAAATGTAAGAAAGCATTCCTTCATTCGGCTCCAATTCCTTGAGTTTTTTCATGTTCAGGTCATCAACATCTTTGTTGTATGCAAAGACGTGTAATGCATCATGTGGGTATATTGGGTCTTCCTCAGTTATTGAACGTGATTTCAACATCGCTATATCGTCTGCAGTGTGCTTGCCTACTCTAACTCGACAAAGCATTTCAGCAAAAGTACTGTCATCTTTTTGTCGCATCACCTCATCCAATTCGTGGAGACTGAAATTATCTTTCCATAAGTTGCCACTGAGCCGCTCAACTGGATCCCGCACAGGTTGAAAAATGTTAGCCTGTTTCACAGGTGGAAGTTGATACATATCTCCAACTGCCAGGACTGATACATTTCCAAACAGTGATTCTCCTGTCTCACCTTTGATTTTCTCAAGTCTCTTGTGGATGTCAAGTAACATGTCTGATCCTACCATGGACATCTCGTCAATGATAATCAATTGAAGATTCTCGAATACTGATCGCAAACTATTCAGTTTCTCAAATGAAAGCTGATCACATCCATATTTTTTGGTTTGGAGCAATAGTGCAGAATGGATTGTCATTCCTCCAATTTGAAAAGCAGAAACACCAGTTGGCCCAAGTAGAAGTACAGTGATATCCGATGGCTTTATGATATTCAACATCCGCAACAGTTTCCTTGTATCTGACTGGATAAGTTTGATAACATGTGATTTCCCAACACCGCCAGGTCCACTTAGGAATATGTGATATGGTTTAACAGGCTTGTTTTCCCTCAGAGCAATCACTGTTTCCTTGCACCATTTTCTGTTGAAAAACACAATTTCTGCTTGTTTATTATTCAGTCCACGAACCATTTGGCGATATTCACCATCTTCCAGTGTCTCTTTTTCAGACTCTGCGTGATATCTGGCAACAATTTCTGAAGCATGTTGCACACCTGCCTGTTCTATCATAGCGGCATTGTCATCAAGATCTTCCTGGTCTACGTCTCTCTCTACATCAATACCTTCATTCATGTCTTGCAAATTTTCATGCTCAGCACCTGGTGCGATATCTGCCCATACATGTTCTGGGGGTCCATATCGTTCATTGTTCTCCACAGCCTGTTCTACCAGTTCCAAATTTTCTGTGAATTTCCCTTGATTTCCACGGATAGACTCTTCCACTGCAAAATAGTGTGATGCATAATCAGGATAATTGGCCAACAGATCAATGTCTTCGTTTCTCCATGGAAGATATAGCATCAGCTTCGCCCGATAGAAGTCGCTCGGTTTTTTTTCGAGACTGAACTTGTGAAACCTGATAACTGCTTCTCGTTTTCGCTTCAGCATGACACCAGCAGAGTGTTTTAAGTGGATATGTTTCGGGAGTCGTTCTCGATCGTCCATTTGATCGTCAATTTCTAATACGACAGGAACACTGTCATCTGTAGCATCGTCTGGATTTACATAACTCACTTTGTAATTACATGCAAAATCTGCAAGGCACATGTTTTCAACACAGTCTGGTCTCAGTGAATATCTTTCAATGATATTACTTTGGAATATATTCTCATCAGACTCCTCCAGTTCGTCTAGTTCTTTTTGTGGCTTCAAAACTGCTGCCCTTTCACACTTCTGATCAGTATTCACAAACAAAACTTCCCTGCTGAATTTTTTCATTGGCATCGATAATATTCGGTACACCGCTTCCTGTGCACTGAGTTCACGTTTGTTCAGGAAAGTGGAACCCACACGTCGTAACGTAGTCTTGATTTCCTGATCTTTATGCTCTTTACACACTTGTTTGAGGAGTTCCCCTATACCTTTTTCACTTTTTGTCATATATGCCGCTACATACATAACACAAGCATATGCATCAAAGATGTATTGTACATCAATGTTTGCCTGCCAAGCTTTCAGTACAGTGGAGTTGTAAGCGTTAACACAAGTTTCCTCCGGAGACCTCTTCAAAATCAGATTTGTACCTCTCTGTGACACACGCAATGCCCCTATGTACTCTTCTGGAGATAACTCAGCTTTTCGTAGGATTTCAGCCAGGTTACTGTCTTTTGGGGTAGTCTCATCACACATGACCTCCTTTACTTTCCTCAGAATATTTGCGGCTTGCTCTTTCTTGCACTTTGCAATTTCTGGGTCATCTGGTTCTCTTGCAATGATTGTTTGTGAACATGGTGGTCGTGGGTAGTTGAATCTACAATGTCCCTTTTTCTTACAGTAAGATGAATGTGTGTGTGTCTGTAAGTTCTTCACAAGCCCCCCAAGAACAGTGTCATCGTCAGGAATTTCACAGGTAATATGCTTGTCTATGAAAGACACAATATCTTCATCTGAATCAGTATCTATCTTTGGTGCATTTTTCACCCACAACAAGGTATGTGCATGAGGAGAACCACGAGCTTGAAATTCGATACGAATAACGTAGTCAACAATTTCTCCCAGAGGCTGAGCATTAGACCTGATAACATCTTTGAACAAAAGTTCCAATCTATACTGAAACTGTCTTGCAGCAGTAACTGGGTTCCGTCTCAGCCATTGTGCTCTTTGTACAAAAGACAACTCGTTCACATCTTGGTCACTCAAATGTGTTCCAAACTGTCTGGCTATCGTTTGAATAACGTCCGGCCATTGCATGTCAGCTGCTGATACTGTGAAAAACCATGTGGGTATTCCGAGCTGACGAACCATAGCTAACACATCATAAAAAACAGTCTGGAAGTAAGCTGGTGTTCCTCGTACATTTTTTAACATTTTATATGCATGATCTGCTTTCACAAAACCTTTCATTTGTTCAACACTTTTGACCATTCCAACAGTTAGGTGTTTTCCTTGATAATGCTTTCCACTGGCTCGTCTAAAGATATAATGGTTGATGTCACTTGTGACTTGCTTGCATTCTGTGGCATATTGTGCACTCAGAATATACTCAATTGCCCCGAACCGACCATCAACATCTAATATTCTTTGATTAAAGTATCTTCGCGGGGTTAATTGACAGGGGCGTTCGGCTGTCATTGCATTGGAGCCATCTGGGTATTTTTCTGGATTCGAGAGTTCTTCAAAGTTAGGATCACTCAGAAGTGGCATTGGTTTCTGGCCTTCTGCTGGTGCAACACTGATCAGTTTGTTGAGCAGCTCAGGATCTTCATGTACCATGCTTGTTTCGTAAGGGAGGCCGCGCACTTTTGAAGCTTCTTCAAAAGCATGTTCATCTTCACTTGCTAGTTCATCAGTATCTTCATCACTGTCTACATTTGAGTCACATTTTTCGGTGACATTGACATTTGATTTTGCACTGATATCGGATGAAACACATGGGTCGAAAATCACATAATGAGACTGTGCAATTAATCCAAGATCAATCACAGGCATGTCATCGTTTCCAGTCTTTGGTCTCACAACTATTATTGTGTCAGATGTACTTGCGTGGATATTCACTGTCAAAATGTACATGTCAGCGATAGCTTGTAGTATGACATTGTCACCCCAAAGGTTTCCGTTTTCTAGTTCATTAAGATACCTGACCCATTGGACTTCTCTTTGTGAATCTCGATCTGCTATCTCATTGATCACCATGTCCTCTGCAGTGGGTTGTTCAGTGTCAGCGTTCGACAAATCTTGACTTACAATTCTTGCCCCTATGAAATCGATATAATCGTCTCGATTATGTTGCATGAAATCAGAAACCTGTGCTCGCAAGAGAGTTGGATTTGTATCAGTTATACCTAGCTGTTCAAGATGATACCAAATCGCATAAAACATGCAATTTCCATCTCCTGGCACATCAATAATGTTCATGTTACTTCGCCTTGCCATCATAGCTAGTTTCTCATAGTCATTTCGACTCGATTTTTTTATTTCAGACATAGATACAACTTCATAACTGTTGACGGCTGATATTTCTGGAACCGGTTCTTCATCATTCGCATCAGTTACTTTGATATGTCCATCATGTTCATCTTTTTCAACTGTTAACTTCTCATCCTTTTCACAGACTGCTTCAGTGTCCAAACTCATTGCTTGCCAAAGATCAAGATCATCTTTTGCACTGTCCTCAGCCCAATTGTCATTTATTTGTATCATGCTATAATGAGGGTTGTTTTGTTTTAACCATCTCAGTGCATTCATCAACACATCAGGTCGTACATGTTCATGTATGTAATGACTAGAATGCTTCAATTGTCTTTTGAGCTTCATGGGTAAGATTTGTGACTCTGATGGTAGCCTTGGCAAGAGCTGACACACTGCATCAAGTTTCGCGGGTACATTGACAGCTGGACCATGAATTCCATGTTGTTTTCCTCTAGGTAGTGCAACCATCTTCATAAATGGTATTCTCTGACACAGAAGTCTTATTTCGAGTGCGTTGAGGTCTTGTAATTCACGTGGTTGTTCCATCAATGATAAATTGTTGGCCTTTGCTTGTGCTGGTAGTTTCCCCCTCTTCAGTGTCAAATCACATGTTCTGCAAATCCATTCATTGCCATCATAAGACTTGAGACGAAATGCCAGGACTTCATTCAAAAGCGATTTGTTAGCTTTCTGGTACTTTTGTTCATTTAGACGAGTGACAGTCATCCTGAACAGTAATCGATGGCATGAAGAGCAAATATAGTTAGCAGAATCTTTGACCTTTGTGAGAAAATTTGAAACTACAGCTTTCTCTTCACTGTTTTGTTTGTCTCGGGTTACTTTTTGAATGCTCTTTTTCTTGTCAAGTCTTTGCCGCTTTTTTTCTGGTGTTTCATTTTCTTGTGACTTTTTCTGGATTTCAATTTTCTTGTCAAGTCTTTGCCGCTTTTGTTTCGGTGTTTCATTCTCTCGCGAGTCTCTCTGGATATTAGTTTGCTTGTCAAGTCTCTGCCGCTTCTGTTTCGGTGTCTCTTTCTCTCTTGACTCTAGCTGGATATTAATTTGCTTGTCGAGTCTCTGCCGTTTCTGTTTTGGTGTCTCTTTCTCTCTTGACTCTAGCTGGATATTAATTTGCTTGTCGAGTCTCTGCCGTTTCTGGTTTGGTGTCTCTTTCTCTCTGGATTCTAGCTGGATATTAATTTGCTTGTCGAGTCTCTGCCGTTTCTGGTTTGGTGTCTCTTTTTCTCTTGAATCTATCTGGATAACAATTTGCTCATCAAGTCTCTGTCGCTTCTCTTCAGGCGTTTCACTAATCCGTTTCTCTGATCTACTTCTTCTTTCTTTTTCAAGTCTGTTTTTGTGATGTTCTGTTGTTTCTTGTTCTCTGTGTGCTCTCATTCTTTCCTTTGCTTCTTTCCGTCGCTGTGCATCACTTTTGCGTTTACGCATTTTCCCGGTTGAAAATATAGCTCTATATTAAATGTATTGGTTCTAATATTCTTAATGACAAAAAAAATCAAATTGAGTTAAGTATGCAAACGTAGAAATGCAAACTCGAAAATCCACACTACAAATGTTCAATTCAGTATATTCCTTGTATGTATTTACTTGTTAGAGAAAACAACTATTTTTTTTTGTGGTTTTGTACTACTTTTCTGGTGCAATTTTATACTTCGAAGTGATTATAATTCAAAATGGTCAGTCCAAAATAGGCGTGCTCTACAGCGTTACTTCAAAAATGATAAATATTCAGGTCCGAGCACAATAATAAAGTTCACGAAATATCACTTTCCTATCCGTATCAATAGAAGCTTTTGAAGATGATTCAAGAAATAAACAATTCAAATTCCTGTTGTTATTCGTTGTTTACTCTCTCAGATATTATCAGCACAAACTATAAGTGAATGTAGTCAATCAATCACAGAATGAGTGAGATACAAATATTCAAATAATTCACAAATTATATACAAAACTCCCCAGCTACAATATTCATGGAACGTTATGATCGTAATATAAATCGGACAGAGTCTGACGAATGTTGGATGAATTTTTGACCAAGAATTTGAGTTTTAAAAATGTTCAAAGCTTCCTATATGTCTGAAGACTCCGTTTATTAAAATCAGAATGGATTCAGTTGTCCTATTGATCACTCACGAAACGTAAACACAAATTTTTATTGGCAAAAATACAATATCCTGTATAATATGACAGTCAACACAAATACACTAAATTATTTCCAGTATTCTGGTGTCCCTCTGATGCGTTGCAGATCACTTGTCTACAGCCAGCAGGCTATGCTCTTTGCACAGTTGTCTACTGCACTATACACTCAAATACAAACTAATATAGAACATATAATGAAAAACAACACAAGCTTATATCAATATTTCCACTTGATACAGAGATAACAAGGCTAGTTTATATTTATATATCTGTATTATTATCTGAGAATAAATAAAATTTATTTTATAAATTTTTTATTTTTTTTGGCATATATTTTATATCTTTATTTTGCCGATTTAGATACACCGTTGAATAATTCGAACAATTTTGTACTTGAATAATTCACACAATTTTATAAATTCAGACTTCCCAGATAACTATAAATTTGTAGTTCAATTCAAACTTGTCAACAGATTAAATGGAACAATCTTGGTGTCTGTATCACAAAAGAATTCAGATACCAAGCAAAAACTTCACTGCCAAGATTTGCAAAATATTTTGACACGAAAATTCAGTGAAGTTATAATTTTTCAAGATCAGAATTCGTTCAGTGGTGTTTTTACTGAACCAATTGCACACAACGTAGTGCTATGTAGAGATCAACCACTTCTGTGATAATGATACGAGAAATGAGACAATGAACAATGGTCAATGAGTGATCAATCAGCATGAAAAGATGGACTATTACAGGATGGACTATAACAGGATGAGTAAGACAGCACGGGTTTCCAAATTAAGGCAAGTGTTTCCAAATTAAGGCAAGTGTTTCCAAAGTAAGGCAAATGTTTCCAAAGTAAGGCAAGTGTTTCCAAAGTAAGGCAATTGTTTCCAAAGTAAGGCAAATGTTTCCAAAGTAAGGCAAGTGTTTCCAAAGTAAGGCAAATGTTTCCAAAGTAAGGCAAGTGTTTCCAAAGTTATGCAAGTAGTGTTTCCAAAGTGTTTCAGATTGAGTATCAGTATTTAATTCGTAGTTCAGCAGGACCTGAAAGACAAAAAAATACAACATTAAAGGAAAAATCATACATAATATGAACAAACTATTTGTGCAGGGCCTATTAAGTTTTGTAATGTATATGTGTTTTGCAAGGATTTATATTTGTGATCCATACAGAATACAACTTTACTATAGAATAAAATTTCACGTGAATTTGATTTAGTTTTTTTATGCTACCACAAAATCAAGAAATAACTGTCCTGCAAGAATAGTTTGTTCACAGTATAGTAACTCAATCAAACTTGTGTTCGAGATACTGCCAAAAAACTGAAAATACTGAGTTCCGTACACACATTTATAATTAGTTCTTAACTGTAGCAAGACTTTATTGTCCAAATATTTTCCTTAAAGGTAGGGTCTAACATGTAAGATTATTGCAGTATTGCACAGATGTTGTTCTCGATCGAATTGTCCTCGAGATATGCTGATTTCAGACTGATATCTGGTACCTTATTAACTATTATAAGAAGTGTTCATTGCGCGAACCATGTAGCAAGATGCTTTTATTTAGCTTTGCAAATTACAGTATATTTGAGTTGATGTATTTAACAAATCATTGGATAATAGAATCCCGGCAGCTGATTGGAAAATCAACCGTTGACAATGTTTCCGTCAAATTTAGCAGTGTCCCTAGCAATGGGGAACATTGTCCTGCCATGAAACATTGTTTAAAATATTGCCTACTGCAACTGGAAACTTCCAAATTTTCACGAGTTGAACTCTCTGATTTTTACCTCTTTCGCATGCTTGATATTGCACGAAACATGATCACTCGAAAAAATAAATTGACTTAAGCTGACTTTACTGAGCTGCAAACCTTCAAACCTGGTTCCAGACACTAACATGTGTATATCTCGAAAACTAATCTAGTTATGTAAAAGCCAAGCTGCTTCTCTGTAGCTCTATGTTATGGGACAATTATCCTACATGGTTGACACTACCTTTAACCTTTAACTGCCACAGGAGATTTTGGACAAATTAGGTACTAGAACAGTTATGTTTGTAGTATGGATCAGAAATACAATGATTATTATTCCTATATGCAAATTTTTAATTTATCTAAAATTGTATACAGTTTGATAAATACACTAATAGATCTGTCAAAAGTAAAACAAAATCTACAACGTGTAATGGTGGCTGTACTTTCCTAAAAAAAATTGAGTTAAAATTTCCAATTCATAGTGAAAGGGTCAACACATTTTTAACACCTACAGCAAGTGAGAAAACGGTATCTTTCGACAGCCGAACAATCTGCCTCCAGGACTGTAGTCGGACTGGGAAGAACCAGGACTGTAGTCAGACTGGAAGCTAAGGCTGGCTCCTGCAACAATGAAACAAGATATGCTTTCATCATCACCATAATAATTGGTTATAACTTAGTAAGGGTAACATGATACAATGATAATGGCACTTACTTATATGAACTTTATTGAAATTAAAATTGCTTAAACTGTCCAAGATTATGCTGAAAATGTTGACGGTGCTCCATACAAACATTTTATGATATTCACTCTATTGTAAGAAGATTTTTCGTGTGAACAATTCCCACAACACAGTTCTACTACAAACAATAAATTTGAGAAAGGTATCTTACAACAGAGAAACTGGAAATATGCTCACAGGACTGTAGTCGGACTGGGTGGACCAGGACTGTAGTCAGACAGCAGGCTAAGAGACTGGAACTCCTGCAACAATGAGACAAGTTATGTTTTCATCATCACTATTACCGGTTAACAACTGGTTTATAATGGTTATACCTTAGTACTGGATAACATAAAATTATAATCCTACTTACTTATACTTCATTAAAATTATACTTGGTCAGAATTGCTTAATGAGGTCACCATAAGAAACATGTATTATAACCATACACAATTGTTAATTTTAGGTTTCTATAAATGTGAGATGACAATGATAGCAAACAATTTAGAGAGTGCTTCAACAAGGCCAGTCAAGCAAGAACTCACGCGACACGCACGAAACAGCAGCAGAAAAACCTGGAAAAGTGACCTGAAAAAAGTGAATATATAAATTTATCTTATTCAAGTATTGTATTATTGTAGCAAAATTCTCAGGTATGCATATTTTCCAAGGAATAGGTCGTAGACAACACATGGGTGATATCCCCAAATGAATTCATTGCATTCACGACTGCATTATGATCATTCTAGTTATATCATAAAGTCACCATGTTTTCACCGTTATCAGGTGACAACATTCACCAAATGTCAGAGGTATGCGTGTTTGAGTATATGCGATATTATGGAATTATGAATTATGGTCTTTCAATCTACAGGCGACAACAAGGGGGGGAGGGGGGCATAAACTAATAGTGACTTGACCTTTCAAAAAAGTAAAATGGCTGCCACGCGCAGCTCGGTGATTCAAGGGCAACTAAACTTATACACGTAATGAAGGTACATGAAAGGAATCTTTTGAAAAAATATGATAACGGATCCCACAGCTTTCGAGAAAATGCCTGCCAAAGTCCAAAATTAGCCCAAGGGCTAGAAAGGTTACCGGAGAAATGAGCAGTGTTTAATTGCGCAACTGTTTCTAATATCAGCAAAAGTTGCTGTAATGTAGTGATTGAAGGTCAAATTCAAGGTCCTAATTGTTGGTGGCAATAGGTTGATACTCACGTCACAACTAGAATCCCCATATTTCATTTAAATGTGTGAATACTCAACCTCTAGTTTGAAGTATTCTATAAGTTATGGAAGGTGATTACAAATACATGTATCGAAGTGCTACAAGAAGGCAAGGCTGTTTAATAATTTATTTTCATCAAATAATCAATCAACATGGTGATGAATGAGCAAACAAGTAATTTGAGTGAAATAACTAATCATCAGTACATTGTATATTAGATGACTCAACACCTAAAAGAAAGTGATTCGAGTACAAAATAAGTGTGTTAACGTAAAAGTGGATGTGCACACTTTGACAGGGTATTGTACATAAATGCAGTTATATACCTTTCATGCAGAGAATATTCCACAAGTGCATGAATAAAATATATATGTATGGTACATGTACATGTTTGTCATAAACCCATAATCCTGAATGAGCAGATACCTTAATATAGGGCTTTGCCCTGTTGGTCGATGCACACTTCTCATGAATAAATATTCATTAAACTAATCCTGAATAATTGCAAAATGCACATATGTAGTTATGCAAGTACATGTAGAGTTTGCATATTGTAACCAAGAAAACCCACAGGTGCAAAAGATGATGCAAAACTTCATTTTACAACATGTATCAGGTGTGCTAATACATTCATATAATGCAATATACTGGTGAAAATTTGCATATTTCATGTATGTGTAAATTGCCATGCCTGCCGGATAATCAGTTAATGGTAGAACAATGCTAAAATAAGTTAATGATAATTGGTGAAAAAGTCTGCAGCAAGTCTATGTGCACATCACAGTTGTGTTTGATATTAACTCATTCATCTGGGTGTCAGGTTTCAGCATCATTATCAGTATTTCAGTTCGGTACATGTACAAGAATCGTATTGAGACGCAGGCATTCATAGCATGGCCATGCACTGTGGAGATGATGATATGAATATTGTGGACGCAAACGTTTATAGCCTGGCCACAGGAGTTATAATGATGTTGTGAACGCAAGCGTTTATAGCCTGGCCACTGACAACATGAATGATATTGTGCATGAAACCATTCAGCCTGACCATTCAAGAGGTGAAATTAACATATAATATTTCACAGTGATGAAGTGTAACACCCAGACAAATGAGCTCATATAAATCATACTATATTATTAAACATGTAGACGGCAGTGTTCAATATACTATGGAACATGTTCAATATAGCAGTGAACTTTACATTCACATTGCACATATCATTCATGAGAATAAATTGTATTTGAAATATTGTCTGAACTGTAAATATAGTTCATTGGTATATATTTGACCCTGTTCCTTTACCACATTTGTGTAAACCACAGTTTATATACGTGTACTACCATATGTCAATATAACTACAACTGCATTGGCCACCACCAAATTTACATGTACATGTACCATGTTATGCAATATTGAAAACACAATTAGTTTCAGTGACATTATCCCAGACATCCATATAATTTATACCAAGCAAGTTATTTGATGCTAAAAATAATGAGAAATATACATGTATGTTAAATAGTACATAGTTCAGAAGTATTTACAGCTCCTTACTTAAAAAAATTCGTTCAATCATTGCCGTTCAATCATTGCTCCAGGGGTCCACTACAGCTTAATTATACCAACTGATAAATCAGAAGATAACAACTTAATCCATTCCTTATTACATGGTTTCAATGATATTACATTCCAAGATAATATAAGTGTTTTCCAAGCAGTTCATGACTATATTTATTTAACGAAACGATTTACATAATTCACTTAACTTATCGCTGTATTGTTGCTCAGCCAAGTATGTTTAGAGCTTCAGAATATGTATTTGAAAACCCAAGTTATATTTGCTCGTTCCAGTGTTTTGTATGTAATCGTGATTTGTATATAGTTTCGCACTTGTTGTACATATGCACTGAGGAAACCCCCTAGTGGCATTGGCTGTGGAGAATCCTCACAAAATAAATAAAGTTAACACAAGCTCATAAATGTGAACAATAGACTTCTACATGTAGCAACAAAACATAAATAAAATCACTAATTTGATATATTTACAATATTAAATGATTGTGATGCTACAAATAAGGAGACGCTGAATAGTACACACTCCAGAAGTATTCACAGCTCAGAAATGTGAACAATATACATCTACATGTAGCAACAATACATAAATGAAATCACTGATCTGATATATTTACAATTTTGAATTATCGTTCTTCCAACACAAATGATTCAAACAAAATTAATAATTTATCACACACAAGCCAATAAAAATTCAAATAAGTCATAACAAGCAGCAATATCCAGTACCAAATTATGAAAAAAAATTTGAAGAAATAGTATACATGTTGAATAGTACATGAATATATACCCCAAAACTATGACCCCTCTTTCGAATATTAACATCATAGAAGATGCAAACAATATCAAGAATCATAGAAGATGCGAACAATATCAAGAATATGCACCCAGCAACAACACATGCTGGGTTGATACAATTACAATGATTGTTCTTCAAGAGATATAATTGGAATGAAATCAAGACATGTACTGATGTACCGGTACATATGGCATACAGCACCATATGTCAAAGTATTTTATAGTTATTAAGAACTATTAATCCCACCCACACCAGAGGGGTCATGCTGCTGTATAGCCTACCCACCCCAACGTGTCCACCCATTACGGGTGCCACCCATTACGGGTGGACATGTTTCCCATCATTTTGGAGGGGCCAGGCTGTACTCTATAAACCCCCATTACCCGTATGTGGCGCCTGAATCATATAAGTACATGTACTTTGAAGATTTCTATATTTCATTGATGCATGCAACTATTGCTTTGTGATCAGACCAAGGACATTCTAATGTAGTCGTTGATATAGAGTCCATGTTTGTGAATATTAAATCTAATGTTGAGCCATGATCTGTTGTTGGTGAATCCATTTTGCTGATACAATTGAAAGTATTGTTCATATATTGTCCTAGACCAGCATGTGACTTGTCACGATGATCAAAATTAAAATCTCCCATAATAACTAGATTGATTGTGGGGTCAACAATACGCAATAATTCTTTCGTCATTATACCTTTGAACATCTCAAATGAAAATGCAGGTGATCTGTATAAAAACACTATTTGAACAGGATTGGACAAGTCACCGGTTTTGATAAAAGTGAATTCCAATGACACAGAACTGAAGTGGCTGAAGATAAGAAAATGGTCAGAGTGCTTCTTTTGGACAAGAGAAAGCAAACCATGATGAGGTCTACATAGTGATGTGCTGTCTATTACTTCGTCATTTCTGAGAGGAATGAAATGATCGAAGTTATAACTAACATCTGGATCATTTTCAGTTAATCTGGATTCTGCAAATGAAACAACATCAGCATATATAAAATTCGCATCTGCCATTATATCTTGAAAATGAGCATGAACTGATCGTGCATTATGAAAGACGATCTTGAAGGTGTTTGTGTTCATCTGATACAGGGGTGTATAGCAGAGCTTAACAGCAGCATCTTGTCTTAGTCTCTCCAATTCTTTTGTAACAGCATCACACGTTGCTATTTTGTCTTCATTCAGTTCTAAGATATGGAGATTTGCAATATTCTGTGCTCTACTTAGTGCCACATAATGAATATGGTCTCTTCGAGTTGACCCCAAGTGAACAACAACCTTTGGCAATGTTTCTCCTTGAGCTTTGTGAACTGTTTTGGCTGCTGCAGACCTTAGAGGAAACTGTATTCGGACAGCATGTACATTTTTCCGCACAGTAAACTTTCGCTTAATGTCGAAAATTGGTGTCCATTCTGGTGAAATTTGGGGAGAATATAATGCTCGATATTTTCGTCTCTGATCTTTGCCAATTTTCTCGTTATCAAAGTGGACCCACAAAATACTTGGCCTTGTTGTGGTGTTCATCTTATATTTGATATGTTTCAGGACACAACCAGAGCCATTTGTTAGCCCATCATCAACAGATATATTTGCAACAACCTCATATCGTAATCCGGGTGACACTCTAAGAGGATTGTGTAAGCCTGCTGTCCTAGTTGGATCAGTAGTTACTGTCAGAATTATTTTTTCTTTGACATCATTTGCAAAATCACCTAAAATAGAATCTAAAGCAGGTATAGTCACTTTTTGGTTCAAACTTTTGTCAAAGAGAGAACTGTTGAATTTGTTCACCATTGCATTAGTTGTGAATAAATGAGGTAAGTCAAGTAATTTGGACTCGTCTTCTGGTTCGCATTGTCTTTCTTTTAGTGTGTCAATATCATTCTGAGTATGTTTACCTTCTCGCAAGCGATTCAGCAATAACGCAAACTGCTGGTCATCTTTCTGTCTCATGATCTCATCAAGTTCAAAAGCAGAGAAATACTCCTTCCACAGATTTGTTGCAAGTGGTCCATATCCAGAAGTCAAGTCTTTGAATATCCAACCATCACCTACAGGCTGTAACTGACACAAGTCACCAATTAGTATCATGTGGACTCCACCGAAGACCTTGGTATTTCCTTTGATTTGCTGCAATCTTAGGTTTATGAAATTAAGCATGTCATGGCCGACCATAGATACTTCATCAATGAAGACTACAGAAAGATTTCGATACTTTGTTCGAAGTGTTCAGCTTTTCCGTGTCTAGTGGTTTACAAACTTTATAACCTTGACTCACTGGTAGGAACAATGCGGAATGTATAGTTGTTCCACGGATACCGAAAGCAGCTTTACCAGTTGGAGCCAAGAGGAGTATTCGACAATCAAGTGGATTTTCACCTTCAGAAGAACAAAGGTAACGATGTAGTGTTTGATATAATGTATTGGTAACTACAGATTTTCCAACACCGGCGCCGCCAGTCAATATAACCCTTAATGGCTCTTCTTTGGTTTTTATCCAGTGGACAACGTGTAAAAAAAATTCTCTTTGTTTTCGATTGAGAGACCGGACTAATTGCAAATATACAGCTTGAGGAAGTCTATTGGGTACGGATATCTCATTGGCCACTGAACTTGATCCAATAGTATCACCTACAAAATCAGACTGCATTTGTGAGCATTGATTCGGGTCAAAATATATGTATTTTTGGCTTTCTGTTGAACCAATCTCTTCATCTAAGGCATTTTCTTCTTGGGCACCAGGTATGAGATTGTCATAGACTTCTTCGTCATGAAAGTTATGGGATTTTTCAGCAACCTCATCTAGTATTTCTGTGTAGTTTGCATAGTCTCGGTACTTTCGACCAATTGCTTGTTCAACTGCTTTTAAATGTGCCTCGTACGTGTCAAATGTTCCCAACAGATCTTTGTCTTCATTTCTCCATGGTAAGAACAGCATCAGCTTTTCCCGACAGTAATTTTCATAGTCTGACTTGCGGTTATAATTTACAAATCGAATGACCTTTGGTTTGGCTCTTTTTGTGAATAGTGTACCATTTGGCAATGCTAAAATGATATTCCCCTTTCTGTTGTTTTCATCATTTTCTTTGTTATCAAGTTCATTGTTATCATCATATATATCAGCTTCTTTGTCAACGGCAGGACCCTCATCCTGTGTGGCATTTTGTTTAGGTTTGGTAGCATTATACTGAACATTCAATTTCGATGCATAATCTGCAAGACACCAATTTTCTAATTGTCCAGGACGTTTACTATATCTGTCGATGATATTCTTTGTTTCAACATCTGTTGATTCTTCATCCAACTCTTCCAAATCAGTTTTACTTTTCAATAAAAAAATTCGGTCTGTGTGTTGGGATGTGTTTATGAATATTACATCTCTGGTACATTTTGAAAGTGGTAACTGTAAAACAAGATACACAGCTTCTTGAGCACAAACTTCTACACTTTTTAGAAAC
Organism: Terebella lapidaria; assembly: GCA_949152475.1. Taxonomy (NCBI): domain Eukaryota; kingdom Metazoa; phylum Annelida; class Polychaeta; order Terebellida; family Terebellidae; genus Terebella; species Terebella lapidaria. The sequence goes on along the minus strand of OX424567.1, from coordinate 31,995,257 downwards.
ATATTTCCAATGTGCCGAACACTTTCTTTTATGTCCATATTGCCTGCTCTGGTTTCTTTGCATGCTCGATCCAATAAAGCGCTCATTCCCTTCTGAGACTTGTTGATATAATTGACAATATACATCGCACATGCATAGGGATCTAGTATGAATTGCAGATCATGATTGGCCTTCCATGCTGATAGTAACTGTTTACAATAAGCATTTACCCTTATGTCACAAGGATCACGTTTCAAGTATATTTTAGCATCTGTTATGGAACTACGTATAGCTTTTATATACTGGGATTCTGTCATGTGGAGGTCACATAAGAATTCTTTAAATGATCTTTTGATACCATCTTTATTATCAACTAACATGGCTTGAATTCTTTTAAGCCTTTCAGCAATTGAATCAGTATCATCCGAATCTGAATCAGTGTGATCGCTGGTGTTTGTCGTGTTATCCACGGGCATCAATATCATAGTTCTTGGCATTGGTGGTATTGGATACCCAAACCGACATATAGCTTTACCATATTTCCTACATGTTTTGGAGTGCTTGTGCATTTGACCCTTGAATATTTGTTCAGAATCAGGGACTTTACTGGAGCATGATACATATTGGTCAATGAACTTCACGATTTCTGAGTTTTCACTTTCTCCAAAAACAGGTGCATTTTCTACCCAAATAAGCATGTGAATGTGAGGTGAGCCTCTCTGTTGAAATTCTACTCGATAAAAGTAATCTGTAATTTTCCCAATAGGAGTATGGTCACTTTTCAGGACTGAATTTATAAAAAGTGAAACCCGATTGTTAAAATATCTAGCACATGTAACAGGGTCTGATTGTAAGAGCCTTGTTCGTTCTGTCCAGTCCATTTCATCAATTTCAGCATTTGTATATTCTTTCTTGTCCACCAATTTTCCAATTATTTTAAGTAAATCTGGCCATTTTGTGTCTGCTGCAGAAAACGATGCAAACCATGTTGGCAAGCCAAGTTGTCGTATCATTGCAAACACATCCTTCTTTCTTTTTTCGAGGTATGCTGGGGAATTTCTAATGGATTTGAAAATGTAGAAGCCCTCATCTAAATTTACTAAATTTTTGAATGCATCTGGTCTCAATAAAGCACCGGCAGTCATTTGTTTAGAACCCATTTTGCATCTACGAACTGCAAGTCCTATTTTATCTTTAACTTGCTTCAACTGATTCTTTTTCATCTTGTAAAATAAATTGGGCACGGACATAGCTACTCTACGATCTTCGGAACGGAGCTCCCATTTACAAATGTCACTGTAATGCACAAGCCTTTCTCTTTCAGAATTATCAGGACGTTTCTGACCGCAAAAAATTGTTGGGAAAGCTAAATATTCAGAATTTTCATCTTGAAACATGGCAATGGGTGTCTGGTCTTCTCCAGGAGCAAATGTGTAGACTCTGTTATCATCAAATGCATCCCCATCATCTAGTAATGTGTCCATGTTACCCATGACTTGTTCTCGCTCGTCAAGTTCACTGAAATTGTCATCATCATCACTATTATAGCTATCTTGGGGAGGCTGTTCAGTATCTTCCTGTTCTGTCATATTGACATCATTTGATATATCACCTGCCAAACCAGTTAACTCCAATGTTTCAATATCATTGTCACTGGTTATTTTGTCAGTCCATTCGTCGTCAAGAGAGATATTCTGAGATTTGTATAAAGGACTAGTATCTAGGAGGTACTTTACAGCATTCAACACTTTTTGAGGGCGAATATTTTCTGTAAATACTGAGCTGGCAAAAGAAACTTTCTTTTTAAGTTGCACAGAAATTGTTTTACTTTCAGACAAATTTCTCGGCAGAGTACGTATAGTTGGTTCGATATCACAGGGAACATTGACAATATTACCACGGATCGACAGCTGACCACCTCTAGGTAATTCTCTGATTTGCATGAAAGGAATACGCAATGCAACGAGTCTTTCTTCGAGCGGGAAAAGGTCTAGTTCCTTTGGTTTCTCGGGAAACACCATGTTATTTGCCATAGAGAGTTTGGGAATTTTACCAGATTTTATAGATCCATAGCAAGTTTTACATATCCATTCTCCAGGATTGTCCCTTTGATCACAAAAATTTAAAATACATTTTTCAACAAGAATGTTGTCAGATGAAGACAATAAAATTCTGAACGATTTTTGAACAGCTTCTCTAAAACAAGTTTGACGACAACAACAACACACATAAACAGGACCCTCTGCTATCTTGACATGGAAGTTTTCAATGCAATCATCCAGGCTATTTCCGAATAATTTTCGTCTTTTGGAAGAATTTTCATGACACACGAAATCAGAGGACTTTCGTTTCTGTGATTTTCTCCTTCTGTCATTTCGTTGTTCAACTTTTTGGTTTGATTGATTGAGACGTTTTTGTTTTCTGACAACGCGTTCAGTTTCTTTGAAAAAATCACATTTTCTTTTTTGTTCTTTTTGCCACCTTTCTTTGGTTCGTTCCTTATCTCTGAACTCTTCATCTGTTCTGACTCTACGTTTCTGTGTCTTTTCTTTTTCTCTGAACATTTCGTCCATTCTAGATTTACGTTTCTGAGACCTTTCTTTGGTTCGTTCCTCATCTCTGAACTCTTCATCTGTTCTGACTCTACGTTTCTGTGTCTTTTCTTTTTCTCTGAACATTTGGTCCATTCTAGATTTACGTTTCTGAGACCTTTCTTTGGTTCGTTCCTCATCTCTGAACTCTTCATCTGTTCTGACTCTACGTTTCTGTGTCTTTTCTTTTTCTCTGAACATTTGGTCCATTCTAGATTTACGTTTCTGAGACCTTTCTTTGGCTCGTTCCCCATCTCTGAACTGTTCGTCTGTTCTCACTCTACGTTTTTGATATCTTTCACGTGATCGTTCCTCATCTCTAAACTGTTCGTCTGTTCTCACTCTACGTTTTTGATATCTTTCTCGTGATCGTTCCCCATCTCTGAACTGTTCGTCTGTTCTCACTCTACGTTTTTGATATCTTTCACGTGATCGTTCCTCATCTCTGAACTGTTCGTCTGTTCTCACTCTACGTTTTTGATATCTTTCACGTGATCGTTCCCCATCTCTGAAATCTTCATTCTGTCGATAATCGTTCCTCAAGTTCTTGAAGTAAAGCTTCCTTTTTTTGTCTTTTGTTGGGCCGATAGTTTTTTGTGGTTTGAAAAGTTTGGCCTTTTCAGCTTGGTCATCCATATAATTTCGCATTGATATATCAGTGACAGTTTTTAGTGTGTTAGCCTCTTCTGAATGAATTGCCACTGGTTGTATTTCAAATGGGAAATCTCTAGCGCTTGGAGAAGCCACATCTAGAAGGTGGGAACACAACATTTCCATGCTTCTAAATTTAAGCATTACTGCTTTGCCAGACTCGGTCAGTCGTCCATTACAATCTCTTGCATGAGAGTCAATTAACACATAATGTCTGCCAGATTTTGCTACTGCGACACAATTGCTCCCAATCATCAAGAGAACATACTTCGCTTGTACCAGACCATCAGCCACAGCATTTCGTAGACTAAAACCAAACTCGTGAGGAAATTCTGGACCGCCACAAATACCACTTATACGATCCAACAACGTCAGCTTAAAGTGCAAATTCCACATATCAAACTCGCCTGGCAATTCTTCAAAATTTAAATAGACATTTGTGAGTTTTTCTCGAAGCGCTAAATCCTCAATAACCTTTCTGTAGATGTAATCTCCCTTTTTGAGAACATCATTCATTTCACAACATGTTAACATCTTTGAATTGTTGGTCTGTAATTTGCACAATGCAGCGAGAGAATTACATGTACATTGTCTACCGCGACTTACTTCGGGGAAATTTACATCACCTTGATGGAATGAGCCACTAACACTTTGTTGATGATATTTCACAACTCTAGGTTTGGCTTTTACAGTGCTGGATGTTCTAACTGGCACAAAATTATCTGACAGTTGTCGAGAAGCATTCGTACTGCCAGAAGTTGAAGGCTCATCTTGAGTGTTATTCTGAAAATTTGGCCAGCACTTTGTCCGATTTTCATGGATAGATTTGTTTGTGCAAGAGGTATTCGAGATTTGAGATTCAGATTCGACGTTTTGGTATTGAAGTCGTTTTTGTCGATATAGTGGTTGTTTTTTCACGAGGTTACCCTCCTCACTGAATGGTTGTTTTTTCACGAGGTTACCCTCCTCATTGAATGGTTGTTTTTTCACGAGGTTACCCTCCTCTTGAGGTTTTGAATCCTCTCGTGGTTCTTTGTGCACGAGGTCACCACCCTCGAGTTTGTTGACGGGGTAACTGTCCCCGGGGGCTCCCTTAGCACCCACACCTGGAGCGTCATCCTCGTCTGGTCGTGGTGAACACTCCCCCAGGCCCCTCGCCTCGTCGATTGCCCTCAAGTTCTGCAAAAGAAGAGATACATTAAAAAAGAAAATTAAAAAAGGAAAAATACATTATCATTTACTTTAATATGGTAACAGTTGATTTTACTCATACAATGCATCTTACTACAGAATGGATTCCTGTAACAATATGTCATTCTAGTCTGTACATAGGTTCATTTTAAGACCGAATTATCATGATAATATAAATCAATATGCATTAAGGCTTGAAAACTATTAACCACATTGCATAGTGCATTCCGCAAATATTCAAACATGATTGAAGACTGTGATTGTTGTGGTACAAACCTTCGCCAACCTGGCACTTCTTTTCAAAGCACTTGCTTTCTTCTTTCCCATGACGATGGAATTTAGAATCTGCAAAAAAACAGAAATGAAGCTGAACTTTGCAAAATTTTCAGTCAGGTTAAAGTTTGCAAACTGAGTTGGATGGTACCAGGTAGCCCCAACAATTCAGCTCTTCAGTCATACACGTTATACTTATTTTAGAAAGCCATAATTGGAATCAGATCGAACTTTTCATTAAGTTACTGTAAAACGACTAATATTGGCAGACAATTTATTTGGTGGTAGGGGAAAAACCGCCAAGTTAAATCGTCCTCCAAATTAACTAGATATATTAAGCAGTACATGTGGTTTTGAAACTGCCAAATTGAATCTCCGGCAAATAAGGGTCTCCAAAACTGCATTTCAAGATAACAGAATTGGAGCCAGATCAAACTTCTCACCATAAATCACATTTCAACTAACAATATGTGCTAAACTTGGATTCAACTTGAAATTACAACAAAAACCTGACCAAAACTGCATTTCAAGATGATAAAATATACGCTGAATCAGAATTTCCATCAAAAGTTTTATTTTCACTCCAAAAATGTACCAAATTTGTTTTGAAGTCTAAATTCCAACCAACCAAATAAATGTTGACCAAAACACTCTTAAAGATGATGAGATTGGAGCCAGACCAAAGTTTCCCCAAAACGTCTATTTTTGCTCCAATATGTTTCGAATTCGGTTGTGAAATTCTAACTGCAAGTTAACCAAAACTGTATTTAAATTGATTGAAGCTGGATCAGAATTTTCACTGTAACTTCTATTTTTTACTCAAAATATGTGCAGACTTCAAAGTTGAAATCAGTATAAAAGGTTCACAGCATGTTGTAAGTAGACAAATTAATGTCAGTTATCTGGGGAACTACAGCCATGAAATCACTACTGATTATAACCTTTTCCTCAGTGAACACAATAATGTATGTTAATGGCTTTAACTATTGTTATTATAAGTCATAAGTAGTTTATTCACCCAACATAAACATATTTACATGGGTGGGAAAATGAAACCACAAGGCTTATTTTTGCCCTAAAATATTGACATAATTAAAATATATACATGGAGATTTCAAACCTAAACATCATAGAACAACACACAATTTTGTAATAATTGACATGAAAAACAGGTATGTGATATTTTGACAAGTGATCAGATGGTTTTTCAGTTTTGATTTGAAAGCATATAGTGTTCTACTACCTCTGATATTACTTGGAATGTTATTCCAGATCTTTGGACCATGTATTTTCACATTGAAAGAAGATATTAAAGATCTACACTCATTTGACCTATAGTTGCTTTTTGTCTTGTATTGTACACGTGATTGAAGTCATTTCTTGAAGAAAATGCAGAATAAAACATTGGCAGTTTATTCTGACTAAACTTGAACATAAGTATGCCCGTAAAATATGAATACAACAAATCAAACTTTAAAATCCTACATTTAAGAAATATGTTGTTTGTATGCGCCCTGTATTCAGAAAAAGTTATTAGTTGAACAATTTTCTTCTGTAGCAATAAAATTGAGTTGGTATTTCTATTGTATGAACGACCCCATACAACGATACAATATGATAAATATGGTAAGACCAAGGCATTGTATATAGTTATAAGTGTATCTGTAAATAGATTGTGCCTCGACTTGTACAAAATACCGATGCTTTTGGAAACTTTAGCTCTGAAATGGGAATCCCAGTTCAATTTGTCGTCTATCATGACGCCTAAAAATTTTGTTTCATGGGTTATTTCTATTCGATTATCATGATAAACATGTCCTTATTGTTTCGAAAGAGTCGACTTTTAGGTGAAAATACCATACATTTAGTTTTACTCACATTCAATGAAAGCTTATTCACCTTGAACCATTCATCAATTTTTATGAACTCGCGATTCATGACATTGATGTCATCATCGAGTGTAGTATTTGAGGAGAATCTATTCGTATCATCAGCGTACAAGATCATATACAAGAGATCTTATACAAGAGTTAATTGGACTCAATAATGGAATTAACTGGCCAAATTGATAACTTATTGCGTAATACCAACGATGAACCATATAATCATTACTGCACACATTTTTCTCATTGATTTTTCTCAATAATAAATGTTCCTCACTTTAACTATTATTGTGCTCAATAGTGAGACTTAACTAGCAATATTAATGTTAACTCGATCGGTACCAGTAATATCAACATTACTAAACCTCTACTGGACAGAACCTTTTCCTCGGTGAGCCAAATAATAAATGTCCCTTGCCTTAACTTGTTTTATTATGTTCAATAATAGACTTAACCATGTTAACTTATTCAGTGATACCAATGGTACTACAGCCATCTACTGCTGAGTCTGCTGCACAAACAATTTTGAGCACAATAATGAATGTTCCTCACCTCAACTAGTTTTATTGCACTCAGTAAATGAATGTTACTAGCAAAATTCTTGTTAACTTGTTTAGTATTATAAAGGTTACTAATGCCACAAAATCTTCACTGAATACTATCATGTTGTTGAGCCCCATACAAAATGCTCCTCACCTAAGCTATTTTTATTGTGCTCTGTACTAGCAAAATTAAAGCAACTGCCTTCAATAAGAGACAATATTTTTTTTTTCATATTAAACATGTCAAAATAAATTGCAGTTGCTTTGACGCTGCAGTTGCTCGAACTTATTTAGCAGTATAAATGTTACTACAACCATAGAATCTCTACTGATCAAAACTTTTACCTTGTTGAGACAATTAATAAATATGCCTCGCCTAAACTATTTCTATTGTGCTCAGTAATACACTAACTAGCAAAATTAATGTTAACTTAGTCAGTAAAATTTATCTACAGCTGGGCACCATAACTGATGTTTCTTGCCTCAACAATTTTTTTTGTGCTCAGTAATAGACTTAACTGATGAAACTAATGTTAACTTATTATTCAGTAATATTTTTCTGTTTTCACCAAGACAAGTTCTCTATTCTGATCAAGAATCCTGTGCTATTAGCTTCCACAGTACAAGCTACATGTATAGGGATGATCAGAGATGTTGAAATGAATATTTCGATTTTCTGTAAAAATTTAGACTATTAACATATTAATATTCATATGATATTTCTGAAAAAAAACTGATTGGTTTCATGTGCCAGAACTTCCCAACAAGGTTTCTGAATATTACTAGTATCGAGATTCGTTGAAAACTGCTTCTGTAGAGCATTCACAAGCCATCGTGTCTCAACAGGTTTATTCCGACAAAAAATGTGTCCCCAAATGACCAATTCAGTTGCCATGGTAACCAAAAACAATTGGTGTTGTGGTCTTACCAAAAAAATAATGGTACCTGCCAAAAATGATGGTGATCGGGTGAGAATTGCGGTCTGTAGCGCGTTCACAAGAATATCTCTACAAACTCAGATGACATCGTGGACGACGACTGCAAACCATAGTACTCCCCAAACTTTGTTCGGGGGATACAAATATACAACAATCTGGTATTCCACAAGTTTATTGAGAAAAGTACAAGAAGCAGGACATATATGTGACGACACTGAAACATTTGTTAACTTTCCATCAAACCAGAGATGTTTTACAAATATAACAAAGCATAACGAGAATAGTTTTAAAAAAATACGGTGGGAATCTCTAATCATATGAACATGATCAATCTTGTTGGATGTGTCACGATTGACAAGCGTGATCAAAGAATTTCCCAACCGGAAGAAGAGAGTGAAAACAGATAGGGAAACCCTAATAAACTGCAAGGTTTTTTCTGAGTATATCACTCTTTGAAATAACCACAAAAACTCAATACATGCGACTTGGATAGACTGGTGTGCATGATCATCAAATCCATTATCCACAGCAGTATTAAAAAGTTTGACTGAGGCACAATTTATTTGGCGGATTTGGCTGTAGAGTAGAAACCGAAAAACCAATTGATGTAATCTACAGTTGGTAATTCGATACGAGTACTCGGTTGTGAGTCAAGTCACAAACCTGAGTACTTGGATTACAAATCTGTATGCCTACTTGTGCTAACCCTACGAGCCATCTGTTCAAATTCGCTGCATTCCAAAATTCGCCAACTGAGCATTATTATCAGAGCTCAGGAGCTTGGTTTGTGGAAAACAAACTGCTGGTACAAAAATTGGATATCAGAGTCTCGACAGATGATAAAATTGTTTTGTTATATTTGCATTACGAAGCTAGAAAAGCACTGTTGGCGAATTTTGGAATGCAGTGAATTTAGGACGGATGGCTCGTAGTCTTTCTAAAAAAAAGTTATATTTTTCCCCAGTAAAAGTGCTAGTAATATTAAACTTGATTGCCAAATTGGCATTCCTACGTGTTTATTATGTCGATTGGATCATACAGGGATTGAAAGCATGCTTTCAAATAGATCTATCCATTGTGAGAACTCAAAATCCGGGTTCAGCGAATTTTCGAATTTTACGATGTACATTTCTGGCAGCTGATCATAGAACGGACATTATTTTGACCTATTATCGCCCACTCATCTATCCTCAAATCGGACATCTGCCACGATTTAAAGAATAAAGTCAACCAATTTCACGTGATAATTGTGTTCAATAATGCCGTTATCAATCCACCTTATCCAGCATGTAAACATTCGTAACTGAAAGTGGAAGAAACGTCTTCCACATTTCATGTTTCCGCGTGTGGTGTCGAATGGTTGCACGGGTCCATGCATCAACAAATCACCATCATAATAAATTTCACGCGCCCACAATCGTTATTATGCATATATGTGATACGCAAAGGTCTATCCTGTTATATGTTGTTCTTATCCTTCGGTTCTATTTAATAATGGGGTCGATTCCCCACGATTTTAAATAAATGTTGTAATCAATTGTTCCATACCGTCGTGTAAAGACAGGAAATCTGGCTTTGCACACGACCCTTTTGCGCACGACCCTTTTGCACATGCGCATTGAATACCACCCCCACGTGTGTTTGTTTACAAACGTCACATCCTTTCTATGTAAATAAATATAACCACGTGGTCTGTATGACAAACGTGTAGATGCCTGTCTGCAGATTGAATGAATCATACGGTTATTCCATATTTCTTCAAAGAGAACAGACTCGATGCTGAAACTAGAGCAAGTTAAATTACTGAATAGATTTGGAGAAGAATACCAAAAAGACATTTGGGCTACAGCATTTCTGTAGGGCTTTTGGGCCTACATTCCAGGTCTTTTTAGTGAGTCATTGCAATGCATTATTTCTTCATACATGTAGATAACTCGAATAGTCCTAAACCATGTAAACACTGGAAAATATGTCATGCACGTCTGAAATGTCAGAAAGTGCCATTTTGGGCCTATATTTCAGGTCTATTGAGCAATTCAAGGCCCTCTCTCCATACACAACCTGGACAGTCCTAAATGTCAGCCACACGTGAAATTAGACAGAAAGATAGATTTCAAGAAAAGTGCCAAAAGGTGCAATTTAGGACATTTTGGGCCTACATTTTGGGCCTTTCGAACAATTCAAGGTCCTCGTTCCCCATTCACAACTTACACAATTCTAAATGTCATCCACATGTAAAATTAAAGAGAAAGTTTCTGAATAAATTTCGAGCGAAAAAAGTGCCGGAAGAGTGAAATTTTGGTCATTTTGCGTATTTTTGGCCCATATTTCAGGCCTTTTGAGCTTTTTAGGGCCTACCATCTATGTATCCATGCTAAACAGTCCTGAATGCCATCCACACATGAAATTAGAGACCTATGGAATATTTACCAAGCAAAGTGCCAAAAGATGCAATTTGGACCATTTTGGGCCTTTTCGGCCTACGTTTTGTGCACAATTGATTCCTAAGCTGTAAAATCGATAATAAGTAAGATATTAGCCATTTTGTCCTCTGACACTGAAAATGGGGTCAAATTCAATGTCATCAGAATATTTGGCGTATATCATTCCCTGTATATGTCCATAAATGATTCCATAGCTTCAAAGTGGATAAGAAGCGAGATATTAGCAATTTTGTCCTGTGTCCTTGAAAATTAGGTCAAAGGTCATATTCAAGGTCACAAGAATATTCATCGTATATCCTTTCCTATATGGCCAGAATTGATTTATATTCTCTAAACTCACTATTGAGTTTTTTTGTCAAAAATTGAGTGAGATATTAAGCAAAAAGGATCCCATTATAAAGCATAGGACAATTTCACATGAGAAAGTCCCATTTGGGCCAAAATGGCCCAATTCGAGCGATTCAAGGGCAACGAGAATTATACCCGTCACAGGGATAGATGCGAGGAGTGTTATGCATCAAAAAGAGAAATAGTTACTGAACAGAGTTTGAGAAAGTGGCCGCCATAGTCTAAAATCAGGCGTTTTTTGTCAAAAATGGCTGCCATTTAAAAAAATTAGGTCAAAGGTCAAATTGAAGGTCACAAGAATATTCAGCATGCATTTTTTTACATCAATCATTTCCCATATGTTCAAAATTGATTGCTAGTCTCTAAACTCAATATTTAGTGAGAAATAACACATAATGTCATTGTGTCCCATTATAAAGCACAGAAGAATTTAACATGGCAAAGTGCCATTTGGGGCAAGTTTGGGCTAAAATGGCCCACTTCGAGCGATTCAAAGGCAACGAAACTTATACACATCATAGAGGTATATATGAGGAGTGTTATGCATCAATAAGAAAAAAAGTTACTGAACAGGTTTTGAGAAAATGACTGCCAAAGTCAAAAATCAGGCATTTTTTGTCGAAAATGGCCGCCATTTTGAAAAAAAATTGAAAATCAGAAAACTAAAAAAAACCTTTCCTGGAAATATTTTTAGGTATTTTTATGCAAAATTTCAGAAATATTCCATCGTAAACTTTGAAGATAAAAATGTGAACGGACGGACGGATGAATAATAATTGATTCCTACACTGTAAAGTCAATAATAAGCGAGATATTAGCCATTTTGTGCTCTGACCTTGAAACTGAGGTCGGAAGTCAAATTCAAGGTCACGAGAATATTCAGCATATATCATTTCCTATATGTCCACAATTGATCCCTAAGCTGTAAAATCGATAATAAGTGAGATATTAGCCATTTTGTCCTGTGACTTTGAAAATGAGGTCAAAGGTCAAATTCAAGGTCATGACAATAATCTGCATATATCATTTCCTATAAGTTCATAATTGATTCCTACACTGTAAAGTCAATAATAAGCGAGATATTAGCTATTTTGTGCTCTGACCTTGAAACTGAGGTCAGAAGTCAAATTCAAGGTCACAAGAATATTCAGCACATATCATTTCCTATATGTCCACAATTGATCCCTAAGCTGTGAAATCGATAATAAGTGAGATATTAGCCATTTTGTGGTGACCTTGAAAATGAGGTCGAAGGTCAAATTCAAGGTCATCAGAATATTCGGCATATATCATTTCCTATATATCCACAATAGATTCCTAAGTTGTAAAGTCAATAATAAGCAAGATATTAGACATTTTGTGCTCTGACCTTGAAACCGAGGTCAGAGGTCAAATTCAAGACCCTGAGAATATTCAGCATATATCATTTCCTATATGTCCACAATTGATTCCTAGTCTCTAATCTCAATATTAAGTGAGATATTAGGCTTAATGTGTCCCATTATAAAGCATAGGAGAATTTAACATGGGAAAGTCCCATTTGGGCCGAGTTTGGGCCCAAAATGGCCCACTTCGAGCGATTCAAGGGCAACTAAATTTATACATGTCACAAGAGTACATATGAGGAGTGTTATGCATTGATAAGAAAAAAAGTTACTGAACAAATTCTGAGAAAAACGACTGTCATAGTCCAAAATTGGCCATTTTTCGACGAAAATGGCCCTCTGACCTTGAAACCGAGGTCAGAGGTCAAATTCAAGGTCACCAGAATATTCAGGATATATCATTTCCTATATCTCTACAATTGATCCCTAGTCTCTAATCTCAATATTAAGTGAGATATTAGGCTTAATGTGTCCCATTATAAAGCATAGGAGAATTTAACATGGGAAAGTCCCATTTGGGCTGAGTTTGGGCCCAAAATGGCCCATTTCAAGCGATTCAAGGGCAACGAAATTCATACATGTCACAGGGGTACCTATGAGGAGTGTTATGCATCAATAAGAAAAAAAGTTACTGAACAGATTTTGAGAAAACGACCGTCAAAGTCCAAAATTGGCCATTTTTCGACGAAAACGGCCGCCATTTTGAAAAAAATGCGAAAATCAGAAAACTAAAAAAATCTTTCCTGGAAATATTTTTAGGTATTTTTGTGCAAAATTTCAGAAATATTCCATCATAAACTTTAAAGATAAAAATGTGAACGGACGGACGGACGGACGGACGACGGACGCCGGACGCAACGCCATGGCAATAGGTTATCGGACCAAAGGTCCGGTAACCTAAAAATAGGAAAACAAAAACAAAAAATTAGCCCAAGGGCTAAGAAAGGTTACCGGACAATATATATTTTAGATATTAGTATTTTGTCCCGTGACCTTTAAAAATTAGCCCAAGGGCTAAGAAAGGTTACCGGACAATGTATATTTTAGATATTGGCCTTTTGTCCCATAACCTTGGAAATAAGGTAGTTGGTCAATTTGAGGTCATGAGAACATTCTGCCCATATCATTTCTAGCATGTCCACAAATGATTCCTAAGCTGTAAAGTCGATATTAATTAAGATATTAGCCATTTTGTGTTTTGACCTTGAAAATGAGGTCAAAGGTCAAGTTCAAGGTCATGAGAATATTCAGCATATATCATTTCTAATATGTACGCAATTGAATCCTAAGCTGTAAAGTCCCTAACAAGTGGGATATTAACTTTTTTTGTTCTCTGCCCTTGAAAATGAGGTCAAGGTCAAATTCAAGGTCACCAAAATATTCAGCATATATCATTCCCCATATGTCCACTATGGATTCCTAAGCTGTAGAGTCGAAAATGAGCGAGATATTACCAATTTTGTTCTCTGACCTTGAAAACTAGACGCTTCCGGTCGCCTACGACCGCTTGGGTGTATCCCCCGTAGCCCTATCATCTCTGTTGCCCCAAATATATCGCTGTCAATTGTGAAAAACTAGAGTAAGGGCTAAAAAAGATTACCAGAGAAATGTTAAATCTCAAGTCACAACTGTTTTCTTTTCCCCACCAAAATTGCTGCACTGATTTTCCGAGGTTATTGAAGGTCGAATTCAAAATCACCACTGAAATCTCTTTATATGAATTTCCATTCGACATGTTTGATAAAATAACGAAAATACAGATAGATCAATCTTTTCACCTATTTATATTTCAACTCAGAATATTTTACAAACTTGGTTCCAAGTTGAAATTCAAAGTAAAATTTGACCAAAAATGCATTTCAAGATGACAAAATTGGAGCTAGATTGAACTTCTCACCATAAGTTATATTTCGATCCATAATACATGTATGTGCCAAACATGGTTTCAAGTTGAAATTCAAAGTAAAAGGTAATCAAAACTGCATTTCAAGATGACAAAATTGGAGCCAGATCAAACTTTTCGTCATGAGCTATATTTTAACTCATAATACCTGCCCAACTTGATTTCAAGTTGAAATTCAAACTAAAAGTTTACCAAAACTGCATTTTAAGATGACGAAATTGGACCCAGATCAAACTTTTCGCCATGAGTTATATTTCAACTCATAATATGTGCCAAACTTGGTATTAAGTTGAAATTCAATGTAAAAGTTGACCAAAACTGCATTTCAAGATGACGAAATTGGAGCCAGATAGAACTTTTCGTCATAAGTTATATTTTAACTCATAATATGTGCCAAACTTGGTTTCAAGTTGAAATTCAAGCTAAAAGTTTACCAAAACTGCATTTCAAGATGAAGAAATTGGAGCCAGATCGAACTTTCCATCATAAGTTATATTTTAACTCATAATATGTGCCAAACTTGGTTTCAAGTTGAAATTCAAACTAAAAATTGACCAAAACTGCATTTCAAGATGACGAAAATGGAGCCAAATCGAACTTTTCACCATAAGTTATATTTCGACTCATAATATGTGCCAAACATGCTTTCAAGTTGAAATTCAAAGTAAAAGTTGACCAAAACTGCATTTCAAGATGACAAAATTGGAGCCAGATCGAATTTTTCACCATAAGTTATATTTTAACTCATAATTTGAGCCAAACATGGTCTCAAGTTGAAATTCAAAGTAAAAGTTGATCAATGTTTTCATAAAAAGCTATTGTGATCAATAATAGACTTAACTAGCAAAACAATAATGTTGACTTATTTGGTCACAGCCATAAAATCTCTACTGGACAAAGCCTTCACCTTGTTGAGCCCAATAATAAATATTTCTTGTCTTAACTATTTTCATTGTCGTCACTTATAGACTTAACATGTAAAAATAAAGTTAACTTATTCGGTTACACCCAGAAATTTCTACCGGACAAAACCTTAACCTTGTTGAGCTCAATAATAATTGTTTCTCATCTTAACTATTTTTATTGAGGTCAATAATAGACTTAACTAGCAAAAAAAATGTTAACTTATTTGGTTACAGACATAAAATGTCTACTGGACAGAATCTTTACCTTGTTGAGCCCAATGATAAATATTTCTTGTCTTAACTATTTTTATTGTAGTCAATAATAGACTAAACTAGTAAAAATAATGTTAACTTATTCAGTACACCCATGAAATCTGTACTGGACATACTTTCACCTTGTTGAGCTTAATAATAAATATTTCTCATCTTAACTATTTTTATTGTGGTCAATAATAGACTTAACTATTTTTATTGTGGTCAATAATAGACTTAACTAGTGAAAATAATGTTAACTTATTCAGTTACACCAATGAAATTTGTACTGGACAAAACATTTACCTTGTTGAGGTTAATAATAAATATTTCTTGTCTTAACTATTTTTATTGTGGTCAATAATAGACTTAACTATTAAAAATAATGTTAACTTATTCAGTTACACCCATGAAATTTGTACTGGACAAAACCTTTACCTTGTTGAGCTTAATAATAAACGTTTCTCGTCTTAACTATTTTTATTGTGGACAATAATAGACTTAACTAATAGAACTAATGTTAACTTATTCAGTAATATTGTCCTGTTTTCACTGGAAACTTCAGTTCTCCATTCTGAACAAGAAACCAGTGTCATTACCTTCCACTGTACAGGCTATTGGAATGATCGTACATGTCAAAATGGATATTTCAAAATTCTGTAATAAGTTAGGCTGTTAACATATTAATATGTATATGATCATTCTAAAAAATGATTGGTTTCGTGTGACAGCCCTTCCCAACAACACTTCCAAATATTATCTAGATTCGTCAAAAATTGCCATCTGTAGAGCGTTCACAAGCCATGTGTCTCAAACAGGCTGTTTTCAATGCAAAATGTGTCCCCAAACGACCAATTCAGTTGCCACGGCAACCAAAATCGATTGGTGTCGGGATCTTACCATAATATATGTGCCTACGAAAAATAATGGTGATCGGGTGAGAATTGCGGCCTATAGCGCGTTCACAAGCCATGTGTCTCAAACAGGCTGTTTTCAATGCAAAATGTGTCCCCAAACGACCAATTCAGTTGCCACGGCAACCAAAATCGATTGGTGTCGGGATCTTACCATTACATATGTGCCTGCAAAAAATAATGGTGATCGGATGAGAATTGCGGCCTGTAGCGCGTTCACAAGAAAATCTCTGCGGACGCGGACACGGACGCGGACGCGGACGCGGACGCGGACGCGGACGCGGACGCGGGCGCGGACGCGGACGCGGACGACGAAGCCAAATCCAAAGTATCCGCCGAACTTTGTTCGGGGGATACAATAAGGTCAAAGGTCAAATTCAAGGTCACCAGAATATTCAACATTATATCATTTCCTATGGGTCCACAATTGATTCCTAAGCTGTAAAGTCAATAATAAGCGAGATATCAGCCATTTTGTGCTCTGACCTTGAAAATGAGGTCAGAGGTCAATTCAAGATCATGAGAATATTTCCTATATGTGCACAATTGATTCCTAATCTGTAAAGTCAATAATAAGCGAGATATTGGCCATTTTGTACTATGACCTTGAAAATAAGGTCAAAGGTCAAATTCAAGGTCATCAGAATATTCAGAGTATATCATTTCCTATATGTCCACAATTGATTCCTAAGCTGTAAAGTTGATAATAAGCGAGATATTGGCCATTTTGTAGTATGACCTTGAAAATAAGGTCAAAGGTCAAATTCAGGGCATCAGAATATTTGGCGAATATCATTTCCTATATGTCCACAATTGATTCCTAAGCTGTTAAATCGATAATAAGAGAGATATTGGCCATTTTGTACTATGACCTTGAAAATAAGGTCAAAGGGCAAATTCAAGGTCATCAGAATATTCGGAGTATATCATTTCCTATATGTCCACAATTGATTCCTAAGCTGGTAAATCGATAATAAGAGAGATATTGGCCATTTTGTACTATGACCTTGAAAATAAGGTCAAAGGGCAAATTCAAGGTCATCAGAATATTCGGAGTATATCATTTCCTATATGTCCACAATTGATTCCTAAGCTGTAAAGTCGTTAAGAATCAAGATATTAGCCATTTTGTCCTGTGACCTAGAAAATGAGGTCAAAGGTCAAATTCGAGGTCATCAGAATATTCGGCATATATCATTTCCTACATGTCCACAATTGATTCCTAAGCGTTAAAGTCAATAATAAGCAAGATATTAGCCATTTTGTGCTCTGACCTTCAAACTGAGGTCAGAGGTCAAATTCAAGGTTACGACAATATTCAGCATATATCATTTCCTATATGTCCACAATTGATTCCTAAGCTGTAAAATTGATAATAAGTGAGATATTAGCCATTTTGTCCTGTGACCTTGAAAATGAGGTCAGAGGTCAAATTCAAGGTCATCAGAATATTCAGCATATTTCATTTCCTATATGTCCACAATTGATCCCTAAGCTGTAAAGTCGATAATAAGTGAGATGTTAGACATTTTGTCCTGTGACCTTGAAAATGAGGTCGAAGGTCAAATTCAAGGTCATCAGAATATTCGGCATTTATCATTTTCTATATGTCCACAATTGATTCCTAGTCTCTAATCTCAATATTAAGTGAGATATTAGGCTTAATGTGTCTCATTATAAAGCATAGGAGAATTTAACATGGGAAAGTCCCATTTGGGCCGAGTTTGGGCCCAAAATGCGCACTTCGAACGATTCAAGGGCAACGAAATTTATACATGTCACAGGAGTACATTTGAGGAGTGTTATGCATCAATAAGAAAAAAAGTTACTGAACAGATTTTGAGAAAACGATCGCCAAAGTCCAAAATTGGCAATTTTTCGACGAAAACGGCCGTTCTGACCTTGAAACCGAGGTCAGAGGTCAAATTCAAGGTCACGAGAATATTCAGCATATATCATTTCCTATATGTCCACAATTGATTCCTAGTCTCTAATCTCAATATTAAGTGAGATATTAGGCTTAATGTGTCCCATTATGAAGCATAGGAGAGTTTAACATGGGAAAGTCCCATCTGGGCCGAGTTTGGCCCAAAATGGCCCACTTCGAACGATTCAAGCGCAACGAAACTAATACACATCACAGGAGTACATATGAGGAGTGTTATGTATCAAAAAGAAAAAAAGTTACTGAACAGATTTTGAGAAAATGGCCGCCAAAGTCCAAAATCAGGCATTTTTCGTCGAAAATGGCCGCCATTTTGAAAAAAATGCGGAAATCAGAAAACTAAAAAAAACCTTTCCTGGGAATATTTTTAGGTATTTTTGTGCAAAATTTCAGAAAGATCGGACCGTATACTTTAAAGATAAAAATGTGAACGGACGGACGACGGACGGACGGACGGACGGACGGACGACGGACGACGGACGCAACGCCATGCCAATAGGTTATCGGACCATAGGTCCGGTAACCTAAAAACGTCATTGGTCAATTCAAGGACACGATAATATTCGGCATATGTCATTTCTAGTATGTCCACAATTAATTCCTAAGCTGTGAAGTCAATAATAAGCGAGATATTAGCCATTATGTCCTGTGACCTTGAAAATGAGGTCAAAGGTCGAATTCAAGGTCATAGCAATATTCAGCATATATCATTTCCTATATGTTCATAATTGATTCCTAAGCTGTAAAGTCCATAATGAGCAAGCCATTAGCCATTTTGTCCTGTGACCTTGGAAATTAGGTCAAAGGTGAAGTTCAAGGTCATGACAATGTTCAGAATATATCATTTTCTATATGTCCCCAATTGATTGCCAAGCTGTAAAGTCAATAAAAAGCGAGATATTACCCATTTCGTTCTCTGACCTTGAAAATGAGGTCAAAGGTCAAATTCAAGGTCATAGCAATATTCAGCATATATCATTTCCTATATGTTCATAATTGATTCCTAAGCTGTGAAATCGATAATAAGCGAGATATTAGCTATTTTGTCCTGCGACCTTGAAAAGGAGGTCAAGGTCAAATTCAAGGTCATAGCAATATTCAGCATATATCATTTCCTATATGTTCACAATTGATTGCTAAGCTGTAAAGTGGATAAAAAGCGAGATATCAGCCATTTTGTCCTGTGATCCTGAAAATGAGGTCAAAGGTCAAATTGATAGTCTCGATATTAATCTGCATATATCATTTCCTATATGTCCACAATTGATTCCTAAGCTGTAAAGTCAATAATAAGCGAAATATTAGCCATTTTGAGCTCTGACCTTGAAACTGAGGTCAGAGGTCAAATTCAAGGTCACGATAATATTCAGCATATATCATTTCCTATATGACCACAGTTGCTCCCTAAGCTGTAGAATCGATAATAAATGAGATATTAGCCATTTTGTCCTGTGACTTTGAAAATGAGGTCAAAGGTCAAATTCAAGGTCACAAGAATATTCAGCATATATCATTTCCTATATGTCCACAATTGCTCCCTAAGCTGTAGAATCGATAATAAATGAGATATTAGCCATTTTGTCCTGTGACTTTGAAAATGAGGTCAAAGGTCAAATTCAAGGTCATGACAATAATCTGCATATATCATTTCCTATAAGTTCATAATTGATTCCTACACTGTAAAGTCAATAATAAGCAAGATATTAGCCATTTTGTGCTTTGACCTTGAAACTGAGGTCAGAAGTCAAATTCAAGATCACGAGAATATTCAGCATATATCATTTCCTATATGTCCACAATTGATCCCTAAGCTGTAAAATCGATAATAAGGGAGATATTAGCCATTCTGTGGTGTGACCTTGAAAATGAGGTCAAAGGTCAAATTCAAGGTCATCAGAATATTCGGCATATATCATTTCCTATATGTCCACAATTGGTTCCTAAGCTGTAAAGTCGTTAATAAGCAAGATATTAGACATTTTGTGCTCTGACCTTGAAACCGAGGTCAGAGGTCAAATTCAAGACCCTGAGAATATTCAGCATATATCATTTCCTATATGTCCACAATTGATTCCTAGTCTCTAATCTCAATATTAAGTGAGATATTAGGCTTAATGTGTCCCATTGTCAAGCATAGGAGAATTTAACATGGGAAAGTCCCATTTGGGCCGAGTTTGGGCCCAAAATGGCCTACTTCGAGCGATTCAAGGGCAACGAAATTTATACGTGTCACAGGGGTACATATGAGGAGTGTTATGCATTGATAAGAAAAATAGTTACTGAACGGATTCTGAGAAAATGACCGTCAAAGTCCAAAATTGGCCATTTTTCGACGAAAATGGCCCTCTGACCTTGAAACCGAGGTCAGAGGTCAAATTCAAGGTCACCAGAATATTCAGGATATATCATTTCCTATATGTGCACAATTGATTCCTAGTCTCTAATCTCAATATTAAGTGAGATATTAGGCTTAATTGTGTCCCATTATAAAGCATAGGAGAATTTAACATGGGAGAGTCCCATTTGGGCCGAGTTTGGGCCCAAAATGGCCCACTTCGAGCGATTCAAGGGCAACGAAATTTATACATGTCACAGGGGCACATAGGAGGAGTGTTATGCATCAATAAGAAAAAAAGTTACTGATAAGATTTTGAGAAAATGATTGTCAAAGTCCAAAATTGGCCATTTTTCGACGAAAACGGCCGCCATTTTGAAAAAAATTGGAAAATCAGAAAACTAAAAAAAACCTTTCCTGGAAATATTTTTAGTTATTTTTGTGCAAAATTTCAGAAATATTCCATCATAAACTTTAAAGATAAAAATGTGAACGGACGGACGGACGGACGACGGACGACGGACGACGGACGACGGACGCCGGACGCAACGCCATGGCAATAGGTTATCGGACCAAAGGTCCGGTAACCTAAAAAGTTCTAACCTCTCAAAGTAATTGGTGCTCATATTCAAGGTTACCACTGAAATCAAAATATATTTGAATGTTCCATTTGAATGTGCCCGACAAAAATTCAGGCCGCCACACGCAGGGCAATGAAACTTCTACACATCAGAGACGTACATGAGGGGAATCTTCAAAAGAGGTCAGACAGTCTATGTGGAAATGACCACCAACAAAATTTGTTTTACACAAAAAATTATTGAATTTGGAGTATTTTAACGTATTATTCGCCCAGGTTGGTTCATTTATATCGGTATGTAAAATCGGTGAACATGATTGTGAAGAATAGACATGGACTCAATACCCAGTATTAAGTATTCCGAGCAAACAAAACAGGGTCCGTTATCCAATCTCATAGTTCGGGGACAGAAAGTCATATCAGGCATACAAAGTGAAAAATTAGGCCAAGGGCTAAGATAGGTTACCGGACAATTTTGGCTTTAAGCATTGCAATTGACATATGACTTTGAGATTTACTAATCAAGGTAATCTTTGTGAACTGCAATATCACCATTAGGTATGCTGCATATGACTTATTATATATGTTCGTAATACAAACATAGAAGCTCTATCAACAAGTCTTTTGTCTGTAGAGGCCAATTTACACATGTCAGGTCAGGCAAGGTTGTGAGATTTGGATTTTAAGGTCATATATAAGGTCAAATTCAAGGTCTCCAAGAGATGTGCTATAAATACATGACTTCTTGTTAGCTTATACACAATCCTAACCTGTATGTGCAAGTGTTTAAGCCTTGGCTAATTTACATATTTCACATCAGACATTTAGCACTCCAAATCATCTGAGGTCAAGGTCATCATCAGTTGTTCCTTATATGTCTTCCTATATGCTCATAATGCAAACTAAAGCTCTATCTACAAGCATTTCATCTGTAGAGGCAAATCTGGGCATTTTTTTCTACCCCAAAATGGCTGTTTTGACCTTTCAAGGTCATCAAAGGTCAAATTCAAGGTCACCACACAAGTCGCCATATATGACTTCCCATTTGAAAGTGCCAATTTCTAAGCTCTATCTTCAAGCGTTCTATGAGTACAGTCCGCGCAGCTCCCATTATGAAGGAAAAAAGTGCCAAAAATTTTCCAAGTCCAGAATTTTTTTCAAAGGGTGAAAAATTTTGTTTTGTCTAGAAATGGCCCAAATGGATAGTAATGCGATTTGGGCCGAAAATTTTTTTTTTCGTCGACCCGTCGAAAATTCAAAATGGCCGCCATACGCAGACCGGCGATTCAAGGGCAACCAAACTTATACACATCACAGAGGTACATAACTAGAATCTTTTGAAACAAAAATCTCAAATCTGATCAGACAATTTTCCAGAAAAGACAGACAAGGTGCTAATTTGGGCATTTTTCGACCAAAAAATGGCTGTTTTGACCTTTCAAGGTCATCCAAGGTCAAATTCAAGGTCACCACACAAGTCGCCATATATGACTTCCCACTTGAAAGTGCAAATTTCTAAGCTCTATTTTCAAGCGTTCTATGAGTACAGTCCGGGCAGCTCCCATTATGAAGGGAAAAAGTCCAAAATTTTTTTCAAGGGGTGAAAATTTTTTTTTGCCTGGAAATGGCCCAAAATGGATAGTAATGCGATTTGGGGCGAAAAAATTTTTTTTCGTCGACCCGTCAAAAATTCAAAATGGCCGCCACACGAAGATCGGCGATTCAAGGGCAACAAAACTTATACACGTCACAAAGGTATATAAGGGGAATGTTTTTAAACAAAAATCTCAAAACTGATCAGACAGTTTTTGAGAAAATGGCCGCCAAAGTTCAAAATCGAGCGTTTTTCGACAAAAACGGCCGCCATTTTGAGAAAAATCGAAAAATAAAAAAACTAAAAAATACCTCCTTTTTGAATTATTTTAAGGTATCTTTTCCCAAATTTTCAGAAAGATTGGACCATACACTTTAAAGATAAAAATGTGGACGGACGGACAGACGGACGACGGACGGACGAAGGGCGCAACGTGACGGCAATAGGTTATCAGACCATAGGTCCGGTAACCTAAAAATGACAGGGAAAATCATGAACCCCCCAAAAATGGCCATTAGGAGGTAAAATCAGGTGTTCCGATAGGGAAACGGTATATTAGAGATAGGAATATTGTCAATAAATACATAACTATATTCCATACTCTATGGTGACAGTGCTTTGTCTGCACGCACATCGTCGGCGAGTTATTTGCGGCTTTTCAGCAGCCTACTGTCGCGTTTGCCTCCAGAGATCTCACGTCCCACTCATAGTAGTTCAGGGGCGCCAATGTGCCTCCGAATAATTCAGGTACACTTGACCCCCATGAAGGGATAGCAATGCAAATCTGCATTTCAAACTTCATACAGAACTAACAGGACAAACAACAGGACAAATTTCAATTTTTACCACATTTATTTTCTGACAATGAGCATATATCTAGGCATATTATAAGTTAGCCATAAAATACAGCCGCTTGAGAGCAAGATCACAGAGATTGCACCCAATCTAATTATTAGCTGACTATACACACTACTAGTATTCACATTAATAATTAATAATTCAACTGTAGGTCTGATAGATCTAGCGTTAGTGTACCAGTGATCGCGCACTCTAATAAACTTGTTTTCAAAACCACAACCGTGTTCGTTATTTTTATCCTGTGAGTTGTAATGACATGCGCTTAATGTATCTGTGAAACAGTCTAAAAGGTTGGCATAGACATGGCTGTTATGCTACCGAGCAAAAGAAAACGATCATAACGTAACCCTGTTTATTCCACGGGAAATGTTAGATGAGCGAAGGTTTGTACTGTGATTTACGTTCAAATTCATGCTCGAAGGTTTATCAGAATAATATTCTTGAAAATTTAATTTGAAAGTAATTACCGGGATGGGTTTTGCAATGAGGCGGTGATCATCTCACATAAATACAAATTCCAAGTAGATCTATGTTACTATTTGTAAATTCTCAATGATTCTGAATTTATTCAACAAATATTTATTTTCTATCATCTATCATATTTTCCAAGGTAGTATATGTGTACATGTAAATATTCAATAGTTAAATATGTAAATACATTGTGCATTCAAAACATTTTCAGCACTAATTATTAGACTGCATTTAAAAATTTCTCTTTTTATGTGAAAAGACCGCAAAAACAACAAATCCCTTTCCTATTTTTATTCATAGTTTTATTCACAATCCACACATGAATGCACATCACCAGACAATATTTCATATGAAAAAGATCTTCCCGAAATTTTTGTGATACAAGCATTGATAATTATGATGTCACAGTGCCTGTGGAGAGGCGCCAGTGAGCAAAACACCTATGTCCAGTAAGTGCGCGATCAATGCTTTTACTGTATCATTCCATTTTTCGATGAGATCGCCATGCAGCTATATCATTGGTGAACCTTTCGATAAAATACTCCTGATTCTGGATCTGGATGGCACTAATATACACAATTTAATCTACTTTCAAATTCTAACAATAAATTTTTCAAGTGATTGAGTTAAGTCATCACAGAGTCGGTTTCATACACTAGGGTGCGCGATCACTGCTTCTCCCGCTATGTAGTGACTAATATTTTTCCTTATCATTTCTCAAAACACGCTATAAGCATGATGAACGAACGCTGTACTTAAAAATTTGGGAAATTATCGCGAAAAAACAGTCTGTAACAGTGGGTCACAGTTGATTGACGTTGACTTTAGTATTCACAAAAATTAATATTTCAGCTGTAGGTCTGATAAATCTAGCTCAAAGACACCTCGACCCGACAGGTTTCGCGTGTGCTCTGCAGCCCAATGTGATGCGGGGGGGGGGGGGGGGAGAATTGGTGGAGTCAGCCGCTGCTCGCGCTCCGCTAGTCTAGACTATACACCGGATGCGGTCAAAAAATTACCGATTGCCGGCCGCGGGGCAGGCAACATTTTTCAATATTTATATGCTTTAAAACCTTCAAACTCCAAGTTCCAACATAGAAACATGATCTATAATACTTACGCACCCATACTGTGTTTGTATAAATGCCACATGCGACATAATCAAGGCATATTTACCCAAAGTTTGTGACCAAAACAAAAAGGTTTGCCTACCGAAAGATGGCCACTGCATCACTGCTGAGTCTTGTTTCGACGGCTAAGTAGTCGCGCATTCATGCATCATGGGATGAATCCTAATGCAGTTACCAGATTTTGAACCGACTCTTTCTCCAGGCAGTGATGACCCATCGTTGTCAAGGCAACACCACACTGTATAATCGATAAGGCTCTCTGAGAGCCACATGTTTGTTACACGTAGGAGCACGAGATCAGACATGTGTCATAAAATCTTTAATTGATGATGTTATCTGCACGGAAAATAGAAATGTGTCGGCCCTTTCTATAAGATTGTTCAAGAATCCTAACTTAATAGAATTTCATAGACATATCATTCCACTATTATCCAAGCGTCTAGTTTGCTTGTTTTGACAAGAAATATGCCTACGCCAAAAATACATTCTAGATTTCACCCTCTGTGAGAGCAGTCAATTCGTCCTGCGGGAACAGAACAAAATTCTAGGTGATAGCATTTTGCCCACTTCCCACTGAGTAGTCATAATTTTCCACCAAACGGGCACCGAACATACAGTGTGAACAAATTCTGACACCTACAATCAACAGGCCTATACTCCTGGTTCCCGGTACGTCAAATCTCACAATCAATGGGAGTTCCGCCCACAATTCGCAAATGATTTCCTTGAAAATAATCGTGTGGGCTACATAAATTCGTTAGCCCATATGGGACAGAACGGCGTGATCTTATTGAAAATCGAATATGATTTATATTTCATAAACGGTGGCAAACAGGGAACCCCATTCCGGCAAGTGTGTGGCCTATGGCCTCTCGTTACTTGCCGGAATTTTCAATTCCGGCAAGTATGTTGGTCGGTTGGTTTGATTGTTTGTTACTTGACGAAATTAAATTTCGTCAAGTATGTTGGTCAGTTGAGTTTATCTGTTTGTGTGTTTGTGTGTTTGTTTGTGTGCACTCTACAGGTCACAATTTTGGTCGTATCGTCATGAAACTTCACCAGAAGGTGGACAATCAATTTCGTACCGAGTGGTAAACTTTTAGGAGGTCAAGGTCAAAAATTGAGGTCAAGGTCATAGAAAAGGTCAAAATAGAAAAATCGCGATAACTTCGCTTCTAATTGAGATTATTTTTTTGGGGTATTTTTATAATTTTCTATGGTCAATTCTGCATCATCTGATGCATGTCCGATGGTCGTACGACCAAAATTCTCGATTTTCGGTCCAGGTCGAAATTTTGGGGGTCAAGAATTTAGGTTTTTCCTGTCTCACAATATTCAAAATCATATTATAGAGCCAGGTTCCAATATATGTTGCTGATTTTTACTCAGGGGTTGTGCCTTATCACGCAAAACAAGATCCTGAAGTTTCAGAGTTCAGGGTCAAGGATTAGAGTTAAGGTCATAGTAAAGGTCAAAATAAAAAAATCGTGATAACTCCGCTTCTAATCAAGATTATTTTTTCTGTGTATTTTTATATTTTTCTATGGTCAATTCCGCATCACATGATGCATGTCTGATGGTCGTATGACCTAAACTCTCGATTTTCGGTCCAGGTCGAAAATTTGGGGGTCATGAACTTAGGTCTTGCTTGTCTCAATTTTCAAAACCCTATTGTAGAGCCAGGTTCCAATATATGTTTCTGATTTTTACTCAGGAGTTGTGCCTTCTCACGCAGAACATGACTGTGAAGTTGTAGGGCTCAAGGTCAAGAATTACAGTTAAGGTCATAGTAAAGGTCAAAATTGAAAAATCGTGATAACTTCGCTTGTAATCATGATTATTTTTTCTGATTATTTTTGTATTTTTCTATGGTCAAATCCGCATCATATGATACATGTCCGATGGTCGTATGACCAAAACTCTGGATTATCGGTCCAGGTCGAAAATTTGGGGGTCGTGAATTTAGGTTTTTCCTGTCTCACAATATACAAAACCACATTATAGAGCCAGGTTCCAATATATATATTGCCGGATTTTACTCAGGAGTTGTGCCTGATCACGCAGAATAAGATTGTGAAGTTGTAGAACTCAAGGTCACGAGTTTTCCCGATCGAATTCTGCACGCTGCCAGTCCAATGTGCAGCCATGGCATAATTCAGTGTTTATCCTGAGCGAAGTCTCTCCTACGCACTATACTTTACACGCGTTGAGGTTCAATGAACAGAATGGCGCAGTCAGTAGAGGCGTTAGGTATGTGTGCGAGGGGTCTGTGGTTCGATTCTCATTGTAGACTCATTTTTTTTTTATAAAATTCAATTCCAAATGACTTTTTCTGTTTCTGAGTGGTCTTGTAAGCATCCCAAACCTGCCATGCTTTATGTAATTCTATTGTTTCGAAATATAATGATCACCTTTGAAGGAAAAGACACTGTTCCACGAATAGTGACAAACTATTTTACCGGGCTTTCTAGTGGTATCATCAAAATCTAGTTTGTTCTTTGTATTTAAAGTTACAATCCGCTTTAAATTCAGCATTACGGCCACAACTGTGAATGATCTGTGGTATTAGCTGCTAACAAATGCATGACAAAAGGCGTGTACCAGATGATATGTCTGCTTCATAGCATGTGCGGTGATCATACGAAGAAAAATCCCGACTATCGCCTGTGGTTGAAAATCTGGGGGGTCTGGTAAGTTCAATTCTGCATCATACAACCAAAATTCGTATTTTATAAAACCAAAATTCGTGGACATTTGTGCCGTTTAAATATGTCTTTGTAGTAACAATTTAAGTGATGTCTTGTAAATATGTTGCAGCGACATACAAGTTTCACTGTAAACTTTTGTCATTATGCTGAAATAAATTGAATTGAATTGAAAGTTGCATGGCGAATGGCCCAGATTAAACGCTGTATCGTGTCATTTTACAGGGTCTCATTGGTTTCATTATGATCGAGCGATGCATGTTTTTGTCATAACGCGTTTGTGTTTTTAGGGCTAATTCTTCAAAGTTGTGCAATCGACACATGTCTAAGCCTCTCTTTTTGTTTCGTTTACTTGTTGTCAATGTAATTTCATATTTGTGCGGGAATATTTGCTGTTTGTCATTCGCTCATTTTTATTCTACCATTTGGAACGATAACCTCTTGCCAGGGCGTTGCGTCCATTGACGTCCGGCGTCATCCATTCTACACATACATTTTGATCTTTAAAGTTTAGGATCGAATCTTTCTGAAATTTTGCCCAATATGTGCTTGAGCTATGAAATGGTTCGTGTAGATTTGAACGTGGATTTCTCTTGCCCAATTTTCCAACTAATATGACCGTAGAAGTTGGTTTAAGCTAGTTTAGGTGATAAACTCAGTGTTATTTTTGGATCAATTTCTCGGCGCTGTCAGGCCGACATGCGTGTAGTCATAATAGTTGTTCTCAATGGGAAATGGAAATTTGCATTGCAATCGTGCATTGTATCAGTGGTCGAGTGGTTACAGCGCTGGCTATGTAATACACATGGTTTTGATTCTGCAAGTTGGATTCTACCTATATATATATTAGTTTTCTTTTATCCTATAACCTTTTTGTAGTGTGCTTTGAGATATTATCATTTTGAACATACAGTGTTGCTTTATCGAGTATGGCGTGCAAAACGGTCATCCCCACTGTCCTGTAATACCAGTATGGCATGCAAAAAACGGCCATCACCGTCTGCTTGAACTCATTCGAGAGTTTTCCAAAGATGCAACACAATGATATGAAAGTTGTCAGTTTGTATTATTGGATTTTTGCAATTTTGATATATTTTGGGTTTTTTTTAGTATTGGCATCATCAAAATTTTGTGCCATTAGCATGATTAGAGGTATTATGTTGATACATACGCAAACTAGATGTTTGAAATGGTTCTGTTTCCAATGCTAAATGTGTTGTCAGGTGATGCCATAAATGTGTAAATTTTGTGTAAATGTTTTACGTGAAAACACAAATGTGTAAATTATTTCGTCAAGTGTTGGCCTATGGCCGATTTTTACTTGCCGGAATCTAAAGATTTCGGCAAGTATGTTGGTTCGTTCGTGGATTTGTGGATGTGTTTGTTACTTGCCGGAATCTACGATTTCGGCAAGTATGTTGGTTCGTTCGTGGATTTGTTTGTGTGTTTGTTACTTGCCGGAATCTACGATTTCGGCAAGTATGTTGGTCTGTTCGTGGATGGATGGATGGATGGGTTTGTGTGTTTGTTTGTTTGTTTGTTTACAACCTAGCGTCCACATTTCTCATCCGATTTCCTCCAAATTTAGTGCACATATTCTCTAGAATACCGCGCAGAAAACGTCCTATTTTGGTGTATCTAGGTCAAAGGTCAAGGTCAAGGTCATGCAAAACGTCGAAAACACGTAAGTGCCTATAACTCCGGTTCTAATCGTCCTAGAGACTTCAAACCAAAATCATATTGTAGATATACTCGAGTTCTATCTTTTGAGACCTTGACCTTGACCTTTGACCTTGACCTTGAGAAGTTCGCCCGAGGTCGAATATTTGACATTGGAGGTCACCTCCTCCGATTTTCGATCTGATGCTTGGAAACGATGTGGGACTGGTCCCTTATGGTCAGTATCAATTTTTAGCGCGATCGGTCAATCCGTTATGACGTAATTGACGTTTCTATGGCAACAAAATCGGTCCCATTATAAGCGAAATTGCATGTTTCAAGCTGTCCATGCTGATAAAAGCGTCAATAATGTGCGTAAAAATGTAATGATACACCAGTTTATAGCCTAGGACGAGTTCTTTTGTTCCACGAAATTTCAAGGTCAAAGGTCGAAAATCAAGGTCAATATTGACCCGCAAGCGAAAACCATGTAGGTCACTATATCTCAGGAAGTAAGCAAGATAGAGACACGAAAGTAAATCCACAGTATTGCACTCACTTAGCCTAACAACTTTTATATTTACACCTAAGGCGTTTGACCGATAGCCTTTGCAAGCGCCTGAGGTCGAAGTTGACCTAAAAAATGACCTTGACCTTGACCTTTTGCAAAAATATCGAGTAGTAGATCGTTTGAAAGGTCTTTGAGAGTAGTTTCCAAATCTGTTGTTATTTTTGGAATCGGACGTCAATTGACGTCATAATGACGTCAAACGTGATTTCAGACTGACATTCAGGCCTTTTGAGTGTCATATGTGCAAAGTTATAACATTTACTGCGGATCTAACAGATGCAACCGATGTGGATTCTTTCTATGATGGTCTCTATCAATTTTTAGCTCAATTGATATATCCGTTTTGACGTAATTGACGTTTTTGTGGCAACAAATCCAGAAAATTTCAAAGGAAACTCATTATTTGAAGATATTATGATTTTGTACGGTGATAATATAACATATATAAACAGACTTTTATCATGCATATTCATAAAACTCCATTCACAGTATGTTTGCAGCATAGAATTGATGTCAATTGACGAAAGTCAAGGTCATGCAAAATGTCTAAAACACATAGGTGGCCATAACTCCGGTTCTAATCGTCCCAGAGTCTTTAAATCAAGTGCATATTTTAGATAAACTCGAGTTCTATCTTCTGTGTCCTTGACCTTGACATTTGATCCTGACCTTGAGAAGTTCGCCTAAGGTGAAATTCAAGGTCAAGTACGAAGGTCAGCGCACCACATTGAGTAGTATATCGTTGGAAAGGCCTTGAGCCTCTGATTCCAATGATATTTTATTTTTGGTGCTATAACGTACACTGACGTCACAGTGACGTCATAAACGTCAAATTCCCCAAATTTCAAAAGGCTACAACATCGTCAATAGTGTTTGGAATCCCTTGAAACTTTGTATGCATATTGACAGCATTGACCTCTACGAATAGAAGTACAAAGGTCAAAGGTCAAGGTCAAAGTCAAGAAAAAGGTGAAAATATCATAAATAACAATAACTTCGGAACTAATCATCGTAGAGACTTCAAACTAGGACCATATTGTAACGTATCAAAAGGCCGTTCTTATGCGACCTTGAATGTGACCTTCAGAATTCCGGCAAGTGCGTCGCCTATGGCGTCTCGTTTGTTTGTTTGTTTACAGCCTAGCGTCCACATTTCTCACTCGATTTCTTCCAAATTTGGTGCACATATTCTCTAGGATACTGGGCAGAAAACGTCCTATTTTGGTGTATATAGGTCAAAGGTCAAGGTCAAGGTCACACAAAACGTCGAAAACACGTAAGTGGCCATAATTCCGGTTCTAATCGTCGTAGAAACTTCAATTCAAGTGCATATCGTAGATATACTCGAGTTCTATCTTTTGTGACTTGACCTTGACCTTTGACCTTGACCTTGAGAAGTTCGCCCTAGGTCGAATATTTGACCTTGGAGGTCACCTCCTCCGATTTTCAATCTGATGCTTGGAAACGATGTGGGACCGGTCCCTCATGGTCAATATCAATTTTTAGCGCGATTTGTCCATCCGTTGTGACGTAATTGACGTTTCTATGGCAACGAAATCGGTCCCATTATAAGCGAAATTGCATGTTTCAAACTGTCCATGCTGATAGAAGCGTCAATAATGTGCATAAAAATCTAATGATACACCTGTTTATAGCAAAGGACGAGTTCTTTTATTCCACGAAATTTCAAGGTCAAAGGTCGAAAGTCAAGGTCAATATTGACCCGCAAGTGAAAACCATGTAGGTCACTATATCTCAAGAAGTAAACAAGATAGAGACACTAAAGTAAATCTACAGTATTACACTCACTTAGCCTAACAACTTTTGCATTTATACCTAAGGCGTATGACCAATAGCCTTTGCAAGCGCCTGAGGTCGAAGTTGACCTCAAAAATGACCTTGACCTTGACCTTTCGCGAAAATATCGAGTAGTAACTCGTTTGAAAGGTCTTCGGGAGTAGTTTCGATATATGTTCTTATTTTTGGAATCTGACGTCATATGACGTCATAATGACGTGAAACGTGATTTTATCATACTTCAATTGATTGTTTACATGAGATGCATAAACCATTTATGATTATTGTTGATCCGGTGCTCTGGTAAGTATTGGGGATACCTACTGAAGCTATTTGACAAATATCAGTTCAATAATTGCAGTGGTAATGGCCTAATTGACCTTTTTATGACGGAAAATTGGAGAAAATTTCATTTGTTTGTCTTTTCATACTCATAGCGTCCACATTTGTTGCTTGATTCTTTTCAAATTTGATGTAGATATTCTGTAGGATAATGGCTCTTGACAGAATGATTTTGAGAAAAATAGCTCTATTGATGACGTCACAAAAGATCCGAATCCTATCAGTCTTTCATGACCACAAACTGCTTATGCTAGGAAAGAAATATAATACTTTTTTCAATGTTTTCCATCAACTATACAAAATCTAGAAAAATGCCATTACTCATATTTAAAATAACCAGATGCATCAACTTTGCAAAAAATTCAAAGTCTTTGGTAAAAGTTCAAGGTCATTGCCAGCTATTCCGGCAAGTTAGTCGACTATGTCGGTTCATTAGTTGACGAATTAAAAATTCGTCAACTATGTTGGTCAGTTCGGTTTGTCTGTTTGTTTGTTTGTTTGTCTGTTTGTTTGTTTGTCTGTTTGCACGTTACAGGCCACAGTTTTGGCCGGATCATCACCAAATCGTATGGATGCAATGCCTAGGTATATACCTGGAAACCGTTGAATTTTGGTGACCCTAAGTCAAAGGTCAAGGTCAAGGTCACACAAAACGTTGAAAACACATAAGTGGTCATAACTCCGGTTCTAATCGTTCTAGAGACTTCTAACCAAGTGCATATTGTAGATACACTCGAGTTCTATCGTCTGTGACCTTGACCTTGACATTTGACCTTGACCTTGAGAAGTTTGCCCCAGGTCGAAGTCAAGGTCAAGTACGAAGATCAGCGCAGCATATCGAGTAGTATATCGTTGGAAAGGTCTTGACCCCCTGATCGCAGTGATACCCTATTTTCGGCGCTGCGACGTACACTGACGTCACAATGACGTCATAAACGTCAAATTCCCGAAATTTCAAAAGGCCATAACATCGTCAATACTGTATGGAATCTCTTGAAACTTGATATGCATACTGACAGCAATGACCTCTACGAATTTAAGTGCAAAGGTCAAAGGTCAAGGTCAAGGTCATCAAAATCCCAGAAAAACACGTTTCCGATAATAACATCCGTTTGAATTGTCGTAGGTTCATGAAATTTGAACCATATCATTCAGAAGAGGTATAGCAATCGGACTTATATGTCAATTTCATGATTGACCTTGAACTTGGTCAGGAAAACAAGGTCATATTAGGAGAACTTCAAAGTCAAATTTTTAAACTAACTGAAACCTATCAAGTAGTATATCAAATGAAAGGTCTTGATTCCCTGGTACATACTTTTTCATCAGTTTTGAGATGTGACGTTTATTGACGTCACAGTGACGTCATAAACGTTAATTTTTCAAAATTTCAAACGGTCATAGTGTCTACAAAGTTTGTTTGATTCTGATGAAATTTTACAGATATAATATATATATTCATGCACAGGCAATGCACAATTTTTGTGACTCAAGGTCCAAAGTCAAGGTCAAGGTCACGCAAAATGTTAAAAACACATAAGTGGCCATAACTCCGGTTCTATTTGTGCTAGCGACTTCAAACCAAGTTCATATTGTAGATAAACTCGAGTTCTATCTTCTGTGACCTTGACCTTGGCATTTGACCTTGACCTTGAGAAGTTCGCCATGAGGTGAATGTCAAGGTCAAGTACGAAGGTCAGCGAATCATATCGAGTAGTATATCGTTTGAAAGGTCTTGTCCCCCTGATTGCAATGATACCTTATTTTCGGCGCTGTGACGTACACTCACGTCACAATGACGTCAGAAGCGTCAAGTTACCGAAATTTCAAAAGGCCATAACAGCGTCAATACTGTATGGAATATCTTGAAACTTGACATGCGTATTAATAGCATTGACCTCTACGAATTGAAATACAAAGGTCAAAGGTCAAGGTCATCGAAATCCCAGAAAAACACCTTTTCGGTTATAACATCTGCTTGAATCCTTGTAGTCTCATAAAATTTGAACGATATCATTCAGAAGAGGCATGGTAATCATACGTACATGTCAATTTTATAATTGACCTTGAACTTCGTCGCAAAAATGAGGACACATTAAAAACTTCAAGGTCAAATTTTCAAACTAACTGAAACATATCACAGTTTAGGTCGGATCATCACCAAACTTTATGGGAACATTCTTTAGGCTCAAAGCCAGGCACCCATTGATTTTAGTCAAATTCGCCTGAAAAATGTTGCCATAGCAACGGAAAAACTGTTTTGCATTGTATTGTTATCATCAAAATCTAGTTTGTTCTTCGTATATTACCGCTCTACAAGCCACAGTTTTGGACGCATCATGACCAAATTGTACGTATAAAATGCTTATGTATATACTTGGAAATGGGTGAAATTTGGGGACCCTAGGTCAAAGGTCAAGGTCAAGGTCACATAAAATGTCGAAAACACATCAATGGCCATAACTTCGGTTCTAATCGCCCTAGAGACTTCAAACCAAGTTCATATTTATATTAACTCAAGTTCTATCTTCTGTGACCTTGACCTTGACATTTGACCTTGACCTTGAGAAGTTCAAATAAGGTGAATATCAAGGTCCAGTACCAAGGTCATGGCACCATATCGAGTAGTATATCGCTGGAAAGGTCTTGAGCCACTGATTCCAGTGATACCTTATTTTTGGTGCTGCGACGTACAGTGACGTCACAATGACGTCAAATTTCCGAAAATTCATAAGGCCATAACAGCGTCAACACCGTGTGGAATCGTTTGAAACTTGGTACGCCTATGGATAGCATTGACTTCTACAAATTGAAGTACAAAGGTCAAAGGTCAAGGTCAAGGTCATTGAAATCTCAGAAAAAAACAGTTTTTCGGTAATACCATCTGTTTTATCGTCGTACTCTCATGAAATTTAAACCATATCATTCAGAAGAGGTATGACAATCAAACGTATATGTCAATTCCTTGATTGACCTCGAACTTGGTCTGAAAAATGACGTCACATGAGCAAAACGTCGAGGTAAAATTTTCAAGCTGACTGAAAGCTATCAAGTAGTATATCAGATGGAAGTCTGGATGCACTGATACATATCATCCATTAGTTTCCATATGTGATGTATAGTGACGTCACAGTGACGTCATCAACGTCAAATTTATGAAATGTTGAGAAGGCTATAGTGTCAACAATTCTAGAGAATTATTCCAGTGTAATCCATGGCTTCATGGACAATTAATGCATAATTTAGCTTCATCACATCATTCATTTTGACGTTTCTATGGCAAAAAATGGTACCATTATAAGCATAATGGCATATTTCAAGTTACCCATGTGGACATTAGGACAAATAATAAGTGTGAATTTTTACCAATAAACCATCTGATAAGCAAGGTTCGCAAAAAATATTTCAATTTTTTTATTTCGGTTCAAATATGTTGGTCAAGAGTCAATGGTCAAGGTCAACATGGATTGTTATAGGTCACAATATCTCAGGAACCAATGAAGTCAGAAAGCCAGAGGGTTACAATAAACGTAATAACGTTTGTATTTAGACCTGAAGCCTATGACCTATAGTGTTTCCAAGCCGCTAAGTTTGATATTGACCTCGTTTGAATGGTTGTTGAGAGCTCTTTCCAAATTTTCTGTTTTCAAATTAGACATCATTATGATGTCAATCATGATTTCTTGGAATCTAGCCCTTGTGATTGTCAGGTGTGCAAAACTATATTATCAATTACAGAATTGATGATGGATATCATGTTTTTCTATAAACTCGAGCCATTTGTCAATTTTTATCATGATCAGATGATGTTCAGATCGTGACGTAATTCACGTTTAAATGGATGTTCATCTAGCATTTCATAATTGATGACTTTTCCAAAATTCAGACAGTGGTCAAATTTGGACTGTATTTTTCTGAAATTTGTTAGGCTGGTATTTCCCAAAAACGTGTGGAGTTTCGACTGCATCGCTTCAATGTCAATGATGTCACGACGTAAAAAGGCGATTTTAGAAATTTGACCATTGCTCTAAAGTGGTTGTCCCAGACAGAAGGTAATTTGATGTTGGAAATCTCATTTAATCCTGGTTTAGGAGGGCACTATCCAATCCAATTATAATATATTTTTCTATATGACATCATAAACGTACGGTATCTATCACCTACTTTGATTAAATGTCAGTCATATTCAAGCATCTATGACACACTGGAATTTTAGCATTGCTAGGCATCTAATTTGTAAAATATGTGAAGGGATGTACTGAGGACTTACTTAGTTTCATTTAGATCAATTAAGCGTCAAGATGTCATGATATGAAACGTAATTTTTTCTTTATAATGCTATATTATGGGAAATGTTTGTCGTCCTAGAGAGAAATGGATTCCAGATGGAAAAGCCCATTAAATTGTGGTTAAGGAAGTTAGTGTACGATATTTTCGTGCTATGATATATTATTAAGTCAGAAAAATATTTGCATACAAGATCGTACACATAGATGGTAATAACTCGAAAAATATGCATTGTTGAACCTAGTGTTTCTTAGGTTTTCTTTTTTGGCCTTAACCTTGACTTTGAGCAGGGCCTTCACCTTGAAATGACTTTGCTAAGTACATTCTGAGTGCATTCTGTGTGTCTGAAATCAAGTAACGACCTGAAGTAATGACCTTCTTTATTGTTCAATTGATCAATGCATTGTTATGAACAAAGTACTTTCTTAAACAACACTGTGTACTTTTATTATAGTCTATCAAATTACAAAATTTGCTATCAAACTTTTCGGATGATCTCCATTATTTTATATCATTTAAACCTATCCATTCACACCATGCTCAAAACAAATTCGAAACTTCTTTTGATGTCAGACCTGATGTGCTAGCTATGTTTATTCAATCTCAGGAATCCAATGGAATATTATTGTCAGGAGTACTGCAACACATTTGTGAGGAATGAGTATCCTTATGAAGTATGAAAATGATTGATTTCATTTGCTTACGGACAACTTAATGCCACGCCAGAGGCAAATGATTACATATGAAATCAAGTGAACATTGCTTACGGACAAATCAATGCCGCGCCAGAGGCAAATGAGATCAGGGTACTCATTCCTAAAAAAACAACCACATGAAGGTGGTGCCACAGTGCGTGAATGAGTTGATGCATATCTGTGTAAAGATACAGCAAAAATCCCTCTGAGAATGAATCAATTACTGCCAGCTCGTATTTGAAGTAAGAAAGAATTTTTTGCCTTCTAATAACATTTTGGCATGGTTGGACAGGATATTATGGTTTT
This sequence comes from Terebella lapidaria, assembly GCA_949152475.1. NCBI lineage: Eukaryota > Metazoa > Annelida > Polychaeta > Terebellida > Terebellidae > Terebella > Terebella lapidaria. Next base: position 31,957,783 of record OX424567.1, on the reverse strand, counting down.
CTAGACACTTTCAGGCTACGTTGCAGAAACTATGAAACATACAGGCAGATCTTGTAAAGAAGAATTATGTCCAAGTGGACCAGCGAGGACATGTATCAGTATGTACAACATAGTAGGTACCCTGATAATTTGGAACGTGAATGGATATATTCACTAACTTATATATACATTAAATGTGACATTGATCAACAGATCGAACTAACTGATTTGCATCATTACCACAGGAAACATGCAGCCACTCATTTAATATTGAGTTGATGACATTCTTGTAACACGCTTTAAGAAAAAAAATGGCAAACAACAATCATAGGTACTGAGTATGAGTAGATGTTGAATATAGACACTTGCAATAACAGTCATTCATGCAAAAACAACTCTGTGCATTACAAATGAACATTCACAAATATAAATTCACATTCACATTACTGTATTCGTCTCATCAGTGTTGGGGAATGCCAGACTGGCAACATTCAACAATAAAATATCTGAAATGCCTTAAAATGTTCAGTACTGATTAGCCATGTATGTATATTTACTTGAAACGTGGTTTTCAATTGGTTACTTTTTCTTCTCCATTTAGTAAAACATGCAGCCCCTCATGAAATATGGTACATGCCAAACAATAACTATACCATTCCATGTGCATTCATGTGCAGTATTCATGTCCAACAATTAACATTCACAAATTTAAACATATATTCACATTACTGTATTCGTCTGGTCACAGTTTTGAGGAATGCCAAACTGGCAACAAATGGTATAACCACATAAAATTACATGGAAGTCTCATGCCTGTATGGCTCAACTACGATAAATGATGATGTATAAATACACATATTTTTTATTTGAACAATGCAGTGCTAGGTATCAAGTTGTGATAACATTGACAATCTTGGTGCAAACTTAGCATCATTACACAGAAACAACAGCGACATATTGCACACAAGCTCATTATGTGTGAACAACAACAACAAAATAATAATAATAATAATAATAAAAGCATCTTATTTTCAATAAAGCATATCTTCGAGTTATATAATATTACAACTCATATATTACAGGATTTATATAAGCATCCTCAAATGGATGCATTATCGGGCTACAAGCCCTAGTCTTTCCCCACCTGGCCAAGCGGCCAGGCAGGCAGAGTAACAACTGTAACACCACGAAATAGTAGCAATGATATATATAATTGAATGTATGTCCAATCATTGATTTTTGCTGGGAATGCCACATCATGGTCTGAGAAATATAATGTAGCAGGAAGATAACAAATGCATATTTCATTTCAAACCAATACAAGAATAATAACTCTCAATTTTCAGATGTTCAGTAGTGATTAGCCATGTATGTATTTTTGCTTGAAAAATGGGTCTCATTCAGTTACTATAAATTCAATAAAACATGCAGCCCTCATGAAATATGGTACATACCAAACAATAATTACACCATTCCATGTGCATTCATGACATGGATTTCATTTGCAGTATTCATGTACAACAACAGCAACACAACAACAACAACATAATGACAATAATGACAATAATAATTCATGATTACATTGCTGTTGTTAAAAAAACTGCATCATGGTCTGAGTAATATGTGTCGTGCACATCTACAAATATATGACTTTGAGCCTGAGATGCATTTTTGTTGAAATATATATGATCGATGAGTGTCCCAGCATCTGTAGTTGGTGTTTCAACATATTGGTCAAATCCGTACATTTCCATCATTCTGACCAGAGTGGAAGTAGGATTCTCGTTCAAATCGTCATTGAAGTCTCCAAGAACTATTGTTGGAACACTGGGGGGCATCATCTGGAGCAGTGACTCTAGCAGCTTACAGAATTTCACCATTGAAGAGGAAGGTGGCCTGTAAATCAGAACAATAATCAAACGAGTAGTGAGGTTTTTTATCAGAATCACATGTGATTCCAATCCTTCAACATTGAATACAAGTTCTTCAGTGTCTAACCATTCAGCAATACACATCAAAAGACCATGAGTTTTCTTTTGCCCATCTGCTTGGATATTTTTCCTTGATGCAACATAATGATATTTCTCGAGAAAACAATCTATGTTTTGATCTGTCAAGTA